>OZ038388.1:28789758-29989758 GCA_964036045.1 Eutreptiella sp. 'Long Island Sound 2002'
TTCACGGCACTTCACCACTAACCTTCACACTCTGCACAATGTACTGGTGGATCTGTATTTTACGAGTGACCTTCGATCTTTTGCTCCTGTTTCTTAGCCTTCTTCTGCTTCTTTCCTTTTCGTTCAGGCATCGGCAGCGGAAGCAATCGAGCAAAGCAGAGCAGAATTTTCCACATGGGCATTGTGTTTTAGTTAATTCTTCAGGCCAGATACAGGTTAAGACTGCACCAGTCTTACTGCAGCCCATTCTGCTCAAGCTACACTGCTCTGATTTTTTTTCTGCACGCCCTGTTTGTTTTTGCTGTTTGTTCCCTTTTCCTTTTCCCCTAGGAATCATATATCTCTTTTTCTGCATGTTTTCTCCCGTCCCCTAGGGGTCATCTATCTCTTTGCACCTGCCTACATCACTGCCATAGCATCTGCAGGCCCCACGACTCACTTCAGGCCTCTGGTGCATAATTTTGCAGTGTTTTCACCCTAAGTAAGTCTGTAAATACCTGCAGCTGTCCGTCGGTGAACTTCGGCTCGCCATGAACGCTTGCTATGCACGTGGTCAGGCCGCTTCAGTGCATTGTCTTCGGCGGGAGACCGCCATGCCCCAAAAAAAAAAGGGTGTGACGGGCATCGGCAGCCACGTGGTTGTCCCCCTCTGGCAGAGAGAACATGGCCTCCGTGACGTGGCCCTGCGCGTCGTCGCCCTGTACCCGTGCCAGCTGCTTGGAGCCCACTAACACTGCCATGGACCGCTGCTCCGTGACCGCTGGTATGGCTCGTCGCAGCTGCCGGTCATACAGCCACAACGTACCCACGTCAAGTACGACAGCCACCGCCAGGATTGGGAGACTGCACAGAGGTTGCTGAAGGACCGGCAGCACCTCGCGAGGCCAGCCCATGACGTTCCCCACAGCTGGATGGTTGGCGTACACCTGAAGCCAGGGATCACTCTGGCCGTCAGGGCTCCTCACCTTGGTACCACGCACCAGGGCCCACGATTGCGCCGACACCACGCGGGACCACTCCCTGAATGACGTGATGTCCCGCGCCACCCAGGAACCGATCCACAGGTCGAAGGCCTGCGCCACCGCCGCCATCCAGTGAGGGAACAAGGACATGCCCTCTTAATGCTCGATGCACGACCGTGACACCAGCAGTGCGTGCAGCGGTGCCCTCTGAAAGGTTGCCCGCAGGTCGCCGGGGAGGCCGGCAAACGGGTTCCACGGCAGACTCTGCAGGATCCTCCCTGCCGGCGGGCAGAAGGGTGTGTCACCGCGCAGGAACGCGTAAACCGCCCTCCTATGATCTTGCATCGGCAGCTGCATGATCTGGGTGAGCCGATGGTTCCTGCGGGCATACACATCTTCCCCAATGTGGACCATGTCCTCCACAAAGAGGCTGGCCTTGGCAGGGCCCCGGGACGACGCCGCTCGCACCGCAGCGAACAGCCGCTTCAGGTCCCCGGGGACGACACCCGCCATCAGGGATTCAGTCCACCTGCAGCCGTGCTCCCTCCACGCCACGAACTCCACCGCCCTGTCTGTCAGGGGTAGCTCCGCCGTGAACTCCTCCACACGCCTGCACAGGAGCCCAGCCACCTCCTCGTCCCGCGCACACAGTAGGCGCATGTGGCCAATGTCCTCCTCTGGCCCCCCACAGAAGATACAGGGGTCGGCTGGTATTGCCATACGCGTGAGCTTCTGTCTTCATATATATATATATATATATATACATATATATATATATATATATATATGTATATATATATATATATATGTATGTATATATATATATATATATATATGTATGTATATATATATATATATATATATATATATATATATATATATATATATATATATATATATATATATATATATATATATATATATATATATATATATATATATATATGAGGCTATTTTTGGGGATGATGTCACTCGGTAAGAAATACCTATTTTTAGCAACTTGGAAGTGTCATAGCGGCCCACCACCGTCTCCAATCACTCTAATTTCTGTTTCTTTGGATTTCTCAACCCAAAAAGAGGGGGGGGAGGTATTTGGCCCCAACCAAAGCCCGGCGGGAGGGGCCGGGTGGGGGGGGGGGGGGCGTGTCGAGTTGTGCCATATATGGCACAACTCGACACGGCCCGAGTGTCTTACCGAGTGACATCATCCCCAAAAAATGCAAGGTTGGCTCAAAAATTGGTACGCTGGGGTCTAGGTGCCCCTTCCCCTGCCCCTAGTCGGGCAAAAAGGTGATGAATGGATCCAAATGAAGGCATTGACGGCAAAAGGCTGGGGGTTTTGTGGGTTTTGTGAGATGAAGACGGCCATTTTTGGGATTTTGAGGCTATTTTTGGGGATGATGTCACTCGGTAAGAAATACCTATTTCTAGCAACTTGGAAGTGTCATAGCGGCCCACCACCGTCTTCAATCACTCTAATTCCTGTTTTTTTGGATTTCTCAACCCAAAAAGAGGGGGGGGAGGTCCTTGGCCCCAACCAAAGCCCGGCAGGTGGGGCCGGGTGGGGGGGGGGGCGTGTCGAGTTGTGCCATATATATATATATATATATATATATATATATATATATATATATATATATATATATATATATATATATATATATATATATATATATATATATATATATATATATATATATATATATATATATATATATATATATATATATATATATATATATATATATATATATATATATATATATATATATATATATATATATATATATATATATATATATATATATATATATATATATATATATATATATATATATATATATATATATATATATATATATATATATATATATATATATACATATATATATATATATATATATATATATATATATATATATATATATATATATATATATATATATATATATATATATATATATATATATATATATATATATATATACATATATATATATATATATATATATATATATATATATATATATATATATATATATATATATATATATATATTACTACACCCCTCTCCCCTCAAATTTAGCTAACAACAAGCAACAACAACAAGCAACAACAACAACACGTCTCCGTGCTGTTTTGGCCATTGCTCCGCCCCAACGCTTCGGATCTTTTTCCTATGTAGCCATCTTGGAGCCTAGGTGGTGCCCTTGTGAAATCCAAGTTTTGGGTCAAAAGCTCACCGCTGGCGGCCCGGGGCGGTGGCGCCAAGTCGGGAGGTGCCATCCCAAATCTGCGCAGTTTTGGGCCAGAAACAGCCATTTTTCGCCCAAAATAGCCCTAGTAAGGGTTCAAAACAGCCAAACGAAGGCAAACGGCTGCTACCATTCACGTGCGGATTGACTTTCTTGCAATCAAATGACCTTTGGTGCCCTCTAACTCCACGATATGTCCGAGAAACGTCCCAAAAAGGCGCCAAAAAGTCCCAAAAACTGCGCAATGTGCACCAGCACCCCGAAACCAAGAACGGGCCGTATCTTGGGCTACGTGGCTCAAAAACAAATTCCGAGGGCACCTAGTCCACCCGCAACCCCCCACTTTTTATGGTTTCCAAGCCTCAGAATCGCGCAACGAGACACGTAGACCCCCGTACCAGTGGTCACTTGGTGCAGCCGGAGGGCCGGCCAGCCCACGCACAGTTGGGGCCAACGGTGGGTCCACCAGGGTCCCCAGGGCGAAAAAAATGATTTTTTCCAAAGTTGTTCCTAGACGACTTGGGATGCTCAAAGAAGTGTCTTCGGGCCGTTTTGAGCCCGTGGTGGCGCGTTTTGGGCCATGGAAAATCCCAAAATGCCTTGAAAATGGGCCGTTTTGGGACCAAAAATGGGTCAAAAATGGGTCAAAAACGCGTTTTTCCAAAAATGATCCTGGACCATTTATGATGCTCAAACAAGTGGTTTTTGCCCATTTTGAGCCCGTGGGGACGGGTTTTGGCTTCTGGAAACTCCCAAAATGCCTTGTAAATGGGCCATTTTGGGACTGAAAATGGGTCAAAAATGGGTCAAAAACGCGTTTTTCCAAAAGTGATCCCGGACCATTTGGGATGCTCAAACAAGTGTTTTTAGCCCGTTTTGAGCCCGTTTTGACCGAGTTTAGCCCCCTCCACCACATGTATGCACCACCTTGTGCCCTTTGCCCGTACCTTAGAGCCGTGTGGTGGAGCCACCTAGAGTTGGGAGAGGGGTGTAGATTAGAGGATATATATATATATATATATATATATATAGTCATTGTCATAGTCATAACCACTTATCATGCCGTCTACTGGGGTTACCGGGCATCTCGCACCGACAGGTGGTTCCTGCCTTGCTCGATCCCGTGGGTCCCAGGGCTGCCTGAGGTGGCCCACAGCTTGACGGAGGACCCAGAGGACCGGGGACACCGGCCAACCAGGCTTTGGGGGCAGTGGCAACTGCAGAGCGTTAGCATTAGCAACGGCGACGAGCGCTGGCCCGTTTGTTCGCCGGGGGTAAGGGTCAAGGCATGGGAGCTGCAGCACTGCAACAAGCAAGCACAACTCCTAGGGGTGCAGCACTGCAGCAAGCAAGAAACAAAGCAGCAAGCATGGGCACAAGACGAGATTGAAGATGGCGATGCTATGCACGTGCTGGCTCGAAGGCTTTGGGGCCTGCAGCAAGCCCAGCGCTGCCCCAACCGTAGTCACCAGGGTACTCACCGGTCAAGTAGTCAGGGACGTAGCTGTCCGCAGCGTTGGGGCCCAACCACCTCTTGCGGTGAGGACCACCCCAGTCCGACAAATCCACCTGGGGCTCCTTCTGCTTCCCAGCATCTGTGAACATGGCCACAGACGGCGTGTACTGGATGATAATCTCAAGGGTCAACCCGTTCAACGCGAACGGATCAGCATTGTGGGAGGCCCAGTGCTCAACAGGGCCTGGCCGGTGACGGCAGCCTGCACATAGCAGCCGAACAAGGAGAGCATCGCCGCTGCCTCCCCATCTTGCCGCTTTGTCCTCGGGGGGGGGGCGCTGTCCGCCCCTCCCTACCTTCAGCCCCCACCCTTGGGGGGGCGGAGGTGTGGGGAACCTTGTCGTCACCCCTTCGTTGCACGCATGTCGCAGGCACGATGCAAGCATGGCGCAGGCACGAGGCGCGGCACCTGTCCCTCTGCTGGGGGGGGGGCATGCCTTGTTGCTCCCGTCGTCGCCCTTCCTACCCTGCGTTCGCACCCCCGGAGGTCCCCCCGCTGGGGCTTGCACGGCGCGTGCTCTCTACGGGCACGGTCGTGTGGTCCGTCCCGCACCCTCTCGCCGCTGCCTCCCCACCCTGCCGCTTTGTCCTCAGGGGGGGGGTGGCGCTTTTCGCCCCCCCCTACCTGCATCCCCCACCCTTGGGGGGGCGGAGGTGTGGGGGGGGGGGGGCGCCCTTGTCGTCTTCCCTCCGCAGCACGCACGTCGCAGGCACGACGCAAGCATGGCGCAGGCACGAGGCGCAGCACTTGTCCCTCTGCAGGGGGGGGGGCTTGCCATGTGTCACCCGTCGTCGCCCCTCCTACCCTGCGTGCTGACACGTGCGCACCCCCGGGGGGCGGAGGTGTGTGGGGGGGGGGGGGCGCCCTTGTCGTCGTCCCTTCGTTGCACGCATGTCGCAGGCACGACGCAAGCACGGGGTGAGGCACTTGGCTGAGGTCAGAGTCGGTTTCAGGACGCGCACGGCGCACGGCACGGCGCATGGCAACTATCCCCTACCCTGCCCCCTGTGCTCCCTCCCTCGCCCTCTGTGCTCGCTTGGTGCCGAGCAAAGCCCCTGTCTCCCTCGTCGCTCCCTCTCCTTGCCCCGGCTGTCCGGCCTTCGCTCACCTCCTAAGTGCCGTACCTCTTTCGCCCTGCCCGTGCCCTCTTCCCTCGCCCTTGCCGGCCCTCGATGCATGACACTACGCAGGCACACAGCATACTGCACCTTTGGGGGCGGGCTGCCTTGTGGCAGCACGCCGCGGCACCCCGCCTTGCCCAGTGCCCCCGCGCGCTGCGGGCGGCTCGCTCGGTTGTGGGGCACCTTGTTGCCCCCTTTCCTGCCCTGCCATCTCCGACCCTCTGCCCTCCGGCCAGTGCGAGCACAGTGCGTAGCAATTCGCGAGGCAGCGCTCCCCCTCTGCCCCCCTCTCTACCCCGGCCCCCTGGCCCTGTCCTGCCCCCTGTCTGCTCGCCCTCGCTCACCTTGCCCTGCCCCTCGTCCCTGGTTGCAGGGTCTCCGGCCTCCTGTCTCTCTGTCCCCCTCCTTCCTCTATCCCCTCGGCGTGCAACGTGCAGAGCAATGCGCAAGGCAACCCTCCCACTCCCTCTCTCCCTTGCTGCCCCCTGGTGTCCTGAGCTCCTGGTATGTGGCAAGCACTTTGTACCGCACACGATACTTCCGGGGGCAGGCTGCCTAGCGGCCGCGGCACGTCCAGGGCCCCCGCTCGCCGCAGGCGGTCTGCTCGGTCGCGGGGCACCCTCGTCGTTCTTGCCCCTGATCCGCTCACACTAGCCGTGCATAAGGTCCGTGTTTAGCATGCTTCTGTTCTCTCGCCTCCTCTTCCTTACCTCCGCCCTCTGGCCAGCGCGAGCACGGTGCGGAGCAATTCGCGAGGCAACCCTCCCTCCCTGCTCCCCCCCTCTGCTCCTGCCCCCTGGCCCAGCCCTGCCCCTTGTGCGCCCGTTCTCCCTCGTCCTCCCTTGCCCCCCTTCCCAGGCCCCTGTGTCCCTGGCCCTCTGTCTCCCTGTCTCCGTCTTCCCTTTCCCTCCCCGGCATACACTTTGCGGAGCAATACGCGTGGCATCCCTCCCTCTCTTCCTTCACCTTTCTGCCCTCTGGTGCCCTGGTCCCTGGGCAAGTGGCACGCACGTCGCACTGCACCCGCCTGTGGCCTTTTTCCCTCTATGTCCGCCCTGCCCCCCCCTCTCCTCCCTGCCCTTTGCCCCCTCTGTCACTACGCAGGACACAGTGTAGGCAAGTCGCACGCATGTCGCAGGCACGCACCTGGCCTCTATCGTCGGCGCCGTCGTGCTGGTTGGCACCACGCTGCGGCCGCCCGCCGCTGCCACAGTTCCCGCAGGAGCCGCCGCCGTGGGCAGCCACTCCAAATGCCGCGGGGGGCGCGGCCCTGGTTGGCTCCGGCTGCCCCCCGGCCAGGGTTCTCTGCCCCGGCTGTCCGGCCTGCGCTCGCCTCCTAAATGTCCCACCTCTTTCGCCCTGTTCATACCCTCTTCCCTCGTCCTTGCCGGCCCTCGTTGCATGACACTACGCAGGACACTGCACCTTTGGGGGTGGACTGCCTTGTGGCAGCACGCCGCGGCGCCCCGCCTTGTCCAGTGCCCCCACACACCGCGGGCGGCTCGCTCGGTTGTGGGGCACCTTTTTGCTCCTCCCCCGCGTTCGCTCATTCAAGCCGCCGTGGCACGCCCCCTTCCCTGCCCTGCCATCTCTGTCCCTCTGCCCTCCGGCAAGCGCGAGCACGATGCGGAGCAATTCGCGAGGCAGCGCTCCCTCTCTGCCCCCTCTCTCTGCCCCGGCCCCCGGGCCCTGTCCCGCCCCCTGTCTGCTCGCCCTCCCTCGTCCTCCCTTGCCCCCCTTCCCAGGCCCCTTGGTCCCTGGCCCTCTGTCTCCCTGTCCCCGTTCTCCCTTAACCCCCCCGGCATACACTTCGCGGAGCAATACGCGAGGCATCCCTCCCACTCCCTCTTCACCTTGCCGCCCCCTGGTGCCCTGGTCCCTGGGCTTGTGGCACAGACGTCGCAATGCACCCGCCTGCGGCCTTTGAGCCTCTACGCCCGCCCTGCCTCCCCCTCCCTCCCCTGCCCTTTTCCCTCTCTGTCACTACGCAGGACACTGTGTAGGCAAGTTGCACGCATGTCGCAGGCACGCACCTGGCCGCTATCGGCGGCGTCGTCCGGCTGGTTGGCACCACGCTGTGGCCGCCCGCCGCTGCCACAGCCCCCGCAGGAGCTGCCGCCGCGGGCAGCCACTCCAAATGCCGCGGGGCGCGGCCCTGGTAGGCCCCGGCTGCCCCCCGGCCAGGGTTTCACTGTACCCCCCGCGGCGCCTGGTCGCCGGGGGGGATCCATCACAAAATCCTGCAATCTTGCAATCCTGCACCTCGCCCACTAGTTGTACTCTGGGCGCCGGACTGCACGTGCTGCCAAAGAAGCATCACGCTGCGGCTGCCCGTCGCTGCCACAGCCCCCGCAGGAGCCGCTGCTGCGGGTGGCCGTTCCAAATGCCGCGGGGGGCGCGGCCCTAGGAGGCCCCGGCTGCCCCCCGGCCAGGGTTTCACTGTACCCCCCGCAGCGCCTGGTCGCCGGGGGGGATCCATCAAAGGTTCCTGTAAGAGATCGGAAAAATATATATATATATATATATATATATATATATATATAGTCATAGTCATAGTCATAACCACTTATCATGCCGTCTACTGGAGTTACCGGGCATCTCGCGCCGACAGGTGGTTCCTGCCCCGCTCGATCCCGTGGGTCCCAGGGCTGCCTGAGGTGGCCCACAGCATGACGGAGGACCCAGAGGACCGGGGATACCGGTCAACCAGGCTTTGGGGGCAGTGGCAACTGCATAGCGTTAGCATTAGCAACGGCGATGGACGCTGGCCCGTTTGTTCGCCGGAGGTATGGGGGCAAGGCACAGCAACGCAGCAGCATCGCAACAAGTAGAAAGCAAGGGCTTTCCTGTCCGTCGCAAAGCGGCAATCAAGGAACAAAGCAGCACGCATGCGGTGAAGCGAGAGCTCACCCTCCGTCGTTCGCGTACCCCCGCCACCGTGGAGACGTCCATCACCCGCGAACCCACGGAATCCATCGCCAGCTGCGTACTCGTAATTGCCCACCACCCCTGACTCCACGTATTGACGCGTTCCCGTGGGGGGCCGGCCACGGGACGCTGCGGTGACACGCACAGGTGAGCAGGCAGGCAAAGCACTACGCTCACAAGGGCATCAATACGCTCGTGTCATGTGACAAAGCGTTTCAGAATCCTTGCCACTCTGAAATGAGGGAACGAAAGTATGTACAGCAACACATCAGGATATGTACACCTGGGGTTAAGACTGGACTGGGGTAAGGGCACTAGGGGACAATAGACACTTAGCCCCAACTCATATCCCAATCCCAGGTCCGACCCTCTCAGTGGCTGGTCGGGGCGGGGGCTCAAACACAACCCATGCCCTGCTCAGTCCGGACCCTGAAACCCTGCCAATAGGGGGGGTGTCCCGCCCAGCCACAGGCGAGTTCCTGGGAACCAAGGAGCTCCAAGGCCAACTGACAGTGGCTCCCTATGCTCCCATAACAGCAGGTCCCAACTCCTCTCTGAGCGAGAGATATGGCCCCGCCAGTATCACCCAGGAGTTGGTAGCTGAAAATGGGCTGTTTCAGCCCAAACTGAAATTAACTCAAGAATCCCCAAAATTGACCTCTCGTTCGGACCTGCCAGAGGTAGAGACGAGGCAACTGACCCTATGCCCTTCGAGTACGAACTCCCTGGAGCCCTCACCCAACCTGGTTCCCTCTGAGGTCCCGGCATCAGGGCAACACGGATGAGTCAAGTGGGGTCATGATGCCAAAATTACCAAAATTGGCGTCATTCCCACGCGTGGCTCGCCCGGCCAAGGTAAGGCCAATGGCTCACAGGATAGGAGGCAGGACCTAGGACTTTCATCTGAGTGTACAATTTGGAATTAGGTCCGGGCTCCGTGTGGGCTTAGAGGAATGGGGCCCCCAATTGACCACACGGAAGGGGGAAATTCAGGTCCCAAAATGGGGTCATTTTGGCTGCGCGAACTGAGCCAAAATTTGGGGTGCTCCCAATAGTATATTCTCCGAGCCGGCTTGGAGATCAGATTCGCCATTCCATACGCAATCCATCAGGAGTCCAACTGAGACTCCCATGCCCTTGGCTGTCGGAGATCTCCATGCCACTCGGCGTGGTGACGATCCCAAGTGGGTCCACAAATGCCAAAATGGCAAAATTGCCCACACTCACTTTGGGCTAGCGCCTTAACGAAGGTTGCTCCGCTTCGCCCACGTGGTGTGTGAACCATGGGGACCAATATACATAACACCCATGTCATATATGGTCCATTGGTCCATGCGTCCGGCGTGCACGGATGGGCTCAACATAGTGCACGGCGGGCAGCAAAAGTGGAAAATTGCTCAAAATGGCCAAAAATGCGCACACTCATGGTTGGGGCAAATGAGGCACATGCCCGACTCGGACCGGAGTGTGCCCCAGGATTCGTATCAAGTCATATGTGTCCAACATATCTTTTGGGCGTCGCCCAACTCTTCCGGTATTGGGAATGGCAGGGTCGCCAAGTGAGCCCATGATTTGGGATAGTCCCAAATTGCCAACATGGCGGCCACGGTATGCCAAGCCCAAGAGGAGTTATTCGCCGGGTCCAAGATATGTTGGGCACCGAAGTATGTACCCCTAAAACATACTTGGGTCATGATGTCAATTGAGCGTAACGTTGAGATACACGGTCGCCACTTGACATCATGACGGGCCAAAAACGGCAAAATTGGTACAAAGACACACAAAAGTGCCTTGAAAGGTGCACAATTATATTATAATATCTTCGGCTTGGATCGTGCAATCAACTAATCCTTCTAAACACAATGACTTGACACCAATGACCTTCGATTCCACATATGTGCTCCACTTGGGGCGCTTCGAAAGGTTACGAGCGCTGCCTTCCAAGTGGGCACATGAAAATATGGAAAATTGCAAAACACACACCTTGCTCCCAATGCATTGCTTCAGGATCGCCACAAAAGCTTCCCTTCACGAAGGTTAGGCCTGCAATTGATCGTAGGGAGTATGGAGAAGGGGCTTGCACAATATGAGGTCCATTGGTGGGTCCATCGCTCCTAGCCACACCCGCCAAATGGGCACGCAATACCACACATGACACATACCACATATTGCCCAAAAAGGTAGCTCCCCCCACGATATGTCATGCCCCTCCATGGGCATAACTTTGTGTCAATCGCTCATAGGAACTCAAGGAGAGTTCCTATGCAACACCAACACTCGCGCGCTACACTCGAAGGTTATTTTAACGCACGCAATATCATGGCAATAGAGTTACAACGCAAACTCTACCCTCTTGACCATGATCCATTACACTAGCGCGCACGTGTGGAAACGCAAGGCATATGATGCTTCCTAAATTACGTCGGGAGTATTGTGAATACATCCCACGTTTCTGTATTGTCATTCCTCGCAAGCAACACGAGATATGACCTTCACAAGTGGCCTCACGAATCAACTTTGTTTTGCCCATATCTTTAAGACAAATGGAGGGCAGGATAAAAGGAAAGTTGATTCGTGCATAGGGAAGCACGTAGGTCCACTCGAAAGAGGTCAAATCAAGTGCGGGGATGTCGAAGTCGAAAATCCGATTTCGACATCCTGAAAAATTCGGATTAAGGTTGCGAGTGTAGAATGTGAAAATTGCGGATGCATCAACGCAATTCCTGAGGACTTTAGAGCCTTCGTCACGGATAGCGTTAAAATTTCCATTATAAACAGTTAAACTGGTGGTTACGGTAAAGTCGCGATCCAACCGCCAGCAGTCAAAACAGTGAATATCAGAACGGAAGCGTAAAAATTGACGGAAACAATATGAAAAAAAAACCCTGTTGATTCCTGACATTCTGATATGCAAATCTCCGCTGGCGGTGCATCGGTTGCCGATGCGGGGCTTTACGGCACGGAACACGCTCCCGCCGGGCTCGCACCGGGCGTCAACGGGCGCCTTCCGTACATGGGGTTAGTGGACCGGAGACCGGTCTTCCCTTCCGTACATGGGGTTAGTGGGCCGGAGACCGGTTGTATGCCCTAACCTAGCCATGGGGTTCTGGGTACCGCTTCACCCCCCTCCTTAGAGCAAACCCTGGGGGGGGCTCGATAACACCCACGCATGGCAGCGGGTACCCAGGACCATCTCCTGAAGGGGGGGGGGGGTGTCACATCCTCACTTCAGGCTGACTCAGGCTGACACAGTAAGATAGGTATGATGCTGTAAAAGCTCGTAGCACATGTATAGTATCAAGTATCAAATCCTGGGTCCTGGCGGCGAATGTTCGGCATCGAAAGGACCCGTTAACCCATACCAGGCGCACCGGGTGCCGGCTGCTACGGTCACCACCACAGTGGCAGTGGCATACACAGCCAACATAGGCGTCACGCGACGACCGAGGTGGTCCGACAGGTCGAGAGCGACCACAAAGATCCATCAGGCTACCCCAAGCTTCCCAAGGCCCGCCGACTGGGGAGAGTCCCCACGGGTCCTTCCTCGGGCGCACCATGTCCATATCCATACGACGCGAGTCCAGAGTGATACAGCCGAACTCCTTAAGGGATCTTAAGGGAGCTCCTCCTTAAGGGATCGGGCATCAAGGCTGTCTTTTCCCTCGCCCTATTACCACGAAGGCCATACATGAGGGAGTCCTCATGCAGTGTGGGCGGAGGCGTCGACTCCTCAAACCACCAGTTTCCCAGGCAGACTGACCGAGGTCAGGAGCACCGGAGGCCGCCATCCGACTGCAAGTGCGTCTGCGAATCGGTAGGCTCACACTTGGACTGACAGTGGCGGACCGCTGGGAGTGTAGTCAGGCAACTGGGCTTCCCGCCTGGCGCCATCAGGATCTCCACATCACAGCGAATAGGGCAACACGGTATCACGGGCACTCAAACAGATGAATATGTACTGAGGTAGTGGTCCAGGGTGGACCATATGTAAGAACATGTAAACGGCGACTCAGGGCGCCCTCGTATCCGATTCCGTGAAAAACAGTCCACACTCAGTGATGGGCTAACATACAGATGCACATATCCTGGAGGGGCAGAAAAACAAGCAATAAATGGGGTAACAGGCGTGTAAACACACTCTGGACAGAGTGCCAAACCATGCCCCGGTTAGGATAAGGCATATGCAGGAGGGTGGACAGGAAAACGCCTGAGTTCAGGCCATATATAGTCTGCAGACACACGTCGACTGGTCTGGATTCCGCAAGTGCCATGGAATCAGACCACACACCAAAAATCGCAATGCCGATGACAGCGGCATCCGTTGCGCAACGTCGTATGGGCTTCAAGGCCCTAAGAGCTCAGAAAAATGAAGGTCAGTCGCCCTACCTGGTTTCCCAAGGATTCAGCAGGGGGGGGAGTGACGAATAGAAGAAGAGAGGGGCCATCCTCCTCTGGATTCAGCAGGGGGGGGTATATGGCCACTCTGATGGCAGGTCACCGGAAGATGAGAGAGAGCAAGCAAGTGAGGGACGATCCGTGGCCTCACAAGCGCCTCAAAGCACATCAGGGGAGAGCTCAGGGCGCTGATCAGGCACCCCTGGCTGCAATCGCCCGGGTGAGTGCTGCCAAGTCCGAAACGTGGATCTTGGTCTTGTGCTTGCGGATGTACTCCATGAAGGGAGTATTGACCCGCGGCAGGAACGAGGAGACGGGTTCCCAGGTATCGTGGGACGGCCCATAGCCTCGCCAACGAACCTTGAACTCCAGACCTCCGAGTGCCGAGGCTTTCGGACGCTGAGCAAGGATCTTCTCGACTGTAGAGTCATCCTGCTCCGCATAATTGTCGTCCGAGTCAGCCTCATGTGCGGCATAGCTCAAGGACACATGTTGGCCAAGGAGGTCGGGTTCCCGCACACGGAGTTGACTCTCGTGGCGCTCCCGGAACTGTCCGTGACCCACCTTGATGCGGTAGGTGTCCTCACCAATCCTGCGGACCACCTCGCCGGGTGTGAACCAGGTCTTGGTGCGGTGGGTGCCCATGGGGCGGGGTCTGATCACCCACACCGGGTCTCCCACCCTGAACTTCTGCGCTGTCGAGCTCGGGGTGGACTTCTGACGCTCAGCATGCTCCTTCTCGAGCTGCTGGCGGATGTCCCGCGCCGTTTGGTCTTGCCGCGCGAAGAATTCCTTGGCATCCATAGCCATGCCATCACCAGACAAGGGAAGTCCCCTACCCAGGGGGTCCCTGCCGAACAGAATCTGGTGAGGGGACAAACCGCCCGGAGTGGGGGTGTCATGATGGGCCTTCAGAGCAGGCCACATCTCCTCAAACCAGTTCCGACGTGGATTGGTGACGTGGATCTTGCGCAGCTTCTCGAACAGCTGCCGTCCAGCCACTTCAGCACGGCCGTTAGACCGGCTGAGATAGGCGACGCTCTTGGCATGACGTATCCCCATCAGGGAACACATAGCCTTGAACCAGCCACCAGTAAACTGGGGCCCTCGGTCACTGCAAATGGTGCGGGGGATGTCAAAGACGGTCAGCCAATGACGAATCATCATGACTGCCACTTCCTTGGCAAGCAACCCCTTTTTGCGTGCCGGAACAGCTACAACGTAGCCGCTGTGGCGGTCCACACAGAGAACCACACAGTCAAAGGTCTCCTTGCCAATGTGCACTTCGGGCATGGAGAAGACGTCCATGGCCACGCTCTCCATGGGCTGGTCAGGAACCGGGGTCCATTGGGGTTCCCCCTTGACGTTCCGGTTATCGGGATTGCAGGCCTGGCAGACCGAACAACCCTTCCTGACCTCTTCAATGGCGGTGTAGAGAACGATATGGTCGATCTCGAACCGACGCTGCATGTCAAGGGCTTGCTTCTTGACCCCTGGGTGCAGCATGTGGTGGTGCCAAGCTTCACACAGCTTGAGCACCCGGGACTCCGGTACTAGCAGCTTACCATTCCGGTAGAGCTTGCCATCTTCCTCGGTCAGCCCCTTTTGCCACTTCTGCCCGTCGTCAGGGTCGGTCACAGCCCCCTACTCGGCCGCAAAGGCCTCAGACTTGGCGTAATCGTCCGTCCAGTCGTCCTGGAGGCAAGACTCCAGGAAGAGGTGCTTGTCGGACTCAGCTCCCTGAGGGGCGAGTACTCTGACCGCTCTGCTCACCCTCGACGCGAGGGGGGCATCCGCAGCCATGACGACGAAGCATTTTGCACCCTCCTCCTCCATCAGGCGCTCCATTTCGATGATCCTCTTGGCTTCAGCGGTCTCAGCCTCATCGCCATGGGCAGAGATATCCGTCATGCCCTTGCTGGCGGGATAGGCCCACCTACTGAGACAGTCCGCCACGGTGTTATCCTTTCCAGGAATATACACAACCGTGAGGTCGAACTTGGCCAAGGTCTCATGCCATCTTGCCCGTCGTGAGGCGGGACCTGAGGGGGTGTCCATGTGCTCCTTGTGCCACGACTGTAGACTCTGATGGTCGGTGCAGACGGTGACGGGATGGAGGGCTATGTACCCAGCCTATTTTCTGAGAGCCATGACGATGGCAGACGCCTCCTTTTCACGGGGCGTTCACGTCCGTCTCTGGCCCTCCGCCAGGACTCGGCTCCAGAAGGCCACGGGCACGTGCCTCCCATTGTCAAGCACTTGCTCCAACACAGCGCCAATGGCGTAGTCGGAAGCGTCGGTGCGCAGGACGAACCCTCGGTCGGGATCCACGAGGTGCAGACCCACTGCGGATAGCAGCGCCTGCTTCATCCCCTCAAAGGCACGGTCGGACTCAGCTGTCCAGACCAGCGCCTTCCTGGACCCCTTTTTGGTCTCCTCTCGGTTGCCCTTGAGCATGGTCGTCATGGGGGCTGCATACTCGGCATACATCTTGATATACCCTGAGTAGTAATTGCAGAACCCCAGATACGCCTGTAGCTCAGAGACCGTTTTGGGCTTTTCCCAGTGCTCAATCGCAGCCACCTTGCCAGGTATGGGCTTTCGCTGCCCGTTCCCGACTACGTGGCCAGCGAAGACCACCTCGCTTACCGCAATGGTGGCCTTGTCACTGCTGCCCGTGAGTTTGTGCCGAACCAGAAGGTCGAGCACTCGAGTGACGTCCCTCTCATGTGCCTCCAGGAGCTCCTCGTAGCTCATACTGGGGTCCCCGGACGCGATGATCACGTCGTCCACGAAGGGGTCCGCACAGTCGCGCACCGGCTCAAGCAGGTTCTCCAGCATCCGCTGAAAAGCCGCATTGCCGTTGGTAACACCCATGGGCATCACCTTCCACTGGAGAGGTCCAAGTGGAGTGCTCATGGCTGTGCAGGCACGGGACTCCTCGGCGAGAGGCATCTGATGATAACCATGTTTCAGGTCAATCACCGTGAAGATCCTCCGCCGGTGTTGCTTTTGCAGCATGTCCTCAATGAGGGGCAGCGTATAGCTGTCGTGCTGCGTTTGGGCGTTCAGGCCGCGGTAGTCGACCACGAGCCGCCATTCACCGGCCACCTTCTTGGGGACGACGAAGCACGGAGAGGCCGATTCGGAGTGGCACGGCTCGAGCCAGCCTCTCTGGATGAAGTCACGAGGATCTTCTCCATGGCCTCTTTCCTCTCGCCCCTCAGGGCAAACTCCCGGTGGCGATACACACGGGGGTCCTGCTTCAGTCGTATCTTGGCCTCGCCATACGGTCCACGCACCGGTGGGGGAAACACAGGCTTACCGCTGAAGAAGGTATCACCATACTTCTGCTTCAGCCTGGCCCTCAATGCCTGGATCTTGGGGCAGTCATCGGACTCCGCCTTGGCTTTTCCGGGCACTTGAACCACGGAGCTTACTTGAGGGGTAGCTACTCCGCTCGTCTTCGGCTCAGGCGGTCTTCCCAGGTGGCCCAAGGGGCCATCTCTGGTCTTGCCTCGGAATAGATCGCCGTAGGTGGGTGGGTTACTCCCGATTGGCTCGTCCTGGCTGGATAGGTGGTCCAGCACCCTCTGCACGAAGGTGTTCCCGTCATAAGAACCAGAGACGATCGAGTCCACTTCCCACCAGGCTCTGTCCTGGCCCTTGCCCTCACGCTGGTTTCCCCAGTCGTGAAAGGGCTGATCCATATACCCCTGAACCAGATCCCATTCCTCTTCAGTGAGGGGGACTTCCGAATCCGATTCTTCGATGTCAACAGGGGGAACCGCAAAGCATTGCCGCCATGGCTCCGCTATGATGCGGTTGACACACACGAAGTCCGTGGCGTCGCCCTGATCAAGGCCCCCATCCACATAGTTGAATTCCGTTGGCCATCTCTGGGGTGGCATGGGCTGTCCCTTAGTGTCCTGATAGACACTCTCTCCAGCCGGTAGGACGACCTTGTTTAAGGTCATGTTGGTCAATGAGGCTACCCAATGTCGGGTACTTTCCTCCTCGGTGCATCCCATAGGAACAACCAGCACAGCCTTGGAGCGGTCCTTGCGAATCTTCGCTATCGCTCTTGGAATGTCCCAACGGGGGCAATGGATCCACATCAATCCCTAATGCGGACCCCAGTGCTTCTTCCACGCGCAGTCCTGTGCGCTCCAGTACTTCTCACACACCAGCAGATGGGCGGAGGTTCCTGAAGAGAACGCATCCAGGGCCAGATCCGAAGCTCCCAAGTCCGCAACCACTCGGCTCGCCACTTCGGGCCTTACGCCGTACTCCTGGTTTGCAGGACCAGTTGGCTCAGTGTTCAGCGCGGCCACTTCGAGCTGATTGCGTTCGGGGTGGATCCATTGGCATTCCACATGGTGCTCAGGTGACGAAAGCCACGAGAGTTGGTCGTCCTGGTACAGGGTCATGGAGGCCTGGGCTGGGAGGACGCCGGAGTCCGTCTCCATCATGAAGTCGTACCCGACGATCATGTCCCAGTCCATCTCGGCCTCGTAGAAGCGACTGTGCAGGAGGATTTCGTTGCCGAGGTCTGGGCGGCTCAGCTCACGATGGTTCACGAACTGCAGCCCGATGGCCGCTTCCTTCGTGCCTCCCACCATGTACTGGCCGTTCGCCACCTTCAGCCTGACAGGTTTCCGACTGTCGGTCAGACACTCTGGTGGAAGTAGGCCAGCCTTGACCAAGCTGACTTGAGCTCCCGTGTCGACCAACACGTCGAAAACCTTTTCCACTTCCCCGCATATGGCACAGACCTTAAGATGCAACTGCCGCTCGCGACCGACACGGCGCACGGCGTGCAAACTCAGGATCTCTGGCCGTTCCAGAAGCTCAACAAGCGACTGGTGCAGGTCGTGGACAATGGGCTCAGGCTGCCCATCTGCAGCATCCAGCTGCGGTCCGGGTGATCCTCCGATACTCTCGGATAGATCCTGTAGTACATCAAACACATTCTTGGTCGCGAAGGACGGACGGGTGCAAGGGTTCGTGCCTTCACTTGCCCTCACCCCGCCTCCGCGACTGGGTGCCGGACCGGGCTTTCCGCCCGCGGCAGTTCCCTTGTGCTTTTCGACTCCCGACTGGGATGCTTCGGCGCTTCCCACGTCACCATCCTGCGACCGCCCTAGCTGGGGCCCTTGGCTGCAGGGGCTCCGCTAGGGGGCGTCGGTTGTGGAAGAAGGGGTGTTCTCCTCCGCATCAACCTCGTTGACGCCCTTCTTTCATTCTTTCGCTGCGAGGAGGCTTCTTGTCCTTGTCCTTGTTCTGGTTGTTCTGGTTGTTCTCCTTGTTCTTGTTGTCCGACCTGGGGACCCACTTCCTCTTGATCTCCTGGATCTCCTTGGCCAACTCGGTCCCCTGCGACACCAGCTTGGAGAGCTTGTCCCTGTCCACCTCCACCTTGGCTTCCCGGATACCCGCGGGCGCACGCTTCTTCGACCCGTGCGCCTTCCTGTAAGCCTCCGTGTCGGCCTTGTGGACGGGGCATGTTCGATGGTCATGGTTGAAGCCTCGCTTCCTCCCATAACACACGAAACAGCCCTGAGGGTGAGCTCGTATGAACTCCCCAAAGGACAGCGGAGGGTCGCCAATGCGGCGAGGGTCCCTCTTCTCCTGCTTCCTCCAACCCTGCTGCAGGGGCTTCCAGTTTCCCGGTTTGCTCCCCGCGCTCAGGTTTTTGGCCACGAAGGCACAAACGGCTACTTCGGCGGGCTCATCGTCGTCATCATCGTCGACGAGAGTCTCATCGCCGCCGGCTCCCGCTGGGTCCATGGCAGCTTCCCCGCCAGGTCCCTCGCCAACGTAGTTGACGTCGCGGTCGCCGGGCCTCAACCCGCGGGTGTGGTGGAGGTTTCGGTACTTCTTGAGTACTTCCTCGCCAACCCACTCCAGGATCTCGTCGCAGCTCATCCGCGCCGGGATGGGCTGCAGACGGATGTTCTGGCCGCTCAACTCACACTCGTCAAGGCGCCACATCGCGGTCTTCTCGCGATCGCCCGAGACGGTGATGAGAAGAGCGTTCCGCAGGGAGTGCCGTTTGACATCCCGGGACACGTTCTTCTTCGTCCAAGCCACCACGTTCGTATGATACTCTTTGGGGAGCATCATCTTGACCGTGTGGTTGGACTTGGCCCTCTTGGATTCCTCCTTGGTGACCCTCTTGATCCATGCTTCCGGCAGCATGGAGAGCAGGCGAGCCTGCTCGTCACCCTCGTTCCAATCCTCCACGTTGCGGCGGAAGAGGGTGTATTTCCCTCGGAAGTCTCACCAATCTCGTAGGGGATCTCCCGTCCATCATGCTCAAGCTTGATGGACTTCCAGCGCTTGGCAGCCACCTGCGGAGCGTCCACCCGCTCCTGCTCGTTGAGCCACTTCTTGGCTTCCTTGAGGGTCTTGATTCTCCCCTCCTTGGTCGCCACGAAGTATAGCTCGCCGAGCACTTCTGGCAGGCGGTACCTGAACCGTCTGAAGACATATCTCTCCGCATCCGCGGGAGGCAGGTCTTCAGTGACGGTCAGCCCCCAATCGTCCAGCTTCTCCAAGAAGCGGTCGAGGTTGAGGGGGTTGCCATCGTACATGGGGGGCTTGATGTCCTTCAAGTCTTCCCACACGGCGGCATCCGCGGCCTTAGAGACCATGAATGCCGGCCGCGAGGTCGACCGAGGTTCCCATCGGCCTCGCCCACGGACTCCCACGGCCGCCACGTCCATCTCCTCCATGGAATCCCTGTGGCTACGCCGCGGTTCCTCCATGTACGCTGAACCAAAATGTTCACGCCGTACTGCTTCCATGTACGCATCCTCATCACGGCGCTGGCGGCTGCGTTCAGCGACCTCCCGTCGTACACCACGCGGCAGGCTGATGTCGAACTCCTCCAGGTCCAGGTCCAGATCCTCACCTTCGCCGACATCCCACTCCACGTCTCCTCTGGGGACCTCATCCCTGAGTCCACCATAACGTCCTCCAGCCATTGTGATTGGCACCGGGGCTGGTGCCGGGCGTCGGGGGCGTACAGGCGTCCGCGGTGGAGCACGGCGGTTGTGGTAGTCCGGGCTGAGCCACTCATCACGCCAATCCTCACTGCCACTGCCGGGCGGCACGCGCTCGTTGCGGCGGCGCGCGCTGTGGTGAGAGGGGGCGGTGAGAGAGGGGGCGCTGGCGCCGGGGCGACTCCTGGGGGCTCCGCCGGGGGCGTGGGGTCTGCCTGGACCTGGTCCGGGTCCCCAGCCGTCGTCCGACGAGCCAGACTCAAGGGGTGGGTGGTCGCTGCCGACGCTCTCACGGGCCTCCAGCGCGTCCAGCCTCAGCTGCAGGCCGCTGATGACCGTGTTCAGCCGCCTGGTCTCGGCCCTGGCGATGTCCAGGTCTTTCTGCGCGCGCGCGGCGACCTTGGAGATGCGAGCCATCTCGCCCTTGCCCGTGCCTACCTCACACTCGAGGGAAAAGACCCTCCTGCGAAGGTAGACAATCCACCGCCAGGTGGTATCCGGGTCGCCGTTCCCTGGTGGGTCGTCGGGGTCCCCAGGGGGTCCTCCAGGAGGGCCTCCGCCGGGTCCGCCCGGTCCAGGGGGTCCTCCCCCGCCCGGTGGTCCGCCTCCAGGGGGTCCGCTTGGTGGGCGTCCTCCAGGGGGTCCTGATGGTCCTCCGCCCGGGGGTCCCGGTGGGCGTCCGCCGGGTCGCATCGGTGGGTCCGAGGATGGGCGCTTCTTCGCGATGCCGAAGTCCATGTCGTCATCCTCGTCCATGTCGCCCCACCTGGGCGTCTCGGTCTCGGAAGACTTCGAGCTCCGGTAGGGAGGAGGGAGATCCTCATCCTCACCTTCCGGTTCCATGGGGACATCTCCGCCTCCTCCGCCCGTCCAAGCCACCACTTGGCGATGTCGGCGGCCTCGTTCATCCCCGTCGCTGGCGGTGAAGAAGGGATCACTGTCGTGGGGGTGACCACCCGCTGGCTTCCGCGGCCTCTCGGGGTCTTCCCCTTGCCCTTCCTCCGTCGATGGGCAGTGGGGCCACTGCTCCCACTGCTGCCCGTGTCGGCCTCGTCCAGCGTCATCCTGGAGGAGGCGTCCCCTTCGAAAAGCTTTCGAAGGGTCTCCACTCGTGATCCTCCCGGGGGAGTCTCGCGGCGGAGTTTGGCCTCTGCCTCCTCCATTGCGGCGGCGGTGGCTGCAGCAGCCCGCACTTCGGCTTCCTCCCGAGCACGAGCCGCCTCGCCTTCCCGGGCCTGCTGCAGCCGCGCCTTCTGCGCTTCCAACGCCGCCAGCTCCGCCTCCGTCTTGGCCTTCTCCTCAGCGACCTCCCGTCGCGCGGCCTCGATGGCGTCCTTCTTGGCGGCGTCTGCCTGGGCCTTTGCCGTCGCATCGGCGTGGGCCCTTTCCTCCGCCTCCTTCTTTGCCCTCTCTTGGGCAAGCGCCTCTTCCAGCGCCCTCACCTCGGCCTCCCTGCAGGCAATGGCCTCCTGCGTCAGGCGGGCTTCCTCGTCGGCTGCCGCCAACTCACCATTGACCTGGGCAGTCGCTGCCCCATGGGCGGCTACGGCCGTGAGTCCGGCCGCAATGGCCGCCACGGTCCGGGCGTGGATGGCCATGCCATGCGCCCACTCTGCAGCCTCCTCCTCGGCGATGCCAACGGCGCCCTCCACAGCAGCGCTGTGCTGCCTGGCCCGTTGCCGGACAACCCGAAGGTTGCAGGGCACGCCACAGACGCGCTCACAGGCGCGCGCGACGTCCCTGTCGGGAGCGACGCTGCTGCTGGAGCTGGCCTGGTCGGCCGGCATCCTCCCGCGGTGGGCCGACTCCACGTCGCTGCTGGGGCCTGCTGGGGCCTGCTGGGGCCTCAGGAGCAGCTGACGGGGCTTGGCCTTGGTCTGCCTGGCGACTTGGATGAAGTCGCCGAGGGTGGCGTGGCCAGGGTGATGACCACCATTGGCCCGTTGGGGACTGGGGGCTGGGGTTCCGCCCTTGGCGCCTTGGGCGGCTCCGGCGGCCAGGGACTCCTGGTACTCCCGCCACCTCCGGTCCCGCTTCCTGTCCCCGGCGGACCGCTTCTCCTTCCCCGGAGACGCGCTGCTGCTGCCCTGCAGCCTGCGCTCGCTCCCCGGTTCCGGGAAGTTCTTCTCGATCATGTCCCACATGGAGACGTTGATCGAGGCGCCCGACGGGTACTCGTTGGGCATCTCGTCCTCCTCAATCCCGTCAAGACGCAGGCCTTCGCCGGGCCTGTCCGGCCGGGTCCACGTCCTCCAGCGCTTGCGGCGGAAGCGGTACTCGTACCCTTCCGCCCGCAGCCACTCCTCCACTGCCCGCAGGCGGTCCTCCCCCATGTCCTCGCGGAGCTCGAAGCTCCCGGGCATGCCGCCTTCACACTGGGGGTGGCTGTGGCGGTAGTGCTGGTCCCAGACCAACCCACGCAGCAGGCGTGCCGCATGGGGCTGGGGCCGCGGCCACATCCTGCCCGCTTCCTGCCAATTCACCATGGCAGCGGGGGCGTAGTTGGTCTTGAGGTCCTTGGTATGCACTCGTTCAACTCAACGAACTGGTGGTGGTTGTTGAGGCGGGTGCTACAGCACTGAACTGGGCGTGCGGCTGGTGCTGGTCAGCCGGTGGTTGTGGAAGTGGTTGACGCGGCCTTGCTGGTCGGCCGATGGGTCTGGTCTGGCCACTTCCTTCACGGTCGCGGCGCGGTCAGGGCGATGCTCTGGACGGCGCTGCTGGCTCCGTGACGAACTCGGCGCTGTTGCTGGGTGGGACTGCGAGCCGCTGCGCTGCGCTGCGAGCCGCTGCGCTGCGCTGCGAGCTGCGAGCTGCGCCGCGCTGCTCGGGGTTGGTGGCCCCGAGTGGCACGCGAGGGTTGGGTAACCCCGCGGCGGTGAAACGCTTTTGACGCGTTCCCGTCGGGGGCCGGCCACGGGACGCTGCGGTGACACGCACAGGTGAGCAGGCAGGCAAAGCACTACGCTCACAAGGGCATCAATACGCTCGTGTCATGTGACAAAGCGTTTCAGAATCCTTGCCACTCTGAAATGAGGGAACGAAAGTATGTACAGCAACACATCAGGATATGTACACATGGGGTTAAGACTGGACTGGGGTAAGGGCATCACAGGACAATAGACACTCAGTCCCAACTCATATCCCAATCCCAGGTCCGACCCTCTCAGTGGCGTGTGGGGGCGGGGGCTCAAACAGAACCCATGCCCTGCTCAGTCCGGACCCTGAAACCCTGCCAATAGGGGGGGTGTCCCGCCCAGCCACAGGCGAGTTTCTGCGAACCAAGAGGGTTTCAAGGCCAATCGACAGTGGCTCCCTCTGCTCCCTTAACAGCAGGTCCCAACTCCTCTCTGAGCCAGAGATATGGCCCCGCCATTATCACCCAGGAGTTGGTAGCTGAAAATGGGCTGTTTCAGCCCAAACTGAAATTAACTCAAAAATCCCCAAAATTGACCTCTCGTCCGGACCCGCCAGAGGTAGGGACGAGGCAACTGACCCTATGCCCTTCGAGTACCACCTCCCTGGAGCCCTCACCCAACCTGGTTCCCTCTGAGGTCCCGGCATCAGGGCAACACAGATGAGTCAAGTGGGGTCATGATGCCAAAATCACCAAAATTGGCGTCATTCCCACGCGTGGCTCGCCCGGCCAAGGTAAGGCCAATGACTCACAGGACAGGAGGCAGGACCTGGGACTTTCATCTGAGTGTACAATTTGGAATTAGGTCCGGGCTCCGTGTGGGCGTCGAGGAATGGGGCCGCCAATTGACCACACGGAAGGGGGAAATTGGAGTCCCAAAATGGGGTCATTTTGGCTGCTCCAAATGAGCCAAAATTTGGGGTGCTCCCAATAGTATATCTCCACGCCGGCTTGGAGATCAGATCCGCCATTCCATACGCGATCCATCAGGAGTCCAACTGAGACTCCCATGCCCTTGGCTCTCAAAGATCTCCATGCCACTCGGCGTGGTGACGATCCCAATTGGGTCGACAAATGCCAAAATGGCAAAATTGCCCACACTCACTTTGGGCTAGCGCCTTAACGAAGGTTGCTCCGCTTTGCCCACGTGGTGTGTGAGCCATGGGGACCAATATACATAACACCCATGTCATATATGGTCCATTGGTCCATGCGTCCGGCGTGCACGGATGGGCTCAACATAGTGCACGGCGGGCAGCAAAAGTGGAAAATTGCTCAAAATGGCCAAAAATGCGCACACTCATGGTTGGGGCAAATGAGGCACATGCCCGACTCGGACCGGAGTGTGCCCTAGGATTGGTATCAAGTCATATGTGTCCAACATATCTTTTGCGCGTTGCCCAACTCTTCCGGTATTGGGAATGGCAGGGTCGCCAAGTGAGCCCATGATTTGGGATAGTCCCAAATCGCCAACATGGCAGCCACGGTATGCCAAGCCCAAGAGGAGTTATTCACCGGGTCCAAGATATTTTGGGCACCGAAGTATGTACCCTCATAACATACTTGAGTCATGATGTCAATTGAGCGCAACGTTGAGATACACGGTCGCCACTTGACATCATGACGGGCCAAAAACGGCAAAATTGGTACAAAGACACACAAAAGTGCCTTGAAAGGTGCACAATTATATTATAATATCTTCGGCTTGGATCGTGCAATTAACTAATCCTTCTAAACACAATGACTTGACACCAATGACCTTCGATTCCACATATGTGCTCCACTTGGGGCGCTTTGAAAGGTTACGAGCGCTGCCTTCCAAGTGGGCACATGAAAATATGGAAAATTGCAAAACACACACGTTGCTCCCAACGCATCGCTTCAGGATCGCCACAAAAGCTTCCCTTCACGAAGGTTAGGCTTGCAATTGATCGTAGGGAGTATGGAGAAGGGGCTTGCACAATATGAGGTCCATTGGTGGGTCCATCGCTCCTAGCCCCACCCGCCAAATGGGCACGCAATACAACACATGGCACATACCACATATTGCCCAAAAAGGTAGCTCCCCCCACGATATGTCATGCCCCTCCATGGGCATAACTTTGTGTCAATCGCTCATAGGAGCTCAAGGAGAGTTCCTATGCAACACCAACACTCGCGCGCTACACACGAAAGTTATCTTAACGCACGCAATATCATGGCCATAGAGTTACAACGCAAAGTCTACCCTCTTGACCATGATCCATTACACTAGCGCGCACGTGTGGAAACGCAAGGCATATGATGCTTCCTAAATTACGTCGGGAGTATTGTGAATACATCCCACGTTTCCTTATTGTCATTCCTCGCAAGCAACACGAGATATGACCTTCACAAGTGGCCTCACGAATCAACTTTGTTTTGCCCATATCTTTAAGACAAATGGAGGGCAGGATAAAAGGAAAGTTGATTCGTGCATAGGGAAGCACGTAGGTCCACTCGAAAGAGGTCAAATCAAGTGCGGGGGTGTCGAAGTCGAAAATCCGATTTCGACATCCTGAAAAATTCGGATTAAGGTTGCGAGTGTAGAATGTGAAAATTGCGGATGCATCAACGCAATTCCTGAGGACTTTAGAGCGTTCGTCACGGATAGCGTCAAAATTTCCATTATAAACAGTTAAACTGGCGGTTACGGTAAAGTCGCGAGCTAACCGCCAGCAGTCAAAACAGTGAATATCACAACGGAAGCGTAAAAATTGACAGAAACAATATGAAAATAAAACCCTGTTGATTCCTGACATTCTGATATGCAAATCTCCGCTGGCGGTGCATCGGTTGCTGATGCGGAGCTTTACGGCACGGAACACGCTCCCGCCGGGCTCGCACCGGGCGTCAACGGGCGCCTTCCGTACATGGGGTTAGTGGACCGGAGACCGGTCTTCCCTTCCGTACATGGGGTTAGTGGACCGGAGACCGGTTGTATGCCCTAACCTAGCCATGGGGTTCTGGGTACCGCTTCAGTATCCCTCCGCCAGCACACAATAGCCCGTATGTGCATAGCCAGGGTTTCTGGGAGGCTCCAGCCTAGCCTGGCCCTCAGCTTTCATCGCCCCGATGTCCCCACAATGTACGCCGCCGACCCACCGCACCAGCCCCCTAGTATAGTACAGAAACACGGTATCAATTCCACGTCCCCGTGGCCCTGAGCTGCTCCCACACCCCAGATATATACCCTGCCGGCACCCCATGTCAGGGGCCAGCACCCAATCAGCTTCGGGGCATCCACTTGCCCACGTATAATATAACTTGAGGGTCTACAGGGGGGGATGCCGGCCGCCACGCGAAGGGAGTGGCGCAACCCGTGAATATTGCTGGCTGGGATTCGGGCTGGTGGGTGCCGTAGCTTGGTTATCGACCCCCTGTAGGGGTACCCACCAGAGGCTCGCCCCGGGCTGTGGTAACCAGGTGCACCTCATCTGGCCCACATACATTGCGCTGGCGCCTACCCTTGACCCATACCTGCACTGTTTGGCCAGCTCCCGTGGTTGCGCCTCTTCCGCAACAGCAGCGGCCAGGCCGCAGGTTTGGCCCCCACCGACGACGTGGCGAGCCTACTTATAGCATTGGCCCGCGCGTCACCCCCCAGACCACTCAGCATGCCGCTCCCTCTCCGTCCTTGCCTCTAGCCGACCGGACTGGCGCCTCCCAGGGGTAAGCCGTTACAGTGGTGAGGCGACCGCATACTCTTCGCTACGACGCCACGCGGTACCGCTGTTGCCACGCCGATGCCACCCACGAGCCGCCACGACACGCATAACCGCAACCACAAGGCCATGGTCAGAGGTTAGACTATGTACATGCCCGCAGGCACGGTCCCTCTAGTTTGTTAACGGGGCCAGGGGATGCCCCTACGCGCCCCCTGAGTTGTTAGAGGGGTCAGGGGGACACCCCAGTACTGCCATGCATCCCTGCAGCTCCCCCACTGTACGGTTCCCCAGTACCGCCGCGTATCCCCACCGTACGGACCCCAGTACCGCCGCGTATACCCCGAAGACGCCAGTACACCGTCACCTTGAACTCCACGTGTCCCCCGTGAGTGCTCCTCCTAGGCTGCCACGCCGTCTCCAGGACGTCCGCCATACTGTCCCCCTGACGACCCCGCTGTCATATCCTTCTACGCACACATCTTCGCCTCGTCGCCGCCCCTGGGGCCTGCAGGCTGTCCCCGCAACCCCGTGTAACACTCCCAGGGGGCGCTGTAACACCGTAACCCCCAGACAACTCCGTGCACCCCCGGTGTATCCCCAGCAACCACTCCCAATACTGCCGTAGCCGGGCCGCCAGTAGAGACCCCGGTGCCATGGGAATACCCTACAGGGATTTTGGCCTTATTACCCTGGTCGGGACGACCCATGACACCTCACTGTTGTATGCGGCGACCCGGGGCAGGCGGGTGAAGCATCCCTGTCTGACCCTCATGCACAGGGGCAGTACGGCTTACCATCAGGCCGGCACGACCTGTCACATCGCGTTGGCCGTCATACGCCGTCTGCCAGTACCGCACAATCAGGCCGTGAAGGCACTGCTTCTCAGGCGCTACCCCCTCCGCTGCGTCCAGCGTAGGGACGGTAGCAGGTGCACCCACAATTCCTAACCCTATCAATCTGCAGCCCCGGCCCCCACCACGCCGTCACCATTTCCTCCGTGATGCCACAACCAGAGTATCCGTGAGTCGCCCTCCAGAGCCGTCCACCACAGCATCAGGGGCAGGGCCGCAGACGGCGCTCCAGGGCACCGTACCCCTTCCACTCGGACGCTCTTCAGGCCACCCTGGATAGTCTTCCAGGCACTTGAGGACATCTGTCCAGAGTGCCGCAGTGCCCACCTCGCCTTAGGCCACCCCCTATCGGCATGCTCCTTACATGTCCCGCATAGCGGGACGGAGGCACACTGATGAACCCAAACTGACACCGTTTCCCTGCACCCGTGGCATCGCTGCGGAAGCACAGACCGCGACGGAACGCAGCTCCCATCACAACACTGCGACCACAGGTCCTGCCATACATCGCAGCACGCGTCCTGGAGTCCGAGCAAAGCACCCGCCAGCGTGCGTGCTGTGGCACTACTGAGGAGGCCGCGCCTCGCTTCTTCCCACGTGGACACGGGGCGGAGTATCGGTCGCCCGTCGGGCATCACCGGCAGGCTCTCAAGCAGCCGGGGCCACCGCGCCACTTTCGGGCTGTGTGTGCCATGCGCCAGGAGCTCCCAACCGTAGTCCCGTAAGACCTCCCCGATGACATCAACCCCGTCCTGCCCCGGGCCCCTGGCAGAAGCCAGAACAAAGCGTTGTCCTCCCGCCCGAGCCTCAATGACCGCCTCAGGGCCCAGGGTGTCAAGGGTGTGACGGGCATCGGCAGCCACGTGGTCGTCCCCCTCTGGCAGAGAGAACATGGCCTCCGTGACGTGGCCCTGCGCGTCGTCGCCCTGTACCCGTGCCAGCTGCTTGGAGCCCACTAACACTGCCATGGACCGCTGCTCCGTGACCGCTGGTATGGCTCGTCGCAGCTGCCGGTCATATAGCCACAACGTACCCACGTCAAGTACGACAGCCACTGCCAGGATTGGGAGACTGCACAGAGGTTGCTGAAGGACCGGCAGCACCTCGCAAGGCCAGCCCATGACGTTCCTCACAGCCGGATGGTTGGCGTACACCTGGAGCCAGGGATCACTCTGGCCGTCAGGGTTCCTCACCTTGGTACCACGCACCTGGGCCCACGATTGCGCCGACACCACGCGGGACCACTCCCTGAATGACGTGATGTCCCGCGCCACCCAGGAACCGATCCACCGGTCGAAGGCCTGCGCCACCGCCGCCATCCAGTGAGGGAACAAGGACATGGCCTCTTCATGCGCGATGCACGACCGTGACACAAGCAGTGCGTGCAGCGGTGCCCTCTGAAAGGTTGCCCGCAGGTCGCCAGGGAGGCCGGCAAACGGGTTCCACGGCAGACGCTGCTGGATCCTCCCTGCCGGCGGGCAGAAGGGTGTGTCACCTCGCAGGAAAGCGTATACCGCCCTCCTTCGATCTTCCATCGGCAGCTGCATGATCTGGGTGAGCCGATGGTTCCTGCGGGCATACACATCTTCCCCAATCTGGACCATGTCCTCCACAAAGAGCCTGGCCTTGGCAGGGCCCCGGGAAAACGCCGCTCGCACCGCAGCGAACAGCCGCTTCAGGTCCCCGGGGACGACACCCGCCATCAGGGATTCAGTCCATCTGCAGCCGTGTTCCCTCCACGCCACGAACTCCACCGCCCTGTCTGTCAGGGGTAGCTCCGCCGTGAAATCCTCCACACGCCTGCACAGGAGCCCAGCCACCTCCTCGTCCCGCGCACACAGTAGGCGCATGTGGCCAATGTCCTCCTCCGGCCCCCCACAGAAGATACAGGGGCGGGCCGGTATTGCCACACGCGTGAGCTTCTGTCTCCACCGTCGCATGACCTGCATTGTGGACAAGCGACCGTCACGTGCCCGCAGCATGTTTCTGTGCGTTGGGCCGTGGTGCAAAGCTCCCAGGGGCATCGCCTCGCAGGCCCCAGCCAGTGGCGTGTACGCCCTGGTGCGTGCCGCTAGCGAACGCCACTCCATCTCCCGGACTTGCTGAAGGGCTTGCATGGATGGCACACGCGGCTCGAGCTCTCCATTATCCCCCGGGACTAAGAGGGTGGCGTGCTCCTTTGGCAGGACGAGATGGACAGGCGGGGCCATTGCACGGGCCTCGGCAGAGTCCGGCGCCTCGAGCGGGACCGCGGCCAAGTGCGAGCTCTGACTCACCACCCAGTGGTGCGGCCCCCCAACTCGGCGCGGCAGCCGCCGCAGTCCCTCTACTATCCAGCTCAGTGCGTGCTGATTGACCAGATTTGATGTCGGCCCCTTGATGCCACTGTACAGGGCCTGCTGCGCCCTGCGGAGATGCGCTCCTATGATGGACGCATCCACCACGTGTACCGTGCACGCTGACGGGGGCGTGTGCAACAAGTACGCCGCCGCGCCGATGATCTCTGCCTCCGGGACCGTGCCATAGATGGCACCCGTCCACGTGGGGATTCCGTGGCTGGCCACCGCCACATTGGCGGCGTCGTCCCCCTGGGGCAACGCGTCAGACGATGTGACTTTAGTCGCCACCGGCACCCAGCAGTACCGGTGGGGCTCCAGCCACGCCACGTCGGAGTGGGGGCTCTGCACCATTTTTCCTACGGACGCCGCACTGGAGGCCGTGAGCTCCGGGGACAGGACTACCTTCGGCCGATATACCGCATGTGGTCTCCAGGCCAGGTCACATCCGCAGACTGACTTTATGGCGTCCAGGGCGGTGGTATACTCCGCCCCCCAAACTGTTGCGGAGCAGGAAGGCTGGTATACCACCACAGACCCCTGCTCCACTGCGCCGCCATCACGCAACAACGTGACGGCGACGTGCGGATAGTGTGGCACGTTGGACATCCGGACCACTTCCGGGACCGAGTACTCATCCGGATCCGGGATAGGGCCTGCTGGCAGCAGAAGGACAATTGCCCACTCGCTACACCCGTGCACCGCCGCGAATGCCCTGGAAAACGCTGGCCGCCCGTGCAAAACCCACAGTGGTGGCGGGCGTATGCCGCCCCCGGCGTGAGGAGCGAGTAGGGGGACGGACGCCGGATCGTCTTGCTGTTGGTAGCCCTCAAAGATGTCCCCCAATGGAAACAGGAGGGCGGCTAGCGGGACGAACGGCATGGACAGCCCCAAGTTGGCTGGGTCCCATCCTTCCTCCCTGTATCTGCCCACCACATACACGTCCCCCGCAGTGGTCTGTCTATTGCGTTTGCTGGCCTTCTTTCGGCGCACCGGGTGTATTAGCCGGTGAGTCAACGGACCAGGCAGCTGCGGCCGGAAGACGTCGCGGAGCCCCGTGAACCACACGTGGTCCAGCTGATGGGGCCCTACTCCTGCGTGCGGAAGGTGCAGGTGGTCCTCATGGCACTCCTGGAGCTGGACAGCCCAGTGCCCAGGCGCAGGACAGGGGAGCCGCGCATGCAGGAGGTCATTTGCGGGATCAGTCAGGGACTGCACCGTCGCATCTGTGCGGGGCCCCGAGTGAACACAGATGTCCCTACCCTTGAAGGAATAGGATTGGGACACCCACTTCCGCCCCGCCCAGTGCACTTGCGGCAGATGAGCGTGTACACACGAGTACACCGACGATGGCATGAGAAGTCCTACGCGCAACGTCCCCATCGCCCGGAGTACCCTGTCCGCCCACGTATTGCCAGCATGCGTGGCGAATGACGCAGAGGGCACCATGAACTGCCCGCACACTCCGTACTGCACGTGCATGTCCCGGAGCATGGCCCGCAGCTCATCCCGGACTGTCGTCGACTTGTGGTGGGTGAGCTGAGCCATGGTCGCCACGACGGAGTCGCGGCAGATAACCTGGACATCCGCCAAGCGTAACCCATGACCCGACCGCACTGCCACGTTGGACAGGTCCTTGGGCAGCTTCTCGAATTGCAGGGCCGCAGCCTTGATGGCAGTATTCAGCTTGATCACTGCCTCCGCCGTGTCTGACAGGTAGGGCGCCGCGTACCGCACAATGCCTCCGACCACAGCCGCCATCACCTCATGAGGCACCGACGCGGGCCCTAATGTGTTCTTGCAGCAGCCCAGCAGAGCTTCACACCGCAGTACATGTTTCTCCTTCATGGTCGCCATCCCGCTGGGATCGAGGCACAGGCCCAAGTATGGTACCGTGCCCTTGGCACGTAAGCACACCCATGGTGACGCCGTGTTCCCTGGGTTCAGGTACACCATAGTCGAATGGATGCGAGCAGTATTGGCATAGGCGCATTTGCCGACGTTGAGGGACATGCCCATGTCCGTGAGATACCGCGCTATCGCCGCCGCATACTCCAGGAATTGCGGCAGGGAGTGCGCTATCAACAGGAGGTCATCACAGTACGCCTGCACCAGGGGTGGCACCGCATGGCGAGCATCTCCCCGCGCCTTGCAGGCGAGGCTCCGCAGGAGAGGCTCCAACAGGAGGAGGTAGAGCACAGCGCTCTCCGCACTGCCCTGCCGCAGGCCCCTGTGGAGCCGTATGCTCGGCGTCGGGCCGTGCGCGGTGACGATGCGCACCAGAGACCCGCAGCTGAGGGTGTGGAAGAGCCTGATAAGCTCCTCCGGGACACCCATGTGGCGCACGAGGAGCGCCGGCGCCCCGTGCGGCGCTGTGTCAAAAGCTTTTGACACATCGAAGGCCAGGACGTGGTTTTTTTCCAGCCCACGCTGCAGCCTGCGCTTGGCCAGGAACACCGGGGCAGCCGCCGTGGAGCCCCGCATGGCTCCGAACTGCCAGTCCGCAGCCAGTCCCTTGCGTGCCAGTACAGCTGTGAACCTCCGCATAAGGGGAGTCATGAGCATCCGCATGTCTTGCTGCCCCAGCGCTATCGGCCTGTACTCCTCCAGGTTGCCCCTGGCTGTGCCCTTGGGCATCAGCCAGATAATGGCCTCGTGCCAGGACTCCGGGACGTCCGCACCCCGTAGGATCGCCCTGTACGCGTGCACCAGGAACCCCTGCAACGGTTCAGGCAGCTCCGCTATGAGGGCAGCCGTGACCCGGTTGGACCCCGGAGCTTTGTCGTCCGCCACGGCCTGCCTCACGGCGTCTTGAAGGTCCTGCAGGGTGTAGTCCTGTACCGACCTCCACTCCTCCGGCACCCCTTTGGGAATGTGGGCCCGGACCAGCCGCTCGAAGGCCGGCAGGTTCACTGGCCGCTTGGCGTACAGCGCCTCCCAATACCCCTGGACCTCGCCAATGACGTCCGAGGCCTCCAAGAGCACCTTCTCCGACTCGCGGACGCGTACCGACCATAGGCCTGACGGGGCATAGTTCACCACGTTGATGGCCCCCCGTATCGCTGTCCACCGGAGCTGCAGATCCGGTACCCTGCCCCGCCAGTAGTCCTTGATGGACCGGCGCCTGTTGCTTCTATGTACACCCCGCAGCTCCTCCACGCGTGTCTCTAGCTGGTGGAGCTGTTGGTCCCACGCGGCACGTAGGTCCTCTACCAAGGCGGGGGACAGGTCGGGGTCCACTCGCCGGAGGTGCTGTAGCAGGGCAGTCGCTTCCTGGGAGTGGGGTCCGGCCGCCGCCGCGTCCCGTTGCCACAGCTGATGGGCGCGCCAGGCCAGGGCCTGCTGATCCGAGAGGACCTGGTCCAAAGACGTCTCCGTTTCCGCCTGCACGTACGGGTACTGCGGGTCCACGCCTGATGGCATGCGCACGCCCGTGACCCTGGACACGTCATCACGGAAGGCGTAGAGCAGGTCAAAGACCACTTGCACCTCCGACGTGCCCATGGTGGCAGTGTCCTGGTCCGACGAGAGCCACGCCTGTAGCCGCCGATCCCCGCAGGCCTTCTGCAGTACTGCCGCCACCGCCTCACGAACCCCCGGGGAGTCCCGGCGTATGGCATGCAGCCTGCCTTGGGCGTGCGAGTAGGCCATCCTGGTGACCCTCTCTTTGCCGGCCACCGCCAGCGGGATGTCCAGGACCACAGGGCCATGATCCGACCCCAGTGACGCAGGAGACCGCCCCGGCTCCAAGTGCGGGCGCTCACGCGCCGCCCATGGGACCAGAGGCGAGTTTAGAAGGAAGGAGTCCAGTCGGTGCCCTGCCCTCGTGGGCCTCCTGTCCTCTTCCCCTTCCGGGCCTGCCCTGTGGAAACCACACTGTTCCCACAGGGCTTGGAACCTCCTCGTGGTGGGGTGCCACGGGGACTCCAGCCACACGTTGAAGTCCCCTCCGAGGAGCACAGCCCTGGTGCCACCCGCGCTCTTGGCCGCCGCGTACATGGCCACATCAGCCCAGAAGGACGCCTTAGACGCCCAGGAGTCGCCGCCGCTACCCGGGCCGTGGACGTTGATGACCGTGAGGGTGCCACCTGCGGTCACCACATCGAGGGCCATGGCCTTGCCCGGCACGATGTCAACGATATCTCGAACTTCCTCCGCGGCGAACACGTCCGCCCGAAGGGCAATCAAGAGCCCGCCGCGCACCGCTGCGGCCGACGCTGCCTGGGCATTCACCCCTGGGTACGCATGATACCCGTGGTGACGCCACTGGTTCTCCGAGTGCACCACACCCTGAGGGTCCTGCAGGCCGGTCTCCTTGAAGAGGCCCAGGAAGGCACCCTCGGCCTTCATGATGCCCGCCGCCACCGCTTCACCGTCGAGCATACCAGGGGCCACTGGTACGCCGTCCCCCCGCATCGAGCCCTGGACGTTCCAGGACACCGCCGCTCGGGTGTCGGAGGCGGGGCCCCTTCATGGCTGCACGTGTGGATCGGGGCCCCCTGCCGGATCCGGATCAGCGGACAGAGGGGGGCCGCCAGCAGGTTCAGGGGGACCACCCGCACCCGGCGCGGGCGGCCAGCGAGGCGGCCCCTGTCCCCGTGGGCCTCCGCCCGAGGCGGTCGTCGCCTGCTGAGACCCGGCAGATGCGGCGGGGTCCCCCTCTGCCTGCCTGCCGGATGTACTTGCCGCCGTACTCCCCGTAGAAGTCACTGCCCCACGCCGTGCTGCAGACCCAATCGCTCCAGATCGTGCCGCCGACGGCGACGCCCCGCGCTCCGCCGCGGGGCGGGCACCCGTGGGCAGCGTGAGCGCTCTGGACCCCGCCTGGGACGACGCGAAAGGCCCTGCCTGGCCCCCCGGCATAACGCGAGCCAGCATGGCCAGCGCCTGGTCCCGTAGCGCCGAATCAGTCGCATGGTCCCGCTGGATGTGGTCCAGCAGGTCCTTGGGCTGGAGCTGGGTAGGCCGGCAGTGCGTGCCAGCTCTCCATGTGCAGTGACCAGCCCCATCCAGCCGAGACCAGGGGCAGACGTTGATCGTCTTTGTCCCACGCTGCTGCGTGGCCAAGTCACCACCGAAGTGCTGCAGCACGTACCGAATGTTGGCATAGCCGCCATACTGAGGCGGCGGGCCCCTCTTGGGCGGCGGCTTGGGCGCCACTTTTGGGGCCGGCCTCGCCGCCGCGGCCAGGGGTGCCGCAGGCCGTACTGGTGGCACGCCTGGTGGCTGCGGCAGGTGCAGCATTCCCCCCACGGGGAACTGCTCCTCCACCCAGCGGCGCCACGCGTCGGCAAACTTCTCCCGGTCGCCCTCGACCTTCCACCTGGACGTGGGGAACGCCCGGAGCCAGGGCCCCATGTTCTCCGCCATGACCAGGCGGAGGGCATCTCCTCTGCTCTGCCGGCGGAAGCGTGTCGCGGCCGCGCCTGCCACGGTCCCTTGCAGGTACAGCGCCTCGCCCCTGTCGCCACTCAGTGCACTAAGGTGCAGAGCCTCCAGGTCGGCGGGGCGGACTGTGAGCACCGTGCCCTCTCCGCGATCGTACAGGCGCAGTGCCGAGGAGTGGGGCTCCAATGCCGCCGCAACCCAGCACCACGCCCGCGACACGCTATGCAGCAGTGCCAGCGAGGCTGCCGGCCTGTTGCTGGAGGACTGCGCTGCCGGGGCCGTGGGGAGGGCCGCCGCGTGACCCTGCAGCACCCTGCACATGCCAGCTGCATGCTCAGCCTGCCACATGTTGCTCGGGGCTATGGGCCAGACGTCCTGCCCCTGGATCGCCGGCGGCCGCCTGACCTCCACGAAGACCGCCGGCGCCGGCAGGATGTCCTCGGCCGTGCACCTGTGCGCCCTGCGCAACGGCCCCAGCTCCCCGAGGCACTCCCGGAACACCGGGTAACAGGCCGGGCCCCTGGACTGCTGCCTCCTGAGCCGGCACGCGGTGACTACGACCCACTCCAGTCCCCCTGTCTCCACCGTAACGCAGGCCCAATACTCCGCCCCCTCCAACACCACCAGCCGCCCCGAATCCGCCACGCCCACCGTATGGGTGGAAGGCACGCTCTCCACCCTCAGCCACCGCTTGGCGCTTTCTTCCCACGGCTGGGGGGCATGCATCTGCTGCTGCTGCATCGCGTCCTGCACGTGCTGCAGGGACACCGTCGCCAGCATGGACATCCCCCCGTCCGCCGCCGCCTCCATACACAGCAGGGCATGTTGCATGCGCGCCCCGGGCAGCCCCACGTTGTGCGGGACGTCCGCCAGGTCCAAGGGCGTGCGGGGCACCGGCAGGGCATCCAACACCGCTGCAGGCAGCTCCCCCAGGGACGGCAGATGCGCGATGGGCCCCATGTCCCTGTTGAGGACCACCGCCGCCACCCACCGCCTGTCCAGCGCGGACAGGAGGTTGCCCGGCCTCGGCACCCTGAGGAGGGTGCCGACGGCGGACATGAGGGCGCACAGGCCACAGTCCTTGGTGTTGCCGGCCGGCTGCTGCACCTGTGCCGCCCGGGCCTCCGCCAGCAGATGCTCTGCATCCGGCCATCCCGCCCTCTGGCCCCTGGGTGCCATGCGCATCGTCCAGACCGCCATGTCCAACGTGTGCGGCCACTGGGGCGGGGCCCCCGACACCACAGGCCGGACCAGCGGGTCGACGGTCAACCGCATGTCAGGGGCCACGAGGTAGTGGGCCGTCCAGTGCCGCATGTTCGGCGTCTCCAACTGGTCGAGGTGCACCGCCTCCGAGCCCCCCAGCTCGACGTACCTCGCAATGAGGAGGGCAGCCGGGGTTTGGTCGTGCCGCTGGCCCTCCCACCCCTCCCTCGGGAGCAGCATGGTGTGGGGGGCCAGGCACTGCACCACGTCGGCTGCCAGCGCGACCACGTCGTCGCTGAGCTCCACCCCATGGTCTGAGGTTTGAGGTTTGAGGTTTGATTTTGCGGGTACTAGACGCCTTTCGGCCCCGGGGGGGCACCTGGTCGGGCCAGGTGATATCCTCCCCACGGGGTCCTAGTGGGGGGCCCTCCAAGACGCACCTCCTGCCTGGTGGCGGAGTCCCCCGGGTTCACAGAGCTCGGAGCCCCGTCCTTCCCCGGCTTCCCCGTCTCGCCACTCCCCGGTCTGTGCATCAATTCGCAGCCGTGGCTGCAGGCGCTTACCCACTGCGTCGCCCCCCTAATGCGTGGTCGCCCGGGGCGCCGGCGCCGCCGGGCCCGTGCTACTGGCTTGTCGCCAGTGGGACCCCCTTGGGCTGGCGCGGAGGCTGCCTAGCCTAGGGGTTGGGGCGTGGCGCTGTGCGCCACTACTGCCTTGGCGGCTGCAGTGCCCCGTCTGTGTGTGCGCGGCGCTCGCGGCCGGTTCGGGGGGTTCGGGCCGGTACCTGGCGTTGTGTCTCTCTCGTTTCCCCCCCCCCCGCCCCGCGTGTTCCGCGCTGCGTGTGGCGGGCCGTCCCGTCCGGGTGTCCCTTACCCTCGCTCGCTGGTACGCCCTTCCACGCGGTCTGTGCGTTCCCCGCGCTCGGTCCGGTTGCCCTTCCGGTAGTCCCCGCGTGTCCCTTTCGTGTGTGTGCGCTCGCGCTCTCGCGGTGTCCGCTCCCCCCCCCCCCCCGGGTGGTGTGGCGTGCGCATCTCGCGTGGTCCCGGCACTGGGCGCTGGTAGGGCCGTTCCACGTGGTCCGTGCCCCTCCGCGTGTCCTGCCCCGGTCCCTTGCTCCGTCTGGCGTGCTTGGGGGGGGGCGGTCCGGTCCTGGTTCCCCCCTACCTGGCTTGGGGTTGTGGGGATGGCGGCAGGGCGTCCCCGGGGGGGGTGCCTTCTACCGTTGCGTGGGGCGTCTGGGGTCATGCGCTCCCCCTCCCCCGACTGCCCGCCCACTGGGCGGGCTGTCGGGGTCCGCGATCCACGTGTTGTGGGCGCGGGCGTGCGGGTTTGGGGGCCCTGCTCTGTCCCTTCGGCCGGCACGCCCTGTGGGGGCTGCGCGCCGCGGGGCGGGTCCGTGGCGTTCATATGCTGGGGGGCGGGCTGAGGGGGGGGGGAGGGCGTGCGCCGTACCCCCCGGTTGTGCGGCCGGGGCGGGGCCTGTAGGGCGGGGGGTCGCTCTGCCTCATTCCGTCCCTCTGCCTTCCCTGGGCAGGCAACAAAGCGGGCGTCACTGGCGTTGTGCTGTCCATGGGGGGCGTGGCCCCCCATACCACTCCGGTTCGTGCTCACCAGGCTTCTCTGGGTACGATCTGTGCGGCGTCCCGGTGCGCAGGCGCGGGCTCGCTTGTTCTTCGCGGCCCCCATGGGAGCCGGCGGCTGGGGCGGGGGGGCGGGTCGCACTCCGGCTCCTCTCTCGGGCGGGGGGGGGACCATCCCCCCTGCCTCGGGGGGTGGGGCCCGGGGCCCCCGCGGCTTGCGGGCCGGTGGGGGGGCGGGGGGGGGGGGTGTCGCGCCGCGGCCTCCCTGCTCTCCTTCTGGGCGGCGGCCTGCGGTACTCCATCCTGGCCCCCTTTTCGTCGCCGGCGCGCTCCCTTCCGGCGTGCGCATGCGGTCGGGGCCGAAGTGCCCACCCGGGGTGGGGGGGGGTGAGGGGCGGCCCGTGGACCGCTCCCCCGGGGGCCCTAGCAGACCTGAACCCCCCCTGTGTCATCCCTGAGTGGGCTGTGGTTACGGGAGGGTCATGCGGGGCGCGGCCTCCTTCCTGTTCCGTTGTGCCCGTCGCTCCGGCACACCGGTGTGGGCTCGCGGGAGCAGGTCCAGCTGCCGCTCCCCCGACCGCGTCGCCGTCCCTTCTGGGGGGGGGGGGCGCTCCCCCGGCCCCGGGGGGTCGAGGGCCGCGTCTGTGGCTCTTCAGCTGGGGTGGGTGCGGGGGGGGGGGTGGGGGGGCCGCCCCCCCGCCCGCTCTCGGGCCTGTGTGGGAGGGGGGGGGGGGAGTGGGGGGGGCCCTCTGGTCCCCTGGCGCCGCCTCCTGACGGCCGGGGGGGGGGGCGGCATGGCAGTCCTGGCCCCGGGGGCCAGCCATCGGCTGGGGGGTCGCGCCCTTCCCACGCCCCCCTCTACCTAGAGCCGGATCCTCGTGCAGGCCCTCGCTGGGGCCCCTCATCCCCCCGGCCGTTATCGCGCGGCGCTGGCCGGCCAGGGGCGGCCGTGAGGGTTAGCGGTCAGTGGTTAGCGGGCCGCGGGGCAGCAGGTTCCCCCCCGCGCTCGTTGTCTCCGCACTGCCTCCCGCGGGAGGTGGCACGCTCTCATGCGTCTTGCCGTACCGTGGGGGGGGCGTGGGTCAGGGGGCCCAGCCCGCCCCCCCACTCTCTCGTATCCGCCGTCTGGGCCATCACCTGCGCCGCCGCTTGTGTGGGGGCTCGCGCTGTGGCGGCGGCGGGTTGTGCCGGCGGTAGCGCCAGTGGGCGAGGGCGCTGCGCAAAGCCCGGGGGAGCCAGTTGTTGGCGTCCGCATCCGTGATGCGGAGCACCGCTCCCCCTTCCAGGAAAGCCGGCCACGTCGGCTCCCTGTCGGGCCACGCCGCCGAGATCACTGACCTGAGGACCCTCTCATGGTCCTCTGGGGCTGCCCACCCCCCCTGGGGTACCTCTCGGTTTCCTCCGTCTCTCCGGAGGAGCACGGCATCGAAGGGCCGGTTCCTCGAATTCCTGGAGGTCCCCTGGTTGGCCCAGCACAACCACCCGTACACCTCCCCCACCAGGGGGAGGGTCTCCTCCCCCAGAGGGTCTGGGACCGCGCCCCAGTCCCGGTCCCATGGCCGGCCCTCCTCTGCCTCCCGCGCCGGCCCCCCTCGCTGCCCCTGCGCCTGCGGCGCCGATGCCGCGCCCCGCCCCCCCTCCGCCGAGGCCACCCGCGCCGGCTCCGCCCTCGGCGCGGGGGGGGCTGGCTGGTGCCGGGGTCGGTGGGGGTTTGGGGGGGACGAGCTCGCCGGCGTCAGGGTCGATGTTGTAGAGGTGGTAGTGGTGGTGGTGGTGGTGGTGGTGGCTGTGGTGTGCCGGCATCTGTTGGATGCCGGGGGGGATGCACCTCACCGGCTGCACGTCCGGCTGCGGGGGCGCCCCGCCCTGTGCCCCCCTCCCTTCGTCCCGTCCTCCCCCCATGGCTCCCATGCCCCGTCCCGCCTGTTCCTTGGGGCCCGCGGCGCCCTTGCCCTTGCCCTTGGGCCCCTTTCCAGCCCCCTGCCCGTGTCGCGGGTACCGCCTTCCGTCCCCCACGCCCTGGCCACCCCGCTCACCCACCTCTCCTCGCCCTGCCCCCTGCTCCTGGGCTCCCTGCCCGTGCCCCTGCGCGCCCTTCCCGTGCCCTGGCCCCTTCCCGGCCCCCTGTCCCGAATCGCGCCGTCCGCTGCCTGCGCTCTGCTCCCTCCCGCTGCTGCGCCCTTGCTCCCTGCCGCGCGTGACCTGGCCTGCTCCTTGCGCGCGCTCCTGGGCACTTCCCCCGCCGCCTCCTGCCCCCCGCTCCGCGCTCCCGTGGCTGGCATGCCGCTCTGCCTGCGCGCCCTCCCGCCCTTCCTGAATCACGCGCCGGGCGTCCCGCTGTCTTTGCAGCTGCGGTAGCGTGACGCCCGGCGGCGAGCGCTCGGGCGCCGGGGGGCGGACGTGCCGCTCCCGCCCCGGGGGGAAGGGCTTGGGGGGGAACGGCTTGGAGTGACGCGTTCCGGTGGGGGGCCGGCCACGGGACGCTGCGGTGACACGCACAGGTGAGCAGGCAGGCAAAGCACTACGCTCACAAGGGCATCAATACGCTCGTGTCATGTGACAAAGCGTTTCAGGATCCTTGCCACTCTGCAACAAGGGAACGAAAGTATGTACAGCAACACATCAGGATATGTACACATGGGGTTGAGACTGGACTGGGGTAAGGGTATCACAGGACAATAGACACTCAGTCCCAACTCATATCCCAATCCCAGGTCCCACCCTCTCAGTGGCTGGTGGGGGCGGGGGCTCAAACACAACCCATGCCCTGCTCAGTCCGGACCCTGAAACCCTGCCAATGGGGGGGGTGTCCCGCCCAGCCACAGGCGAGTTTCTGTGAACCAAGAGGGTTTCAAGGCCAATCGACAGTGGCACCCTCTGCTCCCTCAACGGCAGGTTCCAACTCCTCTCTGAGCCAGAGATCTGGCTCCGCCATTATCCGCTAGGAGTTGGTAGCTGAAAATGGGCTGTTTCAGCCCAAACTGATATTAGCTCCAAAATCTCCAAAAGTGACCCCTTTTTCGGACCCGCCAGAGGTAGGGACGAGGCAACTGACCCTATGCTCTTCGAGTACGAACTCCCCGGAGCCCTCACCCAACCTGGTTCCCTCTGAGGTTCCGGCATCAGGGCAACACGGATTCGTCAAGTGGGGTCATGATGCCAAAATCACCAAAATTGGCAACATTCTCACGCGTGGCTTGCCCGGCCAGGGCAAGGCCAATGGCTCACAGGTTAGGAGGCAGGACCTAGGACTTATATCTGAGTGTACAACTTGGAATAAGGTCCGGGCTCCCTGTGGGCATAGAGAAATGGGGCCCCCAATTGACCACACGGAAGGGGGAAATTGCGGTCCCAAAATGGGGTCATTTTGGCTGCTCGAAATGAGCTGAAATTTGGGGTGCTCCCAATAGTATATCTCCACGCCGGCTTGGAGATCGGATCCGCGATTCCATACGTGATCCACCGAGAGTCCAACAGAGACTCCCATGCACTTGGCTCTCAAAGATCCGCATGCCACCTGGCGTGGTGACGATCCCAATTGGGTCCACAAATGCCAAAATGGCAAAATTGCCCACACTCACTTTGGGCTAGCACCTTATCGAGTTAGGGTTGCTCCGCTTCGCCCACGTGGTGTGTGAACCATGGGGACCAATATGCATAACACCCATGTCATATATGGTCCATTGGTCCATGCGTCCGGCGTGCACGGGTGGGCTGAACATAGTGCACGGCGGGCAGAAAATGTGGAAAGTTGCTCAAAATGGCCGAAAATGCGCACACTCATGGTTGGGGCAAATGAGGCACATGTCCGACTTGGACCGGAGTGTGCCATAGGATTGGTATCAAGTCATGTGTGTCCAACATATCTTTTGGGCGTCGCCCAACTCCTCCGGTTTTGGGAATGGCAGGGACGCCAAGTGAGCCCATGATTTGGGATAGTCCCAAATCGCCAACATGGCGGCCACGGTGTGCCAAGCCCAAGAGGAGTTATTCCCCGGGTCCAAGATATGTTGGGCACCGAAGTATGTGCCCTCATATCATACTTGAGTCATGATGTCAATTGAGCGCAACGTTGAAAAACACGGTCGCCACTTGACATCATGACGGGCCAAAAACGGCAAAATTGGCACAAAGATACACAAAAGTGCCTTGAAAGGTGCAAAATTATATTACAATATCTTCGGCTTGGATCGTGCACTCAATTAATCCTTCTAAACATAATGACCTGGCACCAATGACCTTCGATTCCACATATGTGCTCCACTTGGGGCGCGTTGAAAGGTCACGAGCGCTACTTCCCAAGTGAGCACATGAAATTATGGAAAATTGCAAAACACACACCTTGCTCCCAACGCATCGCTTCGGGATCGCCACACAAGCTTCCCTTCACGAAGGTTAGGCTTGCAATTGATCGTAGGGAGTATGGAGAAGGGGCTTGCACAATATGAGGTCCATTGGCGGGTTTGGCTTGGAGCGATGGACCCGCCAAATGGGCACGCAACACAACACAAGGCACATACTCCATATTGCCCAAAAAGGTAGCTCCCCCCACGATATGTCATGCCCCTCCAAGGGCATAACTTTGTGTCAATCGCTCATAGGAACTCAAGGAGAGTTCCTATGCAACACCAACACTCGCGCGCTACACTCGAAAGTTATCTTAACGCACGCAATATCATGGCCAAAGAGTTATAACGCAAACTCTACCCTCTTGACCATGATCCATTACGCTAGCGCGCACGTGTGGAGGCGCAAGGCATATAATGCTTCCTAAATTACCTCGGGAGTATTGTGAATACATCCCACGTTTCCTTATTGTCATTCCTCGCAAGCGGCACGAGATATGACCCTCACAAGTGGCCTCACGAATCAACTTTGTTTTGCCCATATCTCTAAGACAAATGGAGGGCAAGATAAAAGGAAAGTTGATTCTTGCAAAGGGAAGCACGTAGGTCCACTCGAAAGAGGTCAAATCAAGTGCGGGGATGTCGAAGTCGAAAATCCGATTTCGACATCCTGAAAAATTCGGATTAAGGTTGCGAGTGTAAGATGTGAAAATTGCGGATGCATCAATGCAATTCCTGAAGACTTTAGAGTCTTCGTCACGATTTGCGCTAAAATATCTGTATATAACAGTTAAACAGGCGGTTACGCTAAAGTCGCGAGCTAACCGCCAGCTGTCAAAACAGTGAATATCAGAACGGAAGCGTAAAAATTGACGGAAACAATATGAAAATAAAACCCTGTTGATTCGTGACATTCTGATATATAAATTTCCGCTGGCGGTGCATCGGTTGCCGATGCGGGGCTTTACGGCACGGAACACGCTCCCGCCGGGCTCGCACCGGGCGTCAACGGGCGCCTTCCGTACATGGGGTTAGTGGACCGGAGACCGGTCTTCTCTTCCGTACATGGGGTTAGTGGACCGGAGACCGGTTGTATGCCGCAACCTAGCCATGGGGTTCTGGGTACCGCTTCACCCCCCTCCTTAGAGCAAACCCTGGGGGGGGCTCGATAACACCCACGCATGGCAGCGGGTACCCAGGACCATTTCCTGAAGGGGGGGGGTGTCACATCCTCACTTCAGGCTGACGCGCAGGATAGGCTCCCAAATCCCACAGTAAGACAAGTACAGTGCTGTAGCTGTTAGTATCTGCAAGTATAGTATCAAGTATCAAGTCCCGGGTCCTGGCGGCGATTGTTCGGCATCCAAAGGACCCGTTAACCCATACCAGGCGCACCGGGTGCCGGCTGCTACGGTCACTACCACAGTGGCAGTGGCATACACGGCCAACATAGGCGTCACACGACGACCGAGGTGGTCCCACAGGTCGAGAGCGACCACAAAGATCCATCAGGCTACCCCAAGCTTCCCAAGGCCCGCCGACTGGGGAGAGTCCCCACGGGTCCTTCCTCGGGCGCACCATGTCCATATCCATACGACGCGAGTCCAGAGTGGTACAGCCGAACGAGCTCCTCCTTAAGGGATCGGGCATCAAGGCCGTCTTTTCCCTCGCCCTATTACCACGAAGGCCATACATGAGGGAGTCCTCATGCAGTGTGGGCGGAGGCGTCAACTCCTCAAACCACCAGTTTCCCAGGCAGACTGACCGAGGTCAGGAGCACCGGAGGCCGCCATCCGACTGCAAGTGCGTCTGCGAGTCAGTAGGCTCACACTGGGACTGACAGTGGCGGACCGCTGGGAGTGTAGTCAGGCAACTGGGCTTCCCGCCTGGCGCCATCAGGATCTCCACACATCACAGCGAATAGGGCACACGGTATCACGGGCACTCAAACAGAAGAATCTGTAACAGGTACTGGTCCAGGCTGGACCATATGTAAATGCATGTACACGGCGACTCAAGGCGCCATCGTATTACGATTCGCATCCCTCGGGGGGAAAGACAGTCCATTCCTCAGTGATGGGCTGACAACACTTGACATAAAGAGGCACATATCCTGGAGGGAAGAAAAACAAGCGATAGATGGGGTAATAGGCGTGTAAACACACTCTGGATAGAGCGCCAAACCACGCCCCCGTCAGGATAAGGCAATGCAGGAGGGTGGACAGGAAAACGCCTGAGTTCAGGCCATATATAGTCTCGAGACACACGTCGACTGGTCTGGATTCCGCAAGTGCCATGGAACCAGACCACACACCAAAAAATCGCAATGCCGATGACAGCGGCATCCGTTGCGCAACGTGGTATGGGCTTCAAGGCCCTAAGAGCTCAGAAATATGAAGGTCAGTCGCCCTACCTGGTTTCCCAAGGATTCAGCAGGGGGGGGAGTGACAAATGGAAGTTAAAAAGAGGGGCCATCCTCCTCTGCATTCAGCAGGGGGGGGTATATGGCCACTCTGATGGCAGGTCACCGGAAGATGGAAGAGAGCAAGCAAGTAAGGGACGATCCGTCGACCTCACAAGCGCTCATAACACATCAGCCACTTCAGCACGGCCGTTGGACCGGCTGAGATAGGCGACGCTCTTGGCGTGACGTATCCCCATGAGGGAACACATAGCCTTGAACCAGCCACCAGTAAACTGGGGCCCTCGGTCACTGCAAATGGTGCGGGGGATGTCAAAGGCGGTCAGCCAATGACGAATCATCATGACTGCCACTTCGTTGGCAAGCAACCCCTTTTTGCGTGCCGGAACAGCTACAACGTAGCCGCTGTGGCGGTCCACACAGAGAACCACACAGTCAAAGGTCTCCTTGCCAATGTGCACTTCGGGCATGGAGAAGACGTCCAGGGCCACGCTCTCCATGGGCTGGTCAGGAACCGGGGTCCATTGGGCTTCCCCCTTGACGTTCCGGTTGTCGGGATTGCAGGCCTGACAGACCGGACAACCCTTCCTGACCTTCTTGATGGCGGTGTAGAGAACGATATGGTCGATCTCGAACCGACGCTGCATGTCAAGAGCTTGCTTCTTGACCCCTGGGTGCAGCATGTGGTGGTGCCAAGCTTCACAAAGCTCGAGCACCCGGGACTCCGGTACTAGCAGCTTACCATTCCAGTAGAGCTTGCCATCTTCCTCGGTCAGCCCCTTTGGCCACTTCTGCCCGTCGTTAGGGTCGGTCACAGCCCTATACTCGGCCGCAAAGGCCTCAGACTTGGCGTAATCGTCGGTCCAGTCGTCCTGGAGGCAAGACTCCGGGAAGAGGTGCTTGTCGGACTCAGCTCCCTCAGGGGCGAGTACTCTGACCGCTCTGCTCACCCTCGACGCGAGGGGGGCATCCGCAGCCATGACGACGAAGCATTTAACACCCTCCTCCTCCATCAGGCGCTCCATTTCAATGATCCTCTTGGCTTCAGCGGTCTCAGCCTCATAGGCCCACCTGCTGAGACAGTCCGCTACGGTGTTATCCTTTCCAGGAATATACACAACCGTGAGATCGAACTTGGCCAAGGTCTCATGCCATCTTGCCCGTCGGGAGGCGGGACCAGAGGGGGTGTCCACCTGCTCCTTGTGCCACGACTGCAGACTCTGATGGTCGGTGCAGACGGTGACAGGATGGAGGGCTATGTACCCAGCCCATTTCCTGAGAGCCATGACGATGGCATACGCCTCCTTTTCTCGGGGCGTCCACGTCCGTCTCTGGCCTTCCGCCAGGACTCGGCTCCAGAAGGCCACGGGCACGTGCCTCCCATCGTCAAGCACTTGGTCCAACACAGCGCCAACGGCGTAGTCGCAAGCATTTGTGCGCAGGACGAACCCTCGGTCGGGATCCACGAGGTGCAGACCCACTGCGGATAGCAGCGCCTGCTTCATCCCCTCAAAGGCACGGTCGGAATCAGCATCCCAGACCAGAGCCTTCTTGGACCCCTTCTTAGTCTCCTCTCGGTTGCCCTTGAGCATGGTCGTCATTGGGGCTGCATACTCGGCATACATTTTGATATACCCCGAGTAGTAGTTGCAGAACCCCAGATACGCCCGTAGCTCAGAGACCGTTTTGGGCTTTTCCCAGTGCTCGATCGCAGCCACCTTGCCAGGTATGGGCTTTCGCTGCCCGTTCCCGACTACGTGGCCAGCAAAGACCACCTCGCTTACCGCAATGGTAGCCTTGTCACTGCTGCCCGTGAGTTTGTGCCGAACCAGAAGGTCCAGCACTCGAGTGACGTCCCTCTCATGTGCCTCCAGGAGCTCCTCGTAGCTCATACTGGGGTCCCCGGACGCGATGATCACGTCGTCCACGAAGGGGTCCGCACAGTCGCGCACCGGCTCAAGCAGGTTCTCCAGCATCCGCTGAAAAGCCGCATTGCCGTTGGTAACGCCCATAGGCATCACCTTCCACTGGAGAGGTCCGAGTGGAGTGCTCATGGCTGTGCAGGCACGGGACTCCTCGGCGAGAGGCATCTGATGAGAACCATGTTTCAGGTCAATCACCGTGAAGATCCTCCGCCGGTGTTGCTTTTGCAGCATGTCCTCAATGAGGGGCAGCGTATAGCTGTCGTGCTGCGTTTGGGCGTTCAGGCCGCGGTAGTCGACCACGAGCCGCCACTCACCGGCAACCTTCTTGGGGACGACGAAGCACGGAGAGGCCCATTCGGAGTGGCACGGCTCGAGCCAGCCTCTCTGGATGAAGTCACGGAGGATCTTCTCCATGGCCTCTTTCCTCTCGCCCCTCAGAGCGAACTCCCGGTGTCGATACACACGGGGGTCCTGCTTCAGTCGTATCTTGGCCTCGCCATACGGTCCACGCACGGGTGGGGGAAACACAGGCTTTCCGCTGAAGAAGGTATCCCCATACTTCTGCTTCAGCCTGGCCCTCAATGCCTGAATCGTGGGGCAATCGTCGGACTCCGCCTTGGCTTTTCCGGGCACTTGAACCACGGAGCTTACTTGAGGGGTAGCTACTCCGCTCGTCTTCGGCTCAGGCGGTCTTCCCAGGTGGCCCAAAGGGCCATCTCTGGTCTTGCCTCGGAATAGATCGCCGTAGGTGGGTGGGTTACCGCCAGGCGGCTCGTCCTGGCTGGACATGTGATCCAGCACCCTCTGAACGAAGGTATTCCCATTATAGGAACCGGAGACGATTGAGTCCACTTCCCACCAGGCTTTGTCCTGGCCCTTGCCCTCACGCTGGTTTCCCCAGTCGTGAAAGGGCTGATCCATATACCCCTGAACCAGATCCAGCTCCTCTTCTGTGAGGGGGTCCTCCGATTCTCCGATGTCAACAGGGGGAACCGCAAAGCATTGCCGCCAGGGCTCTGCTATGATGCGGTTGACACACACGAAGTCCGTGGCGTCGGCCTGATCAAGGCCCCCATCCACATAGTGGAATTCCGTTGGCCATCTCTGGGGTGGCATGGGCTGTCCCTTAGCGTCCTGATAGACACTCTCTCCAGCCGGTAGGACGACCTTGTTTAAGGTCATGTTGGTCAATGAGGCTAGCCAATGTCGGGTACTTTCCTCCTCGGTGCATGCCATAGGAACAACCAGCACTGCCTTGGAGCGGTCCTTGCGAATCTTCGCTATCGCTCTTGGAATGTCCCAACGGGGGCAATGGATCCACATCAATCCCTGATGCGGACCCCAGTGCTTTTTCCACACGGAGTCCTGGGCGCTCCAGTACTTCTCACAAACCCGAAGATGGGCGGAGGTTCCTGAAGAGAACGCATCCAGGGCCAGATCCGAAGCTCCCAAGTCCGCGACAACTCGGCTCGCCACTTCCGGCATTATGCCGTACTCCTGGTTTGCAGGACCAGTTGGCTCAGTGTCCAGCGCGGCCACTTCGAGCTGATTGCGTTCGGGGTGGATCCATTGGCATTCCACATGGTGCTCAGGTGATGAAAGCAACAAGAGCTGGTCGTCCTGGTACAGGGTCATGGAGGCCTGGGCCGGGAGAACGCCGGAGTCCGTCTCCATCATGAAGTTGTACCCAACGATCATGTCCCAGTCCATCTCGGCCTCGTAGAAGCAACCGTGCAGGAGGATTTCCTTGCCGAGGTCTGGGCGGCTCAGCTCACGATGGTTCACGAACTGCAGCCCGATGGCCGCTTCCTTCGTGCCTCCCACCATGTACTGGCCGTTCGCCACCTTCAGCCTGACAGGTTTCCGACTGTCGGTCAGACACTCTGGTGGAAGTAGGCCAGCCTTTGCCAAGCTGACTTGAGCTCCCGTGTCGACCAACACGTCGAAAACCTTTTCCACTTCCCCGCATAGGGCACGGACCTTAAGATGCAACTGCCGCTCGCGACCGACACGGCGCACGGCGTGCAAACTCAGGATCTCTGGCCGTTCCAGAAGCTCGACAAGCGACTGGTGCAGGTCGTGGACAATGGGCTCAGGCTGCCCATCTGCAGCATCCAGCTGCGGTCCGGGTGATCCTCCGATACTCTCGGATAGATTCTGAAGTACATCAAACACATTCTTGGTCGCGAAGGACGGACGGGTGCAAGGGTTCGTGCCTTCACTTGCCCTCACCCCGCCTCCGCGACTGGGTGCCGGACCGGGCCTTCCGCCCGCGGCAGTCCCTTTGTGCTTATCGACTCCCGACTGGGATGGTTCGGCGCTTCCCACGTCACCATCCTGCGACCGCCCTAGCTGGGGCCCTTGGCTGCAGGGGCTCCGCTAGGGGGCGTCGGTTGTGGAAGAAGGGGTGTTCTCCTCCGCATCAACCTCGTTGACGCCCTTCTTCCTTCCCCCTTTCTTACCCTTCTTGTCCTTGTCCTTGATCTGGTCATTCTGGTTGTTCTCCTTGTTCTTGTTGTCCGACCTGGGGACCCAGTTCCGCTTGATCTCCTGGATCTCCTTGGCCAACTCGGTCCCCTGCGACACCAGCTTGGAGAGCTCGTCCCTGTCCACCTCCACCTTGGCTTCCCGGATACCCGCGGGCGCACGCTTCTTCGACCCGTGCGCCTTCTTGTAAGCCTCCGTGTCGGCCTTGTGGGTGGGGCATGTTCGGTGGTCATGGTTGAAGCCTTTCTTCCTCCCATAACACACGAAACAGCCCTGCGGGTGAGCTCGTATGAACTCCCCAAAGGACAGCGGAGGGTCGCCAACGCGGCGAGGGTCGCTCTTCTCCTTCTTCTTCCAACCCGGCTGCAGGGGCTTCCAGCTTCCCCGGTTGTTCCCCGCGCTCAGGTTGTTGGCCACGAAGGCGCAAACGGCCACCTCGGCGGGCTCATCGTCGTCGTCATCGTCGACGAGAGTCTCATCGCCGTCGGCTCCCGCTGGGTCCATGGCAGCTTCCCCGCCAGGTCCCTCGCCAACGTAGTTGACGTCGCGGTCGCCGGGCCTCAACCCGCGGGTGTGGTGGAGGTTCCGGTACTCCTTGAGCACCTCCTCTCCAACCCACTCCAGGATCTCGTCGCAGCTCAGCCGCGCCGGGATGGCCTGCAGACGGATGGTCTGGCCGCTCAACTCACACTCGTCAAGGCGCCACATCGCGGTCTTCTCGCGATCGCCCGAGACGGTGATGAGGAGAGCGTTCTGCAGGGAGTGCCGTTTGACATCCCGGGCCACGTTCTTCTTCGTCCAAGCCACCACGTTCGTATGATACTCTTTGGGGAGCATCATCTTGACCGTGTGGTTGGACTTGGCCCGCTTGGATTCCTCCTTGGTGACCCTCTTGATCCATGCTTCCGGCAGCATGGAGAGCAGGCGAGCCTGCTCGTCACCCTCGTTCCAATCCTCCACGTTGCGGCGGAGGAGGGTGTAATGCCCTCGGAAGTCTCGCCAGTTCCGTAGGCGAATCTCCCGTCCATCATGCTGAAGCTTGATGGACTTCCAGCGCTTGGCAGCCACCTGCGGAGCGTCCACCCGCTCCTGCTCGTTGAGCCACTTCTTGGCTTCCTTGAGGGTCTTGATTCTCCCCTCCTTGGTCGCCACGAAGTATAGCTCTCCGAGCACTTCCGGCAGGCGGTACCTGAACCGTCTGAAGACATATTTCTCCGCATCCGCGGGAGGCATGTCTTCAGTGACGGTCAGCCCCCAATCGTCCAGCTTCTCCAAGAAGCGGTCGAGGTTGAGAGGGTTGCCATCGTACATGGGGGGCTTGATGTCCTTCAAGTCTTCCCACACGGCGGCATCCGCGGCCTTAGAGACCATGAACGCCGGCCGCGAGGTCGACCGAGGTTCCCATCGGCCTCGCCCACGGACTCCCACGGCCGCCACGTCCATCTCCTCCATGGAATCCCTGTGGCTACGCCGCGGTTCCTCCATGTACGCTGAACCTAGATGTTCCCGCCGTACTCCTTCCATGTACGCATCCTCATCACGGCGCCGGCGGCTGCGTTCAGCGGCCTCCCGTTGTACACCACGCGGCGGGCTGATGTCGAACTCCTCCAGGTCCAGGTCCAGGTCCTCACCTTCGCCGACATCCCACTCCACGTCTCCTCTGGGGATCTCATCCCTGAGTCCACCATAACGTCCACCAGCCATTTGGATTGGCTCCTGGGCTGGTGCGGGGCGCTGGGGGCGTACCGGTGTCCGCGGTGGAGCACGGCGGTTGCGGTACTCCGCGCTGAGCCACTCATCACGCCAATCCTCACTGCCACTGCCGGGCGGCACGCGCTCGTTGCGGCGGCCCGCGCTGTGGTGAGAGGGGGCGGTTAGAGAGGGAGCACTGGCGCTGGGGCGACTCCTGGGGGCTCCGCCGGGGGCGTGGGGTCTGCCTGGACCTGGTCCGGGTCCCCAGCCGTCGTCTGACAAGCCAGACTCCAGGGGTGGGTTGTCGCTGCTGACGCTCCCACGGGCTTCCAGCGCGTCCAGCCTCTGCTGCAGGCCGCTGATGACCGTTTTCAGCTGCCTGGTCTCGGCCCTGGCGATGTCCAGCTCTCTCTGCGCGCGCGCGGCAACCTTGGAGATGCGAGTCATCTCGCCCTTGCCCGTGTCTACCTCGCACTCGAGGAACTGGACCCTTCTGCGGAGGTAGACAATCCACCGCCAGGTGGTATATGGGTCGCCGTTCCCTGGTGGGTCGTCGGGGTCCCCAGGGGGTCCTCCAGGAGGGCCTCCGCCGGGTCCGCCCGGTCCAGGGGGTCCTCCCCCGCCCGGTGGTCCGCCTCCAGGGGGTCCACTTGGTGGGCGTCCTCCAGGGGCTCCTGATGGTCTTCCGCCAGGGGGTCCCGGTGGGTCTCCGCCGGGTCGCCTCGGTGGGTCCGAGGATGGGCGCTTCTTCGTGATGCCGAAGTCCATGTCGTCATCCTCGTCCATGTCGCCCCACCTGGGCGTCTCGGTCTCGGAAGACTCCGAGCTCCGGTAGGGAGGAGGGAGATCCTCATCCTCACCTTCCGGTTCCATGGGGACGTCTCCGCCTCCTCCGCCCGTCCAAGCCACCACTTGGCGATGTCGGCGGCCTCGTTCATCCCCGTCGCTGGCGGTGAAGAAGGGGTCACTGTCGTGGGGGTGTCCACCCGCTGACCTCGGTGGCTTCTCGGGGGTCTTCCCCTTACCCTTCCTCCGTCGGTGGGCGGTGGGGCCACTGCTCCCACTGCTGCCCGTGTCGGCCTCGTCCAGCGTCATCTTGGAGGAGGCGTCCCCTTCGAAAAGCTTTCGAAGGGTCTCCACTCGTGATCCTCCCGGGGGAGTCTCGCGGCGGAGTTTGGCCTCTGCCTCCTCCATTGCGGCGGCTGTGGCTGCGGCGGCTCGCGCTTCGGCTTCCTCCCGGGCACGAGCCGCTTCGGCGTCCCGGGCCTGCTGCAGCCGAGCCTTCTCCGCTTCCAACGCCGCCAGCTCCGCCTCCGTCTTGGCCCTCTCCTCAGCGACCTTCCGTCGCGCGGACTCGATGGCGTCCTTCTTGGCGGCGTCCTCCTGGGCCTTAGCCGTCGCTTCGGCGTGGGACCTTTCCTCCGCCTCCTTCTTTGCCCTCTCGTGGGCAAGCGACTCTTCCAGCGCCCTCACCTCGGCCTCCTTGCAGGCAATGGCCTCCTGCGTCCGGCGGGCTTCCTCGTCGGCTGCCCTGATCCAGGCAGCCACTGCCTCATGGGCGGCCGCAGCCGTGAGACCGGCCGCGATGGCTGCCACTTTCGAGGCGTGGTAGTCCATGCCTCTGCCCCACTCGGTGGCCTCCTCCTCGGCGATGCCAACGGCGCCCTCCACGGCAGCGTTCTGCTGCGTGGCCCGTTGCCGGGCAACCCGAAGGTTGCAGGGCACCCCACAGGCGCGCTCACAGGCGCGCGCCACGTCCCTTTGGGCGGGAGCGGCGCTGCTGCTGGAGCTGGCCTGGTCGGCCGGCATCCTCCCGCGGTGGGCCGACTCCACGTCGCTGCTGGGGCCTGCTGGGGCCTGCTGGGCCCTCAGGAGCAGCGGACGGGGCTTGGCCTTGGTCTGCTTGGCGACTTGGATGTAGTCGCCAAGGGTGGTGGAGCCGGGGTGGTGACCGCCATTGGCCCGTTGGGGACTGGGGGCTGGGGTTCCGCCCTTGGCGCCCTGGGCGGCTTCGGCGGCCAGGGACTCCTGGTACTCCCGCCACTTCCGGTCCCGCTTCCTGTCCCCGGCGGACCGCTTCCCCTTCCCCGGAGACGCGCTGCTGCTGCTGCCCTGCAGCCTGCGCTCCCTCCCCGGTTCCGGGAAGTTCTTCTCGATCATGTCCCACATGGAGACGTTGATCGAGGCGCCCGACGGGTACTCGTTGGGCATCTCGTCCTCCTCAATCCCGTCGGGACGCAGCCCTTCGCCGGGCCTGTCCGGCCGGGTCCACGTCCTCCAGCGCCTCTGCTGGAAGCGGAAGGCAAACCCTTCCGCCCGCAGCCAGTCCTCCACGGCCCGCAGGCGGTCGGGGGCCATGTCCGTGCGGAGCTCGAAGCTCCCGGGCATGCCGCCTTCGCACTGGGGGTGGCTGTGGCGGTAGTGCTGCTCCCAAACCAACCCACGCAGTAGGTGCGCTGCATGGGGGTGGGGCCGCGGCCACGTCCTACCCGCTTCTTGCCAGTTTACCATGGCAGTGGGGGGCGTACTTGGTCTTGAGGTCCTTGGTGTGCACTCGTTCCACTCAACGAACTGGTGGTGGTTGTTGAGGCGGGTGCTGCAGCACTGGACTGGGTGTGCGGCTGGTGCTGGTCAGCCGGTGGTTGTGGAGGTGGTTGACGCGGCCTTGCTGGTCGGCTGATGGGACTCGCTGATGCAGGAGTCCTGGTCTGTGCACCTCCTTCACGGTCGCGGCGCGGTCAGGGCGATGCTCTGAACGGCGCTGCGGGCTCCGTGACGAACTCGGCGCTGTCGCTGGGCGGCGCTGCGAGCCGCTGCGCTGCGCTGCGAACTGCTGCGCTGCGCTGCGAGCTGCGAGCTGCGAGCTGCTGCGCCGCGCTGCTCGGGGTTGGTGGCCCCGAGTGGCTTGCGAGGGATGGGTAAGCCCGCGGCGGTGAAACGCTTTTGACGCGTTCCCGTGGGGGGCCGGCCACGGGACGCTGCGGTGACACGCACAGGTGAGCAGGCAGGCAAAGCACTACGCTCACAAGGGCATCAATACGCTCGTGTCATGTGACAAAGCGTTTCAGGATCCTTGCCACTCTGCAACAAGGGAACGAAAGTATGTACAGCAACACATCAGGATATGTACACATGGGGTTAAGACTGGACTGGGGTAAGTGCATCACAGGACAATAGACACTCAGTCCCAACTCATATCCCAATCCCAGGTCCGACCCTCTCAGTGGCTGGTGGGGGCGGGGGCTCAAACACAACCAATGCCCTGCTCAGTCCGGACCCTGAAACCCTGCCAATAGGGGGGGGTGTCCCGCCCAGCCACAGGCAAGTTCCTGCGAACCAAGAGGGTTTCAAGGCCAATCGACAGTGGCTCCCTCTGCTCCCCTAACGGCAGGTTCCAACTCCTCTCTGAGCGAGAGATATGGCTCCGCCATTATCCCCTAGGAGTTGGTAGCTGAAAATGGGCTGTTTCAGCCCAAACTGATATTAGCTCCAAAATCTCCCAAATTGACCCCTCGTTCGGACCCGCCAGAGGTAGGGACGAGGCAACTGACCCTATGCTCTCTGAGTACGAACTCCCTGGAGCCCTCACCCAACCTGGTTCCCTCTGAGGTCCCGGCATCAGGGCAACACGGATTCGTCAAGTGGGGTCATGATGCCAAAATCAGCAAAATTGGCGACATTCCCACGCGTGGCTCGCCCGGCCAGGGCAAGGCCAATGGCTCACAGGTTAGGACGCAGGACCTAGGACTTCTATCTGAGTGTACAACTTGGAATTCGGTCCGGGCTCTCTGTGGGCAGAGAGAAATGGGGCCCCCAATTGACCATACGTAAGGGGGAAATCCGGGTCCCAAAATGGGGTCATTTTGGCTGCTCGAAATGAGCTAAAATTCGGGGTGCTCCCAATAGTATGTCTCCACGCCGGCTTCGAGATCGGATCTGCCATTTCATACGCGATCCACCGGGAGTCCAACTGAGACTCCCATACCCTTGGCTTCCAAAGATCCCCATGCCACCCTGCGTGGTGACGATCCCAATTGGGTCCACAAATGCCAAAATGGGAAAATTGCCCACACTAACTTTGGGCTAGCACCTTAACGAGGGTTGCTCCGCTTCGCCCACGTGGTGTGTGAACCATGGGGACCAATATGCATAACACCCATGTCATATATGGTCCATTTGTCCATGCGTCCGGCGTGCACGGGTGGGCTGAACATAGTGCACGGCGGGCAGAAAATGTGGAAAGTTGCTCAAAATGGCCAAAAATGCGCACACTCATGGTTGGGGCAAATGGGGCACATGTCCCACTTGAACCGGAGTGTGCCATAGGATTGGTATCAAGTCATGTGTGTCCAGCATATCTTTTGGGCGTCGCCCAACTCCTCCGGTTTTGGGAATGGCAGGGTCGCCAAGTGAGCCCATGATTTGGGATAGTCCCAAATTGCCAACATGGCGGCCACGGTGTGCCAAGCCCAAGAGGACTTATTTGCCGGGTCCAAGATATGTTGGGCACCGAAGTATGTGCCCTGATATCATACTTGAGTCATGATGTCAATTGAGCGCAACGTTGAGATACACGGTCGCCACTTGACATCATGACGGGCCAAAAACGGGAAAATTGGCACAAAGACACACAAAAGTGGCTTGAAAGGTGCACAATTATATTACAATATCTTCGGCTTGGATCGTGCACTCAATTAATCCTTCTAAACACAATGACTTGACACCAAAGACCTTCGATTCCACATATGTGCTCCACTTGGGGCGCTTTGAATGGTCACGAGCGCTACTTCCCAAGTGGGCACATGAAATTATGGAAAATTGCAAAACACACACCTTGCTCCCAACGCATCGCTTCGGGATCGCCACACAAGCTTCCCTTCACGAAGGTTAGGCTTGCAATTGATCGTAGGGAGTATGGAGAAGGGGCTTGCACAATATGAGGTCCATTGGCGGGTTTGGCTTGGAGCGATGGACCCGCCAAATGGGCACGCAACACAACACAAGGCACATACCACATATTGCCCAAAAAGGTAGCTCCCCCCACGATATGTCATGCCCCTCCAAGGGCATAACTTTGTGTCAATCGCTCATAGGAACTCAAGAAGAGTTCCTATGCAACACCAACACTCGCGCGCTACACTCGAAAGTTATCTTAACGCACGCAATATCATGGCCAAAGAGTTATAACGCAAACTCTACCCTCTGGACCATGATCCATTACGCTAGCGCGCACGTGTGGAGGCGCAAGGCATATAATGCTTCCTAAATTACGTCGGGAGTATTGTGAATACATCCCACGTTTCCTTATTGTCATTCCTCGCAAGCGGCACGAGATATGACCCTCACAAGTGGCCTCACGAATCAACTTTGTTTTGCCCATATCTCTAAGACAAATGGAGGGCAAGATAAAAGGAAAGTTGATTCGTGCATAGGGAAGCACGTAGGTCCACTCGAAAGAGGTCAAATCAAGTGCGGGGGTGTCGAAGTCGAAAATCCGATTTCGACATCCTGAAAAATTCGGATTAAGGTTGCGAGTGTAAGATGTGAAAATTGCGGATGCATCAATGCAATTCCTGAAGACTTTAGAGTCTTCGTCACGATTTGCGCTAAAATATCTGTATATATAACAGTTAAACAGGCGGTTACGCTAAAGTCGCGAGCTAACCGCCAGCTGTCAAAACAGTGAATATCAGAACGGAAGCGTAAAAATTGACGGAAACAATATGAAAATAAAACCCTGTTGATTCCTGACATTCTGATATATAAATTTCCGCTGGCGGTGCATCGGTTGCCGATGCGTGGCTTTACGGCACGGAACACGCTCCCGCCGGGCTCGAACCGGGCGTCAATGGGCGCCTTCCGTACATGGGGTTAGTGGACCGGAGACCGGTCTTCTCTTCCGTACATGGGGTTAGTGGACCGGAGACCGGTTGTATGCCGCAACCTAGCCATGGGGTTCTGGGTACCGCTTCAGGAGGGGCTGGTGTGGGTGTGGGTGGGGTTGGCGTGGGCGCGGTACTTCGCGCTCTCCCTGCCCACTGCTGCTGCTGCGGCGGCCGCCGGCGAGGTGTCCGTGGCCCGTGCGGGGTTCTTCCCTCGCTTGCGCAGCGTGCTGGGGGTCGCGGCGTGGCGGGCCGAGGCGGTGGCGCGGCCCGCCGGGGCCGCCGTCGCAACCCCTCGGGCGCCCTCCTCGCTCTCCTCTGCTGCTGTGGCAGCCGCCGGCGAGGCGCCCGTGGTCCGTGCGGGGTCCGTCCCCCACGTTCGCGGCGTGCTGGGGGTCGCGGCGTGGCCGGCCGAGGCGCTGTCGCGGCCCGCCGGGGTCGCGGCTGCAGCCCCTCGCGCGCCCTCCTCGCTCTCCTTCGCTGCTGTGGCGGCCGCCGACGAGGCGCCCGTGGCCCGTGCGGGTTCCGCTCCCCGCTTTCGCGGCGTGCTGGGGGTCGCGGCGTGGTTGGCCGAGGCGGTGGTGCGGCCCGCCGGGGCCGCGGTCGCAATCCCTCGCGCGCCCTTCTTGCTCTCTTCTGCGGCTGCGGCAGCCCTCGACGATGCGCCCGGTTCCTGCGCGGGGGCTACCCCCCGTGTCGGCGGCGTGCCGGGGGCCGCGGTCGGGGCCGCGGCGTGGCTCGCTGGGGCTGCGGTCCCCGCTTCCTGCGCGTCAGGGGCCCCCTCCCGGGGCCGAGCGGCGGGGCTGGCTGCTTGGGCGGCGGAGGCGGTCACCTCGGCTGGCTCAGGCTCCCGGGCCGGCGGCGGCGGCCCGACCAGCACCGCCGCCTCCGCCAGCCTCCGCTCTTCGCGCTCCGCGAGGGTCTCCCCTGTCCACTCCGGGGAGGAGGCGGGGGAGCGGGAGCGGGACCGGCGGTGGTGGCGGTCGTCCCGCTTGGGGGATCCATCGGAGTCTGCCATCACTGTTATCCTGGTAGGCATGCGTGGTGGCAGGCGCGCCCTTCCCACTGCCTCCTGGTGCATCAGTGCCGTGCCGTGGGCAGAGCCGTGTGGTGCTCTGCGGGGGGGAGGGGGGGAGGGGTTGGGGGGCCGGCTGTTGCGTCAGCCCCGCACGGCTGGGGGCCGGCGGCCATCCACCGGCACTGGGAGGGGAGGCGGGGGAGCCACGCGGCCCACGCGTGGCGCCACAGCTCCCAGTCTGGGGCGGGGCCCGGGGCCCTGGGCCCCCGGGGGTCGTCGAGTGGTGTCGGGGGGAGCCGCACGAGGTGGACCCCCGTAACGGCAGTGACCTCCTGTGTTCGCAGGAAGGTGTGTACCTCGTCCCGCGCCGCGGGCACCGGGAGGGGGGGGCGGGGTACGGGTGTTGCCCCATAGAGGTGGGTGGGGGTGATCCCCAGGATCCGACGCGGATCCCCGCGGGTCGCGACGACGAGGAGGAGCAGGGGGGTGCCAGGGCACTCTTGCCAGAGGACCTGCCCCCTGTGGTGGGCACCCCTGGCTCTGGAGAGGGGGGGGGACAGGTCTGGGTTAGCCCAGCTGCGGGGCGCGTGCGTCGCCGGCGGGAGGGCGGGGCACCAAGTGGGCTCCCTGGGGAACGCCTCGCAGAGGATGGCGTACGGGGGGGTAAGCCTGGTGCCGTCGTACACCGGGTTGGTCGGCCGGGGGCGGGCGGACGCCTTGTCCGCGCCTTCCACGAACACCGTGACCTCGCCCACCTCCAGGTCCTCGTCCGGTGGGTGTAGAAGGTGGAGCGCCGCATCCAGCTCGGAAACTCCCCCCGGGTACGTGGCCCGCGCCTGGTTCAGGTACGGGGCCGCGTCCCCGGGGTAGCGCGTCCTGAGGGCGTGCAGCAGGGCTGGGGCGCTGCTGCGGAGGGACATGGCAGACCCTGCTCCCGTCAGCCGCAGGGTGTCCCCCATGGACAGGGGCCGGCCCGACTGATTGGACTCGCGCCACTCCATCCAGTGCCCGTAGAGGGCCGCCTCCGGGCTGATGAGCCCCGGCTGGACGGCGTTCACGATCCGGTGCATTGCCGGGAGCAGCATAGGGGCCCCCGCTCCGTTCAGGGCGCGGACGGCCGGGAGGGTGGTCTCGTTGAGGAAAGGCCTTGCACTGCCCGCCAGGTCACACCGTGCGGCAGCGTGCGCTTCGTGTGCCTCCGCCACCGCGTCCGCCACCAGGCCCCGGACGGCCGCCTCCTGCGCTCTGCGGCGGGCCCTGGTGTGTCCCGGCCCATCCCCCCGTCGGCGTGGCATGGTGCTGCGGGCTCTGCAAAGGGCCGCGGCAGGTGGGGGCTAGGGTGCGAACACGTGCGACAGGTGCGCAACGGATGTGGGGTCCCGCAGGTGCACGTGGATCCACAGAAGGGCAGCGCCCGCGGGGCCCGCTCGTTCGTGTGAGGGGGTGTGTGCCCCCTCGATGCGCCCGTGCAGGGCCTCCTTCTCTGTGCGCCTGCGCGGGCCTGCGGGAGGTTCGGGCCAGGGGCACGCGGCCACCTGGGCGCACCGCGCGCACCTGTTGGCGCCTGTCGACGCTGCGGAGGACACCGTGTCACATTCCCCGCAGAGTCGGCAGGTGTGTGGGAGGTGGGAGGGCGGCGACCAAGGGTCGAGACGGCGGAGCCAGAGGTCGTCCCACCTCTGTCATAGGGGGTCCCGGATCTCCAGCAGGCGGGCGCGGACGCGGCGCCGGTAGTCCTTGCCAAGCGTCTTCCGCTGGACCTCCTGCCACGTGTCGTCGGGGAGGATCCCGTGGTCGTGGAAGGCGGCGATGAGGTCGTCCCACGCCGGGCGGGGGTGCCCCTGGGGGGGGCTCGCCATGTACACGTGGCGCCCGGTGAGGTGGGGCGTCAGCGCATCCCATCGGCACCCGTTCGCGGTGTCTCTGTGGAGGAGGGCCAGCAGGGTGCCGTCCGCGACTGCCTCCCACCCCACTCGCAGCCCTTCGCAGCCGTCTAGCTCCTGGCGCAGCGCGGCTGCAATGCCGCTGGGGAGCATGAGGAGCAAGGGCCCCTGGGTGTCGCCCAGCCGGGACAGGGCGTCGTCGTATACCAGCCCCCCAGCTTTGAAGTGCGCCACGGCGAGCTGGGCGGCGCCGTCCTCTGGGGGGTGCCACCAGACGGTGGCCGCAGCGTGTCCCCACGTGCGTATCTCCGTAGCCCGGATTACGTTGGCGGCGTGAAGGACGATGCGGGGCGGGACGGGTGTCCTGACGAGTGAGGACACGTCCCCAGTCCATCCCGTTTGCGGCCCCGGGGCCGCCTGCAGCCATTCCCCCGTCGCCGCGTCCCACGGGCGGTCAGGCCCCGCCCCGCGGATCATGGTGGGTCTCGGCCGGGTGTCCGGCCCCCATCCCTTGAGCGGGATGGCGGCGTATCGTTGCGCAGGGGTCTCCGGGGCGCGCGTTGCGGCGCACCACCGGCTCCACCCGCGCGCCCACTCCTCACCCACGATGCGTGCCTCCCATGCGGTCATGGAGCCGCGCCCGATGATCCATGGTGGGAAGAAGGCGTCTTGTAGGTGCCTCGAGAACCCCCCCGGCAGGTCCTGGTACGGGTGGGGGCCCTCTTGGGGCGGGCACTCCAGAGTGCCATTCACAACACGGAGGGAGGCTACGAAGTCCTTGTCAGGGCGCGGGGGAGGGGGAGGGTGGCCGCCCTCCGCCGCAGTGAGCCAGCGGTGTGCCCGGGCCGCCGCGCTCTGGGGCTCGCGGAGGAGTTGCTCCAGCCGGTGGTTGCGAAGCTCCCATGCGAAGTCCCCCAGCCGGACCATGTGGTGGAGGAAGTCGTCCACAGAGGTCCCTCCCGGCGGGTCGTATCGGGCTATGGCGCGGAGCTGCGCCTCCACGTCCTCGGGCACCAGTCCGGAGCAGAACACCTCCGTCCATGTCGCGCCTGCGGAGCGCCACGAGGCCACCCACAGGGCTTTGTCCCCGGCTGGGAGGTGGCGGGCCGCCTCGTGTACCGCCTGGCGGTAGTGGGGCCAGAGGAGCCGTGACTGGGCGCATCCCACGTGCATGTGCACTGGGGTCTCCTCCGGGCCGCCGCATAAAAGGCACGGTTGTGGGACGATGGCGACGCCGGAGAGCCGCTCCTTCCGGACGCGGAGCCTGCGCTGCACCGGCGTGTGGGCGTCTCGGGCCCGCAACGCCCGGCGGTTGGTGGCTGTCGCGGTGAGGTCCCGGGCGTGGACATAGGCTGTGGCGTGGGCCGCGCCCAAAGGTGTGTTTCCCCGGTGCGTCAGCGCATGGTCCGTCTGCGCCCGTTGCGCGACCTCGCCGAGCACCCGCATCGTGGGGGGCCGTAGATCGAGATGGCCGTCACGGCTGGCGACAATGAGCTTGGCGTGGCCAGGGTCCGGGGGCGTGTTCTGCAGGACGGTGTTCTGGGACACCGCCCAGTCCGCCTTGTGCAGTAGGGCGTCACTGTGGTGCGAGGTGGCTCGGACGTACCAGAACGGGTGCCCGGCGTGTTGCCCTCGCGCGTACAGGCTGTCCCGGAGCCACCTCAGGGGCATCTGGTTGACCACCTTCGCTGCGCCCGCGGGGACCCCCGTGGTCCGCTCGCGATCTGCGTGCCGCAGGAGGTGGAGGATGACTTCGGCGTCCACCGTGTGGACCCATGGTCGGTGGGCACCGTATTGTAGGGGGAGGGAGGCAGCCACCCCCTCCCCGTCGGGCACCGTGGCCGAGATGGCCACCGCCCACGTGCGGGTGACGTCGGCGGCGAGAGCGACGCTGGTGGCGTGTTTGCAGGGTCTGCCCCCGGACGCGTCGGAAGAGGTGCGGCCCCTGGCCTCCGGGATCCAGTAGTATCCGGTGGGGCTGAGCCAGCCCGCGTTGAGGTCGGCGGAGTGCCACCGGACGTGGCGGTGGCTGGGGGTCAGTTGGTCCACGCTCAGCGCCCTGGTGTCGCCTGGGCTGATCGCCGGGTGGTCGTGCAGCCGGATCTCCGCTCCGGTGATCGTGCTTGCCCAGGACCGAAGTGCCGTCACATGTTCCTTGAGCCACGCCGGGCCCCCGCGCTGGTGCACCACCAGGTGTCCCGTGTCCTCCGGCTGGTCCTCCAACGCGTGCACCGCCATGTGTGGGTCGTGCATCGCCCCCGTAGCCACCAGCAGGGCGGTGCCACGGGGGAGCCCACGGGGTTCGGGCTGGCCTGCCCCCACCTGCACTATTACCCACTCGGCCCGGAGCTGCGCTTGCCCCGTCGCTTGGGTGCATTGGTCGTCCGTGGTCACCAACCACAACGGCGTCGGCGCGTGGGGCCGGGGGCGCAGGGGCTCGGGCCATGCGACGTCCGCGTTAGGCTCTTGGTGCTCCCTTTCCGCGAGTACGTCGCGGAGGATGTACATGAGGGCTGCCGGCGGGTGGTACGCCGCCCCCCGCGTGGGGGGGGATAGGCCGTCCTGGCGGCGGTAGCCCCCGACGTGGAGGTGCAAGCCGTCCGGGGTCACCCGTGGGCCAGTGCGGGCGTCCTGCCTAGCCCTCGTGGGGTGGACAAGTCTCAGGCGGGGGTCCCGTGTGCCGGTGGTGTGGAAGAGGTGGACCAAGGCGTCGCGCCACCCGGGGTGGTTGGTGGGCTCCTGCTCACGGCGGCAATAGTGGAGGTGTTCATCGGCGCATTGGTTGAGGCACTCCCGCACCGCCGTCGGCCACGGATCGTCGTTGTCGGGGAAGGGGTGGCGTGGCCCGTGGTGCCCATGCCACGGCGTTGTGTGTGGCACCGTCAGGCGGCACGTGTCGCGGTGTCGCAGCTTGGCGGTGCGCAGCGTGACGATGTTGCCCGGCGGGGACTGTAGTTGGACATGGGCCGCCCTGGGGGATGCGATGGGGTTGTACAGCCCCACTCCCAGGGCGGCCAGGGCCCGGGGTATGCGGTGGACCCAGTCGCCTCCCGCCAGAGATGCGAACTCCGGGACATATTCTGTGCGCGCCGGCTATCTCCCAGAACATCTTGGCGACCTCGCCACCCCATGGTCTGCGGCCACCAGGAACTGGTGCCTGGGCTTGGAGTACAGGTGCTCCAGGGCGCCCCGCAGCTCAGCCGGTGGGGGAGAGGTGTCTCCGCAGCCCCGCAGCCATGGGGGTGCGCCCGGAAGATGCCCCCCCCCCTCCTCCTAACCAGACGGCGGCCTAGAGGACCGGCAGGTCTCGCCAGACAGCCCTAGCGACCTGATCGCGCCAGGGCTGTGGCTTGTTTGCACCCCACTGGAGGACGGCCACCACAGCATGCGTGGTCAGGGGCTCTGCCGTGAGCTGCAACGCTGTCCCCCCGTCGGTCTCGATCACCGTGCCCCGTGGGGCAGTGAAGACGTGGCCATCGGTCCCACGGACCGCCACCCATCCCCACAAGACCGCCACGGTCTCCCAGCTGGGGTGGCTGGCTCTCCTGGGCAGGACCACCACCGGCGGGCACGGGCTGTTGGCGGCCCACACGCGCCATTCCACTCCCACCAGACGCTCGTGACCAGGGGGCCGGTACACCTGGTGCCACGCGTCTGGGAGCTGGCGATGGACAGCGGTCCACACATCAGCCCCGCCAGCCCGCGTGAACTGGAGTCCCTCCAGGATGTCCCCGTCCACAGGGCTGGGGAGGCGGGCGGTGCGAACTTCCAGCCCCTGGCGCAGGCGAAACCCTGGCCCCTCTCGGTCTCCCAGCAGCGAGACCTTCGGGTCTGTGGCCGCAAGACGAGCCGCCACAGTGGGGAGATGCAGGGAGACAGTCCACGGCTAGACTGAGACGGGCTCGCGCGGGAGGTCAGGGCAGGCCGCCACAGCACTGCCATCCCTCGCCCAGCTGAGCGCCCTGTCCCACCACTGCGCCCACGCACCCGGCGCTGCTGGCAACGACCAGGACAGGTACGTCACGACCGCCTTAGCCTGCCACTCACGAGGGTCCATGCCGGCGGGATGTGTGTGCCACGTGCACACCCACCCCAGATTGGCTTCCTGGACGGCGACCACGTCCCTCCACGGGACCACCGGGAACGGAGTGACCAGGGCCGCCATGCCACATGGCAACGCCACTGCCCACTCAGTCAGGCCCCCACTCTCCACCGCATACCCCACCGCTGGGAGCCCTCCTCCTTGCGCCTTTACCACCGCTTCCTGCAGCAACGTTCCGTGGCCCCGGCTGTGGTCCTGGCTGCGGTCTAGGCTGAGGGCCCCCACACGGACCATGGCCTGGAGGATCAGGAGTGATTTCTGGGGTACTCCCCGCGGCACCGGCGACTGGGGGTGGGCGAACCGGCAGGCATCTGCCCGCATGCACCACCCCTTGGCCCAGTGCCTGCAGGTTTCCACCTCCCCCGTCTTCGGCCAAGCCCTGTCCGCCACTCCCAGCTCCCGTGGACCCACCTCACGCGCCTCCTTCGCCCCCACGAGCACCAGCTCCTCGTTCTGCACCACGGCGCCCTGTGCCTCTTCACCCTTGAACTCCGGCTCCTCGTCCCGCTCCATGGCGACTTGTGCCTCCTCACTCCCCCTGCGTTGGTCCTCCTCCTCCAGTGCCTCCGTCGTCGGCGGTGGGCCTGCCGCATCCGTGAACCTCCCCAGGGCCGCCGCCACAATGGCCTGCACGTCCACCTCCTCCCCGGCCACCTCCGGCTGATCCTGCTGCTGCTCGTCCCCCGTGGGTTGCCCTTGCCCCACCTCATCACCGCCACGGCCTGCCTCCTCATCACCCCCCCCCGGGACCGCGTGTCCGGAGCCCTGGGGGGCGGCGCTCTCGTCGAGGCGCGTGCCCACCACCACCAGCAGCTTGAGGTCACCGCCGCGGCTCTCAAGGCGGTAGCTGCTGGAGGTGGGGACGAGGACCGCCCCATCCCCGGTCAGCAGCAGGCGGTCCGCGCCGAACACGACCTCTGCACCCTCGGGGTGCACCGCCACCAGGAGCGCATGGGACCCCAGCGCCTGGGGTGTGAGGGGCCGCACGGCCTGCTCGCGACGCCAAGCGTCAGCCCCACCTCGCCACAAGGCCACGTACAGGCCTTTGTCCCGCCGCACGTCGTCCAGCCCTGCCTCGTTCAGCAGGCGCCCCACGGACAGGCGCACCGACAGGGGGAGGCCTTCCTGGGGCTCGGCCGCCCGGACATCACCGGGGTGGTGACCCAGGACCACCGCGTCCCCCAGTTGGACACAGCGGTTCTGGCCGTTGTCCGGGGACGCCGCCGCCAGGGCCATCTCCCGGGCAACCTGCCCTGGGCGCTGGAGCTCGTAGCGCTCCAGGGCGCTCGCCAGCATCCCTGCCTCCCGCTGCCCCGTGCCCATGAGGCGGTGCCTGTGGGCACCCTCGGCCGCATGGTACCTGCAGTGCCGCCGCTCACAGCTCCCCAGGGGAGGGGGCGGCACCGCAGTGGGCATGGGCCGCAGCGGCGCGTTGGCCGGGTCCTCGTCCATGCCGGCGTAGACGTCGGGCCCGGCGTCGTCCTCAAACATGAGGGCCAGCGCCGACTCGCCGGGCCCGTATGCCTCCTCGTCCCCCTCGCCCTCCGCCTCCTGCTCTCCCTCCGCCCCTTCTCCAGCCGCGACCACCGCCGGCGGCCTGTCCGCCCGCGGCGGGAAGGGCGCCAGAGGCCGCTCGTCAGCGCCTCCGCCCCTTGCCGCCTCCGCCGCGTCCAGCCGTGCCCGCAGGTTGGCGGGCAGCCGGGCCCAGCTGGTGCCCGCATCGAGGTCCATGCTGTACGCCAGCCCCGCCGGACACGGCTCACCGGGTGTCACCTGGCGCCACTCCCGCCACGCCCACATCCAGTCCTCCACTCCTTCCCCCTTGGCACGTCTCTCACTGGGCTCCACAACCCCGCCGCCCTCCGCCGGCGTCTGCGCCTTCGGCACACCCCGCCCCGCATCCTGTCCCCCCGAGGAAACCGCCTCCGTCGGCTTCTCCTTGGCCCCTTCCGTCCTCGGGGCGACAGCCGCGAGCTCCTGCGTTATCAGCTCGCCGGCGTCAGCCCCTTCCAGCGCGGCTCCATCGCTCCCCGCGGCTGTCCGCCGGTACGCCTCCAGGGCCTGCGCGAGCAGCTCGCTGATGTCTCGCGGGCCAGCCACTGCCGCCTCCTGCGCTGCATCCCCCGCTCGTTCCCCCGCCGTAGGCCTCCCCATGGGGGCTGTGCCCTGCATCCCACGCGTTGGGGGCGGACCACCACCCGGCACCACCGGCTCAGGGTCCGTCGGCACCACGGGCGGGGCTTCGCGCGGCACGGCTGGGTCTGGCACCTGGACCGTCCGCGGTGGTGACCCCGCCGCGGTAAGCCCCGGCTGGGGCACCGCCAGGGGTGGCGCAGCCGCAGGCGCCCCCATTCTCCTCGCCTCGCCCAAGGGCACGCCACGTGCCTCCCCTTGCGACACCCCCTGCTGCTGGGCGCCCCGCCCCGGCATTGTGTGCTGAGGCGGCCGTGAGTGCTGCTGGGGCAGGGGATGTGGGTACTCCACATGCTGGTGCGGACGGTGAAGGTGATGGTGATGGTGAAGGTGGACGGCGTGCTGTGGCACAGCCCCTTGCGACACCCCCTGCTGCTGGGCGCCCGCCCCGGCTCAGGCACCGGTACCGGTTCCGGCACCGGCATTGTGTGCTGAGGCGGTCGTGGGTGCTGCTGGGGCAGCGGATGCGGGTACTCCACATGCTGGTGCGGACGGTGATGGTGATGGTGATGGTGAAGGTGGACGGGGTGCTGTGGCACAGCCCCTTGCGACACCCCCTGCTGCTGGGCGCTCCGCCCCGGCTCAGGCACCGGTACCGGTTCCGGCACCGGCATTGTGTGCTGAGGCGGTCGTGGGTGCTGTTGGGGCAGGGGATGCGGGTACTCCACTTGCTGGTGCGGACGGTGATGGTGATGGTGATGGTGAAGGTGGACGGGGTGCTGTGGCACAGCCCCCTGCAACACCCCCTGCTGCTGGGTGCTCCGCCCCGGCTCAGGCACCGGTACCGGTTCCGGCACCGGCATTGTGTGCTGAGGCGGTCGTGGGTGCTGCTGGGGCAGGGTATGCGGGTACTCCACATGCTGGTGCGGACGGTGATGGTGATGGTGATGGTGAAGGTGGACGGGGTGCTGTGGCACAGCCGCTAGGTGATGGTGATGGTGAAGGTGGACGGGGAGCTGTGGCACAGCCGCCGGGTGTACGTGTTGGTGTGGGAGGTGATGCTGCATCATGGGGAACCCGACGGGGTGATGAAGTAGGTGATGGAGATGGGGTTGGTGGTGGTGGTGAGCCCCAAAGGGCGGGATGGGCATGGGCCCGAGGCCTGGGGGCGGCGGCATCGGATACGCACCGGGCGCCGCATACCCCGGCCGCCCCGCCGATCCCACTGGGGGCCGCCCGCGCTGCGCGTCCTCGAGCTGCCCGAGATCTTGTAGACATCGGAGTAGTAGGTTGAGCAGGTTCACCCCGAACGGCACCGTGCCCGCTGCGAACCGCGCCTGAACGTCGGGCGCGTTGTACGGGTGGGGATCGCGGGCCAACATCTGCCGCAAGATGACGTCGACGAAGTGGTCCCATCCGTTGTCCGTGGCCGGACGGTCCGCGTCCACGCGCGCCTGGAACGCCGCATACGTGTGCGGCTCGTATCTGACGAGATCAGACACTGTGTCTACCAGGCGCCGGGCACGTCGCCGGAAGGCTGGCAACTCCGCATGATTGGTGGGGACAGATAACGACATTTAGCTAACGAAGGCTGTGTGAGCTATGGACATGGGAGAACGGGTGGACTCTGTGGCCCGTCCCGCCTGCCGCTGGCTGACTGATGCACGACACTTCGCACGACACAGTTGCCCACCCCTCTTGCGCGCTCCCCTTCCCTCCCGTGCTCCTTTGCACCCGGTTTTGCCCCCTAGGTGTGCCTCTTGGCCCAACCCGGTTGTTGGCGGGCTTGTTGCCAGGGAGGGTTGGGGGGAGGGGGGGCGCCCGACGCTGGCTCTGGTCCCTCCCTCCGGGAGTTTCCCCACGGCAGGGCCGATGCATGCACTCCCCGTCAGGGTGTAACTCTGTTGTACGGGCCGTCCATTTGTACCCGCTCCGTACAAATGGACCTGCGTCGTAGCCAGGTACGTCGGCCCTTCCCCACACCGGGGTCGGGTACACTGTGGGTCTCTGGGGAGTCCTTGCGGGATAGGCGCGTCTCTTGCCTACCCCGATGGATGGTGTGCCCTACCCGCAGCCCCTCACAGGACACGAACCGCAGTACGTGCCGTGGGGAGTGCTCCTGGTCAGGCCCATTGGCCACCCCCCCAGGCCGGTGCCACCTCGGGCCGCTGGCCCACGGTCCCGGGCGTAACCCACCTCATTGCCTGCGCTCAGGTGGGGCCGATACGGACACCGGGGGGGCCCCCGAACCCCAGAGGTCGGGTACCTCACCAGCGTCTTTTGCGGGCTCTTGTCACCCCGGCCCCTCCCCGTTCGTTGCGGTGTTGGTCCCTGCCTCGTAACTTTCGTCCCCAGGGGCGTCCCCCTGTCCCGCGACCCTTGCCGTGCTTCCTGGCTCCCGCCATGTCCCGTCTGCCCCTGCTGTCTGCCCCTGCTCCGGCGTGTTGGTGTCCTTTGTTGTTTGTTTTTTTGTTTTTTTTTTTTTTGCTCGCCTCTCGTCTCTCCCCCCGGCGTTTCGGTCTGTCCTCTGCCCCCCCCCATGTCGCCTCGCTGTCTCCTCGCTGTCCTCGCCCTTTTCTTGGGTGGGTGGAGGAGAAGGGGGCGGGGGGGGGGGCGTCCTCGCTGTCCGTCCTATAGCGTAAACACGTCGCAAGCACGGCGCAGGCACGAGGCGGGGCACTTGTCCCTCCGCTGGGGGGGGGGGCTCGCCGTGTGGCTCCCGTCGTCACCCTACCTTTCCTGCGGTCGCACCCCCGGTGGTCCCCCCGTTGGGGCTTGTACGGCACGTGCTCCCTTTGGGCACCGTCGTGTGGTTCGTCCCGCACCTTCGTTCCACTGCCTCCGCACCCTGCCGCGGTGTTCTCGGGGGGGTTTGCAGCATCCCGCTACCGTCATCCCCCTTGTCGCCCTTGTCGTCTTCCTTTTGTAGCACGCATGTCGCAGGCATGACGCAAGCACGACGCAAGCACAGGGCGAGGCTGCAGCGGCGGGGGGAGGGGGGGGGTTTTCGGTTTGGGGCCCCCATTTCCCCGTGGTCGGGTTCTACACCAGCGTCCCCTGCGGGCCCATGTCACCCCGGCCTCCCCCCGTTCGCCGCGGTTTTGGTCCCCGTCTTCTCGCTTTCTCCCTCTGGCGTGTTGGTATGCTTTGTTCGTGGTTGCTTTTTTTTTTTTCGCCCGTCGCCAGTCCCTTCCCCTGGCACGTCGGTCTGTCCTCTGCCCCCCCCCCCACATCCCCTCGCCACTCCCTCGCTGTCCCCGCCCCTTTCCTTGGTCAATGGGGGAGTCGGTGGTTGGGGGGGGGGGGCGCCCTCGCTGTCCTTCCTCCGGCGTAAGCACGTCGCAGGCACGGCGCTGGCACGTGGCGCGGCACTTGTCCCTCTGCTGGGAAGCGGGGCATGCCGCGTGGCTCCCGTCGTTGCCCTTCCCACTCCGCGTTCGCTCCCCCGGTGCCCCCCCCGCTGGGGCTTGCACGGCGCGTGCTTCTTTCGGGCACGGTCGTGTGGTCCGTTCCGCACCCTCTCCCCGCTGCCTCCCCATCTTGCCGCTTTGTCCTCGGGAGGGGGGGGCGCTGTCCGCCCCTCCCTTCCTTCGTCCCCCACCCTTGGGGGGGCGGAGGTGTGTGGGGGGGGGGGGGCCTTGTCGTCTTCCCTTCGTTGCACACGTGTCACAGGCACGACGCAAGCACCGCGCTGGCACGAGGCGCGGCACCCGTTCTTCTGCAGGGGGGGGGGGGGCATGCCTTGCGGCTCCCGTCGTCGCCCTTTCTACCCTGCGCTCGCACCCCCGGTGGTCCCCCCGCCAGGGCATGCACGGCGCGTGCCCTCTTGGGGCACGGTCGTGTGGTCCGTCCTGCACCCTCTTACCGCTGCCTCCCTACCCTGCCGCGTTGTCCTCGGGGGGGGGTCACTTTTAACCCTCCCCCTTCCCGCATTTCCCGCCCTCGGGGGGGCAAGGGTGGGTGGGGGGGGGGAGGGGCGCCCTTGTTGTCTCCCCTTCGTTGCACGCACGTCGCAGGCATGACGCAGGAACGACACAAGCATGGGTTGAGGCACTCGGCCGCCGCGGGGGGGGGGGTTCCCTTTGGGCCTTCCTGCCCTTCTCCATGGTATAGGCTCCGCACCCCAGGATCACCAGCCGTTGTTGCCCCGGGGCGGTAGTCGCCGCGTCTCCGCATGGTGCTCAGTGTCCCGTGCCTGCTCCCTCCTGTGCCCATACTTACGGGAGGAGGTACGTACCCGGGTGGGAACGGAAGATGAGGAAGTGCGGGCAGCGGGGAGGACTTACCGTACGCCTCGAAGGCTTCTTGCGCCATCCGCCGCCCTGGTCGAGGGGAGGGCCGCTGTTTCGGCACCCAACAGCCCGGGGGGGGGCGACTGCCCATCATCTCTCTGGTGCCCGTGTATCCACTTCCGAGCGGCCTGATACCGGTGCCGTGGTATCAGTCCGCTGGAAGTGGCGGCTACAAAGCGGCCGTGCGCTCTCGTCCCCCAGGCCTCTGCCACCCCCGAGCGCGATGGAGGCCCCTGAGGTCCTATGGCAGAGACGCGGGGAGACGGGCGGGGGATTCATTTGAGGCATCCCGTGGCCACCTAGTTAATCAGATCAGCACGATCTATGCCGCAGGGGGCCCACCGGTTGGCGCCGCTGGTGCTCGTCCCCTGTGCGTCACACTTACTGCAACAAGCGCAGGGGGTCCAGTGGATGGCGCCACTGGTGCGTGTCCCCTCTGCGCCACCGGTTGGGTCATCGCACGGGAGGCCCTACGGATGGCGCCGCAGGTGCCCGTCCCCCCGTGCCACTTCCTGCCTCTGGCTTTAGGCTGGGCTGACGTGACATGATGCATGATTGAGGTCAGAGTCGGCTTCTGGACGCGCACGGCGCACGGCACGACGCATGGCAACTATCCCCTACTCTGCCCCCTCTGCTCCCTCCCTAGCCCTCTGTGCTCGCCTGGCGCTGAGCATGCCCCTGTCTCCCTCGTCGCTCCCTCTCTCTGCTCTGGCTAACACGGCGCGAGGCAATTCGCGAGGCAACCCTCCCTCCTTGCTGCCCCCCTCTATTCCCGTTCCCTGGCCTAGCCCTGCCCCTCGTGTGTTCGTTCTCCCTCGTCCTCCCTTGCCCCCCTTCCCAGGCCCCTGGGTCCCTGGCCCTCTGTCTCCTTGTCCCCGTCCTCGCTGTACCCTCCCTGCATACACATCGCGGAGCAATACGCGAGGCACCTCCCCCTCTACCTCTTCACCTTGCCTCCCCCTGGCGCCCTGGTCCCTAGGCTTGTGGCACGCAAGTCGCACTGCACCCGCCTGCGGCCTTTGTCTCTCTACGCCCGTCCTGCCTCCCCCTCCCTCCCCTGCCCTTTTACCTCTCTACCCCATGCCTGAAACTTCGCAGGACACCGTGTAGGCAAGTCGCACGCATGTCGCAGGCACGCACCTGGCCCTCGTTGTATGACGCTACGCAGGACACTGCACCTTTGGGGGTGGACCGCTTTGTGGCAGCGCGCCGCGGCGCTCCGCCTTGTCCTGTGCCCCCGCGCACTACGGGCGGCTCGCTCGGTTGTGGGGCACCTATGTGTTTCTGCCCCACGCTCGCTCCTTCACGCCGCCGTGGCACGCCCTCCTCCCTACCCTGCCTTCTCTGCTCCTCTGCCCTCCGGCCAGCGTGAGCACGACGCGGAGCAATTCGCGAGGCAGCGCTCCCTCTTTGCCCCCTCTCTCTGCCCCGGCCCCCTGGCCCTGTCCTGCCCCCTGTCTGCTCGCCCTCCCTCGTCCTCCCTTGCCCCCCTTCCCAGGTTCCTTGGTCCCTGGCCCTGTGTCTCTCTGTCCCCGTCCTCCCTTTACCCTCCCGGCATACACTTCGCGGAGCAATACGCGAGGCACCCCTCCGACTCCCCCTTCACCTCGCCGCTCCCTGGTGGCCTGGCCCCGTCTGCACCCGCCTGAGGCCTTTGGCCCTCTATTCCCGCCCCACCTCCCCCTCCCTCCCCTGCCCTTTTCCCTCTCTACACTTCGCAGGACACTACGCAGGACACTTGGTAGGCAAGTCGCACGCATGTCGCAGGCACGCACCTGGCCTCTCCCTCCCTGCCCTGCCCTTTCCCCTCCCTACACTACGCAGGACACTACGCAAGACACTGTGTAGGCATGTCGCACGAATGTCGCAGGCCGCCATGTGTCACTTGCGAAGGGTATCAGGAGAGCGGGTTGGATTTATCTCACTTGGAACAGGAGCTGGATGCTGACGAGACTCATGACATGGCGTTTGGAACAAGAGACAGATGATGGAGCCATGTGTCATCCACGTGCGTTTGCACCATGAGAAAAATAAACCATCAAGGAAACAAAACCCTAGGAAGAGAGCCAGAGTCCTTGACTTTTTTGAGGATTATTTCGGCCCGGCATCTTCATTTCCCCTTACCCACAAATTACGGGCCTTCACAATGTGATCGGTCATATGCTGCTCCTTGACGAATCCCACTTGTTCTGTGGGAATGACCAAAGAAAAGAAATCGTCCATTTTCGTAAGACTGTGCTCATCCGTTTATAAAGGCAATTTTGCAGACAGATCAGTCTTTGATTGGCTACCCTCACCCCATCTCACAGTCAGTCTTCTTATCAGGCTGCGTTGACGTTTGAACATTTGACTGATCACGAGATGTCCTTGACGGATGTTCAGTATGTCATCCCCCTTGCCCTGTATTGGTCATCTCTGTGTTGAAGAGTACACATTTTGCAGGGTCGTCTCTGATTCCTTGCTTTTTTAACGTGCTCCAGCCATTTTTGGAGTCCTCCATCATTCGTCATCCTTTTTTGACCCAACAGTAGAATTCATTAATCAGTGATATCGGAGGGAACGTAAGCGCTGGGCACGCTCAGGGCATCTTTTGGGGGCCAAAATGCCCCGGACCAACACCACACTCAGTAACCACTGTGGGCAGGGGTTATGTAGCAATTTTGACATCTCCCCGTTTTATGCAGCCATTTTGATTCTCTCTGCTTTGGAGACCCCAAGAGTATGGTAGGTCTAGTGCTATTGAGGCCAATAGGCCCATGTTATTCCTCTCCATGTTCCTCACCCCGAGACGGGAGGGGTTATGTAGCCGTTTCAGTTTTCCTTAAGAGGGTAAGGGTCATTGCACATTTCACCAGGGCTGTCCTTAAGGGACGAGATTTTTTTTTTTTTGTTAAGGACTGCCCTTAAGGACAGCCCCTAGAGGCCTTTTTCCCCCGGCCGAACGCGGGCCATGTCTACCCCCCCCGCCGCCCTCTTTTGGGCACCACTTCTGATTTTGCCCCCCGCTCTGAGGCGGTGGGGCTCCCCGATACGGCAGGGGTGAGGTAGCCAATTTGCCCACTTGTGGGCCACTTCTGATTTTGCCCCCCGCTCTGAGGCGGTGGGGCTCCCCGATACAGCAGGGGTGAGGTAGCCAATTTGCCCACTTGTGGGCCACTTCTGATTTTGTGCCCCGCTCTGAGGCGGTGGGGCTCCCCGATACGGCAGGGGTGAGGTAGCCAATTTGCCCACTTGTGGGCCACTTCTGATTTTGCCCCCCGCTCTGAGGCGGTGGGGCTCCCCGATACGGCAGGGGTGAGGTAGCCAATTTGCCCACTTGTGGGCCACTTCTGATTTTGCCCCCCGCTCTGAGGCGGTGGGGCTCCCCGATACGGCAGGGGTGAGGTAGCCAATTTGCCCACTTGTGGGCCACTTCTGATTTTGCCCCCCGCTCTGAGGCGGTGGGGCTCCCCGATACGGCAGGGGTGAGGTAGCCAATTTGCCCACTTGTGGGCCACTTCTGATTTTGCGCCCCGCTCTGAGGCGGTGGGGCTCCCCGATACGGCAGGGGTGAGGTAGCCAATTTGCCCACTTGTGGGCCACTTCTGATTTTGCTCCCCGATACGGCACTTCTGATTTTGATTTATGATTTTGTCCCCGGCTTGGTTGCGCGCCCGTGCATGCTTTTTTTGGGTAACTGGTGGGGCGGCTTGCCACATGAAAATTGAAGCAGCAAGTGGTGCCCAAACCCAAACCTGCGTGTGCCGAAACCCAAACCAAAATGAATGCACTCGCCGCAGAGCGATGGGAGTAGGCACCCAGGACAGCACTCGCCGCAGAGCGACGGGAGTAGGCACCATTTGTGGCATTTTTTTCCTGCGATTGCACGTGCTGTGTCTCTGTTCTACTTGGACCCATGGCGCATTTTGCTGTACCTTGCGTAGTTTTTCTGCCCGACATGCATGTGCTTATCGTCACCTACCACGCCCCCACGCCAGAGGCCGCCGACGCCGGACCCCTCTTGAGTGGTCGTGTCAGTCAAGTGTCCACGATGACGTTGGACGCTTTGATTCCAAGAATAGGGGATGTGCCACTCGAGTCCGCTGTCGAGCGTGCATGCAACATGTCACGTACATGCACCATGCGTCATGTCATTCCAGGGGGGTGGGAGGAATCGTTGGGTGTTGACGTAGGGAGTAGCGTCATCAAGGGTAGCCGGATGAAGTTTCTTCATAGTTTGATTGAGGACGTACAAGCACGATTCAAGCGAGCTGAGTGGGATGGCAGTGCTAACCTGGAGGATTGGGTTGAGGCAAGCTCGTGTTCGTGTGAGAGAGTTTTTAGCTACGTGACGGCTACGGACTTTGGCCAAACCACGGAGCGCATGTGTGAGACGCTGTGGGTAAGGTGCAATGGGGAGGCACCAGAGGATTGGGGGCCCTTTGAGGTTTTTGAGGACCTTCGGAAGGCCCCTTTCCGCCCGCGCAAACGGAAGCAAGGGCGTGCGGTTGAGGTGGAAGATGGTGGTTTGCTTGGGTTTGCGGCTTTCAAGGATTTGGCAGTTTCTTTGGAAGAGGATGTTGAGGCGGAGGTTCCGTTGGACATTCGAGATTTGTGGGTTGTCCCCAAGAGGGCGACACGTGACGCCGACATTGGCGATGTGTATGGGGTTGAGTTGGAGGGTGAGGACGAAGACAGTGAGAACGAGGATATGGAGCAGGCAGATGCAGTTGCCAGTAGCTCCTCTTCTGACCTTCCTAACCCCTCAGCTGTCCCCTCCACCTCTTCTAACCCTGGCACGCAGTTGGTGTTTCGGTATGATGTGGATGAGGCGGTGTTGAGTGCAATGGAGAGGGGGAGGTTGCATGAGTGGACTAAGGTTGAGTTTCAGGCCATTTGTAGGAAGCATGGTTTGAGTGTGAGCGGGGGGAAGGGTGAGCTTATGGAGCGTGTCAGGGTGCACTTCCACAGGTTGTACCAGCAGTAGGGAGTTTGTTTCCAGCTGTGCCACCGGCGATGGAACATTCGGGTGGTCGAACGCTGCATCACTATATTTGATTCAAAAAAAGTATTGCTCTTCTTCATGTTGAATTGTGCAGGGTGTGAGGTAGGGTCATGCAACACATGTGGGGCAAGGATCATATGGTTATGTGCTGAGACCAATTTGGGGCTAGGGACTCATGGTTGAACAATTGGGAACACCGGGGTGAAGACATGTACTGTCCGCGGGCTCTTTTGAAATTACCCCGTACCGGACGGGATTTTTTTTTTTTTTTGCGTTAAGGACAGCCCTGCATTTCACATCAGCCACAATACATGTCACACGTGTTGAGCAAGTGGGATTCATAGATTATGTCTTATGAAATGTGCTCTATAGGGAAGTGTTACCAAGCTGGGTCTTTTAGGGTCTAGTGTGAGCAATCTTTCTTAGCAGCAGCAGCAGGCAAGTAAAAATTATTTGTGCGGACACCGTGGCTCGAATTTGGCATCCAAGTAGCTCAAAAAAACGCAGCGCAAATGCGCACCACATGAATTAAGTATTGTGTGATTTCGACCCGTCTAGCCCGTCCCAGGGCCGATTTAGTGTCCAAAAATGACTCGTCCTGAAAGTTCAAGACATTCGATCACCATTGTGTCCTGTAGGCGTCTCCAATGACGGCTGTTCTTCCACAGCGATTGGGCTATGAAATGATTGCAAATGGGCGTTCAATGAGGCGTCCCTCACGCCGTGGTGCCATGCGGTGGTCCATTTTGAGGTGAAAATGAGCCGTTTTCCAACCAGTTCAGCAGATTCAAAAGGACCCAGCTTGGTTCCAGTTGCAAGTGTTGATTTGGAGCCCAGTTTGGGCCAACATTCCCTCTCAATGTACGGTTGAAGCATTCTGCTGTTTTGCGCTCCACCTTTTCCATAAACTGAATCATTTATTGTATCTGTTTTTCAAAGCCAATGAGTGCCAGGTATGGGACAAAGAATGCAGGGTTTCGAATACAAAACATCACTATTCTAACAAGTATTTGAATGGCATCCATCCCCCTTACATTTTTTGCCAGCCCGTCTTCCCTGATGTGCGTACATCTGTGTCTACAAGCTTTGTAGTATCCAGACATGCTTTTCCTACATCTTCTTTTGGGCAGGACCACTGAGTTGAATGGTCCCAATTCTGCCATATGTTGTGGGAGGCTGGTGTGCGTTCTATGGACATGGAAGCCTGAAGATACCCCAGCTCATCAACCCCAATCCCAGGCATCTGCTGAGTGTTAGCCGTTATGCACCACAAGAACCGCAACTATCATCTCTGTTTGGTTTCCCCCGCGCTGCTATCATCAATCCGCCGATCCATTGGAATCTTGGTTGTTGGGAATTTCGGGGAACGTCTGTGTGCCCTGAGAGAAAAAAAAATGGCATGGTGGAACAAGACCTCTTCATTGATTTGTTTGCCAACATTTTTTTCTCCCAGCACTATGAAAAAGGTGACAAAACATGTTCTTTGACCCAAGTGACCACGTGCCTGCGGGGTGCATGACCATCAGTATGAGAATCCTCTGCAGCAAATGTTGGACAGTGTTCAGAGCAGTCTTTTGCATTATTGCCTGAGTGGGCAACTGATAAGAGCTGTTGGAAAGAATTGCCATTTTCGCGACTTAGCATCGACAATCTCTGGCTTCCCAGCGTAATGGCTTCCATCGTATCAGCAGCAGAAGGCACCTTTGGTATTCTTTTTCATGCACAGGCTTGTCTCAGCACAAGACTGATTGGTGCACGAACAACAGCATTTTTCTACTGGCCCTGTGGAATTCAGCCCTGTCTCACCACCGCCTCATTTGGACAACTCAAAAAGGCGAGTGGGCAGGATGATGTCCAGGGGCTGCATGTGCATTGGCTTCGTGCACAACAGCTCAGGGTTGTAGTCAAATCAGTCAGAGTTGTTATCTCTTGCAAGCGCGTTGATGAAGTTTCAGGATGCCACAAACTTTGGCCAAGTCTCTGCTCCAGGTGTGGATTTTGAAGTTAGTTCTGTTTAGGTCGCTGAGATAGTGTTCACATCTTTAATGATTGGTGGACTGCGGGTCATTGTAATTTCAAGGCCCTTCTGAGACAGATCAGAAGCTGATTTGAAAACGTACAATCCAAGCCATTCATGCTACGCACCGAGCTGTCTTTTTCAGCCTGCAGTTTTTTGTGCCTCATGGGCGCGCTGGGAAGCATGGCAGTTCCCATAGTTGAAGTGCTTCAGAGTTGATGACGATGATGGGTTTGGAAACGAAGCGACGAAACCAACGGCACAGCGCAACACCGCACCACACAGCCGGGCACCGGCACGCCAGCACAACACAGCACAGCACAACGCAAAACAGCCAACACAACAGACCACGGCAACACCACAAGCCACAAGACAGCGCACAACACCAGGAGCAACAGCCGGGGGGGGGGGGGGGCAGCGCGCAGCACCAGCGCACAACGCAACCAGCACACCACAACACGGCACAGCGCCGCGCCATACAACACGGCACACCGCGACACAACAAAGCACAACACCAAAGAAAGCGGCACGCGCGCCAGCACCAGACAGACCGCAAAACGGGCCACGGGACAACCCAACCGGCGGCCCGAGGCCGCACCACACCAGGAACAGGGGGGGGGGGGGGCACCACCAGCGCGCAACGCAACACGGCGCAAGCAACACAGCACCCGGAGAACAGCACAGCGCACAACAACACAAGGCAGCATGATACAATGCGCTGCAGCAGCGCGCCACACAGCCAGAAGCAAGCACACCACTCCAACGCACAGCAACACCAGGCGGGACGTACAACAAAACACGGCACAACACGACAGGAGACGGGAGACCGCACAGCGGCAAGGGCAGCGGCCGACGGAGGGGGGGGGGGGGGGCACAACGGAGGGCACCACGGCAACGCGCAGCAACAGACGCCGCGACGCGCGCCCACCGACACAGCGACGCGAGGCGCAACGCCGACCGCAACAGGTCGCACAACACAGCACAACACCAAGCAAACGGCACCACACCGCACAAAGGGACAACACAGGCGGGGGGGAAGACACCACAGCGCCGGGGAGGGGGGCAGGGACAGGTAAAAAAAACCGCAAGGAGGGCCAGGCAAAAGGCAGCACACAACAAAACACACAGCGCGAAGGCCCATGGCACCCGGGGCCGGAACCAAGGAAAGCCGCAGCGAGGGGGACGGGGAAAAAAAACGACAGCAACAAAAGCAAACACAGGCAAGGCTGTGCCAAGGCCCGAGGCACCTGGGCCGGAACCACCAACGAACCAAAGCCAACAGGGCACAACGCCGGAGGGGAAAGCAAGAAGGAAAAAGAAGCAAAAAACAAGAAACACACACACACACGGACGGCCAAAGGAAAGGAGAGGCACACCAAAACGCGCCCGGGAGGCTGGCCCGCCCGACCCGGCATGGAAAAGCGAGCACGCACGGCACCCGGGTGTGGCGTCCTCCACCCCGAAGGGGGGGGGGTGTCGGTGTCCGCACGAATCAGCCACGGTGCACCGGCCGACAACCCCGTCGAATGACGGACGGTACGGGAAACCGGACTCGCGAGTGATCGGGTCCGCGCACGCCAAACCACCGCAGCGCACGCAGCCCGAGACCGACACTGGAGGGACCCGCCAGGGACAACCCCACATTGGGGCCCCGAACGGGTGCGACGCGGAGCGAGCCCAGCGCCCCCGCCGCGGCCGGGGCTAGTGGGCAGGCATCATGAGCCCGGTTCTCGGCCGGCCTCCACGTGCCATGCGCAGCCGCGCAGCAAAACTGGGGGCGCAAAGCACCACGTAGGGGAAAGCACCACGGCGACGGAAAAGCCGACCGCTGCACCGAGAGCGACCGGACTGGATGAGGCGCGGCGCACGAACACGTGGGCGCGAGGCAAGCTGCCGGCCACAACCACGGCACAGTGGAAGGTGCCAAGCAACACGGCCACCGGGTGCCGCGAACGGGTCCAACCAGGCGCAGCGCCCGATGACAGACGCGGCTTGTCTAGGGGGCGATTGACGACAGCCGCCCCGGGACCCGGGACACCGGGCTAACTCGAGGTCCAACCAGGGACAGTGCCCGACGACGGACGCGGACTGGCTGAGGGGCGATGACGACAGCTGCCCCGGGACCCGGAACACCCGCCCGAACGCGACGTCCAACCAAGCGCAGCACCCGACCACGGGCGCGGCATGTCTGAGGGGTGACTGACGACAGCCGCCCCGGGATCCGGGACACCTGGCCGAACCCGAGGTCCAACCAGGCGCAGCGCCCGACGATGGATGCGGCCTGGCTGAGGGGCGAATGACGACCGCCGCCTCGGGACCCGAAACAGCCGGCCGAAACCGAGGTCCAACCAGGTGTAGCGCCCGACGACGGACGCGGCCTGGCCGAGGGGCTCAGCCTAAACTAAGCTTAGCCGCCCCGTGACCCGGGACACTAGTACGCAGGGCGGAACGGGGACCGGAGCACTAGCCCACTTTTACGAAAACCGTGGAGCAGGGACCCGAGCACATGGAACGGCCGTACTAGCGCCCTGCGAGGGGACTTTGCGCAGTGCAAGCATAGGGAAGAGGGGGGGGGAGCCGGAGTAGGACAGCAAGAGCGCGAATGACCCGCAAGAGCGCACCGCCACGCAAAGGGCACACGGCACGAACCGAAATGGCCACCGGACCGAGGCCGCGGAACGCGCAAACCACATGGAATGGCGTACCCGCGTGCAAGGACAACCCACACACACACACCGGAGAACCGCGTAGGACGGGGAGCGACGGGAGGGGGGGGGGGCACACAACGAGGCCCCCCTCCCCCCCCAGCCAGCCTCGAGCACCGCGACCACGCCAACGGGGCACTGCGCCCGCCAACGCAGTAGTGGGACGAATCTTCAGGCACCAACACCGTGGCTAGGCAGCCTCTGCGCCGGCCACGAAGGTACAACTGGCGACAGGCCAGCAGCATGGGCCCGGCAGCGCCGGCACCCCGGGCAACCATGCATCTGGGGGGCGACTTAGTGAGTAAGCGCCTAACATTGAGTTGCTAGAGGTACGCTGACCGGGGAGTGGCGAAAGGGGGAAGCCGGGGAGGGACAGGGCTCCGAGCCCCGTGAACCGGAGGGACTCCGCTACCTAAAACACCCGAAGGCGAAGGGCCCCCAACAAGGCCCCGGTGGGGAGCATATCACGTGGCCCAACTAGGTGGCCCCCGGGGCCGAAAGGCGTCTAGTAAGGTAAAAACTTTACCCAAAAGTTCAAATGTCAAACCACAAACCTCAAGTTATCGCGAAAGGGAGCCACTTAGCACTAGGTGCCATTCCAAAATCTGGCGGGGTTTTGGTCAGGGTGAAGGGCCAATTTGGGAGCATTTGGTCCCAACTACATCGCCAATGGTGAGTATGGGCCCAGTTCGTCCCATGCCGATTGCTGTCAATTTTTCTTCTGACCAATTTTTTTGGGTTTTTTGGCTGGAACCCTCTATTGGCACAAATGTGACCCCGTTCGTAAATCGTCATGTGCCAGACCCAAAGGTCCCGGAACGAGGCAATTATACACACACACACACACACACACACACAAACACACACACACACACACACACACACACACACACACATATATATATATATATGTATATGTATTACTGCAACCCTCTCCCCTTAAATCTAGCTAACAACAACAGGCAACAAGCAACAAGCAACAAGCAACAAGGAACAAGCACATATCCATACCGTTTTGGCCATTGCTCCCTCCGAACGCTTCGGATCTTTTGCCCACGTAGTCATCTTGGAGCCTAGGTGGTGGCCTAGCCAAATCCAAGTTTTGAGCCAAAAACCTACCGGTGGCGGCCCAGGGCGGTGGCGCCAAGTTGGGAGGTGCCCTCCCAAATCTGCACAGTTTTGGGCCAAAAACAGCCTTTTTTCGCCCCAAATAGCCCCCAAACCCGGGCAAAACGCCCAAACGAAGTAAGACGGTGGCTACACGACACGTGCGATTTGACTTCACCTTGTCAAAGAGCCCTCTAGTGCCCTTCAACTCCACGATATGTCCGAGAAACGGCCCAGAAAGGCGCCAAAATGCCCCAAAATCTGCGCAATGTGCACCAACCTCCCGAAACCAAGCACAGGCCGTATCTTGGGCTACGTGGCTCAAAATCTGATTCCGAGGGCACCTAGTTCACCCACAACCCCCCACTTTTTGTGGTTTCCAAGCTGCAGAATCGCCCAACGAGACGCCTCGACCCCAGTACTAGTGGTCACTTGGTGGAGCTGGAGGGCAGCCCGGCCCGCGCACGGCGGGGGCCAACGATGGGTCCATCAGGGTCCCCGGGGCGATTTCAATGGGCCGTTTCAAGACCAAAAATGGGTCAACAATGGGTCAAAAATGTGTTTTTCAAAAAGTGATCGTGGACCATATGGGATGCTAAAACAACTGTTTTTAGCCCATGTTGAGCCCGTGGTGATGTGGTTTGGCCCATGGAAAATCCCCAAATGGCTTGAAAATGGGCCATTTTGGGACCAAAAGTGGGTCAACAATGGGTCAAAAATGCGTTTTTCCAAAAGTGATCCTGGACCATTTGGGATGCTCAAACCAGTTTTTTTAGCCCATTTTGAGTCCGTGGTGGCGTGTTCCGGCCCATGGAAAATCCCAAAATGCCTTGGAAAAGGGTCGTTTTGGCACCAACAGTGGGTCAAAAATGGGTCGAAAACACATCATTCCAAAAGTGATCCTAGACTATTTAGGATGCTGAAACAAGTTTTTTTAGCCTATGCGGCGTCGGCGGGCTGGCTGGCTCCGAGCTGTGGCCGCCCGCCGCTGCCGCAGCCCCCGCAGGAGCCGCCGCCGCGGGCAGCCTCTCCAAATGCCGCGGGGGGCGCGGCCCTGGTAGGCCCCGGCTGCCCCCCGGCCAGGGTTTCGCTGTACCCCCCGCGGCGCCTGGTCGCCGGGGGAGATCCATCAGAAGAATCTGCAAGACATCGAAAAAAAATAGACTAGAATAGAATATAATAGTAGAATATATAATAATAATAGAATATATATATATATATATATATATATATATATACATATATATATATATATATATATGTACATATATATATATATATACATATATATATATATATATACATATATATATATATATATATACATATATATATATACATATATATATATATATATATACATATATATATAGATATATATATAGATATATATATATATATATATATATATATATATATATATATATATATATATATATATATATATATATATATATATATATATATATATATATATATATATATATATATATATATATATATATATATATATATATATATATATATATATATATATATATATATATATATATATATATATATATATATATATATATGTATGTATTTATATATATATATATATATGTATGTATATATGTACACACACACACACACACACACACACACATATATATATATATATATATATATATTCTCTAATCTACACCCCTCTTCCATACTCTACGTGGCTCCACTCTAAGGTACGTGCCAAGGGTACAACTTGGTGCATACACGTACCGGAAGGGACTAATCTCGATCAAAATGGGCTCAAAATGGGCTCAAAACACTTGTTTGTGCAACCCCAATGGTCCAAGATCACTTTTGAAAAACCGCGTTTTTGACCAAATTCACCCATTTTTGGTCCCAAAACGGCCCCTTTTCAAAGTATATTGGCATTTCCATGGGCCAAAGCCCGTCCAAATGGGCTCAAAATGGGCTAAAAAAACTTGTTTCAGCATCCTAAATAGTCTAGGATCACTTTTGGAATGATGTGTTTTCGACCCATTTTTGACCCACTGTTGGTGCCAAAACGACCCTTTTCCAAGGCATTTTGGGATTTTCCATGGGCCGGAACACGCCACCACGGACTCAAAATGGGCTAAAAAAACTGGTTTGAGCATCCCAAATGGTCCAGGATCACTTTTGGAAAACGCATTTTTGACCCATTGTTGACCCACTTTTGGTCCCAAAATGGCCCATTTTCAAGCCATTTGGGGATTTTCCATGGGCCAAACCACGTCACCACGGGCTCAACATGGGCTAAAAACAGTTGTTTTAGCATCCCATATGGTCCACGATCACTTTTTTGAAAAACACATTTTTGACCCATTGTTGACCCATTTTTGGTCTTGAAACGGCCCATTGAAATCGCCCCGGGGACCCTGATGGACCCACCGTTGGCCCCCGCCGTGCGCGGGCCGGGCTGCCCTCCAGCTCCACCAAGTGACCACTAGTACTGGGGTCGAGGCGTCTCGTTGGGCGATTCTGCAGCTTGGAAACCACAAAAAGTGGGGGGTTGTGGGTGAACTAGGTGCCCTCGGAATCAGATTTTGAGCCACGTAGCCCAAGATACGGCCTGTGCTTGGTTTCGGGAGGTTGGTGCACATTGCGCAGATTTTGGGGCATTTTGGCGCCTTTCTGGGCCGTTTCTCGGACATATCGTGGAGTTGAAGGGCACTAGAGGGCTCTTTGACAAGGTGAAGTCAAATCGCACGTGTCGTGTAGCCACCGTCTTACTTCGTTTGGGCGTTTTGCCCGGGTTTGGGTGCTATTTGGGGCGAAAAAAGGCTGTTTTTGGCCCAAAACTGCGCAGATTTGGGAGGGCACCTCCCAACTTGGCGCCACCGCCCTGGGCCGCCACCGGTAGGTTTTTGGCTCAAAACTTGGATTTGGCTAGGCCACCACCTAGGCTCCAAGATGACTACGTGGGCAAAAGATCCGAAGCGTTCGGAGGGAGCAATGGCCAAAACGGTATGGATATGTGCTTGTTCCTTGTTGCTTGTTGCTTGTTGCTTGTTGCCTGTTGTTGTTAGCTAGATTTAAGGGGAGAGGGGTGCAGTAATACATATACATATATATATATATGTGTGTGTGTGTGTGTGTGTGTGTGTGTGTGTTTGTGTGTGTGTGTGTGTGTGTGTGCGTATAATTGCCTCGTTCCGGGACCTTTGGGTCTGGCACATGACGATTTACGAACGGGGTCACATTTGTGCCAATAGAGGGTTCCAGCCAAAAAACCCAAAAAAATTGGTCAGAAGAAAAATTGACAGCAATCGGCATGGGACGAACTGGGCCCATACTCACCATTGGCGATGTAGTTGGGACCAAATGCTCCCAAATTGGCCCTTCACCCTGACCAAAACCCCGCCAGATTTTGGAATGGCACCTAGTGCTAAGTGGCTCCCTTTCGCGATAACTTGAGGTTTGTGGTTTGACATTTGAACTTTTGGGTAAAGTTTTTACCTTACTAGACGCCTTTCGGCCCCGGGGGCCACCTAGTTGGGCCACGTGATATGCTCCCCACCGGGGCCTTGTTGGGGGCCCTTCGCCTTCGGGTGTTTTAGGTAGCGGAGTCCCTCCGGTTCACGGGGCTCGGAGCCCTGTCCCTCCCCGGCTTCCCCCTTTCGCCACTCCCCGGTCAGCGTACCTCTAGCAACTCAATGTTAGGCGCTTACTCACTAAGTCGCCCCCCAGATGCATGGTTGCCCGGGGTGCCGGCGCTGCCGGGCCCATGCTGCTGGCCTGTCGCCAGTTGTACCTTCGTGGCCGGCGCAGAGGCTGCCTAGCCACGGTGTTGGTGCCTGAAGATTCGTCCCACTACTGCGTTGGCGGGCGCAGTGCCCCGTTGGCGTGGTCGCGGTGCTCGAGGCTGGCTGGGGGGGGAGGGGGGCCTCGTTGTGTGCCCCCCCCCCCTCCCGTCGCTCCCCGTCCTACGCGGTTCTCCGGTGTGTGTGTGTGGGTTGTCCTTGCACGCGGGTACGCCATTCCATGTGGTTTGCGCGTTCCGCGGCCTCGGTCCGGTGGCCATTTCGGTTCGTGCCGTGTGCCCTTTGCGTGGCGGTGCGCTCTTGCGGGTCATTCGCGCTCTTGCTGTCCTACTCCGCCCCCCCCCCCCTCTTCCCTATGCTTGCACTGCGCAAAGTCCCCTCGCAGGGCGCTAGTACGGCCTTTCCATGTGCTCGGGTCCCTGCTCCACGGTTTTCGTAAAAGTGGGCTGGTGCTCCGGTCCCCGTTCCGCCCTGCGTACTAGTGTCCCGGGTCACGGGGCGGCTAAGCTTAGTTTAGGCTGAGCCCCTCGGCCAGGCCGCGTCCGTCGTCGGGCGCTACACCTGGTTGGACCTCGGTTTCGGCCGGCTGTTTCGGGTCCCGAGGCGGCGGTCGTCATTCGCCCCTCAGCCAGGCCGCATCCATCGTCGGGCGCTGCGCCTGGTTGGACCTCGGGTTCGGCCAGGTGTCCCGGATCCCGGGGCGGCTGTCGTCAGTCACCCCTCAGACATGCCGCGCCCGTGGTCGGGTGCTGCGCTTGGTTGGACGTCGCGTTCGGGCGGGTGTTCCGGGTCCCGGGGCAGCTGTCGTCATCGCCCCTCAGCCAGTCCGCGTCCGTCGTCGGGCACTGTCCCTGGTTGGACCTCGAGTTAGCCCGGTGTCCCGGGTCCCGGGGCGGCTGTCGTCAATCGCCCCCTAGACAAGCCGCGTCTGTCATCGGGCGCTGCGCCTGGTTGGACCCGTTCGCGGCACCCGGTGGCCGTGTTGCTTGGCACCTTCCACTGTGCCGTGGTTGTGGCCGGCAGCTTGCCTCGCGCCCACGTGTTCGTGCGCCGCGCCTCATCCAGTCCGGTCGCTCTCGGTGCAGCGGTCGGCTTTTCCGTCGCCGTGGTGCTTTCCCCTACGTGGTGCTTTGCGCCCCCAGTTTTGCTGCGCGGCTGCGCATGGCACGTGGAGGCCGGCCGAGAACCGGGCTCATGATGCCTGCCCACTAGCCCCGGCCGCGGCGGGGGCGCTGGGCTCGCTCCGCGTCGCACCCGTTCGGGGCCCCAATGTGGGGTTGTCCCTGGCGGGTCCCTCCAGTGTCGGTCTCGGGCTGCGTGCGCTGCGGTGGTTTGGCGTGCGCGGACCCGATCACTCGCGAGTCCGGTTTCCCGTACCGTCCGTCATTCGACGGGGTTGTCGGCCGGTGCACCGTGGCTGATTCGTGCGGACACCGACACCCCCCCCCCTTCGGTGCCGTGCGTGCTCGCTTTTCCATGCCGGGTCGGGCGGGCCAGCCTCCCGGGCGCGTTTTGGTGTGCCTCTCCTTTCCTTTGGCCGTCCGTGTGTGTGTGTGTTTCTTGTTTTTTGCTTCTTTTTCCTTCTTGCTTTCCCCTCCGGCGTTGTGCCCTGTTGGCTTTGGTTCGTTGGTGGTTCCGGCCCAGGTGCCTCGGGCCTTGGCACAGCCTTGCCTGTGTTTGCTTTTGTTGCTGTCGTTTTTTTTCCCCGTCCCCCTCGCTGCGGCTTTCCTTGGTTCCGGCCCCGGGTGCCATGGGCCTTCGCGCTGTGTGTTTTGTTGTGTGCTGCCTTTTGCCTGGCCCTCCTTGCGGTTTTTTTTACCTGTCCCTGCCCCCCTCCCCGGCGCTGTGGTGTCTTCCCCCCCGCCTGTGTTGTCCCTTTGTGCGGTGTGGTGCCGTTTGCTTGGTGTTGTGCTGTGTTGTGCGACCTGTTGCGGTCGGCGTTGCGCCTCGCGTCGCTGTGTCGGTGGGCGCGCGTCGCGGCGTCTGTTGCTGCGCGTTGCCGTGGTGCCCTCCGTTGTGCCCCCCCCCCCCCCCCCCCCTCCGTCGGCCGCTGCCCTTGCCGCTGTGCGGTCTCCCGTCTCCTGTCGTGTTGTGCCGTGTTTTGTTGTACGTCCCGCCTGGTGTTGCTGTGCGTTGGAGTGGTGTGCTTGCTTCTGGCTGTGTGGCGCGCTGCTGCAGCGCATTGTATCATGCTGCCTTGTGTTGTTGTGCGCTGTGCTGTTCTCCGGGTGCTGTGTTGCTTGCGCCGTGTTGCGTTGCGCGCTGGTGGTGCCCCCCCCCCCCCCCTGCTGTTCCTGGTGTGGTGCGGCCTCGGGCCGCCGGTTGGGTTGTCCCGTGGCCCGTTTTGCGGTCTGTCTGGTGCTGGCGCGCGTGCCGCTTTCTTTGGTGTTGTGCTTTGTTGTGTCGCGGTGTGCCGTGTTGTATGGCGCGGCGCTGTGCCGTGTTGTGGTGTGCTGGTTGCGTTGTGCGCTGGTGCTGCGCGCTGCCCCCCCCCCCCCCCCGGCTGTTGCTCCTGGTGTTGTGCGCTGTCTTGTGGCTTGTGGTGTTGCCGTGGTCTGTTGTGTTGGCTGTTTTGCGTTGTGCTGTGCTGTGTTGTGCTGGCGTGCCGGTGCCCGGCTGTGTGGTGCGGTGTTGCGCTGTGCCGTTGGTTTCGTCGCTTCGTTTCCAAACCCATCATCGTCATCAACTCTGAAGCACTTCAACTATGGGAACTGCCATGCTTCCCAGCGCGCCCATGAGGCACAAAAAACTGCAGGCTGAGAAAGACAGCTCGGTGCGTAGCATGAATGGCTTGGATTGTACGTTTTCAAATCAGCTTCTGATCTGTCTCAGAAGGGCCTTGAAATTACAATGACCCGCAGTCCACCAATCATTAAAGATGTGAACACTATCTCAGCGACCTAAACAGAACTAACTTCAAAATCCACACCTGGAGCAGAGACTTGGCCAAAGTTTGTGGCATCCTGAAACTTCATCAACGCGCTTGCAAGAGATAACAACTCTGACTGATTTGACTACAACCCTGAGCTGTTGTGCACGAAGCCAATGCACATGCAGCCCCTGGACATCATCCTGCCCACTCGCCTTTTTGAGTTGTCCAAATGAGGCGGTGGTGAGACAGGGCTGAATTCCACAGGGCCAGTAGAAAAATGCTGTTGTTCGTGCACCAATCAGTCTTGTGCTGAGACAAGCCTGTGCATGAAAAAGAATACCAAAGGTGCCTTCTGCTGCTGATACGATGGAAGCCATTACGCTGGGAAGCCAGAGATTGTCGATGCTAAGTCGCGAAAATGGCAATTCTTTCCAACAGCTCTTATCAGTTGCCCACTCAGGCAATAATGCAAAAGACTGCTCTGAACACTGTCCAACATTTGCTGCAGAGGATTCTCATACTGATGGTCATGCACCCCGCAGGCACGTGGTCACTTGGGTCAAAGAACATGTTTTGTCACCTTTTTCATAGTGCTGGGAGAAAAAAATGTTGGCAAACAAATCAATGAAGAGGTCTTGTTCCACCGTGCCATTTTTTTTTCTCTCAGGGCACACAGACGTTCCCCGAAATTCCCAACAACCAAGATTCCAATGGATCGGCGGATTGATGATAGCAGCGCGGGGGAAACCAAACAGAGATGATAGTTGCGGTTCTTGTGGTGCATAACGGCTAACACTCAGCAGATGCCTGGGATTGGGGTTAATGAGCTGGGGTATCTTCAGGCTTCCATGTCCATAGAACGCACACCAGCCTCCCACAACATATGGCAGAATTGGGACCATTCAACTCAGTGGTCCTGCCCAAAAGAAGATGTAGGAAAAGCATGTCTGGATACTACAAAGCTTGTAGACACAGATGTACGCACATCAGGGAAGACGGGCTGGCAAAAAATGTAAGGGGGATGGATGCCATTCAAATACTTGTTAGAATAGTGATGTTTTGTATTCGAAACCCTGCATTCTTTGTCCCATACCTGGCACTCATTGGCTTTGAAAAACAGATACAATAAATGATTCAGTTTATGGAAAAGGTGGAGCGCAAAACAGCAGAATGCTTCAACCGTACATTGAGAGGGAATGTTGGCCCAAACTGGGCTCCAAATCAACACTTGCAACTGGAACCAAGCTGGGTCCTTTTGAATCTGCTGAACTGGTTGGAAAACGGCTCATTTTCACCTCAAAATGGACCACCGCATGGCACCACGGCGTGAGGGACGCCTCATTGAACGCCCATTTGCAATCATTTCATAGCCCAATCGCTGTGGAAGAACAGCCGTCATTGGAGACGCCTACAGGACACAATGGTGATCGAATGTCTTGAACTTTCAGGACGAGTCATTTTTGGACACTAAATCGGCCCTGGGACGGGCTAGACGGGTCGAAATCACACAATACTTAATTCATGTGGTGCGCATTTGCGCTGCGTTTTTTTGAGCTACTTGGATGCCAAATTCGAGCCACGGTGTCCGCACAAATAATTTTTACTTGCCTGCTGCTGCTGCTAAGAAACATTGCTCACACTAGACCCTAAAAGACCCAGCTTGGTAACACTTCCCTATAGAGCACATTTCATAAGACATAATCTATGAATCCCACTTGCTCAACACGTGTGACATGTATTGTGGCTGATGTGAAATGCAGGGCTGTCCTTAACGCAAAAAAAAAAAAAAAAAATCCCGTCCGGTACGGGGTAATTTCAAAAGAGCCCGCGGACAGTACATGTCTTCACCCCGGTGTTCCCAATTGTTCAACCATGAGTCCCTAGCCCCAAATTGGTCTCAGCACATAACCATATGATCCTTGCCCCACATGTGTTGCATGACCCTACCTCACACCCTGCACAATTCAACATGAAGAAGAGCAATACTTTTTTTGAATCAAATATAGTGATGCAGCGTTCGACCACCCGAATGTTCCATCGCCGGTGGCACAGCTGGAAACAAACTCCCTACTGCTGGTACAACCTGTGGAAGTGCACCCTGACACGCTCCATAAGCTCACCCTTCCCCCCGCTCACACTCAAACCATGCTTCCTACAAATGGCCTGAAACTCAACCTTAGTCCACTCATGCAACCTCCCCCTCTCCATTGCACTCAACACCGCCTCATCCACATCATACCGAAACACCAACTGCGTGCCAGGGTTAGAAGAGGTGGAGGGGACAGCTGAGGGGTTAGGAAGGTCAGAAGAGGAGCTACTGGCAACTGCATCTGCCTGCTCCATATCCTCGTCCTCACTGTCTTCGTCCTCACCCTCCAACTCAACCCCATACACATCGCCAATGTCGGCGTCACGTGTCGCCCTCTTGGGGACAACCCACAAATCTCGAATGTCCAACGGAACCTCCGCCTCAACATCCTCTTCCAAAGAAACTGCCAAATCCTTGAAAGCCGCAAACCCAAGCAAACCACCATCTTCCACCTCAACCGCACGCCCTTGCTTCCGTTTGCGCGGGCGGAAAGGGGCCTTCCGAAGGTCCTCAAAAACCTCAAAGGGCCCCCAATCCTCTGGTGCCTCCCCATTGCACCTTACCCACAGCGTCTCACACATGCGCTCCGTGGTTTGGCCAAAGTCCGTAGCCGTCACGTAGCTAAAAACTCTCTCACACGAACACGAGCTTGCCTCAACCCAATCCTCCAGGTTAGCACTGCCATCCCACTCAGCTCGCTTGAATCGTGCTTGTACGTCCTCAATCAAACTACGAAGAAACTTCATCCGGCTACCCTTGATGACGCTACTCCCTACGTCAACACCCAACGATTCCTCCCACCCCCCTGGAATGACATGACGCATGGTGCATGTACGTGACATGTTGCATGCACGCTCCACAGCGGACTCGAGTGGCACATCCCCTATTCTTGGAATCAAAGCGTCCAACGTCATCGTGGACACTTGACTGACACGACCACTCAAGAGGGGTCCGGCGTCGGCGGCCTCTGGCGTGGGGGCGTGGTAGGTGACGATAAGCACATGCATGTCGGGCAGAAAAACTACGCAAGGTACAGCAAAATGCGCCATGGGTCCAAGTAGAACAGAGACACAGCACGTGCAATCGCAGGAAAAAAATGCCACAAATGGTGCCTACTCCCGTCGCTCTGCGGCGAGTGCTGTCCTGGGTGCCTACTCCCATCGCTCTGCGGCGAGTGCATTCATTTTGGTTTGGGTTTCGGCACACGCAGGTTTGGGTTTGGGCACCACTTGCTGCTTCAATTTTCATGTGGCAAGCCGCCCCACCAGTTACCCAAAAAAAGCATGCACGGGCGCGCAACCAAGCCGGGGACAAAATCATAAATCAAAATCAGAAGTGCCGTATCGGGGAGCAAAATCAGAAGTGGCCCACAAGTGGGCAAATTGGCTACCTCACCCCTGCCGTATCGGGGAGCCCCACCGCCTCAGAGCGGGGGGCAAAATCAGAAGTGGCCCACAAGTGGGCAAATTGGCTACCTCACCCCTGCCGTTTCGGGGAGCCCCACCGCCTCAGAGCGGGGGGCAAAATCAGAAGTGGCCCACAAGTGGGCAAATTGGCTACCTCACCCCTGCCGTATCGGGGAGCCCCACCGCCTCAGAGCGGGGGGCAAAATCAGAAGTGGCCCACAAGTGGGCAAATTGGCTACCTCACCCCTGCCGTATCGGGGAGCCCCACCGCCTCAGAGCGGGGGGCAAAATCAGAAGTGGCCCACAAGTGGGCAAATTGGCTACCTCACCCCTGCCGTATCGGGGAGCCCCACCGCCTCAGAGCGGGGGGCAAAATCAGAAGTGGCCCACAAGTGGGCAAATTGGCTACCTCACCCCTGCCGTATCGGGGAGCCCCACCGCCTCAGAGCGGGGGGCAAAATCAGAAGTGGCCCACAAGTGGGCAAATTGGCTACCTCACCCCTGCCGTATCGGGGAGCCCCACCGCCTCAGAGCGGGGGGCAAAATCAGAAGTGGTGCCCAAAAGAGGGCGGCGGGGGGGGTAGACATGGCCCGCGTTCGGCCGGGGGAAAAAGGCCTCTAGGGGCTGTCCTTAAGGGCCGTCCTTAACAAAAAAAAAAAAAAATCTCGTCCCTTAAGGACAGCCCTGGTGAAATGTGCAATGACCCTTGCCCTCTTAAGGAAAACTGAAACGGCTACATAACCCCTCCCGTCTCGGGGTGAGGAACATGGAGAGGAATAACATGGGCCTATTGGCCTCAATAGCACTAGACCTACCATACTCTTGGGGTCTCCAAAGCAGAGAGAATCAAAATGGCTGCATAAAACGGGGAGATGTCAAAATTGCTACATAACCCCTGCCCACAGTGGTTACTGAGTGTGGTGTTGGTCCGGGGCATTTTGGCCCCCAAAAGATGCCCTGAGCGTGCCCAGCGCTTACGTTCCCTCCGATATCACTGATTAATGAATTCTACTGTTGGGTCAAAAAAGGATGACGAATGATGGAGGACTCCAAAAATGGCTGGAGCACGTTAAAAAAGCAAGGAATCAGAGACGACCCTGCAAAATGTGTACTCTTCAACACAGAGATGACCAATACAGGGCAAGGGGGATGACATACTGAACATCCGTCAAGGACATCTCGTGATCAGTCAAATGTTCAAACGTCAACGCAGCCTGATAAGAAGACTGACTGTGAGATGGGGTGAGGGTAGCCAATCAAAGACTGATCTGTCTGCAAAATTGCCTTTATAAACGGATGAGCACAGTCTTACGAAAATGGACGATTTCTTTTCTTTGGTCATTCCCACAGAACAAGTGGGATTCGTCAAGGAGCAGCATATGACCGATCACATTGTGAAGGCCCGTAATTTGTGGGTAAGGGGAAATGAAGATGCCGGGCCGAAATAATCCTCAAAAAAGTCAAGGACTCTGGCTCTCTTCCTAGGGTTTTGTTTCCTTGATGGTTTATTTTTCTCATGGTGCAAACGCACGTGGATGACACATGGCTCCATCATCTGTCTCTTGTTCCAAACGCCATGTCATGAGTCTCGTCAGCATCCAGCTCCTGTTCCAAGTGAGATAAATCCAACCCGCTCTCCTGATACCCTTCGCAAGTGACACATGGCGGATCCATTGCATGTCATGTGTCGCGCAGACTGATCAGCAGAAATTTCGCAGACATTTTCTTTCACTTTGGGCTCCACTGAGACCCCGGTGAGCTCTGCTTGAGACCCCAGCGTACTCAGTGCAGTCGGTAAACAGCAGACAATCCTCCGGTTCAGAGGCTAAATTTTGATGGTGCGAAGAACGTAACATGAAATTGAGTGAGTGCTCCCTCCTCAACCGCTTGGAAGCATGGCGTTGCTGAGGATGGGACATCCCTGACTGCACCCTCTGCGCTGCTGAATTGTGTGCCAAACTTCTCCAGTTCCTGGCTGTCGGCGACTGTTGGTCCCCACTGGGCTCCAACTACAGCCGTTTGGGAAGTAGAATGAAAAGCTGATGACCCAAAAAGAGTGCCCAAATCAGCACCCACTGGCTAACAACCCGAAAAGAGTAATGCCACAGACCCCCTTACCATCACTCAATGCCAGTTTGACGAAATGGCTGCGAAAAAGTGTCCGACGTTTGCATCCTTGTTGCGCACTTCTTAATCAAATTTCTTTGCCTTCAGCCTTTGGAGCCGCTTCACCTCACTGAAATCCTTTGCTTTGTCCAACGTACTTTTCAAAGCAGGTGGGTACGATCCAAAAGGATGCCTCTTTGATGGTTTGCTCACATTCAAGACCTTGTATATGCGCACCATACGGTTCTTCGTCGTGTGTACCTCTTTGAAATGCTTTAGCTGTTTGACCTTCATTGTGGGATCAAGCTTGTAATAGTGAAGCTTGAAAAGCACGGACTCTCGCATCATTCTCGAAGGTTGTCCCATTTGATCGATGTAAAACTTGCTTGGCTTGATATCAGAATAAACTGAGCCTGCAATCCGCGCCATGTGTGGGCTCTTTGCCAGGTCATCCCCGTACATTCCAGCATATCGTGTGGTCCATATCAGCATATAATCAGCAAGGTGCCGGATCAGTTTGTGACCCTCTTCCTCGTTGGATACCAAACACCGCCCAAGCAAAGCAATGTGCTCATGGTTCCATGTGTTCCCGTCGGCGATAGAGGTGCGATTCCCGATGCCCGTGATCTGGTACCCATAATCCCACCATGCCATAATGCGCGCATCCTCAGGGGTGTTATCTCGAAGCCAAAAGTACGACTCCCGGAAATCGTCAATAAGCACTGTGTTGCCGCTGTGGTCGCTGCCACGAAGGATGATTTGAGGCTCCGACAGGTGCTCTGCCAAGGTTTCGCAGTGCTCCAGGAATTTTGAAGCCCGGCTCTTACTCAGAAGCAGCTTTTTGGGCTTGGTCTTCGTCAGATTCATTACCTTTTCCCAATTCGGCTGAGGAATCTTCCAAGTAAAGCCAGTGTGTACTCTGTATGGGATACCGGTCCCTGTCGGGATGTCCAAAGGGAACCCTTTATACTTCACCACGTACGGCTTCTTCTGCAAGGGAAGTTTGACGTGGTTTGCAGCCAGCAGCAGACTGACCACACCCAGGGCCATGAGTTTCCAAAGCGTACCTCGTAAACTCCACAGTTTGGTTTGAACGAATTGTCTCAGAGACCATTCTAGGGGCAACACAATTGCCATGGCAGCAGCAGCAGATATTGCAGGAGCACACAGCAAAACCAGACGGATCATCTTCAAAGCGAAGTAGGCGGACATTAGGCAGTAGAGCACCACAAAATAAGAGGCGTCGGTGCGTCGGAAAAGGCAGAGAAGGAAACCCACGGGCCCCACGTAGAAGGTATGGTGGAGATACTGGATGTATGTCGAAGTTGGTGTCGATTGGTGTTCTGCAACAGAATCAACAAGGGGATTCCCAGTCTTGGTGTGCTCGATGAAAAGACTCTTGATGCGCACTGAAAACTCCCAAACGTACCCCGTCTCAATTAATTTGTGTATGATGTACGCCCCGACTGCCACAAGCACCCCGAAAGCTGCGTACAGAACCAACCACTTTGTGGCGCGAGACAGTTGAAGCCGTGTCGTTATCAGAGCGACGATCTGGTAAAGTTGCAGACCTATGAAAACAGCCATAGGGCCAAGTTGTTCTGCTGATTGGAGGGGGTTCCAACCAACAACAGGGATTTGAAGGGCTCCAACTGTCCCGATGACGTAAAACAGGGAATAGGACTTGTACAGCCTGGTTGAGTGTCGACCAAGCCCAACCAGCGCTGCAGCATGAACCCCGACCATGTTCAGAACAAATACATATCCTCCCCAGGCCGCCACCATGTACACATAGCTGAAGCCTGTAAGAATGCCAAACACGACTGGATAAGAGTCCTTTCGAAGTGATCGGGCCCAAAAATAAAAAGTAGCGCACAGGGCTGCCACGGCAACTGATTCATTGTCGAATCCCCCGGCAACAGACCTCATAATATGAGCAGGTATCACGGCCACTATGGCTGCAGCGAGGACACCAACGTTTGGGGATCCCGAAGCTTCACTTGCTAGACCAAAAGTGAATAGGGATGTCAAACAACCGAATCCCGCTGGCATGAAGACACAAACATCGTTCAGGGTAACATCGAACACGGGGCTATACTGCGCCAAAAATTGTGCACTTCGGTAGATGCAGACGGCCGTCATCTGCATTCCAGGAAAAATTGTGGTTCCCACAGGACGACCCAAAGGGGACCAGCTCATGGTATCATACCACTTGAGGAATTTCTCAAGCCCATGTTGTTCCAAATACTCGGTAGCGCGATAGTTGAACCAAGGGTCAAACTCATGAATGACACGTCCGTAGTTGTTGACTGCGTGAAGGCGAATGTTCCAAGCTTTGTGGCATACGGCCCCAAGAGCAACTAAACGTAACGCCCACATGACTATTGAAAACAATATGGATAGCCATCGTTTCCTTCGTTCCAGGGAAGTTTCGGTGCAACTTTCGTCACAGTCGTCTCCACAGGTTGATTTCTGCTCGGTTGAGTCGTTCTCGTCAACTTGGCCGCCGTTTGTATCAGCAACGAGACTTTTTGTGCTTGCATCTTTTACGTCGTCCACGCCCACCCTTTTTCTGCGAAGCTTCTTCGAAGCAGCTTCTTCCGTCATTTTGTGCGGGTTTCCTCCTGCCTTCCTAGCAAAAGGTCAACATTCTGGGAAATGCAGACGGGTATTATGAAGCAACCGCAACTAAGACCATGGTCATGTGAGTGACATTTCTTGTGAACTTGAGTGAAATTCTCGGTCATGTGACAGGCGATGCGATTTCCGGGGAAACGTCAGATCCAAAATTGTACATTGAATTCCACAGGAACAGTGCACAGGACATATATATGCATAGATATATCATGTGGTGTGGTTACAAAGGCACGATACAAGCACCGGTACAAGCACAAGTAGGGGCCTTCTGCACCCGCGTCGAGGCCTACTTTCTCGGTCGCCACGGGAATCCCGTGCCGTCGGGAAAGCTCTGTTGTGCTTGTGCTGGGCCAGCAAGGCGATCACTGAGCGTTCACTATGGCGGGGAAGCAGTTCGAGATACTTTACTGCATAACTGCCTAGGATTTACCCCATCATCAGAGAATAGGGATAGGGTTACTGACCATGACTCGCCAACCCTGTCAATGAATTATCTGATCCCAAAAAACAGCCTGATTCCAGGAGGGCTTACTCGCCGGCACGCAGCGCTAGCTGGGTTCCCGGCGGCGAGTCAGGGTTAGGGTTAGGGCTAGGCTGCTTTTTAGGATCTGCGCACACTGTTCTGCGCCGGACCCTACCATGGAGAATCCCCTACCACAGTGAACTCAGTGCCGGCAGGATTGTTGCGGGCTTGCGCGCTTGTTGCGTGGATCCCTTCGTCCCCCGACATGCTCACTGTGCACTGTGACATGCAAGTTTACGCACTTGCACACGCGTACACATGCACACACACAGAGAGAGAGCGAGACTTCGGCACTCTTTTGACCCTTTGGCACTCTTTGGCGCCCTTTGGCACTCTTTGGCACACTATTTGCCCTCCTTGGCAAAAATCACAGTGAGGGAGCCCCTACGGCAACGACGACGAGCCCAACATAGTGCGTTAAGACAGGACATCAAGACTGGGGCAACCGACCCGCTAACGAAAGCGGAGGATGCGTACAAGCATATCTTTTCTTGAATTTCTTCATTTTGGTTGTGCACATGGTTGCCTTCTTCCTTGTACCATTCGTGGCACGACAAATGGTGTGCATGATACAGCCGCTCGCTATATCCCTTGTTTACGCCACTGGTTGTGTGTTCAGGACCATGTTCTTGCGTTTTGGTTAATTTGATTGCCGTACAAGCAAGGGGCTAAGCATGTTTCGAACCTTGAGATTGCTTGCTTCAAACCGGCAGACACAAGTCATCTTGCTTCAGGTATATTTTGCCATCAAATACATTTTTCGACAATTCGACAAACGGGCAACAACACAGCACACAACACAACACACAACACAACACAACACAAAGGCACATAGTCAAAATCAACTGCCGAACACGAAAGCCCCCTCTGCAACACATACAACGCAAATTTGACCCACCGACCGTGCACGATTTCCCAATGTAACATCTTCTTTTCTCGTTAGGATTGCAGGTTGGGAAACCGCGGGAAAGTGTTGAAAGTGCGGGCATCCTCCATGCGAAATGTGCTGCATCCGGGGAAAATCGCCGCTTATTTCAGTTATGACGAGAGGTGGAAATATCACGAGTGGGTTACAGAGGAGAGAGAGGCTGAGAAGCAGCGATACGAGGTGTGCAATGATTATTGTGAAATCGGTTTACCTCGAAGCTTGCGATGGAGGAAGGTAATTGTTCAGTGAGGCTGCCTTTCAAGTCACAACAACATAATTGCCTTTCTATTGGCTGTCGGTTTGGTCAGTCGACTATTTCGGCCAAAGCAGGATCGAGAGTCATGGCACTTGGATTGGGCCAAAACGCGCTTGTTTCTCGATCACCCCCCAACGACTGTAGCCTCTACGTATGAGCAAACTGGACCCCGTCCTTCACAAGGCCAAGCCGATTGCCCTTCCTCCGCAGGCGGACACCGAAAGGTTGGAGGCCGCGGTAAAAGCAGGCCTGATCGAGCCGTTCGTCGAAAAGTTTTCTTGAGTTCGTGGTTCGTTCGTCAATCAAACCATTCGTGCGCTCAGAATCGTGCACTGACCATTCTGCACGAATACTGTTGGCTGGCATACGGAGATGGTTTGGTGCGTATTCTTCTTGCTGTTGTGAGGTGCATGGTGCACCACGGGCAAGGCAGAGGACCTGTTTCAGATGATGTCCTTTTGCGCTCACTAGTCCGTCGCGCTCTCACTGTCCGAGGCGCACAGTCGCGCCGCTGACATTCTAGGCCGCGGGGGGCGGCCCGCGGCTTCAAGTGAGGGCAGAGTCAAGGTTTGCGGGGTCGCGGCACTGGCGAGGTAGCAGTTTTGAGTTTGTGGGGCTGTCGCCGGACGCGGCATACCGTTTGGAACGTGTACAAGGAGACAAATCTGTGACACTTCACGGGCGGGAGGGTCGATAGGGGACGTTGGGTGTGGGCTTCCCCCCGAGGCCTCTGTGCTGCAGCGAAGACGACACCAGTGCGGCCAGTGGCACAGGCTGGCAACGGTCAGTGGCAACGGCCTTTGCCACAGGCTGGCAAATCCAAGCCAAGCATCGTCGGCGCAGGTCGAGTCAATTAGCGTCGTATTTTTGCTTTCGCCCCTCGTTGGTAGTATGGTTACCACTTGCGTTGTTCAAATGCCATGTCCCGGAAGTGCAAGCCATGGCAAGGGGCAGAAGGCGGTACAGCCGGTTCTGCTCTGACCACCTCCCTTGACAACCAGGTTTTGGCCTCGTTCAGTTGTTACGTTGGATAATTTGTGGGTATGTAGATCTCGGTAAAAGGGTATGGCGTTCGCTGCCACCCCACCTGTAATATGTGCTCCAGGCAGTCAAGTGGGTCTTGGTGCTGAGAGCGATGTACACCGAATGCATGCCCATCCTGTTTCAGCTATGATATTTTTTCCCCAACAGTTCCGAGGAGTGCCTCCTCTGAGGAGGGATGGGGGAGATGAGAGGTCAGAAAAAAATTTCAGGTTTTGCGTACTTTTTTGCATTCCCCAAGAAGTTCTGAGCATTTTGAGTCTACCCACATGGTGTTTTTACCCCCCATACGCTGAAAAAATTTGTGGATTGGGCCTTCTAAACATTTTGGCCATTTTTAGGGGGGTTGGTGTCAGGGCTGCAGCTGGGTGACCCCATGTGACCCTCCCTTTGATCTTACCAATGCAATGGCATAAACCTTGCGACCTCGCAGATATTGGCCTCCAGCGTCCAGCACGCACACTGTGCTGGCTATTTCGATGCAGATACAGGCGCCCCCCCAAATTTGGTTGCTAGGACCGGACGTAACTTTTTTTTCAAAAAAACCGACATGTGTGTTCAAAATGATCAGTCCGACCAGGGGATCATTTTGAGGGGTGTATGTTGGGGTCAGACCTTTGCTTAAGGTGGGTCCCACCTGACCCCCGGGGGGGGGGGGGGGGGGGCTGTGGCCTGTGGGTGGGTGGGTTACTTTGGTTTCGGGCAATTTGGCCCACAGTGCCTACTCCCGCCCAGGGAAGGGGGGGTTTGGCATGACGCCATGGTGTGATGATCTCGTCTGCAGCTGGCGGCGCCTACTGGCCGATCGCCATTCGCTGCCCTTCCCTTGGACCCTTTCCCTCCATAGGCGGTGGTGCCCATCGGCTTCTCACCACCCTTTGACCTTCCTCTTCCTCCCTGCCCTAACCTTCCCTCTCCCCTCCCCTTTCCCTTCCGTTGGCCTTTCCCTCCGTAGGCCGCAGTGCCCATCGGCCTCACCACACTCCTTCCCTTCCCATTCCCTTGGTCGGTTGTGCCAACGGAGCCCCCGGACTTGCCCCGTTTCACTTCTCTGCGTCGAGTCCACGCAGAGGAAGGCAGGGGGGGGGGGGGTCGGGGTGGGTGGGTGGGTGGGTGGGTCCGCAACCTTGATGGAGAATGGAGCCAAAAAGTGGCAAAAATTTCCGGTCCGTGTGGTAAAAAGTGGCAAAAGTTTCCGGTACACAGGCAGTGGGGATTGAACCATCGCTTTAGCAGTTTGCCAGCACAGTGATCTACCACTAGGGTAACTGCCAGTTCTGCTAACGGCGTTCAAAGGCTGCCTGGTCCTGAGGCAGCCCCAGAGCTGAGACCTTCCCCTTTCAGGGAGCCAAAATGTTTCGGGGGTGTCGCTGTCGTGGGCTGCACTTGGGCGCCCCCCATGGAGGGCCACGAGTTCCTGCGGTACTGTTCCATATGGAGCATTTGAGCCAGAGAGACACCGGGCACAGCGATGGCCCCCATCCGTCACCAATCGGAGCAACATTAAGAGGGCATGTTCGTCACATTTCGAGTTGTCCTGCTACATTATGCCAGGTTTTATCATTTTTCATGAACCACAAGGCGGATGCGTTCATCATCCACTTTCTTTGTACATTTTGGCCATCACGACAGCACTCTATCGCCGTTGCGGCTGAAGATCTTTCTGTCAGGCACTTCCGGTTGTTTTCTGTACCACTGGTTTGAGTACCTTTTGGGCAGACAGAAAGTGTTGTCCCACTGTTGTTCGTGACCTTAGGCCATCATTTTGGCTCTTTTTCCGTTTGTTGGCCTTTTAAGAGGGGTGTTTCTGGTACCTCTATTGTAGGAGTTTGTCTTCATGAGGATTGTTTATGCTCTCATGGCAGAGTATTGAGATCCAAAAAGCAGCACAATTGGCCAACTGAGCCACTGGTGGTTGTATCCATTGCTTCCCTGACCAGAGAATTATCTTTTTCCTTGACCACAAAACAGAAAACCACCTAAGCCCCTCACAGCGGTCCTGACCGCGCGATCCTGTTGCCCCATTCTCAGCTGCTGGGGTGATGAGGCAACGGCAAAATATCTTCTGATTGTGATAAATCCTTTTATTTGTATTATCATGCAAATTATCCACACAGCAGAAAAGCACGGCAGAGGTAAAGAAATGATTTTGAGAAATGGCAAACAAAAACGACGAGAAAATCCAGGGAGAATACAGTGATGGGACAAATTTCAGTCCCTCTGTGCCCTGAAGTCCAACAGTAGTATGTGCAATTGTTCTAGCCAAAGGTGATGGGGAAGATGTCATTTTGGATATGAGCCCAATGATTTTGAGTATTTTGATGTTGGAGAAGTTAATTGCACAAAAAACTTTCAGCATGAGTGTCCTGCAGCTTTTGCAAGCACAAATTGGAATGAAATGAGCCTGATTACATGAGCCAACACACCCCATCTAAAATCTGGTGGTGAATACCCAAAATCTCCCTTTTTGTACCAAAAACCCACCCGTTTTGACCAAAAAAAATCTCCTTTGGTCCCCCCCCCCCCCACAATTCCAATATGGACCAACAGCAACATGTTTTCTGCCAAAAAACCGACTTGCCCACATAGGCTACTCTTGCAAACGGTTGTGTGCCAAAAAGGCAATTTGGATGCCACTTTTTGCACCGAAAAAAACCTTACGATGTGTTTTCTCAAGGAAGTGTAACTGCTTTCCCACCATTTTCTACAACTTTTAGGTCCACCAAATATGAACAGCCTGTTCTCCCGGAGAACCCCAAAGCGAAGCTCTCTATGCAGCATTCACGGTGTCTCTGACCCTCCCGAGATGGCCTCTGGAGGGGCCCATATCGGATCCATGGTAGAGGGGCGCAAAAGATGTCAATCCTCCGCACATTTCTGGCCAACGATGAAGATTGTACCGATTCAAGTTTAAAGCCACTACATCATGTCCATTGCCCTGCTGCGCGGCAACCTCACGAGGTGCAACACAGCGGGCTCCATACAACCAGGACGGGTTTTATCCACATGGGGGTTGGGTGGATTTGCATAGCGGAGGGTGCAGCCTGCTTCACGCTTTGGCCATGGACGCCACCGTCCAAGGGCTGGGGCGTGCCGGAACCCTTTTTCCCATGTCTCAACCCTCCCGCACCCTACCTACGCACTTTTTGGAGGTGAAAATTGTCCATTGCAGCCATTTTCCTCTGTTATCATGCCGAGCACAAGAACTAGGGCATTTGTACAACTCAAGCACCCCGTGGTTTCGCGCATGTTCAGTGATTTTTCCCGAACCACTCTTTTAGGAAGCCAAAGAAGGTAAAGGAACAGAAGCTTGAGAGTACGTTAGGTGCTGTTAAGACATTTGTAAAAAGATATCTTCTGCACTGCTGTCATTGGGACTCTGCGGGTGCTAAAGTGTCCTGGAACAATTGTGTACTAGCGAGGGAGCCTTTTCGTGTCTATGTTGGCACCCAAGTTTGCAGATAGCGCCGTTGAATCAATAAAGAATGAAAAACAAAAGTGTTCAATTGAAGCTATCCATTTCTTTTTATGTTTAACTTCTATTGCATTGTGTAACACCCATATTGTTTTTAAACAAAGGCAAAGAAAACTCGAGTGGAGAAGAGGGGGGCAGGAGAGATGCGTTGTGCAGAACGTATGGTCCAAATGGCAATTTAAAAAGCATTCCACGCAGACGATCCTACGGGCTGAAGACACAATCTCGCAAACCATGGGCTGAAGCACTTGCATGTTAGGCCACTGGTCATCCGCATCCTGAGATACCGTTTCACCGAAACATAGACAATCGGTTGGCCACAGGAGATAGTGTGAAGGATTCTCACTATGCACAACCAATGAAATAGAGCATGGTACTTTTTTCAAAAATGGAAACCTCTTACTTTTTTGCGAAGGAGGTAAGAGGTTAGAAAAAAAATTCTTTTAAGGGTTTGTCAAAGAAACTGTCTGAAAACCAAAAAGCTTACCTGTTTTCAAAACAAGTAACTTCTTAAAACCTTTTACATCCAAAAACTGTACCATGCTCTAACGATGAAAGGCCCTAGGCCGAAGCATGGCACGGGTGTGTTCTACCTTGGTCACTAACGTACTTGTTCGGTGGCCGTCATCCCCCCCTCCTCAGTCCCCCTTGTGGGCATCATGTCTTTGTGCTCACATCCGTCATCTCTTTGCGTGGGCTATTATAGGCCCACACTATAGGATTTGATAGAGAACATCATTAGCATTCATCTCTCTTCCACCTTTTCCATCATGGTACTTGGGACTTGAACTTGCAAGAGGGATCTCGGGGAACTTGGCGTGTTTTTTTGTCGTGCTGCTGTCAAGCGATATTCATGGCCCTTTTGATACCTATGCGAATTTACATTAAATTCACATATGTACTAAAGCTAGATATTGGCGGCGGCTTGGTGGTGAACCAGCGTCGCGCCCATTCGCGGGCGAACTACTAGTTGAGAGCTAGGGACCCAAATCTCGAGACCATGAGCTGGCCTTGACGGCCAGTCCATCCCGTTGAGTTAAATTCATTCTCACAACATGGTTGTGACAGTTAGCACTTCATTTATAATAAGTTCTCGTTCACGATTTTCAAAACGCCGTGAACACCATGATGACGAGCCATTTAAAATGCAGGTATGGCTTAGGCATTGTTGCCACCACGTGGCGGTGCGTTTTCCGCACACACCTTTGTTAGGTTAGGCATGGCATGCCTATCTTATGCATTTCATGTGCCCACCTGTGCCTAACCGTAAATTGAAATTTTACATCTCTTTACCTTGAGAAAAAGATGCGCTCAAGCCGCATTTCTCTCCCGTACAATGGTATGGTATTTGTTTTGGATCTGGCTCAGGTCATTTTAGTGGAATGCTTCAATTTTTCTAAATCATTGAATTTTGCTTGTGATGAGGAGACCATGGTTAATCTCAAGGTCAAGTTAAGTTCGATGATTCCCCAATGAAGTCAACATTGGGAAACACTTTGGTTTGCCATCCTTTCCTCTTGCATTCCCGAGTTATGTGGTGGGTCATCATACTCCATGGTGGGACCCACTTTGATGCATGCATAGTGTTGTTCATGATGCCACATTTACGAGTTTGTGTGTCGCGTCATTGTTTAGTTCTGTCGCAATTTCTCTAGGATCGTCAGGACGATCCTGGTGTCTTACTATCACTTTGGTTCAAGCTTGCTCAGGCCAATGGCAAGTTTTAGCATGAGACTTAGTGTTGAGATTCGGAGCACTTTGTTTCTGTGTGTTCCTCCAAGATACACTGGCGACGGAAAATGAGGGAGAGCTAATTTTGATGGTACTTAGGAGTACAAACAATATATGATCCATTTTTGGTTTCGTCCTGAGGCGTTCAACATCTTTTAGCTGAAAAATTGTAAAGTTTTTTGAGCTCATTTTGGCATACTGCAGCAGACCAGTGCACTGCAGGCATTCTGAGGCACGCGCGTGCGCACTGTAGATTATAAATGCGATGCTCAGTTGAGTGCAATGCGAGTATTTCATTGTGAGTAATAATGTTTTATTATAAAATGCTCACTCTGATTTTAGGCACCAAATGTCTTGATTGTTTAATCACTCGTTGGAGAGCATTTCGGATTTGATTTGTGCCGTGCGTTGCGAGCTACGCTCCAATTAAACAATCTGACAATCCCAATGTTCGAGAGTGCATCCAAACACGAGACACGACGTAGGCGACTTCGCGAGACATGAGTTTCACGACGCCGGCGCTGCAGGTGCAGCGGCTCAGCATGCAAGCTGTCCTGCCAGGTACAAGTTCTCTACAGGCGTCGGACTACACGTTGCACAGCGCGTATGACCTGGTGGTGCCGGCGCACGGCAAAGCGCTGGTCAGGACTGACTGTGCTATATCTGCGCCGCCAGGGTTCAGGCTGGGTGTCTTTGCGCTGCCAGGACTTGCATGGGTGCATCACGTGTCTGTGAGCGCGGCCAGCACAGACCGACGCGGCGTCGCTGTGGTATTGTTCAACCATTCTGACACTCCTTTGGACATTGCAGCTGGTGCGGCTATTGCGCTGCTTGTGCTTGAGAGGGTAGGAGCCTTGGTGGTCCAGGAGGTTCAGCAGCTGCCCAAGGAGGTTACGGATGATGAGGCAGCCTCGCCTGCAGCCGTGGAGTGCACTTCCAGGAAATCTGCGACCCACCAAGTGCCAGTGTGCCCCGTTGGTACCAAAAAGTGTCGCAGAGGTCGCCGCAGTGCTGCTGGACTTGAGAAGCGACGACGCCCTCGGGGTGACTAACAAGGAGACTGAATAAGGTTATGTCGCTGTGTGTATTTTTTTTCTTCTTTGTTTTCTCCTTTGTTGTTGCTGGTGGATTTGCCTCACCTGCCTGTACTGGCTGTTTTGCGTACAGTGTCTTGCACCTGTTGCCCTTGCGCGGTTTAGCACTTGCCTGGGTTGTGCCATGTGCGGTTTTTGCACTCGCCTGGTAACAGTGTTGCGGAGTTGAGCTGTGTGTGACTGTCGCTGGTGTAGGCGACGTTGCGGTGTGCCCAGTTTGTTTTGGTATCTATGCTGCCACTCAGGAGTTTTGGCGGTGGTTTTGCTGCTGTTTGCGACGTTCGTGTGCAAGTCATTTTTTGCGTCTAACTCATTTGTGGCCTGATTTAGCCACTATATGTGCTTTTTCGCGTCCTGCGCTGCTCGTGGCGCAGCTGGCGCGTCTCCTTTCGTCTATTTGTTAACTTGTGGTAGGAGACTGTTATGGTTATTTCTGTGACTGAGACGGAATCTAGCTCAGAATGAGCTGCATGTCAAAACGACTTTTGTGTGCAGGGCCACTGTTGGTCCGAAAGCACTGTTTTTGTGCTCCAGGGTTTGCATTGATATGCACCCTTGTTTTAGTTTTCGCCGTTTACAGCCTGTGGCTGTACAGTGACTGCGGCAGGTAGCTGTTGGGTGTGGGGTGCTGGAGCTGCACAGGGTCAGGGTGCAGGCATGTAGGCAGTAATTTTGCTGCTTGCACAGGCTAGGCCACGACGAGCTGGGCCAGGACCAGGAGGTGGTGCCTAGCAGCCAGGGCTGTGAAGTAGGGCCAGGGTTGGCGCCTAGCAGCCGGGTTGGGCAGTATGTGGGTGTTTGCCCCCCAGACCGTGTTTCCCTTAGAAGGAGTTGTATACATGTCACGTACATGAGTGGCCTAGTGCAGGTAGTGGAGCCCGGATTGGGGTGCAGTGTGTGCTGCTGGGTCCTGCTGTGACTGACAGGCCTACGTCCCAACAGTGAGTGTGCAGTGCTTCTGGCACATGCATGCGTACATTATATTATTACCGCAGTTTTTCTTTGTCTCTTTCCCTGCTGCAGGTCTGCAGATCAGTGTGGGGGGCCATCAAGCCACCACGGCAGGCCAATTCCCCCCTCAGAGCACACGGAGTCCATGCCCAGCCGCCCTGCACCAGCCCCCAGACCACAACGCTCACAAGGCTCAGTGCAGTTAACTAAGGCTCAGTGCACGGCACATTAAGTGCTTTGAAGACCCTGTACACTAGCTTAAGGGTTGCTGCACCCTGTGGGTCAGTCCACATCAGATTTTTTTTTGTTGCTTTTGCTGCTATGCCTGTTTGGGTGTCTTCTGGAATGTCTTTTGTTTTTTTATATAAACAAATTTCTGAGCAGGGGGTTTGTAAATTTTGGTGCAGGATTCTTTTTGGCATTGGGCTGTGATTAGATCCATGAGACACAGGGGACACAGGAAGCCCCTGACACCAGGTGGCTTGCCATCGTTGGGCACCGGGGTGTTTAAGAAATTGTTGTGTTTCTCTGAGTGTCTATTTTTTTTGTACATCAGTTTTGGTGTGCAGTGCACTGGCTGCCACTGTTTGTCTGTGTCAGCCAGCCCCAGGTCCCCTTGGACTGACTTGGGAGGGGCGTGCAGCAGACCAGTGCACTGCAGGCATTCTGAGGCACGCGCGTGCGCACTGTAGATTATAAATGCGATGCTCAGTTGAGTGCAATGCGAGTATTTCATTGTGAGTAATAATGTTTTATTATAAAATGCTCACTCTGATTTTAGGCACCAAATGTCTTGATTGTTTAATCACTCGTTGGAGAGCATTTCGGATTTGATTGGTGCCGTGCGTTGCGAGCTACGCTCCACATACTCATTTCATTCCAAAAGTCATTCCATTTCGGCCTTTCATTGGCTCACTGTTTGAGTTTGAATTTCGAAGCTCGTCTAGACTATGAGTCTAATGTTTGTTTCTTTGTGTTGTTGCATGCGTCCACTTCCGTTGATGCACTTTGTGCGGCCGTGATCCTGCATACATAGGGCCATCAATGAATTTTGGTGATTGTGTGTTGAACTTTATATTTTTTATTTGATCAGTTCTCTTGACCATGGGGATGCACTACTATTGAGTTTTCGATCAAACGTTCGATCATTTGTGGTCTACGTGGTCTCTACTACTCATGTACAAACACTTTGGATCGTTGCCAATTTGTTTGTCGTGGCACAATCACGTTCCTACGTTCCCTTTTGGCCCATTTCCGCCGAGAGTAAGGTAGACTAATCATATAGTGCAGCACTTTTGTACTGGCCAAAACTGAAGATTACCGTAAGGCCAGAATTGGATTAGAATCTATGTTAGTGATAATTACATGAGCAAAATGATTATTTTCTCTTTTCTGATGCACATCTACCAGAAGTCTGATTTTGCGCCCGGTGAATTCCCGCAAAATTCCCGCCACCGCCTGACGTACTCGAGCTGTCATCGCCTTTCCGTGTTGTTTTTTTTATACTTCTTTTGTAGAAATCAATGTAAACATAGGGAAAACGACTTATTTTCATGATCCTTTACACTAGTCATAAAAATTGCACTCTCACGCACAAGCAATTCGGATGTCTTACGCAAGACCTCTCCGATTAGGGCCAAAAAAATATTGTACGGCCATGTACGTTGGTAAAAAGGTCGGTGAAGTGCCGGAAAATCTTTGAAAGTTGTGCGGAAGTCTGCCGCAAAACGTCTCCGATCAGAGTCCAGTGCCAGAACGGGTCTAACACGTCTCCGGTGACACATGACTCTAAGCACCATGCAACTAAGAACTTAGAAAGCTTTCAAAGTATACAAGAAAAGGTCTAAGAGTTTGCCGGAAGCCTCCGGTAAGACGTCACACGGCAAAAGCAACATGTTTGCCGCACGAAAAGCTCTAGGAGTTTGCCAGAAAAGGTCTGAGAGCCAACCAAAATGTGCCGAACCAAGTTTGAGGTCTGAATGAAGTGTGTAGGAAAAGGTGTGCAGTTTGCCGCAATCAAGGCTTCAGGTTTGAACAGGGCCGGCAAAGATGTGAGAGTTTGCCGGTAGAGGTGAGAGAGAGGTTGTCGAAAACACACTAAGTGCCTCGGGACGCGTGTCCGTGCCGGACAGCGGCTGTGAGTGTGCCGTAAAAGGCCACAATGACATGATACCGCCGCCCACACCCTATTCCACACTTGCAGGCTGTCCAACGGGTGATGAGAGCAGCCAAGAAAGAGGCAGTCCGCTGGCCAGAAGAGCGCAAGGCCTTGCGAGAAGGAGAGAACAAGGCGGCTTGCGTCCTTACACGTTACCAAGGAGCCAAGAATGTGCGCAGCCACAGCCGGAAAGCCCGAGGCTTCAAACAACAAGTTGATAGGAAACGACGGCCAAGATGAAGAGTGACACCAAGAACCCATGGCGGAGACGACCGTGATGAATACGGACGGGAACACATTGGACCGCAAACCGTCACCTACCCGCTGCCCCTACACCCTGGTAGATTGCGAGAAGCCATGGTGGGAGTGTGGAACTGGCAGCTGAGCCCCCGTGCTACCAAACGGTGGTGCAATTTTTCACTGCGGACTATCCGAAAAAATTACGTTGAGTTCATGTGCGCACATCCATTACACCTCCTTCCGGCAGGTTGCAAGCTCAAGATGGACAATCAACCTATCCTCCACGGGATACAGGATGGGGGCAGTTTAACTTGGCTGCCGTGCAAGAACCGGATCATGGCGTTCGTTGCAGAGCAGGCGCCCCCTGGTCTCTTCCGACATAGGATTCTAACACGGAATTGGTGGAGACGATTGAGGCGCAGGCACCTAGATATTTGTCAACGAACCCCCTCCATGGCGAGTATCTTGGCGGAGACTCAAAGAGTAATGTCAATGCTCACCAAAGACCAGTGCGAACAATGGTTTCATCAACACCTCTGCCTATTAGCGATGGTTGTCGGGTTCAACGCCCGCAGCGTATTCAATAAGGACGAGTCTACCTTCGTTATTCACCACATGGACGAGACACGTGTTGACGGGAGCAAGTAGGTCTTTGCCTTCCTTGATCCAAAAGTGTGGTTCGCCGAGCCGGAGATAACCGTCACCTACATGGTTGCAGACCCTAGAAACGGATCGCAGATACTGCCGACTTGGTTGTTCCAAGCAAAATGCGTTGCCCGCCCGTGGTACAACAGAGCCGCAATTTCTCTGTACCTACCAGGCACAGCTAGGCTCATTGTGAGCCGAAAGTCTTGCAGATTGGATAGAACACGTCTTCTTCAAGCAGGACAGACCATCACATCATCCGCTCGGCTGGGTGCTTCTGGTGCTTGATGGGTCCCGCACACATTACAAACCGGAGGTGATGCAGATGTGCAAGTCAAACGGGCTTGAAATCTTCGTGTTGCCATTGAAGTGTAGCAACATCTTGCAGCAGCTCGACAAAGCCATCTTTTGCAGCATGAAGAGGGAGTCCTCGCGACAGAAAGATGGGTCGGCCGGCAACAACGTAGTCACAAAGTGACACATGCAAATTTTGCACGTATGTTTTTGTGAGACCTAGCGTTTAGGGGTGACGACGCAAAGCATCCTCACTAGTTTTTGTGCAGTAGAATTTTTTCCATTTGACCTTGCCACGTATGAGGCTCATGCCCCGCAAAAGCGGAACCGTCACACCGCATCCGTTGCATGCCTTCAACGTACTGCAAGTGCTAAAGTTCCCGCATCATCACGATTAGTAGATGAGGCACCGCCAGCACCATCAAAGGATGAGGCAGTGCAAGGAGAGGCTAGCACGCAGTGCAATGGTCGCTAGATCAGTGAGACGGTGCGGGCACAGAGCGATGTGTAATCCATGCGCTTAGCAAGTTTTGTAACGTCCGATGATTTCATGCATGTAGCACAATGCAACAGAACACAACGCAGTCACAATGCAGCATCGAGCCTTCGCATTGTAGCATCTAGCAATTAGATTGCCACATCCAGCCCTCTGTAATGGAATTGCCACCAGCAAGGCGGCAGTGAAAGCACGACAGCAGAATGCCAGATGGTAGCCGCGATTTGCGGGCACAGAAAACATATCACGTTAAAAAGTTTAAGAGTAGTAGAGAAATCTGTTGTGAATTACAGTGTTTGAGACAGAATTGTCGTGTCTTTACGCTTGATGTATCTCTACAGATACAACAAGCGTAATCATGATGAGACAGAATTCAAGAATCAATCAAGTTCCACACCAATGAAGTCCAATACATGTGCTTTGTGTACGTTGGCTTGGGGATGCATGGAAAGTCGGACCAAACAAATATTTGATAGATTTGACGCGGGTTGGTGATTTGGAAAAGAAATAGTCCACAGTCTCATTGCACACTTGCTTACATCGTTGCCGAGTCGAACCATTCTTGCTCATTTCCATGCCGGAGACCCTCTCAGCGCATTGTGAGCAATACAGAGTACAGAGAGACCATGCAGAAGCCTAAGTGGACAAACTACAGCGCACTGTGCTCCACTTGAGAAATGAGAGTAGACGAAGAATTCGGCAGCTGGAGCAGCAAATGAAATCCGTAGACGCGGCGAACCGCTCGAGGAATGAGGGTGGGCTACGAGTTGGGTGTCTGGAGGAGCAGGAGAAAGCTATAGAATTTAGTCAACGGCAGTTACGGAAGAAGAATCAGACGCTGAAGCACGATGCAGCGCCGCGCTGGCGTTTCGTGACTAAGTGGGAGGCAGAGAACGAAAGATTTTATGATGATGTGCGTGCCTTTTCCACAGAGCGAAGTGAAACTGCATTGGGTGCGCGGATGGCGCACAAAATGGTGGATGCTCTAAAGAACATAGTAGCACTGCTGAAAAACGCCTAGGACAAAGCATTGCAAGAGTATGTAGAAGTAAAGGAGTATCCGAGGGTACTGGAACGGATCTCTTACGAGGAGCGGGCGACCACTGCACTTCTTGTGCACGGCTTGCGAAAGCAATTGGCGCAGGAGCGTACTGCAAAGGAGTCCGCGATGCAGGAGTTACAGGAGCGCTTGGTGCGGGAGTGTAGTGCCAAGGAATCGGCTGCGCTGCTTGCAGACGATGCTGCTCTGAAGGAGCGACCAGATGCTCCCAAGATTCAAGAGGAACAAACGCTTCGTGCCAATGCTGCTCCCGGCGTAACATTTACGGCAGCAGAGAGCATCGCAGCAAGGGAGTGCAGGCAAAGACAAAGGCGACGAGGTACGAAATGTGAGACGTGCCAAAACAAGGATAAAGTCAGGGCTTAGCGCTTCGAGCCGGTTTTACAGTTTCGTCTTTTTGTCTTTTCAGAACTGAAAGGTTGAGGCTGTTTCGTTTGATGGCGGCAGCATTTGGTTCTGGCCTTCCTGCCTTGCTATGTTGGCGGTGATGCTTTGGCTTGGCACGGGCCAGCAGTTTGGGTTAGGTTGAGGAGCTGTGCAGTTTGTGGTTTTATATCAATCTTATGAATCAAATGGAGCATCTAAAATTTCCAAGTTTGCACTGGCGACTTTAAGGGTGCTGACAGTGCGACGCATTGCCTTTGATGGCCGCGCTGATTTTTGCCTTTGCTTTCGTTTGTTTTTGGAGTGGCTTGCACACTGTGTGGTGTAGTGGAGCCTATTCACAAAGGCTGGAGCACAATGGGCAAGGACAAGAGGCTGAAGAGCTCCCCTTTCGGCTTTAGGATCGCTGTATTTCTGTACAATTTGACAGGGCTTCCTTTGTTTTTGTGTACAGTATTGCTTTTGGCAGTCACCATCCGCCCTGTCTAGTCGGTACTGTACTTTGTTTATGATCACTTATGCTTATATGATACCAAGTTTTCGTTCTTGCCAGCTTGATAGGGCCCAGTGTTGTACTTTTTCTGTGACTTTGGTCTTGAGCAACTCTGAGCAATTTTGCAACTGCAACGAAGTCCTTGCAGCTGCAACGTACTGCGAAACCTTTGGTAGAGACAGAGACAGTTGTCAATTATTGTTGCGCCCCTGCCATGTACCATGCCTGCCATGCCTTTTTGTTTGAAAACTGCAGGGTTTTAGAAAACAAAGCAAGTTTTCTCCTAGGCTGCGAGAATTTTGCAGTGTTGTTTTAAACTTTTTGTGGCGACAAGTGAAAAGAAAAGCAGGATATAAGCAAAAAAACCAAAAAGTAGAATAGTTATTTTTATATAATATGAAACGTTGTAGCAAAGGAGTGTTACCACACCCCCTAAATGGGAATGGGGTTTTTATAGCCACAGGTTGACCAAGCTTTTTCCCAGCCCCCAAAGGCTAGGCACACTTTTTGAATGTCTATTTTGTAGGCATTTGCAAAAAAAAGCCAGTGACAACCCCAGTAATGAGTTATCAGTCCGGCCATTCAGGGCGGTGCAAAACTCCAAATGAAGCCAAAATTAGAAACATGCGGTTTGAAACCACTTTTTAGTGCCAAAATCAGAAGAATCCATGTGCTTTTCATATTTCAATTCAGAGAAGCATCTAACATTCACAAACATCCCCTTTGCTTTAGCACTTTCAGTAAAAAAAATTGTTTACCAACTACTAAAATTTCAAACGTTTTTTAAATTTAAAGCTTTTCTAAACATTTCTGCTTCCATATGTCAAGTTTTATTTAACAACTTGTCCTTTTGTTTGTTTTGTTTTCTGTTTCACTTATGCTATACTCCTGAATTTTTTTTCAAACTTCCATGCACACAAATGTTTTCTTGTAAATTTTGTTTCTACAAATCTTTTTCTTTTGTAAATGAAACCCCGCTTTGCCACTGCCCAAACAATGAACCAGAATAAACCACAACGTAGCAGAGAGGCATGTTGAATACAGAATAAATGTATAACAGTGTTTAAGAAAGATGAAAAGGTAGACGACTCCTTTTGTAACTTGCTAACCATCTAAAATAAATTGGCATGTGTGTGTATGTTAACATGTATTCATATATTTTGGGAGTGGGTTTGGTAGCACACGAGCAAAATAAGTTTCTCTTGAAAATGTAATAGCAACCGATCAAGCAAACACCAAACAAAGCGAAGCAACAATCAAGAGCAACAATCCCACTTTGAGGCAATGCACTCCTCAGTCCGGCATAAGTGCATCTTTATTCTCTATGCCGTACCTGGTTGACCCTCGAGTATTCCATATCAACACCAAGAGGCCCCCGCGCCTCATCTCCGGCCACATCCGGCCATTGTGTCGCCCCCACACATGGGCGAGGCTCACCTCCGCCTACTACATGTCTATGAGGAGATAAAGGAAGCAACAAAGAGAAACATATAACCATTGGGATACATCAACACCAATATTATGCATCGACTATTTGTATGCGAGTGTGGAGAACATGCATGATTGAAAGAATGCATGCTTCGACCAAACCATTCCACTCGTATGCTAAACCAATCACCAAACTCAGCACGCATGACACGGTACATGGCTAATAATGCGCATTGAATGAATGTACATGAATGAAATGCGCACAGCACTGAAATTCCGCTTGAAAATCTACATTCAGGCATCCGATAATTCTATTGTTAAAACGACATCCAGAAATTAGTAAATCAGGACGATAATCTCACAAGATCCGATCAACATTGAATGTTTCGTGAAAACCTGAGACGTCGGCGATGGCGACGGCGACAGGCCAGCTGTCCCAACAATAACAGACCATCGGCATTATGTAGAGACAAGAATCAGAACACAACATCGCAAATGAAACCAGAGTGCCCTAAACACTGTACCTGCAGTTTTTATAACTCCCCCCCAGACGATGCAACAAAGGGTAAGGATGTCTCAGGGGGCACTCTGGTAAGGGGCACAGGGGGTATGCAAGCCATAAGCATTGCGCCCGGGCAAATTTAACAGCAGACAAGATAGCAACACGACAGTCTGAAACAAATTTGCCTGCATAACAGGCTCTCGAGCCTCCCCCCATGCCAATGGCAATCAAGGCAATTCACCGAAAGTTCTGCATTTCTTGCAGACTTTGAGAGTCTTCCAGCTCCCACCCCAGGGGGTTCAGAACACCAGTCTCCAGACACGTGGTCCTCCCTGAAATTTCTGGAATCCTCTCCCTTGGAATCCTTGCAACTAAAGTCCTAGGCAAGCCGACAACCAACGGCAGCAGTTACCAGTGCAACTGCAGAGGGAATAACAGGAAACACAAAATTCATGAGGGCTCATGCCCCAGTACGAAGCTCTGGTGAAACTCTTAGGCACAGGGGTACCCGAGGGCTGCAAGCACTGCAAAACGACTGTCTGCGAAATCTGCGAAATTTGCCTTGCAAAAACACATCATCATGTAAGGGCTCTGCATTCTGGAGACCTCAGAAGCGTTACAAACTCCAGTAGGCTTTTGGATATCTGGCAAATGCAAAATGAACACAGAAGTACCTGTCACAAAGGAACAGACCAACGAAGCACAACCTGGAGACAGTCGCGCAGCCCTGCTTTGAATGAACAGAAAAATGACTTGACATCGTACTCCAACTGAGCATGAACATCAGAGGAACAAACAGCAATCTGCGCTCAATCGATCCGTCAGACTGAAAGAAACGTCACCCTTTATGTCCTCAGGGTGAACCTGCAGCAGGCTGTGGCAAAGCATGCTCTGGGACTGGTTCTCGAGCAACACACCTGACATCCATCGGACGCGTGCAGCACAGAAGTCAAATACACACTGAAGTCTGCATACAGCAAGTGAAGAAGGTCAGACACCAGAGGAGGACCACTAACCTTGAACAGGCTAGGTTCACCAATGATACACTACCCACAGTCGGAATTCTGACATCAGTATGCCGAGGCAAAATCAGAAGTCAGCCCTGCTTACGTTTGTATGCAATTTACACAAAGGCTCGACTCATACGACACGGGCTGGCTGCCCGGCCTGGCAAACACCATACACGACAGGCATAAACAAAACAAGGCGCATGGTACACTCAGTGAACATCCCTTCACAGTACATCTAGTATATTCCTGTTAAATGACAAGCAAAGCACATCCTGCTCTTAAAAGACTTAGGCAACAGCACTACAAACACAGCTAGTAGAAACAGGTGAATCAAGGGTGCCTTGGTGGCTTCCCTTTTACATTTGCAAAATAAGTCACCTGCCATCTCAGTCAGTCCCAAAGGACCATTATTGACGGCCGTCATGACTCGCTTTCAGGCGGTCTGGCATAGCTCACACCACAAAAAACATAAAAGGTATCACAGGGGGCAGGGACCCGACACAAGCTGAAAACAGCACGCTGGATACATGACTTAAAGTGAGAAAAAGTGCTTTTCCTTTGCTTTGAGGCATACTCTAGTTGTATTAGAGATGCACTGAGCATCCATGCATTTTAATCTTAGTATTGGTCCCACCAAAACTGGTGATAACACATTTTGACCTATGGAACCAAACACCCAATCAGGATATGGAGTGGACCCCTTAATCCCCTTTCAATGTGAAGTAAAACATCTTTTCCTGAGTTGACTGAGAACTGACATACCCAAAGTAGAGCCTATGGATTTATCTATGTTTTTCCATGAATTCTTAGCTATCCTAGTGGTATGCACACTAGGGGGCTGGGCACCTCTTTTTGAGAGGTCCTGGGTTCAATTCCTGGTCAGCCTAGCTAAGTAGGAAGATCCCATATGACATGGCAGTGACCTCATCGCCACATACCATGCCACCTCAGCACATATGGGACCCAAAACAAAGAGTGCACATCTCCTGAGATGGCACTATGGAGAGAGAGTGACAATGGGGCAGTTTTCTAACTCTTTTTCAAAAACATTTCAGCTATCTTTGTGAATATGCATTCAATTGTGACCTGAGTTGCAGTTTCTGTGAATATCCAATCATCTTTCACTGTTTACACTGCAGCCCTTCATGCTTTGATCCTGAATTAGCTTCTCCTTGCACACTTCTGGCTTGGGCTATCCTGGATTGACTTGGACTTACTGTATTTCAATAAACAAAAGCTTTTCATCTCCCAAAACAAGCAGCAGGACACCCTACAGCAACAGCAAGCAGCAGGAGAAGCAAAAACACAGTGCTGAAAACACTATAAACTTTTCTGGTAGCAAGAGGCAGCCTGTCTCTGCGCACCGGCAGCATCCCCGTGCCGTACATCCAGTGCGCCGAGTACGGGCAAATATCAGCTGAAGGGTGAAAGAAGATGGATCCAGGAAAGGAGGACGCTGATGTGAAGACAGCGCCAGCGCCTGAGGCACCGGCAAGGCCGGCACCGGGCGCTGTACCTTCGGCGGAGCCCTTACATGGGCCAGTGGATGCAGCTGAGGATTCCCTGGATGGACTCCAGACGGCCTTCGGGGCCCTGTCCGTGGAAGAGGTGGTGGCGCAGCCTGCAAAGAGGAAGAGAGAGAGCGAGAAGGATGCTGGAGACGGAGCAGACGAAGGAGAGGAGCAAGGGCAAGACCCGACAGATGTCCCTACCTTCGAAGGCGCACCAAGCGCTTCTGGCCTCCATGCATCACCCTCTCCCATAACCACCACACTCCCAGCCGCCGCAACATCCACTTCCACAACCAACCCGCCTATGGCAGAGGGCACAGGCTTTACTGGCATGCCTCCCTACCCCGCCTATGGTATGGGCCCACCTACCACTGCGCTCCATGAGGCAACTACTGCCAGTAAGCCGGTGGCTTCCAGCTCTGCGCCGCGATGGTATGCGGCTGACTATCCCCATCCACTCCACGCCACTGGAACCTATATGGATGTTCCTGGGTATGCTCCTGGGTATGCACCTGGGTATGCACCCTTGAGTGGGTTGAGGAGAGGACCAGAGTCTCTGGGAGGCAGGAGTAGAGGATCGGGAAGATCCTCCAACAGGTCCCTGACGCGGTCGGAGATCAACGAGGTGCTCCGAGGAGCCACTTCAAAAATCGTGGGCGACCTCACACAATAAATCCGTGAGAAACTGGAGCCCCTGATGATCCCGTCCCATGCGTCACCTACGACGGTGGGAATGTCACCCCACCGAGTACAGGCTAACCACCTGGCGGCAGGGTTGACAAATACCCTGGGGAGCCTGAGGAGCCGACCGATGCCAACTCCTGCAGCAGTACCGAGAAGTCCATTCGTCCCGAGAACGGCCCAGCCGCCCTACAGCCACGTGACGAACTCGACGAGGGCCGAGCTGGACCAGCTGGGGCTGACAGCCTTAAGGGCTATGGTGGACGTAGAGCCTTATGGCTCTAGTGATCTTGGCGGAGACCCCTCCGATGACGAGCCGCCGTCGATGGATTCTTCTTGGCCCTCAGATGACGAGGACCCTGAGGACCCCGAGCACCCCAAGGGTAAGAAGAAGAAGAAGAAGAAGAAGAAGACCCGACGCCCTGAAGGACGCCGAGCTCAGGAGGCGAAGGCTATTGCCACCTCCAAGATAGTGGTCAACCTGCCTGAGTTCACAGGCAAGGACCTCAGCGAGTTCGCTGAGAACTTTGGCCGGTTCCTACGACTGACCGGCCAAACCCACGCGAGTGGGCGAGTGAAGTGCGATCTGCTCCTGCAGTGCTGCAAGACCAAGTACCTGGAGAAGCAGGTCAGGCAGATCGTGAGTAACTCCGCCACCTTTGCCGATGTGTTGGTTGCCCTGGAGAGGCAGTACCCGACCTACGAGACCGACCTCTCCATCAGGGCCGAGATCCAGAACCTGCCCGTGCTGCCCAACAACCCCAAACCTGGCAGGGTCTCCGAGCTGTTGGCTGACCTGGATCACTGGGCTGGACGACTGACGCCCGGTTCCTACAGCAGCGACGACCTGCTGTTCTGGTTGTGCGCCAAGCTCCCCCGAGAGCTATGGGACGAGTGCCGTTTGACGGCTGAGCGCAAGGCTAGATCCCTCCGCTACGAGGATCTATGCGTGCTGCTCCTGGAGATGGCGCTGGAGAAGGAGAGCGACCAGCACCTGAACAACTACCGTCCTGGTGGTGGAGGTTCTGGAGGTAAAGGGTACCAAGGGTCCCGACCTGGGCAGGGGACTACCCCCAAACACGCCCACGCCCGTACCATGGAGAACGTGAAGGAGCTATTCTGGTGTGATGCCAGAGATGAGCAGGGCCACCTGCAGCACGCCTCTGACTGCGAGCAGCGAGACTGCTTCTTCGTCCAGGGGAAGCAGCAGGAGAAGAACACCGGCGCCAAAGCGAAGCTGCCGGATCATTACCGCTGCACCATCACGCGTGCATTCTGCGGTAAGCGGAAGCACTACGAGGATGAGTGCTACCATAAGCAACGCCTATCGGCGAAGCTTAAGGGGGAAGATCCTGGCAAAGGCTCAGGCAAAGGTGGAGGCAAGGCCAAAGGCAACGACTCCGGCAAGGGCAAGTCGAAAGGACGTGGTCAAGGTGGTCAAGACAAGGGTCAAGGTGGACGAGGAGGAGGCGCTAACCGCCAGACCGACAACAAGAACAAGGACAAGAACGGAGGCAACCCCAACCCTAATCCAGGGGGGAACTCCGAGCCCTCTGGAGGGCAGTCTGGGCCTACCACACGCTCACAAACGCAGGCCCAGCAAGATCAAGGAGCCAAGCGTGAGCATGAAGGTGGTGATGACGGCAACGCTAAGAAGAGGAGCCGTTTCATGAGGATGGCCCGCAAATTGCGGAACAAGGGGTTCGAGGTGGCCTGTCCCGCGGAGTTCTGACGGGGACGCTCTGGTGGCACCCAAGACCTGGTGTTTTGGGTACGTATCCGACTAGGGGGACGTGAGTACCTGGGGGTACTGGATACTGGCGCCACAATATCGATAGTGGCCAAGAAAACTTTACCTTGTGGGAGCCTGAAGAACACCATGACCACCGCCGCTATACGCATGGGGGATGGACATGTGGTGCACAGCTGCGGGGACTGTGAAGTGGAGGTACCTATGGGGTCCAGGACTATCGCCCATCGGTTCTATGTGATGGACACTGATGCCTTCGACTTTGTACTGGGGACTGACTTCTTCGTGCAGCACTCCCAGATACAATCCCTGACGCTGCAAGCGCCCTACCTCCTCTACGTGGACCACGGCAGTGGCAGAGAGTCTGTGCCACTGGAGCAGTCGGAACATACCTCGAGTTATCTGAGGCTATCGAAGGAGGAGCCCTCGAACATGATGGCGGCCTCCAAAACTGAGGACTATCAACTATTGGGGGAAGTCCTAGACCAAGGTCTGAAGGAGTTGGGTTACTCTCGAGAAGACCTGAGTGTGGAGTTGTTCGCCAGCGACAAGCAGCATGTACTGGACCTTTACTGCAGCAAGGGGAAGAACTGCAGCTACAAATTTTACTGGCCTTCTTTCGGGATGGCCTACGGGAACCCCAGGTTCAGTGAACTGGGGAAGGTGCTGACCAAGGTGGCCTTGGAACGCTCCCGTATGGTCCTGTGTTCCCCCGATTGGGGAGCCCACGGGGGCAACGAGTACTGGCGAAACCTCCTTGACAAGCTGACTATCAGCTCTGTGCGGTTACCTGATGAGGCCATCTACGTGCCTCTGGGACGCAAGACGCCCATTGGGAAGCCCGGATGGGGGAGTATGCTCAGCGTGGTGGACGGAAGTCTTACCACCATTCCCTGGGAGGACCTAGACCCGACTCTGGTCCAGGCTATACAACGAGAAAGCGATGGGCTCGCCTTGGTTGACTTGAAGGATCGCCTACGACCTCAAGATGCTGTTGAGACTACACCCGGAGGAGATGAGTACGTCGTGACTGACACCAACGCCCCCAACTCTCCCTGTCATGTACCTGTTACTGATGGAGTCTCTGAGTGTGGACTATGAGAGCTACCTAGCTCTATCCACTCAGACGACGAAACTGAGCACGACGCCTTCTTCGTGCAGACCTGTGTGGAGGAAGTGGAGAACGCCGAGTACGTCGCCCCACTAAAACCCCTACTCTCCATGAGGGTGGAAGACCCCGTGGATGAAGAGCTGGACCCTCGATCCAGGCTCAGGGAGTATGTGGATTCCAAGAGGAAGTTGGTGGCGAAAAAGCTATGCTACGCGAAGCCTACCCGCAGCTCATGGCCACTGAAGCAAGGACGTATGGGAGACCTATCCCAACTGAAGGAGGACCTCGAACAGAAGATCACCACCTGGCAAAGGGAGGTAGATCTCAAGCTCATGAAGAGCGTGTGGGGCGCCCATGTGAGGACCCCAGAGGAGGACGACCTCTCGGAGGAATGTGTATGTGAACCCCCTCGAGCGTGCCTATGTTGCCATCGTCCACCGGAGATGGTTGAGCAAGACCTTCTATATGCCTACCAAGGGCTGAAGGATGCTACCGCGGGCGAAGAGTCGGTGGAGGACCACCTCCTGACGTCTATTCAAGGGGCAAGCAACTTACACTCCGACGAGGACATGGAGGACAAGATCAAGGTATTGGACCCGCGGGTACAGAAGCTTATAAGGACCTATCTGGAGGTGTTCGGAGAACTACCCCCTCCAGCCTCATGTGATAAGCTGGTACAGATGGACCTCAAGCTGAAACCCGAGTTCGTGGGTCACAAGGTCCGGAGGAGACCCTATCCAGCTCCTAAAGAGCAGGCCGACGAGATTGAGCGACAGATACAAGAATGTATCGACGCTGGCCTAGTCCTGGAGTACAAGGATGGGGACTACCCCCTACACTGCAGCCCCTGTTTCCTGGTGGCTAAACCTGGGTCTACAGCCAAACGGCTGGTAGTGGACTATGGAGAGCTGAACAAGAAGACTTTGAACCACTCAGGGTCCATTCCCAATATGGAGTCTACCCTGGAGAAGATAGCCTCCTGCCGCTACAAGACCAAGATGGACAAGCGAAGCGGATTCTGGCAAGTGGACCTGACGCCCAACGCACAGGAACTACTGGCCTTCATCACCCCTCAGGGGAGGGTGTTCAAGTGGAGGGTCATGCCGTTTGGCGTGGCTAGCGCACCCGCTCTATTCCAAGAGCTGATGAACAAGATCTTGTCCATCCTACGAAGGAGACCTAAGGTGCAGGAGCTCATATCCCGTGGTGCCCAGATGGAGGCTCATATCGACGATGTATGCCTCGGTACCAATACCCAGGAGGATCACCTAATCCTCTTGGGTGAGTTCTTTGCGGTCTGCCAGGAGAACCACACTCGACTCAAGCTGGAGAAGTGTGAGTTCATGCAGGAGACCATGCAGTACTTGGGGTTTGACGTTGGCTATGGGTGGTGGACCCCAGCGGCCTCTAAGGCCAAACCCCTGATGGATGCCAAGGTACGACACGAAGACCCCAAGAAAGGACTTCATGATGTACGCAGTTTCATTGGGGCGTGCAACTTCTATCGCTGCCACATCAAGAACTTCACCTACACCAGCGCCGTTCTGACGGACTTGATCAAGAAGAGTACTACTTGGCGCTGGGGCCCACAAGAGCAACAAGCGTTTGACGAGCTCAAAGACAAGGTAGCCAACGCTAAGTGCTTGGGCGTGCCTAGGGCACAAGGGGAGATTATCCTGGTGACCGACGCCAGCAATGTGGGTGGTGGTGGAACGTTGTTCCAATGGCAAGCACTAGAGAAGGAGGAGTTCGACTCGGCCATTTCCCAATGGGGGACTGAAGGTCTCAACCGAGATGGAACCCTCAAGCACAGCTACCCTGACAACAAGTGGGTCCTAGTACCTCTGGGCCACTGGAACTGGAAGTGGAACCAGGCCAGGGGGAACTACTCCACCTATGAGCAGGAATTGCTCGCGGGTATGCTGGTGCTATCCTCACAAGCACGACTGGTGGGGAGTAACCCTGTGGTCTGGCTATGCGACCAAGAACCGGTCCGCAGTTTCCAGAAGGGTCCCCCACCTGAGAAGGCCAAGCTACGTCGCTGGTGGACCTACCTCAGTCAACTACGGCTGACGGTACACCATATCCAGGGAGTGAAGAACGAGTGCGCCGACTACATCAGCCGCAACAACTTCGACGCCCTGATTGGTGCCCGGTCTGAAGCGCTGGCTAAGGAGGCGTTCAGCCGTACATGACCATGATACGCCCCCTGGATGGACTCCAACAATCGGAGTACCTGAAGGAGTTTGGGGATATCTACAAGCGCCTGGAGAAACGCCTTGAACCCCTCCTGGTCAACCAGGACCAGTGGAAGAGGGACAAGAGCTACCTCTGGCACGAGGACCGCATCGTGGTGCCTAGTGACCGAGTCCCAGCGCTGCTGAAGTGGACCCATGAGTCCAGTGGTCATGTGGGTGCTGACCGTACCCTGAGGCTGTTCAAGCAGTGGTTCCACACTACGTGGACTGACGACCAACTGCGGAAAACCCTCCAGCCTATCGTGGACAAGTGCCCGTGCAGGTCCTGTAAACCAGGGGATATCAGGGACAGAGGTCTCTACTCGACCCTGCCCATCCCTCACCGTGCTAACAGTGTTCTATACGTGGACTACACGGAGATGCCGAAATTCGGGGGCTATGACTTCGCCCTCGTGGTAACCTGTGGGTTGACCAGGTTTACCAGGGTGTTCCCATGTACCAAGCACATTACCGGAGAGGAGACTATCAAGATACTCCTGGAGGAGTGGTTTTGTGTCTATGGGGCGCCCAAGGAGATCAACTCCGATGCGGACGTACGAGTACGCTCATATACTGGCTGGTACAAGAGGGTCCTGAGATCCCTCAATGTCCAGGTGTCTACGGGGATTCCCTACTCTGACACGAGCAACCCCCTATGTGAGCGACAGATCAGTGTCCTGAAGGAGAACGTCAGGATATGGTGCAAAACTGAACGCACCAGAGACTGGGTGAGACTACTCCCCGTCATATCCTTGATGATGAACTCCCAAGAGAGTTCAGCTACTGGCTACTCGCCACATGAGCTATTCATGGGGCGCCCGGCATGGTTCCTACATGCCCCCTATCCAGAGGACACCCATTCTTCTGTGGGTGAATGGGTCCAAGAGCAACAAGCGAAGGTGGACAAGGCCAAGGCTATGCTCCAGAGAGTGAGGGAGCGTCAGTGGAACAAGAAGAACAAGCACCGTGTACCGGCCACCTACCAAGAGGGGGACTGGGTGCTGGTGCACCACAGTCGACTACCCGCCTGGGCACGCTCTACCAGCGATGACCCATACTTTGGGCCGTACAAGATCCTATCTGTGGATGGACACCGTATCACCGTGCGGTGTTCTCCCCGTCTAGGGGGGACCCTGGTGTGCGCTGCTCAACACCTGAAGCGCTACCATGATCCTGAAGACCTCTGTGGGGAGGAGTGGGAGCTGAACGACGAGGAAATCGCCGCTCTGGACCTACAAGGGGCTGCCAGCCCTATGGAAGTTGAAGGTGAACTCCCCGACATGAACGCCGAGGAGATGGCTAAGGAGGGCTTCTACCTGGTGAAGTCTGTCCTACGCCACCGCTATCGCCAGGGTTGGCGCTTCCTCACCCTCTGGGAAGGGTTTGGAGTCGAAGAGGCCACCTGGGAGCCCTTCTCTGCATTTGTTCTACCTGAGGGACGCCTAAACTCAGTTCTGGTTGACTACTTGTCCCAGAACAACCTTGGTGAGTTGCTGAGGCTCGCTGAGACGCTTGCCTCCAAGACTAAAGCTAGGGACTGAACCTTACCCTTACCTGCCAAAGCGTATGTGTGAGTGTGCTAGTCCTAAGGTCCTGAGAGCAAGCCGCAGAAGTGGTGTCCTAATTATACCCAAGTCTGCGCCCTTGCTAAACCTGGAGGGTTGGCTTATTGATGCCACGGGGTACGCCCCGGATCTCCCCTCCCCTAAGCGCCCAATTTCTGTGCTGGCGCAAAACCTTTGGGGAATACCCAGCGTACTAATCCAGGTATTGTTTTCCCTACCTATCTGTCTACTACAGGGAGGGGTGGCCAAAAGCTATGAAGGCATGAAAACGCCGTTTTGCTATGTGGCCAAAACACTGACCTAACCACAGCCACAGCCCACCAACCCTGCTAAATTTGCAGGAAACGGGTGGGACAGTGACACACGCACTACAGGTCCTACACACCCTACAGTGGCACCATCCTGGTGGGCGAGCACTGGGGCAGCTGGCTCAAGCCCCCACGCAGGACTACCACTCCTACACGCACACTCTACTGGGCGTTGCGAAGGCAAAGATCTCGTGGGTCCTAGCGACCCTCCTGTGAAATGACAAGAGAACACAGCGCTGCTAAGCAACTGTGGCCTAACAGGGGACGCCACAACGCGTTCCCCCTGCTAGGGCTTGGAGGGAAGGAGTGCTCTCGCGTGCAAGGCGCAGATGTCGATGAAGTCGGACTCCCTGCTCTGCCACAGGCGGAGCGGAGTTACTTGTTTGTGTGATCTGCGCCCTTGTTTAGCAGGGCATAAAAAAAGGCTGCTGCACCAATCACCCTACCTGCCCACCTGTAAAACAAAGGCAAATGAAAGGGCGTTTGCGGCGGAGGAACCAAGCCACACTCCAGGTATTATACCCTTCTCAGTGTGACCTATAATACACTGTCCGCAAACACGCTGGAAGACCAGCTACCCTTGTCAAGCAAGCAAGCGTTAAGGGACTTCTCAGGTTCTCTTAAAGAACCTACCGAGGAGCCCCTGGGTAGCCTAAACAAGGTTTACCGTGCGCACTTCGCGTGGCCTACCCTTTAATGCGTGTGTGCATGCGCGAGTATGCACGATCAGCGTGGGCAAACCTGCCCATCTTAACGTCAATCAGAACTGCACCAGGGGGTGGCCCCGCCTGGGCTTACTCACCTTACCTACCGCTGGGAGAGAGAGCAAGTGAGGGGCGCACGCGAAGAACGTTGCAATGCACTTGTGTGTATGTCTAATCACCCTGATCTGACCGCTAATCATCTGCAATCTTTCTAATCAATCCCTCTATCGCGTTCTATCTTTGTTAGCGCTGCTACAAGGCTCGTTCACGGAGACACGAGACGAGCAATGTGTATGCGGCATGCGAGACGAACATACCTGTAGTTTATACCTGATTCATTGAAGTCTTTTCGTTCATTTTCGAATTCTTGAATTTTTGAGGCTTCTATTAGTGTGGGTGGAATCTGTATGTTTATTTATTAATGTGTGTCTCGTCATTTTCAGAACTACGTGAGACATACGTTTATAATTCCATTATTTCTCCATTTTCCGGCGCTTCGCTAGGAGCCGCTCCTGCGCGCCGCCATTTTATGCGTATGAATTTCTGGAGTTAAAAAATCCAGAGATGACTATAATTTCTATAAAAATGTGCTTCTGATGCACAATTGGATTCTGCTCAGGTGTGTCGTTTCAGAAAAATTCTACGCCGTCATTTGACGGATTTTGATGTCGTCGCTTCGTTTTTGCGTGGATTCGTCCATAATTCTCCCATTCCTTCCTCTGCAGATACCCACGCGCAGCCTCGCTGAGTAGGCCGTGTTCGGGCCGAAACGCAGGTGCCTGGAGAGACTGAGCAGAACCAAGACCCCACCAAGGGGCAAATTAATTTCTTTCTCGACTCCCTTCGCCCTAAGACAGGTCACAGGTCGCCAGCAGGTTTACGAGAACCCATGCGAGTGTGTATATTGTGTCTTGCGTTTGGGTTGTGTCGACGATGCGTCTTGGAGGGAGGGATGCATATGCACATGTTTGGCATGCTCCCATACTAACCCAACCAAGCCACAGGAGCTCCGGCAGCGCCATGAGCGCTGAGTCTTCTGTAGGATATGTTACATACAAAGCAGCAAAAGAGCGCCAGCCATGGTGACCGCCCATTTTTCAGTGTGAGGGAAACTGTAGGTATTTTAAAGTAGATGTGGAAACCAAGGAAAGGCCAAGAAAAATTCCCTTTTTCCTAAAATGCGACAGTGGTGGCCACCACAGCACAAGGGGGGAGTAAGAAAAAGTGCTTTTCCTTTGCTTTGAGGCATACTCTAGTTGTATTGGAGATGCACTGAGCATCCATGCATTTTAATCTTAAAATTGGTCCCACCAAAACTGGTGGTAACACATTTTGACCCATGGAACCAAACACCCAATCAGGATATGGAGTGGACCCCTTAATCCCCTTTCAATGTGAAGTAAAACATCTTTTCCTCAGTTGACTGAGAACTGACATACCCAAAGTAGAGCCTATGGATTTATCTATGTTTTTCCATGAATTCTTAGCTATCCTAGTGGTATGCACACTAGGGGGCTGGGCACCTCTTTTTGAGAGGTCCTGGGTTCAATTCCTGGTCAGCCTAGCTAAGTAGGAAGATCCCATATGACATGGCAGTGACCTCATCGCCACATACCATGCCACCTCAGCACATATGGGACCCAAAACAAAGAGTGCACATCTCCTGAGATGGCACTATGGAGAGAGAGTGACCATGGGGCAGTTTTCTAACTCTTTTCCAAAAACATTTCAGCTATCTTTGTGAATATGCATTCAATTGTGACCTGAGTTGCAGTTTCTGTGAATATCCAATCATCTTTCACTGTTTACACTGCAGCCCTTCATGCTTTGATCCTGAGTTACCTTCTCCTTGCACACTTCTGGCTTGGGCTATCCTGGATTGACTTGGACTTACTGTATTTCAATAAACAAAAGCTTTTAATCTCCCAAAACAAGCAGCAGGACACCCTACAGCAACAACAAGCAGCAGGAGAAGCAAAAACACAGTGCTGAAAACACTATAAACTTTTCTCTTAATGGTCATTCACCCCCCAGGTGCAGTGGTGATGAATCACTGCTGGGCAAAGGGTATTTTTCTCACAGGCTGTCTGATATGCTGGTCGACTCCCCAACTTTACTACCCTTGCTCCTCCCTTCCTTCGTCAACCCAGACCTACAGAAGGCATTCTAGGGTAATGACAGCAGCTAGGGCTTGGTCTTGTGCGTCGCGTACCTCATGGGTTGTTACTGTAGCACAGACCGATCACATCCAGCCCTTAGCTCTGGGTATGACAGGGGATGACATCGTCGATAAACCATTGCGGTTTCAGACCTGTACGCACACCTGCTACCCCTGCGATAACTGGCAACTCAGAGGTTAACTTGAGAAGGTTACCGAGTTCGTCGAGTCTCCAGGACAGTTCTAACAGACTTACGATCCTGGATATCTCAACTTGCCGAGTGACCTTGGAGAGTCTTATAAGACTTACATTCCTGGCTATCTCGACCCTGTCTAGATGTAATTGTTCAGCGAGTGAACAGAATAGTCTCGTCAGACTTACACTTCTGGCTATCTCGACCTGTGTCCAGACGTGATCCCCGCACCCTGCATCCATCAGAGGTCTCCACGACTAGAGTTGTGCACTTTCGGGTACGGACGGGGACTGAAAAATTGTCATCATGCTCATGGCATCGGGAAGCCCCTAGGTATCGGTATCCCACCACGGCTGCAGCAGGAAAAACCCAGAGGTGGACGCTTAACATGGGTTTCGGCGGGTGTCCTCTGTAACCAACCAGAGGTGATAGCTTAACTTGGATGGTTGTCGGGATACCTCAGCGCACACGATACTGAAAGGAGATTAACGTTTGTTTGACGTGAACAAACAAGGCAGGACTTCAAGAAAAAATCAGGCTGTGTCCCTGGCCACCAATTGAAGAAGGTGGTGTCCTGCCCAAGACTGTGTCTTGACTACTAAGTACCAAACAAAGTACCACTGACAGTCACTTCAGTGGACCCGTGGCAGACAATTCAGGACTGTCCGGTACATGTCACTTACCTGGAATACGGAGAGACATACGCTCAGGGTGTCACAAAGTACCAGCGAAGAATCAGACAGAGCAATAACTAGAGAATGAACTAGGAAGAAGGAAACTGCTCTGCACGGTAGACAGGGTGAACCTCCATATAACAGAACCAGAAATACGGTGGTACCTGTGGTCTGGGCCTACAACCGTGATTAAAACATGCAGACAAACAAAGCTGCACACCTCACTGTCCTCATCAGGGACAAGTCTGAGTCCCTCCAGTGAGCGAACAGAAACAGTACATAGGGAAGGTGACGCTTTTTCAGGAGAGAGAAAAACTATGGGCTATTCAGCCGGTAAAATGCAATCGTACTCAGCAAAATATCTTGTGGTCTAATCGTGGGCGTCAGGACGTCAGGCCTGGGATATCCAAACAGGATACTAATGCACAGCAACTGCCACTTCTCACAGTCCCGCCAAGCCCCAATCTTGCTTTGAAGAGGCACTCATAGTGGGGCGGCACAGAAAACACCCACTGAACAGCGAACAAGAGTACGACAGAAGACATGGTGGCCTGGGCATTATCAAACAGGCAACGCCTAGTAGTAAGGTACTTCAGGCATCCAACAGGAGGTACAGCCTGGACTTTGGTTCAGGACAAGCAATCCTGGACACGTTCACCACAAATGAGGTTCAGACAACACTGGATCCCCCATCTGGACAAAACAGCAGCAGTTTCCCCCCCGTATTCTGAAAGAGATGTGGCGGCTGTCCTGAAACCAACACTTTGGACCAACTCAGGCGCCGCTCCTGCCTATTTTGTAGTACCTGTAGACCTAAAGCCATGCCCACCATATCATATTGACCCGAAACTAGCAATAAGTGAGCACACTGTACATCACACTCCTCTGAATCCCAGTAAGCATTACCCAGAGTAAGCTTTCACTCAAATACATGACTCTGTGTTAGGAAACAAAGGGGTAACTGAGAAAGAAGAAAGGTTGGTCACTTCAGTCTATGACGAAAATAACAAAGAAGACTGGCTATACGGAACTCCCACTTCCATACAAGAAGGGTCCACTTGCCAAAGGTGGAGAAAAAAAATAGAAAAGCAGCAGGACAGTAGTCCATACATCATCCACATGACAGAATGACATACATGCAGGCTCAGGCAGAGCCAAAACGAGACAAGCGTAAGCCATAACCAGTCAAATACACACTACACACCACATAAATCGGAGAGGGACTGGTTTTCTCACGCTGTACCAGCAACTCGAGGTGATGTTCCCCAAAGCACGTGTTGAGTTTGGGGCGCTGTGCCATGAAGCCTAATTGTGAGACGCACGACCACAGGCAGTGAGCATAACCACGGGGGTACCCTGCAGGGGAAGGCACGGACCGCTGGTGCTGTATCTTTCAGAAATGTGGGAGTACTGTACTCCTCCCTCATAGATCACAATAGCCTGCATGTAATAGCACGACAAGAAGCTCTTAGTCTCATTCACCCTCAGTTCGGCGAAGGTGTCAGGGTTGTCAGCCAAACCCAGCGGGTCGTAAGTCTCTCCCGGGTCAGCCTGGTTGGTATCACAGGTGTCACTGTCACCCCTCAGCAACACTAGGCACGCCAAATAGAGTCTTTGAAAGAGGGTATCAGCATACACTGTACCCCAGCACAGAAAACTCTGAAGAGCTTACTTCACTGCAACGCTGTCAAGTGTCCCAAAGCCTTACAGCATTACCAGCCCCTGGTTGCAGAAACATTGCGCTGCAGTGTAGCTGCAGTTAGTACCAGCACTACTTATATGTAAACGCGAACTTTCGAAAGGTCCTACACACAACTTCCTACACAATCTTAGACAGCACTACCCAACACAGTAGGGGGCAAGGTACGACAGTCTAGTAAGAGTAAATAAAGCAGAGTAATTAGGCATACTAGAGGAGGGCTCAGGCCTCTAGGTCCTTCGGGCAGTATGTGTATAACAGAACTGGATAAAATGCGTTTCGGAATATCGGGTTTGCGGGATGGCTACCTACCGACAAGGGCTGCGACCCAAGGCAAGGCAAACCATGGTGGGCAGATCCTCCAACGGCTATCAAGGCCCCCACAACGACCGTTTCCCACCTCTGAATTCAGATGTCTCCGCGAACCAATCAGTAAAACAAACTACAGATAGGCAAGGCTAAAACATGCAGTAGCAAGGTCAGTTTGCAGTGCAACCAAAACTACGGTGCACCAAAGATGACCTACAGAGCACAAATAACCATGACTAACAAATAGCCTGCCAATAGTGGCAACGACGCCCACGTCTGCAAAGCTCAGTTCTGACTGAGCCACATGTAACGTGCTTGGGCTCTCAGGAATGGGTTAGCAAGCGCACTCTTGCCGTTTTATGGATAGCGCCCAAGTGAAGCGCTTGAGTAGGACAGAGGGCCAGATCAGGCGTGCATGCATCGCGGCAAGTGTGTGTCCGTGCGAGGTGCACAAGCAAATTTTCTTTTTTTTCTGCTTTCCCCACCGCTCGGCGTCTGAGCTAAAACTGCCTAACGCAAAATCTGCTTTAGACCTATCAAAATATGGTCAAACGAGATAGGGCAAAGGGGCCCAACAAAATTTTCTGAACCAAAATCTCGTTCATGCAGGTAGGGGAACCTGACTGTGTACCCACGGGGGTACCAAGCACACCAAAGCATCAGCAACCAGCACACGAGAGCCAGGGGTATAGAGGACCGAGGACATAACATCACGCTCGGCTGTCATATCAGCGCACATCTTGTCGCAGGAGGAGGCGGAGATAGGCCGGCACTTGCGGTCAACCTGCCATGCGATGAGAGGGTACAGAGAGCAAACTGTGTTACTTTTGGATGCGCTAGTGGTGGATCCTGAGTAGAAGGCCAAGTCTGAGCCATGTCCGCCAGTGGCGTCAACAATCTTTCCGCGGACGAGGTTGGAAACCTGGGCCTGCACACCAATTTGTTCGTAGGTTGTACTCCCAACCGCTGCCCAGTTGCAGAACACGCTACCTGCAAAGAAGTCTGGTACCAACAGCTGGCGGCTCGGAAACACTTCATAACTTGCTCCAATACCCTGCGAAACATGTTTCTTGAAGCGAGAACACAAATCCAACCTGTACCATTTTTCGTGTGTTCACTGGGGCTGCATCTTGTCCTTCTAGGTCTGCACTGAAAATAAACTGACGTCAGGCAACAGGCAACAGACAACAGACATTACGCAGTTCTGCCAGTTGTACGCCGTGGTGCCACAGCCCAGGCCAGCCTTCGCCCCCGGGGGGAACCCAGTGCCATCGCCTCGCCCTGGGGCGCCCTCGTGGGCTGTGGGCGTACAGACACCCTCCAGCCAGGTGGGGGTCTGGACACTGGTGCCACACCAGGGGGGGTGTCGCCGGGGCTGGTACCGCAGTGGTGAACTTCGAGTTGGTCGAGTCATAGGACGTGCACTGATACCCCATCTGCTCTGAGGAAACAGTAGTACTGGGTCCGCTTCCAGTTTAGTCATACTGGCCCGCTGAATGGTGCTCAGTTCCAAGATGCCAGCGGACGTTGACTGGACACAGGCCAGTCGCCCTCAGAGGTGTCGTAATTTGTGCACGGCCACGGGCTTTGCACTAGCCCTACTCTCAGTGCTTCAGTGAGTAATCGCAACCCTATGTACTCACTCGGCTCAGTTAGTTCAATCTCGCCTGCCCAGGACATGCGGTACCTGATGGTGGAGCGGCGGCCTTCAACGTGTGTATGCACGTCTATCCTCTTGTGTCCACGCCCTTGGATCTGAGACGTGGCCCAGTACGTGTTCCAGGGTGCCCACTGTTGGCGTCCCACGGGGTCAGGCACTCAAGCCACAGGGGCAGGGTGCAAGATGGGAGCGCGCCCCTTATCTTCACATGATTGGCTCCACGAATCAGAGCAAAAAAAAAACCGTAGCACGGCAAATGAGAGACCCAGGAACCTGAGGCAAAGAACGAATGCTAACACCAATCAAGGTTCTGAGGCAGTTTTTGAAACACGTGCCAACAGACTGTGTGGCATCATTGCTAAAGCAGCCAGAAGAATCAGCGGCAAGGTTGCTAGTATGGCTCCCCCTCAATCAGAAAGGTAGTCAGAAAGACAGGGGAGTCAGCTAACAACAAAGCTGTAAATGCTCCTCGCAGAGAGGATCTCTTTGTATTCTTGATGACCAGTAAACGGAAAGAATAAATATGGGATGATCAGGCCGAATGCAGACAAACAGGGGAAGCTCACTGAAACAGAGAATAGCCCCTTTTTTTTTTCCCACGGCGTTGGCCGCCACCCATCACCACCAACAGAGAATAGCCCTGGTAGCCGGAGGTCACATTTGCACCCGCAATCTTGATTGCCAAAGGCAACCACTCAGCAATTTCATTCATGGGCATGTCCTGTGCAAAGGGGAATTCAGGTCCCGGCTGCTGCAGCCAGCGGCGCCATGCCCCGTAAGCACATCTAGTATATGTATGGCCTTTCAATCAGAACCCAACTACCCAATGTCAATCGCTCCGATTCAGTCACACGTGAAACACCCTCGTTCAACCGGAGTAAGTGGTCTGGCGCAGGCTTGGTATCCTTTTCGGGCCTCAAATTCGGACCTCGGGGTTGAGGGCCATAGACTCAATCCTGGGACAGACGGTCAAAGTGTAAAGGATCTTTCAAGTTCCTAGCACTAACAATCCACAGTGCTCAAGGCATCAACCGGGAATGGAGAGAGAGTGAACACTGTCAACACTTGGTGACCACAAAAGGTAATGGACATCTGACCGAATACATCCCTCGAGTCAATTCCTGGACAGGGATTTCTGGATTCCTGGTTGTCTCTATGCACGGACACCGTGGGAAACGCCGCAGCGAACTCGCCACTGGCACTTCAGCCAACAAGGCGTCCGGCACAGACAGGGTTTCTGCAATGCAAGCACCATTTGTCATCCGTGACGCTCCGCGAACCAATAACTGCTATATACAACAAGAAATAATGGTTGACGGCGACGACGGCGACGGCGACGGCGACGGCGGTGTATTCTCCTTGTCTTTACACCAATAACCAACACCCCTGCACTACACTTGCAGCGCACTGAAACTTTCTGTGAGAGTAAACAGACCCAAACCAGGGCGACTACCCAGAAGGGTACGAAATCCCAGAGAGAAACTGAGAATGCGAGTAACTGGACCAACCGTATGTACAAAAACATGAAACGAAGCAAAATGCAGATCTCCCCATTATGTTAGAATTCCTCCGATCCCACTGTTCTTCACGAAGGTTCCTATTTGTCCTGGACTTCGTCCACTTTCTCACCATTGACGCGAGAGTCGAAGGCGGCCAGGCAGATGTAGCAGTCAGGATAGGTCCTGCAGCACTCAGCAACTTCGTGAAACACCTGGCTAGGGTCAATGCAGTCCAACATGGGCAGTTTTCACGGAGCCCGGTAATGCTCTTCATAGTAACCAGCAGCGGAGTTGACGACGCGGGCAGTGTTGTTGTTGGACACGAAGCTGCTATCCTCCGCGGAGAACTCCAGGCAAGGAGACACGGCTTGGTGGATCATGCTATCCACCTGCTTGCCAATCTGAGAATAGGTCAACGCAGGCAAGTACGAGAGTGCATGCTCTATCCTTAGCCATTTCGTTGTAAACTGGTACGGTAGTCGAAGATTGCGCTCACAAATGTCAACCCCAACAGTAATCTTCCATATGGTCATGAGTGACGTATGGAAAGAGTGTGGTATCGGTGGAGATCTCTTCGGGGCAACAAATTGCAGCTTGGCTTCATTGAATCATGTCCGTTCCCCAAGAAGCAAGAATCGTTCATTCATCGACCTCCCCACCTCGTTTGGTGTTGACCATTCGACGAGCGAGCCGGTGATAGCCATGCATCAACCCATAGTAACGATCCGGTAAGCAAGCAAGTGCGTCGATTGCAAAAGCATCTTACTTGCTGCACCATATTTGTCAACTTACTTGACTCGTCATAACCCAACGTCGGCTTTAACGATCATGGTGTGGGGATCCAAGGAACCAATGCATAACCGAATTCCGGGAATACGGGAGGCCACAAAAGGAATAAGGGATGGCGACATTGACGGGGTACACAATTTAAATGAGAATAGGGGCATGAGTACCCACTACTGTCTTGTCTTTGGGCAACACGTCGAGTACACAAGAAAACTTCAAAACCATCAAACCAGCAAGCACAGAAAGACAAGACAAAACCAGCTCAAAAATGGAAAGGTGGGGCAAAAGATCCCAAATGTTTCTCTCCTGGCCAACAAAAAACAACAAGAGACAAGGAGGTTTGGGAACCTGGGGATTAGTCTCCAAGGTGCGCGGGTGATACCACCGGTCCTTAGAGACTCTCAATTATCTCAAAGCCATCGACGGGGACTTGTTTGTTTCTTGTGCCCAAGTGCAAGCATATCTTGGGACTTGTATTGCGCCCAAGTGGAAGCGCTATACTCGCCGGGCACAAAGAAGTCGTACAAGAAACAAAACCAACACTACAACCAAAACTCAAGCAACGATCCCAAACTCAAAACAGAGTGTATTGTAGGGAAAGGAGTCCGCACAAGAAAGTCGAAAATTTCGGATTTGACAAATCAAAATTTAAAAAATGGGCAAACCAAAAATTTGGCAAGCCTCTGCTGCCAGAAAGATGAAAAGGTAGACGACTCCTTTTGTAACTTGCTAACAATCTAAAATAAATTGGCATGTGTGTGTATGTTAACATGTATTCATATATTTTGGGAGTGGGTTTGGTAGCACACGAGCAAAATAAGTTTCTCTTGAAAATGTAATAACAACCGATCAAGCAAACAACAAACAAAGCGAAGCAACAATCAAGAGCAACAATCCCACATTTAGGCAATGCACTCCTCAGTCCGGCATAAGTGCATCTTTCTTCTCTATGCCGTACCTGGTTGAACCTCGAGTATTCCATATCAACACCAAGAGGCACCCGCGCCTCATCTCCGGCCACATCTGGCCATTGTGTCGCCCCCACACATGGGCGAGGCTCACCTCCGCCTACTACATGTCTATGAGGAGATAAAGGAAGCAACAAAGAGAAACATATAACCATTGGGATACATCAACACCAATATTATGCATGGACTATTTGTATGCATGTGTGGAGAACGTGCATGATTGAAAGAATGCATGCTTCGACCAAACCATTCCACTCGTATGCTAAACCAATCACCAAACTCAGCACGCATTACACGGTACATGGCGACGGCGACAGGCCAGCTGTCCCAACAATAACAGACCACCGGCATTATGTAGAGACAAGAATCAGAAGACAATATCGCAAATGAAACCAGAGTGCCCTAAACACTGTACCTGCAGTTTTTATAACTTTTGTGCCTTGATTCGAAGTATACTAGGCTGCAGGGCAGCCTTCCCACCACTGACGCACTAGTATGTCAGAAAAAAAAAAGGAGCAGTGAGTCCACTCACTGTGAATAAATGGATCCTCAGACCCCTGTGTGCAGAGCAGACAGTACATCAGCAGAGGCACTGTGCCATCCACAGGCCCAAAGCAGCCTTCCACAGTGGACAGCCTTCCACAGACCTATACCAGCCTTGCACAGCCCCAAAGCAGCCTTCCACAGGCCCAAGGGAACCTGGCACAGGCCGAAAGGACAAACTGGTACACACGGATCTGCGCATAATATATTAACACTGAATAACAGAGTTAAAAAAACGTGTCGTGACTCGAACTGCAGAGTCCGCTGACTGCAGAGTCTGCAAAAAAAAAAACACAGTGGCAAATAAATTAGCATGTGTCTGTGTGATGTGAGATGTACATATCAAAGTGATCGCACCCATCATCGGCGTCACTGATGCTGTCGTCGCTGCTGTCGTCTGCCTTCTTCCTCTCTTCGGTGCGCTTGGTCGTGGCGTCGCGCTGCCTTGCTGCGCGCTGACGCGTCGCGTCGCGTCGCGTTCCCTTGCTATGGCCCTGTCCCCCTCCTTCTGATGCGTGGCACTGCTGCTGCAGCAGCAGCTACATCCACTGCAAAAGGGTCGTCGAACCTAGGGGCGGCTGCAGGAACAGGTTGAGCATCCCCTTTTGGTTCTGGTTCTCGGGCTTCTGGAACCACTGGTTCCTCCTCTTCTCTCTCTTCAACCACAGGGCGCAATTCCACAAGTGGCCCCAAACCAATCACCCCCCTTGGAATCTCAATCTTATCCACACTCCCGGCAATGGGAGTCTGATCCAGACAGATCCTCCAAGAAGCAGTGATCTGGGAACTCAACGTAGGGATGTGCATCCACTCACCAATCCAGCGCAGCAGCAACTTCTTCATATTCCTCTCACTCACGTCCAGCTTGGTCCAGCTTGGCAGGACCTTGGTGTGCATCAGGATCCCGTGCTTCACTGCTCGCTCTCGGATTCTGTCCTGGATGTACTTCCTCATGCTGGGATTTGGCAACTGATCCCCTGTATTGCAGAGGTGAGACTTCTGGGGAATACCATAAAAAGCCCACATGTCAGGGATCTCCTTCACCATCCACAGGTGCGCACTCTGCTCCTCCCCCTCCGGTTGTTCAAGGAACTCTGTGCCGTGGCAGGGAGCCCAGTCCATCAGGACAATTGCGGGCGCGTACACAGGGAGGTCCAGGGATCTCTTCGTCGTTTTTAAGCGCGCCTCTATCTTGTGCAGCAGGGCAATAAAGGTTGCGCCAGTCTGCGCCTTCTTCTCTGCATACATCTGGACAATGTTCGGGTCAATCCCATCGCCCTGCACCAAATACCTTTTTGGACTTTCCACGGATGATCAGGTGCGTCAGCAGCACCTTCCGACTCCGAGTGAGGACAGGACACGCCGTCTGTTGTCGCTTGTCGTTCGACCCAGCTACGACGACTCTTTTCTTGTTCGAGAAGCTACCGGGGAAGTTGGGCACATACTGCAGCGGCGTCTCATCCATTGCGAGCTGCAGATCCTCGACAATTGCTGTGTCCCATGGGATGCCAAACCTCCTTGGGTTGCTCACGACCGCGTTGTAGGTTTCGCGCCACGCGTTCTCTCGGATCAACTCTTGCTCATTGGACTCCAGTCGATCGCTCGTGATGCATCTGACAAAACGGTGGAAGTGGCATCCGTGGCGGCGAGTACTACCATAGCGTAGCCGTCACACAATCTCAGACGAAACCCGTGTCTCTTTTTGAAATTGCTCGCCCAGTCTTGCGAGGCGCTGAAGTGCTCGGTCTCTGGTCTGTGTGCTCGCACCACCTCTTGCGCCAGCGCTTGGATGATCTTGATGTCAAACACAATTCCTTCCGCTTGGATGGTCTTGATGTACTGAACGAGACTGAGCCGGTTGGTCAGGACCCGTTCACTGCGGCCTTTAGCTCCCACTACATAACAACATACTTCCAACATGTCATTCTCCTCATCTGCCGTTAGTAACCCAGGAGCTCCTTGCCAGCGAGAGACCTCGCCATTCGTGAACTGCTGCCGCCAAGTGCAAAGGGTGCTGAACGGCGGGCAGCTGGAACCATACTGGAAGACAAGAGGAGCAAAGCTTGAGAGTTGTCGCGGCACACTACGTTGCACAGACGTGGACGGCTCCGGGCAGGCACACACTCGCAAGACCAAAGCGTTGTATGATGTACTGGCGAGGCTGTTGACAGCCTCTCGGCGCTGGGCTTCAGTCCACTTCAGCCAAGTCCTGTCGTCGCCTGTTACGTTGAGGCGTCTCTTGGCAGGTGGTGCAGTGCACTGGGATCCTCTGGGATGCTTTTTGTTTGTCTGGGTGGTGGCTTCGTCGTGCGCAGTGCGGAGGCGTTGTTGCAGCTGACACGCAGTGGCATCTCGCTGCAGATATCTTAACATCCCTAATAAACAAAATTTGGTCACGAGAGGCACAAAAACTTCATTAAATTACACTAAATTACACAACAATAACACCATTGCCTAGAAAACAGTAGACGTCTACTGCCGCCATCTAATATCGCATGGTATGAAATACGAATCCGGTAATATCCGAAGGACCTACGCAGGAAATGCTGTAGAAATACGCCACACACACTTACGAATTTCGACATTTGCGGAGTTTTTCCCCTTCGTTTTTTTGCACCCCCCTGTACCTTTGATTTCAAAAGGTATGGCTGAACTTGGCACCGGAGTGTAATGGGATTGCCACTAGTAGGGCAGCACTGAAAGCAGAATACCAGACGGCAGCCGCGATTCGCGAGTGCGCAAAATGTATAAAGTTAAAAAGATTCAGAGTAGTAGAGATTTTTGTTGTGAATTACAGTGTTTCAGATAGAATTGTCGTGTCTTTACGCTTGCTGCATCTCTACACATACAACAAGCGTAATCATGATGAGAGTGAATTCAAGAACCAATCAAGTGCCAGGACAATGAAGTCCAGTGCATGTGTTGCGTGTATGTTGCCTTTGGGATGCATCAAAAGTCAGACAGAAGGTATATTTCATGGATTTGACGAGAGCTGGTGATCCGGAAAAGATATAGACCACAATCTCATTACACCTTCGCATTGCAACTTGCACGGAAAACAAAGTCCAGTGCGATGCACTGCGGTGGTGTGCAAAGCAAAGCACCCAGCCACACCCTTCGCAATCAAGACACCGGTGACGACAGTAATTGGCGCCCTCCTCACATTGTCTGCATGTATGAGCAACCACACAGTGCATCAAACTGTGATGTGGAGCTCTTCCTCTCTCGTCTATCAGATTTTGATTGAGCCTCTTTGCAGTTATTTGTCATAGACCTACAGTGGCATACATTGTGATCCACTTTTTTTGAACGGTTGAGAGCACAAAATAAGTATACGACCTCAGATGATGTTTTTGCCCATGCTGGGAGGATAGAGGGAGAAGTAGCGCCTAATAGTTGATGACAAGCGCTCGTGGCAATGGATAGCGAAGGTGTGCGGGTAACCAGAGCTGTGAAAATCAATCGCCGCATTTTTTTCAAATTCCCGACTGTCACTGACTCACGGATCGTCTTCTGCATGATTGCCTGAATATTTCAAACCCCGAAGAGTTGACTGCTGAGAGGACCCGCAGCAGCTCGCCCAAGAAATCGTGTTTTTCGGATTTCATTACCTATTCCCATGGGGCGCAACAACCGCGATCGCACTGGCGGAGTCAAGTCAGAGATGGTACTGAAGCGGTACCCAGAACCTACGGCCCATGGCCCAGAGGCCTGTGAGCCGTCAACACCAGCTGTCAGCGGAATATCCCTGTTTTCTAATCCGCCGGATCTGGAATCCGATCCCTAACTATTAAATCGATGTACCATTACTATAATTTTACTGTCTTGGTCGATTTTCAGTTAGAAATCGGTGAAATACCCGATTTCTACCGCGATTTCTAATTGTCGTGAAATCGCCGCCTGTTGTCGCCTGTTCGCGCGCTTTCGTCGCTTCTCCGTGGAGAGTTTTGTGAGGGATTTTTCTCGGTTCAGCCCGAGGTTGCTGCGCCGCCTGACCAAGGGTAAGGGCGATTCGGAGAGGGCACATAAACCCGCATCGAATGGGGTGTTTCCCCATGTGGCCTTCCCTCTTGAAGGGAGAGTTGTGAGTCACCCAATTTGGGGTATGTTGCCATTCTGCCCCATTTGTGTGTCATTTTCCCTCCTATGGGGAAAATAGATACAGGTGACTATGAGGGTTGACAAGTGGCATATATTTGGACCTAAGTCCCCTGTGTCTATAGCATCTTTGGTTGGAAGGATCCTCGCCAGGGCCATGGAGATATGGAATCATGAGTGCGGGCCATTTTGGCCAAATTTCGCTGTTTTTGCCATTGTATGCCATATTGGAACTACCATATCTCCATGAGGCAAGGGACCTAGCCAGGATGAAAAGTGCAATTATTGTAGCATATGATCAAGGGCTGAACACCCTTGAGTTTCGTGTTTGCTCCTCCGGCCCATCCGGAGTCATTCAACTTTTTGTGCGATCCATGATCGCCCCCTTTGCAGAGCATGCTGCTTTCTCCCCCGTCCGTGTGGTCATCCCCTCGGTGAACAGTAAGCACCCAGTGCGACAGAAAGCCAAACCCCCAGGCATGGGACCAAAGGGGATATCAAGGGTTGTGAATCGAGGCCTTGCGTGATGAGATCGTCAAGGTTTCCTACCCTGGACGGTCGCCCGAGGCGGCCGACTCTGCCCTTTTGGCAGTTTATGGACCCAGTTTGAATTGTCACCACGCCGGGTGGCATGGAGATCTTTGAGAGCCAAGCGCATGGAAGTCTCTATTGGACTCTTGGTAGATCGCCTGCGGAATGGCGGATCCGATCTCCAAGCCGGCGTGGAGATATACCATTGGGGATACCTTCAATTTTGGGCCATTTTGAGCAGCCAAAATGACCCCTGTTTGGGACCTCAATTTCAGCCCCCCGTGTGGTCAATTGGCGGCCCCATATCTCTATGCCCATGAAAAGCCCGGACCTAATTTCAAGTTGTGCACTTAGATATAGGTCTCAAGTTCTGCCTCTTATCCTGTGAGCCATTGGTCTTGCCCTGGCTGAGCGAGCCACCCGTGGGCGTGACTCCAATTTTGATGATTTTGGCATCATGACCCCACGTGGCGAAGCCGTGGCGCCCTGATGCCGGGGACTCATGGGGAACCAGGTTAGGGCGAGGGTCCAGGGATTTCGTGCTTGAAGGGCATAGAGTCAGTTGCCTTGTCCCTACCTCTGGATGGTCCAGACGAGGAGTCAATTTTGGAGTTTTTCGAGGTAATATCAGTTTGGGCTGGAACAGCCCATTTTCAGCTACCAACTCCTAGAGGATAAGGGCGGGGCCTTATCTCTGGCTCAAAAGGGGAGTTGGGACCTGCCGTTGGGGGACCATAGGGAACCACTGTTGGTTCGCTTTGGAATACCTTGGTTTGCAGGAACTCGCCTGTGGCTGGGCGGTAAACCCTCCCCAATGGGCAGGGTTTCAGGGTCCGGACTGGGCAGGGCATGGGTTGTCTGTGAGCCCCCGCCCCTGCCAGCCACTGGGAGGGTCGGACCTGGGATTGGGATATGAGTTGCGACTGAGTGTCTATTGTCCTGTGATGCCCTTACCCCAGTTTAGTCTTAACCCTATGTGTACGTATCCTGATGTGTTGCTGTACATACTTTTGTTCCCTTGTTTCAGAGTGCCAAGGATCCTGAAACGCTTCGTCACATGACACGAGCATGAGGATGCCCTTGTGAGCGCAGTGCCTTGCCTGCCTGCTTGCTTGTGCGTGTCCACCGCAGCGTCCTGTGGCCAGGCCCCCCACGGGAACGCGTCAAAAGCGTTTCTCCGCCGCGGGGCTACCAATCCCTCGCGTGCCACTCGGGGCCGCCTGAACCCCGAGCACCACGGGCTTCGCAGCGCCGCCCGGAGCATCGCCCCGAGCGTCAACAACAGCGCCGAGTCCGTGAAGGAGGTGTAGCGACCGGAACTCCGACGTCAGCGAGTTTCTTCGGCCGACCAGTACCAGCCGCACTCCCAGCTGCATCACCCACCTGCACGACCACCATCGGGCGTCTTGGTCCCAGCCCTGTAGATAGAGTGGACCGCAGCAACCGCCTCAACAGCCACCCCCGGGACTAGTACATCGAGGGGAACGAGCGCCGATGGTGAACTGGCAAGAGGCGGGCAAGACGTGGCCGCTGCCACAGCCCCATGCTGTGTACCTACTGCGTGGGTTGGTGTGGGGTCAGCAATACCGCCACAGCAACCCCCGGTGCAAAGGCAGCATGCCCGGGAGCTTCGAGCTCCGCGAGGATGTGGGCGCCGACCGCCTGCAGGCAGTGGAAGACTCGCTGCGGGTGAAAGGATACGCCTACCGCTTCCGCCAAAAGCGCTGGAGGGTCTGGACCCGCCCGGACAGGCCCGACGAAGGGCTGCGCCCCGACGTGATTGAGGAGGACGAGAACCCCAACGAGTACCCGTCGGGCGCTACGATCAACGTCTCTATATGGGACATGATTGAAAAGAAGTTCCGAGAACCGGGGGACGAGCGTACGCTGCAGGGCAGCCACAGCAGTGCGTCCCGTGGGAAGGAGAAGCGATCCGCCGGGGACAAGAAGCGCGACAAGAAATGGCGGGAGTACCAGGAATCCCTGGCCGCCGAAGCGGCCCAAGCCGCGGAGAACGCGACCAAGGGCGGAGCCCCAGCCCCCAGCCCCCAACGGGCCAGTGGCGGTCACCACCCCGACCACACCACCCTTGGCGACTTCTTTGAAGTCGCCAAGAGGGCCAAGGCCAAGCCCCGTCAGCTGCACCTGAGGAAGTCAGGCCCCAGCAGCGACGTGGAGTCAGCCCACCGTGGGAGGATGCCGGCCAACCAGGCCAGCTCCAGCAGCAGCGTCGCCCCCGACCAAAGGGACGTGGCCCGCGCCTGCGAGCGTGCCTGCGGGGTGCCCTGCAACCTTCGGGTTGCCCGGCAACGGGCCACGCAGCAGAACGCTGCCGTGGAGGGCGCCGTCAGCATCGCCCAGGAGGAGGCTGCAGAGTGGGGCAGAGGCATGGCCTTCCATGCCTTGACCGTGGCGGCCATTGCGGCCGGAGTCACGGCTGCAGCTGCACAGGAAGCAGCGGCTGCCCGGGTCAGGAGTGAGGTGGCGGCAGCCGCGCAGGAAGCGGCGGCCGCCCACGAAGCCCGCCTGGCCCAGGAGGCCATTGCCTGTGAGGAGGCCGAGGTGAAAGCGTTGGAAGAGGCGCTTGCCCAAGAGAGGGCAAGGAAGGAGGCGGAGGAAAGGGCCCACGCCGAGGCAACGGCCAAGGCCCAAGCGGACGCCGCCAGGAAGGACGCCATCGAGGCCGCGCAACGGAAGGTCGCTGAGGAGAGGGCCAAGACGGAGGCGGAGCTGGCAGCGTTGGAAGCTGAGAAGGCTCGGCTGCAGCGGGCTCGGGAAGCCGAGGCTGCCCGTGCCCGAGAAGAGGCCGAAAGGCGAGCTGCCGCAGCCACGGCCGCCGCTATGGAGGAGGCGGAGGCCAAGCTTCAGCGCGAGAAACCCCCGAGAGGATCCAGAGTGGAGACCCTTCGAAAGCTCTTTGAAGGAGACGCCTCCTCCAAGATGAAGCTGGACCTGGAGGAGGACGACACGGGCAGCAGTGGGTACAGTGGCCCCACCGCCTACCGACGAAGGAGGGGTAAGGGGAAGACCCCTGAGAGGGCACGGAGGCCAGCGGGCGGACATCCCCACAACTCCGACCCCTTCTTCACCGCCAGCGATGGGGACGGACGAGACCGCCGACATCGCCGGGAAATGGCTGGCGGAGGAGGCGGAGACGTCCCCATGGAGCCGGTGGGTGAGGGTGAGGATCTCCCTCCTCCCTACCAGAGTTCTGAGTCCACCGCGTGCGAGACCGAGACGGCTAAGTGGGGCAACATGGACGAGGATGAAGACATGGACTTCGGCTACACGGAGAAGCCCCCACCGGGACCCCCAGGCGGAGGCCCACCGGGACCCCCGAGCGGAGGACCATCAGGACCCTCTGGAGGACGTCCACCAGGTGGACCCCCCGGAGGCGTACCCCCTGGCAGGGGAGGACCCCCTGGACTGGGCGGGCCCAGCGGAGGCCCTCCTGGAGGACCTCCTGGGGACCCCGACGGCCCACCGGGAGATGATGACCCGTAAGCCACCTGGCGATGGATCGTCTACCTCCGCAGGAGGGTCCAGGCCCTCAGGCGCGAGGTAGACACGGGAAAAAGCGAGATGATCCGCATCGCCAGGGTCGCCGCAGGCGCACAGAGGGAGCTGGACATCGCCTGGACAGAGATGGTCAAGATCGCCAAGGTCGCCACCACCGCCCAGAGGGAGCTGGATATCGCCAGGGGCGAGACCAAGCTGCTGAACAGGGTCATCAACGGCCTGCAGCAGAGGTTGGACAGGCTGGAAGGCCGTGGGAGCGTCGGCAGCGACCCCCAACTCCTGGAGTCCGGCTCGTCGGACGACCGCTGGGGACCCGGACCAGGTCCGGGCAGAGCCCACGCCCCCCGCGGAGCCCCCAGGAGTCGCCCCGGCACCAGTGCCCCATCTCTCAGCGCCCCCTCTTCTCACAGCGCGGGGCTCCGTAACGAGCGTGTGCTGCCCGGCAGTGGTAGTGGAGAGTGGCGTGACGAGTGGCTCAGTGCGGAGTACCATAACCACCGTGCTCCACCGCGGACACCGGTACGCCCCCGACGCCCCGCACCAGTCCAGGAGCCAGTCCCAGTGGCTGGGGGGCGATACGGGGGACTCAAAGATGAGGTCCCCGGAGGGGACGTGGAGTGGGATGTCGGCGGAGGGGAGGAAGACCTGGAGGAGTTCGGCATTACCACGCCGCATGGTGTACGACGGCAGGCCGCTGAAGGCAGCCGCCGGCGCCGTGATGAGGAGGTGTACATGGAGGGAGTATGTCGTGAACATCTAGGTTCGGCGTACATGGAGGGACCACGGCGTAACCACATGGATACCGCGGAGGAGATGGAAGTGGCAGCCGTGGGAGTCCGTGGGGGACGCCGATGGGAACCTCGGTCGACCTTGCGGCCGGCGTTCATGGTCTCTAAGGCCGCGGATGCCGCCGTGTGGGAAGACCTGAAGGACATCAAGCCCCCCACGTACGATGGCAACCCCCTCAACCTCGACCGCTTCTTGGAGAAGCTGGATGATTGGGGGATGACCGTCACTGAAGGCATGGATCCCGCAGAGGCGGAGAAATATGTCTTCAAACGGTTCAGGTGGTGCCTGCCGGAGGTGCTCCAAGAGCTATACTTCGTGGCGACCAAGGAGGAGAAATTTAAGACCCTCAAGGAAGCCAAGAAGTTGCTCAACGAGCAGGAGCGGGTGGACGCTCCGCAGGTGGCTGCCAAGGGGTGGAGGGCCATCAAGCTTCAGCATGATGGTCGGGAGATCCGCCTACGGGATTGGCGAGACTTCCGGGGGCAATACACCCTCTTCCGCCGCAACGTGGAGGACTGGAATGAGGGTGACGAGCAGGCCCGCCTGCTCTCCATGCTGCCGGAAGCATGGATCAGGAGAGTCACCAAGGAGGAAGCCAAGAGAGCCAAGTTCAACCACACGTTCAAGATGATGCTCCCCAAGGAGTATCATCCAAACGTGTTGGCTTGGACAAAGAAGCATGTGGCGCGAGATGTCAAGCGGCGAGAGCTGCGGAACGCCCTCCTCATCACCGTCACGCGCAATTGCGAGAAGACCGCGATGTTGCGCCTTGACGAGTGTGACGTGGGCGGCCAGACCCTCCGTCTGCAGGCCATCCCGGTGCGGATGACCTGCGACGAGGTCTTGGAGTGGGTTGGAGAGGAAGTGCTCAAAGAGTACAGGAATCTCCACCAGACCCGCGGGTTGAAGGCCGGTGACCGTGACGTCAACTATGTTGGCGATGGGTCTGGCGGGGAATCTGCCATGGACCCAGCGGGAATCGAAAGCGGTGAGGCCCCCGACGATGATGACGCTGACGATGAGCCCGCCGAGACAGCCGTTTGTGCCTTCGTAGCCAACAACCTGAACGCGGGGAGCAACCGGGGAAGCTGGAAGCCCCTGCAGAAGGGCTGGAAGAAGAAGGAGAAGAAGGAGCCCCGCCGCATGGGCGACCCTCCACTGTCCTTTGGGGAGTTCATACGAGCTCACCCTCAGGCCTGTTTCGTGTGTTATGGAAGGAACAAAGGGTTCAACCATGACCACCGAACATGTCCCATCCACAAGGCCGACACGGAGGCCCAAAAGAAGGTGCACGGGTCGAAAAAGCGTGCACCCGCGGGTATCCGGGAGACCAAGGTCGAGGTCACCAAGGACGAGCTCTCCAAGCTGATGTCGGTGGGGACTGAGTTGGCCAAGGAGATCCAGTGATCAAGAAGTCCTGGGTCCCCAAGTTGGACGACAAGAACAAGGACAAGGACAAGAAGGGTAAGAAAGGGGGAAAGAAGAAGAGTTTCAACAAGGTTGATGCGGAGGAGAGTACCCCTGCTACCACAAGGGACGCCCCTTAGCGGAGCCCCTGCAGCCAAGGGCCCCAGCTGGGGCAGTCGCAGGATGGTGTTCTGGGAAGCGCCACACCATCCCATTCGGGAGACAATGAGCACAAAGGGATTGCCGCGGGCGGAAGGCCCGGTCTGGCACCCAAGACGAAAGACAGTCGCAGTGGCAGGGTGGGGGCAAGTGAAGGCACGAACCCTTGCACCCGTCCATCCTTCGCCACCAAAAACGTGTTTGATGTGCTTCAACATCTTTGCGAGAGTATCGGAGGATCACCCGGACCGCAGCTGGATGCTGCAGATGGGCAGCCTGAGCCCATTGTCCACGACCTGCACCAGTCGCTTATTGAGCTTCTGGAACAGCAGGAGATCCTGAGCTTGCACGCCGTGCGCCGTGTTGGGCGGGAGCGGCAGTTGCACCTTAAGGTCCGTGCCCTATGCGGGGAATTGGAGAAGGTCTTTGACGTGTTGGTTGACACGGGAGCTCAAGTCAGCCTGGTCAAGGCTGGCCTACTCCCACCAGAGTGCTTGACCACCAGTCGGAGGCCTGTCAGGCTGAAGGTGGCGAACGGCCAGTACATGGTGGGAGGCACGAGGGAAGCGGCCATTGGGCTGCAGTTCGTGAACCACTGTGAGCTGAGCCGCCCGGACCTCGGCAAGGAAATCCTCCTGCAAGGTCGCTTCTACGAGGCCGAGATGAACTGGGACATGATCGTTGGGTACGACTTCATGATGGAGACGAACCCCGGCGTTCTCCCGGCCCAGGCCTCCATGACCCTGTACCAGGACGACCAGCTCTCGTGGCTTTCGTCACCTGAGCACCATGTGGAGTGCCAATGGATCCACCCGGAACGCAATCAGCTCGAAGTAGCTGCGCTGGGGACTGAGCCAGTTGGGCCAGCAAACCAGGAGTACGGCGTAATGCCGGAAGTGGCGAGCGAACTGGTTGCGGACCTGGGAGCTTGGGATCTGGCCCTGGATGCGTTCTTTTCAGGAACCTCCGCCCATCTTCGGGTTTGTGAGAAGTACTGGAGCGCCCAGGACTCCGCGTGGACGAAGCACTGGGGTCCGCATAAGGGTTTGATGTGGATCCATTGCCCCCGATGGGACATTCCAATGGCGGTAGCGAACATTCGCAAGGACCGCTCCAAGGCAGTGCTGGTTGTTCCTATGGGATGCACCGAGGAGGACAGCACCCGAGATTGGGTGGCCTCACTGACTAACATGACCTTAAACAAGGTCGCCATTGCGGCTGGAGAGAGCGTCTACCAGGACGCTAAGGGACAGCCCATGCCACCTCAGAGATGGGCAACGGAATTCCACTATGTGGATGGGGGCCTTGAGCAGGCCGACACCACGGACTTCATGTGTGTCAACCGCATCATAGCAGAGCCCTGGCGGCAATGCTTTGCGGTCTCCCCTGTTGACATCGGAGAATCGGAGGACCTCCTCACTGAAGAGGAGCTGGACCTGGTTCAGGGGTATATGGATCAGCCCTTTCACGACTGGGGAAGCCAGCGTGAGGGCAAGGGCCAGGACAAGGCCTGGTGGGAAGTGGACTCCATCGTCTCTGGTTCCTATGATGGGGATACCTTTGTAAGGAGGGTGCTGGACCACATGTCCAGCCAGGACGAGCCAATCGGTGGGAACCCAGCCACCTATGGTGACTTGTTCCGAGGCAAGACCAGAGATGGCCCTTTGGGCCACCTGGGGAGACCACCTGAGCCCGAACCATGCGGTGGTACCCCGCAACTAAGCTCAGTGGTTCAGGTGCCCGGAAAGGCCAAGGCAGAGTCCGATGAGTGCCCCAAGATCCAGGCCTTGAGGGCCAGGCTGAAGCAGAAGTATGGTGATACCTTCTTCAGAGGAAAGCCTGTAATTCCCCCACCGGTGCGTGGACCGTATGGTGAGGCCAAGATAAGGCTGAAGCCGGAGCCCCGTGTGTACCGTCACCGGGAGTTCGCCCTGAGGGGCGAGAGGAAGGAGGCCATGGAGAAGATCCTCCGGGATTTCATCGAGAGGGGCTGGCTTGAGCCGTGCCACTCCGAATGGGCCTCCCCTTGCTTTGTCGTACCCAATGAGGTGGCCGGAGAGTGGCGGCTCGTGGTCGACTACCGCGGCCTAAACGCCCAGACGCAGCATGACAGCTATACGCTGCCCCTCATTGAGGACATGCTGCAAAAGCAACACCGCCGGAGGATCATCACGGTGATTGACCTGAAACATGGTTATCATCAGATGCCTCTCGCCAAGGAGTCCCGTGCTTGCACAGCAATGAGCACCCCACTCGGACCCCTCCAGTGGAAGGTGATGCCCATGGGCGTTACCAACGGCAATGCAGCTTTTCAGCGGATGCTGGCGAACCTGCTTGAGCCGGTGCGCGACTGTGCGGACCCCTTTGTTGACGACGTGATCATCGCGTCCGGGGACCCCAGTATGAGCTATGAGGAGCTCCTGGAGGCACATGAGAGGGACGTCACCAGACTGCTGGACCTTCTGGTTCGGCACAAACTCACGGGCAGCAGTGACAAGGGCACCATTGCGGTAAGCGAGGTGGTCTTTGCTGGCCACGTAGTCGGGAACGGGCAGCGGAAGCCCATACCTGGCAAGGTGGCTGCGATTGAGCACTGGGAAAAGCCCAAAACGGTCTCTGAGCTACGGGCGTACTTGGGGTTCTGCAACTACTACTCGGGATATATCAAAATGTATGCCGAGTACGCAGCCCCCATGACGACCATGCTCAAGGGCAACCGTGAGGAGACCAAGAAGGGGTCCAAGAAGGCTTTGGTCTGGAATGAGGAGTCCGACCGTGCCTTTGAGGGGATGAAGCAGGCGCTGCTATCCGCAGTGGGTCTGCACCTCGTGGATCCTGACCGAGGGTTCGTCCTGCGCACCGACGCTTCCGAATACGCCGTTTGCGCTGTGTTGGAGCAAGTGCTTGACGATGGGAGGCACGTGCCGGTGGCCTTCTGGAGCCGAGTTCTGGCGGAAGGCCAGAGACGGACGTGGACGCCCCGAGAAAAGGAGGCGTATGCCATCGTCATGGCTCTCAGGAAACGGGCTGGGTACAAAGCCCTCCATCCCGTCACCGTCTGCACCAACCATCAAAGTCTGCAGTCGTGGCACAAAGAGCACGTGGACACCCCCTCTGGTCCTGCCTCCCGACGGGCAAGATGGCATGAGACCTTGGCCAAGTTCGACCTCACGGTTGTGTATGTTCCTGGCAAGGACAACACCGTGGCGGACTGTCTCAGTAGGTGGGCCTATCCCGCCAGCAAGGGTATGACGGATGTCTCCGCCCATGGCGATGAGGCTCAGACCGCTGTGGCCAATAAGATCATAGAAATGGAGCGCCTGATGGAGGAGGAGGGTGTTAAATGCTTCGTCGTCATGGCTGCGGATGCCCCCCTCGGAAGGAGGATGGGCAGAGCGGTCAGAGTACTCCCCCCTGAAGGAGCCGAGTCCGACAAGCACCTCTTCCCTGAATCTTGCCTCCAGGACGACTGGACCGACAACTACGCCAAGTCTGAGGCCTTTGAGGCCGAGTATAGGGCTGTGACCGACCCTGATGACGGGTAGAAGTGGCCAAAGGGGCTGACTGAGGAGGATGGCAAGCTCTACTGGAATGGTAAGCTGCTAGTCCCAGAATCCCGAGTGCTCAAGCTATGTGAGGCTTGGCACCACCACATGATGCACCCAGGGGTCAAGAAGCAAGCCTTGGACATGCAGCGCCGGTTTGAGATCGACCAGATCGGTCTCTACAACGCCATCAAGAAAGTCAGGAAGGGTTGCTCGGTCTGTCAGGCCTGCAATCCTGATAACCAGAACGTCAAGGGGGAAGCCCAATGGACTCTGGTGCCTGACCAGCCCATGGAGAGCGTGGCCATGGACGTCTTCTCCTTGCCCGAAGTTCACATAGGCAAGGAGACCTTTGACTGTGTGGTCCTTTGTGTGGACCGCCACAGCAGCTACGTGGTAGCCGTTCCGGCACGCAAAAGGGGGTTGCTTGCCAAGGAAGTGGCCGTCATGATGATTCGTCCTTGGCTGACCATCTTTGACATCCCCCGCACCATTTGCAGTGACCGAGAGCCCCAGTTTATTGGTGGCTGGTTCAAGGCCATGTGTTCCCTTATGGGAATACGTCATGCTAAGAGCGTTGCCTATCTCAGCCGGTCCAACAGCCGGGCTGAAGTGGCTGAAAGACAGCTGTTCGAGAAGCTACGCAAGATTCACATTACCAACCCACGTCGGAAGTGGTTTGAGGAGATGTGGCCTGCTCTGAAGGCCCATCATGACACCCCCACTCCGGGTGGATTGTCCCCTCACCAGATTTTGTTCGGCAGGGACCCCCTGGGTTGGGGACTTCCCTTGTCGGGTGATGGTATGGCCATGGACGCCAAGGATTTCTTTGCGCGGCAGGAGGCAACGGCGCGGGACATCCGCCAGCAGCTCGAGAAGGAGCATGCCGAGCGTCAGAAGTCCGCCGCGAGCTCGACAGCGCAAAAGTTCAGGGTGGGAGACCCGCTTTGGGTGATCAGACCCCGCCCTATGGGCACCCGCCGCACCAAAACCTGGTTCACACCCGGAGAGGTGGTCCGCAGGATTGGTGAGGACACCTACTGCATCAAGGTGGGTCACGGACAGTTCCAGGAGCGCCACAAGAGTCAACTCCGTGTGCGGAAACCCGACCTCCGTGGCCAACATGTGTCCCTGGACTACGCCGCACATGAGGCTGATTCGGACGACGACTACGCTGAGCAGGACGACTATACAGTCGAGAAGATCCTGGCCCAGCGTCCGAACGCCTCGGCACCCGGAGGCTTGGAGTTCAAGGTTCGTTGGCGAGGCTATGGGCCGTCCCACAACACCAGGGAACCTGTCTCCTCGTTTGTGCCGCGGATTAACACCCCCTTCATGGACTACATCCGCAAGCACAATACCAAGCTCCATGTCTCGGACTTGGCAGCGCTCACCCGGGCGATTGCAGCCAGAGGCGCCTGATCACCGCCCTGGGCTCTCCCCTGTGAGCATCGCTGGACTTTCCAGTGTAATTTCGGAATCCACGCTCCATGACATTGCAGAGCATGTAATTGCAGTTTGAAGGAGCTGGATTGTGCCCACGCCGGGTGTTCAGTTCAGGCTTAGATGCTTTCGGCAAACATTGTCCGTAAGCATTTTCCTGCTGACATTTCCCCGCCATGCTTGGACGGCCATAGCCCCCTGCTGAATTCGTTGGAAACCTGGGCGGATGGCCCCCTTCATTATCCCAAGTTGAGGCCTTATGGCCCATACGACGTTGCGCAACGGATGCCGCTGTCATCGGCATTGCAATTTTTGGGTTTTTGGTCTGGTCCCATGGCACTTGCGGGATCCAGACCAGTCTATGTGTGTCTGCAGACTATATATGGCCTGAACTCAGGCGTTTTTCTGTCCATCCTCCTGCATATGCCTTATCCTGACCGGGGCGTGGTTTGGCGCTCTATCCAGAGTGTGTTTACACGCCTATTTACCCATTTCTTGCTTACTTTTCCGCCCTTCAGGATATGTGCATCTGTATGTTGAGTGTTATCAGCCAATCACCGAAATATGGACTGTTTTCCCCCCGAAAGGACACGAATCGGAATACGATGGCGCCCTGAGTCGCCGTGTACGTGCTCTTACATAAGGTCCAGCTTGGACCAGTACCTAAGTCTAAGTAAGTCTACGTAAGTACAGATTGTCATGTTTGAGTGCCCGTGATACCGTGTGCCCTAGTGGCTGTGATGTGCTGAGATCCTGAAGGCGCCAGCCGGGAAGCCAAGTTGCCTGACTACACTCCCAGCGGTCCGCCACTGTCAGTCCCAGTGTGAGCCTACCGACTCGCAGACGCACTTGCAGTCGGGTGGCGACCTCCGGTGTCCTGACCTCGGTCAGTCTGCCTGGGAAACTGGTGGTTTGAGGAGTCGACGCCTCCGCCCAGACTGCATGGGGACTCCTCCATGCATGGCCTTCATGGTAATGGGGCGAGGGAAAAGACGGCCTTGATGCCCGATCCCTTATGGAGGAGCTCGTTCGGCTTTACCACTCTGGACTCGCGTCGTGGATATGGACATGGTGCGCCCGAGGAAAGACCCGTGGGGACTCTCCCCAAGTCTGCGGCCTTGGGAAGGCTGGGGTAGGCTGATGGATCTTTGTGGTCGCTTTTGACCTGTTGGACCACCTCGGTCGTCGTGTGACGCCTATGTTGGCCGTGTATGCCACTGCCACTGTGGTAGTGACCGTCGCAGCCGGCACCCGGTGCGACTGGTATGGGTTAACGAGTCCTTTGGATGCCCAACAATCGCCGCCAGGACCCGGGACTTGATACTTGATACTTGATACCATACTTGCAGTTACAGGCACCCAGCATCATACCTGTCTTACCGTGGGATTGTTATGGGCGACCTAACCCGCAAATCGGCCTGAGGTGAGGATGTGACACCCCCCCCCCCCTACAGGGGATGGTCCTGGGTACCCGCTGCCATGCTTGGGTGTTATCGAGCCCCCCCCAGGGTTTGCTGTAAGGAGGGGGGTGAAGCGGTACCCAGAACCTACGGCCCATGGCCCAGAGGCCTGTGAGCCGTCAACACCAGCTGTCAGCGGAATATCCCTGTTCTCTAATCCGCCAGATCTGGAATCCGATCCCTAACTATTAAATCGATGTACCATTACTATAATTTTACTGTCTTGGTCGATTTTCGGTTAGAAATCGGTGAAATACCCGATCTCTACCGCAATTTCTAATTGTTGTGAAATCGCCGCCTGTTGTCGCCTGTTCGCGCGCTTTCGTTGCTTCTCCGTGGAGAGCTTTGTGAGGGATTTTTCTCGGTTCAGCCCGAGGTTGCGTGCGCCGCCTGACCAAGGGTAAGGGCGATTCGGAGAGGGCACATAAACCCGCATCGAATGGGGTGTTTCCCCATGTGGCCTCTCCTCTTGAAGGGAGAGTTGTGAGTCACCAATTGGGTATGTTGCCATTCTGCCCCATTTTTGTGTCACTTTCCCTCCAATAGGGGAAAATGGCTAAAGGTGACTATGAGGGTTGACAAGTGGCATATATTTGGACCTAAGTCCCATGTATCTCTAGCATCTTTGGTTGGAAGGATCCTCGCCGGGGCCAAGGAGATATGGAATCATGAGTGCGGGCCATTTTGGCCAAATTTCGCTGTTTTTGCCATTGTATGCCATATTGGAACTACCATATCTCCATGGGGCAAGGGACCCAGCCATGAGTAAGTGCAATTATTGTAGCATATGATCAAGGGTTGAACACCCTTGAGCTTCGTGTTTGCTCCTCCGGCCCATCCGGAGATATTCAACTTTTGGTGCGATCCATGATCCCCCCCTTTGCACCGCATGCTGCTTTCTGCCCCGTCCGTGTGGTCATCCCCTCGGTGAACAGTAAGCAGCCAGTGCGACAGCAAGCCAAACCCCCAGGCATGTGACCAAAGGGGATATCAAGGGTCGTGAGTCGAGGCTTGGCGTGATGAGATCGCCAAGGTTTCCTACCCTGGACGGTCGCCCAAGGCGGCCGACTCTGCCCTTTTGGCAGTTGTGGACCCAGTTTGGATTGTCACCACGCCAAGTGGCATGGAGATCTTGGAGAGCAAAGGTCATGGGAGTCTTGGTTGGACTCTTGGTGGATGGCATGTGGAATGGCGGATCTGATCTCCAAGCCGGCGTGGAGATATACCATTGGGGATACCTTCAATTTTGGCTCATTTTGAGCAGCCAAAATGACCCCTGTTTGGGACCCCAATTTCAGCCCCCCGTGTGGTCAATTGGCTGCCCCATATCTCTATGCCCATGTGAAGCCCGGACCTAATTTCAAGTTGTGCACCTAGATAGAGGTCCTAGGTTCTGCCTCTTATCCTGTGAGCCATTGGTCTTGCCCTGGCTGAGCGAGCCACCCGTGGGAGTGACTCCAATTTTGATGATTTTGGCATCATGACCCCACGTGGCGAAGCCGTGGCGCCCTGATGCCGGGGACTCATAGGGAACCAGGTTAGGGCGAGAGTCCAGGGAATTCGTGCTTGAAGGGCATAGAGTCAGTTGCGTCGTCCCTACCTCTGGATGGTCCGGACGAGGGGTCAATTTTGGAGTTTTTCGGGTGAATATCAGTTTGGGCTGAAACAGCCCATTTTCAGCTACCAACTCCTAGAGGATAATGGCGGGGCCTTATCTCTGGCTCAAAGGGGAGTTGGGACCTGCTGTTGAGGGAGCATAGGGAACCACTGTTGGTTGGCTTTGGAATACCTTGGTTCGCAGGAACTCGCCTGTGGCTGGGCGATAATCCTTCCCCAATGGGCGGGGTTTCAGGGTCCGGACCGGGCAGGGCATGGGTTGTCTTTGAGCCCCCGCCCCTGCCAGCCACTGAGAGGGTCGGACCTGGGATCGGGATATGAGTTGGGACTGAGTTTCTTTTTGTCCTGTGATGCCCTTACCCCAGTTCAGTCTTAACTGTATGTGTACATATCCTGATGTGTTGCTGTACATACTTTTGTTCCCTTGTTTGAGAGTGGCAAGGATCCTGAAACGCTTTCTCACATGACACGAGCATGAGGATGCCCTTGTGAGCGCAGTGCCTTGCCTGCCTGCTTGCTTGTGCGTGTCCACCGCAGCGTCCCGTGGCCAGGCCCCCCACGGGAACGCGTCAGTATGTGACAGAGTGCAACGAATTGGAGATACTCAAAAATCTACCGCCAAAGCACAATCCGCAAAGAGAAACCAACAAATTGCCCAACGTAGACTTTCTCCGCCGGCTCCTATGGTAGACCCACCCGATAACTCGGATCGCTCGCCAACTAAGGCTAAGGGTGCTGACGACTCGCGACCCTCTTCTCTCTCTCAACCCGCATCCTCTGGTTCGCCGGAAAAAAGCCCCTCCCCTCACAACACGCCCCAATTGAAAAAAGGAAAAGACACTGCTCCTCCACAATCACCAACACCAACACAAAAAAACACCCCACTTTTTTCCTCTCCATCACTACCAAAACCCGACGATGTACACTCCACATCCGCCCCATCGTATTTCTCCCCTCTGCCCCACCTCCCCACTCCTCGCTTCTCCAATCCAACCGAAATCCACCCATCAAACAAATCACGCCTATGCAATGAACTCGAAACCAACAACCTCCCCGACCTCTTTGACTTTCAACAAGCCTCCAACAATGTCTACTCCAACAAACAAATGGCATATCCCCCACAAGAAATCGGAAACCTCTTCAACGAACTTGATGGTGTTGAAGTAGCCATCTTCCAAACGGATTGGGAAAACCCCTTCGGCAACATGTACAAACCATACTACAAGACGGACACAGTTAACAAGAAAAACGCACTCCAAAACGCCAAATATGTCACCGCCGCCAATGGATTCTCTCAACAAAACATTGAAAGTGTCTTGCAAGCTTCCACCACAAAAACCTTCATTGCCACGCCCATCCTCTCCGAAATATACGACAACGACGCCCAAAATAACACATACGCCCGATGCCTCACTCTCTTCAATGCCTTACACAACCAAGCGCAACAAAATCACTACTACCGTGGATACCGCATCGTAAACCAACCCGACCCTCTCACCACACCATCCAACTTTAACATATGGGACTACCGCTCTTTCGTTCTCAAATTCCACCGTTACCTTACCGACGTCGACATCCGACACACCTATACTCCTTGGCTCCCTGACACAACCGCCCCAGTCACCACACTCAAAGAAGCCACCTTCCCCCGAGCCCAAGGTTTCATGGTCCTCACCCTAGACACCACCAAAACTTCTCCTTCAACCCGCCTCCATCACTCCCACTGGTCGACACAAGCATTCAATCTTGCTCCCATAACCACGACTCTCACAACCTCCTCCAAGGACTCTCCATTGCCGACAACATCGACCCACTCACCAAAACACTCGAACCAGTAGACTACCTCCGTGTTGACATCCAAAAAAAACATGTTGACAATGGAACTCCCGAGGACGCCTATAACTTTTTCAACAAACACTTGCTAGGCCGACACGGCGACACCGCCACCGTAGCAACCAAGGACGCTGACTACGGAAGACAGTGCTTTCGAAGACGACCATGCCCCCTAAGCCGAGACTCAGACAAAGACAAGGACAGCGAGTACTGGCGCTACGACATCACCTGCCACCCCCACAAAATCGACGAACTCTCCAAACAACTCCTTAAAGGACACAACAGAGAAGCATCTCCACCTCCACTCTTCACCTTCCCCATGTCCCGTTCTACCAATGACAACTCCTTCCTCATTGTCCAACGCAAAGGCCTCCCCACGCTTCATCCTTTAGAATTTTACAACAAGTTAATCAACACTCCAACTCTCACCGACTACCTCCTCTACATCATCATGCGCACCAAATTCTCCGCCATCATCAACATCGACCTAACGAAAATCCCGTCCAACTCCAACTCGAAAAATGCGCAAGCGAAGTGGCTCAAGAACATCCTTTGGCAAAACGGATTTCTCCTTCTCTACCCAAATGGTGCATACACTCCCAGTTCACGAACAGCCCCCACGACTAAAAACGAAGACATCATTCAACTCATGAATGAATCTTCCGTCCTCATCACCGCTCCACCGTCCATCACATTCAGAGACGTCACTCTAGCGGCAGCAATCTGTGGTGAAATCTCCGACATCAAAAACCACAACAGCAAGGGCGCCAATCTCCACCAACTCCAACGCTTCGAAGCTCTTTACTCCCACAGACACTCCGCCGTCATCGCCCACGATCAAACAATCGGAGCAGTCCACTTCACCCAAGGCACCAAACTCAACCTTCAACTGAAAAACCACGTCATCACCGAACACCGCACCAACAACCCTCACCTTGCCCATCACTCAGAATTCAACATCATCACAGCCTTAGGACACCACCTCGGGTCCCACTCAGAACGCAATAACAAATGGACTTCTCACCAACCCCCGAAAAAATACCTCAAACCAAATTCTTAACTCGTCTCCCTAGCATCCTCAAGCCTACAACCATACTTACATGCCACAACACACACACATCCACTTTTCTCTCTTTTATCCACGATAAATTCCTCTCGGGCGTGTCCCCCCATCTTCCGGCGAACTCCACCCCCCACATTCTCATTGGTTCCCCCCCCATCGTACTCATTTTTTATCGTTACGTATATTCACTGACTTCTCGTCCTGTTTGCATGGATTGCTATCTTCCTTCTCCCATCCATCTCTTCCACTACACCCACTTCGATACCCAGACTGCTTCTCTTCATGCTTTCGTTTGTGCCGTCGCCAAGCTATGGACTTCCGTAAGCTCGCTCCGCAACGACTTGAACAAATATAACGAGTTTCAAGAACGCCATCACCGTCTTACCTTACGTCCTTCATTTACCAAGACCTACTTCCACAATGTCGCAGCGCCGAACCGGTCCACAAATTACGGGAGATTGAACAATGGGCCTTCGCCGAAATCTCGTCCCGAATTGTTGGTGTGTGGACGTTGGATATGTTATGCACCGCGGCACCACATCGTTGACTCGCGCCTCACTTTACGGGGGATTGGATACAAGTCCCGCCATCACTTCCGATGAAAGCTCCTACATTCCTAAGGTCTGGATTTTGGACATTGGATCTATCGTACACCGGAGCACCGCCTTGCTGTCTCACGCCTCGCTTTACTGGAGCCTGATCAATGGACCTACTGTTATTCACGATGAGTGCTCCTACTTTGCTAAGGGTCATGTTCCCCCTCGCCAACCCCTTCCTTCCCCTTTCATAATTGGTCGGTCCCTCTTTCACCCGAGTCAATGGCATGTCAACTTGGCGATCAAGAGCAAGGGAGTGCACGTGCGATGGCGGCCGGCCCGGGTGTACCACCGGCTTTTTTCTCATCTATTGCCTTCGATTCGACTCGCCCGACTTCGCCGTGGGAGTGCACGTGCGTCCGCGGGTTCCGGTACCTCCCGCTCCACGCTCAAGTCTGCTGTCATTTGTTGCCGTGCTTTTTGTGACTGCTGGTCCGCACCGCTTCCTCCCAATTTCCCTAGAATTTTTCCCCGACCACCAAAACAACACAGACTTCACCACCACACCGCACGACACACAGCACTACCACCATCTCATTCTACTCTCTTCACTTTCATCCCACCGTTACACACCCCCACTTCTCATTCTACCTCACTCACTCCTATCTCGTCTCAACCACCCAGGCACACCCCTCCAAATGACTAACATTAACAACTCCCAAACGCCTACAACAACGCATTACACTCACTTCACCCCACATCCACCCATCATCCATTTACCCCAACACAACGGAACCGTAAACCACACCCACCCCTTGCTTTCCAAAACTAAGCTCAAGCTCACCTCCCACAACACAGCCAAAAAATTAGAAAACATCGAGGATTATTATCCTTTCTCATTTCCACCAAGACACTGACATTCTCTGCCTTCAGGAACTCCCCAACACACCTCAACTTGATTCCCCTCTCAACCTCACCATGTACTGCAATGTAGCCTCCGACCACACTAATGGCGTAGCCATTATCCTCCCCAAATACCTCAGCACCTTCTCTAAGCTCGTGAAACACCCCAACATTCAAGGTACCCTCATCGCCGTTGAAATCACCCTACCCGGATTCCCCCCTTTTTACATCCTCAATGTCTACAAGTCCCACATCACCTCCACCCAAACTCCAATTGAACAACCCGTATCACATCCTCACCGGTGACTTCAACACACACCTCCACCCATTCCTCGGCACTGACAAAGTCCGACACCCAAAAAAATGGCCTTGGCTTGAGCACCAGATTCACCCCCCTAACTCATCAACTATCCCCAACCTCTCTGATCTCTTCCGTTCTCATAACCCACACTCCAGGCAATGGACCAGACCTAAAAATCTGCGTCTGCCTGATTCTCAATCACGCATCGACTTGATCTTGGCTTCGACCCCCTTCATCACTCTCTTCCTCCCCCACAGCACCCACATTAATCACTCCTTCACCGTAACTGATCACCGACCAGTCTCCACCTACATCTCCATCCCCACCAACCCCATCAACATCTACAATATCCCTAACACAAGCGTTTTCTACCGTGCACTAAATGCATCCCAAAATAAACACCTGAGTTCCCTCGACTCCTGCATGCATAATCAACTCCCCCATATGGATTCTGCCCCCACGGACGAACTTGCCCTTCTTGCCGAACACACTTTCACCTCCTTAGTCAACGCTTACAAACTAACTACCCAACAAGGCCACCCCCATAAGCCTACCTCTACTGAAAAAAAGTTCACCTCAGCTATACTCGCCTCTAACAACTCCACCATTAACACTGCCACCACGAAAAAATTACAGAACCTCATCAATTATTGAAAACAAAAAAAGCAAAAGCAATTACAAAAACGTCTCCATCATTCACTCATTGCTGGTAAAAACATCAAGCAAGCTCTCTGTAACTCACTCAGCACTAACTCCAACTCTCCCATCTCTTTTTACGACCCCACCGGCTCCCTTACTTCACACCCTCATGACCTCTGCCGCATCATGGGTCATACGTTAGAGCAGTTGGGAGGCCCCAGGGACTTCCACCTTGACCCCCAGCTCATCGACTCACTTATGAAGCACTCACCCAAAATGCACCCCAAGTGCCATTCTCCCACTTTCACCCGCACCTACTTTGACACCATCTTGGCTCAAGCCAGCCCTACCAAGGCCTCTGGCTTTGACCAGACTAACTTCTACCTCTTGCTTGCCTGGGCATTCAATTGTGCACCCTGACCCTCCCCAGGCCTATGGTGCAACAGTGCAGTGCTATCAGCACCCTGGAAGTGGGATTCTGTGTACAATAGCCCGGTCTTCGGTGAACTTCGGCTCGCCATGAACGCTCTGCCCGTGGTCAGGCCGCTTTGGTGCAATGCTTTCGGCGGGTGACCGCCATGCCTAAAAGAAAAAGTAGCACCTAATAGTTGGAAGTGAAACAGTTTTTCATTTGCAAAATGGCCGAAAGGGTGGCCCCGAAACAGTTTTCCATTTGCAAAAAGACAGAATGGATCGCTGTAAAACAGTCTTACTTTTGCACACAACATTGGTTTTACAAAGAAGCATAAAATTTGCAAGTCAAACAATTTTACTTTTGCGGAACAGGATAAAAGTTGGCCTTAAGACATTTTTGCATTTGCAAAATTACATATACAATGGGCATAAATTAGCTCAATCTTTGCAAACATGTAGCCTAGGTGGCAACAGAAGAATATTGGTTTTGTGAAACATCATAATACTTGGAAAAGAAAGAGGATAGTGGGTAGTGACACACTGTTGCAAAACAGCCGAAGGATATTGTTGAAACAGCTTTACTTTTACAAAGGGGCATGATTCGTGGTGGTGAAACAGTAATAGTTTTGTAAAACTGCCCAACATTTTGAAGTGAAACAGTTTTACTTTTCCACAAAAGGATAATAGTTCGTGGTGAAACAATTTTTTTTCTACAAAACACTATAATATTTGTAAGTCAAAGCCTTTTACTTTTTCAAATCGGCATGAGTGAATGTAGATGTACTTTTAGAGAACAACTAGGTTTGGTCTATGTAGGGGATGCACACCACGTGTATCCACAAAGTTGAACATAATTTGGGTATGCAAACAAAATATAGCCCCAACATCCAAGTAATAGGAAGGAAGTGGGGGGAGGGGGCGGTTGCGGGGGGAATCTTGGGGGATGGCACGGGGGGGCAAGCGGATGACATTTGTTTGGATGACCAACACTCTCCAAGGGTAATAGCTGCATGCAGCACATGGTGGGAGAGTGCCATACAACATTGCACATGTGTAGTTTGTAGTATCTTGCTAAAAATTGGTGATTTTTGGTTTAGGGGGGGGTGCGGCACAATTGGAGCCACCAAGGTGGTTGCCCGGTAGGGGTGCTGCACAATTAGGGCGGCGAATACAATTTGGGCACTTTACCTTAGGGCAGTGGGAGGGTAAGACCTTCTTCCTTGATTGTCAAAAGAGGCAGCCCGAGCTTCCGAAGATACCTACCTACCTTCCAATCTTGACAACTTTTTGCGTTGCCCATACCATGGCTGTTCACCTATGCATCATGGTGTGGATACATCGTTGAGCTATCCCCAAAATGGAAAAACGGGAAAGGCTTTTGGTGCTGTGAGCTCACATACGTGCACTTTTCGATCATGCTCACAAAGCCAAAAGATTCGCATAACTCTATGAAAAAAGATCTAGAAAAAGAGTCCGGCGTGTTGCCAAAAAGTGCTCAAAAGACAAAGGCTTCGAAACTTTTGACATACCCAAATGAAAGCAGCATGAGTGGAAAGCAAAACGGGGACATTACTTTCTTTGACCAAGCTCATGGTGCATGTGTACCATGAGTTCGTCCGAGCGAAAGAAAAGCTTGCGCGTCCATTTTCTCTGAAACGGCCCGCACAAAAATTCTGCAAATTGGATTAGATGAAAATACATGGAAAATTCCTCAAATTCAGCCAACATGCTTTGCAACCTCAATGGTTAAAGAAAGACTCTCCAAACAAAACTCGCCACGGAAAGCGTTGGCAAGCACGCGCGGGCATCTCTCACCCACATTTCTGGGGAGATTAGGAATTAATTGATTTGGGCACCAGAATGAAACTAAAGATATTAGTGATTGGCCCCTATGGTTAGGAACGATTGACAACAGCGATCATCGATTGTCCCCCAAGGCACAACACTTCTGCCTAACGGTAACAGTGTGGGCATACTCTACACTGATGGACAAAGCACGAGTTTCCTTGTCCACACATGCTGAGGGCCGGCACGGTCGATCCCAAAACACCCCCCCCCCCACACACAACCTCGTTCTAGAAACAGCTTTTGCCTGGAAAGACCATTTGGGAGTGACGCACACGAAAAACTAAGCGAGGGATGATTAGGTGTTAAATTCCTGGACAAGCTGTCAATTGCCTTACAGGGACTAGGTACTGGGAGCCAAAAGAGTTCGGTGAGCCAGATCCAAGATGGAGCGAGCCTGAAGCATGCGCGTCGACACAACGAAAGCGTGTAAAGCGTGCCAGGCGCCAGCAACGGATTGTGGACATTGTCAAGGTGTTGCTACAGGCTTTCCTTGGCTCTAGATAGCCCTGTGGACTGCAAATTCGATTTCAGGCATGAAAGAAGATGAGAACTTGAAGTAACTTAATTAACAAACTTTCTTGATGATTTGTTTATAAATTGATCTGAGCACCGGTGGCATTGAAAGCCATGGCAGCACTTTGCATTCCGGAGTGGACAGTTGTTCACTTCATTGTGTTTGTATTGCGCTATTGTTTGGTAGGCATGCTGATAGTTTTTTTTTTTTTTGCTTTTGTTCCCCCCCATTTTATTATTCACGTCTTTGCCATTGACTGCAATCTTGAAGCTTCCAAAACCCTCGAATTGCATTGTTGGCAAAAGAATTCGCATAATATTCTCGTTGAGTGGACCGAACTAAAACTTGTCCTCTTGGCTACCCAATAGACAGCAGGTGCTTGGTCAGGCCAGACAGCTAAATCTCCACGCAGCGCGCACCAAATCAGGTGCTCCACCTTTGGGGGCGTCCCCCAGCCAAAACTTCTGAAAAATTTCCCGGGCACCTTGCATCCTTCAATCTTTCCCTCGAAGCAACTTCCCTGTAGCAAAATGGCAGCGCACACCACTGTACCCACGGGGGGGACGTCTCCTCGCTTTTAGATGCGACTCCCCCCCCCCCCCCGTGGAGGTGGGCCGAAGGCCCCAAGGGGGGGGGGGGGGCATTGGAGGGGGGGGTTCAGGGAGGGGCGATGGGGGGGGGGGCGGTTGGGAGGGTTGGCTGGGGGGGGGGGTCCAGGTGGGGCGGTTTGGGGTGGTGGGTTGGGGGGCGGGGGGGGAGGGGCATCATTGCTCTCCATTTTGGACCCCAACACTCACTCTAAGCCGAGCCTCGGGTGAGAGCTAGGGCTAGGGGCAGGCTAGGGATAGGGCTAGGGTTAGGGTTAGGGTTAGGGTTAGGGTTAGGGCTAGGGTTAGGGTCAAGGGTAAGGTTTGTGGGTAGGGTTAGGAGTAGGCTGAGGATTGGGGTGGGCGTTAGAGTCAAGGTTGGGTTCAAGGATAGTGTTGGGGTGCAAAGTGGACAAAATGGGCAAGGGGAATGAAAAAAAAAAATTCGGGCGCCTTTGGCGCCACCATATGTATGGCCAGTAGCTGTTGACCCTTGGCAACTAAGTGGGCCCGGAGGGCAGGGAGGGGGGGGGGGGAGGGAGTCGCGTACCAGAACCGAGGAGACGTCCCCCCCGTGACTGTACCTAAGTAAAACCCATGAAAACCATAGGAAGCAAAGTGGCACTCATGCAGGGGGAGGTTTCATAACCAAAAACACATGCAAGCAAGAAAAAAACAATAAGTTAACACAGCTTAAATACCTGTCTTCGTGGGGGAATGTTTGCCCGGCGCATTACCTTTGTACCAAGTATCCCGGCTCTAGTCCGAAATTCATCCTGACCTAGGGAAGTCCCCAGGTAGACCGCAGCGGACACCCTGCAATTGTATCACCACATACCAGGACCAAGGAGTCCATTTCACAAATGTGAGACCACGAACAGTTGCAAAAGCACTCATCGTTGCTTATAACACCCAAATTATATGACAAAGCTGCCACAGCAGGTTAACCAAAATTGGCCTGGTTGTTTGGTGAGGGGGGGCAAAAACAGGCATGGGGGGGGGGGTAAAAAAAAAGATGCCCGGGGCGCGCCGGGCGCACTAAGACCCCCCCCTTGAGCAAGAAGGCTGAATATTGTCCACATTCTTTCAGCGTTGGCCACACTTGCAGCAATGGGCCAAGTGGTGTTGGGCATTGCCCAAATTCAGTTCAAAAAACACTTTGACATTCCGTGTGATAACAGCACCCACATAAAACAAAGCAGTTGGCAGCAATGCCCTCAGAGTCACAGTACACTTCTGATTCAAGCTCTCCATTACTTGGAAAGCTGCTGAACCTCAAGGGGTACACCTCCTCCCTGAGTTACTGGGTCTTCCCTCTACGACGTTCTCCAGATGCTTGGATGGTGGCAAGCAGGGTTTTCGAAGCACATGACACATGCTGACACACACGCGCACGCACACACACACACACACACACACACACACAATATGCACCCCAAACAGGCAGCAGTCAACACGGCCTGAGTGCACTGATTCTCGTTAGGTGCAGTGTCAAAACAAAAGCATATCCAGACACGGGACTAGATTCTTCAATGGGAAGAACGTGACAGTGTGACATGCGCGCTCACACACACACAGAAGCTTGCGTTGGCCGTGCATTTTTTTCTTTCATGTGTGCGTGTGCTTTGGGTGTGTCTGGCAGTAAGGTGCGTGAGAGTGCACAGCCAATGTGCATGCTGCGGTAAGCACGGGCAAAATCAGGGAAAATGACAAAAGCAACACAACCCCGCGCTACCGTTGGTGCTTAGCCATATTCAGACCATGGTCGTCACCCTCCGTTGATGCTTAGACAAGCCCCTGTTTGTGTGCGGCCAGTGCCCCCCAACCCCCTGGTGAGAACAACACTAAAATCGGAAAATTTGACGGAAACAACACCTAGTGTTGTTCTGGCGGGGGGTATTTATAAAGGGCAAAGTAGAACATGGGCCCAAAGGTCGCGGAAACAACACACACTATTGTTCTGACAAGGGGGTTGTTCTTGCAAGGGGGGTTACAACGAAGACAGATACCCCAAAAACCTGTGCATTCTTCACTCAGAGTAAAATGCTCACATGGAACCACATGGTATAGCATCTGCGTTAGTTGGTCACTTTGAAACCCATGGAGCAACTAGATCTTCCGTCTCAGTATTCGGTTTTATGTTGACTTCAAGTGTGTCAAAAGCTTGTGCCCACATCGTGCTACAGGGAGGGGAGGGGAGGGGAGGGCTGAAAATCACATCACAACAAACAGCATTGGGTTGCAGTGTGAAGCAGAGTGTCATTACAAGCAGAAAGAAGTGTCCAACTGTGTAAAACGCATGACCCAGCCCCTGTTTCCCGCTACAACCAGCCCACAACCACGTCACATTCTTGCCCACAAATACTGTGGTCAGAAAAACGACAGTGGCGCAGGGTCACCGTGCTGGAGGCAAGACTGTAGTTAATTGGTTAAGGTTTATGGGTGCTAGGTGCACCGCAGCAACACAATGTGCATGGTTGATTTCAACTGCTTGTAACGTGTAGGGGACATCTTCCATGTTGCACGCAACACGCGTGCACGCATGTTTTCAGCAATCGCCGTACAGTCTCGTCTGTGTCCGGGCTGGCATAACCAGGGTGGTCCGGCAACAAATTGCAACTGAATACAATACAATACAATACATTACATACTATTCGAAAACTTTTATTTGCTCGCACCGCTCAATGACCGTCACCTCTGAACACTGAAGCATTGCAAGTCCTCAGTCTCTACACCAGATTTCGCCTTTTTTTTATGCATATATTCATGGCATTTTGTTCGGTGCAGTGGCTGCAGTCACCCATCGCCACATATTATATACAGGAGCAGCTGGGAAGCAACTACAAACCTTGCCCATTTTCTCAGATGATAGATTGATTGGCCATCAAGTGGGTAACAGGGCAGCAAAATCAAAACCTTGCAGAAGCAGCCATTTTGGGCTGTGTTTGCCTCCGTCTGGTTGCAAAATGGCCATCACTCAGTGCAGCGACACTCCCCCAGGAGTGTCAAACATCAGTTTCAGGCATCTGCCTGCTACAGGCCCCGAAAAAAGCTCACTGTAGGGGTCAGCAGTTGGGTGTGGAACGGAATGTCTGCCATGTAACCAACAAGGTCAGCAAACTCTTGGGTGGACTGCCGGATAACGCACATCCTCGTGTGTTCTCAAGGGCAATCATGCCATGCTGTCAGTGTGCAAAGAAGGTACAATAAATGCATCCACAATCCCCTTCGATAATATGTGGCAGTGAGTAGTGTTGGAGGGTTCATTTTTATTGCATCATGCTGCGAAAACGTTTCCTTCTAGCTGAGCCCCATGGTCAAGAAGGTGTCCTCACTTTTGCACTCCTTTGACCCATCAGCCAAAGTGGCCATGCTTCACGTGACTGTGAGTGCTGCTCTTATCAAGGCCTATGCTCTCCGTTTGCCAGTTATTTACCCCTTCCACTTTATCTGATGCAAATTGTGGACTGGGCACACACTTCGAAGGAATGCCAAAACCCTCAAGGGGACTTCCCTTGTTCAAATGGGCCATCCACCAGGTGATGGATTGATTAACGACACAGAATTGGGACAAAACAACCAGCGATCATAACGTCAATCTCAAATGCATACGGACGGCCATTCCACCGCCTTCGCAACTCACCGAAACTAGGCTTGCAAGCACGTGCTTCCCGTTCAACTTGTCACATCGCCCTTCAAGCAGCCTACAGCTCTCAGCGAGCGCCCAAGAAAGGGTGCTGATGCCATGTTGCATGTCCTATTCATTGACCTGGGAACCTGGATTTCAGGGCCTGGTATCCTCCGTGCATGACGTGCACACGTTTCAACAAACACCGTCACCAAGCAGTGCACGCCACACAGAGGATCGACCCAGAGACTTGCATTAAGTGCACCAAGACAAACCCACGCGACCGAGGAACAAACGAGGAGGCCCTGGCAGGTGAGGATCACTCCCCACCACCCATAAAGCAAAGTGTAACCATGACAGGCATCATAATTGCCCCTATCACCACCATAGCATATGCCATCCCCTTCATGAAATGCCACTCTTCAAAATATTGGGCATAAAACAAGCCAGGTAGAATGTATGATATAGTGGTACTGCCCGTGGCACCAACGAGCCCCAAAACAAGTCCAAGGTCGTGCACGGCCATACTGATTCCAACACTAAGAACCAGGATGCAGAAAGTTATGGTGTAAAACACTCGGTTGTCAAGGTGTTGCGCTGGTTCTCCTGTTACTAACATAGACACGGAGTTCCGACAAGGGTGGCATTGGAGTGGATAGCTGAAAGCCATGTTGAAAGCCAACCCAATACGGCCGACAGCCAAAAATTTTGTGTTCGGGTATGCAGCAATAATATCTTTGGAAACGTTCGACCCGTAAGTGTGGTAGCCGGAGTATGCAACGACAAAGTAGAACAGGCAACAAGTGGTGACTGCAAGGATAATAAAAGTGTCACAGCGGGACTGGGTTGGATGCTTTAGTTCGTTCACAAGTGTGAAAGTGTTTTGGTGGCAAGTGTAGCCAAAAATGAAAATGGGAATGACCTTCAGAATGGCGAAAGGTTTGTGGGGTGGGGTGACGTAAATGTCTCCCTTACAGTTCTCTCCCATACCCGCACAAGGATCCAACTTCGGGATCCACGCATACGCCACTATCATACAACACACATAAACCATTGTCATAAGAGACAATGCCGATGTGGCGCGCAAGGCATCCAACTTCTTAAAGCAAACGAGCCCTGCGACGCATGTTATGGAAAAGACAAGTATCCATAGCCGGCGATTCGTCAACAGAGACAAGGGAAAATCGAGTGTGCAATGAGGGTTGTCGTCAGAACAGAAAAGAGTTCTGCACGCGTCAGGCATGACATCGCCAATGACAATCAGGTAACTTGTTCCCACCCCGAAGCACTTGAACGCCACTGCGAGGTCGGCAAGAACTTTCAGTGTTGGAACCGTCAGGTCCGCCATGACGTTGAACGAGCCATCTGGAACTGCTCGTGCACAAGCGGAAAGTAAGTGGAGGCCTGTGGCACTCAAGATGCCGGCCAAAGCAAATAGCGACAGCCCGAGCACTATGCCGCATTCGGCAAATGCATGGGGCAAACCAAGGATACCCGCACCCAAGATGGTGTTGCATAAATTGATACTGCACGACATGATGCTTGCGCTCCCCACCTTCGGTGGCTTAATCAGCAGACAACTCGACTCTCGCAGATCGTCACGAAGCACGCCGGGGTCCAGTGAACCAGCAGTCAACGATCGCATGTGTCCAGTTCCGGAGGAAGTTCCGAGGATGCCATATCCACTTCCATTTCCGAGGCTAATGCCATATCCACTGCCATTTCTGGGTTCATTCACTTGGAACCCCTCCATACTCATGCTGCAGCGACAGAGAAGCTGCTGGAACTTACTATGCAGGGGTCAACAGCCTCACGCATAGGACGAGACGTCGATGCTTGCGCACAATTTCCTTCTCTTCCCGATTCACATTATGTTTGATGTCCACCGGATGACACAAGGTGAGCTAAGTCCCTTGCCAATACTCCCGAAAGTGCGTGGGGATAAACCGAATACAAAATGAGTGGATCAACGTGGACCCCAAGAATCAACCAAAAAGCGTGATTCTCAACACGTATAAGCAAGCACAAGGCTTGAATATCAAAGAGTGCTCGCCCCAAACTGGGGTGGACAGCCCTTCTTAGCCAGTACTTGATGGAGACCAAAGGAAGTGACGGGGGGGGCATTCCCTCTGTTTCCTTTCACACAAAGGCTACTGATCAGAGTAAAGATGAGTCTCCAGATTCCACCTTCAGGTTCCCTCACGCTGCTTGCGTTCGCACCTCATTCACCTCAGACCCATGATATGATGAATGTTTTTGGGGGCTTGGGCATGTAAGGGAAATCCCTGCCCACTTGTTTGAACCCTGTTCAGCCCTATTCAATCTAAGGGGGAGTATGTGCACAGCACCCCACGGCACCTCCAAAACCACACCACTGCCATGGGCAACACAGTCTCGGGCTTTGCGGCCCACTTGGATTCTGCGCTTCAACGGTATTTTCCCTCTCATTGGGCTGGTGTTGCAAACTGACTGAAATGAGAGGGGGTCAGACTGAGGGTCTTGGAACCCATGTTTTGTACCCATGAAAACCATGACCTGTTGAACGAATGAGCATGGATGGTAGCCCATTCCCGGTGGTGTATCTTGGTGTGTCTACATGACCCGCTCCATGCGGCAGCCAAATTGTCCGGCCCCAAGTTGATTGCTCTCCTTTCTTACTATGCCACTAGCTTGACCACCCTTTCAATCCTCGGAAGTTTCGTTGCCTGCTGGTCTCGCACCAACCATTGCTCCCATATCGCTTCCCCATAATTCAACTCCGTGTGTATCTATGAGTGTGCGGATGCTGAAAGAGGGGCCATGACCAGATCCAAATCTTCCACAAACTGCGCGGTTCAACTCCTAACTCCGAGAGAGGGGGAGTGGGCTGAGCTAGGGCGAATGAGTGCTCCCTTTTTGTCTGTCTGTGGCCCGTTGAGATTGGAAAGGAGGGCGCGATCAATCAGCTTGTTGCTTGATGTCTCTTTTTAGGTGTGTGGACCCCTCTCCAGCTTTTGCAATGGTGTTTTTTGGATGACGAGGATGAGTACACGGGGGAGGAAAGGGGGGGGCTGGCAATTATGGAGATAGAGGATACCATGCCATACACGAGTGGACTGATGCACGGATCATGTGGGCTTGATATTTCACTGTATACTTCCCAAGAGGTACTCAATGTGCGCGCCAAAGCCAAAGTCATACCCACTCCCCGTGGCAGGCACACCAGGCGGAATTACTCCAATCAGCTAGGCTTCCGGTGCCTACACTTTTCATTCCCAGGCCCACCATATCGTGTGGAGCTACTACATGGTTGACCGAACCCCCCCCCGTCGCCAGCTCCGGGAGGCACTCACACCTGCCTTAGGGTTTTTTTGGGGGGGTGGGGCTTGGACCAGTGCGGGTTGCAGCGGGGGCAATGGACCCCGGCATCTGTGGACCTGCAGTAGCTGGAGGTTCCTCACGGACGTGAGCCGTGGAGATGGGGTTATGATGGCCTAAAGAACAACAAAAAAGACAATATGAAAGGTTATCACGGCAAAACCTGGTCATTGCGCGATGACTACCGCAAAAACTACTTCAAGGCCGCAAAAATTCGAATATCATGTGGTTACTCCATCCAGCCATTCCGCAACAACCATTGGGAAAACCAGTCATTGCAGGGTTAGTGCGCAGTCAAAAACAAAGCAAAACATTGATGCAGTTCCAATGGCAACATTTGCACACTTGGTGAGACAGGCACATAAATTCCCATCTACATGCACACCTTCCTCTGAATAAGAGTGTTATTGCCTTGCATTGTTTATCTAAGGTTCCTAAGGTTGGATCATGGGGAAGGCCATGTGTGTAGTCTGCATTTTAAGAATGGCTTTTTTTATGTGCCTCAATCAAGTGTCACGGCATAATAATTGCTCTAGAGTGATTAATATTGCATTTTAAGAGAGGTGTTCAGGTGGCAACAAAATCATCTTGGACGAGATCATTGACAGTTTGGAAGATGATAAAAGATGATAACATACTGCCAATCGTTTATGTGGCTGCATATTATTGTGACACAATATTTTTGTAGTGTGCCAAAGAAGGTGAGGTGAAATACTGTAATGCCTCCAGTAATGTTGGATTGGTTGGGCAAATAGAGAATAACGCCTAAATGCTGTGCTTCTGTTGCTCCTTCTGTGCTTGTGTCATTATGTGTGTATCAGTTATACTTTTTTGACAATTGTGAAAACAACGGCAGCAATGTGTCCAACTGCCGCATATTACTATATTGCCCTTATGCTCAACTGTATCGGGGGTTCTTTTTGGGAACTTCTCTGCGTGCACTCCATGTGACCAGACCATGCTAATTGTAATAGCAACTGTAACTGGATAGGTGAAGAAGGAGAATTCAAGGAGAAGAGCAGAAGTCGTGATACTAGAGAGACAGATGGTGTATCAAGTGTGCATACAGTGTCCACCCACGGCAATGTGTCGGCGTAGAAATTGTGATAAGCCAAAATCATGACAATGGGAGGTTGATTGTCGCCGCCAGTTGAATTGTGACCAAAGTAATTGCTCCTCTTAAGTTGTACCATCACCTAATGGGCCTCGTCGCCAAATTCTTCCTTGACAACAACTTGATCAACGTTCATGCCATGCTACGCTACTTTCATTTAGGTGACACCCTGGAGCGCAACCCTAAGGGATGGCATAGAACAACACAATAGTGTCGCGGCCCAGCGACAAGTTTCGACACACACCAACTAGTACCTCGTGCCGGGGCTGAGCTTCAAGTGCGGGACCTTCCATGAGCAACAAACGACATTTGTATAGCGCCGTCTTTGTGGGGGGGGGGAGGCAAGGGGGACAAAATCAGAAGTGGCTTCATAACCCTTGCCTTGTCAAGGTCAATGCTGGGGAAAGATTGATATGGCTATGGGTATGTCACCCCCCCTACTGTCTTGGGGTCCCCATAGTGAGGGCCAACACGGCTACATCACCCTTGCCTTCTCAGGGTCCCCATGGTGGGGATTGATCAGCATGGCTACATCACCCCTGCCTTCTCGAGGGACCCCATCGTGGAAGAATCAAAGTGGCTACATAACCCCTACCTTCTCGGGGATCCCCCACAGGGGGACAAAATCAGAAGTGGCTGCACAAATACTTCCTTCTTGGGCCACGGAAAAGTGCCCCCAAAAAATGAGCATTATGAGTATAAAGACATGGGGTGACCTGTTGTACCAGCCCCTTTAAAATTGAGCACCAAAATTTTTTGGCGCCTATGGTGCCGTGCCGGCTAGTTTCTCCATTTTAGCTTTTAGCTTGTACAATGGTCTGGACCTTTTAAACATTTTGCCCTCCTAGAGGGGGGGGGGGTTATTGGGACTGCACTTGGGCCCCCCTTCTAGGGTGGGGGGGGTGTTGCATGAAGGTTATAACTAGCATGTGGGTGTGCACAACTTCAAAGCACCCCCATGGAAAACACCACTGGCTTGAGCACTATTCCTTCCAAGACACAAAAAATGAACCATTGTTGTCCCCCTGGAGAACCACACTCCAAACCCCACCCCCAATACCGGCGGCATACTTACATAGCCTTTTTTTATGCAGGATCCACGGGGGGGACGTCTCCTCGCTTTTATACGAGACCCCCCCCCCCCCCAGTAGAAGTGGGCCGAAGGCCCCCAAGAGGGGGGGGGGGTCGCGTACCAGAACCAAGGAGACGTCCCCCCCGTGGCAGGATCCCACATCTTGTCCCAATGAGGGTGCCACCATGCGCACATCACGTGCGTTGGAGAAGAGAATCTTTTAGTGTAATGCAGACCCTCTTGGAGGGTAAGCATAGACACGGTACCCTAACCTGGGAGTTTGTATGCAACAACAGTCTCCTCCACTCCACAAACCTCTTGGACTTGTGTGTGCAGGTGCATCTATTTGACTTTCATCTTATCCTCTTTTACCTACCAAGTGGAACCAGGTGGAATTGCAATGGTCTACAAAAAGGCAATGAGATCGCTCTCAAGAAGAGTTGAAAGTTCCGAGACTCATACATCCTGTATGACCCCTTTTCGGAGGCAACGTCCGATAATGAGCTTATTACATTGCTGAAACCCAAAAAAAAAACCACATGTGGAGCATCAAAAACACCTTATGGAGGGCAAAAACATGGGGAAATTTGCTCCAAAACCGGCCAAAACCTAAAAAAACAGCGAGTATATGGGCAAAACACTTCTTTAGGGGTGTTATAGAAGAAACCTAGGCATGTGTATGGTATGTGTATGAGTGGTTCCCAAAAGTGGTAGCCGCACGATGCCTCACTTGGTACCATGATAAAAAAATCGTCTTCACTCCTAATTCTCGACCTTAGATTCTTTTGTCCTTTTGCAAAACACTTTTAAAATGGTGAATATTTCTAAGCACAGCCCATGCCGCGACCCCCGCGCAAATGACGCGATGACAGATTGCTGGCAAAAAGAGTGATATAGCCAATGTCAATGCAATTGGTTGTCCTTCAAAATATGTTCTTTGTAAGAGTTGGCCGGAAGCGGCCAAGATATGTGACGGATATCAGCTAAACCTTTCCCTGAGGTATTGCAGACCACATCAACTCTCAACCAGCAAGAAAAGGTTGTTTTGGTGAATGTCAAATTTTACAAAACGTCGGAGCATGTCAATGGTGGTTATCAGGAACATCCTATCTGTTGACTTGCCAATGTGGTCAAAACACACAAATACACACACACCAGGAACCACGAAACAAGAATGGAGCAAGAAAAGCGGTTAAGCAACATGTGCAAACCGTGTCCGGAAGGGTTTTCAAAGCCCTGTGCAGGTTAGACCTGCGGGAAGCAGCAAGCAGGTAAGCAACAGACAGCAGGTGACTGGTGCTCAGGGCCAACTGCAACTTGGGTTTACCAAGTTATCTCTCTCCATCAGCGAGCACCTTGGTGTGGCGTCTCAGTGTCATCGCTGACTTCTACGGGACGCTGGCCGCTGCACCAAGGGTCCGGTGACACAACGGCAGGTCTCACAGGTCAACACAGATTAGTCACAATGCAAGCAACAGAAGTATGTATGCATGTATTGGATGCAAGGGGAAGAACCATATTATAGGGGGAGGCCCGTATGGGTCCAGGGCCCCGTGGTCGCCTGAGGCGCCATCATAATCCCAGGGGCTGTCATCTTTTTTGCCTAGCGCCTGCTCGGGTCGCAGCTGGGGCCCTCGCCTCAGCCAGAACCTCTGGGGTGTGCGGGTTTAAGTCACCTCGGTCCCTACACGTCTGTGCCGAGCCTCGCCCCGCAGCTGCCAACATGCCCGTTTGGCCGGGGGGGGGGGGGGGGGTGCCGCGCTCCCCCTCTTGAAAGCTCACCCCCTGGTGGCCTCAGGCGGCTGCGGCCGTTGCGCCCTGTGTCGCTTAGTCGACGGCGCCCCCCCTTGGGGTGCATTTTGCTTGTAGTGTAGCCCTAAGACGCTGTCTTGCCCTAACCTGCCCTGACACAAAGCAAGCAGTCACAAAACCGACAAACAGGCACACCAACTGATACTCAATACCACAGCGCCACTCAAGCGCCACAATATATAACAATGCACGGCGGCGCATAATTGTCACGGGCACGCATATGCTGGAGCGGGGTGGCACACGCGCGGCCCATCCCCGGGTACATGCAGGGCCAGTGGGCTGGTCGCCCAAAACACTTAAGCGATCCACAGTGTTGCCCAAGCGCCACAATGTAAAACAGGCCACAACGGCGCAGAACGGTCATGGGCACGCGCATGCAGGAGCGGGATTACCGTACAGAGGGTCCCTTCTCTCCGCCCCCCTTCCCAAGATCCCGTCAGGAAAAGTATATATTGCAGCTTTACCCCCGCCTTGGCTGAGCAGCTCCGACCACTCGTCAGAGAGTGACGACCTGTCGGCTGCGTAGCCTCCGCCTCCACCTGCCTACATGCTGCGGCTGGTCGGGGCCGTCCTAGTGCTCGACTGGGCGCTGGCGGGGGCGCGGGGTGGCGGGCCGGCGGGTGTGGCCACCGTCACCCTGCGCTTCTAGCCCGGGGCCTCCGAGTGGCCCTGCTGCGGTCGCTTCCAGGGGGCTGCCGCGCCGTCCCCGTCTCGTCCTCGCAGAGCATCGGTGCGATGGCGGCTCCAGCTTGGAGGATCACCTGCCCACGCAGCCTCCGGCGTTCCGCCCCTCGGCGGTTGCCTCCGCGGATGCGCCTCTCGCGGCGCTCGTGGGTGGCCCGCACTGCCACGGCCAGTTCTGCCATGTGCGCAGGCGGAGGGGCGGTGTCAACCACCCATTCTATCGCGCGCCTGCGGGACCGCCCGCAGCCTTTCGGCCGTGAGTCGGCCGCTGTTGTCGGCGGCACGGTATGCAGAGCGGCGGGGTGCGAACATGTAGCAAGCTGCACAGGGGGCAACAGCACTGCATGCCCTATCCACCCACCAAGTCCCCGTTCCACACCTCGAGCCGCTTATCGCGATCCCCCACGGTCCCCCAAACCTGACCTGGCCGCTGGTTGTAGACCCTAGCTTTAGCCCGTGCCTCCACAACCATATCGTGCCCCCCCCCCCCCCCGCCCCGCCCAGCGGCTGACACAGTCAGCCGAGTTAAGGGCGCTTTCGACATACCTTAACCCTACTGACACGCCGGACTAACAGGTACGCGACGTGTCGCAAGATCCGCTGCTGGGCCACCAGCAGGGTTGAGGCGCATCCCCAGAGGATCTAGGCTATCGCGCCGTCCCTTGACCCCCACCACCGTACCCGCCCCCAGCGGGACGAGGGAGCGGCACCTGGTGGTGATGGCTGCCAACGGGATAGACCCCGTCTGTAGCGCTCTGCCCAAGAGGGGACCACCAACCAGAGAACCCGTCCTTTCTCTTGCAGAGACATCTCTTTTCCGCTTAAAGCGCGTGTGGGGTGTCAGTGGGAGCGGCCACCCCGCATGGGATTCAAAATCCAACGCAAGCTCCATGAAGCACACTTGGCTATGACCCTGCGGGAGCCCATCGTCTGGCGGCAGCCACATCAGCTCAATGAGCCACCGCAGCAGTGAAGTGAAAAAATTTGCTCCCCATTTCCAATCTCTGGGGAAGGGTCCAATGGGGCGGATGTGCGTCGGGCATGCCTTGGGTTTGGGGAGCTGCAGCTGGTGCCACGGATAGCAGTCCTGCTGCTAACCTCACCATCTGCAGAAGCATGCTGTCCTTCTAGTTTGGGGGGGTGGGGGATGTCCTCACCATCCGGAGGTGCTGTCCATCAAGTTCAGGGGGGGCAACTTGACCATCCAAAGAAGCATGTTGTCCATCAAGTTAAGGGTGGGGGAGCGTGACCGACGATCCACTGAGGCATGCCATTCATCAACTTCGCGTATGGTTGAGGTCATAATAGATTGTCCTGGGATCCCATAGTATCCGTTCTCCACAAAGAGGGACTAAATACAAAAAGATGTATTCACAATGTTGAAACATTCAAGAGTCTTCGGCTGGTTAGCGAAAGTAGTCTCACTCTCGATTTAGGCCACTTGCTCTACTTAGGATGTCCCATGGAGGGCACCAAAAGCTCTCCTAGGTCTCGCCAAATATTGGCCTCCACTAAAATATGCGACGAACCAAAAGGTTGTACTTGAGCTCAGGCCTTTCTATAGAGCATAGTGAACTAGTGAACTTAGTGAAACTCACCAAGGTGTGATGTTGGGATGCAAATGCATGAAGACATGTAAAACGGCAGAAAAGCTCCAAACGGTATCCCATTACACCGGTGTGGTGTATACCCACCTACTTGTTTAAACAAAACACCAGGCGAACTTAAACAAGGGGAGAGAGAGCTGGCAACTGTGCAGGGCGAGGTGGGCGGGCATTGGCGAAGCTTGTTGGCTCCGAGCATCACAGTGGGCAGGGAATGGAGCGAGGCCCCCAGGACTGGTCAGGGGTGGGGGCAAAAAGGTTTGAGGGGGGCAAGGGTGGTTCCCCCCTTTTCCAGACCCCCCCCCCCCCGCCCCGCCAGGGTGGCTCCCGTTATGGGAGCCCTAGATGCGCCCGCAAGGGGTGGAGGTGGGGGGTCAGAGATACCCCAACATATATCCCTCAAAATGTCCGCCATGAGGTCCATGTTTGATGTATATACCATAGGGAATTTTTTTGAATTTCTATTTTCAGTTGGGCCGCTTTGCAGCCCAATATCTGAGCCAAGACTGGTCCCCAGACCGCCACTTTACAAGGGCTCTGTCACGGGAGCGCCCTCCCACCGCCATCCCCCGCAATAAGGGGGCTCGAACAACCCGCCCCCTCGGCAAACCTTTTTCCCAGCTCCCCAGGCTCGTGCCCACGAGGAAAGGTGCGGCCATCTTGGAAAAAAGGGAAGGTGTTTTTGCTAAGGAGGCTCAAGTCGACCCTCTGACAGTGCCACCTGCCCCTCGGGTGTGTTACAATGATTCTGGGACCCGCCCCTCTCCGTTTTGACGGTGTGATGGCTTCCTGTGGCTTCCTGATCCTCTATTCGCACCCAACGCTGGACTTTTCTGAAACGAGGATCTCTGCACAGGCTGTACAGAACGTGGGCCGTTTCGCATTGTGGGCGGGGCTGCAGAGACATTGTGCCCCCCAACGGTGGTGCGAGTAACAAAATGCCCTGACTGTTCCGGGACTGAGCAACAGAGGCTACCGGAAAGTCATCACGTACGATCGATGCATCTTCGGGAGGTGGATACAGGCCACACATGTATCCGCTCGTGCACGTGAGTCAGACAATATGAGACTTCAGCACTGCCCCTGAGTTGCGCTCCTAAGACGTGGAGTATGCCGAGGAACCCTGGGTCGTATGCATAGAGTGGTTCAGGCTGTGGATGGCCTGGATAGTGCGGAGCTGCTGGGTGGGTAGATAACTACTCTACAGAGGTAAAACGATGAGACATGACATGGATCCAGGCGACAGGCAGCAGTAACAGACGGCGGCCATGAATCAAGACTTCGAAAATTGCAATCGCTTCCGGAGCGGAACTGTTTGGTTTCGGAGGCAATGCCATTCCTGGCGCAGGAAGCCGCTTGACTTGCCACTGGTGTCCGGCCACTGAAGCGTGCTTGGGGATCGCTGACTACTACTGGGTTGAACATCGGATTGGGGTGCGCCCTACTGAGTGACTGAGCGAGGTAGTGTTCAGCAGTGCACAACGTGGGGGCGTATCCTAGCGAGCGTTCTCCGGGTGGGACATTGGCGGCTAGTCCCCGCTTCGACACCTCGGCACACTGAGGCAGCGCAATCGCTCACAGCCCCAGTTCCGTGAGACCCGGAAATTCGTCGGGACGGGGGCCCTGAGGGGTCCAGGTCAGTTTCCGCTCCGTCTCGGCAATCCGCAGGTCGTTGATGCTGGCGTGCCTCTGGGCCATGAGGCCATCCTCCGTGAACTCCCACATCTCGTTGCCATACGACCGCCACCACTGCCCTTCGCTGTCGTGCCACTCATACGCAAATCGCACGCCAATGCGGGCCTGAGTAAAGCACCACAGCTCCTTCACGAGGCGGTACTGCAACTCCTTGTCCCATTTCTCCATCAGGAAATGCTTCACGGCTGCGCGGCCCTCGAAGATCTGGTCACGGTTGCGCCAGCGGGTGTCCGGCGTGTAAGCGAGGGCTACCGATGCCGGATTGCGGGTGTTCCAGGCGTTCTCGGCGGCTCGGACCTTCTGGGCCGCCGTCTCGGCACTGAACGGGGGCAGTGGGGGCCGCTGCTGGCGATTGCCGTCGCTCCAATAAAAAGCACGTGCCAACACTCCGCAGTGGCTCAGACGCAACGCAAAGCACTTGGACTGCAGCAGCATCTCTGACGACCCTTAACGGGCAGACAAACCTGAAGACATGAAGCAGCGATGCTTCCGCAATTCTGCGCTGAGGAGGTGAATCCCCCATTCCACCGGCCAAGGCGGGACCCGAGACACTGCGCAGCGCCAGTGTGGCCTGAGGACGGATCAGGTGGCAGAAGGGGTGATGGGGGTTACAGCTTCAGGGATGCACGAATTCAGAGCCCCATCCTGTCGTGACCAGCAATTGTCAGGCAATTTCATTGCCCGACACAGAGCCTTTGCACGCCGGGGGTGAGGTGTGTTGTGCTTGGAGGGTTTGATGTTCATTTCTGGGTCGTGATAGACCCTCTCTCTCCCGACACAACAATGCCGGAGAGCCTTTAGCTCACGTGGTGGTAGGGCAAGGCCATCAGCTGTATTAGCTCCCTTTAATGGTTCGCACTTTGGATGGGGGCGACCAACGACCCCCAATTGGCGCATTCTAAGTAGGGGAGAACTCTGGCCGCAAATCGGAGCGCCCAACCTTTACCTTGTGTCAGTCTGAGCAAGGTGCCACTCAGATGCTTTTTGGATGAGAGAAGGGGCGGCATATGTGCTGAACAACCTTTGGTTGGAGGTGTTTTGCTGCCTGCAGTACAAGGCGGGGGGGGAGGGGGGGGCTCGCAATTGCACAAAATGTATCCCAAATAAACACATTACACACAAAACTTCCGACGGCCCATCCCTATGCTCCACTTCACCTGAACAACCACCCTAGGGACTAATGGCCGTGCCTTGATTACTTTGATATTTTGTAACCTGGCGCACCTGCGTCAAGGTGGGTTGAGATGAACTGGGCAATCCAATGAGGGAACAGCCCAAGGATGTCAGTGCGAAGTCAGGATTTCATTGTTGTGGGCTCCGTCATCACCATCAACCCCTGGGTATTTGGTAAAACTTAGTGGCGGATGAGGTAACACTTAGTAAAATTTGGTAAAACTTAGTAAAATTTGGTAAAACTTAGTATAAAAAAAATTGTTAAAAAAATTAAAAAAAATTTTTTACTAAGTTTTACCTCGGTCCACTAACCCCCCCCCCCCCCCCCCCCGGCTGCCATTTTAAACAAGGTAGCCAACACTTCGATGGTAGGTGGTACTTTTGTTGAAGGGCACGAGGCCCCCGAGTCGATTCTCGGCCACTTGTGTTAGCGGCACCCCACCCAGGCCAAACCATCATGCACACCAATTAGTTGGCACTCGGCCAACATAACAAAATATAATTGGGGTTGGGCAGTAGAAACAAAATCTGTGGGAAATACTTACAAGTAGTTACAAAAGACACGCTTGAAAATCAAGTCAGCCTTGGTATTTGGATGGCGCGGTTTGCCTCGCATTGTGGGATTATTGGTGCACACATTGCTGCAAATGTACCGCTGGGATCCTTGGGGTGGAGGCCAACTTTGAACGACTGAAGTACGGAGTAGCCTGAGCCATTTCACGCAACAACCACAATGGATCTTGTGGCACTTGCAATATGCCCTTGACAATGCGCCGAGACAAGGCACAATGCAACGTCAAGAGACATGCCGGATGGCAACTGACACCATCAAGCTGCTGGATGAAGGTGGAATGCAGGGGTGCAAATGCAAATGCAAGGGCACCGAAAGGACCCAAAATCTTTGACCACCTCTTCCGCTGTTGTGGTTCAACGCCTTCTCGCTCGGCAATCAAATCCACAACAGCCAACTCCTCTTGGTTTGCCCCAACAATGCGTGGCCAGTCACACATTGGGTCAAACTTAAGGTAGAGGTATTCGCGAGTTGGGGCAATCAACAACAAGCGGAGCACCCAATGAGAATTGCTCCTATTATACACCTGCGCCACAATCAAGGGTGGTGCGAAAGACATATCTATGGACGACGCTTGCAAAGTGTGCTCTGCCCACGATTTAACCAGCTGTTTGCAGCGTTGTGCACTGGCACATGAGGCATTCCACAAAGAGTCGCGGACAACCCACGCCACGCCCATTGTGTCCCAATCCGCACTGAGAGCGGTTTGGGCAGCCCACCAGTAATACACCACAATCTGAGCACAATCTGTGACATAGCTCTCGGTGGTGAGGTCCCTGAAATGGCGTGCCTCAAACTCCAATTGGTGCGGCGACAAACATGGAACTGTGACATGTAGTGGCTACCTCCAATCGTTGCCAAGCAGTGCCTCTACCTCTGACATAGATGGGCGAAACGAGCCTTGGCTATCACTCAGTGCTTTGCACACATCAGCCAGGATTTGTTTTGCACTAGGGCACCCAGAAGGAGATGTTGGGTGATCACCAGATGGTGCAGCAACAACGATTCCGGACGGAATGGAACTGTGTGGGACGGGGTCCAGTGGGGTACTCGATGCCTCAGCCACAGAGGTGTTGCTTCCATCCATATTCATAGAGGGGGTGGGGTGCAAGATGCTTTCCACGTGCACCGCCTTCTCCCACTTTTGCAGCACCCATTTCACCTCATCCCTATCCTTGAACCGTCGGGCTAGACACTCCACTCCAACCAAGCAGTGAATGCACCCATCGCAAAAGATACAGCACAAATATACGGCCCTATTGCATTGACCACGAGTAAAAGGTGGACAGTACAAGCGCATTGAATGCCACGATGCATTCCCAGGGGCCAACTCATGCTTCGCCTCTTTGGCCAAAGAAAGAGGCTCCCCATCATAGCTACCTTCACTGGAGGAGTCGTCCTCAAAAACTCTTTTGGCTTTTTTTTGCCACTTTTTTTTGGAGGGGTTTGCTTGCGACTTCAACTCACGCACATGCGGCGGCTCACACGACGATTGTCCGCCTCACACGGCCGTACCTAAAGGGTCGGACACCAACATACTTCCATGAGTACCGCAAAGGCACCGTAAAACTGGGCTCCTTAACAAGGAACCATAGCAGAATGCCGTCGCAAATTCCAAGGGTGGAGTATGTGGCACACGTGCGGAACTCCGCCGTGACACGGTGAATGCGGAGGAAAGATTAAAAATGCATCCATGTGACCCGGTGGCCTTCGTTGATGGCGGACAAGGTCTCCTTCCACTGGGTAACCTCACCAACCGCGATGGGGGGTTAGTCACGGATGGGCTTGCCGTTGGCCCCCCCGTTTTCGCGAGGTCACACCCTGGTGAACATAAATGGCATCACCGTCATCCACAAACACTTTGTTGTGCAGCATCACTTGGGCCTCCTGCCTCCTGCCATCCATGGGGCAGGCTGCATGCCTCGGCCACTGAGTTGTTCACGGCTTTGGGCCCATAGTGTACCCATGCGGGGGAGCACATCTTTCAAAAATTCGCGAATGCCATGCAACTTGTGCTCTGTGACAAGCTTCAACAAATGAGCCCTCGCGGGTGTAACACATGGAACCCCGGAGGAGACTGACCTACAAACCACCCGGTCCGCTTTTGCCTGTATTCCTTCCGAGCATGGTCCAAATACTTGGGGGTTGCACAATAGTGGTCCTCCAACGCGACCCAACCTGTTTGAAAAACATTCGTGGCCCAACTGAGGTGCAGGTCCCGGAGGTTTCCATGCACGTGCGGCCACAAGGTGCCTTGAGGGGGCGCCCGGTACAACACATGGCATGGCAAAGTTCACTCTCTGTGTGCCTCAACCTGAAACCTTTATCGCGATAAACCCCCGCCCCCATATTTAGTACCCCCCCCATATTTAGTACCCCCCCATATTTAGTACCCCCCTGGCCCTATTGAGCAGTCTGCCAAAATTAGTACCCCCCTTGAGCCTCCCAAGCAAACGGAACATGAAGAAATCTGGGGCACACTTCTCAGAGCTGCAAATGTCCGAAGATGTCTCAGAAAGTTCATCAGACAAATCAGCAAGTCCTGGGTCTACCGCCTGCAGCTCAAAATCAGACTCAGAATCTGAATGTTCCATGCAGCCAACAGAAAGACTCAACAGACAACATTGCAGGCACACAGGGTTTACAACATTGCAGACACCCAAAATTAGTTCCCACCCCCAAAATTAGTACCCCCCAATATTTAGTACCCCCCCGGCCTTATTGAGCAGTCTGCTGAAATTAGTACCCTATGGTACTAATTATGGGGGCGGGGGTTTAGCTATGGATAGCCTCCTTCCTAGTCGGAAACATCTCAATTTCGTTGTCTTGTCTGAATCATCCATTGCCTGCCCCCGTGTGTGTGTCACCTTACCATGCGGTGTGCTTCAGGGCAAGAGTTCCAACTCCAAACCCTTACTCTTACAAAACCAGGTTATGGCTTGCTCATCCACATTTGCCACTTGGGCCACAGCGGCGTCCACAGAAGCAGAACGTGGAAAAACATCATCTTCGTTACCAGTCACCTCAATGTTTGCACTAAACCACTGCGAAAGTGTGGGTGCCGCATCAACACCTTCTTCCGGTGCCGATTGCGCACTCAACGGCTCTAATGATGCCGTGCGATATCGCACTTTGAATATGCAGGTTTCAGACTTGCCAGTGGCCTTGCAATGCTTTGTGTCCGGACGTGCTCCTTGCTATCCAATGGGCTGTACGGCACCATCACGTCTCACCATATGTCACAAACTTCAGCACCACTTACACTTGCACAGTTGGTTGCCACCCACTTGGATTTCACACCACATGACACCGATTTTGTTTGGTCAAAATCATTGCTGGAACGCGTCCGCAATGAGGTGCCTCATGTCGGCCGTAACAAGATTAGTGCTTTACTTAAGCAGACTGGGAGTTGAAAAAAGATACCCTTATGGGACATCCACAAGCTCTATTGGGGTTTGCACCTATCACATTCAAAAGGGCACGGAACCCTGGTGTATATATAGATTTTCTTAATGGTATTTCGCTTAGCCCGCTTTACAAGAGGGTTGGGCATCGCAACTCCAAACTAATGAGAAGCCTAGGGCGTCCCCAGTCATCAGAGGTGGCCCACAAGTGGGCAAGGTGGCCGCATAACCCCTGCCGCTTGGGGGGTCCCCAAGCTTCAGAGCGGGGGGCAGAATCTGAAGTGGCCCACAAGTGGGCAAGGTGGCTACATAACCCCTGCCGCCAGGGGGGCCCCCACCGCTCCAGAGCGGGGGGCAGAATCTGAAGTGGCCCACAAGTGGGCAAGGTGGCTACATAACCCGTGCCGCTTGGGGGGTCCCCAACGCTTCAGAGCGGGGGGCAGAATCAGAGGTGGCCCACAAGTGGGCAAGGTGGCTACATAACCCCTGCCGCCTGGGGGGTCCCCACCGCTTCAAAGCGGGAGGTGAATCAGAAGTGGCCCACAAGTGGGCAAGGTGGATACATAACCCGTGCCGCCTGGAGGACATAACCCCTTCTGCTTGGGGGTTTCCCACCGCTTCAGAGCGGGGGGCAGAATCTGAAGTGGCCCACAAGTGGGCAAGGTGGCTACATCACCCCTGCCGCTTGGGGGGTCCCCATCGTTTCAGAGCAGGGGGCAGAATCTGAAGTGGCCCACAAGTGGGCAAGGTGGCTACATAACCCCTGCCGCCTAGGGGGTCCCCACCACTTCAAAGCGGGGGGCAGAATCAGAGGTGGTCCACAAGTGGGCAAGGTGGCTACATAACCCCTGCCGCCTGGGGGGTCCCCACAACTTCGGAGCGGGGAGCAGAATCTGAAGTGGCCCACAAGTGGGCAAGGTGGCTACACAACCAGTGCCGCCAGGGGGGGCCCCACCGCTTCAGAGCGGGAAGCAGAATCTGAAGTGGCCCACAAGTGGGCAAGGTTGCTACACAACCCCTGCCGCTTGGGGGGTCCCCACCGCTTCAAAGCGGGGAGAGAATCAGAAGTGCCCCAAAAGTGGGAAAGGTGGCTACATAACCCCTGCCGCCTGGGGGGGTCCCCACCGTTTCAGAGCGGGGGGAGAATCAGAAGTGCCCCAAAAGTGGGAAATGTGGCTACATAACCCCTGCCGCCTGGGGGATCCCCACCGCTTCAGAGCGGGGGGCAGACTCAGAGGTGGTCCACAAGTGGGCAAGGTGGCTACATAACCCTTGCCGCTTGGGGGGACCCCAACGCTTTAGAGCGGGGGGCAGAATCAGAGGTGGCCCACAAGTGGGCTAGGTGGCTACATAGCTCCTGCCGCCTTGGGGATCCCCACCGCTTCAGAGCGGGGGGCAGAAACTGAAGTGGCCCACAAGTGGGCAAGGTGGCTACATAACCCTTGCCGCTTGGGGGGACCCCACCGCTTTAGAGCGGGGGGCAGAATCAGAGGTGGCCCACAAGTGGGCTAGGTGGCTACATAGCTCCTGCCGCCTTGGGGATCCCCACCGCTGCAGAGCGGGGGGCAGAAACTGAAGTGGCCCACAAGTGGGCAAGGTGGCTACATAACCCCTGCCGCCAGGGGGGGGGCCCACCGCTTCAGAGCGGGGGGCAGAATCTGAAGTGGCCCACAAGTGGGCAAGGTGGCTACATAACCCCTGCCGCCTGGGGGGTCCCCACCGCTTCAGAGCGGGGGGCAGAATCAGAGGTGGCCCACAAGTGGGCAAGATTGCTACATAACCCCTGCCGCTTGGGGGGTCCCCACCGCTTCAAAGCGGGGGGAGAATCAAAGGTGCCCCAAAAGTGGGAAAGGTGGCTACATAACCCCTGCCGCCTGGGGGGGTCCCCACCGTTTCAGAGCGGGGAGAGAATCAGAAGTGGCCCACAAGTGGGCAAAGTGGCTACATAACCCCTGCCGCCTGGGGGTTCCGAACGCTTCAGAGCGGGGGGCAGAATCTGAGGTGGCCCACAAGTGGGCAAGGTGGCTACATAACCCCTGCCGCCTGGGGAATCCCCACCGCTTCAGAGCGGGGGGCAGACTCAGAGGTGGTCCACAAGTGGGCAAGGTGGCTACATAACCGCTGCCTCCTAGGGGGTCCCCACCGCTTCAGAGCGGGGGCCGGAATCTGAAGTGGCCCTCAAGTGGGCAAGGTGGCTACATAACCAGTGCCGCGTGGGGGTTCCGAACGCTTCAGAGCGGCGAGCAGAATCTGAAGTGGCCCACTAGTGAGCAAGGTGGCTGCATAACCCCTTCTGCTTGGGGGGTCCCCAACGCTTCAAAGCGGGGGGCAGACTCAGAGGTGGTCCACAAGTGGGCAAGGTGGCTACATAACCCCTGGCGCTTGGGGGGTCCCCATCGTTTCAGAGCGGGGGGCAGACTCAGAGGTGGTCCACAAGTGGGCAAGATGGCTACATAACCCCTGGCGCTTGGGTCGTCCCCACCGCTTCAAAGCGGGGGGCAGAATCAGAGGTGGCCCACAAGTGGGCAAGGTGGCTACATAACCCCTGCCGCTTGGGGGGTCCCCACCGCTTCACAGCGGGGGCAGAATCTGAAGTGGCCCACAAGTGGGCAAGGTGGCTACATAACCCCTGCCACCTAGGGGGTCCCCACCGCTTCAAAGCGGGGGGCAGAAACTAAAGTGGCCCACAAGTGGGCAAGGTGGCTACATAACCCCTGCCGCCTTGGGGGTCCCCACCGCTCAAGAGCGGGGGGCACAATCAGAGGTGGCCCACAAATGGGCAAGGTGGCTACATAACCCCTGCCGCTTGGGGGGTCCCCACCGCTTCAAAGCGGGGGGCCGGATCTGAGGTGGCCCACAAGTGGGCAAGGTGGCTACATAACCCCTACCGCCTGGGGGGTCCCCATAGCTTCTGAGCGGGGGGCAGACTGTGAAGTGGCCCACCAGTGAGCAAGGTGGCTACATAACCCCTGCCGCCTGGGGGGTCCCCAGCGCTCCAGAGCGGGAGGCAGAATCTGAAGTGGCCCACAAGTGGGCAAGGTAGCTACATAACCCCCGCCGCCCGGGGGCTCCCCACCGCTTCAGAGCGGGGGGCAGAATCTGAAGTGGCCCACAAGTGGGCAAAGTGGGTACATAACCCCTTCTGCTTGGGGGGTCCCCACCGCTTTAGAGCTGAGGCAGAATCTGAAGTGGCCCACAAGTGGGCAAGGTAGTTACATAACCCCTGCCGCCTGGGGTGTCCCCATAGCTTCAGAGCGGGGGGCAGACTCTGAAGTCGCCCACAAGTGGGCAAGGTGGCTACATAACCCCTGCCGCTTGGGGGGTCCCCACCGCTTTAGAGCGGGGCGCAAAATCAGAGGTGGCAGCAGTCAGAAGTGGGAAATTTTTGGGGGGGCCACGCAACAAAGCGTGGATTTCAGAGTGGGGGGACAACATCACAAATAGCCCACATGTAGGCCCAGTGGCAGCCAGAAGTGGGAAAACTTATTTTTTGGTTAAGTAAATTACTTAGAAAAAAATTTCTACTATTTAATTTACTTAGTAGAAAACCCACCCCCAGAGGAAAAACTTAGTAAATAAATATTTTTTACTAAGCTTTGAAACTGATAAAAAAAATTTCAAAAAAAATTCTTATTAAGGTTTACCACGGACCCAGACAGAAGGCACTGAATTACACAGTCAAAGGAGCCTCCATCTTTCATGGGGTGGATTTAGACCGCCGAAGGTGAAAAGCTTCAAAGGCGCTTCAAAAGTGCCCGTGTTTCTGACACTGCTTTTAAATCAGTAAAGTCGGATGCGGTAGCCCTTGTGTGGCATGCCCCACTTTGCATGTACACCAGTGCAAAGGTTGGACCGTGGTGTTCGGCCCTATGGACGGCAAAAACCACGTTACATGTTGTCAACAGTGCCGCACCCACCACGGCCCATTGTGGGAGGTACCCAGACAAAATTGCCAGCCAACAAATCTATTGCTGCACCCCGATCCAGCACTTAGTCAAAGCAAGCAAGGCGGGTTTGCACCCGAACACTATCTGTTGCATCCAAATTGTGATTGTGATCGCCCTAGGGCAATGGGGTCGAGCTCCAGAGCATAGAAAAGTTTGCTCATGGACAACGGTATTTCTAGTGTCCTTATTGGTCCTACATGCTGCATCCAACGGGAGGGGGGGTTGCAATCCCTCGGTGTGGTTGCTTGGCCTTGCTGGGAACATGGCCCTTGTAGTCCCGTCCCCCCTTTTACATACTTGATCTGGGTTCCACACAGCAGTAGTCGCTTGGGCTATAACCTACGCCAATTTGAGAGCAATGTTGCTGTCTTACGACACAAGCATTATAAAGGAATTTTCCACCCACCCACCATTGTACACCTGCAAACAGTCAATTCACCACAATGCCAGCCAGCTCACGAAAGTCCTAGGTCACTGTATGAACTCCTGCAGGACCTATTCTTCGGCATTTCCAGTCTTACGCAAGAACGATTAGTCGATGCATACCACTACCTTGGCTTGGAAGCCAATGTGTACCATTCGTGAACCGGCCGTTTGAATCCGAGATTCACGGTACCGTGAATTTCACCCAATTTTGCTGTGTTTTGCTCGTAACTTGGTGCTATCGTGTGCTTTTGTCGTGCTACCTTAACCCAAAGTAAGATGCAACAAATAGGTGCAATTTAGAGGTTTAAAGTCCCCGCATGGTTTAACACATTTGGTGAGATTCGCGTGAATGTGAAATTCACGCACCTAAATTCACGCAAAAATTCACGCTAGATTCACAGATTCACGAGAATGTGAAATTCGCACGAATTTCGTACGAATTTCGCACGAATTTACCCTCCTTTCCACTCTTTCGCTTTGTTACAGCTCTCAAAGCCCTCGCGTTCTTCTCTTTTAACAATGTCCCAGCAGACTATGTCTCAACTCGCAAGCCTGGCCTCGCGCCCCGACCCCGCAGCCGACACCCTCGCCCACTACCAAGCCCTCCCCGTTGCCCACCATCAATTGGAGGAGGCAACGTACGAGTCGGAGGCACTGGGGGTGGATGACATCGTGGGCTGGGCAACCTCCCTCGACCCCTCCCCCGATGTCATCCACATCGACATGCGCAGCCCCACCCGCAACAGCTACCTCGGGGGGAGGGGATGGGCCACAACCCTGTGGAGGGAACTGCGCCGCCAACTCCCCACCCTCAAAATTCTCCATCTAACCCCTCTCCCCTCCAGTGTTGACCAGCTCCTCAACTCGATGAGGACTAACCCTGTGGGGAAGCCTAAGGACGCCCACGTCCAGGTGTACCCCACCACTAACCTCGTCCACACCCCCCCCCCACTGCGATATGGTGTGCCTGCAGGATCTTGCTGCAGGTGCACCAGCAGACCACTCTTTTTTCCCCTTTTCTTGGCACCTTGCCAACCCCCGGTGGTGGGATGATTTGGGCATCGCCCCTTTCCATCCCACCATCCCCCCCCAGGTGCACGTCCCCGACGTCACCCACCCCACCTTCTATAGCACAACTTCTTCGCAATGGTACCGTGGTGCCTCATGCGCCCCCCCCTTCATTTCAAGTGAGCCCCCCGTCCGCACCGAACCCCTTCCCGACCCCCCTCATGGGGTGATGGGCAGCCCTGACCCCGCCCCCGACAGGGTTGGCCCCTCTCAGCCGCCCCTCAACTTTGTTGATGGGAACGGCTACATTGTGCTTCGGGGGCTTGTGGAGGCACGGGATTGTGAGGTGGGGTGGAACAAGGTGATGAAGGCGTGGGGCAGCGGCGACGAAAAAGTCGTCGAAAAGAATTTTGAGCTCCTTTTCAACGCCGCGCGGAGTGAGGAGCAGGCCAAGGATCCTGCGCTCCCCCGCCGTTGGCAAAGCAAGAGCACCTTGGGGTCGGGGGTGGGGGGGCCTCTCTTCAAGAAGTTCCACCCCCACCTCACCGAAAGTGTCCCTGGGGTTGGGAACCTCCACCCAATGACGCCGGGCAGCGTCATTGTGGCCAGTGTGGGGAGTGGGCCGCAGCTCCCCCACACCGACGTGGCCACCCACCCCGAGGTCCTCCCCCCCCACGACAGGGAGGTGGGGGACTGCCACCTGAGTAGCTTCCTCTGCTTGTCAGAGGACTACCAGGTGGCGGTGCAGGCGGGGACGGCCCTGGGGGAGGCGGGGGAGGCGCGCTGGGACACCATTGAGCTCCATCGGGGGGACATGCTGCTGATGGTGGCCACCAGCTGCCATCATGGATTGCCTGCCCTCCCCGACTCCAAGGATGGGCTGCAGGGGGCTCTTTTTAACTTGTGGACCCCCGACCCCCGACACAAACACCACCAGGCCAACACCACACACTTGGACGCCACCCCCCCCAAGGAGGCCCTGAACGTTGCTGGGGATTTGTCCAGCTGGGACCTCCCCAGCGTGGACCAGGTGTTGTGGGTGGGGAAGGGGGCGGTTGGGAGGGTGGGGTAAGGAGGGGGAGGCTGCCCAGGCCCTCTTCGCCGACCCCCCCCCAGACGGTCCCGGCAGGCCCCCCCACCTGCCCCTTCCACCCCACCTTCATCTCCCGGTCGGCCCCGGCCTCCGACCTCGCCGTCATCGAGGTCGGCGAGTAGTGCATGCTGTTCTTCGTGGGCAGCGTGCACCAGCTGGAGGTCTGCAAGGGGGACAATGTCGATGCGGAGTCGGAGATCCACTTCGCCATGTCCGGCATTGCCCCCCCGGGTCGGCCGACCACGCTGTGGCACCTGGTGAACACGGTCCCAGCGTGGCGGTCGCCCAAGTGCGCGAGGACCGGGGCATGGAGCATCACCTGCCCATGCGAGTGCAAGGTGTGCTTGCTTGTGTGTTTGCTTTGTGTATTGGCAAATTGGACAAAATTCACGTGAAATTGGTACGAAATTCGTACGAATTTCGTACGAATTTCGTACGAATTTCACATGAATAAATTTGTGTGAATTTTCCCGAAATGTGAAATTCGTACGAAATTTGTACGAATTTCGTACGAATTTCGTACGAATTTTTGTGAATTTCGTCCAATTTGCTCCTTTTGCTCTTGCATTGCCTCGTGTCCACTCCCCCTTTCTCAATTTGTGCCTGGCACACCTCCCCACATCTGCATGCAGGTCCCGTTCACCGCTTGGTCGCCGGATATTCGGCACCACACCAAGCGCAAGCACAAGCCCCGGCCCCGATTGCCCGAGGAGCACGCCGAGCCCGCCGAAGGCCCCGGTGGCGACCAGCCCGCAGGCACCGGCGGTGGACGTGCACCAAGCGAGGCCGGCAGTGTGCGCAGTGAGGGGTCGCAGCGCTCTCGACGTTCGGGAGGCAGCGAGGCCAGCACCGCCAGGGGGCATGTGGCGCGCGAGGTGGTGGTGCCCCAGCCGTCCCGCGACGAGTTGGGCGACGCCCACAACGACCCCCCCCTGGACCGGGTCACCCTGGCCGCCAGGCAGCCGGATCCGGCCTGGACCCAGCAGGTGCCGCCCGGGCCCGATGGGCGGCAGCGGCATCTCAGTGCCGTGTGGGACATGGTGTTGGAGTCGCGGGGGGTGCAAGGCACCCTCCGCATCTCCTTCCCCTGCCCCATTGTGGTCCGGGGGGGGGCCAAGCTGCCTGCGGGGCAGGAGCTGGTGGGCATGTTTGCCTACCGGCTTGTGAGTGGGCACTGGCGGGTGCAGACGGGGGTGGCGCGGACTGGGGAGGCGGGGACGGTGACGACGGCTGGGGTTTTTGGGCTGAATGTGCTCACGGGTTGGGAGCAGCGGAGGCCGGAGTGGGTGGACGTGGCATGGCTTGCCATGCGCGTCCATGTGGGGAGGCAGCGGAAGATGGGGGTGGCTGACGTCATTGACGTCGAGGAGGACGAACCCCCCCCCACGCGCAAGCGGAAAGGGCGCCCCGAAGGGGACACGGGCCCCACCCCCCCCCCCAAAGCCCCGCGTACGGCCACCCCGGCGGAGCGGGCAGTGCGGGCGGAGCAGGCGGAGCCGGTGGGGGGGCGGGGGCAGAGGGGGGTGGTGCAGGAGTGGGTGGACCAGCAGCGGGCGGGGGCGTGGGAGGCACGCGCCATCAGTGCAGAGGCCGCCAACCGCGACCTCGAGGCCCGTCTGTCCAGGGCCAACGAGGACAGGCGGGACTGCGAGTCGCGGTTGGCGGACGTCACCAAGGAGCGTGAGGGGCTGGCCACCAAGGTGAAGACTCTTGAGCGCGACGTGGCGACGTTGCGCAGGGCAAAGCCAGCAGAGGCAGTGGAGAGGGCTGAGGGTGCCGAGGCCCCCGCCCCCCCGGGTGACAAGGGGGGGGGGCAGTGCTGCCGGTGTCCGGTACCTCCTGGCCGGCGCACAGGCCTGGCATGCCCAGGCCGAGGCATGCGCCGGCCAGATGTCGGCAGTGTCCACCGGCCTGCGGATGGCCATGATGGCCAGTGGCAAGCAGGTCGATGTGGACAGCGTGGCCCCCGGCGCCCCCAAGGTGACTGCCGCAATGGAGGAAGTGCGCCGGCAGTACCCCCCCCACCGCCTCACGTCGGCGGCCTGACCCCTCCTTTGTGGAGGCGGTGGCGGAGCATAGCTCCCAGGGCTCCGCTAGCCGGAGCTCTGCTCCAGGGGGGGGGGGGGTGCGTAGGTACCCTCCGGACCACCTGTCCTTTCTAACCACGACGAATGTTATCCTGCCCCCCCCCCCCAAGCATGGGCAGTTTGACCGATATGTGGGGTACTCCCCCCCCACTGTGCGAAATTTTCTGCAGCACTGTTTGTACATTAATTGGGGTACGGTGTGCCCCCTGACCTGTTTGCGATTTTATCTGCGGAACTGTTTGTATTTTATTTGGGGTATGCTATGCCCCCTGACGTGTTACACTGCTGGCTGAGTGACAGCCGGAATGACAGCCACTGGACTGGGTGTGTGATAACCCATGAGCACCATCCTCAGCTTGCTTTGTGAGCGTCAACGAGGGCAGAAGGATGAGGCTTCGGCAGAAATTCTGTGACAGTCATGTGAAATTCGCACGAATTCGTACGAAATTCGTACGAATTTCGTACGAATTTCGTGCGAATTTATGTGAATTTCTTCCAATTGCATGCGAATCACAGTAGAGAGAGTTGTCTGCGGGAGGGGGATGGTAGAAACCTTGCGATGACTGCCTGCCCATTCAACAGGTCTTGTATCTCACACCATGCCACGGCCCAAGGAGCCATTCCATCTGCTAGCGGATCGTACACGACGGCGGCGCCTACAAGAGCTCCAGGAGGTTGTTACCAAGGAGCTTGCAGCACCCTACACCGTCAAGTACCTGCCCGACACGGGGCAAATAGTGCTTACCCCCGAAACAAGAATTGTAGCCACCGTCCAGCCCGAGCCCACCTAGGAGGAGAGGTTGATTATGGCCGTCTGGAGGATCCGGTCTTTGCACCTCTCTAGGACGGAGTCCCGGTACCTAGTGGGGAGCATGACGTACGGTGTGGTATGGGACCAGGTGTACGGCATGCTTCGGCAGCTAGCGTTGCCGGAGTCCCGGGCGTTCACTGCCTATACGGGTGACGACACGGCCATCAATGGTGCGGCCTGCTACCTACCTGACCGCATCGGCCACCTATTCAAGTGTCGACCACCCCCACCCTCGGCCATCATGCAGCCCGGGGACCGACGGCTGCATTGGTTGCCTATTGCGGTGGACGGTACATCGAGGCATGAGGCCTCATACGTCCATTGCACGCTTGGTGGCACCGCCAGCCCCAACCAACTATCTAGTTGGTGGCTACTAGGGGGCAGTGAAAAGTGGGAGACCCTCTACGCGGCCTCCCAGGAAATTGATTTTGATGATGAGTTGCGCAAGGCCGCAACCGTAAGTTTTAAGGATACGGCAGGGAACGATAGGCAGTCCCTTTTTTTTCTGTGTGCAGATGGTAAAGCACAGGTGCTCATGGCGGGCTGCCAAAACTGGAAGGCAGAATCCCCTGGTGCCACTGTGTGTTGGGTCTGCATGCGTAACCGTGCTCTGTGCCTTGCTACCTTTGGCACAGGAAGTGCGATAGACGGCAACTGGGAACCAGCCGTTGCCATAAATGCTATATATAGGACCATTACGAGTGATAGGCGAGTGCCTGATTATGGCCTCCATGGGGTCCTTCGTGTCCTGTTGTGTGCAGTCAACGGGACACGGGACCTAGTTGTACAATTGACAGGGAAGGCACCGGCCACTGTGGCACGCACCATGCTGCAACCGGTTCTAGATGAGGCACGGCTTGCTGCACGAACTTGCACCCGTGCCTCATTAAATAATGACAAGGCAAACAGCAAGGGGAAGGTGAGGATGGAGTGTGCTGCCGCCATCCATTTCATGCGGAATAGGGGTTGGGAGAAGATAATAGATGCTTGCCTAGAGCAGCCTAGTGTGAGGCAGCATCAAGTAGGGGGAAAAAGTTGGGAGTCGGTGTGCAAAACGTGGTGGGAGAATTTTGCAAGCATGTGTGTATACGCGTGGCGTTCCGCATGGTTCTCCGGGGCCGACTTGGGGCGGCTCCGGAACCATAGCATAGCCATGGGCGCTGCCCACAATGAGCTCCAGTGGGGCAAACTTCTGTGGACGCATCTTTGGATCGACCACATGTATTATTTTGCAAAGAAGTGGAGAATCTTGTCAAAGTTCTCCTGCTTTGCCATGGAGGGAAGTCACCGGAGGCTGAAGCGCATGTTGCGCAACAGCGGGGGCCTAAGCCTCCTCCGGGGGAGACTAGGGGTGCAAGTGGTTGTGGACAACCACACCTTTGACGATAGCCTTTGGTTGCATGGGTGGGATGCGACCAAAAGGGCTCAACATGGGCAAGGGCCCATAAGTGTACAAATGTATGCAAGCCGCACAAGAAGACGGCTTCTAACCGACATGCAGCACCTTCAGACTCTACAGCGGCGGTTCCGGTGCCGCAAGAGACGGACATGAGATGACCTTACGAACCCAGACCATTGTTGCCTGTGACCGGGGTGCATGCTGGGGGGCTTACTAGGGGTGTGAGGACAAATCAGGGGGTGCACACGGGTAACATTTGTGTAAAATCACGTGAATTCACGTGAAATTCGTACGAAATTCGTACGAAATTCGTGCGAATTTCGTACGAATTCACGTGAATTCACGGCTGTGAATCGGCTACAGGCTTGCCGGGTTCCGGCACCTCTCGTTTTGGGCACGGTTCGGACATGATGGATGCTTTTGGGGCGGGACTTTCATTGGATGATGCGTAACAAAGCTAGGGGAGGAATTTTGGCCCCTCAAAGCCCTTGGAATGAACCAAGAATATGGCATTTTGCCCCAAAAACCACAAAATTTGGGTAAATTCACGTGAAATTCACGCAATTATTCAAACGGCCACTTAACGGCCGTTCACGAAGGGTACATGGGTTCGGTCTGTGGAACCCCTTCTTGCTCAAAAACCTAACCCCAAATCACACCACATTTGTCGAACTCTGCGATTCTCACAACGCAGCCACACTGCTAAGAAATCGGCAGTCATCAAAATACCATATGGACCTGTTCCTCTCTTCAAATGGAGCTTGGAATGTGCTCCAAGAGGCCGTAGGGCAAATACTTTTTCTCCTCGACAAAATACGGGTATTCGCATGTAAACCCACACGACCCCCCCATCCAAATATTGTGCACAACCTTCAACGACCAAAATTGTACAAATAAATGCTCCAGTTGCCCCTATAATATTCATGAAAATAATCATAAGCCTTTGGAAGGGTTGTTGAGGTCTTGAGAAAGGAACATGTGAATGCAACAATTACTTGTATGCTTTGGCATGCACACCTACCTCATACTCCAAGAAAGCCTCTTTGCCCTGCCGTGATCCATACCAATACCAAATCTTAACATGGGCACAAGCATTAGGAAGCAGCGGACACAACCACATAATTTTACCCAAATCATTCACTGCCACCGTGACCTTCATGGCTTGTATACTTGGGGTTAAATAGGATATCTCAGGAGAAGATGAGCTACTCTTTCTTTGATCAGTTGATTTAAGTCATGTGATCGCATTTGTGCCACACAACATCTCAACACACCGCGAAAATGAGTGAGCTACATGTGCGAGGCAAATGTACTTAAGAGGAGACTTCTCTTGCCGCACATGTCCTTCCTCCGTGGGTTGATCTTTGCATGGTGGATCTTCGCAAGGCTGATCTTCGGGGCATGACTCCTGCCGTATCAAGGGGGTACTCCTGTAGTTTAGTGCCTATAGGCATTCGATTCCAAGCCTCAGACACGAAGTGATGCGCAGAGAAGGTCTTCAGAAGGGTTGTGTTTGAAACCGGAGGAGTCGCCCAAACCCACCACTGGAGCAAGTAGCCGTGGTTAGCCACCTCGGACCTAGGAATGCTGATGATTGGATGAGGGTCCTAGGTTTGAACCTGACTACCTGCTAGTTATCCTCTAGTACCAAAGTCCCTCCCCGGTGCCCAGGAACCAGCAATGTTTTGCCATGTGACCAATGGGTGGTTCTTGGAGAGTATTTTCAAGCCAAAAAGTGCCATGGAACCAGGGGTTGATTCTTGCAAGCCCATGAGCAGCCCCGTAGCGTGGAAAAAATTTTGGGCAATTGCACCGGGGGATGCAAGCCCTTTCCTTTGCACATGGCAGGTCTTGGGCACGGAGGGTGGTGGTGGTGGTGGGTCTACAGGACTTGCACTTGCGATGGTATGGGCTGCAGCCTAGCTGGGGCCCACCCTCCCCACAGTTGACCACCTTGCATCGTGGGGTGGTTGGGAACTAGGCACGCAATCTTTTCCTTGCCGGCTGAGGCAGGTTCCCAAAAGATGCATGGTTCCTGGTGACAGGGGGACCCAGAGCCCGCTTCTCCCACTTAAGGCACGTATTCCGGAGGTCTTAACTCCATCTGTGATTACCTTCTCATGGGATACACGACGATCTGAGTTGCCCCCTGCCACCCCGCCGAAGCACGAGAAACGGACCAGCTCGGCGAGGGAGCCGCCGCATGGTGAGTCCGGCAACTCCAGGGGTCGGGGTGCACCTCGAGGCGATGCTACCAACTAGGATCGATCCACCGACCCGCCGCGTGCAGGACTCACGCTATGACCGCTGTACCGAACCGGATGTACAATGCAGACTGCACCGGTTCCATGAGGGAGTGTCGCCGTATGGCGAGTCGGACGACTCCCAAGGGTCGAGTGCACCTCGAGGGAGTGACGCCGCATGGCGAGCCCGATGACTCCCAAGGGTCGTGTGCACCTCCGATTGCAGGTTCCTCGAGGAACAGGGGTCGTTTCCTCCTGTGACATCACGAGGTGGTGGTCGTGTGCGCCTCACCTGCACTCGCAGGTGAGGCGGCCTGTGGGGCTTTCGGGGGTGAGCCACACCCTCGTAACACACCCGACTTCTACACCCTGCCTGCACCGCGCGGTGCCTGGGTGCTCCCGGTGGGGGCCCCGGTCCCCACCCGTGCCCCGCCGACTAGGGGGGGGGGGGGGGGAGAACACGCCCGGCCGATGCCTGGAGGTACAGAGGGGGGGGAGGGGGGTTGCATACATCTATTCCTCTCTGTTGCGTGCCGCAAGGACCGTGAGAACAAAGGTTCCACATTAGTGTCTGTTACCCTGCTCATAACCTCCACCACCGGGGCAGAGTGGAATGGCTACATACCTTTTGAGAGTATTGCCCTTGAAATGGCTGCCGCTTCAATTCCCCTCCACAAGAACATACAAAATGCACTTCCCAATATGCTGTTTTGATTGGTGACGCCGCTGCCACTACGACCCACGGTATCATTTCATGCATGGTATCATTTTGAACGCCCCGCCCCTTGACAGGTTTCTTTTGAGCAGTGTCATGGCAAGTCCTGCTAGAAATTTCCCTCTGGCTGGGGTGATTGATGCACGGCAACCCGACAAACGTTTCGTGGAGTATTTTCTCAAGGCTGTGACCAATGAAGAGCATTATGTTGTTGATGAGTGTTCACATTCACATTCACAAATAAGAGCACTGGTGATGGCGTTGTTGTTCCTAAAGTTGCTGCTGTTCCAGAACCTGTTTTTGCTGAAGGTTATCCATTCTATTGGCAATACTAGGTGCCCTATGGGCATGTTGTTGCACTGCGCGTGCACTGCGTGTACCTACCGGGAAACTCACCCACGATCACCTACCACCTGTTTGATAGTAGCACAGCAGAGCAGCAAAGCCCACAAGATAATAATGAAACTGCCTTCAAATAGGTCTGTACAAAGTTTCTGTGCTTGAACAAAGAAGGACGGTATGGAATAGGAACACTGACCCATGTGAGCCAAACGTCTATGTTGTACACAACTGGTAGGTTGAAAAGTTGTTGACCTCTTGGTTTGGGGACGACACCTTTTATGTAGGACAGACCATATGTTGAATAACTCTTGCTCAACAACAAAACCAAAGCTACACATGGTGTGACATCCCTTTCCCTCATGACGCAATGAAATAGCATCTGCAACAAAATAGTTGTTCTTTGCATGCACTTTGCATTCAAACTCCCATTTGCCCGCCAGTCCTGAGGGCGCATTTCATGCAAAAGCAGAGTGAGGCACTGTTGTATCTTCAGTGCAATATACTTTGTAGAGGTGACAGGATTGTTCCTAACAGTAGTCCCCTAGACCCAAACCGCTTTGAATCAGCCCTCGGCACAGAACAGGAGGATGAGCAGTGAGGTGAGGGCAAAATTGCGTCCATGTAGAGCACGTTCAAGACATTGCGATCACCATCTGGGGATTTGTCAGTCTGCTGCCTCAGCCATGTCATTGCGGGGCGGCTCAAGTGGGGCAAAGATATTGGGCCCCTTGCAAAATGGCACTAGCGCTTGACATAACTGGGGCCAATCCAGCGGATGCAATTTTTCCCACCAGAAATCCAGGCTCTAAGCCCTGCGGCACCAAAGCCCACACCCAAACCCCGGCCAACACCTGCAGCAAGGCAATGGCTTCTTTCCGCGAAAAAAAACAAACACAGCCCAGCACTGGCTACATGATAATTGCAATGAGCAAAAGTGTTCTACCTTGTTCTGACTGCTCAAGTCATGGAACCAAAATGCTTGCGTGATGTTATTGCGGCACGTCAAATCAAGATCATGCACGTGATGATGCTACTTCAGCGCATGTCAAGGGGGCAAAGGTCTACAAGGCACAGCATGACCAAGCCAGCGGCTAAAGGAGCCCACAGAGCTGAGGGATGGTCAGGTGAATCGCAACAGACTTCGAGCACAACCACGTGACTGTACCCACTCCGCTTATGCTACTGACTCCGCTCAGCTTGCAGGCGACAAGAGAAGTTTTACTCTTATCGCCCTCCTTTATGCTGCATCGCATTAAACGGATCGGGCCCCTAGTGCCGATAACGGCACGTCCTCTCATTGTATACCTGGAAACCCAAATGTCGCATCCCTATAACTTTTGGTACGCCTCGCCATCTACTCCGAGGTGGAGTGTCGCACTGTGCCCACAAGGGTCATACTGAACGTAAAAGAGTAAATGAAAACATGTGGCAACTCGTTCCTTCTTTATATTTGCGGTGCACAGCAGCTGACAATGTCTGATTTCCTGGCAAAACAAATAACTGTTTGCGTTTAACTAGTTGCGTGACGATTCCACTGCGCAAGGGTGTTCTGCCTCGTTCTGTCAGGGAACTAAAATGCTTGCGTGATACTAATGCGGCACGTCAGATCAAGATCATGCACGCGCAAAATTATTCACGCACGTCAACTGAATAGCATGCATGCATGAAATCATGTCGGTACGCCAAATCAAGATCATGCACGCGCGATACTATTGCTGCACACCATGATATTTCGATGCATGATACACCCAAAAGGGGACGGAGGTTTACGAAGCACGGCACCAGCCAAAGGAGCCCACAGGATTAAAAACGTGCGGGAAAAATGTGGGATGGTCATGCGAATCGCTGAAGATGCTCCTGTGAGGGCGCGTTGGCGCTGGTACCCGTCATGCGGCACTCCCCACCCTCGCCACATGCTCAATGGACCGCACCCAGGCGTACCCCGAAAGCAGTGTCACGCCGGTGCACCAGTGGAAGATGGCCGTGGGTGACACCACGGCCGCGCCCACCGTACGCCACAGCGACGGCGCGGCACTGAGGATGGCATTCATGGGCACCCACCCGTCCAACACGAACCGCTCGAACATGCGCAGCGACCAGCCCAGCCCCAGGCTGCACCCGGCGATGGTGGCGGCCGTCAGGCTGCCGACCGTTCCCGTGACCAGGACATTGGCCAAGGTCGGGAGGATGAAATACAGGGCCGGCATCCCCAAGAAGAGGCAGACCCCGCCCGTGCCCAAGTCGCGGTTGTCGGGCCGGCCGCGGTTCAGAAGCCGACGGCGCCCCGAGACCAGCAGCCCATTGTCAAAGGGCCCGGGGCCGGACAGATGGGCCAGGCCGGGCCCCAGCCGGAACAACCCGATCGCGTAGATCAGCCCCCCGTAGACGGTCGCCGTGACGACGGGGGCGACCCACCCCGCCGCCCCCCGATACCAGAGCAGTGCGATGCAGCAGGCGCGAAGGATCAGGTACACGATGCACGACTCCATCGCCCACAGGTCCGGGTAGTGTGTCTTGGCCCCGCTGCACGCGTGCCACACGACGGAGAAGACGGAGAGCAGGACCAACATGGCCCCGAACATTGCGTCGGGCATCCAGAACGCGGTCCCAGGGGCTGCAAGAAGGACCATGATCCCCGTGAAGAGGTAGAGGAAGTTGGAGTATGTGTTGCCGGGGTGCGCCACAAGCCGTGGCCCGCGCCCTGTGGCGGGGAGCGGCTGCCGCGTGGGCTCGCAGAACATCTCCTCGTAGCACTGGATGCCGTGCGCGCGCCAACGCGCTGGCCACCGAAGGTCGCAGAGGTCTGCCATCCAGAGCGTCGCCAAAGCACCGGCGGGGACTGCGCCGGCGAGCAGTACGTCAGACCCGGACACGCCAAGAGCGGCGGCGGCGAGGCGGGCAATACCGGAGGGCGTTGCAGACACTGCGTGGCGGGTGTCCCAGCCGATGTCTAATCCGAAGCCCGCTGCCGCGAGGTGGCCCAGGAACGGAAGCACGCCGCAGACCACTGAAGCCGTCCCCCACAGAAGAGTGTACTGAACGGCGAGGGGCGTGGAATCCTGCTCCATGATGACAGGCATAATGCTTTGGCCGTAAGGCAGGTCTTCCTTTGCTTTCGGCATCGTGTGGTCGGGACTGGATCAGGCTGGCGCCTAAATCGGCCTCGCGAAGCCTGAAGGCGTGGCAAGGACTGCGGCCTGAAACAGAGCATGCACCGGTGGTTGGGACACCGTTTCATAGCACTAGGCCCAACACCTCTACATTGTCCCACATCAGCAAGACAAGACCACACCAGGGCGGACTGGACCACACCACACCACACTAAAACACGCCACAGCCTGCCATACCGCACCGCACCGCACCGCACCGCACGGCCCACACCACACTACACCACACCACCCCCCCCCCCCCCGCCCCTGAGGTAGCATGTTTGGAGCAACTGCTCACAGCTTGATGGACACGACTGTGTGTACGCTGGGGTCATTTTGCATGTAGCTGCGCAAGCCGCTGTTTTGGCCCACTGTTTCCGGTTCTCCGTGCAGCGGGTCGTGTCAGCCACAGCAACACAACAAGAAGGACCCAGACAGCATTGCACTCCATACATATACCCCCCCCCCCGCCCCCTCCCATACGCCACTGCTGGCACAGCGCGAGTGCAACAACATGTCGCTGTTTGAACTGCGAAAAAGGATGTGCTTTGCATCACATATCTGGCACCGCAATGCTGTCACTGGCACATTCCAAACTGAACCAATCCAATCCACCATTAGAGCACCTTCATTTTCATGAGTCATTGCTTGCACTATGTCCTGTGTGGGGAAGGCCCTATTTGCGGCACAACAGACGGCGTGTACTTACGTACCCTTGCCTCAAAGCGTACTACCAAGAATCATGCAAATGATGCCTGTAGGCGAAGTACAGGTCTTGTTTCTGTGTATCCGAGACATTCCCATTACTCAGCGCAGAAGAATGTACAGTTCATCGCATCGCTGTGTGCCTTGCTGTGCGTGTGCGCGGTGTCCATGGTTCGGATGGAGTGCGTAGTGTGCGGTGGTGTGATTTGATTGTAGGGTGAGTTGATTAGTATGGTGTGCATGGGGTGTGTGGTGTGCGCGGTTGGTGAGGTTTGCATGATGTGCACGGTGTGTGGTTCATGTGGCTTGTGTGGCCTGCATGGTGCATGTGATGTGCGATGTGTGCGTGGTTCATGTGGCTTACATGCGGTGTGCTATTTAGAAGGTTTGCATGGTTGTATGCCGTATGTGGCACCTTTGTATAATGCGTGTGGTTTGCACTTGCGCGGTGTGTGTGGTGTGCGCGGTTCGGGGATGGCGTGGTTTGTCTGGTCCGTGTGGTATACATGTAGCGTAGTTTGCTTAGTACATGTGGCGTGCGTATGGCTTCAATTGTGTGTGTGTGTGCTATTCTTGGTTGTTGTGGTTTGCATGGTGTGATTTGATTTAATGGTTATTGACAATTTTGGTCAAAATGGCTCAAAAAACTGCCAAATGGAGGTATTGCAAAAAGAACCTGGAAGTCGTCCCGTGCTCGCTTGTATGTACGAACCTCACACTTAAGCTTTCTTTTTTTAAAAAAAAATCAATAGCCCCAGGGGGGGGGGGGGGGAGCTGCTTCCTGTGCAATTGACGTTGCAAGAAAACTATCGGCTCACTGCTCTAAACATGGTTCTGAACAAACCCCAAAAGACTCCCAGCAACTCCGTTGCCTGCATTCGAAGTAACAAATCATTGGCCTTGTCGATGGAACCCTGTTCCAAACAATTGTGTTGGCAAACGACTCGGAGTTACTGCCGATGATAACTGCCGTTGAGGTGGGCAGTTGGGGGAACGGAGAATGTGATGGGGTTGCAGGCTCGGCAAAGGGGGAGTGCACCTTGCCCTTCTAATGCATCCCTATTTTGGGAAGCTCTATCAACCCCTGGAAGTCGAAATGGGACACCCGATTTCTCCAGCCCTATTTGTCCATCAATCGCACGCCGAGGTATTTGATTCTATGCCGTTACCTTGGCCGTCTACATCACCAAACAATTGGTGGAAGATGAGGTCACGCAAATCTATGTTTGTGCAGCCCCATTTGTGAAGTCGATGTGACTGTCGCTTGAGGGCACGCAGAGCTCAGGCTTGAAGAAACTCGCCAGTATCGCTCCCTGCGCTGCAATGTTCCAGTTTCAGCAGACACTAGTAGCAAGCCTTTCCTCATGTGGAAAGGCTTGCTTTGTTGACCGAGCGCAAAGTTGCACAAGTGTGTGTGTGTGTCCGGTGTGTGTGGGGGGGGGGGGTGGTCAACATATGAGAGCTGAGCTGCGCAGCCCTCCTCTTTGATGTGCACACATCATTCGCCCCGACTACTCAAGTCTCGGAGAGTTCTTCTAGGGGATCACAGACCCTATGATTGGGGATCTGGCAAATTTGTGAAGGGAAGTGGATCTATTGTGGCGGGCAATTTCCGGTTGGGTGAACATGATTACAACTGCATGATGGAGCTTCTGTACCTGAGCAATCCAACCCTTTGCCCTGCTCTGCGCTGGAAGGAGGGTCTGTGGCACTTCAGCCAGACGGAGCAGAAGGTCACACAATCTCATGGTGGCAGTTGCAATTTCTTTCCATGACCTTGATGCATCCCAAGCGCGGAATCCTAGACCCTCTTTTTTCTTTTTGGACCGCACTTTTTATAGTCCGGTTTTAGCTGTTGCTTTCAACACAGCCCTAGTCCAACCGTGGTGCACGGAATCCCTATTTGACTCTGTCTTTTGGACTTGACCCGTGTGGCCACCTGCCTGGCACTCATGGTGGGATGATCCGTTTTATTGGCCGAAAACATAGATAAGGGGATATTCCTCGCAGTCTGAGTGCTTACTTTGGTCAGCCAAAGAATGTTTTCCAGCATTTTCCTTACATTGTGAGGACAACTAGACGTCTGCAACAACGCCCTGTGTCGCTAAGAGATTTACTATATCAAACGGCGATGTCAAGGTTTGCACAGCTTCTGAACACACAGTTGTAGTGGCCCCTTTGTAAGTGACTTCGCTGGGCGCTTGTCTGCCAAGGATGGTGTATTGGGTCTTGGAGTGCTAGGATTAAACCATGCACAGGTCAGATTTTTGCCCCCCCCCCCCTTTGTCTGGCAGTTCTTGTGATGCACACGAAACATGCGAGCACAGCAAGTTGACCATTTTGAGCATCCAGAGACTCATCTAGCAAAAGGCCGTTTTACGATGAGAGAACAGCATCGTCCGAAAAAGCATCTACAAGCCCATTGTTAAAGCCAAAAATCATGATGGAGCCGTCATGATGTTTCACAATGCTTGCAGGATCCAGATGCCATATCTTCCTCGGCGACTTGAAACTGGTTGCTGGAAGTAACTTGTGAAAGGGGCTTCGCTGTGGCAATTGTGGCAGTGTGTCCAACACATAGAATTGCACAGCGATCACTCAAACGGTGATTTGCGACCGACACTGCAGCCAAAGAGAATGTGTTGATTGAGGGGGAAACCCAGCGACTCGAAACCGTCATGGTTGCTGAAAGTAACGTCCGAAGCGGGCTTCGGTGTGGCCGCTTTGACAGTGTGCCCAACACATAAAATTGCAAAGCAGTCACTCAAATGGTGATTTGCGACCGACATAGCAGCCAAAGAAAATGTGTTGATTGAGGGGTAAACCTCGGGTTGCACCTAGTAGCAGTGGCAGTGGTAGTGGCATATTGCCACTGCAAGTGCTAGTGCTGGTGCCACTGTCAGTGTCAGTGCTACTGCGCGCAAATTTTGTTGCAAACATCTGTCTAAGAACCATCATACAGCCTTGGATGGACTGGGTCCCAATGAGTGGCGCACTGAGTGCAGGTGATTCCTACCATGTTGTGGGCGTCATGGGAGCATGTGGTACTGAGGGGCACATGTTTTGGGGTCGATTCCGAATTCCCCTGCCTACACTAGACGCAAATCTTGTGCTCAGATCAGCATGACAGTGTAATGAGAGATCATGCCTTGTGTTTCATGGAGACAACATGGTGCTGCATCTGAGCGATGCAAGCTGGCCATTGTCGGTGCTCAAAATCTCTGTGGTACCATGGCAGCTTTCCCTTGACGGCCAGGTCCGGAAATTCCCTTCAGCACATTTTTTGCTTCATGCATCCCCACAACGCCCGTACTACCAGCACTGTTTCATTCCAACCATATCCAAGATTGCACCGTATGAGCACAAAAACAGAAATAAAGTTATGCACGGTGTTTCCCCTTCTCCTACTAGAGCCACCTTGTCCTGATGCCGTAGCCGCGTGGCTGCTGCACCCGTTGGTAGGGAAGTGGGGCTGGGGGTGCTGGTTGGGCTCTAGGGAACAGCGTGCTGCCCGGCGACCTCGCCCTAAGCGGGGTGGAGACCGCCCAGTGTGGTTCCCCACCATCCTCAGCAGATCTTGGTGCATCAGGGCCAGCCCAATCGCAAAGATGCAACAAAGGCGGAGGCAGAACTGATTGCGGACAATTGCTCATCCATGACGACACCGCGCAGTAGTGCCCATACCGAAATAAAGTATTCCCAAAAAAGGCACTATCCGCTTTGGACCCAGAACGCTAGTGTAACCTGGGAATACTATATTTGGAGGTTCTGGAAAAAAATCTGATTTGTAGCCTTGTTGCCTTGTGTGTGGCGCATTGTGCACGTCGCCAAGACCGCTGATGTTCAGTATCTGAAGATGGTACTACCCCCCCCTTTGAGAAAGACTAATTGCTTGCGCATTCTTCACAGCCTGTTTTTGGCCCTGAGATCCAGGGAAAAGGGGTGATGCATTATTTGGGCGTTCCATTGAGGGGTCCAAAGGGGATTACTTGATTCGTGGGGAATACTGTGTTGGGGGAGAGGGCACATTGCTGTTCAGGTTTAAAAATCAATGATCGGGCGGCTAGTTGCAGGGTAAGGGGGTATTGTTACCCACCCCAGCAGTTGCAAAATGAGGGCTTCGGCATAACACATGGGTAGCTGGCTGCTGCTGGTTTCATTATCAATTCACCAATCACTTGAGTTCAATCAGATTGTTCGCAACATTTGGTACATTTGGTATGCTACGAGACGTGGTTGGCGTGGTTTGCATGCCTTGTGCGGGTTGTGCCGTTGCTGTAGTGCACTGCGCCTTATCAATGCGGTATGCACGGTGTGTGTGCAGTGCAGTGCCAGCATGCAGTGGGAGTGGGACAAATATTCCATTCTCAGCCGCCTCTCCCCCCCCTCCTCCACACACACAAACGACATGGCACTGGATACCAGCAACCAATTCGCCTTTGGGGAGCCATCCCAACTGTACCATTCTGCATTGACCAACTGCTGACAGGTTGCCACTGTGCCAAATATTGCCGCCAGCCAGCCAGTCAGTCGGTGAGTCAGTGCGCGAGTGAGTCAGTCAGTTCTGGAGATACCTTGCAGAGCAATCTGATTGAACTCAAATGCTCCAGTGAATGAATCATGGTCCCCGATGGTCCGCAGCACCATTTTATGTCTTTATTGCAAATGAATGGGGAGTGCCTGCTGAGGGCGAGGTTACATGAAGACAGGAAATATCTCTTTGCTCGTTCCTCTGCCCCTGGTGCCTGCCCCTGGCTGTGCTGGGTCGCCGTTCAACATCATGAGCCAAGGGGAGGGCTGCTCAGGGAAGGGGACATCCTCCCGTTTCCTTCCCTGACATTGCTGCAACACCCTCAAACATGCACATAGTATGCCAAAACATTCAGGTATCTTGATGGCACTGAATTTCACACAAATCCGCACCTACAAACAGGTCAGCAAAACGGTGCCCATGCCCAGGCATGACACCCCGTCTGGGTGCAATAACATGACGTCGCCGACAGACAGCCATCACTGAGTTTGGTCGCTCAAATTGTTTGCCGGGTGCCCAGTAGCTGGAGTGACTGATGCAAGCTGTCCTGCTCTGCATTCTCGCAGCAGCTCATGCCGAGCACTGTCGGTCGTGGCACAATTAGGACCATCTGCCCCTGCCCCTTACCCAAAGGATGGCGGTTGACGCTGATCTGACAAGGATGAGCCAGCAATAGCAGCGGTCTGTGGCTGCAAGTAGTTGACCGCCAAACGCCAGTGAAAAAGCCCTCTCCTCAAACAACGTCCTAGCCGGCACACCATGGCAGCGAAACTCAGCGTTTGCCATCGAAATGCACATGCTTCAAGAGTCTACAGGCTCTGTGCACGCTAGTGAACCACAGCGGCAGGTGGTTCCCCGACAAAATTTGGCCAGTACCTGCCAGCAGTTGGTGGTTGACCATCAGCCTGGAAACCCAGGGGGGGGGCGGGGTTTAGGGCTGCCCTTAGTAAAAAAATAGTCACTTGGTGAAAAAGATGTGGCGACTCCCGTGAGGTCACGGGAGTCTCGACTTCATTGTGCCCAAAGGGGACTTTGAATACTGTCCACTGCTGCCATCGACCCGCCTGGCGCTGTTGGCCTGCCGGCTCATGCTATATGCAAATCAATACACAAGAGGCTGGCGGCGTCGGGGATCAAGGGGGAAATTGTCCAAGCCACACTGCAGAAATCGATGGTGTGAGCAGCAGGGCAAATTTACTCCCAACAGCAACAGGTCTTTGTGACATGGATGGAGCAAACAATGGTAAATCAACTCCGTGCTTGTTCATCACGGCATATGGCCTTGTTGCTGCACATTGTGCGCATGGTGTGCAGCAACAAGAGGTGCCAAGAGGTCCAGGCACACAGTGGAGTAGCAGCCGAACTCTGAGAGCTTCTAGGCAGTTATTTAAGGCAGGGGGACTGCAGCCACATAGAGTCCAGATTCCATATTTTGAGGCCGCAATCCCTTTTGTGGTGCATCCACGGCTATGAACCTTTGAAGAGCTCAGAGTTTCAGGGTTTTGGCTTTGCATTGGAATTTTGGCATCACTGTAGATTCCCAACATATCAGAAAATGTAGAAATCAGCTTTAGTCGGGGTTGTTAACACGGCGGTCCACGACCGAACTGCGAGTGTTCACCATCCAAAACGGGGTGTGCTCAGGGGCTGGCTTTACGCCAGCCTTTACGCCAGCCCTCCTTGTTGTGTTACTGTTTCCCTCGTGTCTTACTGCCACCAAGAAGGTGGTTTGGACTCGCCCAGATCCCAAGAGAGAATGCTCTGTCAAGTGAATGAGTGTTCGCGCTTTTCTCTGCTGATCGTCGCCCGGTGCTGGTACCTGGTGGAGCTTCCAAAGGAGCACACTCCGGTCTCAAAATACAATGGTGACTTCTCTACCCTTCCTGCTCACCCCTTCCGCATACCCGTACGGCCGAAACTCCGGTCGATCGAGAGGTTAGAGCACTTGAATGCTGCATCAATATTCCCAGGTGCGAACCCAAGGTTCGGAGTAGCGACTGGACCGGCACTGCGAGTAAAGCTACGGGCCTCCGAGAGAGACCAAAGAGTTCGAACCCGAAGTTTGACACGCTCCAGAAAACACACCTAATCGTGCACTAGAATGCCGGCGGGTGGTCGGTTTTTCAGAAAGAGGACTCATGCCCAAAAAAATCCTTACCCGGGAACTGACGCCTCCCAAATACTGCCTGACCCTCCATGAATTGATATCTGTGCAGCCTCAGCCTCCACCTCAGGCTCAGGCTCGGCCTCAGCCACAGCCCCAGCCACAGCCACAACCGCACCCTCAACCTCAGCCTCCCTCTCGCCGCCACACACCGCACCGTGCAGATTGCAAGGTAAAACGTCCTCCATGCCGCCTCGCCCAGTCCCCCATCGCCTCGGAACTCACCCATTGATGACCCACCCACTTCAAACCCTTCATTTCCGGCCACCAGGGCGCGCGAACCGCCACCGGGGCGCGCGAACCGCCACCAGGGCGCGCGAACCGCCACCGGGGCGCGCTAAACGCCACCAGGGCGCGCGAACCGCCACCAGGGCGCGCGAACCGCCACCAGGGCGCGCGAACCGAGTTTCCCCCATACCTTCAACCCATCCGTTCTGGAGGGCGTCCGTGGGTGAAAAGGCGACGGTCCAGTACCCGGAGGGCAATCTTGAGGGGCAGGCACAGAATGTCCCACAATGACGGCAAAAGAGCGTTGCGCTGGGGCCCTGTGTGGGCGTGTGTGGGCCTGAAACGCAAAACTGCAGCCAGCCACAAAAAAACTTGTACAGTAAAAAACATCTTCTTTTTTACTAGAAAGAAAAACTTTTTTTTACTAGGTTCCCAATACCTAGTAAAATCTAGTGAACCTAGTAAACTGTTACCTAGTAAAAAAAAAACCCCCAACTCACGGGGCCACGCAACAAATCGAATTGGCTACCTCACCGCTGCCTTCTCAGGGGCTCACAAGTGGTCAGAAATGATATATAGTGGTAGTGTGAGGTGCGCTAAGCAAACCCTTCCCCCAAAAAAGGGGGGGGTTTCGGTTATGTGAAAACCCTACTTTTGCCTAAAAATTTGGCGAACGAAAAAAGGGGGGGGTTATGTAAAACCCCCCATGCTGTCGTTCTCCGCAGAAACGCCCCCCCCCTGTACAGGCCCGTCTTGGATTGCGCCGATGTGTTTTTCTGCCTGCGCATCCATCATGGCTGGAACCGAGCGCCTGTCTGCGCGCGTGCGTGCGTGCATGCGTGTGTACGTGTGTGCAACTAGGGTAAAGAGAAAGGCCAGCACGGGTCAGCCAAAAAGGTACTTTTCTCGGTTATGGTGACAAACATACCCAGAGCACAGCGGCTGTTGTGGTCATTCCCGCCCGCGTCCGTGTGTGCTGTGTGTTTGTGTGAGGGGGGTGTACAGGAGACGTGGAGCGAGCCAGATCCCAACCACAAAGTGGCATGTTGGCTGCCAGATTCCGCTTTCTGCAATCTCCCGGTGCAGCGACTCATGAGTGCTCACTCAACATGCAATTTACTGAAGTCTTCGTAGGGAAGCTCTGTCAGACAAGCAAACAGGAGCAAAAATGCACAAACATGAGGAAACATTGAACAAGCGAGCGGCCTAGAGATGAACCACATCAAGCAGTCCGGGCCCCGAGAACGCAATATCTGGGCAGGCTAACCCCTGCCCGTTTTGACTGAACATCTCATTCACCTCCGCCGCAAGAGATGAAGACACGCCTGTGCAATATCAAGGAACTGGCAAACCGCAATGCACATCGTTGGGAGAAGAGAGCTAGTGCAGGTTTTCGGGCTTCTGGCCACTTGCACTAGCTCCAACCTCCTCTTTTCTATTTATGACAGGCCGTGCCACTGCAGATGTTCAGTGGGTTCCATGTGAAGGCATCATTTGGAGCCCATTGGCCTTCTTTTGGCCAAGCCAATTAACCGCATCGATAGTAAATGGGTGGTGGGGGTAAATTGCAGATGGGAGAATGTCTGCAGCCCCTGCATTGAGGACTTCCAGGCAAAACTGAGGGGAAGGGTTATAAGAGATGCCTGGGAAGAGGATGTGTTAACGTGCAGCCTTCAAGCCTCTCCGCTAATGGCTGCTCAAATAGGCCCTCGCTTCGTTGTGCTGGTGATGCTGGTGACGGCTCATGGGGGCGGGGGGGGTTCGGTTCAGCTTCGGACCCCAACACCCGAACCAGGGGGTTTGGATGGGGGAGGGGGGGGGGGGCAAATTTTTGTGCCTTTCGTGGCGGCATTTTGAATTCCCTGTTCAATTCTGCGCATTTTGAATTTCCACAAGTGTGTGTGCGGGGGGGTAAAGACCCGGACTCATTCACCATGAATGAAAAAGAAACCCCATTCATCGCTGACCCGGCTCCGGCTGGATCAGAGTCATCACTCCACCTTTCAAAAAATTACTGGTCTCCAGGGCGTAGGTAGGGGGGTCTGGAGCGGGGGGGAGGGAGGTCTGGTCCTACACTTAAAGCCCCCCGTGGCTGTGCTACAAACAGCGTTCCCTGGTGCTTCAACGACCGAGCGGCCCGGGAGGCGGGCATACAAAGCGAAAAAATATTCCTTGGAGCTCCTGGGACAAAGGATCCACAGGAAAACCTGTCTCGCAGTCTGCGGCATCCACCTGCTGCGGAACAATTGACGAATGAGAATCGAGATCACTCACGGCGGTTGGCCGCTCGCGTACAGCGGTTGCTGGTTCTGTAGTTGCGTTGCCTGTTCAGCAGTCGCCTTACCCGGGCTGCTGGTATGCCGCCTGATCCCGCCTCCGGGCCCACACGGGCTAGCGACACACGCCCATTCACGGTGCCCATAGATTGCTGCCCATGTGTGTGTGCGATGTGTGTGGATCTGCTGGCAGACTTGCACCGCACAACAATTGTACCCTTTTCAGGTGCCGGGTCAGTTGGAAGAAGGGATGGCGGGTGGAGTTGGTTGCAGAAGGCTGTCCAGCGTTGCAAAGGGTTGGTGCATTGCAGAAGTTGTGAAGGGTTTGCAATGGGTCGGAGGCGGGAGGGGAACGACCTTGAACTGACACTCCCCGATTAGGCCCCTGAGAGATTTTGACATCTGCGCAGTACTTCCCAGTGTTCACGGACTGGAGCACGCCCACCTACGAGCCCATACGTGTAAGGAGGAGGAATGTGCAGTTGGACAGCGCCAGGGTGGACAGTTGTCAAGAGCACACATTGTCTGAACACGGCACAAAAATCCCACGCCTGGGGTGGGTAATGTAGAAAATACTAAAAGGGGCAGCCCCCCTCCCCCTTCAGTGGGCCGAGCCTCCGACCAAGCCGCGCTCTACCTTCCCCGACTGCCCACCCCAAAAATTAGGCACAATTGACTGGCAACCGCTTCAAACCGCTTTGCCCACCCCCTCCAACCGCCGTCCTCAAAGCGCTCCTGACCCCCCCCCCCCCCTGTGCGACATTTTGTTGGGTTGCGGTTTTTGTTTTACGGGGCGCCAGACAGTCAAACGTTCTTCCCTTCGCGTGCTGCGTCGGGTGAATGCTTCGGCTGGTGTTCCTTGTGTTGTCACTTCCGCGTTAGCGGGGGCCAGTAGTTGGCGCACTGGGGTTGTATCAGTTGTTGCAGGAGTCGTTTTGCAGTTTTTGCTGCCCAACTGTCACGTCCACGTCGTCAGAGGTACCTTCTCTTTCCTGACAAACCAGACATTTCCACAGGACGCCTCAGGAGCCCCAGTGATGACTGGGTGCCGGATCCCCTGGGCATCAGCAAACGGGAAGATTGCACCGCAGGGGCCCTAGGGTCGGCCCTCTTGGTGCCCCATCCCCTGGGTGCCGGGAGATTTCCAAAGGACACCTCAGGGGCCCTAGTGGTGGCCCAGTGGGTGCCGGATCCCCTGGGCGTTGGTACACCAAGACTGTGCGCTGCAGGGGCCCAGGGTTTGCCGCATCCCCCGCGCGCATTGGACCACGACACCCGGTATCATGGTGGGATCCATGGCCAGATACCTGTGTGTCCACTTTTGATGAAGAAGATGGCATCATTGTTGCCTGGTGTCCTGCAGCCCAGACGGGCTGTTTGCACGACACAGGGTGGAGCCCACCAAGGGCAGACTAGCCGTGAGGGGGAAGGGGACGGCAAGGGTACCCCACACCGACATCAACAACCCACCCTAGGCGCCTGTGTCCCCACCACCCCACCCACGGTCCCCCCCAACCCACCCAGTGTGCGCCTCCCGCACTTGTTTGCACCCACATGATGCCGGTTGAGTAGTGGTTGCCCTGGCATCCGGTAGCGTCGAGACTAGCTGGCTAGGCCATCACCTGCGGTGTCACCGGTTCTCATGCGCACGCTCCTTTCTCCTCCGCCGCCCATGCATTCAAACTTCCCCAACTGTCCTCATCGCACCTGCCTCTTCCTTGCTGCCCTGGTTCCCTATCCATTGCTGGCTCTCATGTCCCTCTTGAGTGGCTCCCGGGTCCTGCCTGATTGTGCCACCCTTGCCCGTGTGCGTCAGCGCCCCACGTTTTCGCATGCGCACCCCTGCCCTTGCCCCATGTACCCTTTGCGAACGGCCGGTAAAGGAACTTTTGAATGGGGAGCGAAAATCGCGTGAATATGGGTGCACAAATGAACGATTTTGACCGAGAACAACTGTTTTCACAGAGTTGGGATGGTAGCAATATTTCTAAAAATTCTTAAAAAAAAACAAAATCCGGGTGCCCATGAAAAGAAACGGCCCCTTTTTCACACGCCACGGTCCCACGGTGCCCCACAAAATGCCCTAATCCTACCGCGGACTTTCCCTGTGTCTGCGGCGGCAATGCAAACGTGAATATACAGCAAATTCGCGCGAATATGGCGCGCTTTTTGCATTTATTTTCGCACATGCGCGCACCTCCACCGTGTGGCGTACACCAACTCAAGTACGTAGAGCCACCACAACCCATGGTCCCATGTCCGCATGTCCTAGGCCCGCCGCTTGCGGCGGCGTCTGAAACGCTGTGACAGGACTTGTACATAGTTGAGGTCACTAAGTGCCCTCTTGCGGGCACGCCGCGCCAAATGTTGAACTGTCACGGGCCCTTGTCCACGCATGGACCTCTTGGTAACATCCCACCCCTCTCGACGGAGGCTGTCATCTATGGTGTGGTTGTCAACCACAACCTGCATACCAAGGCGGCCATGCAGGAGGCTTGGGCCCCCGCTATTGCGCAGTATGCGCTTTAGCCTACGGTGGTTGCCTTCCATGGCAAAGCATGAAAATTTGGAGAGGATTATCCACTTGCGGGCAAAGAAATACATGTGGTCAATCCACAGATGCGACCACAGCAGCTTAGGCCACTGTAACACTAAGTGGGCCTTGCCCATTTGTATGCTACATTTGCGAAGCCATCCTACGTCACCCCTGGACAGCCATCATGTTTGCCACGCATACACACACGTCTTGGCAAAGTTGTCCCACCACTCCCTACAAACATCACCCCATAGTCTGCCGCCCACCCGCTTGTTGTTCATTCCCCCCTCCTCAAGGCATATCGTAATGAGTGCCTCCCACCGCCGGGTGCGCATGAATTGCACACCCGCAGCACACTCCAACCTAAACTTTCCCTTCCCGTTTGCCTTGTCATTGTTCAACCTCCCCTTTGCTACCGTGTTCGCTTGAATGCGGGCAACGTCTAGAATGGGCTTAAACAAATTGCGCACAACGACAGCGGCGGACTTGCCCATAGCTGCCGCCACTGCGTCGCGCATGCCCGATATACCACATATAGTGACACGTAGCACCCCGTGCAATCCGTAGTCCGGAATGCGGCGGTCGGCTGCAATGTGTCGATATATCGCTCCAATTGGGAGCACCACATCCCACCACCCGTCAATGGTGTCTTCCAACCCGAAGTTGGCAAGACATTGTGCCCTATTGCACCCACATACCCAACACACCATTGCTTGAGGAGCCTCGGCTTTCCAATTCTTGCAATTGGCCATTAAAATTTGTGCCTCGCCATCGGTACAGAGAAAAAAAAAGTGTTTCGCGGTCCGAACCGTTGGTATCCTGGAATACAACCTTACTTGCGCCCCACAATTGTTGGTCGAAGTCCACCTCCTGCGCGGCCACGTACAACGTGGCCCACTCCTCACTACCCCCTAGTAGCCACCGGCTAGCAAGTTGATCGGGGCTGCTCGTTCCCCCAATCGTGCAATGGACGTACGACGCCTCATGGCGTGATGTACCATCCACCGCAATCGGCATCCAATGCAGTCTTGCATCGCCGGGTTGTCGGACATGGACTGGTTTCACCGGTCGACAACTATATAGGTGCTGCAACAGCTTTGGTAACGGGCATATGGCACCATAGAGCTCCACACCCTCACCCGCCATGGCAACAAAGCCCTCCGCTGCAAGCTGTTTGAGCTGTTGCATTGTGGCCCACACGGCCTCCCGGGGTACACCTTCAACTGGATGAGGAGTCAGGTACTGCGCCTCGGTCCTAGATAGATGGAGTAACCGAATGCGCCACACCGCCGCCACGGTCTTCTCCCACAGGGATGGTGCTATAGGGTTTGCACCCCCCCCCCCGCTGCCCCCCCCCCCCCCCTGGCTACCGGCGCCAATACGATCTGGCCCGTGTCCGGAAGGGCGGGGCCGGGCGGGGCCGAGTGGCGGAGCCGGGCAGGGCCGGGCGGGGCGGTGCGGGGCCGGGCGCGGCCGGGCGAGGCGGGGCCGGGGGGCAGGGCCGGGAGGGGCAGGGCGGGGCAGGGCGGGGCCGGCGAACGGGCGCCGTCGCCCCCCCCCCCCCCCCCCGTTGTCGTCATCCCCCCCCACCTCCGGCACCCCCAACTCCCCCAAGTGCACCCGGGTCTCCCCCTGCGCATGGGAGCGCATCATGAGCCATGCATGGTGCATGTGCGCCTCCATGCGGTCCCCCCGGCCCCTCACCCCGGTGATCGTCATCACCCCGTGCCGAACCAATTGTCCCTCGGCCACCCCCTGCCTCCCTAGAACCGCCTTCTCCAGTTCCCGATGCCCCCCCCCCCCCCGGCAACCGGTAGGCGTACAACCCCACAAGCTGCTCCCCATCCTTCAGCTGCACCCCCGCCATGTTGACAGTGCAGGGGAACGTAATGCGGAAGGCAGGGGTGCGCTCCCCCGCCTGCGTCTCCACATCGACCTCCCAGGTCGCCGCCACGAACTCGATCCTAGCCCGCTTCCGGCCCAGAAGCTGGAGCCTCCAGGCGAACGAGGGCTGGACGCGCAGCATGCTCGGCACTTTGATGGGGGGGGCGTCGGGCGGGTAACCAGTGGCCCCGATCTGCACGTTGGGTTGCGCCACGACCGCCGTGTGGGAAGGTGGCCGGGCAACTGCGGCAGCCTAGGAGGCCGAGACATCCCGAGCGGTACTCGAGGGAATGTCCTCTGGAGGAGGAGGAAAGTGGACGCAACCCGCTGTCCCACTGGGCCCGAGGGCAGGGCCGAATCGCGGCTGCGTACGACGCAGCGCACGGGGGTCAGGCTCCCATCGGTTCCACGTCTCCTAGAAATAAACGGCGATCACGAAAGAGCAAACGGAACTATGAAATCACAAAATCGCTCAAAAATCGCGCGATTTTCGCGCGAAGTTCGCAAACGGGAAGCAAGTTGCGAACAGACTACACAACGCGCACATATGGCACAATCACAAAAAAATCGCGCGAATTTCAGGTTTGGCAACACGCATTTTGTTTGCATACCTCGCACTTGCAGGGACAGTGGATGCTTCATCCCCTTTCTTCGCCTGCCTGGCATTGCGGAACGGCGGCGCGTCGTTCAGCGGCTGCCAGGCGCTCGCAGACCGTTCCGGCGGCAGGAACCCACTGATTGCCCGCTGCACCAGGGCATCCCCGTCCGTCCGCTCGGCCTTGGCCAGCTCGAGCTAGTACGGCCCCCGCCACAGCACAACCTCCCCGCCATGGACCGGCACGGGGTGGAGGCCCGCCGCCGAGCGGGTGACGAAGGTGGGGCGGTGGGTGCACACAGGGGGGCCTCCTTCACCCGGGGCTTGGGGGGGGTTGAAAACATCATCCCGAAGGTCCTCCACGGCTAGCCCCAAATGGGCCTCCAACCCCCCCCCACAAAAAGGAGTTGGCCATACGTGGGGACCTCTTGCTGCTCAAGGGTCCCCAAAAATTTCTTGAGCAGTGGGTCAGTGGGGGGGTCGAGGTGGGTGGTGTTGGGCAGCACGTTGACATGCTTTTTGTCGGGAGTCCACTGCGTGAACAGGGCCCCTTGCATGTCTTGACCAGCAGGGGCCGGAAGACCATGGTGGCGGGCGGTGCTAACCATGACGAGAACCTCCCCTTGGTTAAGGAGGACCTCGTCCCACCTCTCCACCTCGCCTCCCCCAAGACCGTTCCCGCCTGAATGCAAGGCAATACTGGGGGGAGAGGGCCACGAAGGTGGAAAGGTACCCCTCCCCCACCCTCATCCACATTGACATGAGGGAACCCGCACGTGCGGGTGCTCTCTACAAGAAGGGGTGGACCACGGACTTGTGGCACCAGCTGCAGCTGGCCCTCCCCGAGTTGAGGGCCGTCCGCCTTATCCCCGCCCCCAAAACGGTGGACTCCCTCCTAGGGGGTCATGTCGCAGCACGGGGCGGGGAAGTTGAAGTCGGGGGTTTGCACCGTCTACCCCACCACGAACCTCCTCCACTGTCCCCGCCCCCCCCCGCACGGACATGATTGCGTTGAATGAGTACTTCCCTGCCGGTGATCCGCAGGGGGGCCATTCTTCTTTCCCCTTTCGCGGGCAGATCACCACTGCTCAGTGGTGGGATGACTTGGCGCTCTTCCCCGCCCACCCTGAGGTGCCCCCCCTCTACCACATCCCCGACATCACTCTTTCCAGGCTTCATCCGATGCGTGGGTTGAGTTGGTATTGGGGATTGGCCGACCCCCCCCCCTTCATTACCCCCGAACCCCCTTTGCCAACCGCCCCCTTGCTGGACCCCCCCACCTATGCAACCCCTAACCCCTCCCTCCACCCCGACCGTCCCGCACCTCCCATGCCCAAGAACTTTGTTGATGGGCTTGGGTATGCGGTGAACGGAGACGCCCTCACTTCCGCCGACTGCAAGGCGGCTTGGGAACGGGTGGAGAAAGTCTGGGGCGGGGGGGGGGGGGGATAAAGTTCCACAGTTTTTCGATGTTGTGTTTAACGTACAAAATGTGGAAAAACAATGGGCCGATCCCTCCCTGCCCCAGCGCTACCAGTCCAGACCGGGTAAGACAGATCAATTGGCTGGTAGCGTTTTTAAAAAGCTTGTTGCCAACCTGAGGGAGAGCATGCCTGACCCCTTTGAGTCTGTTTACCCCATGCCCCCCGGTTCCGTCATTGTGTTCGGTGTGGAGTCCGGTGATCAGCTGGCCCACTCGGACACCTCCACCCCCCCCCCCCCGTCCTCCCCCCGTCCGACCGGTCAAAGTTGGACTCCCAAACCTTTTGCCCACTCCACCACCTCCCCCACCAGCAGGCCCCCCGTGTATGTGGCCTCCTCCAGCGTGTGCGGGCGGCGGAGGAGGGCTAGGAAGTAGGTGTGGGTGTTGGCAGCTGGGTCCGGGAGGCTACCATGTTGCGAGAGAGCCATTGCAAGAGAAATGAGAGCTGCACAGGGGGGACAAAAGCATGGAAAGGAGCGGAACTTGAAAACCCTTGGACATATTCGCGCGATTTTTTTTGCGCGAATGGAGATTACATGCGAATGCGAACGAGACATGCGAACGAGACATGCGAATATGCGCGCGAATTTAACAATTTTTTGCGAATCTAAGCGATGTTAGCTACCACTCGGGATACATTTTGTGTGCCTTTATTTCTTTTAATTTGTGGCGAAGTAAGCACGGCAAACGGGCAAACGGGCACGGAATAACGGGCAAAACATGCCAAAAGTCAGCGACGTGCGCATGCTCATTCAACAGTGCGGTTCGCAAAGGGTACACATGCACCTGTCCCCCTGTGCAAAAATTCTGCTTTTCCACATACTGGTGTCTACCCCACATGTTGTCCACTAGTCACAGCCCTTTTGCCACCCTTGCAGTGGGCACCCCCCTTGCATGTGGGGCGCAGCCTGCAACCCTACGGAGTTGACCCTCTGTGGGTCCGAACGTGTTTTGGTTGTGTCAACGGATCCCCTGGATGACTTGTCTTGTTTGACTACTCCAAGGTCGGCTGTCCTAGAGACAAGCTATTGCCCGTGCCGTTGACTAGGTGCATCCACGTGCACACTCCGAGTCCATGCTGAGTGTGCCGACTCCAGCACTGACTTGTGCGCGCTGGGGTGTGCATGTGCTGGATTTCCTGGATTTCCTGACAAAAGCTTCTAACAACCACAATGATTCTTTCCCTTTGGTCCTTTCCTTCTCCTCCTTCTGCACTCGACAACGTTTTCGGCGAGTGCGATTTGCCATGTCCTGTTATCTCCCGTTGCTCGTCCCTTTCCCCATGCCCAGTTTCCTCTTGGGCCTTCCTATTCTTTCTGCCCTAGGGGGCATTGGGTGGCGGGGGAGCGTGTTGCTGTGGGTAGGGGGTAGCGGAGGGGGTGGGGGAGGAGGAGGGAGAGTGGGTTCGTCGCACCCTGTCCCCTCCTTCCCCTTGAGGAGGAAGATACTGGCTCCATGGGGCTCGTTGTTGGTGGTTTTGGCCACTTGCTTCAGCCCGGATGGGGTGGGGGGGGGCTGGGGGGGACGCCCCAACTGCTGATGGCGCATTCGGTGTGTGATGTGCTTGGTGCCCGCCGTAGCATTTGCACTGTGGGCCCCGTGTTTGTTGTGGTTTACCCTCTTAGGGTGCAACCCATTGCGCTACGTGATGTGCCCCGGTTCCAAGCTGGTTGGCTGTATCTACGCTCTCATGTCCGGTGGTACGGTCTCTTCAAGCGGTGCACTCATTGCTGGTGTGGGTGGCGGGCCTTAGCCCCCTTCCTCGGCCGGTCGTTGTAGGGTTGCCCCACCATTATCGGGGTGGTGCCAGTGGCACGTGGCGCTCTTCCATAAATTCCATTGCCTTCGGCAGTGCACCTCGAAGAGAGGTTGACAGTCAGCCAAGCAGTCCCTAAGCCAGGCCAGCAGTCAGTCAGACAGAAACACACAGTTTGGGTTTTTTGTCAGTGGCAGACACGGCACCAAGCAGTGGGGACTCTTTTGTCCTGGTAATCAAGCAGTGGCCAAATGGTAATGCAGCTGGCATTGGACTTTTTGGTCGGCGGTTCGAACCCCCGTCGGGTGAATATGCCGCCGCCGCCGCCGCCGCAAAGAGTGCGCCGACCGGGATTCGACCCACCAACCATTATTGCTGCGGTCTGATGTGTTACCATTCGACCAGCGGTTGTGTGTTAGCGTTATGCTTCCCCACTGCTTGGAGCCTTCTAAGCGAAAACTTTTGACCCCCCCACCCCACCCCCCCACCCACCCCCCCCTCAAAAAAGTGATATCCAGTTTTAGGGGATAGAGGCCTCAGAATCAAAAAATCCATTGGGGGGTGGTCGGATTGGGCAAAATAATGATTTTACAAGGGGTTGGACATCAAATATCATGCCTTGGGGTATGCTACGCGAATGACCCCAAAAAAGGGGGGTATACGACGCCCGCGCGTGCGCTTGATCTAACAACCTCTCTTCGAGGTGATTCCCAAACCTGCAATGTGGCTGGTTGGTGGTGTTTGGTGGGGTAGTGGGTGGTGGGTGTTTGTCGTTGTCTACTCTTGACTGCCGAGGGGCTCCCCTTACGAGGACGTTACTCCGGGTTGTCCGGGCCTCGGAGCTAGGGACCCTTTCAGGTCCAGCCCCTTGATGGTCGTGTGCAGTGACCACCGCTAGTTTGGACATTGTGGCCCATGAGCGTGCCCAGGGCCATGCACTACGTCACAGTGACAGAGCTTAGTTACTCACGGGCAGTACATTTTTTCGGTCACTGCCCAATTGTCAACCGTGTAGCCGGTTGCCAAATTCCCGCATAGGCGACTTCTTACTTGGTTGTGGTCAGGGTTGTTCCGGCTCCTGGGAGTGTCTTAGGGAAACATCCCTTGTGTGTGGTGTGTGGGTCTGGCCCTGCATACCGCGCGCATGGTGGGTGCGGTGCTTTCACCTGGGTGTGGGGCTGTGGGCTGGTTGTGTTGCTCTGTGTACGTGCCGGGGTTGCTGGCAGTGGTGGTCGCATGTGTGTAGGCTGGGCGTGTGGCGGGTGCTGCGCTTGTGGTTGGGTGTTGGGTGTGGGCCGGTGGTGGTGCTCTGCATGCGTGCTTGGGTTGCCCACGGTGGTTGTTGTGTTGTGTTGTGCTGCTGCTCTGCTCTGTTGTGTTCCTACGTTGCACCGCTCTGCTCTGCTTGCACTGCTGCACTCTGCTGAAAGCTTAACGCACATGGATCCAGGACCACCGACCCATGTTCACGGGGTGGGCTGGGTTCAACTGACTGCTTCATGGTGCTCAGGACCTCCGACCCAGAGTGGGGTGGTCTAGAGCTCTTGGCTGCACTGCTCTACTCTGCCCTGTTCTGCTCTCTGCTGCTCCACTGTGTTCTGCCCTGCTCCACGTGACCCTGTTGCTGCGCTACTCACCTCAGCTCTGGCCTGCTCCGCACAGCTCTGCGCGGCTGTGCTCTGCCTGGACGGCTCCGTACCCCACCACGTTCCATGGAGTCTGAGTTCGGCCCGCTTCTAGTCCCCAAACTTCGCACCTTCGGGCGACCGCCTGGCTGGTGGGGGGGCAGAGAAGTGCCGGGCAGCATGGAGCAGCACCGTGCAGAACAGAGGAGAGCAGCGCACGACGGAGCAAAGAGCAGAGCACAGCAGAGAAGAGCAGAGCAGGGCCAAGCAGAGTTCAGTGAGCAGTCACCATGTGTATGTATCCCTGCGCATGGGGCTTTTTACCACCTCCAATTTTTGTACCCCACCCGTTGTATCAACCGTCAACAACAATCAAACAATTCCAACTTTTTGTTGTTGTTTCCCACTGTTTGCCTCAAACTGTAACAGACATGGACGGACATCACCTTCGTATCGGGGGCAGAAAGTGGTGGGACAGTGTTTCGCGTATGAATGCCATGAATTAGGTGAATGCATGGTGGGCACTGCCATTGGCACCGCAATTTTGTGCCTTTTGTATCACTCGTAAAAGCATAGCAAAGCAACAGCAAAGGCATTGCAATGCACAGTTACAGCATTACAACCTATGCCTTGAAATGCACCACATAACCATCTTCAAGAACGGCAAAAATGCCATCACGTTGGCATACCTCCCCTCTGTACGCACCGTTCACAATCTGCACTCTGCCTCCTATTTGCGGAATGACCGTTTCCAAATCTTCCTGAAGACAACAGAAAGAAATCACACAGCACTACCATAAATACCCAGCTCCAAGGGTTTGGGTGGCCGATGAGGCGCACAAGCAGCTGCCAAATCCAGGATCTCGTGGATTCCAGTTCATTCCTCACATTTTTGGCGTTCAATGCACATTGTTAGTGCTTCGAGGAGCATTTGCACAAGCCGTTGTGGCATCTGTTCATACCAGTGCTGTGAAAAATATTGTGAGTCCCCCCATTTTTTTTGAACATCCAAAGCAACAACTCGTCAACAATCTTATCCTGACACGCTGATGCGCACCACCACAAGTCGGGATGCCACCATTCATGGGCTAAAGCCTGTCGTGCAGCGTCGGAAGGGCATTTCCGCTGAGGAACAACCCTAACCCATTTCAAGACTGAATATTGGGACCGAGTTGGTGGGGAGGGAACATGAGGTACATGAGCAAAATGGGCCCAACAAAGGGGGAAATGGCTGAAATGTAGCTGAAAATGGCTAACAACCAACAGTTTGAGCATCCCAAATGATTTGGGCTCACTTTTGGAAAATCCGTTATGGACAGCTTTTTACCTCCTTTTCAGTTGAAACCCCCCCCTTGTGCATTCCCGTCGGCCCCCCCTGTACTGCAATGCGAGTCCCAAAATTGCCCATTTGAAGGCTTTTTGGGAAATTGCATGGGCCAAAATGGGTCAAAGGTGGGTCAAAATAGCCTTTAACCACTTGTTTGAGCACCCCAAGTGTGTGGGATCAACTTTGGAAAAAATTGTTCTCGACAAATTTTTTCCCACAAGTGACCTGTGTAACCCTACCCCAGTTGGTGCAATGTGGGGGTCCCACCACTCCATACCACCAATAGGGCCCCGAAGGATGTTGATAGTGTGAAAATAGGTTGCAAGTGGGACCCCGCACCCTCCTGTACTCCGATGTGAGTTCCTAAATTGCCCATTTCAAGGGCTTTTAGCAACTTGCATGGGCTAACATGGGCCAAAAGTGGCTCAAAATAGCCTGAAAACACTTGTTTGAGCACCAAAAGTGGTCTAAGAACAACTTTGGAAAAAAAATTGGACCCACCGGTGACCCCTGTAACCCTACCCTAGCACGTGCACCGTGCACGCTGGTGGAGCCAAAAGGGCATTGAAGGGTGTATACAACATGTAATTAAGTTGTAAATGATCCCCTTCATCGTTATTTATCATCACAAGGGTGCCCAACGCAGTCAAACACAACATGGGAAGGTGGAATTTGAAGGGAAAAAAAGCAAAAAAGGGTACTTTTCGAGGCTAGTTTTGCAGTATTTTGGGCCTAAAAAGAGGTCGCGGGGCCCACTAATTGGGTGCAAAACCCGCTAGACAGTGATCAAAGGTGTTTGTTCATCATCTAAGCTAGTTCCAATGCAAGCGGCCCCCTCCAAAGACGAGCTAGACACACAAATTGCCTCAAAAAGGGCTTTTTTGCTTACTTTCGACAGTTTTTGAAAACAGGGTCCGCCACTTGCGACCCCCGTTCCCGGCCGCCACCTTTGAGGTTCTTACTATAAAATTGTGTGATTGTCCCTCACATCCATATGTATCATCCACCAAAATTTCGGCGAAATTCAAAGCACCACGACAGAGTTGTGATTTTTGCCCATTTGGCGCATGCTTGTTTGCTGCTTGCTGCTGCTTTTGCTTGCTGCTTGCTAAACCCTAGACACTTAAGAGGGTTATAAAACCAAGACTGCTTCCAGTAGCTCGGTGACCCCAACCCTAACCCCAACCTAGTGTTGTATTCGGGCTGCCAGCTGCTTGAAGACACGCGCTCTCTGGTAAGGGCGCTATCTGGTAAGCTACAATGTCACGCCAGTGTGCTTGCTCACAGTCAGGCGGGCGGTGGACCCACTTCCGCAGGAAATGTGCCATCAAGATGCCTTCCAACCTCCCGGACCAAGAGTTCATCTGGGATTTGCCGAAGGCTTCGCCGGAGTACAAGGCGGTGGGGTTTGCCTTCTTGGGTTCCATCGTTGCACAAAGGAAGCACCGGATCGTGGAATGTCCAGAAACCCCGTACAGCCACTTCGCCCCCGCAATGCGGCTGAACGCGAGCAAGATACAGCAGGTTCATATCGCCGATATTAACCACACAATACAGTACAGAGCACACAATGGCCGACAACCATCTGCTCACGGGCACGGAGATCAGCATAAACAGTACCATGGAGCAGCACGGTGACTCCCGCGGGTCTGTGGATCCAGAGGTGCAGAGCAGTGCACAACTTGACTGAAAACAGGCTGGCCCCCGACTACCGTTCCAGCTCACCTCCGAAGAGCCGGAGGAAAATCTTGTTCGGAAACTGGGTCGTTGGGCAGACAGACAATGGACTGGGCGGGGAACATATCGGTTGGGTCGGCCGGGTCGTTGAGTGTTTTTGTGATCATTTAAAACAAGAACGGAAATAGGACGTCCGGTCCCTCACCCCAAGACACCCTATGGGAAGCAGCCTTCCTGCAGGGCCCAGCACAGCACTCTGCGTACTCCTGTATCTGGTACCCTCTCCCCTTCCTCACTTCCTGCAGGTGTTTGAGAAGTTGAAGCCTTCCAACCACAAACAAGCGGCGGATAATCACGGGGCAGCCAGTCCACCTCCACCGAATAACCAACAGTTGCCGGAACTGCACATTCAGGATAGAGCGCAGACAAAACGAAGCCCAATCACCCCGTAACCTCCAAACGCCATCCATCGCTCTGCATGAGGCAATCGCTTGAAGGGACATCCCTCCACAACAACCTGCTTCAGATAAAACGCTACACCCCCACCTCAGCCGTCCGCTTTGTAACCGCCAAAATACTGCTCCCACCACTTTACTTTTCTGCAGGTACCACTTTTCCAACAGCCCCTTACCCTTCTGAAGCCCTTTCTGCTCTGCATCCCCTATGGCCTCACCGACTCACCCACCCATCCACCCACTCAGGCACTCCTTGACGGAAATGTCCCTTTTTATACTCCGGAGCTGATTGCATGAGACAACCGCGTGACAGCACAGGCCCAAGGACCTGGTCGCATTTGATCATTCCATGGATATCCAGCATCTTCAATTTGCCCAGGTACCGATCCACGACTTCAACGACAACCGCTAGTGACACACACACGTGCGGATGGCGGCGGCAAGGGGGCCTCAACGCACGACGGACGAGCAATGCAACGGCCACCGATGCCGTGGCCGTGACCCAAGTGACATGCATGCGGTGACATCAGGTGCCATGTGACACATTTGGTCCAGCGTGCGCCGTCACGCTGTGGCGCAGCTACAAAAAGAGGAGCAAACGGACGGCCAAAACTTCAGTACCAAAATTGGCCTTGAACTTCGGGCCCAAAGAGCAACTTTCGTGTTCCCCGAGGACAACTTCTCTGATGTATTGGTCCACTGGGGGCTGGAGGGTTGAAAAATCCGATAGGAAAGTGGCTCCACTCTAACAGTGGCAGAGACCTCACCTTGCGTCTCACCCTATGCAATCGCTCACACCACGCCATTGGCCAATGTAAAGGGAAAAAGATGCAAACCAAACATGAAGCCATAGTTCATAAAAAAAAATAGTGAACCATGTGTCTCTTTCACCGCCGCTGACTGATACCCTATATCCCACTAGATTCTAGTACCGCACACGCGCGAGAACGGCACACCCATTTCACACGGTCACCAACACCGCATAAACAGGATTCCATATGTGCAACAAGGTGTCCCTTAGTGCAGAAATGCTCTCATCTTTCCACATTCCTATCATCCATGACATGCCGTACCTGAAGCTGAGAATCCCCATACCCCACTCAATATCGCTGTGCTTTACAATTGCACGCTCCGGCGGTATTCGGCTGTCATCTTTCTTTCCGGAGGGGCGGGGTCTTTAAAGGTAATCGGTCAGTGCCCAGTGCAACCGGTCCGGTGTGCAGTCGTGTGTGGCCTGCTGTTGTTGGCCGACGTCATTTGTGGGGGTAAGCGTGGTGTACCAGACTCAACCAGAAATGGCATCTGATCAGTTCTGGCACAATCACATCATCACAAATTCTGATCTGTCACACGTGGTTTTAGATAGATCATTCGAATCCCATCCGCTGATCGCCAATCGTGGATGCCGATCTCAAATCGCAGCACGACCAACATGCTCAGTTGATCACCCATTGTGGATGCGAATCGATTGGTCGGGCATCTCAGACGTGGCGATCGTTCCCTGTGTGCATTGGTGCTGCACCACAGTACTTCAAAGTAGTGTTTTTTCGTCACATTTGTAATACCAGCAAAGGTAGTACCCATCAATGTATGTACCAATCGGTCCGAATTTACACCACACATGCAGGCAGGCGCCGGCCACAGTGGGTTGAACGGAAAGGGGCCCATGAAGTAGGACCGAAGTAGGACAGCACCCATCCTCCCTTCCTTAAGCTGGAATGGGTGCCCCTGGTGTTCCGCTGGAGCCCTCCTTTCGTGTGAAAAAGACGGGACCAGACGCTGCACCTCTCCCGGTGACATCGTGCCTTCAAGGCCCAACCAGGGCAGTTGCTTGTGGATGTCAACTTCTCGCAAAATCCCATCGTCCCAATGCGAAAAAGCCTGGGGAAGTGGCATGTGGGAGACGCAATCTTCCTGGAAAAGGAAGGGATGAAAAAGCACGCTTGGGGAAGGGGTTCAACTTTGTGGGTGAGGGTGGAGTGTTTTGTCCCACTGCTCACGATTTCAGCTGCTGCCCGCGGCGTCCACTCCCCTGCCAGTGCTGAGAGGCTCACATTCATTCAAGGGAGGCTAGGGCACAACTAATAGCACCCGGGGAAACAGCAGCAACGGGACCTGACCCCTCCTGCATCTTGCACCAACAGGAGGGAGACGCACCTTTTTCTTTATAATACTTCCCGTCCCCCAGCCGCTTATTCAGCACCTTCACCACGATGCCCTCGTGTAGCCAGTAATCCTTGCGCCCTTTGGCCTCCTTCCGCTTCTGTTCCTGCTGCATGATACGGTCCAGAGCGGTCTGCGGGCCGAACCCTGTCCGCTGCCGCTTCGCATCGGGCTCCTGCGGAAGAATGAGAGGCGGTGTGTTCGCGAGGGAGCGGGGCCAGGGCCCAGGACCTTGAACTGGGCAGAAATGGGCAACAAACTGGGCGGTTGGGGCACAGGACCTTTGTCTGAGTACCAGCTGACGACACAGGTTTTCCAATAATCAATGTCAAACCTCCGGATCTAACCCACCACCTGTTCGTGTGCTTTACCCCCGGCGCCGGTGGATTGGTTATGCCGTACCTAGGGATCGATCCCGGGATCTTGGCGGGAGAAGCTGGGGTCCCTGGGCGATTGAAATCCGACGTTGTTCTGGCCTTGATCCGACCAGGCTGGCTGCCAATAGATGGTGAGCACTCACCAAGCTCATCTTTCCGCATGACGCAGCATTTTATAATCGAAGAACGCTCGACCAGAAACCAAAGGTGTTGCATCGTTTTCCGACAGAATCTCTTTGGGTGAACCCGAAGGGCGGCAGCCAAGGCAAGACAGACAGCCTTGTTAGTGCTGTACAAAGTGGTCCCTGGAACCTACTCAAAAATGGGCCAGGCTCCTCGTTGTGATGGATTCAGGAAGCTCCGGTGTATTCAAGCCAAAAATATCGGATCACCTCCATAGCCATCGACAATCCTGCAAATGCCGACACAACCTCCACAATTCTTCGCAAGCCCCCGCGCTCTGAAACCGACTGACGTCTCATTTACTTGTGCTTTCCCCCAGACATCTTGTTTGTTGAGGTATCTGCTCATCTTTTTGCCAGCAATGAAGCAAATGTTTAGAGATGAAGTCCAGAGGCAATGCTTCGGCACAGCGCAGCAGTCTCAGACATCACTGGATCTGGGCTCAGGGGTAAGCTGCGCACAAAAATGCCTTCTGCTACGGGTTTCAGGGACTGGCTCAATTGCACGAGCATCGGAGTCCGTGATAACGCCTGTGACGGTTGTGATGGTTGTCCGCACAGCCACTTTGACGAGTGCATGCTTGCCGCCCCTGACCTGCCCACGCGCGCGTGCGCTGAGGCGCCATGCGATAAGACCTGGATGCACCACCCATATCCGCGGACCCGTATTGTCGCGGCTTACCGTGCTCGGGGCCAGGGCCGACATGTGTGGCCGGCAGTGTGGGAAGAGGACGCCCTTTCGTGTTTTGCTGGCCTGCGTGGCGACCAGTCGAGGTGAAGGGGGGGGGGTGGTGCCATCAGTTGGTAATTCTGGGTGAGCGCACTTGTTCGTGGTCTTGAAAGGAATTGTCTGCATTGTTTGTCGACGGTGGACGTGGTGCAGACGGTGGGGAAACGTATTGTCGTGGCTGAGAGTGAGACAGTTGTCCCTCTGCTCACAAATGCCCCGGGCGTCGACTCCACTGCCGGCACCGGCAGCCTTCACCCGAAATGGAGACCAAACGCTCTCCAACATTGATATGAGAAATGTAACACAGGGCCACGGGATTCTTCGAGTGTTACACATCAGTGGCGCACACCATCTAGGCATTTTGCCTGTTGGAGGAACCTCGGAAACCCGCAAGGGCCACGCTTCGGTAACGGTCGCTGCAGCCATGGTCCAGGGGGCGAAGGTGTGCTTCCTTGCGACTCACTGTTTCGGTGTGTCCAGGGAGGGCTTGGTTCGGTCTGGGTTGGGGACTTCTTCTCTGAACGCCTGTGGCAAATTGTGTCCCAACCTTCGCCGTGCGTCAAACACGCGTTCTGTAACTCTGTGCAATGCTCCGGATGACTAGAAGTCAGGGTACCTGTCCCGGAGACATTCCGACAGGTACAGGGGTACTCCTGATGGAGGGGGCCCTGCGGCGGTTGTGGGTCGGGTGTAATCTGTGCGCGGGCTCGTGCGCGCGTTCACTTGCATCCCATCTCCAGAGATCTCAATCGGTGTGGGTTAGGGACCTGTTTCGCCTCTTGCTTGACGCCTGCAGATGAGCTTATGTCTTTGGACTGCTGGACCATTTTAGCGAAATTGATTTTTGTTGTAGGCTTCCGGGACTCACTGGATTCCGACTCCTCAGTCTTGATCTCCTTCTTCACAAAAACCTGCATCATGTGGTGGTCAAGAGAGGGGCTGTACACTGCAATATCTGTTGGCTAAGTGAGCCAACCCTTCGTCAATTGGCGACTGATGAACACTACTCCGCATGAACTGCGACAGCACAAACCACAGAAATCCCTTTCGCTTCGAAACAGGCGAAAAAGAAAATACACCACACACTCTGTGCAACATATCTCAAGGCCCAGATATTCCCGACAACGCCGGCAATAAGCTTCCCGACAACTTTCCGGATGAAAAACGGGAAAAGAGGAAAAATGGGGGGGAAATGGGGGGAAATGGGGGGAAATAGGGGAAAATAGGGAAGAGGGGGGTGGAGGTATATCTTCTTTTCAAAGTTGAATTGGGCCATCTGCTTGGAGAGTCAGCCAGCTGATACCCACCTTCACCAGAATGTAACGCACCCCTTTGTATGGGTGCACATGCTCCATGGGAGAAGACGCAACACTATGAAATGCGACCCATGAAATGCAACCCCCCTATGTATCCCCAACCTCTGCCCTATTCTTTCCCATTTCCCCCCCATTCCCCCCCATTTTGCCCCATTGTCCCCCATTTTTCCTCCAGCCATCGCCCAGTATACCCAGTCCCCTGTCCCAGTCGCACTGAAACTTCCGGTAGTGGGAATTTCTGGGCCTTGATATCAATAGAGTTTAAAGGATGGCAAGCGGCAATCGGAATCGGCATTTTGCGGGGCGTTAGAAACAATTCCCTTCTCCGGTGTGCGGACCTTTCCATCATCGTTGTTGTCGTCTTCGGGGTCAGCCTCCAAATCCGCTTGATCAAATGTGTGCTTTGGTGCGCTGCTGCCCTTCCAATTGAACTTCAAGGGCTCCTCTCCATCGGCCCGCTGCAATTCCGTCGCTTGGTACTCCTCTGTGCAAACGTTAACATTCCTTCAATCTACTGTGGGGATGCACCCTTCCCTTCGACAGGACCCCTGGCCAACAGAAATATGAGACATGGGTTGGCACACTGTCGATTGAGAGGGGGGTGGGGGGGCAACGCGCTTTTCCTGTATTGCTCTCCAACCCCTCCATCCGGTGGCATCCCGAAGCTTCTACCGAAAAGAGGCGCTTTCGGTTTGCGGAGAGCTCTTGCGTTGTGAAAGCACGATTTGCAAGGTTATCGATGGGTGTTGGTGATGCCCGAACCCTTGGCTTGGAGCCCTTTAATCCATGACAACTGCTGGCGTCGTGTTCCTTTTGTAACTTCGCTCCAGGGACTGCTTTGTTCTGTCTAAATGTCTCGACACACGTGTTTAGCTGAACGATGCTCCACGGACTACAGAAAAACAGGGCTTACGAAAAGATACTGGCCACGAAGAAGCAGAGCCAATCGTCTGCTAGCGCACGTATATCAAGAGTAGCGCCCATACAATGCAGCCAACACCGCGAACTTTTCACCTGATACGCAACTTGCCAACAATGGCCAGGCTATAACAAACGGCTGCGGGAATTTTGGGCTTCCACTCGGAGATGGGGGCCATACCTATCTCCAAATGCGTCTTGATGTACTTGAGCTGTTTTTCCATTTGCAATTGCCACCTGGCGACATGCAGAATGGGATGCATGGCGGCAGTTGCGGGTTTGGATAAGGGGAAGGGGGCAAAACATGGGATGGGTGCATGGGTGTGGGCGGCCAATGGAACCCGTGGATAGGAGCCAGGTGTCCAGGGGGGTGCAGGCAACGCCCTCCTTTGGTGGTGGTGGTGGTGGTTGGGGGGGCGCTGCTTGGACGAACGAGGGGTTTGAAAGAGACGGGATTAAACGCTGCATCTCTCCTGGAAACATCGTACCTTCAACGTCCAACTAGGGCAGTTACTTGTGGCACATTGGAATGTGTGCGTGGATGGCCGTGGATGTCGATTTCAACGGATGCAAGCATATCATACAACAGCATGCTTGTGCAATCAATGGAGCGTGTAATGATACTGCTCACGCAACGCTTGTTTCTCTGCCAATTTTCCACGGGCTCGGGAGAGGAGGTGCCTCTTTGTTGCGGTGCATGGGGACCGCATACCATGCAGGCTCCGTGTGGCTCGTTGAGCACGAATTTGTCCCTCACCCCTTTGAGACTCGTGCCACCACTTGAGCGGCGGTAGTACAACCATGGGAGGATCGCTGCCGCGCATGGGCATCCTTGATCGTTCATTTTGTGCTCCTTTGGCCTTTGGGGGGGGGGGAACCCCGCCTTGTGTCACTCATTTAGCAATGGGGATGAGGCAAGCGCTGCGATGCCAACAAATTAGTTGTCACCGATCGTGTGGAGAGGAGAGAAAATGGGATGGAAAAGGAGCAAGCCGGGGTGCATGCCCATAAATCACCACACAAGCTCCAACTACTAGTTTTTTGGTTCATCGATGATTGTTACACGAGGAGGACTGGTGAACCCCAATCGCGCAAGCATCATCCTCATCACCCCGGCTGTTTTCGGTGCCCGAAACCTAGGGGTGGGCGGCCAACAGACCGCGGGTTCGCAAGGGTACACCCCCCCCCCTCCTCCGACCATGGACCACGGATGTGATGATAAAAACCGAAACTGGTAATCCTCTGACCAATCACCCAAAGCCCCCCCTCCCATTATGCATTTTGGGCCAATCCGGATAAAATTCTTAAGCCCGGGACACACACTAGCCAAGCACACTTGGCACCAAAGCTGAAACGCGGAGAATCATGCACACAAGATTCTCAAAATGTGTACCTATGCCGACGGATACAAATGAGGCCAACACGGCTCATATCCTCCCGTCACTTTACGATGCGTGCGCGGACGTTATGGTTGCTTGTTGTCGGTGACGGGACGTGGCCTTTGGTGGGCCCTTCAAAGCACACGGATACGTGATACACACCGCCTCCGAACAAAAGGGCAATGGGACGCCGCCACTGATTTCGAAGGTGTACCTTTCAGAAGCATCCAAATCGTTGGCTTCATTTTTTGCCTTTTCCGCTTCCCGTTGGGCCTTTGCAGGATCACGGTCAATGTACGTTATATAGAACCCTTTTGGGGTGTCCTCAACCACAACAAGGCCTTCACGTCCGAGGTACTTGATGAAGTTGCCCAAGGTGAGCCATCGCGTAGCGTTCATATGGATATGGTGCCTATCGACGTGGCATGAATGACCTTGGCGTGAACATGCACGCCAAGTGTGTGCGGTATCCACGGCACACCACGACTATGCATTCATGGCATGCCGTAGCCTTCAAAACGGATCAATGAAAGGGGACTAGGCATACCTATCGCTAATGTACTCTTGATATACGGTGTTGGCCTTGATGCGGGCAGTCCCGTGCCGTTGCTTGAGTGTTTCGAGGTATCCCTCCTAAGCGCCATAATGTCACATTCCTTGCGGGTTCAATTCAAGAAAGGCTAGCCATTGGGGTCCAAGGTGCAAGGATATGAATTCCTTGGCGCTATTTCACGACGCACTCCTATGCGAGGCAGTAATACGTTACGCCGTTACTACGCACTTCAGGAAAGTAAACTACTATGCACTGAGTACGTAGCAACTTGAACGTGTAGTAATCCACTACGTGGTAAAGGAAAGACGGGAGCACCTGCTCGCAACATTCGTGGCAACTACGCGTCGTAGGTGCGTCGTAAGCGCGTAGTAAGTGCGTAGTAAAGTTTAGGTGCGTGTGAAGGACCGAGTGAGGAAATTTGCAAACACCGTGCACAGCTTGTGGACACGGTGCCCCAGTGTAATGTGTAGCCTGCACACACTGGCCATGTTGTGGACGGGAAGCAATATTCGGGAAGGGGACCTTCGGCCCCGAAAGTTTAATCATTCGAGGCTCGTTGCATGGCCGCCACCCACATGCAAGCAAGCACCTTCGCCACCAAAATGAGTGAGGGAAGAACCACCACGGTGTTTCGAAGTGGGGGTTGGCGCGCACACTCGTTGCGGTGCACCGCAAGGCCGACCAAGATGTGTCTGGCACCGCTTGGAAGCTAATCGAGATGAGCAAACATCTTTGCCATATGGCACATGGGCAAATGCTCGTGAATGGACGATGAGCACAAGAATACTAGGGTTTCGAGGTAGACTCCCGCTGCGTCCACAAGCGCTTTACTCCCCCTTTTTTCTAACCCATCACTGTCGTTGTGAAGGCAATGGTTGTGTCGTTCGAGACGAAATGTGGCATAGACTGTCGCCACCAAGTGGCCGTTGGAACATGAGGCATCCACTAAGGCACAAACAAACACTAATCAGCCTACCAGCGCCATTACGAATATGGTACACCTCAAACAATCGCGAGTAGTCCTCGATAAATTGGTCCTTATCTTGGGCGAAGAGCTTCATTTGCCGGATGTGTGACTCGGACGAGCAATGGTTCTTGAAGCCATTCTCGTCGCGGCATTGCTTTTGGCACATTTGGCAGTACCATCGTAACTTTTGCAATCCACTCGCCTTGATCCGCTTGGAAATCTCCTTCGGCGTAAGTTCACCCCCCATACTTCAAACGACCACAAGTCAAATTAGGTTCTCGCCATGTAGTATCAAATACGCTCTCCAAACAGGGTAGCATTCGTTCGCACTACACGATGCCGCGGGAATCTTCGTGCTACGTCAGGCACCATGGAACGCAAATCGTGGTTCGGTTGAAGCACCATACGCACCATTTGTGCTAAGTGACACCGAGTTTCAAATTCCCCGATATGATGTGAGCATTCCCATCTTATGTTATGAGGTCAAATTGGCATTGGCAGGAGAGTGCGAATGGTGACCCGGGAATGGCTATGCAGGACTCTCCCTTCTCTCTTATCTTATCTCTCTTATTATCTTAATAAATATCTCTCTTATTATATTTAATTGTGCTATGGTTCGTCGTCGTCGTCGTCGTCGTCGTCGTTCGTCATCCCCAAAAAATCCGCCCAATTGTGCACGCTTCTGCTGGCGGGCGCGCGTGCCCGTCAAATGGCATCTGGCGGATTTGCGATTTCGATTTCTGGCACGACAAATCGATCTGCAATCATGGAATCATGTGGTTTAAAAATCTGTATGTTCTGCACAATCGATTATCCGGGTATCTGCACGAATAATCCCGCCTGTTGACTTTTGGCGATTTTAGCCAACAGGCAGCAGTGGCCCTCTCGCTTATAGATTACGGGATATGAGGTTTGAGACATGAGTCATGAGGTACGGGATACGAGGTACGGGATATGCGGTATGTTGTACACAGTGTGAGGCATGGGTGATGTGTTTGGAAATATGGATTATGCGAAATGCGGTGTCAAATGTGGTGTCAGGGTACAGCTTAGGAGAGGTATATTTCACTCATAGAGTACGGGATATGATGTTTGATAGAGCCCGGGATATGAGGTTTGAGACATGAGTCATGAGGTACGGGATACGAGGTACGGGATCTGCGGTATGTTGTACACAGTGTGAGGTATGGGTGATGTGTTTGGAAATATGGATTATGCGAATTGCGGTGTCAAATAGGGTGTCACAGTACAGTTTAGGAGGGGTAAATTTTACTCATAGAGTACGGGATATGATGTTTGAGACATGAGTCATGTGGCACGGGATATGAGGTACGGGACATGAGGTGTGTTGTATTGGGTATGTGAAATGCGGTGCAGTGTGACATATGGTGCTATGGTGATACAGTGATATGGCCCGCGCTTCAAGCGCGGGCATTCGCACTAGTTATCTTATTATATTTAATTGTGCTATGGTTCGTCGTCGTCGTCGTCGTCGTCGTCGTTCGTCTTCCCCAAAAAATCCGCCCAATTGTGCATGCTGCTGCTGGCGCGCGCGCGTGCCCGTCAAATGGCATCTGGCGGATTTGCGATTTCGATTTCTGGCACGAGAAATCGATCTGAAATCATGGAATCATAGGTTTTTGAAACCTGTATGTACTGCACAATCGATTATCCGGGTATCTGCACGAATAATCCCGCCTGTTGACTTTTGGCGATTTTAGCCAACAGGCAGCAGTGGTGCTCTCGCTTATAGAGTACGGGATATGAGGTTTGAGACATGAGTCATGAGGTACGGGATACGAGGTACGGGATATGCGGTATGTTGTACACAGTGTGAGGCATGGGTGATGTGTTTGGAAATATGGAATATGCGAATCGCGGTGTCAAATGTGGTGTCAGAGTACAGCTTAGGAGGGGTATATTTCACTCATAGAGTACGGGATATGATGTTTGAGACATGAGTCATGAGGTACGGGATATGAGGTACGCGTCATGAGGTGTGTTGTATTGGGTATGTGAAATGCGGTGCAGTGTGAGATATGGTGCTATGGTGATATGGTGATATGGCCCGCGCTTCAAGCGCGGGCATTAGCACGGTAAATACAGTTTAGGAGGGGTAAATTTCACTCATAGAGTACGGGATATGATGTTTGACACATGAGTCAGGTGGCACGGGATATATGAGGTACGGGACATGAGGTGTGTTGTATTAGGTATGCGAAATGCGGTGCGGTGTGAGATATGGTGCTATGGTGATATGGTGATATGGCCCGCGCTTCAGGCGCGGGCATTCGCACTAGTCTCTTATCTTATTATATTTAATTGTGCTATGGTTCGTCGTCGTCGTCGTCGTTGTCGTCGTTCGGACGCCCTGCTGGCGGGCGCGCGTGCCCGTCAAATGGCATCTGGCGGATTTGCGATTTCGATTTCTGGCACGACAAATCGATCTGAAATCATGGAATCACGTGTTTTAAAAATCTGTACGTACTGTACAATCGATCGAATAATCCCGCCTGTTCACTTTTGGCGATTTTAGCCAACATGCAGCAGTGGCGACAGTTCTCTCGCTTATAGAGTACGGGATATGAGGTTTGAGACATGAGTCATGAGGTACGGGATACCCGGTACGGGATATGCGGTATGTTGTACACAGTGTGAGGTATGGGTGATGTGTTTGGAAATATGGATTATGGGAATCGCGGTGTCAAATGTGTCGTCGTCGTCGTTTGTCGTCGTCGTCGTTCGTCATACCCAAAAAATCCTCCCAATTGTGCACGCTGCTGCTGGCGCGCGCGCGCGTGCCCGTCAAATGGCATCTGGCGGATTTGCGATTTCGATTTCTGGCACGACAAATCGATCTGAAATCATGGAATCACGTGTTTTAAAAATCTGTACGTACTGTACAATCGATCGAATAATCCCGCCTGTTCACTTTTGGCGATTTTAGCCAACATGCAGCAGTGGCGACAGTTCTCTCGCTTATAGAGTACGGGATATGAGGTTTGAGACATGAGTCATGAGGTACGGGATACCCGGTACGGGATATGCGGTATGTTGTACACAGTGTGAGGTATGGGTGATGTGTTTGGAAATATGGATTATGGGAATCGCGGTGTCAAATGTGGTGTCAGAGTACAGTTTAGGAGGGGTATATTTCACTCATGGAGTACGGGATATGATGTTTGAGACATGAGTCATTAGGAGGAGTAAATGTCACTCATAGAGTACAGTTCTCTCGCTTATAGAGTACGGGATATGAGGTTTGAGACATGAGTCATGAGGTACGGGATACCCGGTACCGGATATGCGGTATGTTGTACACAGTGTGAGGTATGAGTGATGTGTTTCGAAACATGGATTATGGGAATCGCGGTGTCAAATGTGGTGTCAAAGTACGGTTTAGGAGGGGTATATTTCACTCATGGAGTACGGGATATGATGTTTGAGACATGAGTCATTAGGAGGAGTAAATGTCACTCATAGAGTACAGTTCTCTCGCTTATAGAGTACGGGATATGAGGTTTGAGACATGAGTCATGAGGTACGGGATACCCGGTACCGGATATGCGGTATGTTGTACACAGTGTGAGGTATGAGTGATGTGTTTCGAAACATGGATTATGGGAATCGCGGTGTCAAATGTGGTGTCAGAGTACAGTTTAGGGGGGGTAAATTTCACTCATAGAATACGGGATATGATGTTTGATAGAGTACGCGATATGAGGTTTGCGGCATGAGTCATGAGGTACGGGATACCAGGTACGGGATATGCGGTATCTTCTACATAGTGTGAGGTATGGGTGATGTGTTTGGAAATATGGATTATGCGAATTGCGGTGTCAAATGTGGAGTCAGAGTACAGTTTAGGAGGGGTAAGTTTCACTCATAGAGTACGGGATATGATGTTTGAGACATGAGTCATGTGGCACGGGATATGAGGTACAGGACATGAGGTGTTGTGTATTTGGTTTGCGAAATGCGGTGCGGTGTGAGATATGGTGCTATGGTGATATGGTGATATGGCCCGCGCTTCAAGCGCGGGCATTCGCACTAGTTATATTTAATTGTGCTATGGTTCGTCGTTCGTCGTCGTCGTTCGTCGTCGTCGTTCATCATACCCAAAATCGTCGTCGTTCGTCATACCCAAAAAATCCGCCCAATTGTGCACGCTCCTGCTGGCGCGCGCGCGTGCCCGTCAAATGGCATCTGGCGGATTTGCGATTTCGATTTCTGGCACGAGAAATCGATCTGAAATCATGGAATCATGTGTTTTGTAAATCTGGATGTACTGTACAATCGATTATCCGAGTATCTGCACGAATCATCCCGCCTGTTGACTTTTGGCGATTTTAGCCAACAGGCAGCACTGGCGACAGTTCTCTCGCTTATAGAGCACGGGATATGAGGTTTGAGACATGAGTCATGAGGTACGGGATACGAGGTACCGGATATGCGGTATGTTGTACACAGTGTGAGGTATGGGTGATGTGTTTGGAAATATGGATTATGCGAATCGCGGTGTCAAATGTGCTGTCAGAGTACAGTTTAGGAGGGGTAAGCTTCACTCATAGAGTACGGGATATGATGTTTGAGACATGAGTCAGGTGGCACGGGATATGAGGTACGGGACATGAGGTGTGTTGTATTGGGTATGTGAAATGCGGTGCGGTGTGAGATATGGTGCTATGGAGATATTGTGATATGGCCCGCGCTTCAAGCGCGGGCATTCGCACTAGTTAATATATTTAATTGTGCTATGGTCGTCGTCGTCGTCGTCGTCGTTCGTCATACCCAAAAAATCCTCCCAATTGCGCACGCTGCTGCTAGCGCGCGCACGTGCTGCATGTGGAAATTTTGGATTTGCAAATGCGATGCCTGGGAATTTGAGATTTGGAAATGTAAAGTTTTGGATTTGCAAATGCAATGTTTGGGAATTTTAGATTTGCAAATGTAATTTTGTTTTTCGAATGTTGATGCGGAGCATTTAGGGTTTTGCTGTAGGCGGTACTGGTAGTGATCCGGCGGCCGGCCCGCTAACGGCTTGCGGTTCCGCTCTCCACTGCGGTTCCAATTATCGGGCCCTTTCCAAAGAAGTAGTGACAGCGTTGCGACGTCAGAGGATGATGTATTTTGGTGACATTTTACCGTTTAGGGTGTATTATTTTTGGAATTTATAATTTTTGGATACACGATTCTTCGTTTGTCCTGGTTACATGCAGAGGTGACAAGTATGTATTCTTGTTGATCGAAGTCGCACTATTGCGTGCAAGATTTGGTGAAACCACAACCCTGTCGTCTGAAACGCAGATTCATCACTGGTTCGTACGATAGAAGTTGCAAAGTATGGGATACTATGACAGGTATGCTGTTGAGTTGCGCGAGATTGTCTTCGGGCTTTGTGTTGACGTGGTGAGTTCTACTGCTGCATCTCCTGCTGTCGGTCACTGGTGCAGCACGGATTTAGATGCCTTGACCAACGACGTAGTGCGCTCAGAGGCGTTGATTTCCGAGGCCCGGAAGCCGCAAGTTCGGAAGCTGCTCGAGAAGCTGGTGGCTCGTATGATCTGCGATCGGAAGCAGCTTTTCTATCTGTTTAAGATGCTTCATGACCACATCTTGCCTTTGACAAGCTGTGCCTTCAACAAGTCTGGTGATAAGTATGTATTCTTGTCGAAGACCTGGGGCGACTCCGCGGACAACAGCCACCACGATCTGCACTGTCCCTGATGTATTCTCAAGCCGGTGTTCATTACGGTCGTGCTATGCTGTGTAACGCTGGCACGCGGAAGGTATGCGTTGCCACACGAGCCGTTTGTGGTGTCCTCGCAGCAAGGCCGCCTGGTTGTGCCTTTCTGCAAAAGTAGTAGCAAGCGCTTTGCGTGGTGCACCACCTCCGTGTGTCCAGGGGCGATGTAGTCGCAGTCGGATATGTGGACGAACAACAGTGCGACTCCAATGCAAATTTGGTGCTGGGTTGCATCGATACCGCCTCCAGGTTTTTCCCACTTGATATTAACTGTACCTGATTGTCAGTGAAACGTTTCTCCCTTCTACCTTGCACTTGCCTTGCCCGGCGGTGGACTTATCCAGTGACACCCCTCTATCGTAGCTTTTCACCGTGTGCGCGTCAGGGTTGGTCATATTCGTCAGTTCTCAAAGGATTTGAGAGGGTTTGTTGGTTGCTGGTTCACCAGTTGCTTAATGTTTCAGAAATTCGGGACATAGGCCACCAAGTACAAGTGGTACCCAGTTGCAAAACACGCAAACTATTCGGCGGTGCATCCACGCACAGTGTTTGTGAAGGACTGTCACTTCCCTGCTTTTCATAGGAGCGTGCGAAGGCCGAAACTGAAGCGAAAGCCAAAGAAATGGAGGAAATGAAAGCGAAGCAGGAGGAGGACCGCAAGAAATGGGAGGAGGATTCGAAGGCCAAGCGAGAGGAGGAAGAGGCAAAGCGAAAGGTTCAGGATGAGGAGGACAGTTCTCGTTCTGGTAGGCTGCTGCGCTGAAACGCAAACGTGAAGAGGAGCACCAGGAAACGCAAGCCCAGTTGCTGAAACAGCGAGAGGAGTACGAGGCAACCAACGACGAACTATTGGCCGCGCTGAAAGAAACGTCGGACGTATTGAAAATCTCGAAGACTACTGTGCATGACAGATGATCAGGTATTGTTTCGAGTTGTGTTGTTCGCAGCTTGAGCTTTGGACTTTCGAATTTAGCAGCAGGGTTGGGCAGCAGGACTTTCGAATTTAGCAGCAGGGTTGAAGATGAGGACATGCCAAACACCATGTCAATTTGAGTGAGATGTTCTGGTGTTAAAGGATTTCATGGCGATCAGCTGTTTCTGAGCAATTCACCAGAAGAAAGAGATTTGACAAAAACGGACAGCTCATTTTTGGCAAATAGATGTCTTGCATGTTGGCCTTCACCACCCCAGCCAGAGTGCAGTTCATATTCCCAAAATATTTGCCAATGTTAATTTTTTTTGGTAGCTCTTTGTGCTTGTACCATTGGGAACTCCCAAAACTAACCCAACGAGAAATTGCTTCTGATGAGGGACATCGTGCAGGTCCAGTGCTGCAGCACATGAGAGAAGGGTGGTTGACTGTTGGACGTGGCACTGGGGTGATCCCAGAGATCGATTTACCGAAAGTGTTTTCGGATTATAACGCCATGTACACGCATCAGCCAGCCTTCAGGATTCGACGGTGCATCCACGCACAGTGTTTGTGAAGGACTGTCACTTCCCTGCTTTTCATAGGAGCGTGCGAAGGCCGAAACTGAAGCGAAAGCCAAAGAAATGGAGGAAATGAAAGCGAAGCAGGAGGAGGACCGCAAGAAATGGGAGGAGGATTTGAAGGCCAAGCGAGAGGAGGAAGAGGCAAAGCGAAAGGTTCAGGATGAGGAGGACCGGGCACGCGGATATCGTATTGTGAAGCAGACCACAACGCACGTGAACGCGGGGCTGGCAGCGCCATTGTAATATTTTGACAAACCCATGGGGGCCTCTGGGCAGATTCGACGTGATATTATTGAGAGTGTTCTGCATGCTTTTGGGGAGTTGACGCAACGCGAGGTGGACAGTTTGCTGCGCAGTGCAGGTGTTCCTCCACACCCTTTTTGTGTCGCCGCTGGTTGAAACCGGTCAGTTGCCAATGCGTTTGTGCCTTCTCGTCCGAGGATTTCCTGGACCTGCAGGCACCTAAAAGGTAGAACCTCAACTGCTGATATTCAGCACCTATCACCCTGAAGTTTTCCGTGCGTTTTCAACCTTCTCTCGCAGTTGGGCATGGAGTTGCCTGACCTCGAAGTACACAATTCCCTGTCAATTAATGGACGCCCAAGTTTTCCTCAAGTAGGTTCACGGGTCCCATTGATTGTTTCCCATGAGCACCAGTTGCTTGATAATCTCTCCCTGCAAGTGCGATTTTGCGTCTGTTACTGTTTTTGTTCTGGTGAATTGCTTTGCCCATGCATCATTTGTCGTTTTGTGTTGATGCATCGTTTGCTTTCACAGGTGTGCAAGCTGACCGAAGCAACACACCACTGTTTTACCGTTGGTTGGCCAGTTACACAGTGGTTGAAGAAAAGCATATTGATTTGCCTCCTGAACCTAAACCTGAGCCCCCTGCTGAGAGAGGAAACCAAAGAGGACGGGCCAGCAGAAGAGGGTGCTGCTGAGGAAGAGGCTGCCCCTGCCACTGAGGAAGAGGCTGCTGCTGAGGAGGCTCCAGCCGCAGAACCCGACACGGAGATGACGGACGCTGCGGCTGAAAATGGGGAGGCTGGGGCGTAAAAGGAAGTCTATTTGGTTCTTGCAGTCGTGGCCATCATGGCACATGCTGTCGCAAACTATGTAATTGGATCTGATATATCAATGGCCGGGACAGTCGTTGTGGGATTCAAATGTGAAAGTGTGGCTCGTATGTTTTCATTAAAATGTGGTCAATGCAAATTGCCTGCTGCTCTGTAGTTTAGATCCTGTGTTATGTGGGCTTTTGCAATCCAGGGTGTGGAGTGCCCGCAGTTGATGGATGTTTGAGCGAAGCGCGAGTGCAACATGGATTTCATGTACACCATGGGCTGCAGCACCCTGAAGGGTAGGTCAGACCTGGGGTTGACCTGGGTGTCTGGAGCTGGAGGGCTTTGCCCGCCACCCTGAAGCTGACGGCCCGTATGGCTAGATTCCCCACTTCTGTGGGATGGACAGTGGATGAGATGGCCAGCGAGCAGGGTTACTCAGGGCTATTTACCTAGATAGGTGTAGATCGGTGAGTGACAAGCTGAAAATTCTGTGATCCCCTCACTTTTGCAATCAAACAAAACCAGAAAAAATAGCATGCAAAAACAGCAAGCCACACACAAACTATGACATGCAAACCCCTTGGACTGGCGCAAAAAACTGAAACTGACTACCTATTTACAACACCACCTGAGTGATTCCATCAAAATACATTAAGATTCACACCACTACTCAAAGGGAGGGGGCCTACCAACAAGCAACGATCATGAGTTGGGGATTTCAATTTTTGGTTGGTATGGGAGGAAAATCAAAGCCCACAATCCAAATACGTAAGTAGTGCATCATCCGAGTTTTTGAGTTGAAATGTTTTTGTGTGGAAGTGGTTAATTGCATGAGTCCCATCGAGGGCTGATGGCTAAAGGTGATGACTACCCCCCAAGAGAAGGGCACACCCCTGCATGGAGGTTTTGACTTGCTTGATGGTGCATGATTTTACAAGTGCCAGCTTTTTAATGTTATTATCTGCATGATCCCCACAATAATTGCAACCATGCGGAAACACTCTCAAGGGCTATGGTCCGGCTTGGTCTTATAGTAGATTTTCATGGGGGTTAGAAGCGTGTTTAACGTACATGGCAACACACACAATTGTTGTGCAACCGCCAATGGCAAACACAATCATGGGAGCAAAGATTTGGAGTGTTTAGGCTCATTCCGCTGTAAAGTAGCACAATTCGCATCATTTGTGTAGAAGCGCATTCCGTATCGTGAGTACCACCTGCGCCTGATGTTGAAGGGCGTCCTTGCTCACCAATTGTTGTGCTTGCTAAGCAGGATAGTTCCGTTGCTGTGCTCGGTTGAAGCTGGCTTATGTCGTTGCTCCATTGCCTGAGATGGCGGTTGTGAGGTGAGAGAGGTTCCATTTACGCCCTTTCCAGTGATACTGCACTGCTGCCATATTCAGAGCTCTTGCACGGGATGTCCCGGCGCTTGGTCCAATTTCAATTCAAGTGCAAGTTGGTGGTTTGAGATATGGGCTTTGTTAAACGCATTCATGCTGCAGCAGAAGTGGGTCTGACTGCACAATCTTGGCCACCATGGTTTTCGTTGCAATGTTTGTGGTTGTCAGTGAATCTACCATTCCATCATTTTGGTTAAATGAGTGCAATTTCGTGATGTATTCCTATGTTTTGAAGGTTCAGCAGGGACATTCATGCTCACACAGAACAGCAGCGGAATTGATGAAGTTTGGAAATCTGCTTTGATATCAGCAGGTATATGACACAAGGTCAAAGGGTTCCAGATCACTAACATTCGCCATCACGAACCATCATATGAACTCGGCTGGGGGTAGGTTGAGGATTGCAAAATGGAGGTGAGTGTAGTCACCACGTACTGCGTACTACGTACTGCGGCCTTGGGTGGTCGAGTGTGGCTTCGGCCCAACTCCGATTTCCATGGGCGGCCCAGCCTGGAAATTGGTGATCCTTCCGCCAAGGTGGGTTGTCATGTGCCCTTTGACCGGGGCTGCCCTTCGTGGGTAAGAGCCGAACCGCTTGGAGGGTTGGGAAATCTCGTGGAAGTTACCTCCGCCTTTTGGTGGTAGGGGTGAACACGAGATGGAAACCTCCTGTAAGTCGGGCATGACGCGCAACTTCCTATTGCCAGTTTGTAGGGTAAAATGACCAGTTTTCAATCCATTGACCAGGTAGGTAGGTATCTTCGGGAGCTCGGGATGCCTCCTTTGACATTGCAGGAAGAAGGTCTTACCAAGGGGACGTCCTGTCCCTCCCACTGCCCTATGTCAGGTGCCTCTTGAGCCGCTCCCGCATGTGCTTGGGAAGGCATTGTCGCGGCCACCCGGTCCATGTGTCCCAGGTGGGAGGGTGTCCCCACATGTGTCCATGGGTAGGGCCACATGCCCCCTCCTTTGGGCGGCAGCTCTGGGGGGCTGCCCAGCCGTGTGGAGTATCTCTCACCACGAGGGGTATTGCTCCCGCTTGTCTACGGTACGACCGCCTCACCCTTGTGGCTTGAGTTGCGGGGCCACTCTGCTTGGCAGGTGACCCCCTCCTGGACTGTGTACCGGCTCGCCTGTCACCGGTTGCTTCCATGGCTCCGGGTGACGTTTGCCATGGTCCTCGATGCAGCCTGGCCGGGCTCGGACCAGTGGCTTTGGAGTACCGCTCCTGCCACTGGCCCGGTGGGTCGGCTGGGTCGCCCCAGTGCGTCCGACCCATGGGGTATTGGTTCTTTCCTGTCCCTCGGCTGCCCTACGTGTGTGTAGCGTCCTGGGCCGTTGGGCTCCTGTTCACCGGTGTGCCCGCGCGGTTTGCTGTGGTGTGTCTGCGGTGTCCTGGGCCAGCTGGCTCCCGTTCACCGGTGTGCCCGCTCGGTGTGTTGTGTTGCATGTGCGGTGTCCTGGGCCCCTGGGCTCCTGTTTACCGGTGTGCGTGCCGTGTGCGGTGCGCGTGTGCCCTGGGTGGATGTGTCCCTCTTCCTCCCCCCCTAATGTTCGTTTTTTTTTTTTGTTTTTTTTTTTTTTTTTGAAAAAAGAAAAAGAAAAAACAAAAAAGAGGAAAACAGAGGCGCGCGTACACTGCAGGCACAGGCATGGGCAGCTGGTGCGGCGGTGCTATAGCGTTGTGTCCTCTGGCGTGTGTCGCCGGTGCTGTGGCGGTGGTCGCGCCCCAGGGGTGCGGCTCGCGTGTCCTGATGTACATGGGTATGGGTCAGGGTGGGTTTGGTTAGGTGTCTCTTTGCTTCTGGTGCTGGCTGGTTAGGCGGCTGTGTGGGCTGTGGCTGTGGGCTGTGTCTACGCATTTCCCTCCGCGGGCCTGGTTTGGAGTCAAGGGTTGACGGTTTCGGGTTGTGGCTCGGGTTTGATTTGTGTTGGGGCTTTGGCCCGGTTAGGCTTGGGTCAGGGTGGATTTGGTGTGGTGTTTCTTTGCTTCTGGTGCTGGCTGGTTAGGCGGCTGTGTGGGCTGTGGGTGTGGGCTGTGGTTGCGTTGTTCCCTCGGCGGGTTTGGTTAGGAGTCAAGGGTTAGCGGTTTCGGGGTGTGGCTCGGGTTTGATTTGTGCTTGTGTTCTGGCTCGGTTAGGCGGTTGCGCGGGGCCGGGCGTGTGGGTAGCGGCGTCCACGGAGTCGTGCGCCCGAGGCGGGTGCGGGGTGGTGCGTGTGGGCCGGCCGTTGGCCGGTGGCCTCACTGGGAGTCCCACACGGAGGGGTCGGCGGGCGCGCCGGGGGCGTACGCAGCGTGCAGGTTGGGCAGCTGCGGGCGCACGTGCAGGGCGTCGGCGTGCCCGATGGGGACCTCACTGAGGACCGAGGGGTTGGCGGTAAGTAGTATGCGATGCCCGGGAGGGGTGGTGGTGGGGAGCGGGAGGATGTCCGCGGCCCGCGACGTGGGGGCGAACACGGCGTGGGTCGGGTGCGGCCCTGGGAGTGGTGCTGGGGGGAGCGGGACCATAGGACGGCGGTCTACTGTGAGGTGCCAAGCGCCGCGATGGTGGAGGAGCCGGACTAGGGCGATGCTGTGGCGCAGTGTGTGGGGCTGGGTGCTGGGCGGCGTGGGGACGTGCGGCGGGAGGGGGGGGGGGGCGGGGCGGTGGCGTGGGAGGGGGCATGGCGGAGGAGTGACGTCAGTGACGTGTGTGTCGTGCTGAGGGTGGAGAGGAGTCCACGGTATCGGGCCCGGGTTCGGCGCCTTTGGGCGTAGTGGTGCTCGTTGTCGTGTGCGTTGGCTTCCTTCGGCGTCCGGTTTGTTTGGTGACTTCTGGGCGGGGCCTGGCGTGGCGCCCCGTGGTGGTGCTGTGCTGGATAACGGGGTTAGATGGCGGCGCCGCTGGCCGGGGGGTCAGGCGCGTCGTGTTGTGTGGCGCGCAGGGCTTCTGGGGTGTTGTGGGTGTCGCCGGTGTCGGTGCGCCGACGCTTGTGGGGTGGTGAGGGGGTGTGTGCGTGCGGGGCTGGGCTTTGGGTGATGTCCCACAGGCGGATGCCGTCTCGCCGTGCTTCCTGGAGGGTCTCCCGCAGGCGCCTGAGGACGTACGGGTGGTCCTGGGGCGCGGGGAGGTTGCGGGGGTGGACTCCCAGGGGGTGGAGCGCATCGGCCAGCATGGCTTCCCATGCGGCCTGCGGCATCCACCCCCCCGCCGGCCGGAGGCGGCAGTTTTCCACCGACCCCTTGCGGGGCCGATGGACCAGGCCCTCGAGGGAGGGCTCTCCCCGGGCCCACTTCCGCAGCTCCCAGAGCTGCGTGTGGGTCCAGCGCTGCCACCACTGTTCCTGGGCGGGCCTGCGGTCTTGGGCGGAGGAGTGTGCGTGGGTGGGTGTGACGGGGTCGTGGGGGCCGGCGGCGGTGGCGGGCCTGGGGGATTCCTCGTAGTCCTGTTCCGTGGGGGTGCGTGGGGAGTGGGGGTGCACGCGGATGTGGACCCGCGGGTGTGCGCGTACGGTCTCCGCCTCGGGGTTGGGCGGAGATTCGTGGCGGCGGCGGTAGTGGGGCATGCGTTGCATGTGGGCTGTCATCGGGGGCCGGTAGGGGGGCGTGGGCGCTGCTGGTGGACCCTGGAGCGGTCCGTGGGCCCGGGGTGCGGGCTTTGGGAGGTGGTGGGACGAGGCGCGCCGCGCTTCGGCCGCGGCGCGCTCCGCCATGAAGGTGGCGGCGGTGGTGTCGGTGACGGTGGGGGGGCGCCGCGCTGGGCGCTGCCGCCTTCGGGCCTGGGACGGCTGGGGCCGGATGTCGTAGAGGACATCCTGGGGGGGCCGGGCCCGAGCTGCCGTCGTGGCGCCGGGTTTGGGCCTGGGCTTGGGCTTGGCTGCGGGCTGCCCTTTGGCGGCGGCCTTGGGCTTCGGCTGGGTCGTGGGTATGGGCTTCGCCGGGGCGTGGGCTTTGGCGGCGGTGGGGCTGCTCGCGGTGGGGGCGGGTTTGGAGGCCCGTTTGGGAGGTGTCTTCCGCGGCCTGGGGGGTGGAGTGCTGGATGAGGACGTGGTGGTGGTGGTGGTGGATGAGGTGGTCGTGGTGGTGGAGGTTGTGGAGTCGGAGGCGGAGGAGAGGGCCGCGGGAGACGGCGGAGGGTCCCGGGCCTCGGGGGCGGGCGTATGATGCTGGGTCCTGTAAGTAGCGAGAACGCGGGTGCAGGTTCGGGCATCGGGCGTGTGCGCGCGTTTTCCCTGGTGATCCGTGCGTGCTGGTGCTGGCGTGGCGGTGTTGTCTCGGCTGTGCGGGCACGTGGGTTACCCGGGGGGTGGCCATATCTGCTCCAGGACGCGGGGGTGTGTCTGCTGGAGGTAGTCGAGGGTCTCGAAGAAGCATCGCTGGATGCCGGGCATGTCCCCCTCTGTGAGGTGGGGGTAGTTTTGGGTGGGGGTGTGGGGGCCCGGCCATAGCAGCGCCATGAGGCGGGCTGCCACCATGTACGGGCATAGTTGTGGGGTGGTGGGGCGTGGGGGGGTGGGTCCCCCGCGGTTTGGGGCGGCTTCCATCTGCTGGGGGCGCAGCGTGACCACCCACACCCATCGGTCCGCGGGGATCCCCCAGGTCCGTTGGGTCCACTTGGCGAGGCAATACATCGCCCTACCAAGGCCCTGGTAGCTGCTGCGGATGGAGAGCAGCGCGTCCAGGGATTCGGGTTCCCACGTGCCCCAGATGTGGGGGTCGTCCGGGTCTTCCCCCCTGGCGTACGTGTCGGGGCCCGGGTTGTGTGTGGGGGGGGTGTAGTCGGCGGGGAGGAGGGAGTCGGTGCCGTGTACCACCCAGTGGTCTGTGGGTGCGTGGTAGGTGGTGGTGGAGAGGGTGTAGTGCAGATTGTACATGAGGGTCATGTACGTGGAGGGGGCTGGCTGCTGCTCGTCGGGGGTGGGGATGTCCCCCGGGACGTGGTGCCGGAAGTTGCTTAGGGAGGCCATCCGGGCCACCCATGTTTCCCGCTCCCACTCCTTGGTGCTGTTGGGGGTGGCGTCGGGTGGGGGGTGGGCCATGTTGGGCTCGCGGTAGCGGGTGCGGCCCTGGGTGCTGTCCCGCTCTGGCACGGGGTGTCCGACCAGGTGTCGCCCCCAGTCGATGGGGGGTACCCAGATCCGGCTCCCCGTGGGGGGCGGGCTCTCGCCGTCCGGGGTGGCGCGTGGGGGGTGCTCGTGTCGGGCGACGTGGAGGAAGGCGTCGAAGAGGAAGTCTCTGACGCCTTCCCCCAGGGTGGCCGCCTGGACCAGGGTGGCCGCCCGGATGGGGGTGCTGGTGCCGGAGGTGCGGAGGTACAGCACGACGTCCTGTTCCCCGGCCCCCCGGAGGTGCTGCCGTACCGCTGCGGGGTTGTGCAGGGCGTAGGGCTCGGCCGGTGCGGCGACTGGTGGTGCGGGGTGTGATGGGGGGGGTGGTGTGGGTTGGGGGGGGTGGTCATCGTTGTCGCGCGCGGGGTCCGGTGATGGGGTCTCTTGCAGCGGCCGCGGGAGGGGGGATTCGCGGTGGCATGTGTCGGCGGGGGCATCGACATCGATTGGTTGGTGCTGGCTGCCGCGTGTTGTGTCCGTGGCCTGGTCTCGGGGGGGGGGCGGGGGGGGGTGGTGTGGGGGTGGCGCTGTTGGTGGTGGGGGGGGCGGGGGTGGGTGTTGTGCTGGCTGGGGGTCTGGGCGTCCCTGTGGGTCGTGTGGGTGTTGCGTGTGTGCGCCGTGTGGTCCTTGCGGTTCCTGACTGGTTGTGGTGCCGGGGTGTGGGTGGGAGGCGGCCGTATGAGCGTCCGGGTGGGGCGGTGGTCCGTATGTAATGGGTGGCTGCCGGTGGATGGTGCTCGCTGGTATGGGGTGTGGGTGGGGGGGCTGCTGGTGGTGGTGGGGTGGGGGGGGCGGGGGTGGGTGTTGTGCCGGCTGGGGGTCCGGGCGTCCCTGTGGGTCGTGTGGGTGTTGCGTGTGTGCGCCGTGTGGCCCTTGCGGTTCTTGACTGGTCGCGGTGCCGGGGTGCGGGTGGGAGGCGACCGCATGAGCCCCCGGGTGGGGCTGTGGTCCGTATGTGATGGGTGGCTGCTGGTGGATGGCGCTCGCTGGTATGGGGTGTGGGTGGGGGGGCTGTTGGTGGTGGTGGGGCTCCCCTACTCGGTCCTGGTGTTGCCGGTGTGCGTGCGCGGCTCCTCGCGGGTCCATGGGGGTGTACCGTGGCTCGTATGCCGTGGGTCCGTGTAGCGGGGGCGGCGGGTGGTGCTGGACCGCGTGGTGGTGGTGTGGGGGGTGTGTCGGTTGTGTGTGGTACCCCGGCGTTGGTGGGTGTGGCGGCAGGGGCTGGTGGTGGTGGTACACGTGATGGTGTGGTGCGGTGATGTGCGCCATGTGGGGTGGGTGGTTCGCGGGGCCTGGTTGTGCTGGGGCGTGGTGGGGATGTAGCTGGTGGGGGCCGCTGTAGCTTGGGGGCATTTGGGGGTAGGGGTTGGGAGGGACGGGGGCGCGGTGGTGGTGTTGGTGGTGCCATGTCCCCTGGCTCTGCGCGTACGGTGGTCCTGGCATGGTGTGGACGTGCGTGGGCGGTGGTGGCTGACTGGGCTGCAGGGTTTGGGTGCTGCGGTAAGGTGGTGGTGGTGGGCGTTGGTGGTGGTGGTGTTGTTGGTGTGCCCCGGGGGTCTGGGCGTGGGGCGGTGCGGTGTGGCTGGACCCGGGCCTTGGTCGGGGCGTCGCGCCCTGCTGGCGGGCGCGTTGGCGGGCCCCCTGGTGCCGGTGCCCCTTGGTCTTCTTGGCCTGGTGGGTGTCGGGGGCGGGTGAACCCCCCTGTCCCCGCGGGGGCGACGGGGAGCGGGCGCGCCAGCGGTGTGCCTCTTGGAGGCTCGTCTTGAGGCCTCTGACGTAGGCCTCCTGGTCCGTGAGGCTCATCCGCGTGGCGGTGGCCTCGTCGGGGGCGGCCAGGTGGGTGTCCCGGAAAGACGCCCAGCCCTCCGGGGGTGTCCGTTGTGTGGGGTGGGGGTGGTGTGCCGGGTAGAGGAGTGCGCTGAGGGGGTAAGGTGTTCCCTTCCGTCGGCCGAGGGCGTTTGCGAACCGGCGGCACGTGGCTCGGAGGTAGGCTGCTATCTCCTCTGGTGCCGTGTCGGCCCACGCTTCCGGCGTCAGGGCTGCTGCTTGGGGGGCCGGGAGTTGTGGGTCTGGGAGGTGTAGGTTTCGGTGGTGGAGGTATAGGGCGAGGAGGATGTGGCGGGCCGCCACGTTCAAGCCGCCTCCGCTGTGGCGTAGGGGTGGGCTGTGGGGGGGCAGGGGTGTGTTGCCCGTGGCCACGGCTATGGCCCATGCGTGGTCCGCCGCGTCCGCCACGTAGTACCCTCCCAGTTGGTCCCAGAGAGTGTCGGTGAGGTACCCGAAGAAGCTGGGGTGGCTGGCGGGGGGGGGTGCGGCTGGGGCCGCGGGCCGTTCGCGGTGGCGGGGGTTGAGGTCCCCGCAGTGGGGGCAGTGGGTGAGGCGGTGCGCGGCTCCCAGGCAGACCCAGTGGTCTGGGTTGCAGGGCAGGGCTGTCTGTGGTAGCCGCTGGCGAGCGCAGAGGGGGCATGCGGTGGCTGGTGGTTGGTGGTACCTGTGGACGGACGGCGGCGTGGGGGGATGGGGGCTGGTGGCGCGCGCATGCTGGTGGGAGCGTGTGCGGTGCCTGTGGCGCCCGTGTGTGCTGTGCCAGTGCTGTGCCCGGTGGACGGTGTGTAGACGTGGTGGGGGTTCGGTGTTGGTATGTCACGGGGTAGGTTCTCATGGTTGGTAGAACAGGAGTTTGAGGAGGTGGGCTTGGTCTGTTGGTGGCAGGGTTGCCGCATGCTGCAGGTATTTGTGGGTGCGGTATGTGAGCTGCTCCGCCGTCTTGGCAACGGCCGTTCGCTGCATGTGTGCCGCCGTGGCCTGGGGGTCCTCCGCGTGGGTGCGTAGTAAGGTGTAGACGGCAGTGGGGACGAGTCCCCTGCGGACTGCCTCGAGCACCTCCGTCTGCTTGAGGACGGTGGTGAGTTGCTGGGTCGCCGGGGACTGCGCCAGCCATCCGGCGTGCTGTGCGATGGTGTGGGTTGGGTTCCAGTCTGTGAGGGTGTCCAGTCCCCTGTACAGGGAGCACGCCTTGAAGTGGTCCCACGTTTCTTCTTCCGCGTGGCTGCAGATGCATTTGGTGTGTCCTGCGGGGACGTGGATCGAGCGGCGCGTATACCATCGGTGGTATCGGGTGAGGAGGGGAAGTTGTTCGAGGGCGAGCTGGAGTCGGGGCTTTTGTAGGTGTGCTGGGAGGCTATCCGGGCGCAGGGCGGAGTAGTAGAGGGGGGTGTGGACGGAGTTTTTGAGGCGTCGGAGGAGTTCGGTGTTTGCTGGGTCGCCCAGTGTGGCGGCGAGTTGCTGGATGGGTGTGGGGTAGTGGTACTGCTTGTCTCGATCCGTGTACGGCGTGTCCTCGGGCATCCATTGGGGGGGCTGTGCGGCCAGGGGTATCGGGGGCAGGTGCTGCAGGTGGCTGTGGTACGGGGTGTCCAGTCGCACGCGTTCGAGCCCTGGGGTGTGGTTTGTGTTCTGGTGTTTGGCCTGCGTGTCTGCGCGTCCATTGCCGTATGCGTAGCGGTGCGACTCCTGCTTGACGATGTGTAGGGCGTCCTGGGGGTGCATGCCCTTGAAGGCCATCCATAGTCCCAACACTCGTGTGGTGAGGCCGGAATCGAGTGCTTTGTGGAGGGGTAGGTCCGCTAGGCGCCTGGTGAGGTGGATGTCGACCGTGGCGTCCACGACTACCCAGATGTTGCGGGGCCGGACCGTCGTGGGTGGCGGTGTGGCGGTGACGGCGTCTGCCATGGTGCGCAGTTCGCCGTGGGAGGACGCCCCAAAGATGGTGGTCCCGGTGTGGTGTTCCACGTGGAGGCCGTCCGCGCGCCGGGTGATGCGCACGGAGGCGCAACCGACCGTGGGGGTGCGTTGCTGGGTGCCGGATGCGTCAGTGAAGTAGATGATGTCGGTGTCGCTGGGTATGGGTAGGCGGGCGATTGCTGTGGGGTGATAGACGTAGATGGGGTTCCCCTGGGTGGTTCTGGCGGTGATTTGCGTGGGTTGCAGTAGTGGCGCTGCATAGACGCCTATTCCCTGGGTGATGATGGCCTGGGCTCGTGGGGTGAGGCGGAGGAGGCCCCTGTCTGGGCGTCCCTGGGTGATATACGCGTACATCAGGTGGAAGAGGTATCCCGTATTGGGGTGGAATTTCTGACACGTGATGGTCTGTCGCCGCTCCGTGTCGTCCTTGTCGCCGCGGAGGGTGGGGCATTTGTGCTGTAGGGGGCGCATGGGTGCCTCCTGAGGTCCTGCGCGGTGTGGGTCGCAGCGGTCGTACTCCATGGCTACGCTGTCCGGGTCTGCCTGCTCGCTGGTGAACATCCATGTCGCCGTGGGTGTTCGGGTCCAGGCTACGTGCGCCGGGTGGTCCGGGGGTACCGTGTGAAACCAGGGGGAGAGCCATGCCTGCTGGTCGGCGGTGGCGGCGGCGGTGGGGGTGTGGTAGTGGGTGGAGATGAGGTGCAGCAGGGGCCACGGCGTGTCGAGGGCTGCCGGGCCGCAGTGCCAGCACGTGCGTGGTATGCCCTGGTCACTGTGTCTGACTGGTGGTACATCGGTCTCCGGTGCATTGTGTTTGGGGATGGACCAGGGGGCATGGTGTCGCTGGACGGTGCGGGTTACATGTTTGTGGCCGTTTGGTGCTAGCAGCAGGATGGTGGGTGGTGTCCAGCCTTCGGCTGACGGGGTGGGCTCCCCCTGCGTCATGCCGCCGTCGTTGGGGGTCTCGTGTTCGCTCAGGCGGGGCCGGGGGTGCTGGCGCTGGAAGGCTGTGTACGCCGTGTCGATGTCCTTGGGCCCCGGCATGTCGCGCCCTGCCTTCGTAGCACATGCGCGGAGGTACGCTTGGAAGACGTGGCGTGCCGGCCATTGTGGGTCGGAAAGGAACGGGGCGTGGTGGGCGTCGCATTGGGCCATGATCTGCATCTGTGTTCGGGTGATATACACTATGGTGATGGTGGCCCCTACGAGGCGCAGGGTGTCCACCTCGCCTGCCGGGTGTCGGTGGATGTCGGTGTGTGTGGCCACGAGTGGCCCCTGTTGGTCGCAGTGGTGGTTTGTCAGGATGGCGTGCGTGTGGTGCGGTAGGAGGAGTTGTAGCTGGGCCCAGATGCCAGTGCCCACGGGGGTGGAGACGCCGTGTTGTGCCAGTATCCACCGGGGGCAGGTGTTGCGGGCCATTTGCGCTTCTTTTATGCGTATGGCCGCCGCCTCGCGAACTTCTGGTTGGTGGTTGTGTGTTACCCTGTGTAGGAGGTGTGCTGCGTGTTTGGCATAGGCCATGTCGACCAGGGCGCCCGTATTGTCTCCGTAGTAGCGCCAGTGGGCCATCATGGCCTCCTTGGGGAAAGACGTGGGCCAGCCTCCGTGTTGCGCCCATGCCTTCGTCACTTGTTGTCGAGCGTGGCGTAGTGCGTCTTGGGGGCGCGGGAGGTGCAGGGCTTGGTACCCGATGGCCGCGTTGAGCACTGCTTCCATGAAGTACGCCAGGCCCTGCGTAGACAGGAGGTCCCCCCTGGCAATTTGGGTTAGCCGGGCGAGGCGCTCTTCTAGCTTGCTTGGGAGTGTGATGTGGTGGTGCCGCGTGGCCTGTGTGACTCCCAGGTGGACTGTGGTGTCTTCCAGGTGCAGGGGTTCGCCTTTCCGGATGTGGGGGGTGGGGGTCTCGGCGTCGGCCAGCCCGACCGATTTGCGGGGGTGCACTAGGAGCTGGTGGGCGTCTAGGTAGGTTGTGGTGAGTTGGAGAATGGCGGACGCTTGTTCGGTGGTCGTTGGTAGCCCTGCGTTCTCAGGGTCGCGGTGGCGGGTGGCTGTAGTGAGGAGGTTGTCATCTGCGAAGTTGATGAGGGGGGACCGTAGCGGGTATGGGGCGTACCCCGGGTATACCCGTGCTAGCTCGAATGCCAGTGGCAGGGTGACGAGGAGGTAGAGGAAGGGGCCTTCGGCGCCTCCCTGGGGGACCCCGCTGTCTGTGCCGGTCCAGGGGGTGGGGCCCGCGGCCGTGATGACGGCGTAGAGTCGGGTTTGGATGTACCCGGTCATGAAGGATAGGAATGGGAGGCCCATGGCATCCCATACCTCCGTGAGGAGCCGGTGTGGGGCGTGGGGGAACGCGCCTTGGACATCGAGGGAGGCGATGATCATCTCGTAGGGGTTCATGTCCAGTGCGGTGTCCTGGAGGAAGATGGCCTCGTGGGGGGACCTGCCGGCCATGGCCCCCCACATGCTGGCGGGCACGTGGGCGAAGACCGCTGGCGCGATGCGGCCCAGGATGAGCGTCCACACCAGCTTGACCTCGGTGGTGGCGCATACTATGGGCCGCCAGTTCCCCGGCTGCGCCCAGTCCCCCTTTTTGTAGAGGGGGTGGACCAGGTTGGCCCACTCAGGGGGGATGGGCGTGGCGCCCGTGACGATCCCCACAATAATTGCAACCATGCGGAAACACTCTCAAGGGCTATGGTCCGGCTTGGTCTTATAGTAGATTTTCATGGGGGTTAGAAGCGTGTTTAACGTACATGGCAACACACACAATTGTTGTGCAACCGCCAATGGCAAACACAATCATGGGAGCAAAGATTTGGAGTGTTTAGGCTCATTCCGCTGTAAAGTAGCACAATTCGCATCATTTGTGTAGAAGCGCATTCCGTATCGTGAGTACCACCTGCGCCTGATGTTGAAGGGCGTCCTTGCTCACCAATTGTTGTGCTTGCTAAGCAGGATAGTTCCGTTGCTGTGCTCGGTTGAAGCTGGCTTATGTCGTTGCTCCATTGCCTGAGATGGCGGTTGTGAGGTGAGAGAGGTTCCATTTACGCCCTTTCCAGTGATACTGCACTGCTGCCATATTCAGAGCTCTTGCACGGGATGTCCCGGCGCTTGGTCCAATTTCAATTCAAGTGCAAGTTGGTGGTTTGAGATATGGGCTTTGTTAAACGCATTCATGCTGCAGCAGAAGTGGGTCTGACTGCACAATCTTGGCCACCATGGTTTTCGTTGCAATGTTTGTGGTTGTCAGTGAATCTACCATTCCATCATTTTGGTTAAATGAGTGCAATTTCGTGATGTATTCCTATGTTTTGAAGGTTCAGCAGGGACATTCATGCTCACACAGAACAGCAGCGGAATTGATGAAGTTTGGAAATCTGCTTTGATATCAGCAGGTATATGACACAAGGTCAAAGGGTTCCAGATCACTAACATTCGCCATCACGAACCATCATATGAACTCGGCTGGGGGTAGGTTGAGGATTGCAAAATGGAGGTGAGTGTAGTCACCACGTACTGCGTACTACGTACTGCGGCCTTGGGTGGTCGAGTGTGGCTTCGGCCCAACTCCGATTTCCATGGGCGGCCCAGCCTGGAAATTGGTGATCCTTCCGCCAAGGTGGGTTGTCATGTGCCCTTTGACCGGGGCTGCCCTTCGTGGGTAAGAGCCGAACCGCTTGGAGGGTTGGGAAATCTCGTGGAAGTTACCTCCGCCTTTTGGTGGTAGGGGTGAACACGAGATGGAAACCTCCTGTAAGTCGGGCATGACGCGCAACTTCCTATTGCCAGTTTGTAGGGTAAAATGACCAGTTTTCAATCCATTGACCAGTTGTGGGTGCAGTTGGCCTAATTTTCAAATTAGACAAAAAAACAATACAATAAGCTTGTTTTTTTGTTTGCAAAATGTTTCTTGGTCCTGCAAAATGTTTTCTTTCCATTTTCATACAAAAACCTTGCTTTTTTTTGTTTTTGAAATATGTTTCTCGGCCGTGCATGATGTCTTCCTTGCCTTTCTTACCTTGCCCTGAAGCACACACGCACTGACACAAGCTGCAATTTCAGACCTCATCAATCAAACATAATGCCGCGGGCACAACCATCAGCGTCGTTGCTAAGCTGGGCTCTCCCACTTCTTCAAGGAACGGAGGAAGAGAAGAGACCGTTGGATTATATCGATGTGGAAAGTCCCATTGGCCATGATCAAGTGCAGCAAAAGGCACGGCGGATGGGATTCGGGAAGTGGCAGCAAAATTATCTGCTGGATGTTACCCTGGAGACCCAAGGCCATGTTGGTATTGTCTTGGGTGGGCCATTCGCAACCAACACCATCGATTGCTGGGTGGAGAACAATGTGCATGTTCTCACCACCGCAAATGACAAACAGAAACGGACGCGTCACTAGGGATCTGGATAGTTGATCACAACTACAACATCCAGCGAATGTCTGGTGGCGATGTACAATTCAACGTGTAGTTGTGGCGGTGGCACATTCCAATGTGCCTTTTAGTGAAGGCTCACTTGGCGAATGACAATTAAGAAGGCAGAGCGACTAGGTGTAAAGGATGGAGTGGTAGGGGCAGGATGCCATTATAGCATCTCGAGGTTTGCCGCATGTATACCCAATCACTGCACATCATTCCAATGTGCCATGCATACAAGGCTACGTACGCCCAAAATGCAACCAATCACTAAACACCATTTCAAGAAAAAAAACCCCAGTGCACATCCAATGTGCTATGCATACAAGGCAACACCGAACAGTCAGGTTCTTGCCCTTATTGTTTCCATTTCTTCTTTGTCAAGGTTGATTTGTTGCGCCATGTTGCCTGAATTATCCAACCATGACGCGGAAAGAGTGCATGCTTTCGTACAACAGAATATGCACTATTATCCCATTTTCAACCGTTGGATGGATGCAACTCAAAAGCGGATTACGGGTCGTCTTTTCTTTTGGCAAGCAGAAGACCACTATGCTTGGAGGGATCTTATGTCAGCAATGATGCAATCGGGGATAGTTACGGTCGTGCATGAAGCTTCCTCGCCGTCAATATCATCCAATCCTCCATCTATACACACTTCAGAAGTTCAACCTGGCCCATTGTGGTCACCGCTTGTGGCAACAAGCTGTACCGCATCCACTCCGGCTAGCAGTGCATCACGTGCACTCGGATCTCCAAATGTGATCGCACAACCCATTTCTGCGGACACGCATGGCGAAGAAGCACGAAAAAAGCGACAACGAGAACTACATTTGGACCTAAATGCAGGGGGAAGCGATGATGCACACACCGAAAAACGAGCACGATGCACGCAAAGCAAGGAAGACATCGATAAGCAAAGACGCGAACGATATCAAGAGGTCAGGGACGAAGTCAATAAGCAAAGACGAGAACGATATAAACAACTGTACGCGCAAAAGAAGGACAGCATCAATGCGCGAAGACGGGTGCGATATCAAGAGGCAAACAAGGACAACATCAATGAGCAGAGACGGCAGCGATATCAAGAGGCGGACAAGGACAACATCAATGAGCACAGACGGTAGCTATATCAAGAGGCGGACAAGGACAACATCAATGAGCACAGACGGGAGCGATATCAAGAGGCGGACAAGGACAACATCAATGAGGAAAGACGGAAGGGATATCAAGAGGCGGACAAGGACAACATCAATGAGCACAGACGGGAGCTATATCAAGAGGCGGACAAGGACAACATCAATGAGCACAGACGGGAGCGATATCAAGAGGCAAACAAGGACAACATCAATGAGGAAAGACGGAAGGGATATCAAGAGGCGGACAAGGACAACATCAATGAGCAAAGACGGGAGCGATATCCAAAGGCAAAGGACGACATCAATGAGCAAAGACGGGAGCGATATCCAGAGGCAAAGGACAACATCAATGAGCAAAGGCGAGCGCGGAGGGCTCATGCATTGGAAATGCAAAGGTTGCGCCACGAATGCTTGTTTAGATCAAAGGCCGATGAGGATATTACCCACATCAAGCGCCACATCCTTGACAACATGGAAGTGGAGTGTGAACATTGTCACGCTTTACGTTGGAGTGCCGAGCGACCTACCATTTGTTGCCGTGGCGGACAAGTGAAACTTCCCATTCTGCTTGATCCACCGGAACCGCTCAAAACCCTATTGACCGAGCAAACTGGACAGGGACGCCATTTTCGGCAAAACATTCGGAAGTACAACTCAGCCTTCACCATGGCCTCTCTTGAAGCAAATATCGACATGCGGTTCACGAAAGGGCCAATGGCGGGTGGCCCTCACCAGTTTCGGGTGTCTGGAAATGTGTATCACCGCATGGGTCCCCTGACGCCGGGAGAAAATCAACCACCCCGGTTTGCACAGGTGTACATTTTGGAAACCGAAGATCAACTGAAGGCATGGCAGGGACTTCCACTGTCATCGGAATTGAGAGAGGATCTACTCCGCCAACTGGGAGCTATGCTGAACACACACAACGCCTATGTACAGGTTTTTCAACACGCGGCTAAACTTGAGGTCCCCAACGTGACCATCTTGCTGCGGTGCAATGCCAGCGTTGACCCACGCATCTACAATGTTCCCCGTGTCAGCGACATTGCAGCATTCATTCCGGATGGCAGTCATGTTGCCGCTCCTCGTAGCATTGCGGTCCGCATGCATGGGGGTGGGGTCAAGCGTATCACCGACCTGAACTCTGCCTACGATCCTTTACACTTTGTACTCCTTTTTCCGTGCGGTGAGCAAGGCTGGACAACTGACATTCCCCTGAATATCACTTATCGGCGTCAGCGCGGCGCATGCGAAAATCTAGAGCAAGGCAATGCCCCAAAGGCCAAAAGCCGTCAGACGGTTACAGCCCGAGACTTTGCCGCCTTCTACCTCATGCAACGTCCAAAATCGTACACTGGAAATTATTTGCAAAGATGTCAAAAATTGTACGAAGAATACATCGTGGACCAGTACTGCAAAGTGGAATCTCAACGCTTGCAATATGTCTCCCAGAACCAGTCCAAATTGCGCACACATTTGTATTCGGGTGTTGAAGATGCCACCAAAAAAGGTGATCGCGACGCTTCATCCGTTGGAAAGCGGGTAATTTTGCCAAGCTCTTTTGGCGGGAGTCCGCGCGCTCTTCATGCCGCTTTTCAGGATGGGATTGCTATTTGTAGCAAACGGGGCAAGGCAGACCTGTTCATTACCATGACAGCCAATCCCAATTGGCCGGAGGTGGAGGCCGCTCTACTACCAGGACAAAAACCAAATGATCGTCCCGATTTGATTACCCGCGCTTTCAAGCTGAAGCTGCAGTCTTTGTTAGAAGACCTTCTGAAGGATGGCTGTCTTGGTCGCACAGTCGGCCACATGTATGTCATCGAATTTCAAAAACGTGGGCTACCACATGCACATATCCTGGTTATCTTTGCCGCCGGCTACAAATTGCTCACACCTGACGATTATGATTCCGTCATTTGTGCTGAGATTCCAGACGAGGATGAGGACCCGGAGCTGTACGAGATTATTGCAAAATGCTACATGCACGGTCCATGTGGTTCCCTCGACCCGAAGTGTGCATGCATGAAGGATGGACATTGTAAGAATCGGTGCCCGAAGGAATTTCAAGATGTGACCACGAACAGCGAGAATGGATATCCTCTTTATCGCCGTCGCAATAACGGCCGCACTATAACATGCAGGGGGCATGACCTTGATAATCGTTGGGTGGTTCCACATGTGCGTGCGTTGGCCAGAAAATATGCTTGCCACATCAACGTGGAGTACTGTGCCTCACTTGCGGCTATCAAATACTTGCACGAGTATATTTACAAGGGGTTTGACCGGGGCGACGCCACCCTACGAGACGATCAAGTCAATGAAGTTGTGGAGTTCGTGGAGGGCCGGTACATTTGCACATCTGAAGGAGTGTGGAGACTATTGGCATTTGACTTACATGAGCAATTTCCCGCGGTATTGCGGCTACCAGTTCACTTAGAAAACCAGCAGCACGTTCGATGGCACGACCAACAGCATCTTACTGACATCGTTGGAGATGGACCCCCCGACACTCCACTGACCGCTTGGTTGAAGTCCAACGCCAAGCCGGATCATGCTTTCGGTAAGCACTTGCTGTACACCGACTATGCCGAGCGGTTCACGTATGATGCAAAGACCAAAGAATGGAAAATTCGGAAGAGAGGACTAAACACGGTAATTGGTCGCATGTACTTTGTGCTCCCAAATGCGGGCGAAGTATACTTTCTCCGACTATTGTTACACCATGTTGCTGGTGCAACCTCTTTCCAAGATTTGCGTACCGTTAACGGCAACCTATGTGCCACTTTTCAAGAAGCATGCGTACGTCGCGGCCTTCTAGAAGATGACACCGAGTGGGAACAATGTCTTAACGAGGCAAAAATGTACTACAAATCCGGCCGACTACGACTTCTTTTTTGCACCATCTTGGAGTACAACTCCCCAAAAGATCCCTACAACCTGTGGTTAAAGTACGAGGAAGAGTTCATCAGCGACATTCGTTGGAATTGGCAACGTACACATCCTGGCGCAAAAAACGAGCCAACGCATGCCGAGATTGTGAATGAAGCCCTATTGCGGGTCGAGGGCATGCTGCAAAAGCAAGGACTTTCTCTTCGCTCGTTTCCTTCTATGCCGTTTCCAGTGTCCAGTGCAATGTCCCATAAGCCTGGCGGTCACCATGAAGGGTATGATGTTGCACACTTGCGACGTGTCGTTGAGAATGGTGTGCCAACCTTGACAGAGCACAAACGCAACATCTACGACCAGGTCACTGCGAGTACGCATTTGGACAACAACGACGCAAAGTGCTTCTTTATTTTGAGTTGCGGTGGTTGCGGAAAGACTTACGTGAACAATTTAATGTTGGCCTATGTACGTAGTCAGGGACGACGGGCGATTGCGGTTGCCTCAAGTGGCATCGCTTCTCTTCTTTTGGATGATGGTTCAACTGCGCACTCAGCTTTTGGTATTTCGCCGCAAAAGGGCGGAACATCATCCATTCCTGTGGAGAGCAAACGTGCCGCGGAACTTCATGAGTGCGAACTCATTGTGTGGGATGAGGCTCCCATGGCAGACAACGATTGCTTCCGTGTATTGGATGAATTGCTCAAAGATATCATGGGTGCCAATGATGAAGGACTGCGACTTGTTCCCTTCGGGGGCAAGACCGTCGTCATGACGGGGGATTGGAGGCAAATTTTGCCTGTTGTACCTCGTGGCTCTCGAGCGGCCGTGATAGCAGCTACCCTCAAGAAATCCTACCTCTGGCCCTATTTCAAAACACTCGAATTGACGACCAATATTCGGGTGCGAGGCACTTCTCAAGTTGACGATGACGAGACCCGTGAGTTTGCACGCTGGTTGCTATCCGTTGGGGAAGACACCATCGACAATCCGTTGCCCCTACCAGAAGACATGTTGATCCCAAGCGATGACCCCTGGCCACTGGTAAACCACGTCTTTCCAACCATGAGCAAGGAGGAATTTATGTCTGGTGGTATCCTGGCACCCCGAAATCAAGAAACCAATGCTATCAACGAAGCGGCGCTGCAGAGCTTGCCTGGAGAGGAGTTTCTTTATGTTAGTGCGGACTATTTTGGTGCCGATTGCCAAGAAGATGCAGCTACCTATCCTCCGGAACTCTTGAACAAGCTTGAGCCTCCGGGCATGGCACGTCACGAGCTCAAGCTTAAGGTGGGGGCCCCTATCATTCTACTGCGCAATCTCAACCGTACGGAGGGCTTGATGAATGGAACACGCTTGTTGGTAACAAAGTGCCTGGATTTCAACATCCAAGCAGAAATTGTCTCAGGTCCCCGAAAAGGAAACGTTGTGCTCATTCCACGCATCAATTTGACGTGTGGTGATTCTGAAATGTTGTCGATCAGATTTATTAGGCGACAATTTCCAATAAAGTTGGCTTTCGCCTTGACGATTAATCGTTCCCAAGGGCAGTCGTTTGAAAGGTTGGGGTTGCTCTTGGAGAATCCTGTTTTTGCCCATGGACAGCTATATGTTGGCTTTTCCCGGGTTACCTCACGCCGTGGCGTTCGCGTCATTTTAGGGGAACGTGCTTGGGGGGATGTAACTAAGGAAGCAAACACTCCGAACATTGTATGGTCTGAAATTTTTTCTTGATTTCGGCCGTCATCCGTTGCCTTGCTGGATGACGTGTGGCTCCACTCGACACCGGCGTGTGTCTTGTTCACGTTCCATTTACATCTGAAACCAACTGTTTTCTACATATATTTGAACCCAATCCTCACCTTGAGCCTTGCCCTAACCCTAACTACAACTTTGGTGCTAAGTCAACCTCTATCCCTAACGGCGCAGCCGCTGACAATGTACATTATGCCGTACAAGCCGTGTTAGTGTAGGAACATGTGCTTGGGGCGACGCCAGCAAGTAGGCAAACGCTTTGAACCTTGTATGATGCGAGATTCAACTTTCATGTAGCTATTGTCTGTTGCCATTCCTGTTGGTGTGTGGGTGAACTTGCCTCCAAAGTGAATATTGTCAAGGGTCTATTTGCCTGAACATATGTTTGGTCCCATTGAATAGCAAAACAATTTTCAAACGCAATTATTTGCCACATTGTGTCTGGTAAACACCTTCATTCCCTTCGGGTAAGGAAGTTGGTCATAATTCTTTTCAGGTTCTCCTAAAGAGCAATGGCTTGCTACTATAAGCCCGTCAATTTTCAAAGCCTCGACAACTTCCAAGTACAATTGAAGCAGGCGGCGTTACGTGGTGCCTTTAAACTGTCCTCCTCATTACTTTTTTTTTAAAAATTCGTTAGCTACAATGCTACAAACATGCAAACAGCGAATACTTTACCGCAAAAAGGATAATGCCCATTAGAAGTGTTTTGCGTCCACCTAATAGATGTTGCACTTTGCAACGTGGTAAAAATCAATTTGCAACACTCCATTCAACGAAAGGTACGGATTCCTCAAAGGGGCCAAATTCATGAGTATAGCTTAGAGCTATACTCATGTATACTGTACTCTAAACTGTACTCTGAGCTTAACTCAGAGTACAGTTTAGGAGGGGTAGGTTTCACTCATAGAGTACGGGATATGATGTTTGAGACATGAGTCAGGTGTCACGGGATATGAGGTACGGGACATGAGGTGTGTTGTATTGGGTATGCGAAATGCGGTGCGGTGCGAGATATGGTGCTATGGTGATATGGTGATATGGCCCGCGCTTCAAGCGCGGGCATTCGCACGGTAAATACAGTTTAGGAGGGGTAAATTTCACTCATAGAGTACGGGATATGATGTTTGAGACATGAGTCAGGTGGCACGGGATATATGAGGTACGGGACATGAGGTGTGTTGTATTGGGTATGCGAAATGCGGTGCGGTGTGAGATATGGTGCTATGGTGATATGGTGATATGGCCCGCGCTTTAAGCGCGGGCATTCGCACTAGTATTATATTTAATTGTGCTATGGTTCGTCGTCGTTCGTCGTCGTCGTCGTTGTCGTTCGTCATACCCAAAAAATCCTCCCAATTGTGCACGCTGCTGCTGGCGCGCGGGCGTGCCCGTCAAATGGCATCTGGCGGATTTGCGATTTCGATTTCTGGCACGACAAATCGATCTAAAATCATGGATTCACGTGTTTTAAAAATCTGTATGTACTGTACAATCGACTATCCGGGTATCTGCACGAATAATCCCGCCTGTTCATTTTTGGCGATTTTAGCCAACGGGCAGCAGTGGCGACAGTTCTCTCGCTTATAGAGTACGGGATATGAGGTTTGAGACATGAGTCATGAGGTACGGGATACGAGGTACGGGATATGCGGTATGTTGTACACAGTGTGAGGTATGGGTGATGTGTTTGGAAATATGGATTATGCAAATCGCGGTGTCAAATGTGCTGTCAAAGTACAGTTTAGGAGGGGTAAGTTTCACTCATAGAGTACGGGATATGATGTTTGAGACATGAGTCAGGTGGCACGGGATATGAGGTACGGGACATGAGGTGTGTTGTATTGGGTATGTGAAATGCGGTGCCGTGTGAGATATGGTGCTGTGGTGATATGGTGATATGGCCCGCGCTTCAAGCGCGGGCATTTGCACTAGTTAATATATTTAATTGTGCTATGGACGTTCGTTCGTTCGTTCGTTCGTTCGTTCGTTCGTCGTCGTTCGTCATACCCAAAAAATCCTCCCAATTGTGCACGCTGCTGCTGGCGCGCGCGCGTGCCCGTCAAATGGCATCTGGCGGATTTGCGATTTCGATTTCTGGCACGAGAAATCGATCTGAAATCATGGAATCACGTGTTTTGAGAACCTGTATGTACTGTACAATCGATTATCCGGGTATCTGCACGAATAATCCCGCCTGTTGAATTTTGGCGATTTTAGCCAACAGGCAGCAGTGGTGACAGTTCTCTCGCTTATAGAGTACGGGATATGAGGCTTGAGACATGAGTCATGAGGTACGGGATACGAGGTACGGGATATGCGGTATGTTGTACACAGTGTGAGGCATGGGTGATGTGTTTGGAAATATGGATTATGCGAATCGCGGTGTCAAATGTGGTGTCAGAGTACAGCTTAGGAGGGGTAAATTTCACTCATAGAGTACGGGATATGATGTTTGATAGAGTCCGGGATATGAGGTTTGAGACATGAGTCATGAGGTACGGGATACGAGGTACGGGATATGCGGTATGTTGTACACAGTGTGAGGTATGGGTGATGTGTTTGGAAATATGGATTATGCGAATTGCGGTGTCAAATGTGGTGTTAGATTACAGTTTAGGAGGGGTAAATTTCACTCATAGAGTACGGGATATGATGTTTGAGACATGAGTCATGTGGCACGGGATATGAGGTACGGGTCATGAGGTGTGTTGTATTGGGTATGTGAAATGCGGTGCGGTGTGAGATATCGTGCTATGGTGATATGGTGATATGGCCCGCGCTTCAAGCGCGGGCATTCGCACTAGTTAATATATTTAATTGTGCTATGGTTCGTCGTCGTTTGTCGTCGTCGTCGTTCGTCATACCCAAAAAATCCGCCCAATTGTGCACGCTGCTGCTAGCGCGCGCGCGTGCCCGTCAAATGGCATCTGGGGGATTTGCGATTTCGATTTCTGGCACGACAAATCGATCTGAAATCATGGATTCGTGTAATCTGAATGTACTGTACAATCGATTATCCGGGTGTCTGCACGAATAATCCCGCCTGTTGACTTTTGGCGATTTTAGCCAACAGGCAGCAGTGGCGACAGTTCTCTCGCTTATACAGTACGGGATATGAGGTTTCAGACATGAGTCATGAGGTACGGGATACGAGGTACGGGATATGCGGTATGTTGTACACAGTGTGAGGTATGGGTGATGTGTTTGGAAATCTGGATTATGCGAATCGCGGTGTCAAATGTGCTGTCAGAGTACAGTTTAGGAGGGGTAGGTTTCACTCATAGAGTACGGGATATGATGTTTGAGACATGAGTCAGGTGTCACGGGATATGAGGTACGGGACATGAGGTGTGTTGTATTGGGTATGCGAAATGCGGTGCGGTGCGAGACATGGTGCTATGGTGATATGGTGCTTTGGCCCGCGCTTCAAGCGCGGGCATTCGCACGGTAAATACAGTTTAGGAGGGGTAAATTTCACTCATAGAGTACGGGATATGATGTTTGAGACATGAGTCAGGTGGCACGGGATATGAGGTACCCGACATGAGGTGTGTTGTATTGGGTATGCGAAATGCGGTGCGGTTTGAGATATGGTGCTATGGTGATATGGTGATATGGCCCGCGCTTCAAGCGCGGGCATTCGCACTAGTAAAAATATTTAATTGTGCTATGGTTCGTTCGTCGTCGTCGTCGTCGTTCGTCATACCCAAAAAATCCTCCCAATTGTGCACGCTGCTGCTGGCGCGCGCGCGTGCCCGCCAAATGGCATCTGGCGGATTTGCGATTTCGATTTCTGGCACGACAAATCGATCTGCAATCATGGAATCATGTGTTTTGAAAACCTCTATGTACTGCACAATCGATTATCCGGATATCTGCACGAATAATCCCGCCTGTTGAATTTTGGCGATTTTAGCCAACAGGCAGCAGTGGCGCTCTCGCTTATAGAATACGGGATATGAGGTTTGAGACATGAGTCATGAGGTACGGGATACGAGGTACGGGATATGCGGTATGTTGTACACAGTGTGAGGCATGGGTGATGTGTTTGGAAATATGGAATGTGCGAATCGCGGTGTCAAATGTGGTATCAGAGTACAACATAGGAGGGGTATATTTCACTCATAAGCCAACAGGCAGCAGTGGCGCTCTCGCTTATAGAATACGGGATATGAGGTTTGAGACATGAGTCATGAGGTACGGGATACGAGGTACGGGATATGCGGTATGTTGTACACAGTGTGAGGCATGGGTGATGTGTTTGGAAATATGGAATATGCGAATCGCGTGTCAAATGTGGTATCAGAGTACAGCATAGAAGGGGTATATTTCACTCATAGAGTACGGGATATGATGTTTGATAGAGGACGGGATATGAGGTTTGAGACATGAGTCATGAGGTACGGGATACGAGGTAACCGGATATGCGGTATGTTGTACACAGTGTGAGGTATGGGTGATGTGTTTGGAAATATGGATTATGCGAATTGCGGTGTCAAATGTGGTGTCAGACTACAGTTTAGGAGGGGTAAATTTCACTCATAGAGTACGGGATATGATGTTTGAGACATGAGTCATGTGGCATGGGATATGAGGTACGGGTCATGAGGTGTGTTGTATTGGGTATGTGAAATGCGGTGCAGTGTGAGATATGGTGCTATGGTGATATGGTGATATGGCCCGCGCTTCAAGCGCGGGCATTCGCACTAGTTAATATATTTAATTGTGCTATGGTTCGTTCCTCGTCGTCGTCGTCGTTCGTCATACCCAAAAATTCCTCCCAATTGTGCACGCTGCTGCTGGCGCGCGCGCGTGCTGCCTGTGGAAATTTTGGATTCGCAAATGAGTTTTGGATTTGCAAATGCGATGTCTGGGAATTTTAGATTCGCAAATGTACTTTTGCTTTTCGAATACTGATACTGTGCGTAGCATTTAGGGTATTGCTGCAGGCGGTAACGGATCCGGTCGGTCCGCAAACTGCCCGGTCAAGCGTTCAAATGCACTTGATAGGTAGTAATGCAGTCAAATGATGACAGTGACTGATGATGCATGCTATGGCGGGCAACACGTCACTCGGTGAAGATTTTTAGATTTAGATTTTCATTTGGTTAGAATGAACAATTAAGGAAAAACAAACATGTAACACATGTTGAAAACCATTCTTTCTACCTCCTTTGTAACAGTGATTGTAATCGAAATGTTGAGCTTCTTGAATGCCAAAAAGGTTGAAGAGGAGCAAAAGGCCAAGGAAGAGGAAAAGAAGCAGTAGAAATGTTGAGCTTCTTGAATGCCAAAAAGGTTGAAGAGGAGCAAAAGGCCAAGGAAGAGGAAAAGAAGCAGTTGGAGGAGGAAGAAAAGGACATGGATGAAGAGGAGATGAAGAAGAGAACAGAGGTGCCTCAAAACCAACGACGAACTATTGGCCGCGCTGAAAGAAACGTCGGACGTGTTGAAAAACTCGAAGACTACTGTGCATGACAGATGATCAGGTGTTGTTTCGAGTTGTATTGTTCGCAGCTTGAGCCGGCGACTTGCCGTCGTTTTGACGTCGAAAGCGATCATGAGCATAACGCAGTTCTCGTTCTGGTAGGCTGCTGCGCTGAAACGCAAACGTGAAGGAGGAGGAAGAAAAGGACATGGATGAAGAGGAGATGAAGAAGAGAACAGAGGTGCCTCAAAACCAACGACGAACTATTGGCCGCGCTGAAAGAAACGTCGGACGTGTTGAAAAACTCGAAGACTACTGTGCATGACAGATGATCAGGTGTTGTTTCGAGTTGTATTGTTCGCAGCTTGAGCCGGCGACTTGCCGTCGTTTTGACGTCGAAAGCGATCATGAGCATAACGCAGTTCTCGTTCTGGTAGGCTGCTGCGCTGAAACGCAAACGTGAAGAGGAGCACCAGGAAACGCAAGCCCAGTTGCTGAAACAGGTATGACGAACAAGGGACGGCAACAAGAAGCGGCACAAGGTACAAAAGTATGTTGAAAAAAAAAAAAAAACACGAAACCGCCATCCACGCCCTCTCTATAGGGGAAACGCAATGCGGAGAGGTATGTTATCGAAGACGCAGCGAGAAAAAAAAAAAACACGAGGGAGGAGACACAAACCACAACACGCAAAAAAAAAAAAAAAAACAAAAAACAAAAAGGACCTGCGCACGCTCTTTCTCAACAGGGGAAGAAAACATGATGGGACGAAAGGACAGGTACGTACTACGCATCACACATGCCACGCATCTCTGCTACGCATCTACAGGACCTCTTCTTCTGCCTTTTGAAACATGCCGACGACCGACGACGAGAACCAGCCAAGGTATGACACACCCCACCCCACCAACCACACACCGCGAGCACACGCACGCGCACGCACGACAGCCACACCGAGCGCGACCCCCCCCCCCCCACGCCACCCACACCAACACGAAGGGCCACACAGCGCACACACACACACCAGGGCCAAGGGGAAGGGCACCCGGAAGACACACCCACCGCAACACCACACCACACCACCACCGGCAGCGAAACCCAGCCAGGAGTGGCGGGGAGTAGCACACAGGAACCTCCGCCAGGAGTGGCGAGGGACCAACCCAACCAGCCACAAACCCACCACACACGCCACCGCCGCACGCCACACGCCGCACACCACACACCGCACACCACGCACCACCGCCGACAGCGAAACCCAGCCAGGAGTGGCGAGGGACCAACAACCAACACACCACCGCCACACACCACACACCACCGCCGCCAGCGGACCCCAGCCAGGAGTGGCGGGGACCGCCCACCACCACCGGCAGCGAAACCCAGCCAGGAGTGGCGGGGAGTAGCACACAGGAACCTCCGCCAGGAGTGGCGAGGGACCAACAACCAACACACCACCGCCACACACCACACACCACCGCCGCCAGCGGACCCCAGCCAGGAGTGGCGGGGACCGCCCACCACCACCGGCAGCGAAACCCAGCCAGGAGTGGCGGGGAGTAGCACACAGGAACCTCCGCCAGGAGTGGCGAGGGACCAACCACACCAGCCACAAACCCACCACACACGCCACCGCCGCACGCCACACGCCGCACACCACACACCGCACACCACGCACCACCGCCGGCAGCGAAACCCAGCCAGGAGTGGCGGGGAGTAGCACACAGGAACCTCCGCCAGGAGTGGCGAGGGACCAACAACCAACACACCACCGCCACACACCACACACCACCGCCGCCAGCGGACCCCAGCCAGGAGTGGCGGGGACCGCCCACCACCACCGGCAGCGAAACCCAGCCAGGAGTGGCGGGGAGTAGCACACAGGAACCTCCGCCAGGAGTGGCGAGGGACCAACCACACCAGCCACAAACCCACCACACACGCCACCGCCGCACGCCGCACGCCACACGCCGCACACCACACACCGCACACCACGCACCACCGCCGGCAGCGAAACCCAGCCAGGAGTGGCGGGGAGTAGCACACAGGAACCTCCGCCAGGAGTGGCGAGGGACCAACAACCAACACACCACCGCCACACACCACACACCACCGCCGCCAGCGGACCCCAGCCAGGAGTGGCGGGGACCGCCCACCACCACCGGCAGCGAAACCCAGCCAGGAGTGGCGGGGAGTAGCACACAGGAACCTCCGCCAGGAGTGGCGAGGGACCAACAACCAACACACCACCGCCACACACCACACACCACCGCCGCCAGCGGACCCCAGCCAGGAGTGGCGGGGACCGCCCACCACCACCGGCAGCGAAACCCAGCCAGGAGTGGCGGGGAGTAGCACACAGGAACCTCCGCCAGGAGTGGCGAGGGACCCACCACACCAGCCACAAACCCACCACACACGCCACCGCCGCACGCCACACGCCGCACACCACACACCGCACACCACACACCGCACACCACGCACCACCGCCGGCAGCGAAACCCAGCCAGGAGTGGCGGGGAGTAGCACACAGGAACCTCCGCCAGGAGTGGCGAGGGACCAACAACCAACACACCACCGCCACACACCACACACCACCGCCGCCAGCGGACCCCAGCCAGGAGTGGCGGGGACCGCCCACCACCACCGGCAGCGAAACCCAGCCAGGAGTGGCGGGGAGTAGCACTCAGGAACCTCCGCCAGGAGTGGCGAGGGACCAACAACCAACACACCACCGCCACACACCACACACCACCGCCGCCAGCGGACCCCAGCCAGGAGTGGCGGGGACCGCCCACCAGCACCGGCAGCGAAACCCAGCCAGGAGTGGCGGGGAGTAGCACACAGGAACCTCCGCCAGGAGTGGCGAGGGACCAACAACCAACACACCACCGCCACACACCACACACCACCGCCGCCAGCGGACCCCAGCCAGGAGTGGCGGGGACCGCCCACCACCACCGGCAGCGAAACCCAGCCAGGAGTGGCGGGGAGTAGCACACAGGAACCTCCGCCAGGAGTGGCGAGGGACCAACCACACCACACACCACCCACAACCCCGCCAACACACCACCACCGCACACCACATACCCTACACCACGCACCACCACCGCAGGACCAGAGGAGGGGGCGACACGCCCGCAAGCAACACAGCCAGGAACAGCGAACCCACCCCCCCCCCCCACCACCACCACCCCACCCCGGAGAGACGGGACACCAACCACCGCAAACCGCACAGCGAAAAGGGGGGCGGGACGAAAAGGGCCCACGGGGGGCGCCGGCGAGGGACCCAACCTCAGGGGTTTGGGGGCCCCCCCGGTGACCGTATCGGCCCCACCTGAGCACACGCAATAAGGTGGGATACGCCCGGGACCGTTGGTCAGCGGCCCGCGGTGGCACCGGCCTGGGGGGGTGACCAATGGGCCTGACCAAGAGCACTCCCCACGGCACGTACTGCGGTTCGGGCCCAGCGAGGGGCTGCGGGCAGGGCACACCGTCCATCGGGGCAGGCAAGAGACGCGCCTGTCCCGCGAGGACTCCCCAGCGACCCACAGTGTACCCGACCCCGGTGTGGGGAACGGCTGGAGTACCTGGCTACGGAACAGGTCCATGGACGGCATCCGTACAACAGAGTTACACCCTGACGGGGAGTGCAAGCACCGGCTCCCCCACGGGGAAACACCAGGGGAAGGGACCCGAGCCGGCGACAAGGACCCCCCCCCACACACCACAGCCGGGAAGGCCCGGGCACGACACCGCCCCAAGCGACACGGAAAAGAGACAGAAGGAGGAGGGCACACGCAAAGGGGACAGCAAGGGGACGCACCACCAACAGACCCCAGCCAAGGGGGGCGGGGAACCACACAGCCGAGACAGGGGGGGGGGGGCACGACACACAGCCCCCACACCAAACAGGGCCGCCAAACCACGCCCGCAAAGGCGAGGGCAGGCGCCCCAACGCACCACCAACACACCGCACACACGCCCGAGCGTGCACACAACACACACCCCCACAACCGCCACCGACACGAGCCCCACAAGCGCACACCACACACCAAAGCACAGGCGCCGCCCGCACCACACACGCAACACACACAAACCCAAACAACAGGAACCCAGCAACCCGCCAGGGGGACTGCAGGGCCGCCAGAAGCCGCTAGGACGCAAAGGAGGACCCACCAAGCCCGCAGCCAGGAGTGGCGAACGGCCACACCCAGTAACACCCGAACGGCCACGCCCAACACCAGGACCGGGCACTACGACACCCACACCAGCACCGCCACCAACGCCCAAACCGGACGCCACGACACCCTCACCAGCGGACACACGCGAAACCAGCGGAAGCACCATCGGCAACACCAGCGACCCCAGCACCCACCAACAACAAACCAACACAAAAAGCCACCCAACACTACCCAACGACCGCACCCAACCGATCCGGTCCCCCACCGGCTCGCACCCAGAACCACCGCCACCGACATCCACGCCATCGGAAACACCAACACCGCCAAAAATCAAGCCAGCACAACACCCTCACCAACACCGTCACCACCGGCACCAACGCCTACGACACCTACGCATGCCACCGCCGGTTCCAGCACCTACATCACCCAAGCCAACGGCATCAAGCACACCATCGCCGGCAACACCCCACCATCAGCGTCGCCACCAGCAACCTCTGCCACCGGAGGACACCGAAACCGCCACAGCCACCGCCACCGCCACAGGTGAGCCAACAAACCACCAAGCCCCGGCCAGGGGAAGCGAGGGCACGCGCCCGGAACCACCATGCAATCCCCGGCGACACCCACACCACCGGCGCCGCCAACACCACCCTCACCCACGACACCACCCGGAGCAACACCTACGCCACCTACACCAACAGCAGCACCAGCAGACCACACCACCTACTGCACACCCCCCCAGACAGAGCCACAGAAACCGACCACCGCCCTGAACGCAAGCCGCGGACCACCCACACACAGACCCACGCCAACCACCACCAGCATCGGCAGCGTCCGAGACGCCGAGAACCATAGCGACACCCACAACGACCTCACCACCGGCATCACCGACACCGACACCGGCAATACGGCCTCAGCACCGACAAACCAGAGCGTCAACGGCAATCGCCACGGCAACACCGCCCGGTACGACACCATCGGCATCAACAACACCAAGGGAGCCAACACACAGGCCAGCGACACCCATGGGTACCTCCACCAGGAGTGGCGAGGTCCCACCCCCGCCGTCAGAACACCACCATCCACCAGGGCAACACCCGCAGCGCCCACATCGGCCGCAGCTCCACCGGCGGCGCCCTCGCCAACACCGTCACCAACACCGCGACGGCCAGCCACGAGTGGCACGCCCGGAACCGCCGACCACCCAAACACAGGCCGCGCCCAGCACCAACACCAACAACGCCCACGCCAACAGACCACCACGACACACGCCAACCACCAAGTAACACATAAGGCACCCTCGCCTTCGGCAACACCAACGCCACCAACACCCACGGCACTATCCACACCACCACCAACCCCACCAACGACGGGCCGAGGTGCCGTCACCTACAACGCCCCCAACACCACCACCACGGCCCCGCCACCTAGGGCAACCCCACCAACGGCGTCACCAAGGACGCCAGCACGGCTAGCGAACGAACGCCACCGAGCCCTCAGCCAGGAGAGGCGAACGCCCGCACCCAGCAACACCCGAACGGCCACGCCCAGACCCAGGGCCAGGAACTGCGACACCCGCACCGCCGCCAGCACCCAAACCGAACACCACAGCACCCTCACCAACGGGGACGCCCGGAACCAACAACGGACCAACAGCGGCCAAGTTACACCCAAGGCGTTCCAACCGCACCACCCACCGGCCCGCACCCAGAACCACCACCAGCACCAGCAACAGCCGTTGACAACCCACACACAGACCCACACCAACCACCAGCAGCATCAACAACATCAGCGACACCGTGAACCATAGCAGCGCCCGCAACGACCTCACCACCGGCACCACCGACGGCGCCACCGGCAGTGCGACCTCACCGACAGCAACCCGGAGCATCCCCCATCCCGCGTCCCGGTGAGACACCATCGGCAGCAAGGACACCGAGGGGGCCAAGGCCAACCCACCAGCCAACGACGCACGTGGGAACCTCCGCCAGGAATGGCGAGGTCCCCCCTCCGCCGTCAGAACACCGCCAGGGCAGCACTTACAACACCCTACAACGCCAACACACACAGCTCCCCCGGCAGCACCCCCACCAACGCCAACACCGGCACCACCGACAGCGGCAACACGGCGACACCACCACCCAACCGCAGCAAGGTCACCCTAAACCGCAACCGCAGCAACACCTGTCACTACGGACCCACGGACAGCCGACACCACCAGGACCACAGACCGGCCAAACACCAGCCACGAATGGCACGCCCGGAACCACCGAACACCAGCACACAGGCCACCGGACCACCGCGAGACACACCACCGCCCCTAACACCCCTAACACCACCACCACGACCCCGGCACAGAGTAACACCTAGGGCGCCCCCATCGACGACACCACCCAGGACACCACCACGGCTGGCGAACAAACGCCACCAGCGCAGCCCACCAGGCCCCCAACCAAGGGTAGAAACAACAACGCCACACGCCATCGCACCCACCGCATCGAAATCACCCGGAGCAACGTCAACATCAACCAGGGGTCCCCACCGCCCACCCAAGCAGCACAAAACACCACAGCAACACCACCACACCCTCACCACCAGCGACACCACCGCCAGCACCCTCCGCCAGGAATGGCGAGGAGAAGGCCCAACAGCGCGGACCCACCCAACGTCCCCGGCACCCTCACCATCGGACCGTCACCACCGGCGCCGACCCCCAACACACCACCGTCACCACCGCCACCGACCCCGGACGCAACAATCACACAGCCCGCACACACGGCACCAGCCAGAGCAACGCCGACACCACTCCCGGCCAACTCACACGAACACCACCGGAAGCACCACCGTCGACCGAACACCACGGCGACCCCAGGGTACGAGTCCCCCCCACCATCTGCACAGCCAGCGACGCCGTCACCGGCACTAACCGGAACACCGACAACGACAGCCTCACCAACAACCGACACCCCCCTACCGCTGCCACCCACCAGTCACGCCACCCGCCGTCAAAGCCACCCACCAATGCCGCACCCCGAACCACACTTACACCCGAAACCGGCACCAGCACGCCCGGCCGAACCGTCAATGGCACCACCGCCATGGCACCGCCTACGCTCACCACCGCCACCACCACCCCACGCGAGACCAGGAACCCCCGCCGTCGCCAACGGCCTCAACGAACACCGACACCACCAACACCACCACCGCCGGACAGGGACTACCCACAAACCAGGAACATCTCCACCACCAACAACCAATACACCACCCGCGGCACCCCACCATCGCCGACACCACCACGGCACCCATCACACCTCCACCACTGGAGGCGACGTGGGCCACACCACCCGTCAACTACAGCACCCTCGCCACCACCGCCACATCCGGCCCACGAACGTTACCGCCGACAACACCACATACGCCCATACGTCACCCACGCCATGCTCACCGACCATCACCTCGTCATCAGAGACACCAACACCACCGGCGACGACGACAGCGACAACAGCTGACCCACCAGCTAACCACCATCAATCATAGCCCAGCACCAGCTTCATCTACTCTAACGCCCATACCACCCTCGCCAACAGCGCCGCCACCGACACAATCATCCACTCCGGCGCCCACACCACCCTCACCACCAACATCACCAACACCACCACCCCCAGGGTCAGGGCCCGCGGGAAAACGAACGGCAGAGCGAGCACGCCACCACCCGCACGCGTCGCCCACCCTATCGTACACCGCTCCGCAACACGCCCCCCCCCGCTTCCCCTGACAGGGCGTGCGCTCCAGCCCACTGCTGGGAAGACGACTTCGACATCCTCCCGGCCATCCGACACCTACTGGCAGCCACGGCCCCGCGCCCACAAGCCCACCAGCAACCCACGGAACCGCAAGAGCCCGACCACCCCATGCCACCACGCTCCATATCCCCCGCGTCCACCGCAGACCGGAACGCGGAACACCAGCGAGAGGAGCCCGACCCCGGCCGCGCCGCCACGCCCCCACCGCCCCCCCCCCCAAAGGACATCTACGCCACGCTGGCCAGCACCCTAGCCCCCATGGACGCCGAGCAGTACTACCAGTCCGTCCAACGAGACCTCCCTGAGGACCACGCGACCCTCCAGGGGTGGAAGCAGGAGAAAAGGTACGACAACGAGTGGGGCACAGAGGAAGACCTTCTCTGGGACGACACCTGGAAAGGCACCGCGGACACCTTCCTGGAGGCAGCAGCCGAAACCTACCCCCGCCCGCCCGGGGACACCAGACACGGCCTCCACGCCCTCCTAGCGTTCCACAGCTGGAAACACCGCCACACCGTCACCCTCCACCCCCTCGACCACAATCCGCACCGATGGACACCTGAAGACGACGCCACAGCCACCATCACCGTACAGCAAAGCCCCGAGAACCCGGAGGAATACCACATCACCTGGGACGATCCGGCATCCCACCCCCCCACCTCCCCCACCCTCCCAGATGTCTTCGCCGCCATCAGTGCAGAGCTGCAGGAGGCCAAAGCCCCCCACCAACTGGACGAAGACATGCCCCAGGCACCATCACCATCAACCACACAAGACCAACCCCGCACAGAGCCCCTCACCCACCCCATCACCACAATGGAGCTCCCCCCACAACACCGCACCACCCCAGACCGAAACGGGTTTCGAGACCTGCCGCGGGAATGGGCGGTCCACAACGGCACACTCCGATGGGACGAAATCACACCGGGCCTCCAGGCCATCCTCCTCCACTCAATCGCAAAGCCCACCACCACCTGGGCACTACCGACGGACCGCCACCACCTCCTCCTCACCGTCCAAGGCGATGCCACGATCACACCCACGGAAGGAGACCCCGTAACAGCAGCCGCCGCCCACGCCGTCCACATACCCCCGCAAGCATCGTCGGCACCTATGACGGTGCATCCAGGCCCCACCCCTTGGCAGGCCATCGTCGTCACCTACCCCGCCCCCAATGACCACACACATACCTGGCAGCAACGATGGGAGGACATCCGAGGGGACCTCCTCCAAGAACACCTAGGGCTCACACGCACCCACCACACCCTACAACCGATACGAGGAGTAGGCCAAGCGTCACACGGCATACACGCCCCGGGAGTATGGGCCTACGCCACACCCATAAATCCACAAGCAGCGGAGGACATCAAGACCGCCCTATCCATCCAGCAAGCCCAGACCCAAACCCCGCACCGCAACACCCAACGAGGCTACACAATTTGGTGGGCGTACCAAGACCATGACACCCTCACCCCCCAACCGGGGGCCCCCCCTCTAGACACCAACACCACCGCCCTCCTCCAAGCCGCAACAGCGGCAGCCACACAGGTAGGGGCCCCGGAAACCTGGGGCCCACAATACCTGGTCGAAACCAAAGTGGCGCCCCACGCGAAGGGCCAAGACAAGCCCCCAACACCAGAGCCGCTCCACCCCCCGCTCAAGCTAGACCCGACGGAGCACACCCCCCAGGATGAATGGGCGACCCACTACATCATCCCCCACACCACCACCCGCAAGAACGACGCCGCCAAGATCACCGTCACCCGCCACCTCCCCCACACCACACAGGTGTCTGAGCTGACGGCCCCCAACGTCCTCGTCACCCGTCGCCGACACGACGAGCGATACACCATACAGGCGGAAGGGGCCGCCGCGACCACCCTGTACACATGGGCAACACGGGGGGACCTCCCACACCCCACCCTCCACCACGCCCCCTCCTGGCCCACCCCCTTCCACACAGCGGACCGCCCCAACAAGAAGCCCAAACACACGGGTGTGCACACCCACGCCCAGGAGGCCCAGCACCGACACGAAGCGAGGCGCAAGGCCCGCACCCTCCACGACGACCACACCATCCCCCGCATCGGCGCCCCCCCCGCCAGGGTATCAGATACCACCCACAACCGCACGATCACAGGCATCACCACGGACTGCCTGAACCCAGCGGCGTCGCGGGCAGACGCCGTATGGATCAGCGAAGGGCGCTCCCACACACGGGCGGTGGCGCGCCTCCACAACATCCAACCCCACAAACTCCAGCGCGCCGTTGGACCCTTCGCCGTACACGTCACCCCGTACGGCATCGACCACCCCCGGTGTGAGCACCATGACCCGCCCTGCTCCACCCCATGCACCTCGCCCCTCCGCCAACCGCTGCCGGCCCCCACCATCACGGGCAACATGTACCTGGGCACCGTACCGGGAGACCCGGGCATATACATCCTGCCCAACAGGTCCAGGGAACACGCCATCCCCCTCCACTGTGTGGAGTCCCTCGCCCTGGGACCACCCCCACCAAAACACCAACACCAACACATCCCGGGGGACAAACGGACACAGGCCCCAGACGGGGGAAAAAAGGCCCACCAACGCGCCCTGGCCCACATCACCCTCCACCCCGCAGCCCACCTACCAAAGGACTTCGGCACGGAGCGCCACATCGTCCTGGAGGGCCAAGCCCACCACATCATCACCGCCGCCCTGTACACCCTCGCCGCCCACGAACGCCACTGGGACCCCACAACCATCCCAGCAATGCCCCCACCGCCCCAAGGCCCCAACGATCCCGTCACCCCCTTCCACATCGATCAACTCCTAAGCCGCAAGGCCCCCCCACACCTCCACCCCTCCAGGATACCACTAGCCATTGCATCGTGGGACACCCTGGACACCCCCCCCCAACAACCCGCCATCCACATCCTCAAAGCGGACACCCAATGGTGGGTCCTCCACTGGGCACACGGAGTCCTCATGGCGGCCCAGGCTTATACCCCGGAAATGGACCCGGAAGACCCCCCACGGGGCCAGCAGCGACTCCTCCAAGCCACCACCCTCACAGGCCGCGAAGGCGCCCCCTGGGAAGCCCTCCACACAGCACTCTACTGGGCTCAAGGCTCCCCCAACGGCCCGGACACACCGGAACCCACAGAGGCCTGGGTCAGGCAGGCCAAGGCCATGAGGAACTACCACCTACACCACCCCTTCGACGACAGCCCCGCCGCACTGCCATGGCCAACAGATCCCCCGGAGACCGTACGCAAGCTCGCCGACATCGTACGCAGCCACGCGAAAGCGAAAATGCAAACACCGGCAGAACCCCCACTGAGGGATCCAGACCAGCAAGCAACGCACCCCTTCTTCCAACCCCATGCCCCCCCAGCCCCGCCACCTCCAGTCCCACCCAAGCGAACGAGACGACAAAAGGGCGCACCCGCCCCCAGCCAAGCCGGAAAAGCAGCAACCTCCCGACCCCCCGCATCCCACCCGACCCACCGAACGAACCCAGACCAAGCATCCTCGTCATCCTCCCTCCCACCACTACCACCGCCCCACCCGGACCAGGCATCCTCATCATCCTCCCTCCCGCCACCAGCACAGGCCCCGCCCAAAGCGTACCCAGGGTTCGAAAAAGGTGCGAAGGTCCAACAGCCCTTCCGCAACGACCACACAGGCGACTGGATCTGGTGTGAGGGCACGATCCAGTACCGCCTCAAGGGACAAGGGGACAACGGGGGGCCACAGATCCGGGTAATCTGGCACCGCCAAAAGGAGCTAGACCAGGGCAACAGCGCCCCGGACAAACCACTCGGCGACACCCTGGAACTCACCAGCGCCCACCCCATCCGGCTCCGCACCGAAGAGAACAAGGCCCACACAGGCACCAAATACACTGGGGAGCTCCCCCCGGAGTGGAGCCAAGGCCTCCCCCCGCCGCGCCTACCCAAACGCCCACAAACCGGCAAAAAGTCCCCAACCCCCAGTCCCCCTCCCTGACGGGGCAAGGGCCGAGGGCACAAGCCTCCACAGCCCCGGCCCGCCCCCACCGAGGCCACCGTCAACCTCCTCGACCTCAACCACCCGGCCGTCACATACTCCAAGGACGCCACAACCGCCCTCCAAGAGCTCCCGATGGCACAGGGGCCGGGGTGGGTCCCCCACCTCCTCACCTTCCAGGAACAAGGCCTACAGCGCGACGACCCCCCGGAAACCACCCCCATGTATACCCCGCACCAGAAAGCGTACAAATGCTACTGGCACAAGGGGACCCCCCTATACGCCCAAACCGGCATCCACGTCCACCTCGTCCACCACCTCAGCATCCCAGGGAGGCTAGGTGTCTATGAGGTCGTCGGGGACGGATGGCAACTCAACGTCATCAACACCCACGTCCCCTTCGGCGAAGCCACGGAACCCTTCCTCCAGGCCCTGGCCGAGGCGTACCGCCAAATGGCCATGCTCGCCCCCACAGTCATCATCGGCGACATGAACGCCGCCCCCACCCCAGCGGACCGAGGAGGACAGGCCACACCCCAGGACCAAGCAGTCCGCGACACCATCGAAATGCTGGGGCTCGTGGACCTACCAGCCAGCCTCGAAGGCCAACCATCCCACTTCCCCCACCAAACGGATGCCGCCCCATCCCGCATCGACGTATGCTATGGCGACCCCACCACCATCATCCGAGCGGAGGCCCGATATGGACCCCCCCCGCTGGGACCCACAGGCCATAGCCCCCTGCACATCCGCCTCACCATCCCCAACCTTCCCCCCAGCCCCCCAGAAGATGCGGACCAAGGCCTACCACCCCCCCTGAAGATGCCCCCGCTGCATGACAAGCATGCCTGGTCCCAATATCACAGGGCCATAGACCGCGCCCGGCGCATCCAACCAGACCCCACCGACCTACTCACAGCCATGCGCACGGCCGCCGTCGCCTGCGGCTTCCAGCAACACCCCCACACAGACGACGACCAACCACCCACGGCCCTGGGGAACATGCTCCATGACCTCTGGCATGCGAAACAACAACTGGCGACCCTCCTCCACACCGACACCCCCCAAACCCGCCGCCAGATACACCACTGCAGGACACACATAGCCCAATTCAGGGCGGACCTGCAGCGGTGGCACATCCACAGGCAACAGCGCATCGCCCAGGAACACGAACGGTATGCGCAACACGAACTCCCCTACAAGGCCATCCGCCACCTCAACGACGCCATGACCGACACCGGCCACCGCACCATCACCACGGTCCGGCAGGAGGACGGCTCCCTCACCAACGACCCAGCCACAGTGCTCCAAGCCACCCAAGACAGCTTCCTCCGGCAACACACCCCCACCCAAGACACACTGGACCCGGACACCCAGGCCAAAATCGACCGCCTCCCTCGGGTCTTCAACCACGCCCAGAGGAGGCACCTGGAAAAACGCCCCTTCACCATCCACGAAGTCCGGAAGGCCATCCACAGTCTCCGGCAACACAAAACCCCAGGCTACGACGGCCTCCCTGCAGAGGCATACTACCACCTCCCCGCCCACCTCCTCCGCGTCCTCGCCCACCGCCTCTGGGACATCGTCACGGGGCGGACCCCCCTGCCGCCAGACTGGGCAAACGTTGTCCGCCCCCTCTACAAAAAAGGGGACTGGGCGAACCCGGACAACTGGCGCCCCATAGTCTGTGCGGTCACGGAGGTCAAAATCGTCTGGACCATCCTCCTGCGCCGCATCCGCCCCCACCTGGACCCCCACATACCAGCGAGCCTCTGGGGGGCCATCCCAGGCCGCTCCCCACACGAGGCCATCTTCCTCCAGGACACCATCGCGGACATAGACCCGGTGGACCTCATCATCGCCTCCCTCGACGTCAAGGGAGCCTTCCCGAACACCCCCTGGCTCCTTCTAGAAGCGGTGTGGAAACGCCTAGGCCTCCCCTTCTACAACTTCACCTCCGACTACATCCGCACCCGCAAATACACGGTCCGCACAGGAGCAGGCCTCACCCCCTTCCTGGAGCCAGGCAGCGGGGTCCCCCAAGGGGGAGCAGAGGGCCCCTTCCTGTACCTTCTAGTGACGCTCCCCCTGGCCCTCGCAATCGAGCAGGATTACCCGGCCTACGCACCCTACCCCCTCCTCTCCCCCCTGGTCGGCTTCGCGGACGACACCAACCTCACCGTCGCGCACACCCCACACGACCCCCATGCCCCGGACCCCGGACCAACGGTGACCCAACAGGCCAACGACTTACTGGACGTGACCGTCTCCTACCTCTCCCACAACAACCTCATCGTCCACCCCACAAAGTCAGTGGCCATGATCAAGGGGTCTGCCACACCTCCCACCCTGGGGCCACAAGGGCCCCCCATGCAAGTCGTGACGACCACCACCCACCTGGGGGTAGTCCAGGCCGCCAACCCTGAGGACGCCACCCTCCCTCCCAAGTTGCAGTCACACCTCGCCCATCTCCCCAGATATGCGTCCCCGACCACCAAGGCCCTCTCCCTGTCCCACCAGAGCCTGGCGTACTACCTCACCGGGGTCTTGAACGCCTCCATAGGCTTCCAAGCACTCCACCTAACACACCCCACCACCGCCCTCCAGCCGGCCACACGCGCCGTGACCAAGGCATGGGCAGCACATGGGGGCTGGCCCACCTCCATACCCACCCGCGCCATCCGAGCGGCATGGCCCCACTATGGAGACGCCATAGGGGACGAGGTGAAAGCGGCCTATACCAGACACACCGCCCTCCTCCTTCACCGCATGACCCACAACCACTCACCGGAGGTCCGCGAGGTCACCGCCATCCGCCTCCAAGCCGCACAACGGGCCCGCAACACATGCCCGCGCTGGGTACTCCACCAGACGGGCATGCCCACCAACATGAACACGCGCCTGTGGAACCACCTGCAGCTTCTGCTCCCATCCCCACACCACGCCATACTCACCAACCACACGTGCCCAGAGAAAGGGCCACTGGCGGTCCTCTGCGGAGACCTCCACCACCACCCCAAGGGCACCATCCACACCATAGACCTTGTCGGGGCCTCCATCACCGTAGTATACGTCACCCTCGCCCAAATGCGGGTCCTGCACCACAGCGGGGCACACCACACCCCCTTTCTACAGCTTCCCGAATGGCCACAATACCGCCTCTTCCACCACTACCTCACACAGACGGCACGAACAGCGGGACACACTCTACCGGGCAGCAAAGACATGCGCATAGCCTACCGAGAATTCACAAGGCAACACCCGCGACCCATCCCAGAGACACCGCCCTACGCACCCACCGGATCGAAACACGAACCCGTCCCCCCAGTAACGGGCCCAGTCCCACCACTAACCCTACTACTGGCCCCGAATGAAGCCAAACCCACGCAGACCACCGTCATCCACCACGGGGCAAAATGGCGCATACCGAAACACCACATGACCGCCCGAGACCTACCAAAGGTCCCCCAAGATTCCCAGAGCATGCCACGCACATGTTGGGCCTGTGACCCCGAGGCACCAACCGCACCATGGCCCGTGCTACACCTCATAGCACGCCACCACACCCACCCCACGACCCACCTACCACCACAGGCCTACGCATGGATAGCCCCATGGTTCCACCGCACCGACACTAACCCCACGGTAGCATGGAACCCCGACCACGCGCCCAAATGGCTCTTCACCACTACACCCACATGCCCCCGCCCCGACCCGGCAGGGGTCGCCATCCGTTACAGCATGTACGAGCCAGGCAGAACGGGCAAACACGAGCACCCCTACTATCCACTCCACCACTCCTGCCACACACCGGAGCACCGAACACAAACCCTCACATGCCACGACCTAAACCCCGACACAGCCTACATCCTCCACTACATCTACTCCTACCTCACACAAGGACAGCCGGAGCAGGGACTCATAGCCCTGTCCCCCCAAGCAAAGCACATCATCTCCAAAGGAATAGGGGTGTACGCCACCCCCATCCTACAGCCCACAACCCCAGTAGCCCACCTCGCCACGGGCCTTGCCATATACGCCTACCTGCCCATGAACCCATGCCGCCTCCCACAACCATCACCGGCGGACCGGCTCTTCTTCACCGACGCCTCAGGCGAATCCGCCCTCACGCCCATCACCGGGGGGGCCACCCTGCAACTAACCCACACCGGGGAACACTACCACATGGACCACCACACGGGCCACACCACCTATGGGGCCTCTTCCCACGGGGAGCTAGGGGCCATGGCCGACGCCATCACCGAGGTCGCGGCCCACCTACCCGCCCACTCCCCGCACATCGTCCGGGTCTGGTTCGTGGTAGACGCCACTGTCGACACGCACCTGCTCCTCCGCATAGCAAGGCAACCACTTCACAAAGCAACCGCGACGAGCCTCGGCACCCAGGCACTGCTACTCTGGAAAGCCCTACGCAGCCTTCCCCCCTACGTCCAACTCCACATCGTGAAACAAGAGTCCCACAGGCACCAATACGGAAATGGTAAGGTCGACAACCAGGCAGTACACCAGCGCACAACACACCTACCAGCCCTCCAGATCCCTGACCTCGGCCGCAACCACACACACCTCCAACACGTGCCCCCTGTACCCGAGCCCCATCAGACCCCGGACTGGGTACCAGAGGACGCCCCCTATTCCTCCCACGACAGAGCGTACCACTACCCCAACCCCGTCCAACATCTAGCCCGCGTGCTCGGCGACGCAGACAGCCGGGCGCACATCCAGGAGCTCCAGGACAGACTGCAAGTCCCCCTCTACCACTCAGCGCTCCGCCCAGCAAACGTCCCAGCCCACCTCCAGAAACGACGCATCCAGCTCCTCAGGGAGCAACTGCCTTTCCTCACCAGGGTCGCCAGATGGCTCGCCCGCAAGCACATCCACGTCCCCGACGAACACACCCTTTGCCCATGCGACCACACCACCCCGGAGGACTGGGAACACTTCAAGAAATGCCCCCTCCATACGGACAGGGACACCCTAGTGGGCTGGTCCCCGGCGGAAACCCTGCGGCAACACGAAGGATGGCCAGCCCACAGCCACGCACACCAGGCCACCGAACACCTCTTCCGGGACCCCCTGATCGAAGAAGCCACCATGAGAGGGGCAGTGACACAGGCCCTGCACCGACACCTCACCAAACACACGGAAAGCCCCATGGAAGCAGCAGCACACCTCCAGCTAGAAGCGGTCCGCAGAGCAGCAGCCCAAATGGTACACCGCAAACACCTCCTGCTAACACACGCGGAACAACTCACCGACCCCACCGCCAGGGAACACATGCAGCGTCTCATCCATTACCATGCCGTGCATGACCCAGACGTCCACTAACCCGCTCCGCGCCCCGCACGCGCCCCCCGTCTCCATCCACGGGTCTCCAAGGCACCACCACAGCGCCCCGAGACCCGTCTCGCACCCAAGAAGCCACCCGGCACCGCCCAGTCCGGCCGAACCCAGCCAGGGCCAACCATCCATCGACGTAGACGCGCAAGACCCCGGCAGCCCATCCAGCCCACCCCCCCCCGGACCCGGGACACCCTCCCCTCACACCGGCCACCATCCGCGACCCCGACCTCCTCCGAGTGACCCTCCAAGACAGGGCCCCGACCACCCCCCTGGGCTGGTACCGCCTACAAGAGGACTGGACCAAGCTCACCGTCAAAGCCCTCCGGGACCTGACCACCCCAGGCAGCGGCCTCCACGAGACCATAGTAGACCTCGTGCTCTGGCGAGCCCGCAAACACACCCAGGGCCAGCCCATCTGGATCCCCCCCATCGAGTGGGGCCAGGCCCTGACGCACGACACCGGCAGCAACGTCACGCGTCGAGGGACCGTACGCCTACGGCGGGCCGAAGCGGAGACGGACCACCCAGCGGACCCGAACCACCCGGAGCAGTGGGAACAGGCCACCGCGCCAAACCGCGACACCGCCCTCCGCGCCGCCGGCCTCCGCACCCCGGACGACGACCTCTCCCCCCCACCTACAGACAGTGACCACCCCCCGCCGGAGGTCTGGGTTACAGTCCTCGAGCGCGGCCACTACTACGTGATAGCCGCTATGGCTACGTCCCACGGCCCGCAATGGATCATCCAGGGGACAGACACCATGTTCGCCCCGGAGACCGCCCCACCAGGGGCAGTGGGGGACCCCACCACCCAGCACAGGATCCTCAGGGGTCTCCTCCAGCCAGGGGACACGCCCCCAGCCCGCGCCCTGGCCCAAATCACCTCAGGGAAGGCGGGCTACCACCTGGGATTGTCCATGCTCTGCCTAACCCACTGGATCCAGCGCCACTGGCCACCCACGGGGACCGTGCCCTGGGTTTGGGCCATCCCCACCGCCCACACACAAGTCGAAGCAGGCCCGGACACACGACCAAACCCCCCCCCCAGGCCGCAGCAGTCCCTCACCTGCGGGTACCACGCCATCCACAGGGTCCTCAACCGCGCGGGTCTTAGCCCAAAGCTAGCATGCCCCCTTCCCACCACTGACCAAGAGGTCCACCAGATACGAACGCTCGTCTGCGAAATCCTTGCCGCGGCAGCAGAAGACGGCAAGCTTCTCCTCCAAACCGCCCGGCCTACAACTGCCCACGCAAGCGCGCAGCAAGCGGACACATACACCGGCGCAGCACAACCTGCCGCACAATCCCCGCCCAAGCCCCCCCCCTCTCGCTGCTCAACCATAGACCCACACACGCCCACTATCGCGCGCACCCCCGGGCCCCGCGACACGGGCCTCCCCCACCCGCCCGAACACCAGCGCACGCCCGCCACACACCCACCCACCGGCCACCCTTCACCGCCCCCCACACTCGACAACCCACACACACCCGCCAAGGGGAGCCCCACGCCCCGCGGCACGCCCACCCCACCCAGTGGCCCGCCCACGCCCCCCACGCACACCCCAGAGGACCCAGGCCCACCCCCCCCGGCCCCTGAATGCAGCCCACGCGAACTGTTCCCCCCCGCTGACACAAACCCACACGACCTCGCACATTGCAGCACCCGGGCCCAGCCGAGCCCAGAAAGAGAAGGCCGCAGCCCCGCGCCTCCCTCCCCCGCCGCAGCCGACCAGATCGGCCCGCCAGGCCGCCAGGTCACGACCGGGCCCCCCCAGCCGCCCGCCCCCAACCTACAACCCGGGGACATGCCCTCCATCCTCCCCGCCGTGGCCGCGGCAGAAGCCGCCGCCCGCAAGCCCGCCCGCATCACAGCCCAACCCGCGTCCACCACCTCCTCCTCGTCCTCAGCCTCGTCCACCTCCTCCACCTCATCCTCCGACCCCCCCCTCCCCGCCAAACTCATCCTCAAGGCCACGGCGAAATCCAAAGCCGCGGCCGCACGCACCAACCCCCCAACCCCCACACAGGCGACTCAGGCACCCCGGCAACCCACCGGGACGACCCCCGACCCGGCATCGACGCCCTCAGAACCTCCGGACAGAGGTACTCCTCAACCTGGAACCGGACCCCAACCCCAAACCCGACCCCAAACCCAAACCGGACCCCAACCCCAAACCCAACCCCAAACCCAAGCCGGCGCCCACGCGACCACACACAACACCGCATACGCAACGACACAAAACCACCCGATACCACCCCCGCCCAGGCCCTCGCCCAAGCCAGGACCCCCCACCCACCACGACCCGCGCCCCCCTCCCGCCGGCACCCACCACCACCGCGGAGACGGCCACCCAGCACGACCCCCTCCAAACCCTCGTCAAAATCCCCGTCATCAAGCGCCCCGTCATCCATCCCCCACAAACCACCACCACCGCCGGCCAAACCGACCCAGGGACGTGGGACCCCTCAACCATCGTCACCGTCAAGCCCGGCCCCCAACCCTTCCTCCATGCCCACCACATAGTGCAGCCCCGGGGACTGCCCACGATGCCCAACCCCCCACCCCCACAAGGGGGACCGGAAAACCCACAAGGACTCCATGGGCCATACCCGCAACACCAACCCCACCACTACACACACCACCACCACCAGCGGCCCCACCACCACCACTACCAACACCACCCCCACCACTACCACTGCCCACCGCCCTACCCCACCGGGCCACAACCCCCCGTACACCAACAGCACCAGCGGACGGGATGGCAGCCGCCGAACGCCCTGCCCGCATGCCCACCCCCCCCGTACCAGCCACCACCCCCGTACCAGCCGTACCCCCGCGGCCACCATCCGATGGCCGAGGGGGCCCCATGGACGACGGGGGATCTCCCCCCCCAACCAGCACCGCGTGACGCCCCGTACCCCCCCGGCCACCATCCGATGGCCGAAGGGGCCCCAAGGACGACGGGGGACCTCCCCCCCCAAGCGGCGCCGCGCGAGCCCCCCCAGAGGCCGCCGACGCTTCCGGACTGGCCCGACTCGAGCGACGAGGGCCGGTCCCGCAAGCGGCGGCGCTCCCGCTCCCCCCCCGCACGGCACACTCGCCCACGGCGCCCACACTCCCACCGCGCCTCAACCACCCACTCGCGCCGCTCCCGCTCCCCCAGGTACCACCACGACCCCCAGGGACCCCGCTCCCGTCGCTCCCGCTCCCCCGGGCACCACCACGAGCCCCACCGCCGCCCCATGTCCCCCTCCCCCTCCCCCCACCGGCCACCCAGCCCCCGCCACCACCACTCCCGCTCCCCCCGACGCAGCCAGGCACGCCACCGCCGCCCCACGTCCACCTCCCCCTCCCCCCACACGCCCCGCCGGGCTCCCCGTTCCCCCCGCCACCCGTACCCATCCACCACCCCCAGCCCCCGCCACCACCACTCCCGCTCCCCCGGACGCCACCAAGCGCGCCACCGCCGCCCCATGTCCACCTCCCCCTCCCGCTCCCCCCTCCGCCCGTACCCGTCCTCCACCCCCAGCCCCCGCCGCCGCCGCTCCCGCTCCCCCAGGCACCGCCACCCCCGCCACCACCGCAGGTCCACATCTTCCCCCCGCCGCTCCAGGACCCCAGGCACGGACCCCTCCCCCCCCCGGGCCCCCGCCTACCTCGCCTGGTGGTCTCCCTCCGCTCTGCAGGAGCTCCGCCGCTGGGTGAAATGGGCCGGGGGAGCGGGAAGGCACAGAGGGGTGCAGACGGTGCATACCTTCGAGGAGGTGCGCACCCGCACCCCCGCAAACCCCAATGAGGCCGCCCCGGAGGCCATCATGCCGCAAGCGGCATGGGAGGCCCTCCTCCGCGATGCGGTCCAGGGCCTCCGCCCCCCCTACACCCCCCAAGCCCTCCGCCGGTGGCTCCAGGCCACCCACCCCCAAGCCTGGGCCACCGACGCCCCCTCCCCACCCCGCCCCTCCCACCACCACCACACCAGGAAGGGACAGGACAAGGGCAAGGGAAGGGCAAGGGACACCAAGGACCACACAGGCAAGAGGGCACGGAAGGGCCCCAAGTGAGGGCAGGCACACGCAGGGACAGGGCGCCGGAAGCGACACCACATGGGGTCAGGACACCACCCAAGAACCAGGAAGGAACGGGAACGGGGACCAAGACACGGAGGAAAAGGGCACCACGACAGCTGCCACGACCCACACCGACGGGGAGACCAGCGCCGCCCCACCCCCACCAAACACCCCAACACACACCACCGAAGCAAACATCGGACGCCATGCGGATCACACCAGCGCACGCCCACCGGCCACCGGAAACCACACCGAGAACGGAGGGCACACCTACACGGGGAGAACGGACCACACCCACAGAGGAGGCCGCAGGGAACACCGCCGCACGGCACACCACCATGCCCTCACCGCCAGCCTACGACCCCGACCACCACGAAGGCCAACTCACAGGCACCGGAAGAGGACGAAAGCACGGCCGCGGCACCCACGACTACGGACCGACACCCCCAGAGGACACGGGACCAAGGCACAGGCCCCCAGGGAGGGCAACCCCACGGACCGTCACGCGACCACACCATGGGCTATAAGGGCCGGGCTGCGCTACCGTCGCGGTTTGACGCAGAGTATTGCTACGGGGGCTTGATCTCGGCTGGTCTCACGTCCGTGAGGGCGTCCGTCACCAACTTGTTGCGTCCAGTGGAGGAATGGCACTGCTGCGGCGCACCGATCCCGTCCATGATGAATATCGAGCATCGCAAGGGGAAGCGAAACGCCGTGATCGATCGCGAAGGCTTTGGTGCTGCTGGACGGTGCCCCCCTTCAACGCCATCTCCGAGCGCCGTGAAGACTGGAAGTACCAAGAATACTACCGATGCCCCGGACCCCAGCAGTCCAGCACCGGAGATATGGACATCCCCCTGACCCTACAGTGTGAGCTCATCCCTGCCGGCGGCACCGACCCGGACCCTGCCAGCGCAGCCGAGCTGCAGTGAAAGCCATTCGCCACTCAAACAGCGTTCGGAAGCCACCTCCACCGTCCGACTCCTGATGTCTGTTTGTCTGCCTTGGAGAAGGAACGCTTTTCCTACACCCCGAGTACACCTGCCTGTCTGCGAGGCCCGGTGAAGATTGAGTCCATGGGTGAGAGTCAGTGTGCACGCCCCAAGGACACCGTGATCATTCAGCAGAATTTCCCGAAGACCTAACCGACCCACACAGGCCAGGCTGACCTCCACTGACCCACCGCGGCACCACGCGAGACCACGGCACACCGCACCACAGCGCGCCACAGAGCAACGCACCACAGCACGACGCGACGCGACGCGGCACAGAGCGGCACAAGACGACACAACTGACCCTAACCTGAGGGACTAACCGAAGCCAGCCACCGCACACCCGGGAAGGCGCCGCGCCACCACGCCACACACCGGCACCACAGGCCACACACGGGACCACAGCGCGCCAGGCGACAACGGTGACGGACCACCCAGAAGATTACAGCCGGCACCGCGGAGGGGTAAGGACACGAGCAACCCCAGCCCCCTAACCCAAAACCACAAGCAGCCGCCTGGCGCAGCCGCCCAGCCGGCAGAGCCAGGACCTAACCCAGCAAGAAGGGGCACCGAGCCCACAGTGTACAGAGCCCACCCGACCCATGGGGCCGGAACATGGCCACACAGAACGCAACTGAAAACAGCAGCCCGGAAGACAACACTGAATACAGGCCAGTGCGTCCGCCAGCCCAGGGAAGGCAGAGGGAGGAACAGGCAAGCCCCCCCCAAAAATAAAAAAAAAAAAAGGAGGGGGGAAGGGAAAAGGCACGAAAACAGCCCACAGCCGCCCAACCACCCGCCAACACCACCAGAGGCGGCCAGGCCCCCCCCCCAGGAAAAAAAAAAAAAAAAAAAAAAAGGGGGACCCCCGCAGAGGCACAGGCGAACCACCCACCCAAAACCGGCAACACAAAGCCAGTAACAGCGGACCACGGGGCAAAGGGACAGAAAAAAAAAAAAAAAAAAAGAGAGCCACCAGCCCAGCCCGAAAGAAAGGGGATGGAGGGACAGGGACCACAAAGCCCAGAAAAAAAAAAAAAAAAAAGAAAAGAAAAAACCAAAGCAAAAAAAAAAAAAAAAAAAACACACCCCAACAACCCAGCCAAGACGGACTGGGCACAGGCGAGACCCGGGCCCGGCACACACGCCCACACCGCGCGCCGGAACCGGAAACGGCGGGGGGCAAGCGGGGCGCCCACGAAACCACACACGTCCCAAAAGCAGACCGAAACCGAAGCCCAACCACGAACACCACAAATAGCCGACACTAGGGGGACAACACCACAAATCGAGCCCAAAAACACCCACCCTAAACCCCAGCCAGGACAGACGGGGTTAACAAAACCCGCACCCAACCGCCAACCGGACCCAAACACAAACACCACACAACAGTAGGAAATCCAGTGCCCACAGCCCGGGCACTGAGGCAGCCCGTGGCATGCAGGTGACCCGGCCAAACGAGATCCGGAGCCCGGGGGTAAGGCTGCATCCTAAGGCCTGCGCTGCTTTGGGACTCGAGGCGGAGCGTGCGACACCCAAGCGCCTCGGAACCCTAGTACCAGGAACGTGCATGCACGCCTTGGGAACGGGATACGCCAGGAAGTCCGGTGAACCCCTAGGGTTCCGCCCAAAGGAGGGGACGTGCGCAAGCACGGGGGCACACCCTCCCGGCGAGACAAGCATGTCACGCTGGCGGCGATCAGCCCTCCCGGCGTAGCCCGGGGCCGCTTTGTTGGGGGCCAACAGTCAGGTCTAGCGGGAAGTAAGCCGCCTCCCCTCTTCACGCGCGAAGCCTCTTCCTGTTCGTCACAGGGGCGACGCCAGGGGGAACCATGGGGCGCCTCTCCACGACCGAGTGCACCTACCTACCTACCTACCTGAAACAGCGAGAGGAGTACGAGGCAACCAACGACGAACTATTGGCCGCGCTGAAAGAAACGTCGGACGTATTGAAAAACTCGAAGACTACTGTGCATGACAGATGATCAGGTGTTGTTTCGAGTTGTGTTGTTCGCAGCTTGAGCTTTGGACTTTCGAATTTAGCAGCAGGGTTGGGCAGCAGGACTTTCGAATTTAGCAGCAGGGTTGAAGATGAGGACATGCCAAACACCATGTCAATTTGAGTGAGATGTTCTGGTGTTAAAGGATTTCATGGCGATCAGCTGTTTCTGAGCAATTCACCAGAAGAAAGAGATTTGACAAAAACGGACAGCTCATTTTTGGCAAATAGATGTCTTGCATGTTGGCCTTCACCACCCCAGCCAGAGTGCAGTTCATATTCCCAAAATATTTGCCAATGTTGATTTTCTTTGGTAGCTCTTTGTGCTTGTACCATTGGGAACTCCCAAAACTAACCCAACGAGAAATTGCTTCTGATGAGGGACATCGTGCAGGTCCAGTGCTGCAGCACATGAGAGAAGGGTGGTTGACTGTTGGACGTGGCACTGGGGTGATCCCAGAGATCGATTTACCCAAAGTGTTTTCGGATTATAACGCCATGTACACGCATCAGCCAGCCTTCAGGATTCGACGGTGCATCCACGCACAGTGTTTGTTAAGGACTGTCACTTCCCTGCTTTTCATAGGGGCGTGCGAAGGCCGAAACTGAAGCGAAAGCCAAAGAAATGGAGGAAATGAAAGTGAAGCAGGAGGAGGACCGCAAGAAATGGGAGGAGGATTTGAAGGCCAAGCGAGAGGAGGAAGAGGCAAAGCGAAAGGTTCAGGATGAGGAGGACCGGGCACGCGGATATCGTATTGTGAAGCAGACCACAACGCACGTGAACGCGGGGCTGGCAGCGCCATTGTAATATTTTGACAAACCCATGGGGGCCTCTGGGCAGATTCGACGTGATATTATTGAGAGTGTTCTGCATGCTTTTGGGGAGTTGACGCAACGCGAGGTGGACAGTTTGCTGCGCAGTGCAGGTGTTCCTCCACACCCTTTTTGTGTCGCCGCTGGTTGAAACAGGTCAGTTGCCAATGCGTTTGTGCGTTCTCGTCCGAGGATTTGCTGGACCTGCAGGCACCTAAAAGGTAGAACCTCAACTGCTGATATTCAGCACCTATCACCCTGAAGTTTTCCGTGCGTTTTCAACCTTCTCTCGCAGTTGGGCATGGAGTTGCCTGACCTCGAAGTACACAATTCCCTGTCAATTAATGGACGCCCAAGTTTTCCTCAAGTAGGTTCACGGGTCCCATTGATTGTTTCCCATGAGCACCAGTTGCTTGATAATCTCTCCCTGCAAGTGCGATTTTGCGTCTGTTACTGTTTTTGTTCTGGTGAATTGCTTTGCCCATGCATCATTTGTCGTTTTGTGTTGATGCATCGTTTGCTTTCACAGGTGTGCAAGCTGACCGAAGCAACACACCACTATTTTACCGTCGGTTGGCCAGTTACACAGTGGTTGAAGAAAAGCATATTGATTTGCCTCCTGAACCTAAACCTGAGCCCCCTGCTGAGAGAGGAAACCAAAGAGGACGGGCCAGCAGAAGAGGGTGCTGCTGAGGAAGAGGCTGCCCCTGCCACCGAGGAAGAGGCTGCTGCTGAGGAGGCTCCAGCCGCAGAACCCGACACGGAGATGACGGACGCTGCGGCTGAAAATGGGGAGGCTGAGGCGTAAAAGGAAGTCTATTTGGTTCTTGCAGTCGTGGCCATCATGGCACATGCTGTCGCAAACTATGTAATTGGATCTGATATATCAATGGCCGGGACAGTCGTTGTGGGATTCAAATGTGAAAGTGTGGCTCGTACGTTTTCATTAAAATCTGGTCAATGCAAATTGCCTGCTGCTCTGTAGTTTAGATCCTGTGTTATGTGGGCTTTTGCAATCCAGGGTGTGGAGTGCCCGCAGTTGATGGATGTTTGAGCGATGCGCGAGTGCAACATGGATTTCATGTACACCATGGGCTGCAGCACCCTGAAGGGTAGGTCAGACCTGGGGTTGACCTGGGTGTCTGGAGTTGCCCGGCTTTGCCCGCCACCCTGAAGCTGACGGCCCGTATGGGTAGATTCCCCACTTCTGTGGGATGGACAGTGGATGGAATGGCCAGCGAGCAGGGCTACTCAGGGCTATTTACCTAGATAGGTGCAGATCGGTGAGTGACACGCTGAAAATTCTGTGATCCCCTCACTTTTGCAATCAAACAAAACCAGAAAAAATAGCATGCAAAAACAGCAAGCCACACACAAACTATGACATGCAAACCCCTTGGACTGGCGCAAAAAACTGAAACTGCTTACCTATTTACAACACCACCTGAGTGAATGCATCAAAATAGATTAAGATTCACACCACTACTCAAAGGGAGGGGGCCTACCAACAAGCAACAATCATGAGTTGGGGATTTCAATTTTTGGTTGGTATGGGAGGAAAATCAAAGTGCACAATCCAAATACGAAAGTAATGCATAATCCGAGTTTTTGAGTTGAAATATTTTTGTGTGGAAGTAATTACTTGGGTTCCATTGAGGGCTGATGGCTAAAGAAGATAGCTACCCCCCAAGAGAAGGGCATACCCCTGCATGGAGGTTTTGACTTGCTTGATTGTGCAGGGACATTCATGCTCACACAGAACAGCAGCGGAATTGATGTCGGATTTGATTTTCTGTTGCTGCTATCTGTCATCAGTCAGTCTGTATATGCAAACAATGGTTTTGCAATATGCAAGATGGTCTGTTGCGTGAAAAAACTGCAGTACCATGGAAAAAAAAAAGCTGTCCCAAGCACATGCGATGTTGGACACCAAAGAGAGCAAATTTGACAAATCATCTTCATCAGTTGTTTTGGCGGTGACCATTGCTTTTTTTTTTTAGGTGAAGTTTGGAAATCTCCTTTGATATCAGCAGGTATATGACACAAGGTCAAAGGGTTCCAGATCACTAACGTTCGCCATCACGAACCATCATAAGAACTCGGCTGGGGGTAGGTTGAGGATTGCAAAATGGAGGTTGGTGTAGTCACCACGTACTGCGTACTACGTATTGCGGCCTTGGGTGGTCGAGTGTGGCTTCGGCCCAACTCCGATTTCCATGGGCGGCCCAGCCTGGAAATTGGTGATCCTTCCGCCAAGGTGGGTTGTCATGTGCCCTTTGACCGGGGCTGCCCTTCGTGGGTAAGAGCCGAACCGCTTGGAGGGTTGGGAAATCTCGTGGAAGTTACCTCCGCCTTTTGGTGGTAGGGGTGAACACGAGATGGAAACCTCCTGTAAGTCGGGCATGACGCGCAACTTCCTATTGCCAGTTTGTAGGGTAAAATGACCAGTTTTCAATCCATTGACCAGTTGTGGGTCCAGTTGGCCTAATTTTCAAAATAGACAAAAAAACAATACAAAAACCTTGTTTTTTTGTTTACAAAATGTTTCTTGGTCCTGCAAAATGTTTTCTTTCCATTTTCATACAACAACCTTGCTTTTTTTTGTTTTTGAAATATGTTTCTCCGCCGTGCATGATGTCTTCCTTGCCTTTCTTACCTTGCCCTTTCTTACCTTGCCTTTCTTACCTTGCCCTACCTTGCCTTCCTTACCTTACCTTGCCTTTCTTACCTTGCCCTTCCTTGCCCTTTCTTACCTTGCCCTTACCTTGCCTTTCTTACCTTGCCCTTTCTTACCTTGCCTTTCTTACCTTACCTTCCTTACCTTTCCCTGCCTTTCTTACCTTGCCCTTACCTTTCTTACCTTGCCTTTCTTACCTTACCCTCCCCCAAACTACAACATCCAGCGAATGTCTGGTGGCGATGTACAATTCAATGTGTAGCTGTGGCGGTGGCACATTCCAATGTGCCTTTTAGTGAAGGCTTACTTGGCGAATGACAATTAAGAAGGCACAGCGACTAGGTGTAAAGGATGAAGTGGTAGGGGCAGGATGCCATGATAGCATTCCGAGGTTTGCCGTATGTATACTCAATCACTGGACATCATTCCAATGTGCTATGCATACAAGGCCAGGTACACCCAAAATACAACCAATCACTAAACACCATTCCAGGAAAAAAAATCCCAGTGCACATCCAATGTGTTGTGCATACAAGGCCACACCCAACAGTCTGGTTCTTGCCATTATTGTTTCCATTTCTTCTTTGTCAAGGTTGATTTGTTGCGCCATGTTGCCTACATTATCCAACCATGATGCGGAAAGAGTGCATGCTTTCGTGCAACAGAATATGCACTATTATCCCATTTTCAACTGTTGGATGGATGCAACTCAAAAGCGGATTACGGGTCGTCTTTTCTTTTGGCAAGCAGAAGACCACTATGCTTGGAGGGATCTTATGTCAGCAATGATGCAATCGGGGATAGTTACGGCCGTGCATGAAGCTTCCTCGCCGTCAATATCATCCAATCCTCCATCTGTACACACTTCAAACGTTCAACCTGGCCCATTGCCTTCCCACCAAAGCTTTGCGAGGACTCCGCCGCCTGGCTCAGGCCAATTAGAGTTGAACCCACATATGAACCCCACCTTTGGCCAGCCGGCTAGCAGTGCATCACGTGCACTCGGATCTCCAAATGTGATCGCACAACCCATTTCTCCGGACACGCATGGCGCTGAAGCACGGAAAAAGCGACAACGAGAACCACATTTGGATTTAAATGCAGGGGCAAGCGATGATGGACACGCCGAAAAACGAGCACGATGCACGCAAAGCAAGGAAGAAATCGATAAGCAAAGATGCGAACGATATCAAGAGGTCAGGGACGAAGTCAATAAGCAAAGACGAGAACGATATAAACAACTGTACGCGCAAAAGAAGGACAGCATCAATGCGCGAAGACGGGAGCGATATCAAGAGGCAAACAAGGACAACATCAATGAGCAAAGACGGCAGCGATATCAAGAGGCGGACACGGACAACATCAATGAGCACAGACGGCAGCGATATCAAGAGGCGGACAAGGACAACATCCACGAGGAAAGACGGCAACGATATCAAGAGGCGGACAAGGACAACATCAATGAGCAAAGACGGGAGCGATATCCAGAGGCAAAGGACAACATCAATGAGCAAAGACGGGAGCGATATCCAGAGGCGTACGCGCAGAACAAGGACAACATCAATGAGCAAAGACGGGAGCGATATCCTGAGGTGTACACGCAGAACAAAGACAACATCAATGAGCAAAGGCGAGCGCGGAGGGCTCATGCATTGGAAATGCAAAGGTTGCGCCACGAATGCTTGTTTAGATCAAAGGCCGATGAGGATATTACCCACATCAAGCGCCACGTCCTTGACAACATGGAAGTGGAGTGTGAACATTGTCACGCTTTACGTTGGAGTGCCGAGCGACCTACCATTTGTTGCCGTGGCGGACAAGTGAAACTTCCCATTCTGCTTGATCCACCGGAACCGCTCAAAACCCTATTGACCGAGCAAACCGGACAGGGACGCCAGTTTCGGCAAAACATTCGGAAGTACAACTCAGCCTTCACCATGGCCTCTCTTGAAGCAAATATCGACATGCGGTTCACGAAAGGGCCAATGGCGGGTGGCCCTGGACAGTTTCGGGTGTCTGGAAATGTGTATCACCGCATGGGTCCCCTAACACCGGGAGAAAATCAACCACCCCGGTTTGCACAGGTGTACATTTTGGAAACCGAAGATCAACTGAAGGCATGGCAGGGACTTCCACTGTCATCGGAATTGAGAGAGGATCTACTCCGCCAACTGGGAGCTATGCTTAACACACACAACGCCTATGTACAGGTTTTTCAACACGCGGCTGAACTTGAGGTCCCCAACGTGACCATCTTGCTGCGGTGCAATGCCAACGTTGACCCACGCACCTACAATGTTCCCCGTGTTAGCGACATTGCAGCATTCATTCCGGATGGCAGTCATGTTGCCGCTCCTCGTAGCATTGCGGTCCGCATGCATGGGGGTGGGGTCAAACGTATCACCGACCTGAACTCTGCCTACGATCCTTTACACTTTGTACTCCTTTTTCCGCGCGGTGAGCAAGGCTGGACAACTGACATTCCCCTGAATGTCACTTATCGGCGTCAGCGCGGCGCATGCGAAAATCTAGAGCAAGGCAATGCCCCAAAGGCCAAAAGCCGTCAGACGATTACAGCCCGAGACTTTGCCGCCTTCTACCTCATGCAACGTCCGGAATCGTACACTGGAAATTATTTGCAAAGATGTCAAAAATTGTACGAAGAATACATCGTGGACCAGTACTGCAAAGTGGAATCTCAACGCTTGCAATATGTCTCTCAGAACCAGTCCAAATTGCGCACACATTTGTATTCGGGTGTTGAAGATGCCACCAAAAAAGGTGATCGCGACGCTTCATCCGTTGGAAAGCGGGTAATTTTGCCCAGCTCTTTTGGCGGGAGTCCGCGCGCTCTTCATGCCGCTTTTCAGGATGGGATTGCTATTTGTAGCAAACGGGGCAAGGCAGACCTGTTCATTACCATGACAGCCAATCCCAATTGGCCGGAGGTGGAGGCCGCTCTACTGCCAGGACAAAAACCAAATGATCGTCCCGATTTGATTACCCGCGTTTTCAAGCTGAAGCTGCAGTCTTTGTTAGAAGACCTTCTGAAGGATGGCTGTCTTGGTCGCACAGTCGGCCACATGTATGTCATCGAATTTCAAAAACGTGGGCTACCACATGCACATATCTTGGTTATCTTTGCCGCCGGCTACAAATTGCTCACACCTGACGATTATGATTCCGTCATTTGTGCTGAGATTCCAGACGAGGATGAGGACCCGGAGCTGTACGAGATTATTGCAAAATGCTACATGCACGGTCCATGCGATTCCCTCGACCCGAACTGTGCATGCATGAAGGATGGACATTGTAAGAATCGGTACCCGAAGGAATTCCAAGATGTGACCACGAACAGCGAGAATGGATATCCTCTTTATCGCCGTCGCAACAACGGCCGCACTATAACATGCAGGGGGCATAAACTTGATAATCGTTGGGTGGTTCCACATGTGCGTGCGTTGGCCAGAAAATATGCTTGCCACATCAACGTGGAGTACTGTGCCTCACTTGCGGCTATCAAATACTTGCACGAGTATATTTACAAGGGGTTTGACCGGGGCGACGCCACCCTACGAGACGATCAAGTCAACGAAGTTGTGGAGTTCGTGGAGGGCCGGTACATTTGCACATCTGAAGGAGTGTGGAGACTATTGGCATTTGACTTACATGAGCAATTTCCCGCGGTATTGCGGCTACCAGTTCACTTAGAAAACCAGCAGCACGTTCGATGGCACGACCAACAACATCTTACTGACATCGTTGGAGATGGACCCCCCGACACACCACTAACCGCTTGGTTGAAGTCCAACGCCAAGCCGGATCATGCTTTCGGTAAGCACTTGCTGTACACCGACTATGCCGAGCGGTTCACGTATGATGCAAAGACCAAAGAATGGAAAATTCGGAAGAGAGGACTAAACACGGTAATTGGTCGCATGTACTTTGTGCTCCCAAATGCGGGCGAAGTATACTTTCTCCGACTATTGTTACACCATGTTGCTGGTGCAACCTCTTTCCAAGATTTGCGTACCGTTCACGGCAACCTATGTGCCACTTTTCAAGAAGCATGCGTACGTCGCGGCCTTCTAGAAGATGACACCGAGTGGGAACAATGTCTGAACGAGGCAAAAATGTACTACAAATCCGGCCGACTACGACTTCTTTTTTGCACCATCTTGGAGTACAACTCCCCAAAAGATCCCTACAAGCTGTGGTTAAAGTACGAGGAAGAGTTCATCAGCGACATTCGTTGGAATTGGCAACGTACACATCCTGGCACAAAAAACGAGCCAACGCATGCCGAGATTGTGAATGAAGCCCTATTGCGGGTCGAGGGCATGCTGCAAAAGCAAGGACTTTCTCTTCGCTCGTTTCCTTCTATGCCGTTTCCAGTGCCCAGTGCAATGTCCCATAAGCCTGGCGGTCAGGATGAAGGGTATGATGTTGCACACTTGCGACGTGTTGTTGAGGATGGTGTGCCAACCTTGAAATAGCAGCAACGCAACATCTACGACCAGGTCACTGCGAGTACACATTTGGACAACAACGACGCAAAGTGCTTCTTTATTTTGAGTTGCGGTGGTTGCGGAAAGACTTACGTGAACAATTTAATGTTGGCCTATGTACGGAGTCAGGGACGACGGGCGATTGCGGTTGCCTCAAGTGGCATCGCTTCTCTTCTTTTGGATGATGGTTCAACTGCGCACTCAGCTTTTGGTATTTCGCCGCAAAAGGGCGGAACATCATCCATTCCTGTGGAGAGCAAACGTGCCGCGGAACTTCATGAGTGCCAACTCATTGTGTGGGATGAGGCGCCCATGGCAGACAACGATTGCTTCCGTGTATTGGATTAATTGCTCAAAGATATCATGGGTGCCAATGATGAAGCACTGCGACTTGTTCCCTTCGGGGGCAAGACCGTCGTCATGACGGGGGGTTGGAGGCAAATTTTGCCCGTTGTACCTCGTGGCTCTCGAGCGGCCGTGATAGCAGCTACTCTCAAGAAATCCTACCTCTGGCCCTATTTCAAAACACTCGAATTGATGACCAATATTCGGGTGCGAGGCACTTCTCAAGTTGACGATGACGAGACCCGTGAGTTTGCACGCTGGTTGCTATCCGTTGGGGAGGACACCATCGACAATCCGTTGCCCATACCAGAAGACATGTTGATCCCAAGCGATGACCCCTGGCCACTGGTAAACCACGTCTTTCCAACCATGAGCAAGGAGGAATTTATGTCTGGTTGTATCCTGGCACCCCGAAATCAAGAGACCAATGCTATCAACGAAGCGGCGCTGCAGAGCTTGCCAGGAGAGGAGTTTCTTTATGTTAGTGCGGACTTTTTTGGTGCCGATTGCCAAGAAGATGCAGCTACCTATCCTCCGGAACTCTTGAACAAGCTTCAGCCTCCGGGCATGGCACGTCACGAGCTCAAGCTTAAGGTCGGGGCCCCTATCATTCTACTGCGCAATCTCAACCGTACAGAGGGGTTGATGAATGGAACACGCTTGTTGGTAACAAAGTGCCTGGATTTCAACATCCAAGCAGAAATTGTCTCAGGTCCCCGAAAAGGAAACGTTGTGCTCATTCCACGCATCAATTTGACGTGTGGTGATTCTGAAATGTTGTCGATCAGATTTATTAGGCGACAATTTCCAATAAAGTTGGCTTTCGCCTTGACGATTAATCGTTCCCAAGGGCAGTCGTTTGAAAGGTTGGGGTTGCTCTTGGAGAATCCTGTTTTTGCCCATGGACAGCTATATGTTGGCTTTTCCCGCGTTACCTCACGCCGTGGCGTTCGCGTCATTTTAGGGGAACGTGCTTGGGGGGATGTAACTAAGGAAGCAAACACTCCGAACATTGTATGGTCTGAAATTTTTTCTTGATTTCGCCGTCGTCCGTTTCCTTGCTGGATGGCGTGTGGCTCCACTCGACACCGGCGTGTGTCTTGTTCACGTTCCATTTACATCTGAAACCAACCGTTTTCAACATATATTTGAAACCAACCCTCACCTTGACCCTTGCCCTAACCCTAACTACAACTTTGGTGCTAAGTCAACCTCTATCCCTAACGGCGCAGCCGCTGACAATGTACATTATGCCGTACAAGCCGTGTCATTATAGGAACATGTGCTTGTGGCGACGCCAGCAAGTAAAAAAACGCTTTGAACCTTGTATGATGCGAGATTCACCTCTCATGTAGCTATTGTCTGTTGGCATTCCTGTTGGTGTGTGGGTGAACTTGCCTCTAAAGTGAATATTGTCAAGGGTCTATTTGCCTGAAAATATGTTTCGTCCCATTAAATAGCAAAACAATTTTCAAATGCAATTATTTGCCACATTGTGTCTGGTAAGCATCTTCATTCCCTTCGGGTAAGGAAGTTGGTCATAATTCTTTTTGGGTTCTCCCAAAGAGCAATGGCTTGCTACTATAAGCCGCTCAATTTTCAAACTCTCGACAACTTCCAAGTACAAATTAACCAAGCGGCGTTACGTGGTGCCTTTAAACTGTCCTCCTCATTACTTTTTTTTCAGAATTCGTTAGCTACAATGCTACAAACATACAAACACCGAATACTTTACCGCAAAAGAGATAATGCCCATTAGAAGTGTTTTGCGTCCAACTAATAGATGTTACAGTTTGCAACGTGGTAAAAATCCATTTGCAACACTCCATTCAACGAAAGATACGGATTCCTCCAAGGGGCCAACTTCACGAGTATAGCTGCCCTGTTGTCGGTACGGCCCGCGCTTCAAGCGCGGGCATTTACACTAGTTATATTTAATTGTGCTATGGTTCGTCGTTTGTCGTCGTTCGTCGTCGTTCGTCATACCCAGAAAATCCGCCCAATTGTGCACGCTGCTGCTGGCGCGCGCGCGTGCCCGTCAAATGGCATCTGGCGGATTTGCGATTTCGATTTCTGGCACGACAAATCGATCTGAAATCATGAATTCATGTAATTTTAATGTACTGTACAATCGATTATCCGGCTATCTACACGAATCATCCCGCCTGTTGACTTTTGGCGATTTTAGCCAACAAGCAGCAGTGGCGACAGTTCCCTCACTTATACAGTACGGGATATCAGGTTTGAGACATGAGTCATGAGGTACGGGATACGAGGTACGGGATATGCGGTATGTTGTACACAGTGTGAGGCATGGGTGATGTGTTTGGAAATATGGATTATGCAAATCGCGGTGTCAAATGTGGTGTCAGAGTACAGCTTAGGAGGGGTAAATTTGGCTCCTAGAGTATGGGATATGATGTTTGAGTGTGGTACGGGACACGAGGTACGGGATATGCGGTATGTTGTACACAGTGTGAGGTATGGGTGATTTGTTTGGAAATGTGGATTATGCGAATCGCGGTGTCAAATGTGGTGTCAGAGTACAGTTTAGGAGGGGTAGGTTTCACTCATAGAGTACGGGATGTGATGTTTGAGACATGAGTCAGGTGGCACGGGATATGAGATACGGGACATGAGGTGTGTTGTATTGGGTTTGCGAAATGCGGTGCGGTGTGAGATATGGTGCTATGGTGATATGGTGATATGGCCCGCGCTTCAAGCGCGGGCATTTGCACTAGTTAATATATTTAATTGTGGTAAGGTTCGTTCGTTCGTTCGTCGTCGTCGTTCGTCATACCCAAAAAGTCCTCCCAATTGTGCACGTTCGGTGACGGTATGCAGACTGCGGCCCTAGCAGACTGCGAAAGACCGCGCACGAACAGGCGACATGCGCATTTACGACAACCGAAAAAACGACTGCAACTGATCTACTGCAACTGATCTTCTGCTAAAAGGCGACAAGGATGTTTTGAACCGTTCTGCAGCCCAAATTTATAAAAAAATTGCCTTATTTTATCGCCAGATAAGGGAGAGATACCTTACTGGTAAATCCACTCCCTCCTACTCATTTTCAACTCCCTCCTACTCATTTTCAACTCCCCCCTGCTCATTTTCAACTCCCTCCAAGTGAAAATCCACTCCCTCCTACTCATTTTCAACTCCCTCCTACTCATTTTCAACTCCCCCCTGCTCATTTTCAACTCCCTCCAAGTGAAAATCCACTCCCTCCTACTCATTTTCAACTCCCTCCTACTCATTTTCAACTCCCTCCAAGTAAAAATCCACTCCCTCCTACTCATTTTCAACTCCCTCCTACTCATTTTCAACTCCCCCCTGCTCATTTTCAACCCCCTCCAAGTGAAAATCCACTCCCTCCTACTCATTTTCAACTCCCTCCTACTCATTTTCAACTCCCCCCTGCTCATTTTCAACTCCCTCCAAGTGAAAATCCACTCCCTCCTACTCATTTTCAACTCCCTCCTACTCATTTTCAACTCCCTGCTGCTCATTTTCGAATCCCCCCTGCTCATTTTCAACCCCCTACAAGTGAAAATCCACTCCCCCCTGCTCATTTTGAACTCCCTGCTGCTCATTTTCAACTCCCTCTAAGTGAAAATCCACTCCCCCCTGCTCATTTTCATCTCCCTGCTGCTCATTTTCAACTCCTCCCTGCTCATTTTCAACTCCCTCCAAGTGAAAATCCACTCCCTCCTACTCATTTTCAACTCCCTCCTACTCACACACAAGTGTCCCCCCACCGATCCAACCATCGACTTGCACACTATTGTTGTCACTGGAAATTCCGTCCCTCACCTGCCCTTGCACACTTGGCACGAAGAAAGCATTGTTCCATCTTTTTTTGTTCAATGTGCAAAAGAATGTGTAAAACAATGTACAAGAGATGTGCTTCCCGATGATGAAAGTAGTATACATTGTGGAGCCGTAGCTCAAAACTGGGGGCCATGGAGGCATAACCCAACCTTACACAGGCGAACCGTGAAGGCATGGAACATAAACTCAGACTTGAAATTTGAAATGTCCTTAGTTCTTCGACACTTGAGCCCGCCACTCCCAAAGCTGCTTACACTGATGCAACTCAGCTGGCGAAAGTTGTTCCCCACATGCAGCCCGAGCATACAACTGAGCCAAGCGAGTATCAACCTGCTCAGCCGAGTCAACCATATTGTGAATGTGTGCATGCAATTGATCATTATACGCGGCCTGCTGCGCACTCAGGCCCCCAGGAGCCTGATTCACGGTGGTTAGCGCATCTGAAAGCTCAAGGGCAGCATTCAGCTCTTCCTTCAGCGGCGGACCGCTACCCCTACCCTGACCCCTACCTCTTCCCTTTGTAGCACCCTTTGGACCATCCCCTCGCTTAGCGGCCTTCCTGACAGTTGGCTGCACGGTTCGCTTGGCGGCCACCGGCGGGGGAACAGGTCGTGGTGCTTGTGCACCTGCCACATGGACCTGTGTGGAGGAGGCTCGCATGTCCACAAATTGGTTCAGTAGCCTCTCCTCTTCTTCGAGAAAGGCCCCTGCATCCTGTCCCTGGTTGGAAAGATGAGTTGCCACTCGATCCACATTATTTATATATTGACGCATCCGGGACTGCAGGTTCCCAAGGGAGCGGACAATCTGCTCGCGTTTCGTTCTGGCTGGCAAATCAGCCCACGAGGAGATGTCGGTCAATATAATGTCATCGTCTGTAGCATGGATTGCCACGGGTACGTGCACTGTGGGTAGGGGGAGGCGTTGGCTGCTGCATTTGGCACTGACAAGGACCTGAGTTGCAGTCTGAAATTGTTTTAAAATAAAAATTGGATTGAACAACCCAAGATGGAAGCCGACTGAAGATGACCGATGATGCAAAACAGCAAAATAGTGACGACATGGATGCCCGACTCGGACAGCAAGTCCACAACTACACCAAAACTTCGTATAGGCACCATCCTCAGCCAATGGCTCGAACAGACAACCATAATGTGGACAGTTCATGTAACGCGAAGTGCAGCTGGATTCACTTCGCTTTACCTCATAAACTATATTTTTGCCTTGGATTTGGTGCACACGATTGGAGATCGCACAGAATCTCGGTAGGTCTACCAACTCCGTCTCAAGTGAATCGTGACACTGCTATTTGGTGATTGGCGTGCCGCTGATTGACCATTTCAGTATATTCAAGTTTATAGCCCTCCTTGGAGAGCAAGTGCAAAACAGATAAAAAAATGTGGTAGTAACCTTTTCTTGTGGTTAGGTGGCGCTTTATGCGGCAATTCAAAGACTCAGCCCTCTGTGTGGACTTGCAGCCGAAGGTAAAAACTTCTACCTGCCATGCAACACACCAACGGTCAAGACGATGTAGGGGGGATCTGACTCCAAGGTAGTCCCTGACAGTTTTCCAGCGGGGGTCCTCCAGAATTTTGCGCCAGAGAATATCAGCAGCGTCCTTATCTGGGCACTCCTGAACCTGTCGGATGGCGCTCTCAAGAGCAGTGAAATCGTGTTGCTCAAGGGAGTTTCGGCAGTTTTCGGTAAGATTTTTGTAAATCTGAAAAAGGCAGAGGAAGTGAGCAGTTCGGTCCGGGGGGAAAACCCTGGGAACGGACCCCAAGAGGGCGTATGCAGCATCACTGAACAAAACGCGGGGTGCACAACCGGTTGCCTTTATCCACTCCTGCCAGAGCCACTCATAATCCTCTGCATTTTCACTGCTTGGCATGCAGCCCTGAGCCAGGAGAAGGGTTTGGCCATGTTCGTTGATACCGCAAAACAGGGCCAATGCCTCGCCGTACTGATTCGATTTGTACATGTTGTCTTCAAAAATGACTTGTGCATATTTTCTGGCGTTTTTTACTTGCTCTGGCGTCATAAAAAACCATCTTCGTACAACACCAGTGACTGGGTCAGGGGCTTCATGATTGAAATACCAGGCAGGATCTGCCTGTTTGAGCATTTTCAGGTGGTTAATCAAACGTGCAAGATCATCTGGGCCCATCTTGCGTTCGATGGACTTGAAAAAATTTCTGATGTGCTGGGTTGAAAACCCTTTGATTGCTGGGTACGCGTCCTCGCTATATTTCTTCCTCAAATTTATAAGAATTTGCTCCGGCATTTCACGGTGCTCATACGCCCGCTCAATGTCGTGCCAGAGCTCATCAGGGAGGGCTGATTTGTCCAGTGGGGGGGCCTCCTCCTCGTCAGGCCACCAATGGTCAGAGTGGTCCCAATTACACTCGGTTAGCTTCCACAGGCCCGTGCCAGCATCATGGGTTAGCGTTGCACCATATGGACACAAATCAGACTTCGTGAGAGGCCGGGGATGCTTTTCTGGGCGTGCTCTACTGGTCTCCTTTAGGGGCCCGTGTTGTTTTAGGCGTCCCCAAATGCGACAACCAATACGTGCCCAATTACTCCCCCCTGCAAACTTGCTGGTAACGCTGTTATGTATTGCCAACTCCCCCCGAATCTTATTCAGGTATGCAACAGCTTCGGTGTGGGACCGGAAGGTGCAGCCAACCTCGTCTCCACGTCGGGGGGAGTGCTCGGAGGGACAATGGGCTTCGCGTTTCACGCGTTTGCGGGGGGGGATGTCGGGATGAGGTTTAGGATCAGAACGCGGTGACTGGGCGGCACTAAACTCATGCTTAATTAAGGGGGCCGGATCCGTAGATTCCGTGGGTCCCGAGTCACATGCCGGGGTTGGAGATAGGATGGCAGGGGGGTTTCTTACGGGGGCAGGTCTGGATGAAACTGCCACTTCCGCGGGTTCCGTTTTGACGTTGTCCAACATTGATGAAGAAACAGATCTCAAGGTCGCACAAAATGGATCGTCATATACACCCTCAAAAAGCAAGGTCATCTGGGCGGGGGTAGGGTGGCCCATGGACGCGTGGAGGGACCAAAAGTTGGTTCGAAGGAAGTCTGCGGTTTGATCCTGCAGCGGGATGCAGTTCCATGCAACACCATCGCGGAGACGAAACAGGACAAGAACCCGTTCGTTACGGACCCAGTCACCGGTTCTGCGTGAAACTCTACAAATTCGCTGATCATGAACGGGCACACCAGTGATGATCCTCACCAGATCTGAGATGGCAGCCTCACTGATATCCTTAGGCAAACACAGAACGAGGGTTCTGTCGGGAAGTGCCACGAAAACGGGGATCTCCTTCCTCGCACATCGTCCCTTGTGGAGTAGTTGACACGGTGAGCGTCTTCGCCGCCGTTGGTGGTGTCTACGATGCCTCCGATGGAGAAGGGAGAGAACAACAGCGGCCGAAACGAGACCACAAAGGACTATGGTCAGCCCCACAAGGCTCCAGCCGACATCGCAGATTGCGCAGAGCAAAAGCATTAAGATGGACATGTCTACAACGAGAGATGAACGTGAGAGGCTAACCCCCATTATTGATTCACAAAGGTCCTCTGATGCACGAACTTGATAGGCTACCTCCTGACTATTGGTTTACCAAGGGCCTCTGATGCACGAACTTGATAGGCTACCCCCTGACTGTTCATTTACTGGGGGCCTCTGATGCACGAACTTGATAGGCCACCCCCTGACTATTGATTTACCAGGGCCTCTGATGCACGAACTTGATAGGCTACCCTCTGACTATTGATTTACCACGGGCCTCTGATGCACGAACTTGATAGGCCACCCCCTGATTGTTGATTTACCGGGGGCCTCTGATGCACGAACTTGATAGGCTACCCCCTGATTATGGAGTCAACAAGGGCCTCTGATGCACGAACTTGATAGGCTACCCCCTGACTATTGATCTACATGGGGCCTCTGATGCACGAACTTGATAGGCTACCCCCTGATTATTGATTTTCCAGGGGCCTCTGATGCACGAACTTGATAGGCTACCCCCTGACTGTTCATTTACTGGGGGCCTCTGATGCACGAACTTGATAGGCCACCCCCTGACTATTCACTTACCAGGGGCCTCTGATGCACGAACTTGATAGGCTACCCCCTGACGGTTCATTTACTGGGGGCCTCTGATGCACGAACTTGATAGGCCACCCCCTGACTATTCACTTAACAGGGGCCTCTGATGCACGAACTTGATAGGCTACCCCCTGACTGTTCATTTACTGGGGGCCTCTGATGCACGAACTTGATAGGCCACCCCCTGACTATTGATTTACCAGGGCCTCTGATGCACGAACCTGATAGGCTACCCTCTGACTATTGATTTACCACGGGCCTCTGATGCACGAACTTGATAGGCTACCCCCTGATTATTGATTTCCCGGGGGCCTCTGATGCACGAACTTGATAGGCTACCCCCTGATTATGGAGTCAACAAGGGCCTCTGATGCACGAACTTGATAGGCTACCCCCTGACTGTTGATCTACCTTGGGGCCTCTGATGCACGAACTTGATAGGCTACCCCCTGATTATTGATTTACCAGGGGCCTCTGATGCACGAACTTGATAAGCCACCCCCTGACTATTGACTTACCAGGGGCCTCTGATGCACGAACTTGATAGGCTACCCCCTGACTGTTCATTTACCGGGGGCCTCTGATGCACGAACTTGATAGGCTACCCCCTGACTATTGAGTCAACAAGGGCCTCTGATGCACGAACTTGATAGGCTACCCCCTGACTATTGATTCACCCGGGGCCTCTGATGCACGAACTTGATAGGTTACCGTCTGACTCATGTATGGCAAGACATTGCCCTCCCCAGCGTTGAAGGATGCGGGGGGATGAGGGGGGGTGGAGGGGGAGGTGAGGGCTGAGCTGGGGGGTGTAAGTGCGGCTAGCCCCATCTGCCCAGATTGGCTACATTTTGGTCATTTTCTTTGCTTCGGCGGAATCGCCGCCTCGCAGCTCAGTCACAGGATATTTCCTATATATTTCTGATATGCCGGATTTGATTCCGCGGTCCATTTCCCGTAAATCCGCCGCATTCCGCTATTTTAGCTGGAATCGCCATTTGCCGCTGACGCGCGCTCGCGGGCCAGATCGGCCAGACAATTTTACATAAATGGATTATTTAAATTCATTCGGACAGTTTTGGACACTCAGATGTATTTAGAATAATTCCCCTCAATTTTCTTCATAGACTGGGATTTTCTGCCGGACCACAATCAGCATGGATCTTGCTTCTGTTGTCGCTGCTCTCGCCTCCGTTGGTGTCCGAGTGTCCGGTTCTACCCCCAATAACAACATCCAGGGAGACTCCTCGCGTGCCTGCCCCACTGGTCTTGCCGGCCCCGAGCCCTCCGGCACCCACAACGACCCAGGGCAGCACTTTCATGGTAGCAGAGGCTACCTGAATGTTGTTCCTTTGGTGTCCCAACCACAGCTAGCCCCTCAGTACGGCCCCGTAGACTCCGCAACCTCCGGAGACGTAACGATTACGCTGCCGTGGTGCTGTGCGAACGAGGCCTTGAGAGGAATGCCTTGCGCAAGCCCAAATTGCCCAAGAAGGACACAAATCAGCAGCTGTGGAGGCCCAGATTACAATCAAGATCCCAGTCGAAATTGGCCATCAAGCAGCTGGAATCTCCCAGCTTACGCTAATGGCAACGCTCCGGTGGAGCTTACGGACCTGGCAGGTACTAATACTCCTTACCAATGTCCACATTTTGAGACCATCGACGCCGACATTGACGACATTGAGATGGGTGGTCCAGGTGAGGTACCTGCTCATAATCGACCAGCCTCATGGGCACAATGGGACAACCATTTGTCTTCGGAAGTGGCCCGTAACCTTGAGGCGCTTGAGGCCCTGTGTCTATTAGCCACGTCTAAGCTGATAGGACAAGAAAGAATCGCCTCTGATTTTTTATTTGAATATTTTTTCCTTCTTCAAGAAGAAATTAATACCAGGATGTGGTGGTGTTCTCAAGAAGATGAATCTTTTGCCATTTTTGTGCAGATTTGGGAGGCAAGTCCCTTCCCGAAGGAGAAGACCAAGGCACCTGTTGCCGGGCCCTCCGCCCCTCATCCCTCTGTTTCCATCCGCAACGATCTAGCCGCCGCTGTTGAGGAAGGAATTTTAGAGGCAGCTAGGCAGGCAAGCCTGGAAATTAGGACTGAAGGAGCTCCCCAAGTGGACTCCTGGCTGCGAACCACTGAGATTAGCGGTCCGACAGCCTGCTCAGGTCCTTCAGGACACGGTATGTACTGTCCTGCCGACTGCTCTTGCAGATTACAGCGAGATACTGAGCTCCAATTGCTCAAAGATCAAATGCAACTCATCATTCAGACGCTGGGAATTAAAGATCTTTTCAAGACCCACATGAGGTCTGAGGGCGCATCATCGGTGGATCAGACAACAGAACCGTCGGAGGAGGCGACAGAAATTTTTTCGATTGCTCCTTCGGTGGACTCTAAGACCACCGATGCACGGATCAGCAGGACTAAGCTAAAGGAAAGGGTTACAATCTCTCGATCACAGAGTAGATCGGCGAAGGCTAGGACTGAGGTTCAGAATGCCAAAAGAACTGCCTCCCGTACTACCCTTCCTGCTGTTGATTCCAATGCAATTGCCCAGATGTTGCTCGCCCAGACCCTCGCCGGAGCTGGTGTGGCTAATGATGCCGCCAAGGTGTCTACCATTACGGCCGGTGTTGGGCTGGATTCACTCCTAAATCCCACTTCATTGCGACTTCGTCAGGTTGCCAAGCAACCGAAGTATAATGGAAACCCCAGACGTTGGCCTCAGTTCCAACGGGAATTTAAACTGTGGGTTAAGACTCAAAAGCTCCAGGATGATCAGTTCCTGATGGCCCTCCTGGACTGCCTTGAGGGAGCGCCGGCCAACACTTGGCTCAGAACCTGGAGTGATCGTGAAGATTCAAGTTCCCCCCTTACCTTTGATGAGGTGTGGGAACAGTTGGAGGTACGTGGATCCCGGCTGCCTGAGGACCATTACCACCAGATGTTGAAGAATTTTCCTTCATTCTCTCGATTAATCTTGCACGAGGTGCAGGACAAGAGACAGCGCTTCTGGAATCTCGTAGAAGAATCTGAACATTCAGGCGAAAAGTTTTCTAGTGCCGAGCTGAAAAATCTGATTTTTGACAAGATCCCCTCAGAAACCGCCGCCACCCTTCGGAATCGACAGTCCGAAGAAAAGGTCAAGACCTGGTGGGCGGAGATCGATGGCTTTGACGCCTCGGCCAACCGGTTTACCGTCAGGGAGGCACTTCAAAAGTGCTCCCCCACGTCGTTTACCAAGGTGAAATTCACTGAAAACACGTGGAAAATCAAGTTCAATGAACACGAGGATCGGGACTTGTTTGTCCAAGTCCTCAATAGGGGAGTAAGTTTCCACGGCCATCGCCTGAAGGCCAGGAACTGGGTGTTTTCGTTCACTCCGCAAGAACTGTGGGAAGAGGTTGAGAGGCTCGCTGACGCCGCCAATCAAAATTTCCATGAGGGTCTTGGGGGAAACAAGAATACCCAGCAAAACACCCAAAATGGGGCCCAAAAGGGCAACAAAAAGGTGAATGACACCCGGAATGTTCAGGATCATTGTAGCATCTGCCTTCTTCTAGGTTCTACGAACCGAGCTAAGACGCATTCCACTGCTAATCACCGATGGTCTGCTTACGATCACAAGGTGATTGGTGAAAATGTCAGTAATTCGCAGAATTCAGACAGGAATGACAGACAGGTACATGGTGCCAAGGGGGGAAAGGGTAATTCGACTCCCTCCGGTGGGAACAAAAATACCGGAGGCCCTGGCGGGTTCCAAGGCAAAGGGAATCGGACTCCATCCGGCTCCGGTGGACAGCCAAACGGCCAGACAAGTCCCAATGTCAACGCCGGAGGCGGAAATCGAAATCCAGGCCAAACCCCTCAATCCGGTACAAACAAAGGAAATGCTCCAGGATCACAGGGTAAGGGTAAGGGAAATCCTTCAGGAACCCCCTTCTCTGGTAAGGGCAGAGGGCGTGGCGACGGTGGTGGCCCATCATCCGGCGGCCGTGGCCGTGGACGTGGAAAAGGAAACCATCGTGTGGATCAGGTCTCAGGTGCAGATCAGGTGTCTGATGCGGATCGAGATTACGTCGAAAATGCTCTGAATCCAGCGGATGATCCGTTCCAAGATGAATGGATCGACGAAACAGGCTGTGTTCACAATGTTAACGCAGCCGCTGGAGGTCAGAACGCCTAGGGGAGCCACGAAAATCGTCCCTCCCCAGGCGATTTCAGGCATGATCCCCAAATTCCTGATCGACCATTACTTGATGATATTTCCTATATATTTCTGATATGCCGGATTTGATTCCGCGGTCCATTTCCCGTAAATCCGCCGCATTCCGCTATTTTAGCTGGAATCGCCATTTGCCGCTGACGCGCGCTCGCGGGGCAGATCGGCCAGACAATTTTACATAAATGGATTACTTAAATTCATTCGGACAGTTTTGGACACTCAGATGTATTTAGAATAATTCCCCTCAATTTTCTTCATAGACTGGGATTTTCTGCCGGACCACAATCAGCATGGATCTTGCTTCTGTTGTCGCTGCTCTCGCCTCCGTTGGTGTCCGAGTGTCCGGTTCTACCCCCAATAACAACATCCAGGGAGACTCCTCGCGTGCCTGCCCCACTGGTCTTGCCGGCCCCGAGCCCTCCGGCACCCACAACGACCCAGGGCAGCACTTTCAGGGGGGAGGGGAGGGAGGGGAGGGGGGAGGGTTGGGGGGCTTGGGGGGTTTGAGGGGGAATTGGGGGGGCCCCGGGATGGGAGGAGGGTGCGGGGGGGGGGGGGGGGGCGGGGGAGGAGGATGTTGGAAAAGCTGGAGGGGCGCAGGGGGGAGAGGGGTGGGGGGGCTTGGGGGGGTTGGAGGGGAGGTTTGGGAGGGCCCGTGGGGGGGGAGCGTAGGGGGGAGTAAAGGGGTAAAAGGGGGGAACACTGGGGCGTCTGATGTACGACGGGCATCAACTCAATTGGTATTTGAATCATGAATCATTCACAGGCCCACGCACGACAGGCAAGGGAACGAAACAAATCAATAGCAGGAGGATTGAGCAAGTAAAATGTGCGAATCCAGTACATCATTTTCAAGGATCCACTAGCATTTGTTCACACTTGGGTTAAACGGGAGAAACATATGGGGAGTCAGAATCAGGCTGATGACGACAACGCTAACTGACACTTATAAGCACGTGGGGGTAAACCATAAAAACTGGCCGGTAACCTGGAAACAAAACTCGCTGGCTAGGATTCGGCCCAGAGGGTGCCGTAGCTTGGTTATCGCCCCCCTGTAGGGGGACCCTCTGGCACTCGAGGTTCCCGGGGTGTGACCACACAGGATCCGCACATCTGTGGCGTCACGTACCGTCCCCTAGCCTCGGTAGCTGCCTTACCTGCACTAATTGGCCAGCGCCGTTCCCCAGGTCCCTTCTGACCTCTTTTTAAGGTCAGGAACAAGGTTCACGCCCACTTACAACGTGGGTTGGGTCTGTATAATTCTCTTGAACCCATTTGGGTTCAAAATTCGAGTTCCCTTAACCGCACCCACGCAACTAAGAAGCAAACGACGCAAACGCACTGTAGCTGTGGTGTCTTTGTAGCCTGTATCAGCCATTACTCTCAAGGTTGGACAAAGGAAAAGGGTTCGGTCCGGTCAAACCAGTCAAATCAGACGAAATGGGGTAGATCTGAATAATACTCTTGAGGCTAAAAAATAGCGTGTTGTAACAACACCTGCGGTAACAGAAACCAGTACCTGTACCTGCAATCTGTCTCACCTGGTGAAACCAGATGGAAAGTAAGCAAGGGGTTCCGGTCAAGATCAGGTCAAATGAGACGAAATAGGGTGCCCTTTGGCTCCAAAAAATGAACAAACACCCCAATAGCGCCAAAGAGAAAGTCACAGGGCTAGACAAGCGCGTATCAGGTAGGAGGTCAGTAGGAGGTCAAACAGAATTCACCGCGCAGAGAAAGGAACAGAATGCAATGGAGCCTGGCCTTTCAATATTATATCTGGGTCCGGGAACCGGTATCAAGGGTAAAATTTGCCAAGCAAACAGCAGTCTGCTGACCCCCCCGCCGTAGAAGAAAATCGCGGAGCCTGCAATGCGTGGGTTCAGATCTCAGTCTTGGTCCGGCGATGCGCTCTGCCACTACACACGCCATCATCTCACTGCCCAAACCACTTCACAATGCAAGCACTAGAAAACCTTCTAGCGCTTCCAATTAGGGTTACCGGAACCCTCCCGCGAGCCCCCCCACTGATCCTCCAACCCAATGGCGGTCTCATCGGGGAGATAGACCACCCATGCAACTTGGGTGGTTCCCCCCTTTTCGGTTTCCCGCTCCACCTGCCGAAAGTTCCTACCCCCTGCAAGCCGCTTCTGATTGACGTTCGGGACCCAGAAGGCTTCAAAACTGCTGAGTCGGCCCTTGGAGTCGGGCGGACAGAAGGTGAAAGGGGGGGTGCACTGGTCGGAGTCGACCAGAGCGAGGGGGAGATAGGGGACGGCCTTTTCTGGTGGCAGGAGCCACTGCGTGGGATTGCCCTTGCTGAGCATCTCCTCCACCTCAGCCTTCGCCTTCTGAACGGGGACAGACCTCTTCATCTGCCATTCCCCCCCCCAAACAACAAACTTGGACAGAGTTGTCCAACAAAAACTTGGATCCCGAACGTCAAACTGCTGCCTCAAACCTGCTCCCTGCACCGGCAACGACCCCCTACGAATGAACTCTTTAAAAAAATTTGCCGTTGCAAACGTGCAACGGTACGGACCCCCATCGACACGAGCCCTCTTTGCCTTGGGCTCGTCAGGCTCAACGCCGCAGGGGGGGCTGACGGTCGAGCTCTTTCCCCAATGCTCGATCCGCGACTGCAGATCAGGCATTTTAGCCAGCGCCCTGTCCACCACCACCTGACAGATCCGCCTGATCCTCGGCGAATCCAAGCCTCCAGCTTCCCAGACCAGCAGAAACCAGCTGGACTTGCCCCTCGAATCCTTGCTGCACTCGGCAATGACCGAGATGCAGTGGCCCATCCCTCCCCCAGTCCCTCCACCGCCGTCGACGAGCTTAATGGCATGACCATTAACCCTGCAAAGGACATGCCCATACACCCTGTCCTTCACCCTCTCGTACACGGACTTGTCCTGGGTCTTGATCGTTTTTTTGCCAGGCGGAGCTACCAGGTGCTCCGCCCGCCCTTCTGCCCAATCCAGCGTCGCCCCCCACCGGCTGTCGACACCCACAGCCCTCTCTGCCCGGACAAAAAATGTCTTCTGGCGGATACCACGCGCTGCAGCTTGGTATTCCGCATCATACCCCCTGAGGTCGATTCCGACCTGCAGCCACTGACCCGTCTGGCCGTACACGTCCCTCCTATTCTGCACCGAAATCACCTCCCACTTACCACCCACAAACACCATTTCTACGACACCCCCAGGAGCAGCCCCCTCGAACTCGTAACAAAACCAGGGAGGGTAAACGCCTGCAAGTCGCGACCCAGCCGTGATGAAGTCGCCCCCCAAAGAATTCTGGTCACCCCAGACCGTGGTCAACGGCCTGACGAACCTCCCCGTCCGCCAGTCCATCTTGAAACAACAGGTCCGGCTTTCAACCTGTGTCAAGTTCGGCCCCCCCATCTCGGACCACAGCAGACGCACCCTGTCCCCCTTCCTGACAATAAACTGCCCCCAATCAACATGGGTCACGGTGGCCTGGCTGGGGTAGGTCATCTTCGAAGAAAAATACTGGCGACCCACCAGGGACCCGTCATCAGCATACAGTTGCCCTGCAGGCAAGGCAGAGGCGCTGGGAAGAATGTTCTGGGTGGTTAGAACTGGCTGGTTGGAACCTTCTGCAGCAGGTTCATCAGGGTCAGCAGCATCAGCAGGTGGAGGCGAAGGGGGCAACGGGTAATTTACGCCATAGAACATGGCCAGCTCGGTACCCGCCTTCACCTCCCGCCGGGTCCAAACCCTGGGGGTACCGTCATCCAGGTGGATGATCACGTCGCAATCCTCCTGGCGAGGGCGAGCGTTGATACGGCTAAAAATATTCCCCCTTTTACCCCCGTCCACCGGAATTCCCCTCCCAGTCTTTGAATCTGCCCCCCCGCCCTTGATGCACAAAACCTTATCCCCCCTACCCGTCAGGCAATCCGGTGCCGTCCCTTCAATCCTTTCCCCCTTGTACTCCCCCAGGCAGGTGTCCGCCGCAATATCCACCTTCGTTTTCACCCCCCGGCCTTCCCCAATCGTGGACTCCACGATCTGGAGGTGCTTCCCCATAACAAAATGCGGCCGCTCCACCACCGCCCGTTGCCCCTCCTCGTCCCCCGCCCCCGTGTCCGTGGCTCGGCGTTTTTGACCCCTCGTTGTTACCCCCTCCGGTTGCTTGGCCTCCGCCGCCCCCGTGTCCCTCAGTCGGCGTTTCGTTGTGCTTCGGCTCCTCGTTGTGACCCCCTCCGGTTGCTTGGCAGCCCCCCCGCCCCCCGCTTCTGCCCCCTTCCGCCCATCCTCCGCCTCCGCAGTCTCGGTGTCCTTCTCCTTCCCCTTCTCCTCCTCCGTTTTCTTTGCCTCCTCCTCCTCCTCCTCCTCCACCACCAACACGTCGGTCGGGGTTGGGGTGACCACCGGCGACTGGGGACCGGGGCTGGGCGAGCCTTCTCCAAGAAGCTGGCGTTCAGGACTTGGGCTTGGGCTTCGCTCCTTCTCATAAGCCCACTTCTCCGCGGGCTCCTCTCCCCTTTCCCTCTTGCCGAGAACTGAATACAAACAGCAAGGATCAGAGTTAAATTCTCAAGAAGCACAGCAGCAGAAGAAAACACTTACGCATGCAATTACATACCAAGGGCTCTCACATCCCCTCGGTGCAGGTCCCAGGACGCCTTCCTCTTCTTCTCCCGCTGCGGCTTCTCCCTGTGCCCCGCCGTCCTCCACCAATCCTCCCCCTCGTCCGACTCGAACCCGGCCAGCAGCTCGGCCACCGCTTCCTTCGTCGTCGCCGACACTGGACCCGCAGAACCTATAGGTGCAGGCATATGGTTTCGTTTATGAGGGTCTTTGTGAATCAGTAATTAGGGGGTAGCCTATCAAGGTTGATCATCAGTGGTGTTGTGCAATCAGTGGCAGACCTGCTTCTGCCCCTTCACCCTCCGCTTCTGCTCCTTCTTCGCCCTCCTCCGCTGCTTCCTCCACTTCGGCTTCAGCTGCACCTGGATCAGAGGATGTGCGTTCTATTGCAAGGACCAGCCTAGCAATGTCGTGCATCAGGGGCGGTAAATCAATAGTCAGGGGGTAGCCTATCAAGTTCGTGCATCAGAGGCCCCCGGTAAATCTATAATCAGGGGGTAGCCTATCAAGTTCGTGCATCAGAGGCCGCTGGCAAATCAATAGTCAGGGGGTAGCCTATCAAGTTCGTGCATCAGAGGCCCTTGTTGACTCCATAATCAGGGGGTAGCCTATCAAGTTCGTGCATCAGAAGTGCCTTTGGAACTGTTGATGTGTTGACCAGGATCGCGGTGGTGGTAATGGGTGGTGACTGTGGGACTCCTCAGATGGCGGGTGCGAGAGGGGCTAAGATGGGTCGGGGTGTGTTGATTGGGCAATGGCCTGTGCCGCCCGAGGGGTGAAGCACCTGCAGCGGCTTTCTTCTCCGCCTCCAGCTTGGCTGCCTCGTCTGCAGCGGCTTTCTTCTCGGCCTCCAGCTTGGCTGCCTCGTCTGCAGCGGCTTTGTTCTCGGCCTCCAGCTTGGCTGCCTTGTCTGCAGCGGCTTTCTTCTCGGCCTCCAGCTTGGCTGCCTCGTCTGCAGCGGCTTTCTTCTCGGCCTCCAGCTTGGCTGCCTTGTCTGCAGCGGCTTTCTTCTCGGCCTCCAGCTTGGCTGCCTTGTCTGCAGCAAGAGGAACAGATGGATGGGGCAGGGGGTTGCATGGATGATGGCACAGCAAGCGGAGGAGGAGGGCGGACGGGGGTCGGGGAGTATACAACGCAGAGGGTAAACCAATAGTCAGGGGGTAGCCTATCAAGTTCGTGCATCAGAGGCCCTTGGTAAATCAATAGTCAGAGGGTAGCCTATCAAGTTCGTGCATCAGAGGCCCCCGGTAAATCAATAGTCAGGGGGTTGCCTATCAAGTTTGTGCATCAGAGGCCCTGGGTAAACCAATAGTCAGGGGGTGGCCTATCAAGCTCGTGCATCAGAGGCCCCCGGTAAATCAATAGTTACGGGCAGGCCTATCAAGTTCGTGCATCAGAGGCCCTGGGTAAACCAATAGTCAGGGGGTAGCCTATCAAGTTCGTGCATCAGAGGCCCCTGGCAAATCAATAGTCAGGGGGTAGCCTATCAAGTTCGTGCATCAGAGGCCCCTGGCAAATCAATAGTCAGGGGGTAGCCTATCAAGTTCGTGCATCAGAGGCCCCCGGTAAGTCAATAGTCAGGGGGTAGCCTATCAAGTTCGTGCATCAGAGGCCCCCGGTAAGTCAATAGTCAGGGGGTAGCCTATCAAGTTCGTGCATCAGAAGTGCCTTTGGAACTGTTGATGTGTTGACCAGGATCGCGGTGGTGGTAATGGGTGGTGACTGTGGGACTCGTCAGATGGCGGGTGCGAGAGGGGCTAAGATGGGTCGGGGTGTGTTGATTGGGCAATGGCCTGTGCCGCCCGAGGGGTGAAGCACCTGCAGCGGCTTTCTTCTCCGCCTCCAGCTTGGCTGCCTCGTCTGCAGCGGCTTTCTTCTCCGCCTCCAGCTTGGCTGCCTTGTCTGCAGCGGCTTTGTTCTCGGCCTCCAGCTTGGCTGCCTCGTCTGCAGCGGCTTTCTTCTCGGCCTCCAGCTTGGCTGCCTTGTCTGCAGCGGCTTTCTTCTCGGCCTCCAGCTTGGCTGCCTTGTCTGCAGCACGAGGAACAGATGGATGGGACAGGGGGTTGCATGGGTGATGGCACAGCAAGCGGAGGAGGAGGGCGGACGGGGGTCGGGAAGTATACGACGCAGAGGGTAAACCAATAGTCAGGGGGTAGCCTATCAAGTTCGTGCATCAGAGGCCGTTGGCAAATCAATAGTCAGGGGGTAGCCTATCAAGTTCGTGCATCAGAGGCCCTTGGTAAATCAATAGTCAGGGGGTAGCCTATCAAGTTCGTGCATCAGAGGCCCCCGGTAAATCAATAGTCAGGGGGTGGTTTATCAAGTTCGTGCATCAGAGGCCCTGGGTAAACCAATAGTCAGGGGGTGGCCTATCAAGTTCGTGCATCAGAGGCCCCCGCTAAATCAATAGTTACGGGCAGGCCTATCAAGTTCGTGCATCAGAGGCCCTGGGTAAACCAATAGTCAGGGGGTAGCCTATCAAGTTCGTGCAGCAGAGGCCGCTGGCAAATCAATAGTCAGGGGGTAGCCTATCAAGTTCGTGCATCAGAGGCCCCCGGTAAATCAATAGTCAGGGGGTAGCCTATCAAGTTCGTGCATCAGAGGCCCTGGGTAAACCAATAATCAGGGCCTCTGATGCACGAACTTGATAGGCTACCCCCTGACTATTGATTTGCCAGCGGCCTCTGATGCACCAACTTGATAGGCTACCCCCTGACTATTGATTTGCCAGGGGCCTCTGATGCACGAACTTGATAGGCTACCCCTTGACTATCGATTTGCCAGGGGCCTCTGATGCACGAACTTGATAGGCCACCCCCTGACTATTGACTTACCAAGGGCCTCTGATGCACGAACTTGATAGGCCACCCCCTGACTATTGACTTACCAAGGGCCTCTGATGCACGAACTTGATAGGCTACCCCCTGACTATTGATTTACCGGGGGCCTCTGGTGCACGAACTTGATAGGCTCCCATGGTGAGGCGTAGTAATGTAGTGTCGCAATGTAGTGTCGTGCAATTCCTGGCAAACCTGCAGGGAGTTCTTGTGGCAATTCCTGCTCCGTCTCTTCTCCTCTTGCTTCCTCTCCGGCTGGTGCTGGTGCTCCTTCTGCCGCTTCTCCTCCCGCTTCTTCCGCAGCGGCGACTTCCTCCGCTGCTCCTCCTTCCGCTGCCTCCACACCTTCCACGTTGCCTGCTTCCGGCTCTCTTGGCTCCTCCGTCTTTGGCACTGTAGGCGACGATGGGAGGACTGCTGCTGGCATGCATCGGCGAGACGCTCGCCCAACAGTGATATATCATACCTTCCTCTTCTGCCATCTTCACTTGTTCCTCACGACGGGCAGGCATTGTGGATACTGAAGAAGGGGTTCTAGAATCCGGGAAGAGCGCATGATCGGGAACTACATCCGTATGCAGCAGACGTACTGTTCTGTGCCAATTACGTAAAATATTCCTAAGGTCTAAGTCGCTTAGTTCTAGCGATAGAGGTGACAAATCAACCTCGCTACCGCGTAAAACAAGGGAAACGACCCACTCTGGACCACAGCACGCAAACACTGCACACGACCAACCATCTGGCTGATGTACACAGTGACATTTCTTAAGGTTCGGGTCGGTAGAGAATGGCCATGGCTGGTGCTGATTATGCACCTGCCAATGCCGCTTAAGGAGGTCCCACAGAACGGTTCCACGCTGTTGCCGTTGGGCAGAATCCGGACACAGAGAATCCAGAATCCACACTTCAGGGGACGAGAGCAGATGAAGAAAAATTGCCACCCACCAGTGCCCCTGCTCGCCACAGAACAAAATAAACCAATCGAGGGCAAAGAGGTTTTCCTTCTGTGGCAAGCACTTTTTGCGCCAAAGGGTAACAGACCACACCCTTCGCTGGAGGCCGAGTTTCCGATGGAGGAGCAAATTCATGAGTTGCACTCGAATTTCAATCAAATTATCTCCGATCCAACGATCACCCCCCAATTGTCCCGTTATTTCACGGTTTGTCAACAAAATGCCTAGGACTCTGATGCCACCTACCCCAGATGCAGGGCCCTCGGCAGGAGATGGGGTGTCGTCGGCATCAATATATTCCGGGTGAGGAGGTGAGGAGGTTGAAGTTGGCTCAGGGCTAATGGGTCCGTGCAGCGCAGTGGTGCCGGGGTTAGCAGCTTGCATGGGCTCCGGAGATTCCACGTCGGCCATTGATGGCCACCAAACGTGTTCACGCGGCCCAAGAGCAGGGTCATCCCCTAAATCTTCCCCCCGTGGTGCAACGAGGCCGTTCAATTGAGCCTCGTACAGCCGTCGGCTATCCCCACAAAGGATGTCTTTCGCCCCATTGATTCTCTGAATGACACTGATGTCAAACCTCTGAGCCCACAGCCCCAGTTTCCGATACCATTTTTTAACGACGGCCTCATCGGCCCCACGCGGCAGACCTAGCAGTTCATGAGCCCACGGACGGCTCATGTCAAGCTGCTCCAAAACGGGCTGGCGGGCATCGTGGGTATCCTCCCACCCTACTTGTGCCTGCACTCGGGCCCAAAGATCGTCCTTGTTTCGCAAGGAGAGGAAAGAGATTGCTGTCTGGGTGAGCTCGCCCCGCTCTTCGGCCTCCTCGAGGAAAAAATCCTGCACCTTTTTTCGAAAAGGAGAGTCCCCTAAGGATGCGACCCACGTTTCCAATTTTTGGATACAGGCACGGAGTTCTATTTTCTCCGTGCACTTGTGGATCTGTCTCTTTACCTCATCCCAATCTTGGGACAGATCTATATCACCAATACTAGACGGCCCCGATGAAGCCGTCGAAGATTGAGAAGGTTGTGAGGTTTATTGGCTTGACGTAGGCGTCAAAGTAAGAGGGGTAGAAGGGGTGGGGAGCTCTGGTGAAGAGGACGTTTGGGAGGTGAACTCGCCTAGATCCGGCATGTCCAGATTTGGGGGTGTTTGCGAAATCCCTTCGTCTTCCGCGTCGTCCACCATCACCTCTGCTTCTGGGTCAGGTATGGCCTCGGCTGCAACCGGTTGGTCTGACGGCTGGGATGGGTTAGGCTTCGGGTCAGGCTTTGGGTCAGGCTTCGCGCTTTGGGACTCAGGTTTGGGTGTGGAGATGGGCGCAGAGGTTAGTACTTGGTGCCCACCCTCGGGCGTGAGTGTTTGTACCTCGGCTTGCGAGGCAAAGGAAACGCTCCGCTTCTTATGCTTTTGTGGGCCAGGCACGCTCCCCATTAAATCCATCAGCGATGGCCCTTCCGCTGCCCTGGCTGCAGCATATGCCGTTGCCTTGGCCTTCTTTTCATCGGAGATTGGTGTCTTCGGTGGCATTCTAGAAGTGCGCGTCATGATCCAGGCGATTGGGGTTGAAAGCCGGTGCGTGCATCACAACTGAGGGCTTGGGTTGTCACACACGGAATGCAAAACGTGTCAACCTGTACCAACTCCCTTCAAGCGGAAGTCCACACCCTCCTTCTCAATATGTACACACACACACACACACATATATATATATATGTATGTATGTATGTATACAGATATATATATATGTGTGTGTGTGTGTGTGTGTGTCTGTATATATCTATATACATATATACATATATATATATATATATATGTATATATATATATGTATATATATATACATATATACATATATATATATATATAGATGTACATAAATGTGTTTGTATATATATGTATATATTTCACTTGGAGGGAGTAAATATTCAGTAGGAGGGAGTGGATTTTCACTCGGAGGGAGTATACATACATACATATACATACATACATATATATATATATATATATATATATATATATATATAGATACATAGATGTACATACATGTATTTGTATATAGGGAGTAGAAATTGAGTAGGAGGGAGTGGATATTCGCTTGGAGGGAGTGGATTTTCACTCGGAGGGAGTGGAAACTGAGCAGGAGGGAGGTGAAATTGAGTAGGAAGGAGTGGATATTCACTTGGCGGGAGTTGAAATTGAGGGGAAGGGAGTGTATTTTCACTTGGAGGGAGTATACAGCAATATATATATATGTATATATGTATATATATCTACATACATACATACATACATACATCTACATATATATATACATACATACATATATATATATATATATATATATATATATATATGTATGTATGTATACATATATAGATATATATATATATATATACATATATATACATATATATACATATGTATATATATGTATGTATGTATGTATGTGTGTGTGTGGATGTGTGTGTATGTATGCGTATATATATATATATATATATATCTACATATCTACATCTATATATATATATATACATATAAATATATATATAGATGTACATACATGTATTTGTATATATATATGTATATATTTCACTTGGAGGGAGTAGAAATTGAGTAGAAGGGAGTGGATATTCACTTGGAGGGAGTTGAAATTGAGGGGGAGGGAGTCGATTTGCGCACAGCGCTAAATGCGTTCAAAACAGCGAAGTAAAGGGCAACGCTCGCCAATCACACATCTGTCAGTAGTTAATAATAAGTGACAGAGTGATCAGAAGGTGAAATTCGAACTAATTAGAACAACAACATAACATTCATGCCTTTCTGTCAGTTGCGGTGGTTTTTTCAGTTATGCGTGTCGCTTGTTCGTGCGCAGTCTTTCGCAGTCTGCTAGGGCCGCAGTCTGCATACTGTCACCGGTGCACGTTGCTGCTGGCGCGCGCGCGTGCCCGTCAAATGGCATCTGGCGGATTTGCGATTTCGATTTCTGGCACGACAAATCGATCTGAAATCATGGAATCATTTGTTTGAAAAATCTGTATGTACTGTACAATCGATCGAATAATCCCGCCTGTTGACTTTTGGCGATTTTAGCAAACATGCAGCAGTGGCGACAGTTCTCTCCCTTATAGAGTACGGGATATGAGGTTTGAGACATGAGTCATGAGGTACGGGATACCCGGTACGGGATATGCGGTATGTTGTACACATTGTGAGGTATGGGTGATGTGTTTGGAAATATGGATTATGGGAATCGCGGTGTCAAATGTGGTGTCACAGTACAGTTTAGGAGGGGTATATTTCACTCATGGAGTACGGGATATGATGTTTGAGTCATGAGTCATTAGGAGGAGTAACTGTCACTCATAGAGTACAGTTCTCTCGCTTATAGAGTACGGGATATGAGGTTTGAGACATGAGTCATGAGGTACGGGATACCCGGTACGGGATATGCGGTATGTTGTACACAGTGTGAGGTATGAGTGATGTGTTTCGAAACATAGATTATGGGAATCGCGGTGTCAAATGTCATGTCAGAGTACAGTTTAGCAGGGTTATATTTCACTCATAGAGTACGGGATATGAGGTTTGAGACATGAGTAATGAGGTACGGGATACGAGGTACGGGATATGCGGTTTGTTGTACACATTGTGAGGCATGGGTGATGTGTTTGGAAATATGGATTATGCGAATCGCGGTGTGAAATGCGGTGTCAGAGTACAGTTTAGGGGGGGTAAATTTCATTCATAGAATACGGGATATGATGTTTGATAGAGTACGGGATATGAGGTTTGCGGCATGAGTCATGAGGTACGGGATACCAGGTACGTGATATGCGGTATGTTGTACACAGTGTGAGGTATGGGTGATGTGTTTGGAAATATTGATTAGGCGAATTGCGGTGTCAAATGTGGTGTCAGAGTACAATTTAGGAGGGGTAAATTTCACTCATAGAGTACGGGATATGATGTTTGAATGAGGTACGGGATACGAGGTACGGGATATGCGGTATGTTGTACACAGTGTGAGGTATGGGTGATGTGTTTGGAAATATGGATTATGCGAATCGCGGTGTCAAATGTGGTGTCAGAGTACAGTTTAGGAGGGGTAAGTTTCACTCATAGAGTACGGGATATGATGTTGGAGACATGAGTCAGGTGGCACGGGATATGAGGTACGGGTCATGAGGTGTGTTGTATTGAATATGTGAAATGCGGTGCGGTGTGAGATATGGTGCTATGGTGATTTGGTGATATGGCCCGCGCTTCAAGCGCGGGCATTCGCACTAGTTAATATATTTAATTGTGGTATGGACGTTTCTTCGTTCGTTCGTCGTCGTCGTCCTTCGTCATACCCAAAAAATCCTCCCAATTGTGCACGCTGCTGCTCGCGCGCGCGCGTGCCCGTCAAATGGCGGCTGGCGGATTTGCGATTTCGATTTCTGGCACGAGAAATCGATCTGAAATCATGGATTCATGTAAATCGATCTGAAATCATGGAATCATGTGTTTTAAAAATCTGTATGTACTGCACAATCGATTATCCGGGTATCTGCACGAATAATCCCGCCTGTTGACTTTTGGCGATTTTAGCCAACAGGCAGCAGTGGGGCTCTCGCTTTTAGAGTACGGAATATGAGGTTTGAGACATGAGTCATGAGGTACGGGATACGAGGTACGGGATATGCGGTATGTTGTACACAGTGTGAGGTATGGGTGATGTGTTTGGAAATATGGAATATGCGAATCGCGGTGTCAAATGTGGTGTCAGAGTACAGTTTAGGAGGGGTAAATTTCACTCTTAGATTACGGGATATGATGTTTGATAGAGTACGGGATATGAGGTTTGAGACATGAGTCATGAGGTACGGGATACGAGGTACGGGATATGCGGTATGTGGTACACAGTGTGAGGTATGGGTGATGTCTTTGGAAATATGGATTATGCGAATTGCGGTGTCAAATGTGGTGTCAGGGTACAGTTTAGGAGGGGTAAATTTCACTCATAGAGTACGGGATATGAGGTTTGAGACATGAGTCATGTGGCACGGGATATGAGGTACGGGACATGAGGTGTGTTGTATTGGGTATGTGAGATGCGGTGCAGTGTGAGATATGGTGCTATGGTGATATGGTGATATGGCCCGCGCTTCAAGCGCGGGCATTCGCACTAGTTATATTTAATTGTGCTATGGTTCGTTCGTTCGTTCGTCGTCGTCGTCGTCGTCGTCGTTCAACATACCCAAAAAATCCTCCCAATTGTGCACGCTGCTGCTGGCGCGCGCGCGTGCTGCCTGTGGAAATTTTGGATTTGCGAATGCAATTTGGATTTGCGTTTTGGAATTGCAAATGCGATGTCTGGGAATTTTAGAATTGCAAATGTACTTTTGCTTTTTGAATAGTGATACTGTGCGCAGCATTTAGGGTTTTGCTGCAGGCGGTAACGGATCCGGCCGGTCCGCAAACCGCCCGGTCAAGCGTTCTGATGCACTTGATGGGTAGTGATGCAGTCCAATGATGACAATGACTGATGATGCATGCTATGGCGGGCAACACGTCACTCAGTGAAGATTTTTAGATTTAGATTTTCATTTGGTTAGAATGAACAATCAAGAAAAAACAAACATGTAACACAAGTTGAAAACCATTCTTTCTACCTCTTTTGTAACAGTGACCGTAATCGAAATGTTGAGCTTCTTGAATGCCAAAAAAGTGCTGAAGACCCTTCGGAATGAGAAGAAGGAGACAGATGATCAGGTGTTGTTTCGAGTTGTGTTGTTCGCAGCTTGAGCCGGCGACTTCCCGTCGTTTTGACCGGAAAGCGATCGTCGTGGTTTGATACTGCCTTTGTGATGTGCGGCCGCAGGTATCGAACAAACAGTGTGTTCTCGTTAATATATTTAATCATGGTATGGCTCGTTCGTTCGTTCGTCGTCGTCGTCGTCGTCGTTCGTCATACCCAAAAAATCCTCCCAATTGTGCACGCTGCTGCTGGCGCGCGCGCGTGCCAGTCAAATGGCATCTGGCGGATTTGCGATTTCGATTTCTGGCACGAGAAATCGATCTGAAATCATGGAATCACGTGTTTTGAAAATCTGTATGTACTGTACAATCGATTATCCGGGTATGTGCACGAATAATCCCGCCTTTTCACTTTTGGCGATTTTAGCCAACAGTTCTCTCGCTTATAGAGTACGGGATATGAGGTTTGAGACATGAGTCATGAGGTACGGGATACGAGGTACGGGATATGCGGTATGTTGTACACAGTGTCAGGTATGGGTGATGTGTTTGGAAATATGGATTATGCGAATCGCGGTGTCAAATGTGGTGTCAGAGTACAGTTTAGGAGGGGTAAATTTCACTCATAGAGTACGGGATATGATGTTTGAGTGAGGTACGGGATGCGAGGTACGGGATATGCGGTATGTTGTACACAGTTTGAGGTATGGGTGATGTGTTTGGAATCGCGGTGTCAAATGTGCTGTCAGAGTACATTTTTGGAGGGGTAAGTTTCACTCATAGAGTACGTGATATGATGTTTGAGACATGAGTCAGGTGGCACGGGATATGAGGTACGGGACATGAGGTGTGTTGTATTGCGTATGTGAAATGCGGTGCGGTGTGAGATATGGCGCTATGGTGATATGGTGATATGGCCCGCGCTTCAAGCGCGGGCATTCGTACTAGTTCTATTTAATTGTGCTATGGTTCGTCGTCGTCGTCGTCGTCGTTCGTCATACCCAAAAAATCCTCCCAATTGTGCACGCTGCTGCTGGCGCGCGCGCGTGCCCGTCAAATGGCATCTGGCGGATTTGCGATTTCGATTTCTGGCACGAGAAATCGATCTGCAATCATGGAATCATGTGTTTTGAAAACCTGTATGTACTGCACAATCGATTATCCGGGTATCTGCACGAAGAATCCCGCCTGTTGACTTTTGGCGATTTTAGCCAACAGGCAGCAGTGGCCCTCTCGCTTATAGAGTACGGGATATGAGGTTTGAGACATGAGTCATGAGGTACGGGATACGAGGTGCGGGATATGCGGTATGTTGTACACAGTGTGAGGCATGGGTGATGTGTTTGGAAATATGGATTATGCGAATCGCGGTGTCAAATGTGGTGTCAGAGTACAGCTTAGGAGGAGTATATTTCACTCATAGAGTACGGGATATGATGTTTGAGTGAGGTACGGGATACGAGGTACAGGATATGCGGTATGTATGTTGTACACAGTGTGAGGTATGGGTGATGTGTTTGGAAATATGGATTATGCGAATCGCGGTGTCAATCGTGATGTCAGAGTACAGTTTAGGAGGGGTAAGTTTCACTCGTAGAGTACGGGATATGATGTTTGAGACATGAGTCAGATGGCACGGGATATATGAGGTACGCGACATGAGATGTGTTGTATTGGATATGTGAAATGCGGTGCGGTGTGAGATATGGTGCTATGGTGACATGGTGACATGGCCCGCGCTTCAAGCGCGTGCATTCGCACTACTTAATATATTTAATTGTGGTAAGGTTCGTTCGTTCGTTCGTCGTCGTCGTTCGTCATACCCAAAAAATCCTCCCAATTGTGCACACTGCTGCTGGCGCGCGCGCGTGCCCGTCAAATGGCATTTGGCGGATTTGCGATTTCGATTTCTGGCACGAGAAATCGATCTGAAATCATGGATTCATGTAAATCGATCTGAAATCATGGAATCATGTGTTTCAAAAAACCTGTATGTACTGCACAATCGATTATCCGGGTATCTGCACGAAATATCCCGCCTGTTGACTTTTGGCGATTTTAGCCAACAGGCAGCAGTGGCGCTCTCGCTTATAGAGTACGGGATATGAGGTTTGAGACATGAGTCATGAGGTACGGGATACGAGGTACGGGATATGCGGTATGTTGTACACATTGTGTGGCATGGGTGATGTGTTTGGAAATATGGATTATGCGAATCGCGGTGTCAAATGTGGTGTCAGAGTACAGTTTAGGAGGGGTAAATTTCACTCATAGAGTACGGCATATGATGTTTGATAGAGTACGGGATATGAGGTTTGAGACATGAGTAATGAGGTACGGGATACGAGGTACGGGATATGCGGTATGTTGTACACAGTGTGAGGTATGGGTGATGTGTTTGGAAATATGGATTATGCGAATTGCGGTGTCAAATGTGCTGTCAGAGTACAGTTTAGGAGGGGTAAGTTTCACTCATAGAGTACGGGATATGAGGTTTGAGACATGAGTCATGTGGCACGGGATATGAGGTACGGGACATGAGGTGTGCTGTATTGGGTATTTGAAATGCGGTGCGGTGTGAGATATGGTGCTATGGTGATATGGTGATATGGCCCGCGCTTCAAGCGCGGGCATTCGCACTAGTTATATTTAATTGTGGTAAGCTTCCTTCGTTGTCGTCGTTTGCCGTCGTCGTTGTCGTCGTTCGTCATACCCAAAAAATCCTCCCAATTGTGCACGCTGCTGCTGGCGTGCGCGCGTGCCCGTCAACTGACATCTGGCGGATTTGCGATTTCGATTTCTGGCACGACAAATCGATCTGAAATCATGGGATCACGTGTTTTAAAAATCTGTATGTACTATACAATCGATTATCCAGGTATCCGCACGAATCATCCCGCCTGTTGAATTTTGGCGATTTTAGCCAACAGGCAGCAGTGGCGACAGTTCTCTCGCTTATAGAGTACGGGATATGAGGTTTGAGCCATGAGTCAAGAGGTACGGGATACGAGGTACGGGATATGCGGTATGTTGTACACAGTGTGAGGTATGGGTGATGTGTTTGAAAATATGGATTATGCGAATCGCGGTGTCAAATGTGGTGTCAGAGTACAGTTTAGGAGGGGTAAATTTCACTCATAGAGTACAGGATATGATGTTTGAGTGAGGTACGGGATACCAGGTACGGGATATGCGGTATGTTGTACACAGTGTGAGGTATGGGTGATGTGTTTGGAAATATGGAATATGCGAATCGCGGTGTCAAATGTGGTGTCAGAGTACAGTTTAGGAGGGGTAAATTTCACTCATAGAGTACGGGATATGATGTTTGAGTGAGGTACGGGATACGAGGTACGGGATATGCGGTATGTTGTACACAGTGTGAGGTATGGGTGATGTGTTTGGAAATATGGATTATGCGAATCGCGGTGTCAAATGTGGTGTCAGAGTACAGTTTAGGAGGGGTAAATTTCACTCATAGAGTACGGGATATGATGTTTGAGACATGAGTCAGGTGGCACGGGATATGAGGTACGGGACATGAGGTGTGTTGTATTGGGTATGTGAAATGCAGTGCGGTGTGAGATATGGTGGTATGGTGATATGGTGATATGGCCCGCGCTTCAGGCGCGGGCATTCGTACTAGTCTTAATATATTTAATTGTGGTAAGGTTCGTTCGTTGTCGTCGTTTGTCGTCGTCGTTCGTCATACCCAAAAAATCTTCCCAATTGTGCACGCTGCTGCTGGCGCGCGCGCGTGCCTGTCAAATGGCATCTGGCGGATTTGCGATTTCGATTTCTGGCACGAGAAATCGATCTGAAATCATGGAATCATTTGTTCCAAAAATCTGTATGTACTGTACAATCGATCGAATAATCCCGCCTGTTCACTTTTGGCGATTTCAGCCAACAGGCAGCAGTGGCGACAGGTCTCTCGCTTATAGAGTACGGGATATGAGGTTTGAGACATGAGTCATGAGGTATGCGATACGCGGTACGGGATATGCGGTATGTTGTACACATTGTGAGGTATGGGTGATGTGTTTGGAAATATGGATTATGGGAATCCGGGTGTCAAATGTGGTGTCAGAGTACAGTTTAGGAGGGGTATATTTCACTCATGGAGTACGGGATATGATGTTTGAGACATGAGTCATTAGGAGGGGTAAATGTCACTCATAGAGTACAGTTCTCTCGCTTATAGAGTACGGGATATGAGGTTTGAGACATGAGTCATGAGGTACGGGATACCCGGTACGGGATATGCGGTATGTTGTACACAGTGTGAGGTATGGGTGATGTGTTTCATAATATGGATTATGCGAATTGCGGTGTCAAATGTGTTGTCAGACTACAGTTTAGGAGGGGTAAATTTCACTCATAGAGTACGGGATATGATGTTTGAGACATGAGTCATGTGGCACGGGATATGAGGTACGGGACATGAGGTGTGTTGTATTGGGTTTGCGAAATGCGGTGGGGTGTGAGATATGGTGCTATGTGTAATAGGCCGGCCTGGGCAACTAGGACAGGGCTGCAGGAGCCCTGTCGCGATCGCGCATTTGCGCATCGCAGGCGCAAATGCCAGCGTGGAATCAGAACAGAGAAATAAAGAGAGATGCTCTGTGTTACGTTATTTTGTGGTTGCTTATTTATTATTAATTCTGTGCTTGGCATTCTTTTGGTTGTTGTAGATATGTTGCATGGAGGGGTGCCAAAGTCCCCAAACTGCCCACGCTCGTGACGCCGGCAGTGACCGCTCAGGCAAGCAAGGGACTCCGTGCTGAACAACGACAATGGAGATCAAAACTGCTTGGTGCTTCTGAAGGTGCAGGGTTTGCGTGCGGGATGTGTAGATCAGTGCATGCACAGCGCAAAGTACAAGAAGTGCAGAACAAGCAGGATCCAAGGAGTGCAGAACAAGCAAGGAAAAGCAGCAACCACTAAGGGGAACAACGTCAAAGGTTTTGAGAGTTTGAGGTGTGCTACAGGAAAAAGAGGTTACAAGAGTTTGAATAAACAAGGAGAACCGGTTTTGCAGAAATCGCAGGAGTTTTGGGTTACCTCCGCCGAATGCCTTACAAAACTCTCAGCTAAGTACGAATGCCCCGAAGCTCTCCAACTGCAGCGGTGAGGCAGCCGCGCGAGTGCACAGTGCAGCGAGCGAGCAGCAGGGCAAAGCCAGCTGAGTTGGGGGACGCGTGCAAGAGGTACAGCACGAAAATTGGTACGATACCAGCGCTGCGCTACAGCGCTGAGAGAGACCCGAAGTATGAGCGCCGCGTTGAGCGCTGAGAGGGAACCGAAGTATCAGCGTTGCGCTACAGCGCCGATGGAAGCACAAGGAGACTCGCACAGCACCAGCGATGCGCTACAGCGCTGACAGGGAACCGAAGTACCAGCGCTGCGCTACAGCGCTGAGAGGGAACCGAAGTACCAGCGGCGCTACAGTGCTGAGAGAGACCTGAAGTACCAGCGGCGCTACAGCGCTGAGAGAGACCTGAAGTACCAGCGCTGCGCTACAGCGCTGAAAGAGGACTGAAGTACCAGCGCTGATGGATGCGTGAACCGTAGCAGGAGGCCACGCTCGTGAGCAAAGTGCAGCGCCAGCGTTCCGGCGAATACCGCCTCGAGGCTTGTCTACGCCGTCTGCAGGGGCAAGGGTAGCGACACAGCAGCCGGATTAATGCAGCTCGGATGAGCGGATGACCACCTCCTCTTCGGGCGAGATTACGCATTCTAAATGAGGCAGATGACAAAATGAGTTTGTCACGGAGGCGCTGACAGCCTCGGTGACGTTGGTTTTTGATATATATGCATCGAGTGTAAATGCACCTTTGCCCTGGTTTGTCTTGGTGGAGCCTCTTTTGTTGTATAGTAAAGGCACCAGGACAACAGGGCAAAGGTGCTACGGACGGCGGGGTGTGAGACTGCTGGGCGGGTGGTAGGCTGCAGTGTGTGTGTGTGATTGCCTAGTTGAGGCCCCACCCACTGGCGGGCGAGTGCATGGCTGGTGGGGTGCTGTGTGTGGTTGTGGGTACGCGTAAGGGTCAGCCTCTACGACAGGGGTGGTGGGGGAAACGGTCCAAGTAGGACGTATGCAAGGGGTGTGGTCGAGCAAGAGTAGCTCCCTTCTAGCCCCAATAAGTATCCCCCAGAAGCCGGACGCCTTTGGTGCCCAGGCCAGCAAAGACTCCACCATCAAGACTGCAGCTCTGCAAGCAAGCATGCAGCCGCAGCCCGCCCCCACGCCCGAAGTTATGCCTTTTGTAGGTTTTGTTGCCCAGGCCAGCCATTGGTTTTGGCTTCATATCAGACACTCCACGCTGCGTGTAGTGTCTTAGGAGGGGAGTGTAATAGGCCGGCCTGGGCAACTAGGACAGGGCTGCAGGAGCCCTGTCGCGATCGCGCATTCGCGCATCGCAGGCGCAAATGCCAGCGTGGAATCAGAACAGAGAAATAAAGAGAGAAGCTCTGTGTTACGTTATTTTGTGGTTGCTTATTTATTATTAATTCTGTGCTTGGCATTCTTTTGGTTGTTGTAGATATGTTGCATGGAGGGGTGCCAAAGTCCCCAAACTGCCCACGCTCGTGACGCCGGCAGTGATTGCTCAGGCAAGCAAGGGACTCCGTGCTCAACAACGACAATGGAGATCAAAACTGCTTGGTGCTTCTGAAGGTGCAGGGTTTGCGTGCCGGATGTGTAGATCAGTGCATGCACAGCGCAAAGTACAAGAAGTGCAGAACAAGCAGGATCCAAGGAGTGCAGAACAAGCAAGGAAAAGCAGCAACCACTAAGGGGAACAAACGTCAAAGGTTTTGAGAGTTTGAGGTGTGCTACAGGAAAAAGAGGTTACAAGAGTTTGAATAAACAAGGAGATGCCAGCGTGGAATCAGAACAGAGAAATAAAGAGAGAAGCTCTGTGTTACGTTATTTTGTGGTTGCTTATTTATTATTAATTCTGTGCTTGGCATTCTTTTGGTTGTTGTAGATATGTTGCATGGAGGGGTGCCAAAGTCCCCAAACTGCCCACGCTCGTGACGCCGGCAGTGACCGCTCAGGCAAGCAAGGGACTCCGTGCTCAACAACGACAATGGAGATCAAAACTGGTTGGTGCTTCTGAAGGTGCAGGGTTTGCGTGCGGGATGTGTAGGTCAGTGCATGCACAGCGCAAAGTACAAGAAGTGCAGAACAAGCAGGATCCAAGGAGTGCAGAACAAGCAAGGAAAAGCAGCAACCACTAAGGGGAACAAACGTCAAAGGTTTTGACAGTTTGAGGTGTGCTACAGGAAAAAGAGGTTACAAGAGTTTGAATAAACAAGGAGATGCCAGCGTGGAATCAGAACAGAGAAATAAAGAGAGAAGCTCTGTGTTACGTTATTTTGTGGTTGCTTATTTATTATTAATTCTGTGCTTGGCATTCTTTTGGTTGTTGTAGATATGTTGCATGGAGGGGTGCCAAAGTCCCCAAACTGCCCACGCTCGTGACGCCGGCAGTGACCGCTCAGGCAAGCAAGGGAGTCCGTGCTGAACAACGACAATGGAGATCAAAACTGCTTGGTGCTTCTGAAGGTGCAGGGTTTGCGTGCGGGATGTGTAGATCAGTGCATGCACAGCGCAAAGTACAAGAAGTGCGGAACAAGCAGGATCCAAGGAGTGCAGAACAAGCAAGGAAAAGCAGCAACCACTAAGGGGAACAAACGTCAAAGGTTTTGAGAGTTTGAGGTGTGCTACAGGAAAAAGAGGTTACAAGAGTTTGAATAAACAAGGAGAACGGGTTTTGGAGAAATCGCAAGAGATTGGGTTACCTCCGCCGAATGCCTTACAAAACTCTCAGCTAAGTCCGAATGCCCCGAAGGTCTCCAACTGCAGCGGTGAGGCAGCCCCGCGAGTGCACAGTGCAGCAAGCGAGCAGCAGGGCAAAGCCAGCTGAGTTGGGGGACGCGTGCAAGAAGTACAGCACGAAAATTGGTACGATACCATCGCTGCGCTACAGCGCTGAGAGAGACCCGAAGTATGAGCGCCGCGTTGAGCGCTGAGAGGGAACCGAAGTATCAGCGTTGCGCTACAGCGCGGATGGAAGCACAAGGAGACTCGCACAGCACCAGCGATGCGCTACAGCGCTGAGAGGGAACCGAAGTACCAGCGCTGCGCTACAGCGCTGAGAGGGAACCGAAGTACCAGCGGCGCTACAGTGCTGAGAGAGACCTGAAGTACCAGCGGCGCTACAGCGCTGAGAGAGACCTGAAGTACCAGCGCTGCGCTACAGCGCTGAAAGAGGACTGAAGTACCAGCGCTGATGGATGCGTGAACCGTAGCAGGAGGCCACGCTCGTGAGCAAAGTGCAGCGCCAGCGTTCCGGCGAATACCGCCTCGAGGCTTGTCTACGCCGTCTGCAGGGGCAAGGGTAGCGACATAGCAGCCGGATTAATGCAGCTCGGATGAGCGGATGACCACCTCCTCTTCGGGCGAGGTTACGCATTCTAAATGAGGCAGATGACAAAATGAGTTTGTCACGGAGGCGCTGACAGCCTCGGTGACGTTGGTTTTTGATATATATGCATCGAGTGTAAATGCACCTTTGCCCTGGTTTGTCTTGGTGGAGCCTCTTTTGTTGTATAGTAAAGGCACCAGGACAACAGGGCAAAGGTGCTACGGACGGCGGGGTGTGAGACTGCTGGGCGGGTGGTAGGCTGCAGTGTGTGTGTGTGATTGCCTAGTTGAGGCCCCACCCACTGGCGGGCGAGTGCATGGCTGGTGGGGTGCTGTGTGTGGTTGTGGGTACGCGTAAGGGTCAGCCTCTACGACAGGGGTGGTGGGGGAAACGGTCCAGGTAGGACGTATGCAAGGGCTGTGGTCGAGCAAGAGTAGCTCCCTTCTAGCCCCAATAAGTATCCCCCAGAAGCCGGACGCCTTTGGTGCCCAGGCCAGCAAAGACTCCACCATCAAGACTGCAGCTCTGCAAGCAAGCATGCAGCCGCAGCCCGCCCCCACGCGCCAAGTTATGCCTTTTGTAGGTTTTGTTGCCAAGGCCAGCCATTGGTTTTGCCTTCATATCAGACACTCCACGCTGCGTGTAGTGTCTTAGGAGGGGAGTGTAATAGGCCGGCCTGGGCAACTAGGACAGGGCTGCAGGAGCCCTGTCGCGATCGCGCATTCGCACATCGCAGGCGCAAATGCCAGCGTGGAATCAGAACAGAGAAATAAACAGAGAAGCTCTGTGTTACGTTATTTTGTGGTTGCTTATTTATTATTAATTCTGTGCTTGGCATTCTTTTGGTTGTTGTAGATATGTTGCATGGAGGGGTGCCAAAGTCCCCAAACTGCCCACGCTCGTGACGCCGGCAGTGACCGCTCAGGCAAGCAAGGGACTCCGTGCTGAACAACGACAATGGAGATCAAAACTGCTTGGTGCTTCTGAAGGTGCAGGGTTTGCGTGCGGGATGTGTAGATCGGTGCATGCACAGCGCAAAGTACAAGAAGTGCAGAACAAGCAGGATCCAAGGAGTGCAAAACAAGCAAGGAAAAGCAGCAACCACTAAGGGGAACAAACGTCAAAGGTTTTGAGAGTTTGAGGTGTGCTACAGGAAAAAGAGGTTACAAGAGTTTGAAGAAACAAGGAGAAGGGGTTTCGGAGAAATCGCAAGAGTTTTGGGTTACCTCCGCCGAATGCCTTACACTATGGTGATATGGTGATATGGCCCGCGCTTCAAGCGCGGGCATTCGCACTAGTTTCTATTAATTTCAGACTGGTCGTCGTCGTCGTCGTGTCCAGGCGCGGGCCTGGCGGCGGCGCGCGTGTGCGCATCGCAGAAAAGAATTTATTCTACCAGGCGGCATTTTTTTTTCTAATTACACAGATGTACGCGCATTTTTGAGGCGCATCGATCCGTGTGCAGTACGGTTGCATCTTCGCCGATTCTGGCTGTTCAGTTGGCCCAGCGGGCGCTAACCGCCTGTAACTGCTTTCAGAACCACCCGTTAACGCTATCGGTCGATGTTATCGGAAGCGCCAGTGCCGGCGCTGCACAGCACGGCACATGTGTCAGTCAATTTTTGCACTTCTCCCGAGGTTTCCACATGTCCCCGAGCGGTGTAGAGCGAACTTTCTCCGGCATTGCATCACTGGTGCAATACTCCCCTGTCCGGTGCACTCATTGCTCTTTGCAGCTACTCATGTCTGCAAGCAGCTTGAACCCCTTCGACTGTAGCCCCTACAGTGAAGTGGAGTGTCTGTGGCATCCCATGGACTACCCTTTGTCACGGCACCACAGTCGCCATCCCCGGCATCCACTCGGTCGCCGTCTCCGGCGCCACAGTTGCCGTCCCCGGCATCGCCCGCAAGGTTGCCATCCCTGGCAGCATCCTCGGCGGATGTTCTTGTGGTGGCTGATACCCCTTCGCCACAGCGGGCGCCCTCACCGGTGCCTTCTGTGGAGGAGAGCTGGAGGCCTCCCAAGGATACCAACGGGAACTTGCGCAATTTGCTGCAGTCTCTGCGCAATCCAACCGAGGCATCACATGCCACAGCTCCTCCGGATGTCTCCCCTGCGGCCCCACCGAACCCTTTAGAGGGGGACCCCTGGGCACCTCTTCGGGCCTGGGCGGCACTTCCCCGCAACCCCGATACCTTCGACCGCGAAGTATTGGAAAGGGCTCGTGCATACCGCGAAGCCCTTCGTGCAGCCGAAGCCCAACGCCGACCACCTCCTCCCGAGCGACGCCTCACAAAGGCTAAACCTCGGGGACCCCGAGGCCAAAACGCAGTTCAGAGGGTTCGCAACCAATAATACTCATCCGCAACTTGAATCGTGCTGCTGGCCTTATGAATGGCACCCGATTGAGTGTTACTTCTTGTCTTCGCTACACAATCCAAGCAACGGTGCTAACAGGATCACACAAAGGAAACTCCGTTTGCATACCCCGAATTAATCTCACTGTATCCGATGATGATGATCTCCCTATCAAATTCATTCGCCGCCAATTTCCTGTAAAGTTAGCCTTCTGTATGACCATTAACAAAAGCCAAGGTCAAACGTTTTCCAAAGTGGGTCTCTTACTGGCAACCCGACCGTTGTCACATGGTCAAGTTTATGTTGCTCTATCGCGCTGCGGAAATTCAAGCGCTATCAAAGTATGGACAGCAGCGGACTTGCAGGTTGACGCAAACAACTATGGAGTCATTGAAAACATCGTTTGGCCGGAAATATTGGACTGAGATCTTCCACAGCTCACAACGTACATGCCATCCAACTTCAACGTCTCAGACCGTGAGTGATGGGCCGACAACAAGATCAATGCGGAGCCTCTGCCATCCCTACCCATGGGACCAGTGCGAACCCTGATAGGATCACCGCGTAGGCTGGATACCCAACTGTGAGGACGCGGCCCTATCACTCTATCAATTTTGTTTGCAACCCGCGCATTTGCGCGGGCCGATTGCTAGTACGGCTTAGGACTACGCGTAGGACTAAAGGATCTGCCCACATCTGGCGCATGCGCTTGAATTAACTGAAAATGGGGGGAAAACGGAATTGATTTTCTGATTTAATTTGATTGATTGCTGTGGCTGAACAGCGTATTTTTATAAATGCCAGCATCAAGCGCATTTGTTCTCCTATTTTTCAGACACAGAAGACACATATTATTGTCACACAGATGTCAGACACATCATCTGAGATCAACTACAGTCCCCTTACCTTGTCCCCAGCACCATCGGAGGCCCTCGAAGAAGACCCATATGAAGCGTGCTCCGATGAGGAAGATAGCGATGATGAAGATGACAGCATGAAGTTTCTGGAGATGGGTGCCACTTGGGAGCCGGTTGTAAATGCGTTTGCCGGCTCTAGTCACCAAGAAGCTTGTGACCGCATGGAGGATTGGGCGGATGAGAACGGCTATGTTCTCAGTCGTCGTGGCGATAAAAACAAAGGCCAAGCATATTTTTATTGCGCCAAAGTAGGCCGCCAAAAACAGCACAATGGCAACGCAGCCCAATCCGGGGTCCTTCCCGAGGATAGTAGGACGGTGCCAACATATGCACCGGAGTCAAAGGAGGATTGTTGTCCCTTCAACGTGTACATTTCTCGCCGGAAGGATGGCATGCGCAAGGTGTGGTCCGTGAGTCACAAAGGACTCCGCCTAGACCATAACCATCCACCGCAAACGGCCAAGCAAAAAAAATTCCTTGGTCCGGTGAATTTGTCCCGTGAGGATGCCGATATGATCATGAACTTGGGACAAGCCTTCATGCCCCCCCGCAATGTGGTACATTTCATGCGGAACCGCGGTGTCGAGATCACCGCAAAACAGGTGCAGAATATTTATGACGCCAAAGGGTACTCCTCAGCGCTGGATGCGCATGAGTTGGTCAACCGCCTTGAGGAAAAGGGCGAACATGGTCGGTACACCCATGTGGTGAAGGATGACATTGGGAAACTATCCCATGTCTTCTGGATGAGCGTCGAGCAAATTGCTATTGCTTGGCGCTTCCCGTTTCTAATCCTCCGTGATAATACCTATCAAAGTAATAGGTATAACCTGAACATTGGCCTCTTCGTGGGGGTCAACAACTGTGGGCAGTCAGTGCTCATGGGCCAAGCCATTGTCGTGGGCGAAAAAACTCGCGACTTTGAGTACCAGTTTACCCACTGGTTGGCGGCCGTGGGCATCGCGCCCGTGGTCATGTTCACGGATGCATGTGTGAAGGCTTCGGGGGCCGTTGCCACCGTTTTCCCCAACGCCAAGCACTTCTGGTGTTACTGGCACATTGCCAAGAACGTGGCCAAGAACCTGAAAGGCGTTCTTGGCCACGACACTTTCACTAAATTGGTCCGCCTCATGGCCCGCGCACACCGCCAAGTCTCCATTGTTGTCTTTGAGCACATGTGGAATGTTTAAATTCTTGGGGACCCAATCTTTTCAAGTGGACATACATATTTGGGTGCTACGTGGGGGGGGGACAAGGTGCGACGCTGGGCACGCTGTTTTCAGGTGGGTGTGTTCACACGTGGGATTGTGTCCACACAACGGGTGGAGGGCATCCATAGGTGGGCAAAGGAGGGCCGCCTAACCAAGCGGAAAAAGCTGAACGACGTTTTTGACGCACTCATGGTCATTGTGGGGGAGGTGATTTTGAAATGGGACACAGGTGTGACAACGGGCTCCTTTCGCTCCCGGCATGAGACGGCCCAGCAAATTTTTCCAATGCCGTATGAGGCAATGAAGGACCGGCTGACCACATGGGGAAGGGATGAGGCAGCCCATCAGATGGTCCTTTCCTTTGGGTACGACATGAAGAGGCTGCCGGACCACGCATACGAGGCTCTGGCCCCTCCCACCTTGGACAACTGTCCTGACCCCACAAAGGGGGTGGAGGATCTTTTGGAGTACGATCTCCCCCCCAGAATGGTGACCCCCGCGCCTAATGCAGCCATCTTTGAAGTTTCCAGACAGGGAACCAATGTAGCTCACTATGTTCAACTCTCGGGGCCGGTCCGGACCTCCGTTGGATCTATCACCTACACCTTGTACCGTGACCTGGTGTGCACTTGTGCATTTCCTACCATGCTTGGGATGCCCTGTAGGCATTTTTGGCGGGTATTGCGAGACGACGCATTCGCCGCTTTCCACTTGGGCCTTGTGCATTCCCAATATTTCTTGGAGGACCCTCCCATGCATGAGGAGTTGGAGCTTATGTCCCGGAACGTGGTTGGGAAGCTTTACTACAACCATGAGCGTGTCGGTCCTTGTCCCGTGGAGGCACCGAGTGTGGAAGGCATCGTTCCCGAGGGGGAGGGTGAGGCGGCACTACTAGTGCACCAAGGGGAGGTCCAAAGAATAAGGAACCGGTTCCAATTGAGTGCCTTGGCTAGGGAGTTTGTGGATGTGGCGCTTGTTTCGCAAGAACGCTTTGAAGATGCTAGATTTACTTTGCGGACGTGGATTGACACGCAAAGGAAACCATTGGGTGACCTTAAAGCGGACAATCCAGCAAAGGCACCCACCAAAGCACAAAAACGAAAGGCATCGGAGATGGCTACCGGCGGAAAGAAGAAAAAGAAAAACACCGCGGAGCCCGACGTCCCACCCCCCTCCGTACCCCCACCACAAGTGTACGTCACCCCCCCGTTTGTACCCCCCTTCGTCCCCGCTTACCCCCCAATGCCTTTTGCTAACCAACCGATTCATCAAGAGGGGAGTGATGATGTAGTTATGCTTCGCAGGGTGCCCCCCCCTTCCCCATTTACACCCTCCCTTCCGGCTCCACCACCCTCCGGTATTGCCCTTTTGTCTCAGGGTGTGCACTCCTCCCAAGCTACGTCTAGCACCCAATCATTGCAACCCCCAACCCTCCCCTACTTTCAAGCCACCCCAAGTAGTCAAATTCCCATCCCGCATCCATACTTATACACGCAAGGCTCACAAGTCCCATTGTCCATGGGCATGCAATGTTGGCCCCACCCCGGGTTTGTGCCAACAACGGATGCCGCATACTTTCCCTTGGATCAAATTCTGAACCCTTCACCACCGGCGCCCAAGAAAGGGGGCGGTAAAGGCAAGGGCAAGGGCAGAGGCAAGGCAAAGAAGTAATGGAATGCAATCTGAGTGACATCGTGCGAAGACAAGGGGCGCGCTCCCTCGGTTCGACGTGTCCTTGGAACGTGGGTCGTTGGGGTCATGCATGGGGTTAGAGGGCACATGGGGGCCCGTACTGCTCCCCTCCCCCCCCTGAAATGGATTGAATATGGCCCTGCTTGAGGGCCCATGACAAGGGGCGCGCTCCCTCGGTTCATCGTGTCCTTGGCACGTGGGTCGTTGGGGTCAAGCATGGGGTTAGAGGGCACATGGGGGCCCGTACTGCTCCCCTCTCCCCCCTGGAATGGATTGAATAAGGCCCCGCTCGGGAGCCCACCACAAGGGGCACGTGGCACCCATTCCCCTTATCCCACCGTCAACTTCCTCTTCTTACCCACGCGTGCCTTTGGTTGCTTGTGTGCAACCCCCTTACGCCCCTCGCCCCCCGACACCCATTGGGCCAACCACACCCTTTGTTGCACCCTGCCGGTGCGCTTGGCCTCCGTCCTAACCTTCTCCCATCTCCCCTCGGACACGAACTTTTGGATTTCCCCAAAACGTCCCCCCAGAGTAGGGCACAACACACCCAAACGGCACGCGCAACGACTCCTCACCCGCAAGCGCCAACGCAAGGTACCCCACCCAAGACAATGTCACGAGGGGAGGCTCATCCGTCCGGGCCTCCACCATGGCCGTCACCTCGTCGCACACGGCGCCCAGCTTGCCGGAGGGCCGCTGGCCCGGCCTACGCGCCATGCCCCCCCCCCATGCAGCCAACATGGCAACATCCCCCCACATCTCGGCAACGGTCATGAACTCCACGCCCGCGCCGACTCCAGGGAGGTCCTCAAGGGGGACGTAATGTCCTCCCTTGATCCAATGCGCCACAATGCGTGCCAAAAGCAACGCACATTGCGCAACCCCCCTATTTCCGTCCCTCCGCACTGAAAGCTTTGTCTCCCGCTTAGGAGGGGACACCCAAAAGTGGACCGGGGGCATTTCGGTGCACCCCGGGACCCCCTCAAACATAGTGCCGAGGTGGGCACATATGTACTCCACCTTGGCATACCCCGCACCCTCACGTCCCCCAAGTCCCCCTTGTCCCAAAAGTTTTTGCGCACCGCCCAGGCCCAATGGGTGCGCAAGGGGCAGGAGGAGCTCGCAGGGCACCTCCCACTGCACCTCCTCGTTTGCCCATGCGGGCAAACCCCGCTCTTCTCTGTCCTCCGCGACCTTGACGGTCGCGAAGTCAGAAATCCCGAAAAAAAATGTTTCGGGTTGGTCCCCCTCCCCCACCCCCGGAACATTGCGGAATGTTCCTGCCGCTTTTTGGTGTTCTTTTTGGCGTCCCAAAAAGAACTAATAGTAACTTGAGGGCAATACCATTCCCCCATGAAGGTATTGCCCTCCTCGTCACCCACAACCACCGCCGGGGGGTCCCATGTGGGGGGCAATGCGCCACCCTCGCGAACCCCGCGGCGCCACCTCGCGAAGGGGGGTCCCTGGCAGACCTGGCGCACGATGTACGTGTCGCGCGGGCCTGTGCTTTGGGGCCGGGGAACCACGGCCTGCAAGACCTTGACGTTGGCGTCGAAGGTCTCCCCCACACTGAACTGCACGAGCTCGCGGTCCTTGGGGTCGGCGATGGCCAGCACCTCGTCCTTCTGCATGGTGCTGACCAATGCTGATAAAAGGATACATGCAGTAAAGTGTGCCAACGACAAGAGGCGCGCTCCAAAACCCCACTCCGAGGTTGTGTCACCTAACCCAAACAAAACCTAAACCCGCTTCTATACACATATGGGCTCGTAATGGGCCATTGCTAAGGCCTCAAAGACGAGAGGCGCGCTCCCAAACCCCACTGCGAGGTTGTGTCACCTAACCCAAACAAAACCTAAACCCGCTTCTATATGCATATGGGCCCGTAATGGGCCATTGCTAACGCCTCAAAGACGAGAGGCGCGCTCCCAAACCCCACTCCAAGCTTGTGTCACCTAACCCAAACAAAACCCAAACACGCTTCTATGCACATATGGGCCCGTAATGGGCCATTGCTAACGCCTCAAAGACGAGAGGCGCACTCCCAAACCCCACTCCAAGCTTGTGTCACCTAACCCAAACAAAACCCAAACACGCTTCTATGCGCATATGGGCCTGTAATGGGCCATTGTCACGGCACGGCAAAGAGGATGGGGAAGGCACATACCTGACTCCTTACGTTTCGCTTCCTCCTCACGGTCCTTGGCTTCCTTTCGCTCCTTCATCCTCCGAATGAGCTCCTCCGCACCCTTTCTCCCTAAACAAACCAACCAACAAATGTACAATGTGCGGGAGGGAAGAGGGGCAAACAAGAAAAAATGCACAATGAACACAAAAAGGACAAGCAAACAAGTGACGCCACCACGGGGATACCTCGCTCGCTTGGCGTCTTGGGTGCACCCTCGGCACCTGGCTCTGGCGAACGGCGTCTCCCCTCCCAGTCCTTCTTCCTTTGCTCCATTGTTGCTGTAAACAAGGGTTGACGGTGAAGGAACGGAGCCATGTAACACGTGCCATGGTGCAATGGTGCGTAGCGCTGCATACCACGTTCCGCCTCGGTTCGTGGTTCCGGGGAGTGCTTTGGCGTGCCCCGCGGAGTTGGACTTGCACTTGGACTATGAGTACGAGCAATGTCAGCCAAGCGCTCAATCTCAATCTCCTCTTGCCATTGCGCGTGTGGGTCGTCTGGTTGGGGTCGTTGCGCGTGAAGTTGGTGACGTTGTCGGTCGCCAAGGCTGTCATACCAATTGACATGCCACGATTGGGCCCCATCAAAGGCGACCTCATCCAGAAAGATGTCCTTGAATTATGCCCTAGATATTTTGATGTATTCCTGCAGGTTTTGTAGTTGAAAACCCAAACCAAAGCAGCAAGGAGAGCAAGGACAGGATGTGGATCGAATCAATGATTGTTTTTGGAATCCAGTGTAACACAGAAGGGCTGCAGATAGACAAAGCAGGTTTATACACAAAGATTCAATCACAAATGGATAATACAAAAGATTTTATATGAAAATTGGTCTGACTCTTGCCTCAGAGGTTGCAATGGGCACTTCATGTGCACTCTTTTGGGTGAAATGGTGCTGGTTAGGACTGAGGGGCATAGATGTCAGGACCACACAGAAAATGACTTGGCCAAGCAACTGAAGTCAGAAACAGTTACAAAGTAGGACCACAATAAGTGGTAGAAACAATTGAGTATAGGGGTCTTGGGGTGGGAGACCACTAGGCTTAACCTCCAAGGCGTAAGGCATGTAATGCCTGTTTTATTTCGGTATATCCTCCATGAAGGAAGGTACCTCCGCTCAGTTGAGTGGTAGGGGTGAACTTCATGGGGGGCTAGGGTCACAACCCTAGTTACTTTGAGAAAGTGTACTTTAGGCAACTAAAGAGGGATAAAAACACTTAAGTTTGTCTTAGCATCAACAAAGGGTTTTAAGGGGGGCTTAGCCTGGATCAAGCCCTCCAAGAAAGACATGGCAGTGACTTTTTCTTACTCATCCTCCTCTGCAACACAAAGAATAGGTAGGATGGAGGTAGGATAGGGAAGCACGCATTTTGCATGAAAATGACGTGAAACGCACAACCAAATCGAAATGTTTGCAACCACATACCATCCGGGTGGGACCACCAATATTCCCTGGGAGTCCATGCATCCGTCTCGTACGCCTTTTCCGGCAACTCGATTTCCTTGCCTCCCTTCCCAATTTTTCCCTTCCATGGCTTCTTAAATCCTTGGGGGGGCAGCACATGAGGTTCGTGGGGCGGCGATGGGGGTATTTGGATGGGTGCGCTGATTGGGTGGGGACCCGGAGCCTGGTCTGCGTCCTCGGGGTCCTTCCAGTCCCAAGCAGCAGTGGCAGTGGCTTTGGCAGACATAGTTTTGCGAAATTAAGAGCTACAGAGCGCTAGGAAATGCACATCCCTTAACCTGGCAGGCATCCTTAGATTCAACCACAGCATTGTAATGTTCTGACACATCCACACTTTTGTGCCAAGGAAGCAAATGTATTCAAGCAATGGATTTTGCAAAAATTCATGTTTGAACGACAAATTTTTGGCACCGCGGCCGTTTCAGATCCAGTGGGCCGTTTCAGATCCAGTGCGGTAGCGTAAATGCGGTTTTGGCCGCAGAATGCGCCACAAAATCATAGGTGCTAGTTAGCTAAGCTAGTAGGACCAAGGACAAAGGCTCAAATATTCCTTAAATTACCTCAGAAAATGCATTAACCTTACCAAAAACATCCTCATCACTTCATAGAAGCCTATCACACTGTAGGTACCCTTGAAAAACAGTGTAATGTACCGTGAATGATGTCCCTTCGATGGGGCATTCCTCAAAAGTCGCCGGCGTGCGACGAAGACCTTTGGAAAAAGTTTGGGGGTAGTGGGGTTTGAACCCAGGACTCCCTCCCTAGAGCACATGTGTCTGCCCACTAGGGTACAGTCGAACGCTCTAATGCGGACGGCTATCGCTGTATAAACAGCGTTTTAGTATACGTCCTGACCAAGGGCCAGGGCGGAGCAATACTCCCAATGGAGGACACAAACCCCCAGGAGCTGGAAAAAATAGAAAATGTAACCAGCAGGGAGTGATTCCTGCGGTTTAGCGGAAGGGGTTGCGATTTAGCAAGTGAAATCGTTAAAAATCGACGAAACCACGCGGGAAATCGTCATTTTTACACATAACTCAAAGTCGCAGACAAGCGCAAAGGAAGCGGACTCCAGGAAAAGGGTTGCGCAAGCGTAAACGGCTTTTGGAAAAGAAGGTGTGAGCCGTAATTTTTAAAGTTTTAAAGGAAATTTTTGCACAGTTGCATCAAAATTTTTATAAACTTCAGAGTCAAGTATTCAAATTCAGCCCACACCACAGAGCAGGTCAACAACCCATCTCTCAGGTATGTCAGTGTCACCTCACACTCACGCATTGAGTTCGTGTTGGTTGTTTCGTCAAAACGTTGGGGTTGTCAACGCTGTGCTCGTTGGGGGGTCGGTTGTTCTTCTCTCGTGCTCTGCACAGGTGAAAAGAGGAATGAAAGGTATGTGATGCGAATGGAGCGCGCAGCGCGCACGTAGGGTTATAATATGCGCTGTGCTCGCGATGCATGTGCCTAATCGAGGCATCCACACGCTGTGACGCTTTACCTGTATCCCAAATTCACCCTTGTTTTCCTTTTCACAGGTAAGTAAAGAAAGCGTTTGTTCGTGTGCGGCCGCGGCGTTAAAGTAGGGTTGCTTAAAACGCTTAGGCTTGTTTTGTGTTCGTTTCAATTCGGCATTCACACGATGCATGGTGAGTAAGGTAGGTTAGCCCAGGAGGAGCTCACCTCCTGGTTGACTCAGTGGTTCAGCCTCCCGTCCCTGCGTGCACATGATGCATTCAAGGGTAGGCCACGCGAATTGCGCACGGTAAACCTTGTTTAGGTTACCCAGAGGCTCCTCGGTACGTCCTTTAAGAGAACCTGAGGAGTCTGTTAGAGCTTGCTTGCTTGACAGGGGAGCTGATCCGTCAGCGTGTTTGCGGACAGTGTATTATAGGTCACACTGAGAAGGGTATAATACCTGGAGTGTGGCTTGGTTCCTCCGCCGCAAACACCCCTTCATTTGCCTCTGTTGTACAGGTGGGAGAGGTTAAGGGTGATTGGTGCACGCAGCAGCTGCCTTCGGCGGCTATCCATTTTTCTGCCCCAGCAAAACAGGGGCGCTGATCACAAATCAAATCACTGTGCCTCAGCCAGTAGTGGCCAGGGCAGTCCGACCTCAACGACATCTGCGCTGTGCACGCAACGAGAGCACCCCTTCCCTCCAAGCCCTAGCAGGGGAAACGCGTTGTGGCGTCCCCTGTTAGGCCACAGCTGCTTAGGAGCGCTGTGTTCTCTTGTCTTCTTCACAGGAGGGCCATTAGGGCCTGAGTGATCTTCGACAGCAGCACCCAGTAGTGTGTGTAGGGGTTAGGGTCAGCAGGCCTGGCAGGAGGTGAGTGCAAGTGATGAGTGCTCACCCTGCCTTCGAAGGCCGGTGCTGGCGTTAGTGAGTGTAGTGTAGTGGTGTCTCCTGTCCCGCGTGCTTTTCCTCGTGGGCAGGGGAGTGCGTTAGCTTTTGGCCTGTAGCAAAAATGGGCGTTTTGTATGCCCTTAGCACACTTGGCCACCCCTCCCCTCTAGTAGGTAGGGCTTTTGCCGTCTTACCCCAAGGATAGGCGCCAGCACAGAAATTGGGCGCCATAGGAGTGGTAATAGTACCTGATTAGGACCTTCGGTCCGACGTCAGCTAAGCCCGGTCTTCGGGAGCCACGCTGGGGAGAGAAGTGAGACACACACAGACATACGTAGCACACATAGGGGTATGGTAAACCCAGTAAGGAAGGGTAGAACCCCATGGGTCTGGACCAGTCAGGGGTCCTAACTGTGGGCTCGCTTCTCCCCAAGGAGGGAAGACACACCTTGCCTCATAACACCTTGCTTGTCATTCCCCCCTGGTGTAGTAAGCCACCGTTCTTCGTTGGCTCACCAAGGTCATTACATTAGGGCAGTACCCATGCAACACATGGTCAACAAGGCACACACTCGCTGGGAGGCTGCAATCATGATAAGCGGTCACCTGGCTCACGCTGGAAACCATAGGCATGGGTCTGCAGGGCACAGACTGACACAGGGAGATTAGTTTCGCTTCTTACGCTGGGACATAGTCTCAGCATGGGTTAGGAGCTGCCCCTCGTTCTTCTCAACGAGGTAAGTGCGGAAGATGGGGTTGATACTCCCATCTGGTTGTATGAAGGCTGACATAGGTTCCCAGGTCGCCTCAGACAACCCATAGCCATCCCACAGGGTAAGGAATTTCCAACCCTGTTTATACTCGTGGCGAGCAATACCTGCAACCACGTAGTAACCATCGACTGCCATCTCATCGGCAGTCATCTCTTCGAGTTCGTCTGCCTCCTCTGGACTGGCAGCGTTCTCTAGGTCTATACGTTCCATCTCACTGTCGCTAAGGCGCCACTCATCCCAAGACAAGTCGTCAGGGGAGTGATAGTGCCTCAACTGCTTAGGTGCACATAGCAGTTCACCACCTAGACGTGGACTGCACCTGACATGGATCCTGGATCCATCTATCCTGATGATACGATAGGGTCCAAAGTAAGGGTCCTGTAGGCAGTTACGTGGCCAGGAGGGTAGGCGTGAATGGTGTACCAAATCAAGGTCACCAACCTTGAAGCTGGCAGGTCGCCGTAGGCGGTTCCGTCGGCTCTGTTCACGGTCACGAATGTGCCTCAGGTTAGTACCAGCCTGATTAGCCAGAGACTGCTTGTGTTCCAGCCAATCTCCCACAGGGCTCTTGAAGTCCTCAGGAAAGGGGGTTTTGAAGAACCAAGCAGGTCGTCCTCCATGGAACAGTTCGTGGGGGGTGAAACCCGTAGAAGAGCTCCGCTGTGAGTTCATGGACAGCACTGCCCAGGGCACTAGGCGTACCCAGTCCTTGGTGCGCTCCTGTCTTATCAGGATTCTTAAGTTTTGCTCCACCACACGGTTCTGTCTCTCACAGAGAGGGTTAGACGTGTGGGTATAGGGCACACCTGTGGTTACCTCCACGTTGAGGGTATTTAGCACTCGTTTGTACCAGCCCGTGTCACTGCGGATGCGTACATCTTCATCAGAGTGCACCTGCTTAGGTGCTCCATAGGGTTCGAACCATTGTTCGACCAACATTTTCACAGTATGCTCACTTGTGATTTTCTTATTACAAGGGAACACTCGGGTGAAGCGAGATAGACCACAGGTGGCCACGAGGCAACTATCATAGCCGCCAAAGCGTGGTAGGCCGTGGATGAAATCCACGTAGAGAAGAGAGTTAGCACAATAGGGTACGAGTAAGCTGGAGATCAGGCCCCTATCCCTACTGTCGCTCTGCTTGCTGGCATGACAGCCACAAGCATCCACAATGGTCTGCATACGCGACCTCAGTTCAGTCAGGGTTAGACTAGAGTAGAAACACTCACGGAAGAAGTCCACTGAGCGATTAGCGCCAGTGTCACCAGAACTGAGATGGGACCACTGTAGGCAGCCATCCAGTCGTGCTTCAGGCACAACAATTCGGTCCTCGTAGAAGAGGTACTGATTGTTTTTATACCACTGGTGCCCGTCAATGACACGGGGTTCGAGACCAGTGCTGAGGGTTTGGAGTATTTCTTCATACTCTGACTGATAGTCGGTTAGACTCCAACCCTCCAGGATTCCAGCAGTGTGCATGGACAGGTCAAGCTGGACATCCATACGCTGGAAAGCCTCTTTGGCGAGCGCCTCAGAGCTCTCACCAATAAGCGCATCGAAGTTGTTGCGCGATATATAGTCAGACAGTTCATTCTTAATCCCGGGGATATGATGCACTGTCAGCCTGAACTGGCTCAGGTAAGTCCACCACCGTTTTAGCTTTGCTTTTTCTTGTTGTGGGCCCTTCTGAAAAGACTTCACAGGCTCCTGGTCACACAGCCAGACAATAGGGTTAGATCCCAGGAGTCGGGATTGTGACGATAGCACCAACATACCGGCCAGGAGTTCCTGGTCATAGGTGCTGTAGTTGGAACGCGCTTGGTTCCATTTCCAGTTCCAGTGTCCTAGTGGTACCAGTCGCCACTCACTGGTAGGATAGTCATGTTTCAACGAACCATCACGGTTCAGTCCAGTAGTACGATAATAGCAGTGGGTTAGTTCAGCGGGGTTAAGCTCCTGCCATTGATAGATCGTACCTCCCCCCCCTACATCACTGGCATCAGTGATCAGGACTATCTCGCCCTCAGGGCGGGGCACTCCCAGGCAGTTGGAGGAGGCAATCTTCTTCTTCAACTCCTGGAAACACTCTTCCTCTCTGGAGGTCCACCTCCAGGGAGTAGTTCTCTTGATCAGGTCAGTGAGGGGTGCAGAGGAGTAAGTAAAATTGTGGATGTGACGCCGATAGAAATTACTGGCGCCCACAAAACTCCTCACATCGTGTAGACCCGTCTTAGGGTCATCGCGAATCTGCATGTCCTGTAGGGGCTGCATCTTAGACGCGGCTGGTTTCCACCAGCCATACCCCACGTCGAAACCCAAATACACCATCTCTTCTTTCATAAACTCACATTTTTCGAGTTTGATTCGGAGATGGTTTTCTTGACAGACAATGAAAAATTCACGGAGGAGAAGGACATGGTCCTCCTTGGTATTAGTACCCAAACTCACGTCCTCGATGTGAGCCTCCATTTCTGCACCCCGAGAAATCAACTCTTGTACTAGAGGCCTGCGCCTCAGTATGTACAAAATTTGTTCATAAGCTCCTGGAAGAGCGCTGGGGCATTAGCCACCCCGAAAGGCATAACCTTCCACTTGAAGACAGGACCCTTAGGGGTTATAAAGGCCAACAGCTCCTGAGCTGCGGCGGTTAGGTCCACCTGCCAGAAACCAGAGCGTTTGTCCATTTTGGTCTTATACCTGCATTTGGCAATACGCTCCAGGGTGTTTTCCATGTTAGGAATACTCCCTGAGTGGTTCTGGGTTTTCTTGTTGACCTCACCATAGTCTACAACAAGACGTAGGGCAGTCGACCCTGGTTTGGCAACAAGGAAACAGGGACTGCAGTGATGGGGATAGTCCCCGTGTTTATACTCTTCAACGAGGCCAGCATCAATGCATTCTTGGATCTGGCGCTCCATTTCTTCAACCTGTTCCTGTGGAGCGGGATAGGGACGACGCCTCACTCGCGTCTTTTCAAATTCTGGTTTCAATTTCAGGTCCATCTGGACCAGTTTTTTACAAGAAAGGGGAGGCGGCAAGGCGCCGAACACCTCCTCATAGGTTATCAGCAGTTTCTTCAGGCGGGGGTCAAGGTTAAGACTCTCGAGTTTCTGAAGGAAATCCTCCTCAGCATGGAGGTTGCTTTTTCCATGTTCTTTCTTTTTATGCCGATCAGCAGTTTCGGCTGGCACAGTACCATCGTCCCACTCAGGAGGACATTGCTGCCCATAGTGTAGAGAATACACTAGAGGTATCTCAGGATCAGGCAGCGTATAGGACTCATCGTCCTCCTCAGACCAGATGGAGTATTTCCAGGTCTGTCTGAGGTATTGCAGCCGCTCTTGGCGTTCAATACCTTCGGCCTTCAGGTACAACAGCCGCCGGAGTTCTTGAGTGTCATGCTCAGACAATGGCATGTTATTAGCAGCAGGCCGCGCCAGAGCATCAGCACTCCGGGCCACGGGTTCACCTGTGTGCACAGGCTGCATGTGTAGCACTGGCTTCCCAACAGGGGAAGCGGGTTCAGAGGTTGACTCTAGATCTACTTCCTCTAGCAACAGCTGGGCTAGGAAAGCACTATGTTTTAGGTCAACACAGCTGGGATCAACAGAGGGAATAGTGCTGGCGATCTCAGACAGTTGGTCGTCAGCATCCTCTTTTACAGCTGCAGGTTCCAGATAGTCATCAGGAGACTCACACCCTGTAAGTGTGGCCGATAGGTGCTCAGGAGATCGATTTTTGAGATCATAAAGGGTCAGGCCACGATTTTTGGCCATGACCTCTTTTAGTAGCACCTGGTCTAGGTCACACAGGGGTACAGGATTGAGAGATCCATCGACGATGGACAGGAAACTGGCCCACTCAGGGGCCTGCATAGCTGTGTCTGAGTCCTCAGGCACATAGATGGGGCCGTCGGGGAGTTGCACTCTTCCCACGGTCATTCGATCTAGCATACGGCGCCAGTAAGCATGTTCACCAGAGCAACCCCAGTCAGGGGTGCACATAACAACCCTTCCTCCCTCATAAGCGATTTTGGTTAGAACCTTCGCGAGCAGGGAGAAGGGAGGGTTAGCATACGCTAGGCCCATTGCTTTCCAGAAGAAACGGAAAGCATTGTTCAGTTGTTTCGAGCAGTACAACTGCATGATGTGCTGTTGTTGGCTCGCAAACAACTCCACCTGGATCTCATCCAGGTTTACCTGAAGGGCCGCCAGTCCATTTTCAAGAACGTGACGGGCCAGTTGGTAGTTTTCAGTACGATAGTTCGTCTTGGCTGCGTAGCGCAGCCCAGACTCTTTTCGTCCTGACAGCTCCAAAGGAACGGAGAATAGCCCACTGCCAAAGTCGCAGTGCAAAGAATAGGGACGCTGTAGGGACAGCATTTTCACCTGGGGGTTTCTTCGTAGAAAGTCGGTGCCAATGACGATGTCAAAGGCGTCAGTGTCCAACACTCTGCAGTGTTGGGTCACGGTTTCGTTGCCCAGACATATAGTCACATCGACCCCCCCCAAAGAATGGATGGTACGCCCATCCCCTACTCTTATGTCCACGGTCTTAGTTTTCTTGAAAGTTTTAAGCAGGCGCCAGGCCACTACGGAAAGTGCTGCACCGGTATCAAGCACCGCTCCAAAAACCTGATCCCAGATTTTCACGAGGATCCAGAAAACCAAGTCCTCCTCTTCGGAGCCGCCCCCCTATTCCTCATCAGGGAACTTCACATCCACCCCTGCAGCCATGAGGGACTTGGCCATCCAGGCCAAGCGCCTCTTCTTTGAATTATTCCCCTCAGGGGTAGCGTTATCCCCTTGGGGGCGTTTCTTGGAGTCACCTGCGGCAGGAGCGGGTGTAGCAGCAGGAGTGGGTGTTGCAACGGGCGCTGATGAGCGCCTCTGGGGGTTAGGGGGTCCAGTTTTGCCACCCCCCTTGCCACCTCCTTTACCTTTATCCCCATTCGGGGGATTTCTGTCGGGCGTCTGGGTCTTCTGGCGTTCCGCCTCTTGACGCTTGAGTTTATCACTCTCGCGTTTCTTGATGTGGCATTCGTCCTCGTAGTGACGACGTTTGCCACAGTAACCACAGGTGATGGTACACCTGAAGTGGTCCTGATGGGTCACAGTTTTCCCATCTTTGGTATGCTGCTGACGTTTCATCTGCAGCATACAGCCACTGCGGAGATCGCAGTCAGAGGCATGACAAGGTCCCCCCTTGTCATTCCCAGGTCTGCAGTAGAACAAGGGGGGTGTGCCTGCATCAGGTTGAACCTCGTTCATGGCACGTAGGTTGCCCCTCCCTTTACCACCTCCCTGGTTGGTGTTAGTGGGATTTTTATGCCCCTTCCCTTCGCCACGTTCGGGGGTAGGGGTACCACCTCATCCCAAATGCTTCTTGAGGAATTTCTCCATGTGGGAGTCATTCTCTCTCTCAAGAGCTAGCTCAATCAAGAGATCCACCAGTTCATCGTACGAGTGGGTCGTGCTCTTCCTCTCAGAGGTGGAGCGGCAATCATCCCACGTACGCTGGGGGATCTTACTCATGAGCCACAGGTGGGGCTCAGTGGCTCCGTAGGAGCCCAAGTTCATCCTCGAAAACAAGTACTCCAAGTTGCACACATACTCAGAAATTCGCGCAGCGGATGGAAACTCAGGGAGCATAGGTAGCTCCTCGATCTGTGTGCGTACGCTGAAGTCAGTCTCATAGACTGGGAATGTTTTCTCCAACCTCAGGAGTACCTCTGCCCAGGTAGAACAGGTTTTCACAATCTGTTTTACCTGTTTTTGCAAAAACTTCTTTTTGCATGAGCGTTTTAGCAGTGAACATTTGGTGGCCACATCCACATGGGATTGGCGAGTCAACAAAAGGAACTCTGCAAATTCTTCTGCCCATTTGGGCAGATTTTTGGGGTCGAACTCCGGCAGTTCCAGCTGGATGTTCGCCTGGGCAATAGGTCTGCCCGTCTTCCCACCCCCCGGAGTTAGGCCTGAAGGTGACACGCCGGCAAGAGGTGCCAGGGCTGACAGGCCTCTTCTCTCAATCTCTGTGACAGGCACGTCCTGTAGATCAGCCATAGGCACTGTCCTGGCACGGGGGTGAAAGGGGCTGGGGCAGGTGACCTTAGGCAACAGCCTTGAGACCCTTGATCTCTTGAGATCTTCGGCCAGGGTACTCAGTCCTGGAGAGAGAGAGGGCAACTCTGGCTTGGGTAAGGGTTCTGCAATACCCAGTTTAGCCTTAATGGCCTCCGATAGGGCCGTCACATCTGGATCTTCTGATCCAGACAGGAGTTTGGCCAACAGCTCGGCCGTATGATCCAGGGCACCGTAGGTTGGCCTTGGATGATGTTGTTCTTCGACTCGAGTAGGGCCCACTTCGGGAGCCCTTGGGGTTGGACAACATGGTCTTGGATACTCAGGTCTTAGTCGTCTTGGCAGGGATGCAGTGGACGGAGGACCAGAGTGTGCGTAGGACCCTAGGTCTGTACGTGGTCTTGATCCATGTACAGCCAATGGCTCCTCTCCATCTTCCCCACGGATGGATTTGTAGTACTCCTCATGTAGGATGTACTCATCCATCTTCTTACTCAGTTCCTCATACTCCTCAGGTCCTTCAATCGCTGTGGATGATGAAGCCGGACAATTGGATCTGGATACTGAGGCAGCTACACGTCTGTGGAGTGAAGCAGGGCCAGGGTACCGGGGATTGCGTCTACGGAAAGTTGGGTCCTTGGTTTCCATCTGTGGGTTTTCCAAACGCCCCAAAAGTACCGGCGCCGCAAAAGAACCTCAGTTTCACCACTGCAAAAACCCGAAAGTCCTGCTGCTCATGATTTTTGAAGCCGATGATCTCGAATTACGCTGCCAGAGTTTCGCTTAATCCTGCTTGGGGACGGATCAACAGAAAAGCAAATCGATAGAGCACACGGCAGTAGCGACAGAACACGTTGCACCATACTGCTCCATCAGACTGTCATTGCGCTGAACTCGTATTGCCAGCTACGAAAAGTTCTAGGACTTTTGCCAAGTCCTGCTGCTCCATGACACAATCCGAGCTGTGTGCAAAAAAAACAATAATGCATAATAATAATAATAATGCATAATGCACGCTATATTTCACGCAATACTTCGTACAATCTCGATTCAGTGTCCTGATCACGACACGCAAGCGCTGGAGCGTGCGCCTATATTCTGCTGTGCGCGCGTGTTCTTCGACGCTGTCGGGGCGGCTCTGAGTAGCCATCGAGGCAGGACAGACCAAGGGTCTGATTCTGCGTCACCCCCCTCTCAGGAACGAACTGCAGGGTCCGCAGGTCGCTCCGAACTCCCTACCGGCCGACCTGACACCCACATGCCATCGTATACACCTCACAGCACCGACCATGGTGCCGCTCTCGCTCCTCAAGGCTGTCGGTTACCTTGCGGCGTGGTGTGTGGTCATTGCGGAATGTCAGCCGTGGGAGGCTGCACACATACTGTATATTGCGACAGGTGAACAAAAGCGCAGTATATAATATAATAAAAAAACTTGGATCATGGAACAGACTGAACTCTAGTCCGCACGCGCTGCAGACCAAAGTTAATTAAAATCCCAGACACAGGTTTAGCCACGAGGATGCGTCGGCAACGTCGGTGACAGCTCTCGGAGGATCGAGGCGCTGCTGGTGGCTTCAGGGTCGATGTCCGCCTTCGGTTGCATCCAGGCCCCATCGGTTCGCGGGAATCAACCAGGCCCGGCTGGCTCCACGGCGGGCGCCGTTTCCTTGGTCAGGTCCTACCTCACGCGCTGAACCGTGCTCCAGGCGAAAATCCACGAACCCGCACGCTGGTCACACTGTGCCGCCAAAAGTCCTCTCAGCGCCAACCGGCGTCGCAGTTGAAGTTGTCGGCGCACCATGATGGACCCAACGGCCATCTTCTGGCGTCCAAGGGTGCCGTTCCGGACGATCTTCAGTCAGTTGAGCACGGAAATGGCAATATACTAGAACTTTTCTGAAGCAGGGCCAGGGTACCGGGGATTGCGTCTACGGGAAATTGGGTCCTTCGTTTTCATCTGTGGGTTTTCCAAACGCCCCAAAAGTACCGCCGCCGCAAAAGAACCTCAGTTTCACCACTGCAAAAACCCGAAAGTCCTGCTGTTCATGATTTTTGAAGCCGATGATCTCGAATTACGCTGCCAGAGTTTCGCTTAATCCTGCTTGGGGACGCATCAACAGAAAAGCAAATCGACAGAGCACACGGCAGTAGCGACAGAACACGTTGCACCATACTGCTCCATCAGACTGTCATTGCGCTGAACTCGTATTGCCAGCTACGAAAAGTTCTAGGACTTTTGCCAAGTCCTGCTGCTCCATGACACAATCCGAGCTGTGTGCAAATAAAACAATAATGCATAATAATAATAATAATGCATAATGCACGCTATATTTCACGCAATACTTCGTACAATCTCGATTCAGTGTCCTGATCACGACACGCAAGCGCTGGAGCGTGCGCCTGTATTCTGCTGTGCGCGCGTGTTCTTCGACGCTGTCGGGGCGGCTCTGAGTAGCCATCGAGGCAGGACAGACCAAGGGTCTGATTCTGCGTCAGGAGGTGACTGAAGCTGTCTCCACCGTGTGCTGCTAAGGCCTCGGTGGTAAGGCCTTTACTTTCTTCCGCCCTTCTGCGTTCTGGATCTCCTTGGGACCCAGATGCGCCACTGAGATGATGTGGAGCTCGGTAAGGTGGTTCACTCATTGGGTGGGCCATGCTGCCCATTTGCACTTGGACAGTTCGGATGGGCCAGGTCCTGACGCTTGGCGTGGACATGATGAACTTGTTGTTGAGCTTTTGTGCTGCACTTCTTCTCAGGGTCGTTTCAAAAGGTCACAAGGGACTGTCTCTGCTACCGGAAAGATGTCCTTGAATTATGCCCTAGATATTTTGATGTATTCCTGCAGGTTTTGTAGTTGAAAACCCAAACCAAAGCAGCAAGTAGAGCAAGGACAGGATGTGGATCGAATCAATGATTGGTTTTGGAATCCAGTGTAACACAGAAGGGCTGCAGATAGACAAAGCAGGTTTATACACAAAGATTCAATCACAAATGGATAATACAAAAGATTTTATATGAAAATTGGTCTGACTCTTGCCTCAGAGGTTGCAATAGGCACTTCATGTGCACTCTTTTGGGTGAAATGGTGCTGGTTAGGACTGAGGGGCATAGATGTCAGGACCACACAGAAAATGACTTGGCCAAGCAACTGAAGTCAGAAACAGTTACAAAGTAGGACCACAATAAGTGGTAGAAACAATTGAGTATAGGGGTCTTGGGGTGGGAGACCACTAGGCTTAACCTCCAAGGCCTAAAGCATGTAATGCCTTTTTTATTTCGGTATATCCTCCATGAAGGAAGGTACCTCCGCTCAGTTGAGTGGTAGGGGTGAACTTCATGGGGGGCTAGGGTCACAACCCTAGTTACTTTGAGAAAGTGTACTTTAGGCAGCTAAAGAGGGATAAAAACACTTAAGTTTGTTTTAGCATCAACAAAGGGTTTTAAGGGGGGCTTAGCCTGGATCAAGCCCTCCAAGAAAGACATGGCAGTGACTTTTTCTTACTCATCATCTTCTGCAACACAAAGAATAGGTAGGATGGAGGTAGGATAGGGAAGGCACGCATTTTGCATGAAAATGACGTGAAACGCACAACCAAATCGAAATGTTTGCAACCACATACCATCCGGGTGGGACCACCAATATTCCGTGGGAGTCCATGCATCCGTCTCGTACGCCTCCTCCGGCAACTCGATTTCCTTGCCTCCCTTCCCAATTTTTCCCTTCCATGGCTTCTTAAATCCTTTGGGGGGCAGCACATGAGGGTCGTGGGGCGGCGATGGGGGTACTTGGATGGGTGCGCTGATTGGGTGGGGACCCGGAGCCTGGTCTGCGTCCTCGGGGTCCTTCCAGTCCCAAGGAGCAGTGGCAGTGGCTTTGGCAGACATAGTTTTGCGAAATTAAGAGCTACAGAGCGCTAGGAAATGCACATCCCTTAACCTGGCACGCGATGCATCTGTCCGCCCTGTCAGAAATGTACTGTGATAAAACAAAAAGGTTTTCAGTTCTGTCAAAATTTGATGTGGATGCGCGTGCGCAATGTGGGCAGATCCTTTAGTCCTACGCGTAGTCCTAAGCCGTACTAGCAATCGGCCCGCGCAAATGCGCGGGTTGCAAACAAAATTTATAGAGTGATAGGGCCGCGTCCTCACAGTTGGGTATCCAGCCTACGCGGTGATCCTATCAGGGTTTGCACTGGTCCCATGGGTAGGGATGGCAGAGGCTCCGCATTGATCTTGTTGTCGGCCCATCACTCAGAGTATGAGACGTTGAAGTTGGATGGCATGTACGGTGTGAACTGTGGAAGATCTCAGTCCAATATTTCCGGCCAAACGATGTTTTCAATGACTCCATAGTTGTTTGCGTCAACCTGCAAGTCCGCTGCTGTCCATACTTTGATAGCGCTTGAATTTCCGCAGCGCGATAGAGCAACATAAACTTGACCATGTGAAAACGGTCGGGTTGCCAATAAGAGACCCACTTTGGAAAACCTCTGACCTTGGCTTTTGTTAATGGTCATACAGAAGGCTAACTTTACAGGAAATCGGCGACGAATGAATTTGATAGGGGGATCATCATCATCAAATACAGTGAGATTAATCCGGGGTATGCAAACGGAGTTTCCCTTCTGTGTTCCTGTTAGCACCGTTGCTTGGATTGTGTAGCGAAGACACGAAGTAACACTCAATCGGGTGCCATTCATAAGGCCAGCAGCACGATTCAAGTTGCGGATGAGTATTATTGGTGCTCCAACCTTAAGATTGAGGCGATGTTGTGGCATTCCTGATGGGAGTAACGTGTTTACGAAGTCGTTTGGGTAAATGTTGGATTCGGCTTCAGAATCTTCGCCAAAAAAGTCAGCTGACTCATAAACATGTAAATCACGGGGACCCCAGGGATGATGCCTGTTTGACGGGGGGCAAACGAGAGGTCGTGGATGCCATAGACACCGCACTTCACTGTAGGGCCTACGGTCGGGAATGAAGCGACTTGCACACATGAATACCTACGTGGAGCGATGAGTGCACCGGACAAGGTATTGCACCAGTGATGCAATGCCCGCAGGAAGTTCGCTCCAAGCCACTCGGAGACATAGAGAAAACCCCAGGGGATTTGCAGAAATTGATTGACGCATGTGCCATGCTGTGAAGCGCCGGCGCTGGCGCTTCTGATAACATTGACGGATAGCGTTAACAGGTGGTTCTGGCAGTAGTTACAGGCGGTTAGCGCCCGCTCGGCCAACTGAACGGCCAGAATCGGCGAAGATGCAACCGTACTGCACACGGATCGATGCGCCTCAAAAATGCGCATACATCTGTGTAATTAAAAAAAAATGCCGCCTTGTAGCATAAATTATTTTCTGCGAGGCGCACACGCGCGCCACCGCCAGGCCCGCGCCTGGACACGACGACGACGACGACGACCAGTCTGAAAATAATAGAAACTAGTGCGAATGCCCGCGCTTGAAGCGCGGGCCATATCACCATATTGAGACGGTACCCAGAACCCCATGGCTAGGTTACGGCATACAACCAGTCTCCGGTCCACTAACCCCATGTACGGAAGGGAAGACCGGTCTCCGGTCCACTAACCCCATGTACGGAAGGCGCCCGTTGACACCCGGTGCGAGCCCGGCGGGAGCGTGTTCCGTGCCGTAAAGCCCCGCATCGGCAACCGATGCACCGCCAGCGGAGATTTGTGTATCAGAATATCAGGAATCAACAGGGTTTTATTTTCATATTGTTTCCGTCAATTTTTACGCTTCCGTTCTGATACTCACTGTTTTGACTGCTGGCGGTTGGATGGCGACTTTACCGTAACCGCCAGTTTAACTGTTTATAATGAAAATTTTAACGCTATCTGTGACGAAGGCTCCAAAGTCTTCAGGAACTGCATGGATGCTTCCGCAATTTTCACATTCTACACTCGCAACCTTAATCCGAATTTTCAGGATGTCGAAATCGGATTTTCGACTTCGACATTCCCGCACTTGATTTGACCTCTTTCGAGTGGACCTACGTGCTTCCCTATGCACGAATCAACTTTCCTTTTATCCTGCCCTCCATTTGTCTTAAAGATATGGGCAAAACAAAGTTGATTCGTGAGGCCACTTGTGAAGGTCATATCTCGTGTTGCTTGCGAAGAATGACAATAAGGAAACGTGGGATGTATTCACAATACTCCCGACGTAATTTAGGAAGCATCATATGCCTTGCGTCTCCACACGTGCGCGCTAGTGTAATGGATCATGGTCAAGAGGGTAGAGTTTGCGTTGTAACTCTATGGCCATGATATTGCGTGCGTTAAGATAACTTTCGAGTGTAGCGCGCGAGTGTTGGTGTTGCATAGGAACTCTCCTTGAGTTCCTATGAGCGATTGACACCAAGTTATGCCCTTGGAGGGGCATGACATATCGTGGGGGGAGCTACCTTTTTGGGCAATATGGAGTATGTGCCTTGTGTTGTGTTGCGTGCCCATTTGGCGGGTCCATCGCTCCAAGCCAAACCCGCCAATGGACCTCATATTGTGCAAGCCCCTTCTCCATACTCCCTACGATCAATTACAAGCCTAACCTTCGTGAAGGGAAGCTTGTGTGGTGATCCCGAAGCGATGCGTTGGGAGCAAGGTGTGTGTTTTGCAATTTTCCATATTTTCATGTGCCCACTTGGGAAGTAGCGCTCGTAACCTTTCAAAGCGCCCCAAGTGGAGCACATATGTGGAATCGGAGGTTATTGGTGTCAAGTCATTGTGCTTAGAAGGATTAGTTGATTGCACGATCCAAGCCGAAGATATTATAATATAATTGTGCACCTTTCAAGGCACTTTTGTGTATCTTTGTGCCAATTTTGCCGTTTTTGGCTCGTCATGATGTCAAGTGGCGACCGTGTATCTCAGCGTTGCGCTCAATTGACATCATGACCCAAGTATGTTATGAGGAGACATACTTCGGTGCCCAACATATCTTGGACCCGGCGATTAACTCCTCTTGGGCTTGGCATACCGTGGCCGCCATGTTGGCGATTTGGGACTATCTCAAACCATGGGCTCACTTGGCGACCCTGCCATTCCCAAAACCGGAGGAGTTGGGCGACACCCAAAAGATATGTTGGACACATATGACTTGCTACCAATCCTATGGCACACTCCGGTCCAAGTCGGGCATGTGCCTCATTTGCCCCAACCATGAGTGTGCGCATTTTTGGCCATTTTGAGCAATTTTTCACTTTTGCTGCCCGCCGTGCACTATGTTCAGCCCACCCGTGCACGCCGGACGCATGGACCAATGGACCATATATGACATGGGTGTTATGTATATTGGTCCCCATGGTTCACACACCACGTGGGCGAAGCGGAGCATCCTTCGTTAAGGCGCTAGCCCAAAGTGAGTGTGGACAATTTTGCCATTTTTGCATTTGTGGACCCAATTGTGATCATCACCACGCCCAGTGGCACGGAGATCTTTGAGAGCCAAGGGCATGGGAGTCTCTGTTGGACTCCCGGTGGATGGCGTATGGAATGGCGGATCGGATCTCCAAGCCGGCGTGGAGATATTCTATTGGGAGCACCCCGAATTTTGGCTCATTTCGAGCAGCCAAAATGACCCCATTTTGGGACCCCAATTTCCCCCTTCCGTGTGGTCAATTGGCTGCCCCGTTCCTCTATGCCCACAGGGATCCCTGACCTAATACCAGGTTGTGCACTCAGATATGAGTCCTAGGTCCTGCCTCCTAACCTGTGAGCCATTGGCCTCGCCCTGGCCGGGCAAGCCACGCGTGGGAATGACGCCAATTTTGGTGATTTTGGCATCATGACCCCACTTGACGAATCCGTGTTGCCCTGATGCCGGGACCTCAGAGGGAACCAGGTTGGGTGAGGGCTCCGTAGAGTGCGTACTCGAAGGGCATAGGGTCAGTTGCCTCGTCCCTACCTCTGGCGGGTCCAGACGAGGGGTCAATTTTGGAGTTTTTCAAGCTAATATCAGTTTGGGCTGAAACAGCCCATTTTCAGCTACCAACTCCTGAGTGAAAATGGCGGGGCCATATCTCTGGCTCAGAGAGGAGTTGGGACCGGCCGTTAAGGGAGCATAGGGAGCCACTGTCGGTTGGCCTTGAAGCCCCTTGGTTCCCAGGACAGGAACTCGCCTGTGGCTAGGCGGGACACTTCCCCTATTGGCAGGGTTTCAGGGTCCGGACTGAGCAGGGCATGGGTTGTGTTTGAGCCCCCGCCCCTGCCAGCCACTGAGAGGGTCGGACCTGGGATTGGGATATGAGTTAGGACTGAGTGTCTATTGTCCTGAGATGCCCTTACCCCAGTCCAGTCTTAACCCCATGTGTACATATCCTGATGTGTTGCTGTACATACTTTCGTTCCCTTGTTGCAGAGTGGCAAGGATCCTGAAACGCTTTGTCACATGACATGAGCGCATTGATGCCCCTGTGAGCGTAGTGCTTTGCCTGCCTGCTCACTTGCGCGTGTCCACCGCAGCGTCCCGTGGCCGGCCCCCCACGGGAACGCGTTAAAAGCGTTTCACCGCCGCGGAGTTACCCAGCCCTTGCGTGCCACTCGGGGCCACCAACCCCGAGCAGCGTGGCGCAGCTCGCAGCTCGCAGCGCAGCGCAGCGGCTCGCAGCGCAGCGCAGCGGCTCGCAGCGCCATCCAGCGACAGCGCCGAGTTCGTCACGGAGCCCGCAGCGCCGTCCAGAGCATCGCCCTGACCGCGCAGCGACCGTGAAAGAGGTGCACAGACCAGGACTCCTGCATCAGCGAGTCCCATCGGCCGACCAGCAAGGCCGCGTCAACCACCTCCACAACCACCGGCTGACCAGCACCAGCCGCACTCCCAATCCAGTGCTGCAGCACCCGCCTCAACAACCACCACCAGTTCGTTGAGTGGAACGAGTGCATACCAAGGACCTCAAGACCAACTACGCCCCCGCTGCCATGGTAAACTGGCAAGAAGCAGGCAGGACGTGGCCGCAGCCCCACCCCCATGCAGTGCGCCTACTGCGTGGGTTGGTTTGGGACCAGCACTACCGCCACATCCACCCCCAGTGCGAAGGCGGCATGCCCGGGAGCTTCGAGCTCCGCACGGACATCGCCCCCGACCGCCTGCAGGCCGTGGATGACTGGCTGCGGGCGGAAGGGTTTGCCTTCCGCTTCCAGCAGAGGCGCTGGAGGACCTGGACCCGGCCGGACAGGCCCGGCGAAGGGCTGCGCCCCGACGGGATTGAGGAGGACGAGGAGCCCAACGTGTACCCGTCGGGCGCCTTCATCAATGTCTCCATGTGGGACATGATCGAGAAGAACTTCCCGGAACCGGGGAGCGAGCGCAGGCTGCAGGGCAGCAGCAGCGCGTCTCCGGGGAAGAAGAAGCGGTCCGCCGGGGACAGGAAGCGGGACCGGAGATGGCGGGAGTACCAGGAGTCCCTGGCCGCCGAAGCCGCCCAGGGCGCCAAGGGCGGAACCCCAGCCCCCAGTCCCCAACGGGCCAATGGCGGTCACCACCCCGGCTCCACCACCCTTGGCGACTACATCCAAGTCGCCAAGCAGACCAAGGCCAAGCCCCGTCCGCTGCTCCTGAGGCTCCAGCAGGCCCCAGCAGGCCCCAGCAGCGACGTGGAGTCGGCCCACCGCGGGAGGATGCCGGCCGACCAGGCCAGCTCTAGCAGCAGCGCCGCTCCCGCCAAAAGGGACGTGGCGCGCACCTGTGAGCGCGTCTGTGGGGTGCCCTGCAACCTTCGGGTTGCCCGGCAACGGGCCACGCAGCAGAACGCCGCCGTGGAGGGCGCCGTCGGCATCGCCCATGAGGAGGCCACCGAGTGGGGCAGAGGCATGGACTACCACGCCTCAAAAGTGGCAGCCATCGCGGCCGGTCTCACGGCTGCGGCCGCCCATGAGGCAGTGGCTGCCCGGATCAGGGCAACCGACGAGGAAGCCCGCCGGACGCAGGAGGCCTTTGCCTGCAGGGAGGCCGAGGTGAGGGCGCTGGAAGAGGCGCTTGCCCAGGGGAGGGCAAAGAAGGAGGCGGAGGGAAGAGCCCACGCCGATGCGACGGCAAAGGCCCAGGCGGACGCCGCCAAGAAGGATGCCATCGAGGCCGCGCGACGGAAGGTCGCTGAGGAGAAGGCCAAGACGGAGGCGGAGCTGGCGGCGTTCGAAGCGCAGAAGGCGCGGCTGCAGCAGGCCCGGGAAGCCGAGGCGGCTCGTGCTTGGGAGGAAGCAGAAGTGCGGGCTGCCGCAGCCACCGCCGCCGCAATGGAGGAGGCAGAGGCCAAACTCCGCCGCGAGACTCCCCCGGGAGGATCACGAGGGGAGCCCTTCGAAAGCTTTTCGAAGGGGACGCCTCCTCCAAGATGACGCTGGATGAGGCGGACACGGGCAGCAGTGGGAGCAGTGGCCCCACCGCCCATCGACGGAGGAAGGGCAAGGGGAAGACCCCCGAGAGGCCGCGGAGGCCAGCAGGTGGACACCCCCACGACAGTGACCCCTTCTTCACCGCCAGTGACGGGGATGAACGAGGCCGCCGACATCGCCAAGTGGTGGCTTGGACGGGCGGAGGCGGCGGAGACGTCCCCATGGAACCGGAAGGTGAGGATGAGGATCTCCCTCCTCCCTACCGGAGCTCGGAGTCTTCCGAGACCGAGACGCCCAAGTGGGGCGGCATGGACGAGGATGACGACATGCACTTCGGCATCACGAAGAGGCGCCCATCCTCGGACCCACCGAGGCGACCCGGCGGAGGCCCACCGGGACCCCCTGGCGGAGGACCATCAGGACCCCCTGGAGGACGCCCACCAAGTGGACCCCCTGGAGGCGGACCACCGGGCGGGGGAGGACCTCCTGGACCGGGCGGACCCGGCGGAGGCCCTCCTGGAGGACCCCCTGGGGACCCCGACGACCCACCAGGGAACGGCGACCCGGATACCGCCTGGCGGTGGATTGTCTACCTCCGCAGGAGGGTCTTTTCCCTCGAGTGCGAGGTAGACACGGGCAAGGGCGAGATGACTCGCATCTGCAAGGTCGCCGCGCGGGCGCAGACAGAGCTGGACATCGCCAGGGCCGAGATCAGACAGCTGAACACGGTCATCAGCGGCCTGCAGCAGAGGCTGGACGCGCTGGAGGCCCGTGGGAGCGTCGGCAGCGACAACCCACCCCTGGAGTCTGGCTCGTCGGACGACGGCTGGGGACCCGGACCAGGTCCAGGCCGACCCCACGCCCCCGGCGGAGCCCCCAGGAGTCGCCCCGGCGCCAGCGCCCCCTCTCTCACCGCCCCCTCTCACCACAGCGCGGGCCGCCGCAACGAGCGCGTGCCGCCCGGCAGTGGCAGTGAGGATTGGCGTGATGAGTGCCTCAGCGCGGAGTACCGCAACCGCCGTGCTCCACCGCGGACACCAGTACGCCCCCGGCGCCCCGCACCAGCCCTGGAGCTAATCCCAATGGCTGGTGGACGTTATGGTGGACTCAGGGATGAGGTGCCCAGAGGGGACGTGGAATGGGATGTCGGTGAAGGTGAGGACCTGGATCTGGACCTGGAGGAGTTCGACATCAGCCCAACGCGTGGTCTACGACGGGAGGCCGCTGAACGCAGCCGCCGGCGCCGTGATGAGAATGGGTACATGGAAGGAGTACGGCGTGAACATCTAGGTTCAGCGTACATGGAGGAACCGCGGCGTAGCCACAGGGATTCCATGGAGGAGATGGACGTGGCGGCCGTCGGAGTCCGTGGGCGAGGCCGATGGGAACCTCGGTCGACCTCGCGGCCGGCGTTCATGGTCTCTAAGGCCGCGGATGCCGCCGTGTGGGAAGACTTGAAGGACATCAAGCCCCCCATGTACGATGGCAACCCCCTCAACCTCGACCGCTTCTTGGAGAAGCTGGACGATTGGGGGCTGACCGTCACTGAAGACCTGCCTCCCGCGGATGCGGAGAGATATGTCTTCAGACGGTTCAGGTACCGCCTGCCGGAAGTGCTCGGAGAGCTATACTTCGTGGCGACCAAGGAGGGGAGAATCAAGACCCTCAAGGAAGCCAAGGAGTGGCTCAACGAGCAGGAGCGGGTGGACGCTCCGCAGGTGGCGGCCAAGCGCTGGAAGTCCATCAAGCTTGAGCATGATGGACGGGACATCCGCCTACGAGATTGGCGAGACTTCCGAGGGAAATACACCCTCTTCCGCCGCAACGTGGAGGACTGGAACGAGGGTGACGAGCAGGCTCGCCTGCTCTCCATGCTGACGGAAGCATGGATCAAGAGGGTCACCAAGGAGGAATCCCAGCGGGCCAAGTCCAACCACACGGTCAAGATGATGCTCCCCAAAGAGTATCATACGAACGTGGTGGCTTGGGCGAAGAAGAACGTGGCCCGGGATGTCAAACGGCACTCCCTGCGGAACGCTCTCCTCATCACCGTCTCGGGCGATCGCGAGAAGACCGCGATGTGGCGCCTTGACGAGTGTGAGTTGAGCGGCCAGACCATCCGTCTGCAGGCCCTCCCGGCGCGGATGAGCTGCGACGAGATCCTGGAGTGGGTTGGAGAGGAGGTGCTCAAGGAGTACCGGAACCTCCACCACACCCGCGGGTTGAGGCCCGGCGACCGCGACGTCAACTACGTTGGCGAGGGACCTGGCGGGGAAGCTGCCATGGACCCAGCGGGAGCCGGCGGCGATGAGACTCTCGTCGACGATGACGACGACGATGAGCCCGCCGAAGTGGCCGTGTGTGCCTTCGTGGCCAAGAACCTGAGCGCGGGGAGCAAGCCGGGAAACTGGAAGCCCCTGCAGCAGGGTTGGAGGAAGCAGGAGAAGAGGGACCCTCGCCGCATTGGCGACCCTCCGCTGTCCTTTGGGGAGTTCATACGAGCTCACCCTCAGGGCTGTTTCGTGTGTTATGGGAGGAAGCGAGGCTTCAACCATGACCACCGAGCATGCCCCATCCACAAGGCCGACACGGAGGCTTACAAGAAGGCGCACGGGTCGAAGAAGCGTGCGCCCGCGGGTATCCGGTAAGCCCAGGTGGAGGTGGACAGGGACGAGCTCTCCAAGCTGGTGTCGCAGGGGACCGAGTTGGCCAAGGAGATCCAGGAGATCAAGAGGAACTGGGTCCCCAGGTCGGACAACAAGAACAAGGAGAACAACCAGAATGACCAGAACAAGGACAAGGACAAGAACAAGGGTAAGAAAGGGGGAAGGAAGAAGGGCGTCAACGAGGTTGATGCGGAGGAGAACACCCCTTCCTCCACAACCGACGCCCCCTAGCGGAGCCCCTGCAGCCAAGGGCCCCAGCTAGGGCGGTCGCAGGATGGTGACGTGGGAAGCGCCGAACCATCCCAGTCGGGAGTCGATAAGCACAAAGGGACTGCCGCGGGCGGAAGGCCCGGTCCGGCACCCAGTTGCGGAGGCGGGGTGAGGGCAAGTGAAGGCACGAACCCTTGCACCCGTCCGTCCTTCGCGACCAAGAATGTGTTTGATGTACTACAGGATCTATCCGAGAGTATCGGAGGATCACCCGGACCGCAGCTCGATGCTGCAGATGGGCAGCCTGAGCCCATTTTCCACGACCTGCACCAGTCGCTTGTTGAGCTTCTGGAACGGCCGGAGATCCTGAGGTTGCACGCCGTGCGCCGTGTCGGTCGCGAGCGGCAGTTGCATCTTAAGGTCCGTGCCTTATGCGGGGAAGTGGAAAAGGTTTTCGACGTGTTGGTCGACACGGGAGCTCAAGTCAGCTTGGTCAAGGCTGGCCTACTTCCACCAGAGTGTCTGACCGACAGTCGGAAACCTGTCAGGCTGAAGGTGGCGAACGGCCAGTACATGGTGGGAGGCACGAAGGAAGCGGCCATTGGGCTGCAGTTCGTGAACCATCGTGAGCTGAGCCGCCCAGACCTCGGCAAGGAAATCCTCCTGCACGGTTGCTTCTACGAGGCCGAGATGGACTGGGACATGATCGTCGGGTACGACTTCATGATGGAGACGGACTCCGGCGTCCCCCCGGCCCGGGCCTCCATGACCCTGTACCAGGACGACCAACTCTCGTGGCTTTCGTCACCTGAGCACCATGTGGAATGCCAATGGATCCACCCCGAACGCAATCAGCTCGAAGTGGCCGCGCTGGACACTGAGCCAACTGGTCCTGCAAACCAGGAGTACGGCGTAAGGCCGGAAGTGGCGAGCCGAGTTGTCGCGGACTTGGGAGCTTCGGATCTGGCCCTGGATGCGTTCTCTTCAGGAACCTCCGCCCATCTGCGGGTGTGTGAGAAGTACTGGAGCGCACAGGAGTCTGCGTGGAAGAAGCACTGGGGTCCGCATCAGGGATTGATGTGGATCCATTGCCCCCGTTGGGACATTCCAAGAGCGATAGCGAAGATTCGCAAGGACCGCTCCAAGGCAGTGCTGGTTGTTCCTATGGGATGCACCGAGGAGGAAAGTACCCGACATTGGGTAGCCTCATTGACCAACATGACCTTAAACAAGGTGGTCCTACCGGCTGGAGAGAGTGTCTATCAGGACGCTAAGGGACAGCCCATGCCACCCCAGAGATGGCCAACGGAATTCCACTATGTGGATGGGGGCCTTGATCAGGCCGACACCACGGACTTCGTGTGTGTCAACCGCATCATAGCGGAGCCTTGGAGGCAATGCTTTCCGGTTCCCCCTGTTGACATCGAAGAAACGGAATCGGAAGAGCCCCTCACTGAAGAGGAGTGGGATCTGGTTCAGGGGTATATGGATCAGCCCTTTCACGACTGGGGAAACCAGCGTGAGGGCAAAGGCCAGGACAAAGCCTGGTGGGAAGTGGACTCGATCGTCTCTGGTTCCTATGACGGGAACACCTTCGTGCAGAGGGTGCTGGACCACCTATCCAGCCAGGACGAGCCAATCGGGGGTGACCCACCCACCTACGGCGATCTATTCCGAGGCAAGACCAGAGATGGCCCTTTGGGCCACCTGGGAAGACCGCCTGAGCCGAAAACGAGCGGAGTAGCTACCCCTCAAGTAAGCTCCGTGGTTCAAGTGCCCGGAAAAGCCAAGGCGGAGTCCGATGACTGCCCCAAGATCCAGGCATTGAGGGCCAGGCTGAAGCAGAAGTATGGTGATACCTTCTTCAGCGGTAAGCCTGTGTTTCCCCCACCGGTGCGTGGACCGTATGGCGAGGCCAAGATACGACTGAAGCAGGACCCCCGTGTGTATCGGCACCGGGAGTTTGCCCTGAGGGGCGAGAGGAAAGAGGCCATGGAGAAGATCCTCCGTGACTTCATCCAGAGAGGCTGGCTTGAGCCGTGCCACTCCGAGTGGGCCTCTCCCTGCTTCGTCGTTCCCAAGAAGGTTGCCGGTGAGTGGCGGCTCGTGGTCGACTACCGCGGCCTGAACGCCCAAACGCAGCACGACAGCTATACGCTGCCCCTCATTGAGGACATGCTGCAAAAACAACACCGGCGGAGGATCTTCACGGTGATTGACCTGAAACATGGTTATCATCAGATGCCTCTCGCCGAGGAGTCCCGTGCCTGCACAGCCATGAGCACCCCACTTGGACCTCTCCAGTGGAAGGTGATGCCCATGGGCGTTACCAACGGCAATGCGGCTTTTCAGCGGATGCTGGAGAACCTGCTTGAGCCGGTGCGCGACTGTGCGGACCCCTTCGTGGACGACGTGATCATCGCGTCCGGGTACCCCAGTATGAGCTACGAGGAGCTCCTGGAGGCACACGAGAGGGACGTCACTCGAGTGCTGGACCTTCTGGTTCGGCACAAACTCACGGGCAGCAGTGACAAGGCCACCATTGCGGTAAGCGAGGTGGTCTTCGCTGGCCACGTAGTCGGGAACGGGCAGCGGAAGCCCATACCTGGCAAGGTGGCTGCGATTGAGCACTGGGAAAAGCCCAAGACGGTCTCTGAGCTACGGGCGTATCTGGGGTTCTGCAATTACTACTCGGGGTATATCAAAATGTATGCCGAGTATGCAGCCCCCATGACGACCATGCTCAAGGGCAACCGAGAGGAGACCAAGAAGGGGTCCAAGAAGGCTCTGGTCTGGACACCTGAGTCCGACCGTGCCTTTGAGGGGATGAAGCAGGCGCTGCTATCCGCAGTGGGTCTGCACCTCGTGGATCCCGACCGAGGGTTCGTCCTGCGCACCGACGCTTCCGACTACGCCATTGGCGCTGTGTTGGAGCAAGTGCTTGACAACGGGAGGCACGTGCCCGTGGCCTTCTGGAGCCGAGTCCTGGCGGAAGGCCAGAGACGGACGTGGACGCCCCGTGAAAAGGAGGCGTATGCCATCGTCATGGCTCTCAGGAAATGGGCTGGGTACATAGCCCTCCATCCCGTCACCGTCTGCACCGACCATCAGAGTCTGCAGTCGTGGCACAAGGAGCACGTGGACACCCCCTCAGGTCCCGCCTCCCGACGGGCAAGATGGCATGAGACCTTGGCCAAGTTCGACCTCACGGTTGTGTATATTCCTGGAAAGGATAACACCGTGGCGGACTGTCTCAGTAGGTGGGCCTATCCCGCCAGCAAGGGCATGACGGATATCTCTGCCCATGGCGATGAGGCTGAGACCGCTGAAGCCAAGAGGATCATCGAAATGGAGCGCCTGATGGAGGAGGAGGGTGCTAAATGCTTCGTCGTCATGGCTGCAGATGCCCCCCTCGCGTCAAGGGTGAGCAGAGCGGTCAGAGTACTCGCCCTTGATGGAGCTGAGTCGGACAAGCACCTCTTCCCAGAGTCTTGCCTCCAGGAGGACTGGACCGACGACTACGCCAAGTCTGAGGCCTTTGCGGCCGAGTATAGGGCTGTGACCGACCCTGATGACGGGCACAAGTGGCCAAAGGGGCTGACTGAGGAAGATGGCAAGCTCTACCGGAATGGTAAGCTGCTAGTACCAGAGTCCCGGGTGCTCGAGCTGTGTGAAGCTTGGCACGACCACATGCTGCACCCAGGGGTCAAGAAGCAAGCTCTTGACATGCAGCGTCGGTTCGAGATCGACCATATCGTTCTCTACACCGCCATCACGAAGGTCAGGAAGGGTTGCTCGGTCTGTCAGACCTGCAATCCCGATAACCGGAACGTCAAGGGGGAAGCCCAATGGACCCCGGTTCCTGACCAGCCCATGGAGAGCGTGGCCATGGACGTCTTCTCCATGCCCGAAGTGCACATTGGCAAGGAGACCTTTGACTGTGTGGTTCTTTGCGTGGATCGCCACAGTGGCTACGTAGTAGCCGTTCCGGCACGCAAAAAGGGGTTGCTTACCAAGGAAGTGGCAGTCATGATGATTCGTCATTGGCTGACCGTCTTTGACATCCCCCGCACCATTTGCAGTGACCGAGGGCCCCAGTTTACTGGTGGCTGGTTCAAGGCTATGTGCTCCCTCATGGGGATACGACATGCCAAGAGCGTCGCCTATCTCAGCCGGTCTAACGGCCGTGCTGAAGTGGCTGGACGGCAGCTGTTCGAGAAGCTGCGCAAGATCCACATCACCAATCCACGTCGGAACTGGTTTGAGGAGATGTGGCCTGCGCTGAAGGCCCATCATGACACCCCCACTCCGGGCGGTTTGTCCCCTCACCAGATTCTGTTCGGCAGAAACCCCCTGTGTAGGGGACTTCCCTTGTCTGGTGATGGCATGGCTATGCATGCCAAGGAATTCTTCGCGCGGCAAGAGCAAACGGCGCGGGACATCCGCCAGCAGCTCGAGAAGGAGCATGCTGAGCGTCAGAAGTCCGCCCCGAGCTCGACAGCGCAGAGGTTCAGGGTGGGAGACCCGGTGTGGGTGATCAGACCCCGCCCTATGGGCACCCACCGCACCAAAACCTGGTTCACACCCGGCGAGGTGGTCCGCAAGATTGGTGAGGACACCTACCGCATCAAGGTAGGTCACGGACAGTTCCGGGAGCGCCACGAGAGTCAACTCCGTGTGCGGGAACCCGACCTCCGTGGCCAGCATGTGTCCCTGAGCTACGCCGCACATGAGGCCGATTCGGACGACGACTATGCTGAGCAGGACGACTATACAGTCGAAAAGATCCTGGCTCAGCGTCCGAAAGCCTCGGCACCCGGAGGTCTGGAGTTCAAGGTTCGTTGGCGAGGCTATGGGCCGTCCCACGACACCTGGGAGCCCGTCTCCTCGTTCGTGCCGCGGGTCAATACTCCCTTCATGGAGTACATCCGCAAGCACAAGACCAAGATCCATGTTTCGGACTTGGCAGCACTCACCCGGGCGATTGCAGCCGGGGGTGCCTGATCAGCGCCCTGAGCTCTCCCCTGATGTGTTTTCAGCGCTTGTGAGGTCGACGGATCGTCCCTTACTTGCTTGCTCTCTTCCATCTTTCGGTGACCTGCCATTAGAGTGGCCATATACCCCCCCCTGCTGTATCCAGAGGAGGATGGCCCCTCTCTTCTTCTATTTGTCACTCCCCCCCCTGCTGAATCCTTGGGAAAACAGGTAGGGCGACTGACCTTCATAATTCTGAGCTCTTGGGGCCTTGAAGCCCATACGACGTTGCGCAACGGATGCCGCTGTCATCGGCATTGCGAATTTTTGGTGTGTGGTCTGGTTCCATGGCACTCGCGGAATCCAGACCAGTCGACGTGTGTCTCGAGACTATATATGGCCTGAACTCAGGCGTTTTCTTGCCTACCCTCCTGCATATGCCTTATCCTGACCGTGGCGTGGTTTGGCGCTCTGTCCAGAGTGTGTTTACGTGCCTTTTAACCTGTTTGTTGCTTATTTTTCTACTCCCCAGGATATGTGCATTTGTATGTTGAATCTTGTCGGCCCATCACTGAGATGTGGGCTGTTTTTCCCCCGAGGGGATGCGAATCGTATACGAAGGCGCCTTGAGTCGCCGTGTACATGTTCTTACAGCCTGGTCCAGCCTGGACCAGTACCTGAGTACAGATTCTACTGTTTGAGTGCTCGTGATACCGTGTTGCCCTATTCGCTGTGATGTGGAGATCCTGATGGCGCCAGGCGGGAAGCCCAGTTGCCTGACTACACTCCCAGCGGTCCGCCACTGTCAGTCCCAGTGTGAGCCTACCGATTCGCAGACGCACTTGCAGTCGGATGGCGGCCTCCGGTGCTCCTGACCTCGGTCAGTCTGCCTGGGAAACTGGTGGTTTGAGGAGTCGACGCCTCCGCCCACACTGCATGAGGACTCCCTCATGTATGGCCTTCGTGGTAATAGGGCGAGGGAAAAGACGGCCTTGATGCCCGATCCCTTCAGGAGGAGCTCCCTTAAGATTTCTTAAGGAGTTCGGCTGTGGCACTCTGGACTCGCGTCGTATGGATATGGACATGGTGCGCCCGAGGAAGGATCCGTGGGGACTCTCCCCAGTCGGCGGGCCTTGGGAAGCTTGGGGTAGCCTGATGGATCTTTGTGGTCGCTCTCGACCTGTGGGACCACCTCGGTCGTCGCGTGACGCCTATGTTGGCTGTGTATGCCACTGCCACTGTGGTGGTGACCGTAGCAGCCGGCACCCGGTGCGCCTGGTATGGGTTAACGGGTCCTTTGGATGCCCAACAATCGCCGCCAGGAACCGGGACTTGATACTTGATACTATACATGTGCTACGAGCTTTTACAGCATCATACCTATCTTACTGTGGGATTTGAACAGCCTAACCCGAATCAGCCTGAAGTGAGGATGTGACACCCCCCTTCAGGAAATGGTCCTGGGTACCCGCTGCCATGCGTGGGTGTTATCGAGCCCCCCCCCCAGGGTTTGCTCTAAGGAGGGGGGTGAAGCGGTACCCAGAACCCCATGGCTAGGTTACGGCATACAACCAGTCTCCGGTCCACTAACCCCATGTACGGAAGGGAAGACCGGTCTCCGGTCCACTAACGCCATGTACGGAAGGCGCCCGTTGACACCCGGTGCGAGCCCGGCGGGAGCGTGTTCCGTGCCGTAAAGCCCCGCATCGGCAACCGATGCACCGCCAGCGGAGATTTGTGTATCAGAATATCAGGAATCAACAGGGTTTTATTTTCATATTGTTTCCGTCAATTTTTACGCTTCCGTTCTGATACTCACTGTTTTGACTGCTGGCGGTTGGATGGCGACTTTACCGTAACCGCCAGTTTAACTGTTTATAATGGAAATTTTAACGCTATCCGTGACGAAGGCTCCAAAGTCTTCAGGAACTGCATGGATGCTTCCGCAATTTTCACATCCTACACTCGCAACCTTAATCCGAATTTTTCAGGATGTTGCAATCGGATTTTCGACTTCGACATTCCCGCACTTGATTTGACCTCTTTCGAGTGGACCTACGTGCTTCCTTATGCACGAATCAACTTTCCTTTTATCCTGCCCTCCATTTGTCTTAAAGATATGGGCAAAACAAAGTTGATTCGTGAGGCCACTTGTGAAGGTCATATCTCGTGTTGCTTGCGAAGAATGACAATAAGGAAACGTGGGATGTATTCACAATACTCCCGACGTAATTTAGGAAGCATCATATGCCTTGCGTCTCCACACGTGCGTGCTAGTGTAATGGATCATGGTCAAGAGGGTAGAGTTTGCGTTGTAACTCTATGGCCATGATATTGCGTGCGTTAAGATAACTTTCGAGTGTAGCGCGCGAGTGTTGGTGTTGCATAGGAACTCTCCTTGAGTTCCTATGAGCGATTGACACCAAGTTATGCCCTTGGAGGGGCATGACATATCGTGGGGGGAGCTACCTTTTTGGGCAATATGGAGTATGTGCCTTGTGTTGTGTTGCGTGCCCATTTGGCGGGTCCATCGCTCCAAGCCAAACCCGCCAATGGACCTCATATTGTGCAAGCCCCTTCTCCATACTCCCTACGATCAATTACAAGCCTAACCTTCGTGAAGGGAAGCTTGTGTGGTGATCCCGAAGCGATGCGTTGGGAGCAAGGTGTGTGTTTTGCAATTTTCCATATTTTCATGTGCCCACTTGGGAAGTAGCGCTCGTAACCTTTCAAAGCGCCCCAAGTGGAGCACATATGTGGAATCGAAGGTTATTGGTGTCAAGTCATTGTGCTTAGAAGGATTAGTTGATTGCACGATCCAAGCCGAAGATGTTATAATATAATTGTGCACCTTTCAAGGCACTTTTGTGTATCTTTGTGCCAATTTTGCCGTTTTTGGCTCGTCATGATGTCAAGTGGCGACCGTGTATCTCAGCGTTGCGCTCAATTGACATCATGACCCAAGTATGTTATGAGGGGACATACTTCGGTGCCCAACATATCTTGGACCCGGCGATTAACTCCTCTTGGGCTTGGCATACCGTGGCCGCCATGTTGGCAATTTGGGACTATCCCAAACCATGGGCTCACTTGGCGACCCTGCCATTCCCAAAACCGGAGGAGTTGGGCGACGCCCAAAAGATATGTTGGACACATATGACTTGATACCAATCCTATGGCACACTCCGGTCCAAGTCGGGCATGTGCCTCATTTGCCCCAACCATGAGTGTGCGCATTTTTGGCCATTTTGAGCAATTTTTCACTTTTGCTGCCCGCCGCGCACTATGTTCAGCCCACCCGTGCACGCCGGACGCATGGACCAATGGACCATATATGACATGGGTGTTATGTATATTGGTCCCCATGGTTCACACACCACGTGGGCGAAGCGGAGCATTCTTCGTTGAGGCGCTAGCCCAAAGTGAGTGTGGACAATTTTGCCATTTTTGCATTTGTGGACCCAATTGTGATCATCACCACGCCCAGTGGCACGGAGATCTTTGAGAGCCAAGGGCATGGGAGTCTCTGTTGGACTCCCGGTGGATGGCGTATGGAATGGCGGATCCGATCTCCAAGCCGGCGTGGAGATATTCTATTGGGAGCACCCCGAATTTTGGCTCATTTCGAGCAGCCAAAATGACCCCATTTTGGGACCCCAATTTCCCCCTTCCGTGTGGTCAATTGGCTGCCCCGTTCCTCTATGCCCACAGGGATCCCAGACCTAATTTCAAGTTGTGCACTCAGATATAAGTCCTAGGTCCTGCCTCCTAACCTGTGAGCCATTGGCCTCGCCCTGGCCGGGCAAGCCACGCGTGGGAATGACGCCAATTTTGGTGATTTTGGCATCATGACCCCACTTGACGAATCCGTGTTGCCCTGATGCCGGGACCTCAGAGGGAACCAGGTTGGGTGAGGGCTTCAGGGAGTTGGTACTCGAAGGGCATAGGGTCAGTTGCCTCGTCCCTACCTCTGGCGGGTCCGGACAAGGGGTCAATTTTGGAGTTTTTCAAGCTAATATCAGTTTGGGCTGAAACAGCCCATTTTCAGCTACCAACTCCTGAGTGATAATGGCGGGGCCATATCTCTGGCTCAGAGAGGAGTTGGGACCTGCTGTTGAGGGAGCATAGGGAGCCACTGTCGGTTGGCCTTTAAACTCACTTGGTTCTCGGGAACTCGCCTGTGGCTAGGCGGGACACTTCCCCTATTGGCAGGGTTTCAGGGTCCGGACTGAGCAGGGCATGGGTTGTGTTTGAGCCCCCGCCCCTGCCAGCCACTGGGAGGGTCGGACCTGGGATTGGGATATGAGTTAGGACTGAGTGTCTATTGTCCTGAGATGCCCTAACCCCAGTCCAGTCTTAACCCCATGTGTACATATCCTGATGTGTTCCTGTACATACTTTCGTTCCCTTGTTGCAGAGTGGCAAGGATCCTGAAACGCTTTGTCACATGACATGAGCGCATTGATGCCCCTGTGAGCGTAGTGCTTTGCCTGCCTGCTCACTTGCGCGTGTCCACCGCAGCGTCTCGTGGCCGGCCCCCCACGGGAACGCGTAAATATCACCATAGCACCATATCTCACACCGCACCGCATTTCGCATACCCAATACAACACACCTCATGTGCCGTACCTCGTATCCCGTGCCACCTGACTCATGTCTCAAACATCATATCCCGTACACTATGAGTGAAATTTACCCCTCCTAAACTTTCTTTACCGTGCGAATGCCCGCGCTTGAAGCGCGGGCTATATCATCATATCACCATAGCACCATATCTCAGACCGCACCGCATTTCACATACCCAATACAACTCACCTCATGTCCCGTACCTCATATCCCGGGCCACCTAACTCATGTCTCAAACATCATATCCCGTACTCTATGGGTGAAACCTACCCCTCCTAAACTGTACTCTGACAGCACATTTGACACCGCGATTCGCATAATCCATATTTCCAAACACATCACCCATACCTCACACTGTGTACAACATACCGCATATCCCGTACCTCGTATCCCGTACCACACTCAAACCTCATATCCCGTACTCTATGAGTGAAATTTACCCCTCCTAAACTATACTCTGACACCACATTTGACACCGCGATTCGCATAATCCATATTTCCAAACACATCACCCATGCCTCACACTGTGTACAACATACCGCATATCCCGTACCTCGTATCCCGTACCTCATGACTCATGTCTCAAACCTCATATCCCGTACTGTATAAGCTAGAGAACTGAGAACTGTCGCCACTGCTGCCTGTTGGCTAAAATCGCAAAAAGTCAACAGGCGGGATTATTCGTGCAGATATCCGGCTAATCGATTGCACAGTACGTTCAAATTACATGAATCCATGATTTCAGATCGATTGGTCGTGCCAGAAATCGAAATCGCAAATCCGCCAGATGCCATTTGACGGGCACGCGCGCGCGCCAGCAGCAGCGTGCACAATTGGGCGGATTTTTTGGGTATGACGAACGACGACGACGACGACGACAAACGACGACAACGAACGAACCTTACCACAATTAAATATATTAACTAGTGCGAATGCCCGCGCTTGAAGCGCGGGCCATATCACCATATCACCATAGCACCATATCTCACACCGCACCGCATTTCGCAAACCCAATACAACACACCTCATGTCCTGTACCTCATATCCCGTGCCACATGACTCATGTCTCAAACATCATATCCCGTACTCTATGAGTGAAATTTACCCCTCCTAAACTGTACTCTGACACCACATTTGACACCGCGATTCGCATAATTCATATTTCCAAACACATCACCCATACCTCTGTGTACCACTGTGTACAACATACCGCATATCCCGTACCTCGTATCCCGTACCTCATGACTCATGTCTCAAACCTCATATCCCGTACTCTATAAGTGAGAGCGCCACTGCTGCCTGTTGGCTAAAATCGCCAAAAGTCAACAGGCGGGATTATTCGATCGATTGTACAGTACATACACATTTTTGAAACAAATGATTCCATGATTTCAGATCGATGGGCACTGTTTCAGTATTCAAAAACAAAAGTACATTTGCAATTCTAAAATTCCCAGACATCGCATTTGCAATTCCAAAACGCAAATCCAAATTGCATTTGCAAATCCAAAATTTCCACAGGCAGCACGCGCGCGCGCCAGCAGCAACGTGCACATTTGGGCGGATTTTTTGGGTATGACGAACGACGACGACAAACGACAAATATAATAACTAGTGCGAATGCCCGCGCTTGAAGCGCGGGCCATATCACCATATCACCATAGCACCATATCCCACACCGCACCGCATTTCACATACCCAATACAACACACCTCATGTCCCGTACCTCATATCCCGTGCCACCTGACTCATGTCTCAAACATCATATCCCGTACTCTATGAGTGAAACTTACCCCTCCTAAACTGTACTGTGACACCACATTTGACACCGCGATTCGCATAATCCATATTTCCAAACACATCACCCATACGTCACACTGTGTACAACACACCGCATATCCCGTACCTCGTATCCCGTACCTCATGACTCATGTCTCAAACCTCATATCCCGTACTCAATAAGCGAGAGCGCCACTGCTGCCTGTTGGCTACAATCCCCAAAAGTCAACAGGCGGGACTATTCGTGCAGATACCCGGATAATCGATTGTACAGTACATACAGGTTTTCAAAACACATGATTCCATGATTTCAGATCGATTTCTCGTGCCAGAAATCGAAATCGCAAATCCGCCAGATGCCATTTGACGGGCACGCGCGCGCACCAGCAGCAGCGTGCACAATTGGGAGGATTTTTTGGGTATGACGAACGACGACGACGAACGAACGAACGAACGACGACGACGACGACGACGACGTCCATACCACAATTAAATATATTAACTAGTGCGAATGCCCGCGCTTGAAGCGCGGGCCATATCACCATATCACCATAGCACCATATCTCACACCACACCGCGTTTCACATACCCAATACAACACACCTCGTGTCCCGTACCTCATATCCCGTGCCACATGACTCATGTCTCAAACATCATATCCCGTACTCTATGAGCGAAATTTACCCCTCCTAAACTGTACTCTGACACCACATTTGACACCGCGATTCGCATAATCCATATTTCCAAACACATCACCCATACCTCACACTGTGTACAACATACCGCATATCCCGTACCTCGTATCCCGTACCTCACTCAAACATCAGATCCCGTACTCTATGAGTGAAATTTACCCCTCCTAAACTGTATTCTGACACCACATTTGACAACGCGATTGACATAATCCATATTTCCAAACACATCACCCAAACCTCACACTGTGTACAACATACCGCATATCCCGTACCTCGTATTCCGTACCTCATGACTCATGTCTCAAACCTCATATCCCGTACTCTATAAGCGAGAGAACTGTCGCCACTGCTGCCTGTTGGCTAAAATCGCCAAAAGTCAACAGGCGGGATTATTCGTGCAGATACCCGGATACAGATTTTTAGAACACGTGATTCCATGATTTCAGATCGATTTGTCGTGCCAGAAATCGAAATCGCAAATGCGCCAGATGCCATTTGACGGGCACGCGCGCGCGCCAGCAGCAGCGTGCACCATTGGGAGGATTTTTTGGGTATGACGAACGACGACGACGACGACGACAAACGACGACAACGAACCATAGCACAATTAAATATAATAACTAGTGTAAATGCCCGCGCTTGAAGCGCGGGCCGTACCGACAACAGGGCAGCTATACTCGTGAAGTTGGCCCCTTGGAGGAATCCGTAACTTTCGTTGAATGGAGTGTTGCAAATGGATTTTTACCACGTTGCAAACTGTAACATCTATTAGTTGGACGCAAAACACTTCTAATGGGCATTATCTCTTTTGCGGTAAAGTATTCGGTGTTTGTATGTTTGTAGTGTTGTAGCTAACGAATTCTGAGAAAAAAGTAATGAGGAGGACAGTTTAAAGGCACCACCTAACGCCGCTTGGTTAATTTGTACTTGGAAGTTGTCGAGGGTTTGAAAATTGAGCGCCTTATAGTAGCAAGCCATTGCTCTTTGGGAGAACCCAAAAAGAATTATGACCAGCTTCCTTACCCGAAGGGAATGAAGATGCTTACCAGACACAATGTGGCAAATAATTGCGTTTGAAAATTGTTTTGCTATTTAATGGGACGAAACATATTTTCAGACAAATAGAACCTTGACAATATTCACTTTAGAGGCAAGTTCACCCACACACCAACAGGAATGCCAACGGACAATAGCTACATGAGAGGTGAATCTCGCATCATACAAGGTTCAAAGCGTTTTCTTACTTGCTGGCGTCGCCCCAAGCACATGTTCCTACAATGACACGGCTTGTACGGCATAATGTACATTGTCAGCGGCTGCGCCGTTAGTGATAGAGGTTGACTTAGCACCAAAGTTGTAGTTAGGGCTAGGGCAAGGGTCAAGGTGAGGGTTGGTTTCAAATATATGTTGAAAACGGTTGGTTTCAGATGTAAATGGAACGTGAACAAGACACACCCCGGTGTCAGGTGGAGCCACACGTCATCCAGCAAGGCAATTGACCACGGCGAAATCAAGAAAAAATTTCAGACCATACAATGTTCGGAGTGTTTGCTTCCTTAGTTACATCCCCCCAAGCACGTTCCCCTAAAATGACGCGAACGCCACGGCGTGAGGTAACCCGGGAAAAGCCAACATATAGCTGTCCATGGGCAAAAACAGGATTCTCCAAGAGCAACCCCAACCTTTCAAACGACTGCCCTTGGGAACGATTAATCGTCAAGGCGAAAGCCAACTTTATTGGAAATTGTCGCCTAATAAATCTGATCGACAACATTTCAGAATCACCACACGTCAAATTGATGCGTGGAATGAGCACAACGTTTCCTTTTCGGGGACCTGAGACAATTTCTGCTTGGATGTTGAAATCCAGGCACTTTGTTACCATCAAGCGTGTTCCATTCATCAACCCCTCTGTACGATTGAGATTGCGCAGTAGAATGATAGGGGCCCCGACCTTAAGCTTGAGCTCGTGACGTGCCATGCCCGGAGGCTCAAGCTTGTTCAAGAGTTCCGGAGGATAGGTAGCTGCATCTTCTTGGCAATCGGCACCAAAATAGTCCGCACTAACATAAAGAAACTCCTCTCCTGGCAAGCTCTGCAGCGCCGCTTCGTTGATAGCATTGGTTTCTTGATTTTGGGGTACCAGGATACAACCAGACATAAATTCCTCCTTGCTCATCGTTGGAAAGACGTGGTTTACCAGTGGCCAGGGGTCATCGCTTGGGATCAACATGTCTTCTGGTATGGGCAACGGATTCTCGATGGTGTCCTCCCCAACAGATAGCAACCAGCGTGCAAACTCACGGGTCTCGTCATCGTCAACTTGAGAAGTGCCTCGCACCCGAATATTGGTCGTCAATTCGAGTGTTTTGAAATAGGGCCAGAGGTAGGATTTCTTGAGAGTAGCTGCTATCACGGCCGCTCGAGAGCCACGAGGTACAACGGGCAAAATTTGCCTCCAATCCCCCGTCATGACGACGGTCTTGCCCCCGAAGGGAACAAGTCGCAGTGCTTCATCATTGGCACCCATGATATCTTTGAGCAATTCATCCAATACACAGAAGCAATCGTTGTCTGCCATGGGCGCCTCATCCCACACAATGAGTTGGCACTCATGAAGTTCCGCGGCACGTTTGCTCTCCAGAGGAATGGATGATGTTCCGCCCTTTTGCGGCGAAATACCAAAAGCTGAGTGCGCAGTTGAACCATCATCCAAAAGAAGAGAAGCGATGCCACTTGAGGCAACCGCAATCGCCCGTCGTCCCTGACTCCGTACATAGGCCAACATTAAATTGTTCACGTAAGTCTTTCCGCAACCACCGCAACTCAAAATAAAGAAGCACTTTGCGTCGTTGTTGTCCAAATGTGTCCTCGCAGTGACCTGGTCGTAGATGTTGCGTTGCTGCTCTGTCAAGGTTGGCACACCATCCTCAACAACACGTTGCAAGTGTGCAACATCATACCCTTCATCGTGACCGCCAGGCTTATGGGACATTGCACTGGGCACTGGAAACGGCATAGAAGGAAACGAGCGAAGAGAAAGTCCTTGCTTTTGCAGCATGCCCTCGACCCGCAATAGGGCTTCATTCACAATCTCGGCATGCGTTGGCTCGTTTTTTGTGCCAGGATGTGTACGTTGCCAATTCCAACGAATGTCGCTGATGAACTCTTCCTCGTACTTTAACCACAGCTTGTGGGGATCTTTTGGGGAGTTGTACTCCAAGATGGTGCAAAAAAGAAGTCGTAGTCGGCCGGATTTGTAGTACATTTTTGCCTCGTTCAGACATTGTTCCCACTCGGTGTCATCTTCTAGAAGGCCGCGACGTACGCATGCTTCTTGAAAAGTGGCACATAGGTTGCCGTTAACGGTACGCAAATCTTGGAAAGAGGTCGCACCAGCAACATGGTGTAACAATAGTCGGAGAAAGTATACTTCGCCCGCATTCGGGAGCACAAAGTACATGCGACCAATTACCGTGTTTAGTCCTCTCTTCCGAATTTTCCATTCTTTGGTCTTTGCATCATACGTGAACCGCTCGGCATAGTCGGTGTACAGCAAGTGCTTACCGAAAGCATGATCCGGCTTGGCGTTGGACTTCAACCAAGCGGTTAGTGGTGTGTCGGGGGGTCCATCTCCAACGATGTCAGTAAGATGTTGTTGGTCGTGCCATCGAATGTGCTGCTGGTTTTCTAAGTGAACTGGTAGCCGCAATACCGCGGGAAATTGCTCATGTAAGTCAAATGCCAATAGTCTCCACACTCCTTCAGATGTGCAAATGTACCGGCCCTCCACGAACTCCAGAACTTCGTTGACTTGATCGTCTCGTAGGGTGGCGTCGCCCCGGTCAAACCCCTTGTAAATATACTCGTGCAAGTATTTGATAGCCGCAAGTGAGGCACAGTACTCCACGTTGATGTGGCAAGCATATTTTCTGGCCAACGCACGCACATGTGGAACCACCCAACGATTATCAAGTTCATGCCCCCTGCATGTTATAGTGCGGCCGTTGTTGCGACGGCAATAAAGAGGATATCCATTCTCGCTGTTCGTGGTCACATCTTGGAATTCCTTCGGGTACCGATTCTTACAATGTCCATCCTTCATGCATGCACAGTTCGGGTCGAGGGAACCGCATGGACCGTGCATGTAGCATTTTGCAATAATCTCGTACAGCTCCGGGTCCTCATCCTCGTCTGGAATCTCAGCACAAATGACGGAATCATAATCGTCAGGTGTGAGCAATTTGTAGCCGGCGGCAAAGATAACCAGGATATGTGCATGTGGTAGCCCACGTTTTTGAAATTCGATGACATACATGTGGCCGACTGTGCGACCAAGACAGCCATCCTTCAGAAGGTCTTCTAACAAAGACTGCAGCTTCAGCTTGAAAACGCGGGTAATCAAATCGGGACGATCATTTGGTTTTTGTCCTGGCAGTAGAGCGGCCTCCACCTCCGGCCAATTGGGATTGGCTGTCATGGTAATGAACAGGTCTGCCTTGCCCCGTTTGCTACAAATAGCAATCCCATCCTGAAAAGCGGCATGAAGAGCGCGCGGACTCCCGCCAAAAGAGCTGGGCAAAATTACCCGCTTTCCAACGGATGAAGCGTCGCGATCACCTTTTTTGGTTGCATCTTCAACACCCGAATACAAATGTGTGCGCAATTTGGACTGGTTCTGAGAGACATATTGCAAGCGTTGAGATTCTACTTTGCAGTACTGGTCGACGATGTATTCTTCGTACAATTTTTGACATCTTTGCAAATAATTTCCAGTGTACGATTCCGGACGTTGCATGAGGTAGAAGGCGGCAAAGTCTCGGGCTGTAACCGTCTGACGGCTTTTGGCCTTTGGGGCATTGCCTTGCTCTAGATTTTCGCATGCGCCGCGCTGACGCCGATAAGTGACATTCAGGGCAATGTCAGTTGTCCAGCCTTGCTCACCGCGCGGAAAAAGGAGTACAAAGTGTAAAGGATCGTAGGCAGAGTTCAAGTCGGTGATACGTTTGACCCCACCTCCATGCATGCGGACCGCACTGCTACGAGGAGCGGCGACATGACTGCCATCCGGAATGAACGCTGCAATGTCGCTGACACGGGGAACATTGTAGGTGCGTGGGTCAACGTTGGCATTGCACCGCAGCAAGATGGTCACATTGGGGACCTCAAGTTCAGCCGCGTGTTGAAAACCCTGTACATAGGCGTTGTGTGTGTTCAGCATAGCTCCCAGTTGGCGGAGTAGATCCTCTCTCCATTCCGATGACAGTGGAAGTCCCTGCCATGCCTTCAGTTGATCTTCGGTTTCCAAAATGTACACCTGTGCAAACCGGGCTGGTTGATTTTCTCCCGGTGTTAGGGGACCCATGCGGTGATACACATTTCCAGACACCCGAAACTGGTGGGGGCCACCCGCCATTGGCCCTTTCGTGAACCGCATGTCGATATTTGCTTCAAGAGAGGCCATGGTGAAGGCTGAGTTGTACTTTCGAATGTTTTGCCGAAAATGGCGTCCCTGTCCAGTTTGCTCGGTCAATAGGGTTTTGAGCGGTTCCGGTGGATCAAGCAGAATGGGCAGTTTCACTTGTCCGCCACGGCAACAAATGGTAGGTCGCTCGGCACTCCAACGTAAAGTGTGACAATGTTCACGCTCCACTTCCATGTTGTCAAGGACATGACGCTTGATGTGGGTAATATCCTCATCGGCGTTTGATCTAAACAAGCATTCGTGGCGCAACCTTTGCATTTCCAATGCATGGGCCCTCCGCGCTCGCCTTTGCTCATTGATGGTGTCTTTGGCCTCTGGATATCGCTCCCGTCTTTCCTCATTGATGTTGTCCTTGTTCTGCGCGTACGCCTCTGGATATCGCTCCCGTCTTTCCTCATTGATGGTGTCCTTGTTCTGCGCGTACGCCTCTGGATATCGCTCCCGTCTTTGCTCATTGATGGTGTCCTTGTTGTGCGCGTACGCCTCTGGATATCGCTCCCGTCTTTGCTCATTGATGGTGTCCTTGTTCAGCGGGTAAGCCTCTGGATATTTCGCCCGTCTTTGCTCATTGATGTTGTCCTTGTCCGCCTCTTGATATCGCTGCCGTCTTTGCTCATTGATGTTGTCCTTGTCCGCCTCTTGATATCGCTGCCGTCTTTGCTCATTGATGTTGTCCTTGTTTGCCTCTTGATATCGCTCCCGTCTTCGCGCATTGATGCTATCCTTCTTTTGCGCGTACAGCTGTTTATATCGTTCTCGTCTTTGCTTATTGACTTCGTCCCTGACATCTTGATATCGTTCGCGTCTTTGCTTATTGAATTCGTCCTTGCTTTGCGTGCATCGTGCTCGTTTTTCAGCATGTCCATCATCGCTTTCCCCTGCATTTAGGTCTAAATGTGGTTCTCGCGTTCGCTTTTTTCGTGCTTCTACACCATGCGTGTCCGCAGAAATGGGTTGTGCCATCACATTTGGAGATCCGAGTGCACGTGATGCACTGCTAGCCGGGTGGCCAAAGTTGGGGTTCATATGTGGGTTCAATCCGAATCGTCCTGAGCCAAGCGGCGGAATCCTCGCAAAGCTTTGGTGGGTGATGGATCAAACCAAGGCTGGTTGGGAACGTTTTGTGGGGGCATTGGCAGATATGGAGGGAAGTATGGCTGAGCTTCGGATAGTAAAGCTGTTGATGTGTAATTGACCGCCATGCGATGGACACCCGGGGACGCAACGGCACCTGAACTTAGAGGCATGGTGAAGGACAATGACCCGGGCGTTGGGATTGGCCCCTCAAATTGTACATTTGGAGTGGATGGGGTACAGCTTGTTGCCCCAAGCGGTAACGGCAATGGACCAGGTTGAATGTTTGAAGTTTGTACAGGTGGAGGATTGGATGATATTGACGGCGAGGAAGCTTCACGCACCGCCATAACTATCCACGAAAGCATCATTGCTGACATAAGATCCCTCCAAGCATAGTGGTCTTCTGCTTGCCAAAAGAAAAGACGACCCGTAATCCGCTTTTGAGTTGCATCCATCCAACGATTGAAAATGGGATAATAGTGCATATTCTGTTGTACGAAAGCATGCACTCTTTCCGCGTCATGGTTGGATAATTCAGGCAACATGGCGCAACAAATCAACCTTGACAAAGAAGAAATGGAAACAATAAGGGCAAGAACCTGACTGTTCGGTGTGGCCTTGTATGCATAGCACATTGGATGTGCACTGGGGTTTTTTTTCTTGAAATGGTGTTTAGTGATTGGTTGTATTTTGGGCGTACGTAGCCTTGTATGCATAGCACATTGGAATGATGTCCAGTGATTGGGTATACATGCGGCAAACCTCGAGATGCTATAGTGGCATCCTGCCCCTACCACTCCATCCTTTACACCTAGTCGCTCTGCCTTCTTAATTGTCATTCGCCAAGTGAGCCTTCACTAAAAGGCACATTGGAATGTGCCACAGCCACAACTACACACTGAATTGTACATCGCCACCAGACATTCGTTGGATGTTGTAGTTGTGATCAACTATCCAGATCCCTATTGACGTGTCCGTTTCTGTTTGTCATTTGCGGTGGTGAGAACATGCACATTGTTCTCCACCCAGCAATCGATGGTGTTGGTTGCGAATGGCCCACCCAAGGCAATACCAACAGGGCCTTGGGTCTCCAGGGTAACATCCAGCACATAATTTTGCTGCCACTTCCCGGATTTTCGGTAATCCCATCCGCCGTGCCTTTTGCTGCACTTGATCATGGCCAATGGGACTTTCCACATCGATATAGTCCAACGGTCCCTTCTCTTCCTCCGTTCCTTGAAGAAGTGGGGGAGCCCAACTTGGCAACGACGCTGATGGTTGTGCCCGAGGCATTATGTTTGATTGATGAGGTCTGAAATTGCAGCTTGTGTCAGTGCGTGTGTGCTTCAGGGCAAGGTAAGAAAGGCAAGGAAGACATCATGCACGGCCGAGAAACATATTTCAAAAACAAAAAAAAGCAAGGTTTTTGGATGAAAATGAAAAGAAAACATTTTGCAGGACCAAGAAACATTTTGCAAACAAAAAAACAAGGTTTTTGTATTGTTTTTTTGTCTATTTTGAAAATTAGGCCAACTGGACCCACAACTGGTCAATGGATTGAAAACTGGTCATTTTACCCTACAAACTGGCAATAGGAAGTTGCGCGTCATGCCCGACTTACAGGAGGTTTCCATCTCGTGTTCACCCCTACCACCAAAAGGCGGAGGTAACTTCCACGAGATTTCCCAACCCTCCAAGAGGTTCGGCTCTTACCCACGAAGGGCAGCCCCGGTGAAAGGGCACATGACAACCCACCTTGGCGGAAGGATCACCAATTTCCAGGCTGGGCCGCCCATGGAAATCGGAGTTGGGCCGAAGCCACACTCGACCACCCAAGGCCGCAGTACGTAGTACGCAGTACGTGGTGACTACACCAACCTCCTTTTTGCAATCCTCAACCTACCCCCAGCCGAGTTCTTATGATGGTTCGTGATGGCGAACGTTAGTGATCTGAAACCCTTTGACCTTGTGTCATATACCTGCTGATATCAAAGCAGATTTCCAAACTTCACCTAAAAAAAAAAGCAATGGTCACCGCCAAAACAACTGATGAAGATGATTTGTCAAATTTGCTCTCTTTGGTGTCCAACATCGCATGTGCTTGGGACAGCTTTTTTTTTTCCATGGTACTGCAGTTTTTTCACGCAACAGACCATCTTGCATATTGCAAAACCATTGTTTGCATATACAGACTGACTGATGACAGATAGCAGCAACAGAAAATCAAATCCGACATCAATTCCGCTGCTGTTCTGTGTGAGCATGAATGTCCCTGCTGAATCTTCAAAACATAGGAATACATCACGAAATTGCACTCATTTAACCAAAATGATGGAATGGTAGATTCACTGACAACCACAAACATTGCAACGAAAACCATGGTGGCCAAGATTGTGCAGTCAGACCCACTTCTGCTGCAGCATGAATGCGTTTAACAAAGCCCATATCTCAAACCACCAACTTGCACTTGAATTGAAATTGGACCAAGCGCCGGGACATCCAGTGCAAGAGCTCTGAATTTGGCAGCAGTGCAGTATCACTGGAAAGGGCGTAAATGGAACCTCTCTCACCTCACAACCGCCATCTCAGGCAATGGAGCAACGACATAAGCCAGCTTCGACCGAGCACAGCAACGGAACTATCCTGCTTAGCAAGCACAACAATTGGTGACCAAGGACGCCCTTCAACATCAGGCGCAGGTGGTACTCACGATACGGAATGCGCTTCTACACAAATGATGCGAATTGTGCTACTTTACAGCGGAACGAGCCTAAACACTCCAAGTCTTTGCTCCCGTGATTGTGTTTGCCATTGGCGGTTGCACAACAATTTTGTGTGTTGCCATGTACGTTAAACACGCTTCTAACCCCCATGAAAATCTACTATAACACCAAGCCGGACCATAGCCCTTGAGGGTGCTTTCGCATAGTTGCAATTATTGTGGGGATCATGCAGGTAATAACATTAAAAAGCTGTCACTTGTAAAATCATGCACAATCAAGCAAGTCAAAACCTCCATGCAGGGGTGTGCCCTTCTCTTGGGGGGTAGCTATCATCTTTAGCCATCAGCCCTCAATGGGACTCATGCAATTAACCACTTCCACACAAAAATATTTCAACTCAAAAACTCGGATTATGCACTACTTACGTATTTGGATTGTGCACTTTGATTTTCCTCCCATACCAACCAAAAATTGAAATCCCCAACTCATGATTGTTGCTTGTTGGTAGGCCCCCTCCCTTTGAGTAGTGGTGTGAATCTTAATCTATTTCGATGCACTCACTCAGGTGGTGTTGTAAATAGGTAGTCAGTTTCAGTTTTTTGCGCCAGTCCAAGGGGTTCACATGTCATAGTTTGTGTGTGGCTTGCTGTTTTTGCATGCTATTTTTTCTGGTTTTGTTTGATTGCAAAAGTGAGGGGATCACAGAATTTTCAGCGTGTCACTCACCGATCTGCACCTATCTAGGTAAATAGCCCTGAGTAGCCCTGCTCGCTGGCCATTCCATCCACTGTCCATCCCACAGAAGTGGGGAATGTACCCATACGGGCCGTCAGCTTCAGGGTGGCGGGCAAAGCCGGGCAACCCCAGACACCCAGGTCAACCCCAGGTCTGACCTACCCTTCAGGGTGCTGCAGCCCATGGTGTACATGAAATCCATGTTGCACTCGCGCATCGCTCAAACATCCATCAACTGCGGGCACTCCGGACCCTGGATTGCAAAAGCCCACATAACACAGGATCTAAACTACAGAGCAGCAGGCAATTTGCATTGACCAGATTTTAATGAAAACGTACGAGCCACACTTTCACATTTGAATCCCACAACGACTGTCCCGGCCATTGATATATCAGATCCAATTACATAGTTTGCGACAGCATGTGCCATGATGGCCACGACTGCAAGAACCAAATGGACTTCCTTTTACGCCTCAGCCTCCCCATTTTCAGCCGCAGCGTCCGTCATCTCCGTGTCGGGTTCTGCGGCTGGAGCCTCCTCAGCAGCAGCCTCTTCCTCGGTGGCAGGGGCAGCCTCCTCCTCAGCAGCACCCTCTTCTGCTGGCCCGTCCTCTTTGGTTTCCTCTCTCAGCAGGGGGCTCAGGTTTAGGTTCAGGAGGCAAATCAATATGCTTTTCTTCAACCACTGTGTAACTGGCCAACCGACGGTAAAACAGTGGTGTGTTGCTTCGGTCAGCTTGCACACCTGTGAAAGCAAACGATGCATCAACACAAAACGACAAATGATGCATGGGCAAAGCAATTCACCAGAACAAAAACAGTAACAGACGCAAAATCGCACTTGCAGGGAGAGATTATCAAGCAACTGGTGCTCATGGGAAACAATCAATGGGACCCGTGAACCTACTTGAGGAAAACTTGGGCGTCCATTAATTGACAGGGAATTGTGTACTTCGAGGTCAGGCAACTCCATGCCCAACTGCGAGAGAAGGTTGAAAACGCACGGAAAACTTCAAGGTGATAGGTGCTGAATATCAGCAGTTGAGGTTCTACCTTTTAGGTGCCTGCAGGTCCAGGAAATCCTCGGACGAGAATGCACAAACGCATTGGCAACTGACCGGTTTCAACCAGCGGCGACACAAAAAGGGTGTGGAGGAACACCTGCACTGCGCAGCAAACTGTCCACCTCGCGTTGCGTCAACTCCCCAAAAGCATGCAGAACACTCTCAATAATATCACGTCGAATCTGCCCAGAGGCCCCCATGGGTTTGTCAAAATATTACAATGGCGCTGCCAGCCCCGCGTTCACGTGCGTTGTGGTCTGCTTCACAATACGATATCCGCGTGCCCGGTCCTCCTCATCCTGAACCTTTCGCTTTGCCTCTTCCTCCTCTCGCTTGGCCTTCAAATCCTCCTCCCATTTCTTGCGGTCCTCCTCTTGCTTCGCTTTCATTTCCTCCATTTCTTTGGCTTTCGCTTCAGTTTCAGCCTTCGCACGCTCCTATGAAAAGCAGGGAAGTGACAGTCCTTCACAAACACTGTGCGTGGATGCACCGTCGAATCCTGAAGGCTGGCTGATGCGTGTACATGGCGTTATAATCCGAAAACACTTTCGGTAAATCGATCTCTGGGATCACGCCAGTGCCACGTCCAACAGTCAACCACCCTTCTCTCATGTGCTGCAGCACTGGACCTGCACGATGTCCCTCATCAGAAGCAATTTCTCGTTGGGTTAGTTTTGGGAGTTCCCAACGGTACAAGCACAAAGAGCTACCAAAAAAAATCAACATTGGCAAATATTTTGGGAATATGAACTGCACTCTGGCTGGGGTGGTGAAGGCCAGCATGCAAGACATCTATTTGCCAAAAATGAGCTGTCCGTTTTTGTCAAATCTCTTTCTTCTGGTGAATTGCTTAGAAACAGCTGATCGCCATGAAATCCTTTAACACCAGAACATCTCACTCAAATTGACATGGTGTTTGGCATGTCCTCATCTTCAACCCTGCTGCTAAATTGGAAAGTCCTGCTGCCCAACCCTGCTGCTAAATTGGAAAGTCCAAAGCTCCAGCTGCGAACAACACAACTCGAAACAACACCTGATCATCTGTCATGCACAGTAGTCTTCGAGTTTTTCAATACGTCCGACGTTTCTTTCAGCGCGGCCAATAGTTCGTCGTTGGTTGCCTCGTACTCCTCTCGCTGTTTCAGCAACTGGGCTTGCGTTTCCTGGTGCTCCTCTCCACGTTTGCGTTTCAGCGCAGCAGCCTACCAGAACGAGAACTGCGTTATGCTCATAATCGCTTTCGACGTCAAAACGACGGCAAGTCGCCGGCTCAAGCTGCGAACAATACAACTCGAAACAACACCTGATCATCTGTCATGCACAGTAGTCTTCGAGTTTTTCAACACGTCCGACGTTTCTTTCAGCGCGGCCAATAGTTCGTCGTTGGTTTTGAGGCACCTCTGTTCTCTTCTTCATCTCCTCTTCATCCATGTCCTTTTCTTCCTCCTCCAACTGCTTCTTTTCCTCTTCCTTGGCCTTTTGCTCCTCTTCAACCTTTTTGGCATTCAAGAAGCTCAACATTTCGATTACAATCACTGTTACAAAGGAGGTAGAAAAAATGGTTTTCAACATGTGTTACATGTTTGTTTTTCCTTAATTGTTCATTCTAACCAAATGAAAATCTAAATCAAAAAATCTTCACCGAGTGACGTGTTGCCCGCCATAGCATGCATCATCAGTCACTGTCATCATTTGACTGCATTACTACCTATCAAGTGCATTTGAACGCTTGACCGGGCGGTTTGCGGACCGGCCGGATCCGTTACCGCCTGCAGCAATACCCTAAATGCTACGCACAGTATCAGTATTCGAAAAGCAAAAGTACATTTGCGAATCTAAAATTCCCAGACATCGCATTTGCAAATCCAAAACTCATTTGCGAATCCAAAATTTCCACAGGCAGCACGCGCGCGCGCCAACAGCAGCATGCACAATTGGGAGGATTTTTTGGGTATGACGAACTACGACGACGAACGAACGAACGAACGTCCATACCACAATTAAATATAACTAGTGCGAATGCCCGCGCTTGAAGCGCGGGCCATATCACCATATCACCATAGCACCATATCTCACACCGCACCGCATTTCGCAAACCCAATACAACACACGTCATGTTCCGTACCTCATATCCCGTGCCACATGACTCATGTCTCAAACATCATATCCCGTACTCTATGAGTGAAATTTACCCCTCCTAAAATGTACTCTGACACCACATTTGACACCGCAATTCGCATGATCCATATTTCCAAACACATCACCCATACCTCACACTGTGTACAACATACCGCATATCCCGTACCTCGTATCCCGTACCTCATGACTCATGTCTCAAACCTCATATCCCGTACTCTATCAAACATCATATCCCGTACTCTATGAGTGAAATTTACCCCCCCTAAACTGTACTCTGACACCACATTTCACACCGCGATTTGCATATTCCATATTTCCAAACACATCACCCATGCCTCACACTGTGTACAACATACAGCATATCCCGTACCTCGTATCCCGTACCTCATGACTCATGTCTCAAACCCCATATCCCGTACTCTATAAGCGAGAGCGACACTGCTGCCTGTTGGCTAAAATCGCCAAAAGTCAACAGGCGGGATGATTCGTGCGGATACGCGGATAATCGATTGTACAGTACATACAGATTTTTAAAACACGTGATTCCATGATTTCAGATCGATTTCTCGTGCCAGAAATCGAAATCGCAAATCCGCCAGATGCCATTTGACGGGCACGCGCGCGCGCCAGCAGCAGCGTGCACAATTGGGCGGATTTTTTGGGTATGACGAACGACGACGAACGAACGAACGAACGAACGAACAAACGAACGAACGAACGAACCATACCACAATTAAATATATTAACTAGTGCAAATGCCCGCGCTTGAAGCGCGGGCCATATCACCATATCACCATAGCACCATATCTCACACTGCACCGCATTTCGCATACCCAATACAACACACCTCATGTCCCGTACCTCATATATCCCGTGCCACCTGACTCATGTCTCAAACATCATATCCCGTACTCTATGAGTGAAACCTACCCCTCCTAAACTGTACTCTGACAGCACATTTGACACCGCGATTCGCATAATCCATATTTCCAAACACATCACCCGTACCTCACACTTTCCACAACATACCGCATATCCCCTACCTCGTATCCCGTACCACACTCAAACCTCATATCCCGTACTCTATGAGTGAAATATACCCCTGCTAAACTGTACTCTGACACCACATTTGACACCGCGATTCGCATAATCCATATTTCCAAACACATCACCCATACCTCACACTGTGTACAACATACCGCATATCCCGTACCTCGTATCCCGTACCTCATGACTCATGTCTCAAACCTCATATCCCGTACTGTATAAGCGAGAGAACTGTCGCCACTGCTGCCTGTTGGCTAAAATCGCCAAAAGTCAACAGGCGGGATTATTCGTGCAGATACCCGGATAATCGATTGTACAGTACATTCAGATTACATGAATCCATGATTTCAGATCGATTTGTCGTGCCAGAAATCGAAATCGCAAATCCGCCAGATGCCATTTGACGGGCACGCGCGCGCGCCAGCAGCAGCGTGCACAATTGGGAGGATTTTTTGGGTATGACGAACGACGACGACGACAAAAGACGACGAACGTTAGCACAATTAAATATAATAAGATAACTAGTGCGAATGCCCGCGCTTGAAGCGCGGGCCATATCACCATATCACCATAGCACCATATCTCACACTGCACCACATTTCACATACCCAATACAACACACCTCATGTCCCGTACCTCATATCCCGTGCCACATGACTCATGTCTCAAACATCATATCCCGTACTCTATGAGTGAAATTTACCCCTCCTAAACTGTACTCTGCAACCACATTTGACACCGCAATTCGTATAATCCATATTTCCAAACACATCACCCATACCTCACACTGTGTACAACATACCGCATATCCCGTACCTCGTATCCCGTACCTCATGACTCATGTCTCAAACCTCATATCCCGTACACTATCAAACATCATATCCCGTACTCTATGAGTGAAATTTACCCCTCCTAAACTGTACTCTGACACCACATTTGACACCGCGATTCGCATATTCCATATTTCCAAACACATCACCCATGCCTCACACTGTGTACAACATACCGCATATCCCGTACCTCGTATCCCGTACCTCATGACGCATGTCTCAAACCTCATACCCCTTACTCTATAAGTGAGAGCGCCACTGCTGCCTGTTGGCTAAAATCGCCAAAAGTCAACAGGTGGCATTATTCGTGCAGATGCCCGGATAATCGATTGTGCAGTACATACAGGTTTCCAAAACCGATGATTCCATGATTTCAGATCGATTTCTCGTGCCAGAAATCGAAATCGCAAATCCGCCAGATGCCATTTGACGGGCACGCGCGCGCGCCAGCAGCAGCGTGCACAATTGGGAGGATTTTTTGGGTATGACGAACGACGACAACGACGACGACGACGACGACGACGAACGAACGTCCATACCACAATTAAATATATTAACTAGTGCGAATGCCCGCGCTTGAAGCGCGGGCCATATCACCATATCACCATAGCACCATATCTCACACCGCACCGCATTTCACATACCCAATACAACACACCTCATGTCCCGTACCTCATATCTTGTGCCACCTGACTCATGTCTCAAACATCATATCCCGTACTCTATGAGTGAAACTTACCCCTCCTAAACTGTACTCTGACACCACATTTGACACCGCGATTCGCATAATCCATATTTCCAAACACATCACCCATACCTCACACTGTGTACAACATACCGCATATCCCGTACCTCGTATCCCGTACCACACTCAAACCTCATATCCCGTACTCTATGAGTGAAATTTACCCCTCCTAAACTATACTCTGACACCACATTTGACACCGCGATTCGCATAATCCATATTTCCAAACACATCACCCATACCTCACACTGTGTACAACATACCGCATATCCCGTACCTCGTATCCCGTACCTCATGACTCATGTCTCAAACCTCATATCCCGTACTCTATAAGCGAGAGAACTGTCACCACTGCTGCCTGTTGGCTAAAATCGCCAAAAGTCAACAGGCGGGATGATTCGTGCGGATACGCGGATAATCGATTGTACAGTACATACAGATTTTTGAAACAAATGATTCCATGATTTCAGATCGATTTGTCGTGCCAGAAATCGAGATCGCAAATCCGCCAGATGCCATTTGACGCGCACGCGCGCGCGCCAGCAGCAACGTGCACAATTGGGAGGACTTTTTGGGTATGACGAACGACGACGACGACGAACGAACGTCCATACCACAATTAAATATATTACTAGTGCGAATGCCCGCGCTTGAAGCGCGGGCCATATCACCATATCACCATAGCACCATATGTCACACCGCACCGCATTTCACATACCCAATACAACACACCTCATGTCCTGTACCTCATATCCCGTGCCACCTGACTCATGTCTCAAACATCATATCCCGTACTCTATGAGTGAAACTTACCCCTCCTAAACTGTACTCTGACAGCACATTTGACACCGCGATTCGCATGATCCATATTTCCAAACACATCACCCATACCTCACACTATGTACAACATACCGCATATCTCGTACCTCGTATCCCGTACCTCACTCAAACATCATATCCCGTACTCTATGAGTGAAATTTACCCCTCCTAAACTGTACTCTGACACCACATTTGACACCGCGATTCGCACAATCCATATTTCCAAACACATCACCCATACCTCACACTATGTACAACATACCGCATATCCCGTACCTCGTATCCCGTACCTCATGACTCATGTGTCAAACCTCATATCCCGTACTCTATAAGCGAGAGAACTGTCACCACTGCTGCCTGTTGGCTAAAATCGCCAAAAGTCAACAGGTGGGATGATTCGTGCGGATACCCGGATAATCGATTGTACAGTACATACAGATTTTTAAAACACGTGATTCCATGATTTCAGATCGATTTCTCGTGCCAGAGATCGAAATCGCAAATCCGCCAGATGCCATTTGACGGGCACGCGCGCGCGCCAGCAGCAGCGTGCACAATTGGGAGGATTTTTTGGGTATGACGAACGACGACGACGAACGAACGAACGAACGAACGTACATACCACAATTAAATATATTAATTTTTTGGTATGACGAACGACGACGACGAACGACGAACGACGAACCATAGCACAATTAAATATAATAACTAGTGCAAATGCCCGCGCTTGAAGCGCGGGCCATACCACCATATCACCATAGCACCATATCTCACACCGCACCGCATTTCGCATACCCAATACAACACACCTCATGTCCCGTACCTCATATATCCCGTGCCACCTGACTCATGTCTCAAACATCATATCCCGTACTCTATGAGTGAAATTTACCCCTCCTAAACTGTATTTACCGTGCGAATGCCCGCGCTTGAAGCGCGGGCCATATCACCATATCACCATAGCACCATATCTCACACCGCACCGCATTTCGCATACCCAATACAACACACCTCATGTCCCGTACCTCATATATCCCGTGCCACCTGACTCATGTCTCAAACATCATATCCCGTACTCTATGAGTGAAACCTACCCCTCCTAAACTGTACTCTGACAGCACATTTGACACCGCGATTCGCATAATCCATATTTCCAAACACATCACCCGTACCTCACACTGTGTACAACATACCGCATATCCCCTACCTCGTATCCCGTACCACACTCAAACCTCATATCCCGTACTCTATGAGTGAAATATACCCCTGCTAAACTGTACTCTGACACCACATTTGACACCGCGATTCGCATAATCCATATTTCCAAACACATCACCCATACCTCACACTATGTACAACATACCGCATATCCCGTACCTCGTATCCCGTACCTCATGACTCATGTCTCAAACCTCATATCCCGTACTGTATAAGGGAGAGAACTGTCGCCACTGCTGCCTGTTGGCTAAAATCGCCAAAAGTCAACAGGCGGGATTATTCGTGCAGATACCCGGATAATCGATTGTACAGTACATTCAGATTACATGAATCCATGATTTCAGATCGATTTGTCGTGCCAGAAATCGAAATCGGACATCCGCCAGATGCCATTTGACGGGCACGCGCGCGCGCCAGCAGCAACGTGCACAATTGGGCGGATTTTTTGGGTATGACGAACGACGACGACGACAAACGACGACGAACCATAGCACAACCGACAACAGGGCAGCTATACTCGTGAAGTTGGCCCCTTGGAGGAATCCGTAACTTTCGTTGAATGGAGTGTTGCAAATGGATTTTTACCACTTTGCCCAGTGTAACATCTTTTAGGTGGACGCAAAACACTTCTAATGGGCATTATCTCTTTTGCGGTAAAGTATTCGGTGTTTGTATGTTTGTAGTGTTGTAGCTAACGAATTCTGAAAAAAAAGTAATGAGGAGGACAGCTTAAAGGCACCACGTAACGCCGCTTGGTTAATTTGTACTTGGAAGTTGTCGAGGGTTTGAAAATTGAGCGGCTTATAGTAGCAAGCCATTGCTCTTTGGGAGAACCCAAAAAGAATTATGACCAACTTCCTTACCCAAAGGGAATGAAGATGCTTACCAGACACAATGTGGCAAATAATTGCATTTGAAAATTGTTTTGCTATTTAATGGGATGAAAAATACTTTCAGGCAAATAGAACCTTGACAATATTCACTTTAGAGGCAAGTTCACCCACACACCAACAGGAATGCCAACGGACAATAGCTACATAAAAGGCGAATCTCGCATCATACAAGGTTCAAAGCGTTTTCCTACTTGCTGGCGTCGCCCCAAGCACATGTTCCTACAATGACACGGCTTGTACAGCATAATGTACATTGTCACCGGCTGCGCCGTTAGGGATAGAGGTTGACTTAGCACCAAAGTTGTAGTTAGGGTTAGGGCAAGGGTCAAGGTGAGGGTTGGTTTCAAATATATGTTGAAAATGGTTGGTTTCGGATGTAAATGGAACGTGAACAAGACACACGCCGGTGTCGAGTGGAGCCACACGTCATCCAGCAAGGCAACGGACGACGGCGAAATCAAGAAAAAATTTCAGACCATACAATGTTCGGAGTGTTTGCTTCCTTAGTTACATCCCCCCAAGCACGTTCCCCTAAAATGACGCGAACGCCACGGCATGAGGTAACCCGGGAAAAGCCAACATACAGCTGTCCATGGGCAAAAACAGGATTCTCCAAGAGCAACCCCAACCTTTCAAACGACTGCCCTTGGGAACGATTAATCGTCAAGGCGAAAGCCAACTTTATTGGAAATTGTCGCCTAATAAATCTGATCGACAACATTTCAGAATCACCACACGTCAAATTGATGCGTGGAATGAGCACAACGTTTCCTTTTCGGGGACCTGAGACAATTTCTGCTTGGATGTTGAAATCCAGGCACTTTGTTACCAACAAGCGTGTTCCATTCATCAACCCCTCTGTACGGTTGAGATTGCGCAGTAGAATGATAGGGGCCCCCACCTTAAGCTTGAGCTCGTGACGTGCCATGCCCGGAGGCTCAAGCTTGTTCAAGAGTTCCGGAGGATACGTAGTTGCATCTTCTTGGCAATCGGCACCAAAATAGTCCGCACTGACATAAAGAAACTCCTCTTCTGGCAAGCTCTGCAGCGCCGCTTCGTTGATAGCATTGGTTTCCTGATTTCGGGCTGCCAGGATACAACCAGACATAAATTCCTCCTTGCTCATGGTTGGAAAGACGTGGTTTACCAGTGGCCAGGGGTCATCGCTTGGGATCAACATGTCTTCTGGTATGGGCAACGGATTGTCGATTGTGTCCTCCCCAACGGATAGCAACCAGCGTGCAAACTCACGGGTCTCGTCATCGTCAACTTGAGAAGTGCCTCGCACCCGAATATTGGTCGTCAATTCGAGTGTTTTGAAATAGGGCCAGAGGTAGGATTTCTTGAGGGTAGCTGCTATCACGGCCGCTCGAGAGCCACGAGGTACAACGGGCAAAATTTGCCTCCAATCCCCCGTCATGACGACGGTCTTGCCCCCGAAGGGAACAAGTCGCAGTGCTTCATCATTGGCACCCATGATATCTTTGAGCAATTCATCCAATACGCGGAGTAAATCGTTGTCTGCCATGGGAGCCTCATCCCACACAATGAGTTGGCACTCACGAAGTTCCGCGGCACGCTTGCTCTCCACAGGAATGGATGATGTTCCGCCCTTTTGCGGCGAAATACCAAAAGCTGAGTGCGCAGTTGAACCATCATCCAAAAGAAGAGAAGCGATGCCACTTGAGGCAACCGCAATCGCCCGTCGTCCCTGACTCCGTACATAGGCCAACATTAAATTGTTCACGTAAGTCTTTCCGCAGCCACCGCAACTCAAAATAAAGAAGCACTTTGCGTCGTTGTTGTCCAAATGTGTACTCGCAGTGACCTGGTCATAGATGTTGCGTTGCTGCTCTGTCAAGGTTGGCACACCATCCTCAACGACACGTCGCAAGTGTGCAACATCATACCCTTCATCCTGACCGCCAGGCTTATCGGACGTTGCACTGGGCACTGGAAACGGCATAGAAGGAAACGAGCGAAGAGAAAGTCCTTGCTTTTGCAGCATGCCCTCGACCCGCAATAGGGCTTCATTCACAATCTCGGCATGCGTTGGCTCGTTTTTTGTGCCAGGATGTGTACGTTGCCAATTCCAACGAATGTCGCTGATGAACTCTTCCTCGTACTTTAACCACAGCTTGTAGGGATCTTTTGGGGAGTTGTACTCCAAGATGGTGCAAAAAAGAAGTCGTAGTCGGCCGGATTTGTAGTACATTTTTGCCTCGTTCAGGCATTGTTCCCACTCGGTGTCATCTTCTAGAAGGCCGCGACGTACGCATGCTTCTTGAAAAGTGGCACATAGGTTGCCGTGAACGGTACGCAAATCTTGGAAAGAGGTTGCACCAGCAACATGGTGTAACAATAGTCGGAGAAAGTATACTTCGCCCGCATTCGGGAGCACAAAGTACATGCGACCAATTAACGTGTTTAGTCCTCTCTTCCGAATTTTCCATTCTTTGGTCTTTGCATCATACGTGAACCGCTCGGCATAGTCGGTGTACAACAAGTGCTTACCGAAAGCATGATCCGGCTTGGCGTTGGACTTCAACCAAGCGGTTAGTGGTGTGTCGGGGGGTCCATCTCCAACGATGTCAGTAAGATGTTGTTGGTCGTGCCATCGAACGTGCTGCTGGTTTTCTAAGTGAACTGGTAGCCGCAATACCGCGGGAAATTGCTCATGTAAGTCAAATGCCAATAGTCTCCACACTCCTTCAGATGTGCAAATGTACCGGCCCTCCACGAACTCCACAACTTCGTTGACTTGATCGTCTCGTAGGGTGGCGTCGCCCCGGTCAAACCCCTTGTAAATATACTCGTGCAAGTATTTGATAGCCGCAAGTGAGGCACAGTACTCCACGTTGATGTGGCAAGCATATTTTCTGGCCAACGCACGCACATGTGGAACCAGCCAACGATTATCAAGTTCATGCCCCCTGCATGTTATAGTGCGGCCGTTGTTGCGACGGCGATAAAGAGGATATCCATTCTCGCTGTTCGTGGTCACATCTTGAAATTCCTTCGGGTACCGATTCTTACAATGTCCATCCTTCATGCATGCACAGTTCGGGTCGAGGGAACCGCATGGACCGTGCATGTAGCATTTTGCAATAATCTCGTACAACTCCGGGTCCTCATCCTCGTCTGGAATCTCAGCACAAATGACGGAATCATAATCGTCAGGTGTGAGCAATTTGTAGCCGGCGGCAAAGATAACCAGGATATGTGCATGTGGTAGCCCACGTTTTTGAAATTTGATGACATACATGTGGCCAACTGTGCGACCAAGACAGCCATCCTTCAGAAGGTCTTCTAACAAAGACTGCAGCTTCAGCTTGAAAACGCGGGTAATCAAATCGGGACGATCATTTGGTTTTTGTCCTGGCAGTAGAGCGGCCTCCACCTCCGGCCAATTGGGATTGGCTGTCATGGTAATGAACAGGTCTGCCTTGCCCCGTTTGCTACAAATAGCAATCCCATCCTGAAAAGCGGCATGAAGAGCGCGCGGACTCCCGCCAAAAGAGCTGGGCAAAATTACCCGCTTTCCAACGGAAGAAGCGTCGCGATCACCTTTTTTGGTGGCATCTTCAACACCCGAATACAAATGTGTGCGCAATTTGGACTGGTTCTGGGAGACATATTGCAAGCGTTGAGATTCCACTTTGCAGTACTGGTCCACGATGTATTCTTCGTACAATTTTTGACATCGTTGCAAATAATTTCCAGTGTACGATTCCGGACGTTGCATGAGGTAGAAGGCGGCAAAGTCTCGGGCTGTAACCGTCTGACGGCTTTTGGCCTTTGGGGCATTGCCTTGCTCTAGATTTTCGCATGCGCCGCGCTGACGCCGATAAGTGACATTCAAGGGAATGTCAGTTGTCCAGCCTTGCTCACCGCGCGGAAAAAGGAGTACAAAGTGTAAAGGATCGTAGGCAGAGTTCAGGTCGGTGATACGCTTGACCCCACCCCCATGCATGCGGACCGCAATGCTATGAGGAGCGGCGACATGAGTGCCATCCGGAATGAATGCCGCAATGTCGCTGACACGGGGAACATTGTAGGTGCGTGGGTCAACGTTGGCATTGCACCGCAGCAAGATGGTCACATTGGGGACCTCAAGTTCAGCCGCGTGTTGAAAAACCTGTACATAGGCGTTGTGTGTGTTCAGCATAGCTCCCAGTTGGCGGAGTAGATCCTCTCTCAATTCCGATGACAGTGGAAGTCCCTGCCATGCCTTCAGTTGATCTTCGGTTTCCAAAATGTACACCTGTGCAAACCGGGGTGGTTGATTTTCTCCCGGCGTCAGGGGACCCATGCGGTGATACACATTTCCGGACACCCGAAACTGGTGAGGGCCACCCGCCATTGGCCCTTTCGTGAACCGCATGTGGATATTTGCTTCAAGAAAGGCCATGGTGAAGGCTGAGTTGTACTTCCGAATGTTTTGCCGAAAATGGCGTCCCTGTCCAGTTTGCTCGGTCAATAGGGTTTTGAGCGGTTCCGGTGGATCAAGCAGAATGGGAAGTTTCACTTGTCCGCCACGGCAACAAATGGTAGGTCGCTCGGCACTCCAACGTAAAGCGTGACAATGATCACACTCCACTTCCATGTTGTCAAGGACGTGGCGCTTGATGTGGGTAATATCCTCATCGGCCTTTGATCTAAACAAGCATTCGTGGCGTAACCTTTGCATTTCCAATGCATGAGCCCTCCGCGCTCGCCTTTGCTCATTGATGTTGTCTTTGGCCTCTGGATATCGCTCCCGTCTTTCCTCATTGATGTCGTCCTTGTTCTGCGCGTACGCCTCTGGATATCGCTCCCGTCTGTGCTCATTGATGGTGTCCTTGTTGTGCGTGTACGCCTCTGGATATTGCTCCCGTCTTTGCTCATTGATAGTGTCCTTGTTCTGCGCGTACGCCTCTGGATATTTCGCCCGTCTTTGCTCATTGATGTTGTCCTTGTCCGCCTCTTGATATCGCTGCCGTCTTTGCTCATTGATGTTGTCCTTGTCCTTGTCCGCCTCTTGATATCGCTGCCGTCTTTGCTCATTGATGTTGTCCTTGTCCGCCTCTTGATATCGCTGCCGTCTTTGCTCATTGATGTTGTCCTTGTCCTTGTCCGCCTCTTGATATCGCTGCCGTCTTTGCTCATTGATGTTGTCCTTGTCCGCCTCTTGATATCGCTGCCGTCTTTGCTCATTGATGTTGTCCTTGTCCGCCTCTTGATATCGCTGCCGTCTTTGCTCATTGATGTTGTCCTTGTTTGCCTCTTGATATCGCTCCCGTCTTCGCGCATTGATGCTGTCCTTCTTTTGCGCGTACAGTTGTTTATATCGTTCTCGTCTTTGCTTATTGACTTCGTCCCTGACCTCTTGATATCGTTCGCGTCTTTGCTTATCGATTTCTTCCTTGCTTTGCGTGCATCGTGCTCGTTTTTCGGCGTGTCCATCATCGCTTGCCCTTGCATTTAAATCCAAATGTGGTTCTCGTTGTCGCTTTTTTCGCGCTTCTGCGCCATGCGTGTCCGGAGAAATGGGTTGTGCGATCACATTTGGAGATCCGAGTGCACGTGATGCACTGCTAGCCGGCTGGCCAAAGGTGGGGTTCATATGTGGGTTCAACTCTAATTGGCCTGAGCCAGGCGGCGGAGTGCTCGCAAAGCTTTGGTGGGAAGATGGATCAAACCAAGGCTGGTTGGGAATGTTTTGTGGGGGCATTGGCAGATATGGTGGGAAGTATGGCTGAGCTGGGGATAGTAAAGCTGTTGGTGTGTAATTGACCGCTATGCGATGGACACTTGGAGACGCAACGGCACTGAAACTTAGAGGCCTCGTGAAGGACAATGACCCGGGCGTTGGGATTTGCCTCTCAAACTGTCTATTTGGAGTGGATGCGGTACAGCTTGTTGCCACAAGCGGTGACGGCAATGGGCCAGGTTGAACGTTTGAAGTGTGTACAGATGGAGGATTGGATGATATTGACGGCGAGGAAGCTTCATGCACGGCCGTAACTATCCCCGATTGCATCATTGCTGACATAAGATCCCTCCAAGCATAGTGGTCTTCTGCTTGCCAAAAGAAAAGACGACCCGTAATCCGCTTTTGAGTTGCATCCATCCAACAGTTAAAAATGGGATAACAGTGCATATTCTGTTGCGAGAAAGCATGCACTCTTTCCGCATCATGGTTGGATAATGTAGGCAACATGGCGCAACAAATCAACCCTGACAAAGAAGAAATGGAAACAATAATGGCAAGAACCAGACTCTTGGGTGTGGCCATGTATGCACAACACATTGGATGTGCACTGGGATTTTTTTTCTTGGAATGGTGTTTAGTGATTGGTTGTATTTTGGGCGTACCTGGCCTTGTATGCATAGCACATTGGAATGATGTCCAGTGATTGAGTATACATACGGCAAACCTCGGAATGCTATCATGGCATCCTGCCCCTACCACTTCATCCTTTACACCTAGTCGCTGTGCCTTCTTAATTGTCATTCGCCAAGTAAGCCTTCACTAAAAGGCACATTGGAATGTGCCACCGCCACAACTACACATTGAATTGTACATCGCCACCAGACATTCGCTGGATGTTGTAGTTGTGATCAACTATCCAAATACCTATTGACGTGTCCGTTTGTGTTTGTCATTTGCCGTGGAAATACTTTCTTCAAATTTTTTGAACGGTTGTAATCGGTCACGCAGTTTGATGCTATAGTTGTGATCAACCGTCCAAGGTCCAATGGACCGGTTTATTTATCGTTCTCATTTGCGGTGAAAATTTTTTGAACAGTTGTAACCACTCAGACGAATCATGTACAGCCTAGAGATTAGCCCGTTGCGAAAAAGCACAAAATGAGGCAGCACACCTAGAAACGATTGTTCAGGACCGTGTTTTCAACACGTCGCGGAGGTGTAGACCAAATGCCTCAAAGCACCGTTGCGTGCCGACAATGCAATAACAATTGCTAGGTATGATATCGGTCAAAACCAATCGAGATTGCATTGGTTGTTCAGTACAATAACACACTTTCCTGGTTGATTTAGCCCATATTGCAGGCAACGGGTAGCACAAGGAGTGTGGGACACCAGGCATCCAAAATCCATTGAGCGGCGCAAACACCTCAGGTCTTGCAAGCTGGTAACTGTGGGGCAACACTTGCTGAGCTTGCTCATATAAATGCACATTTCAAAACTTCAAAAAAAAAAAGCAATGGTCCCTAATAAAACGACTAATGAAGATGATTTGTCAAATTTGCTCTCTTTGGGGTCCAACATGGCATGTGCTTGCAACACCTTTTTTTTTCCATGGTACTGCTGTTTTCGATGCGACAGGCCATCTTGCATATGGCAAAACCATTGTCTGCATGCACACATTGACGACAGACAACAGCAACAGAAATCAAATCCGACATCAATTCCGCTGCTGTTCTATGTGAGCATGACTGTCCCTGCTGAACCTTCAAAACATAGAAATACATCGCGAAATTGCACTTATTCAACCAAAATGATGGAATGGCAGATTCACTAGCCAAGAAACATTTCAAAGAAAACCATGGTGGCCAGGATTGTGCAGTTCTGCTGCAGCATGAATGCGTTTAACAGAGCCCATATCTCATACCACCAACTTGCACTTGTGTTGAAATGGGACCAAGGGCCCGGACATCCAGTGCAAGAGCTCTCAATTTGGCGAGCAGCCATGTTCTGAAAAGGAATACAATGTGGTGCAATTGGGAAAATCGGTTCGACATGCAGTGCCTTGATGATTCACTGCACGCCACAGCATGGCTTTTCGCACACCACAGTCAAGTGTATTGTTTTTCTGTCTATTTTGAAAATTAGGCCAACTGCATCCACAACTGGTCAATGGATTGAAAACTGGTCATTTTACCCTACAAACTGGCAATAGGAAGTTGCGCGTCATGCCCGACTGACAGGAGGTTTCCATCTCGTGTTCACCCCTACCACCAAAAGGCGGAGGTAACTTCCACAAGATTTCCCAACCCTCCAAGCGGTTCGGCTCTTACCCACGAAGGGCAGCCCCGGTCAAAGGGCACATGACAACCCACCTTGGCGGAAGGATCACCAATTTCCAGGCTGGGCCGCCCATGGAAATCGGAGTTGGGCCGAAGCCACACTCGACCAGCCAAGGCCGCAGTACGTAGTACGCAGTACGTGGTGACTACACCAACCTCCATTTTGCAATCCTCAACCTACCCCCAGCCGAGTTCTTATGATGGTTCGTGATGGCGAACGTTAGTGATCTGGAACCCTTTGACCTTGTGTCATATACCTGCTGATATAAAAGCAGATTTCCAAACTTCACCACAAAAAAAAAAAGCAATGGTCACCGCCAAGACAACTGATGAAGATGATTTGTCAAATTTGCTCTCTTTGGTGTCAAACATCGCATGTGCTTAGGACAGCTTTTTTTTTTCCATGGTACTGCAGTTTTTCACGCAACAAACCATCTTGCATATTGCAAAACCATTGTTTGCATACACAGACTGATTGACGACAGCTAGCAGCAACAGAAATCAAATCCCACATCAATTCCGCTGCTGTTCTGTGTGAGCATGAATGTCCCTGCTGAACCTTCAAAACATAGGAATACATCACGAAATTGCACTCATTTAACCAAAATGATGGAATGGTAGTTTCACTGACAAACACAAACATTGCAACGGAAACCATGGTGGCCAAGATTGTGCAGTCATACCCACTTCTGCTGCAGCATGAATGCATTTAACAAAGCCCATACCTCAAACCACCAACTTGCACTTGAATTGAAATTGGATCAAGGGCCAGGACATCCAGTGCATGAGCTCTGAATTTGGCAGCAGTGCAGTATCACTGGAAAGGGCGTACTGCCAAAAACAACGCAAGTCCCCGACATGGAGACAATTTGCACTGCCAAAAACAACCCAAGTTCCAAGCATAACAAAAGGTTTTTTTTTCCCCTGCGAGATAGTCCCTCAGATGGACTCATTTTTGACTACGTTGTGTTCTGAAACAGGCCCTTCTCGGGGCTGCTAGCGAATTTCTGGGTCCAAAATGGGTCAAAAATGTGTCCTCAACCAGAAATATCATTTTTGTGCTTCCAGATGTTGCCCAATCCCTTTTCTTAGCAAAACATTCTGCACCATTCTTTGGACCATGATTGACCCAATTTTGAGCAATTGAGCCCGCCATTCGGTCAATCGGCACGAAGAAACAAGGATTTACCAGTGGATCTGGCACCCTGAAAGTATGCAGAAAAGCGAGTTGAAAGTCACAAAATGGTGCTGGAAGCTGATTTTTATTGAAGTCTGACAATTTTAGCAGAGTGCAGTCCAGTGGTCAAACACCTAGATTTGCAAACCAAACCTCGCGATCGTGGTCGATCCAATGCAAATTGAGAGTCCACCGGCATGCCTCAGAGTCGCCCAGGGGGGGGGGGGGGTAAGCTTTGCACCCCAACCCCGCCACCAACAACGGACATTGTTTCAGGCCGACGTGCAGAAATCAGCCCAATCCAGTGGAATTGGTCCCATCTCCCAACTTGATCCCCAAAACCACCGAACCTGAAAACACCCAAGATTGAGATGTCGCCCAGGTCTAACGTGTCTTCAATGTGATTTTGTTGGTATGAAAGTGCTGCGGACCCTGTGAATTACACAACTGCCTAACGGACTGTAAGGCCCACAACAGGTGGACTTGTATTGAGGTATGTCTGGCAAATGACAACCCAGAGGCTATCTAGACCCCTGCAGACCCCTGTACATTGAAGAGCCAGGAGGTTACATCGTGACAAATGCCCAATGGAATGTGGGGTCCACAAATGGAGTGCTGTGGCGCTGCAGGATGTGCGCAAGGACTTCACCTGCACGTCTGATGTTGGTTGAATGGAAGGATTGAAACCCACCCGAGAATTTGGGAGTCAGCAGCAGCTGTCATGTCTGCTTGAATACATCCATCTGAGGCATGACCACGTCACGAACACTTTGGGTTCTCAGATATGAAGTCTGGGTCAGAGTTGGGAGCCACCATTGTTGACACCACAAAATTGTCACAATTAAGCACTGCATCCGGGAAGTCGAGTTCCCCCGCATTGTTCCCCTCACTCCTCCCAGGCGTGCCTCTAGATAGGCTTGCCCCAACTCTTGCAACATGGGCTGCCACAAATAAAATATAACACCGCACTCGGACTCGCTTGGACTCGCCGCAACCCACTCTGTATAGACACCTGGACTCTCATGCTCGGGCTTGGTTCGAAAACGCATATCAGAAGTGTCCAAGGACAGTGAGCAGAACACCAAAACAGTGAGCAGCATGCGCTGTTGCCAGTGCAAAGATGTGATTCCTGTGTGCCTCTCGTTCCGCATGCACGTTCAGATTGTGCAGCAGCAGCTGGGCTTCACTCCATGGGCTCTTTGTCGGCCCTCAAAAACATGGGTTCATCAGTTGCGCACTCGGTGAAAGCCACAGTGATATCTTCCACACCCGTTTGCTGGCCCGTGGAGCTGACCAGCCGGCAGCACACGTTGTCAAAGCCGATTGTGTCCCCAAAGGTCTTGTTCAGCGGGCTCACCTGCTTATTCTCTGAAGAGGAGTCGTAAATGAACGAGGTGCCTCTAGATAGGCTTGCCCCAACTCTTGCAACATGGGCTGCCACAAATAAAATATAACACCGCACTCGGACTCGCTTGGACTCGCCGCAACCCACTCTGTATAGACACCTGGACTCTCATGCTCGGGCTTGGTTCGAAAGCGCATATCAGAAGTGTCCAAGGACAGTGAGCAGAACACCAAAACAGTGAGCAGCATGCGCTGTTGCCAGTGCAAAGATGTTATTCCTGTGTGCCTCCCGTTCCGCATGCACGTTCAGATTGTGCAGCAGCAGCTGGGCTTCACTCCATGGGCTCTTTGTCGGCCCTCAAAAACATGGGTTCATCAGTTGCGCACTCGGTGAAATCCACAGTGATATCTTCCACACCCGTTTGCTGGCCCGTGGAGCTGACCAGCCGGCAGCACACGTTGTCAAAGCCGATTGTGTCCCCAAAGGTCTTGTTCAGCAGGCTCACCTGCTTATTCTCTGAAGAGGAGTCGTAAATGAACGAGGTGCCTCTAGATAGGCTTGCCCCAACTCTTGCAACATGGGCTGCCACAAATAAAATATAACACCGCACTCGGACTCGCTTGGACTCGCCGCAACCCACTCTGTATAGACACCTGGACTCTCATGCTCGGGCTTGGTTCGAAAACGCATATCAGAAGTGTCCAAGGACAGTGAACAGAACACCAAAACAGTGAGCAGCATGCGCTGTTGCCAGTGCAAAGATGTGATTCCTGTGTGCCTCCCGTTCCGCATGCACGTTCAGATTGTGCAGCAGCAGCTGAGCTTCACTCCATGGGCTCTTTGTCGGCCCTCAAAAACATGGGTTCATCAGTTGCGCACTCGGTGAAAGCCAAAGTGATATCTTCCACACCCGTTTGCTGGCCCGTGGAGCTGACCAGCCGGCAGCACACGTTGTCAAAGCCGATTGTGTCCCCAAAGGTCTTGTTCAGCAGGCTCACCTGCTTATTCTCTGAAGAGGAGTCGTAAATGAACGAGGTGTAGCGCAGCACTTTGGGCCCGTACGATGCCAGCAGTGCCGAGGCCTCCCGGCCCCCGCAGTTGCCGGCGCCATCTGTCAAGAACAGGATCTCATAATTCATCTCAGGGTCGTTAGAAGCAACCGTTGCAATGTGCTGCCTACAGCAGGCGAACGTTGGGGTGTCACGCACCAGGCGCACCTGGAAAAGGGTACCTTAGTGCACCCTTTTTTCAAAGCCCCCTAAACTACCTTACTAGGCCATGGGGGGGTTGGAGGGACCTCATAGGCACATGGAGTGCTTGTTTGTGCCCTAGCACCCCTGGGTTCTTCGTTCCTAGGGGTACAACACCGATTTTCAAATTTGCACATCACCCCTTAGTGCACCCTTAGTGCACCCCTTGTTGCGCAACAACCCCCCCCTTGTTGCACCCTTAGTGCACCCCCTTAGTGCGCACTAACCCCCCTTAGTGCACCCCTTAGTGCACCCCTTAGTGCACCCCCCCAAAGGTCCCTCCGAACGCCCTTCACATTCGCAAGAATGACACATAACACAATGGGCCCCCTTATTTCAAGTACTTCCTCCCCAAGAGGATACCACGCCTCTCCTTCTCTTTTGCCTGCATGATCTTCCTTGCCAAGAGACCTAAGTCAAGGTTAGACATATTTACAACATGGCCCATGGAGAAAATTGATAGGCGGGGGTTGAGCAATGCCCAACCTTTGCAACTATTGTGCAAATCCCTTTTAAAAGGGCTATTTTTCTTTTCACTAGGTATACTAGAGAAAATATAGAAGTTTCTATACTTCTTTGCAAAAAAGGGGGAGTGGGCACATGTCCAATGGACCCATGTGCTCACTTTCCACCCAAGGTCACCCCACCCAGTTGCAAATTGTTCAACAGCCTTGCAATAATAAAGGACCTCGGGTTCATTGAAGTATGACTTTTGTCGCCAAAATTGATGAATTGTTGCAAATTGGCGAAGCAAGGTGTGCACCAGCACCCAAATATAGGGCCCTGCAGGGCTAACAACATCGGGCATATAGTGCTTCACCACGTTAATCATCTCACCATGCCACACAGGTTTTGCCATAAATGCAAGTGCCATGGTTAGGTCAAAAGTGTGCTCCTTAGCCCTTCTGGGGGCAATGCGCTCACTTTCTGGGATGCCTTTGCAAGCTTCCTTAACATCATTCACTATAGCATCCAATGCTCGCACACCTGGATGGATGCCCCTACTATGGAGCTCCTTCCTAAGTCTTTTGACCAAAATGCAAAGGACCCGGCTGGTGGCATGAACATAGTCCCCTACTCTTCTACTTACTGGGATGCATCTCAAGTAGGCCCCCCACCTAACACCATCCATGCACCCGGTGAACAAAAGGAGGCTTTGGTCATCATCACAAATCCAACACTTGGATACTCGTGATGGATTTCCTGCAAGAAGATTCTTGCCATCCCCTGTAATGATGCAGCTAAATCCTAATACATTGCCTTGCCAAACCACATCCTCATTTGCCTCCAAGTCAGCAACTTGTTCGTTGAGGCCATGAGTGGCATCCATGGCCAGTAAATAAGCTGCATCATCCCCCCCCCCACATTGCCCACCATGTGGGCCAAAGGCTTGGGGCCCCGGCATCTCCCACTTCTAGCCAACAGTGGACAGAGGTGTCACACCTTGTTGCACTAGATTTCCAAAGTGGTGTGGCATCTGCCGAGGTCACCACAAAAAGTGTGTTCCCCACACAATTGAAGGCATTGGCCCTTTGGGCCAAATTGACCTGATATGTTACAACCTCCCTCAGCTTATTGGCTGCGGAGGCTCTCCTTAGACCTGTCTCTGTGCTTATGGCCCTAGGTCGAGCCTTGTAGGGTGTATTCATTTCCCTTACCCTCATTAGGTCACTCCTCCTGCATGCCCTTGGAACCTTTAGCATGGACCTCACACTTAGCTTCATTGTGCGGGCCATGGTTAACACACGTAACGCTTCTAGAGTCTTTGGGTCCTTCTCTTCCTGGTCCTCATGCCATGCTGCAGAGCCCCCCCGTAGAAACACCACTCCTTTGTGTGTCATGCTCAACTCCAAATCCCCATCTTGCAGCAGGCTTCGAAGTAACTTCTGAGCAGCCTTCAATCTTCTATGTTTTGTTTTCCCCTTGACAGTTGAAAAGGGGTGTTGGCGAAGGGCTTCTAGGGATGTGCAGCACTTGTCAACGATGGCCTCTAGGCTCATGGTGCCAGCTGGAAACAAAGTAGGAGAGGTGCCCCAAGGGGTGCACTAAGGGGGGTTAGTGCGCCCTTATCGCGCGATAAGGGGGCGCGATAAGGGGGGTTATCGCGCACCTTATCGCGCGATAAGGTGCGCGATAAGGGGGGTTATCGCGCATCTTATCGCGCGATAAGGGGCGCGATAAGGGGGGTTGTTGCGCCCCTTGTTGCAAACTGAGAACACTGCCATTACCCATTAATGTTCCTTCACTGCCAAGCACAGCAGGCATGTGCACAACGCAACACAACAGCTTCAATTGCACGTGTTCACTCCACAGTTCCAGCCACCACAGGGCAGTCCACATGGGAGCTTGAAGCCCAAGTCATCCAACCTCTCCAAGCTGTCTTGGGAGGCACCATCAATGTTCCCTCCATTAAACAATACAATGCCCCACCTGTCACCTGTCCATTGTGCAGGACAATGGAAAGCATAGCTGCTGAAGATGATGCCCCTTCGGGCAGGGTGCACCCCCCCCACCACATCACGACCACTGCACACCTTGGTGGCACATTTGGTCTTCCTCCCCTTCTCCCCTCCCCAAAGGAGACCACCCTCTGCAACCCACAAACCCCCCCCTTCAAAGTCCCCTCCCTCCAAGACTGCAGACAAGGGGCTGTGGTCTTTCGGATGGCAGTGGGGGAGCATGGGGGTTGTTGTGCAGTATTGTGCCACCTGAACAGAGCACCAATGAAACCACGATGGCAATTGGGCTCTGGCCCATAGGTGTACAATGTGTAGAAACTTGTCCACACCATCATGTTCGGTGGATTTGAGCATCTTGGAGGTGTGCCATGTGGGCCCCACCCTTCCATACCCAAACTGGCAGACACGAATAGGAGCACCAAATCGGGTGCTATGTTTGAAGCACTTCAAGCGCATGGCACAATCAAACAAATCTCCCACACTGGGGGTTGCAAAGAGGGCCCCCATGGGAGGGGAATCCTGTCACTCACTAAATGGGGGTTGTGAGGGCGGGTGAGGGCTGGACGGCCATTTCCTTGCAACCACCTGTTTCACAGGGGTGCTCAGAACCTCAGGCATGGCCGGGCTCGTCACACTCAGACCTGAACCAACAGCTGCAGACCTAGGGCTCAATGCCCCTCCACCCAAAGCACTTGTCAAATTGGCTTGCAAAGTAGCCTTGTCTACTGCCAATGCATCAACCTCAACTCTCAAGGCATCACGCTCACCCTTGTACCTCATACGCTCAGTCTCAGATTGCAACAACTGGGCATGCAAGTTGTCCTTCTGAGCAATGGCCTCTTGGCGACTGTCCCTTTCAGCCCTCAGCAGATCAGTCAGCTTACCAACCTTGTCCTCAGAAGATTTCAGCTTTCCCTCCAAAGAAGCAATCTGCCTTTGCAGCTCGCTCTTTCGAGCCTCTTTCAGAGCACCTGCAACTGCACTGGTGGACTGGCCCACAATGGCCCCCTGAATGCTGTCCAACACTCCCTGGCCCATGTCCTCCGAAATCTGGTTGGCAACTGCAGCTGCCACTGCCTCTACACTTGTGGAGCTTAGCTTAATACCCTCCTCTGCTTGGGGCTTTGGAGTCTTGCCTTTTTTTGTGCCACTGGGACTTGCTGTGGCCTTTCTCTTCTTGGGTTGTTGTGCCAGGGGGGTGCCATCATCATCCGAAGAGGACACCTGGACCTCTTCTTTCTTCAGCCCCCTTCCGTACCTCCTCGTTGTGTCACCCTCCCAATCAGCCATCCATTCATTCACAAAAGCAGGCACCTCATCACCTCCAATGCTTTTAAACATTCTTAGGGCTTTGTACGTGATCCAACGCCAGTTTTGTTCCAAATCAACTTCCAAACACTTCATTTGATTTTTTCTGCCACCTTCGTAATATGATATATAGCAAAGGATGACTGGGGTATCCTCAGGAGCCCCGTGAACCCGGACACAGATGGGCAACCTAATTTTCTTGGACACAACTTCCTTCCCTGCTTGTTTTGCTTTGAGGGTAAATTCTTTACACCAGTGGGTTTTCGCTTTGGGGTCCATCCCTGCAACCTGGACCTCCGACCCAAAGCCAGAGGCCTCCAACAGTGCAGGGGGGGGGGGGGATTTCCCACTCCTCCCCCAGCGGTGCTGCCACACTTTCCATGCGGGCACCCGTAGCCTGGGCACCCGTAGCTGCGGCACTTGCTGCTCCTCCACCCACTCCACCCGCTCCACCCACTCCAGGAACCTCAAGGCGATCCAGTCGCGGCCATTGGCCAATGGTGACCTAAGCGGAATGAGGGGACAAGTGAGAAAAGGGAAGGGGTCCAATTCAGTGGAAATCAGTAACACGAACGTTGCTTGTTTCGCACTTAGTGCGCCCCTTATCGCGCGATAACCCCCCTTATCGTGCCCCTTATCGCGCGATAAGGGGGCGCGATAACCCCCCCTATCGCGCCCCTTATCGCGCGATAAGGGGACGCGATAACCCCCCTTATCGCGCCCCCTTATCGCGCGATAAGGGGGCGCGATAACCCTCCTTAGTGCGCCCCTTATCGCGCGATAAGGGGCGCGACAACCCCTTAGTGCGCCCCTTAGAGCAGTCACAAATCATGTGCATATGCACACCTGATGGCACGTACACCAGTACTGGCCTGCCACGGTGGCCCCGGTCTCCCGATTGATGGCTGGGGTGGCAGCTCCCGCGCGAAGGAGCATCTGCATATCCACCATGTGGGCGTCGGGTGCCACGAGGTACCACCCATACACTTGAACCTTCTCCTTCTCCTCTGCCCGTACACCAAACCCCCCCCACCGACCATGCCTGAGTGCAAGGATGCTGCCAGCATCACAACGGATCAAAGCAGTGGTGGTGGGGTCAGGTGCAGGCAACTCATAGTCTCCATGGAGGGCTTCCACCCCAGGGCATTCAGTGGAGCCCACATCTTTTCTCAAGCAAGGCTTCTTGCTTGACCAAGCAAGAGACAAAGTAGTGGTTCCAACAGGAAAAAAGCATTGGACAGGGAAATCCAGTGCAACAGAATCGGCAATAGGGGCAGCAGCAGCAGATGCTTGGACAGGCTCAACAACTGGAGCACTACTCACACTTGAAGAAGGAATGTCACAGGTAGAGCAAAGGCTCATCTTGTGGGACGGGCATAGCCTAACTTCCTTGCAGGAATAACAAACCTCAGTTGCCCTTTTCCGACAGCCCTTGGTAGTGCAGGTTTCCACCTTGTCACCTTGCCCAAACTTAGGATTCGAGGCCCAAAAAGGGGGGCGGATACCATCAGTCACATTCTTTGGAAGCTGACATGTGGCGACATGCATAAATGCAACCCAACGAACATTGGGCACTTGTGACACAGGATCCATGGCAGGGATGTCTTGTGGACGCCCACCACCTCTATGCACAAGTAGAGCATCCAAAAGGAATGCATCACCTAGTCCAGCCTCCATCACTTGCTCCTCCCATGGCATAGGAAACCCACCCGATGAACCTGGAATCCATTTATTGTTCAAGGGGTAGGTGAGTGGAATGAAGACCCCAAAAACCCTGTCACCATTGGGAACAAGATTCTTAGGAAAATCGCGATGCCAGTGTTTAAATTGGTCCCCAGCCACAGCACCAATGTAACCAACACCCAGAATTTGAAGGGGAAGGGTCATGGCTTGCAACATGGAGTTATAAATTTCCATGGTCACAACTTCCAATTCAGGCAGGTCCTCCCACCCTTCCTCCCAATCATCTTGAGGAATGGAATTATGCCTACCATAGAACATAAAACGTTCATGGGTGTCATCATAGCGAGTGGCAGAGGGGAATTCAGCATTAAAAATGCTCTCTGCCCTTGTGATATCCAACCGTGCCACCTCATTTTGCAAAGCGGCTAAACGGGGACCAACACAACCCTCAAGCTTTACATGTTGCAGCTCCGGCAACTGCTTCAAATCAACATTGAACCCTTTAAAAGGAGAAACCTCAATGGGTTCATCACCTGGCCCAATAAGCGGATCCTGTGTATGCACGGGTCATGAAACACAATTGGTGGAAGTAAACAGGTGCGGGGTTGTCATTCCCCACAAAGGTTCACTCCACTGCAAGCCAGAACTATTCTGTAGGGAGTACACAGGCAAAACCCGGTTGCAATCACGAACCTCAAACACTCTTTCATTATGAACAACTGGTTTCTCATAGGCACGAACCTTTTGGGAACTAAATGTGCAACCAACTCGCTTAACAGGTTGCTCAGGCTCATCGTCAGGATACATGGGGTTAACGAAATTAGCAACTCGGGTACCTGCACCCTTGGCAACACGCTCACCAAGCACCTTGCTAAGATCGTTTGTGTCAGCAAGGGACAAATCAAATAGGAAACCATCCAAGTGGGGGTTGGTTTGAAGAATGGAAAAAAGTAAATCACTCAAGTGGCACCCTTCCCTTGCCTTCAGAAGGGGGGCACAACACCGAATAAGAGCAAAGTTAGCAGTCTCAACAAAACTGACAGGTTGGTCAACTGTTGTGATGCTGGCAGCTTGCACTACTAGTGAGTTACCCGCAACCCTTCTTGTACCCACAACCCTCTTGTGGGCATCCAACCACTCCTGGATGGTGAGGCCGCTCACCCCAAGGTCCTCCAAAGACATGGTGTAGGGCAGATAGGAGCCCCTGAGACAAGGAAAAGGGCAATTGGGTAAGAGAAATATGAAAAGAAGAACAAAGTAAGTCGCGATAAGGGGCGCAACAAGGGGGTTATCGCGCCCCTTATCGCGCGACAAGGGGGCGCGCCAAGGGGGTTATCGCGCCCCTTATTGCGCGATAAGGGGCGCGATAAGGGCGCGACAAGGGGCGCAACAAGGGTGCAACAAGGTGCTTATCGCGCTAAAACAGACAAGTAAAACAGAAAGTTCTGCATTTAATTGTTGGAATTCTCTTGAAACAAAATAAAATTATCAACAAATTTAGTGATTTCAACACGATTTTCAAATCCGTCTGCGAGAAATCAACAGCTCAAAATTAATACCCTTTTCCAGGTCTGCCTGTCGCGCGACACCCCAGTCATGCACAGTAGTCTTCGAGTTTTTCAATACGTCCGACGTTTCTTTCAGCGCGGCTCATGCACAGTAGTCTTCGAGTTTTTCAATACGTCCGACGTTTCTTTCAGCGCGGCCAATAGTTCGTCGTTGGTTGCCTCGTACTCCTCCCGCTGTTTCAGCAACTGGGCTTGCGTTTCCTGGTGCTCCTCTTCACGTTTGCGTTTCAGCGCAGCAGCCTACGAGAACGAGAACTGCGTTATGCTCATGATCGCTTTCGACGTCAAAACGACGGCAAGTCGCCGGCTCAAGCTGCGAACAATACAACTCGAAACAACACCTGATCATCTGTCATGCACAGTAGTCTTCGAGTTTTTCAACACGTCCGACGTTTCTTTCAGCGCGGCCAATAGTTCGTCGTTTGTTTTGAGGCACCTCTGTTCTCTTCTTCATCTCCTCTTCATCCATGTCCTTTTCTTCCTCCTCCAACTGCTTCTTTTCCTCTTCCTTGGCCTTTTGCTCCTCTTCAACCTTTTTGGCATTCAAGAAGCTCAACATTTCGATTACAATCACTGTTACAAAGGAGGTAGAAAGAATGGTTTTCAACATGTGTTACATGTTTGTTTTTTCTTCATTGTTCATTCTAACCAAATCAAAATCTAAATCTAAAAACCTTCACCGAGTGACGTGTTGCCCGCCATAGCATGCATCATCAGTCACTGTCATCATTTGACGGCATTACTACCTATCAAGTGCATTTGAACGCTTGACCGGGCGGTTTGCGGACCGGCCGGATCCGTTACCGCCTGCAGCAATACCCTAAATGCTACGCACAGTATCAGTATTCGAAAAGCAAAAGTACATTTGCGAATCTAAAATTCCCAGACATCGCATTTGCAAATCCAAAACTCATTTGCGAATCCAAAATTTCCACAGTCAGCACGCGCGCACGCCAACAGCAGCGTGCACAATTGGGAGGAATTTTTGGGTATGACGAACTACGACGACGACGACGACGACGAACGAACGAACGTCCATAGCACAATTAAATATATTAACTAGTGCGAATGCCCGCGCTTGAAGCGCGGGCCATATCACCATATCACCATAGCACCATATCTCACACTGCACCGCATTTCACATACCCAATACAACACACTTCATGTCCCGTACCTCATATCCCGTGCCACTTGACTCATGTCTCAAACATCATATCCCGTACTCTATGAGTGAAATATATTCCTGCTAAACTGTACTCTGACACCACATTTGACACCGCGATTCGCATAATCCATATTTACAAACACATCACCCATACCTCACACTGTGTACAACATACCGCATATCCCGTACCTCGTATCCCGTACCTCATGACTCATGTCTCAAACCTCATATCCCGTCCTCTATCAAACATCATATCCCGTACTCTATGAGTGAAATATACCCCTCCTATGCTGTACTCTGATACCACATTTGACACCGCGATTCGCATATTCCATATTTCCAAACACATCACCCATACCTCACACTGTGTACAACATACCGCATATCCCGTACCTCGTATCCCGTACCTCATGACTCATGTCTCAAACCTCATATCCCGTACTCTATAAGCGAGAGCGCCACTGCTGCCTGTTGGCTAAAATCGGCAAAAGTCAACAGGCGGGATTATTCGTGCAGATACCCGGATAATCGATTATGCAGTACATACAGGTTTTCAAAACACATGATTCCATGATTTCAGATCGATTTGTCGTGCCAGAAATCGAAATCGCAAATCCGCCAGATGCCATTTGACGGGCACGCGCGCGCGCTAGCAGCAGCGTGCACAATTGGGAGGATTTTTTGGGTATGACGAACGACGACGAACGAACGAACGAACGAACAAACGAACGAAGGAATGTCCATACCACAATTAAATATATTAACAAGTCCCAACTCCGGCTGCTTCCAACTTTCTCAATACAGGCTGTATGTCTTGTTCGTTTTCTCCCGCACAAAAGTGGGCAAATAAGGACTGCTTCACCATCGCATGGGTTGCCGTCTCTCCAATGGCCTTTTCACTTAGATGGAGCAGTTGTTCGCTGTTATTCACCTGCAGTGCGTGAACGTACCTGTGCGTTCACCAAAATGCACTCGCACACTGATTGGCATGCAGGGCGAAACCGTGGACAAGCGTCACTTGTGACGGACATACCTCTGAAATGGAATCCCAGGGCGGAGAAGGGAACGAATAGTTTCCGCTTGAACGTACCTGTGCGTTCACCAAAATGCACTCGCACACTGATTGGCATGCAGGGCGAAACCGTGGACAAGCGTCACTTGTGACGGACATACCTCTGAAATGGAATCCCAGGGCGGAGAAGGGAACGAATAGTTTCCGCTTGTAATGGAAGCAAACACCGCAAGTATACATTCGTCGAAGAAAGGGCAGAACCCACAGAGCAAAACGTACAGAACCACGCCTGAAAGACGACAAGAAAACAGGTGCTTCGCAACCGAGAAAACACTGTTTGTTCGATACCTGCGGCCGCGCATCACAAAGGCAGTATCAAACCACGACGATCGCTTTCAGGTCAAAACGACGGGAAGTCGCCGGCTCAAGCTGCGAACAACACAACTCGAAACAACACCTGATCATCTGTCTCCTTCTTCTTATTCCGAAGGGTCATCAGCACTTTTTTGGCATTCAAGAAGCTCAACATTTCGATTACAGTCACTGTTACAAAGGAGGTAGAAAGAATGTTGTTGTTTGTTCATTCTAACCAAATCAAAATCTAAATCTAAAAATCTTCACTGAGTGACGTGTAGCGCGCTATAGCATGCATCATCAGTCATTGTCATCATTGGACTGCATCACTACCCATCAAGTGCATCAGAGCGCTTAACCGGGCGGTTTGCGGACCGGCCGGATCCGTTACCGCCTGCAGCAAAACCCTAAATGCTGCGCACAGTTTCAGTATTCAAAGAACAAAAGTACATTTGCAATTCTAAAATTCCCAGACATCGCATTTGCAAATCCAAAACGCAAATCCAAATTGCATTTGCAAATCCAAAATTTCCACAGGCAGCACGCGCGCGCGCCAGCAGGAGCGTGCACAATTGGGCGGATTTTTTGGGTATGACGAACGACGACGACGACGACGACGACGACGAACCATAGCACAATTAAATATAACTAGTGTAAATGCCCGCGCTTGAAGCGCGGGCCGTACCGACAACAGGGCAGCTATACTCGTGAAGTTGGCCCCTTGGAGGAATCCGTATCTTTCGTTGAATGGAGTGTTGCAAATGGATTTTTACCACGTTGCAAACTGTAACATCTATTAGTTGGACGCAAAACACTTCTAATGGGCATTATCTCTTTTGCGGTAAAGTATTCGGTGTTTGTATGTTTGTAGTGTTGTAGCTAACGAATTCTGAAAAAAAAGTAATGAGGAGGACAGTTTAAAGGCACCACGTAACGCCGCTTGGTTAATTTGTACTTGGAAGTTGTCGAGAGTTTGAAAATTGAGCGGCTTATAGTAGCAAGCCATTGCTCTTTGGGAGAACCCAAAAAGAATTATGACCAACTTCCTTACCCGAAGGGAATGAAGATGCTTACCAGACACAATGTGGCAAATAATTGCATTTGAAAATTGTTTTGCTATTTAATGGGACGAAACATATTTTCAGGCAAATAGACCCTTGACAATATTCACTTTAGAGGCAAGTTCACCCACACACCAACAGGAATGCCAACAGACAATAGGTACATGAGAGGTGAATCTCGCATCATACAAGGTTCAAAGCGTTTTTTTACTTGCTGGCGTCGCCACAAGCACATGTTCCTATAATGACACGGCTTGTACGGCATAATGTACATTGTCAGCGGCTGCGCCGTTAGGGATAGAGGTTGACTTAGCACCAAAGTTGTAGTTAGGGTTAGGGCAAGGGTCAAGGTGAGGGTTGGTTTCAAATATATGTTGAAAACGGTTGGTTTCAGATGTAAATGGAACGTGAACAAGACACACGCCGGTGTCGAGTGGAGCCACACGCCATCCAGCAAGGAAACGGACGACGGCGAAATCAAGAAAAAATTTCAGACCATACAATGTTCGGAGTGTTTGCTTCCTTAGTTACATCCCCCCAAGCACGTTCCCCTAAAATGACGCGAACGCCACGGCGTGAGGTAACGCGGGAAAAGCCAACATATAGCTGTCCATGGGCAAAAACAGGATTCTCCAAGAGCAACCCCAACCTTTCAAACGACTGCCCTTGGGAACGATTAATCGTCAAGGCGAAAGCCAACTTTATTGGAAATTGTCGCCTAATAAATCTGATCGACAACATTTCAGAATCACCACACGTCAAATTGATGCGTGGAATGAGCACAACGTTTCCTTTTCGGGGACCTGAGACAATTTCTGCTTGGATGTTGAAATCCAGGCACTTTGTTACCAACAAGCGTGTTCCATTCATCAACCCCTCCGTACGGTTGAGATTGCGCAGTAGAATGATAGGGGCCCCGACCTTAAGCTTGAGCTCGTGACGTGCCATGCCCGGAGGCTCAAGCTTGTTCAAGAGTTCCAGAGGATAGGTAGCTGCATCTTCTTGGCAATCGGCACCAAAATAGTCCGCACTAACATAAAGAAACTCCTCTCCTGGCAAGCTCTGCAGCGCCGCTTCGTTGATAGCATTGGTTTCTTGATTTCGGGGTGCCAGGATACAACCAGACATAAATTCCTCCTTGCTCATGGTTGGAAAGACGTGGTTTACCAGTGGCCAGGGGTCATCGCTTGGGATCAACATGTCTTCTGGTATGGGCAACGGATTGTCGATGGTGTCCTCCCCAACGGATAGCAACCAGCGTGCAAACTCACGGGTCTCGTCATCGTCAACTTGAGAAGTGCCTCGCGCCCGAATATTGGTCGTCAATTCGAGTGTTTTGAAATAGGGCCAGAGGTAGGATTTCTTGAGAGTAGCTGCTATCACGGCCGCTCGAGAGCCACGAGGTACAACGGGCAAAATTTGCCTCCAATCCCCCGTCATGACGACGGTCTTGCCCCCGAAGGGAACAAGTCGCAGTGCTTCATCATTGGCACCCATGATATCTTTGAGCAATTCATCCAATACACGGAAGCAATCGTTGTCTGCCATGGGCGCCTCATCTCACACAATGAGTTGGCACTCATGAAGTTCCGCGGCACGTTTGCTCTCCACAGGAATGGATGATGTTCCGCCCTTTTGCGGCGAAATACCAAAAGCTGAGTGCGCAGTTGAACCATCATCCAAAAGAAGAGAAGCGATGCCACTTGAGGCAACCGCAATCGCCCGTCGTCCCTGACTCCGTACATAGGCCAACATTAAATTGTTCACGTAAGTCTTTCCGCAACCACCGCAACTCAAAATAAAGAAGCACTTTGCGTGGTTGTTGTCCAAATGTGTACTCGCAGTGACCTGGTCGTAGATGTTGCGTTGCTGCTCTGTCAAGGTTGGCACACCATCCTCAACAACACGTCGCAAGTGTGCAACATCATACCCTTCATCCTGACCGCCAGGCTTATGGGACATTGCACTGGGCACTGGAAACGGCATAGAAGGAAACGAGCGAAGAGAAAGTCCTTGCTTTTGCAGCATGCCCTCGACCCGCAATAGGGCTTCATTCACAATCTCGGCATGCGTTGGCTCGTTTTTTGTGCCAGGATGTGTACGTTGCCAATTCCAACGAATGTCGCTGATGAACTCTTCCTCGTACTTTAACCACAGCTTGTAGGGATCTTTTGGGGAGTTGTACTCCAAGATGGTGCAAAAAAGAAGTCGTAGTCGGCCGGATTTGTAGTACATTTTTGCCTCGTTCAGACATTGTTCCCACTCGGTGTCATCTTCTAGAAGGCCGCGACGTACGCATGCTTCTTGAAAAGTGGCACATAGGTTGCCGTGAACGGTACGCAAATCTTGGAAAGAGGTTGCACCAGCAACATGGTGTAACAATAGTCGGAGAAAGTATACTTCGCCCGCATTTGGGAGCACAAAGTACATGCGACCAATTACCGTGTTTAGTCCTCTCTTCCGAATTTTCCATTCTTTGGTCTTTGCATCATACGTGAACCGCTCGGCATAGTCGGTGTACAGCAAGTGCTTACCGAAAGCATGATCCGGCTTGGCGTTGGACTTCAACCAAGCGGTTAGTGGTGTGTCGGGGGGTCCATCTCCAACGATGTCAGTAAGATGTCGTTGGTCGTGCCATCGAACGTGCTGCTGGTTTTCTAAGTGAACTGGTAGCCGCAATACCGCGGGAAATTGCTCATGTAAGTCAAATGCCAATAGTCTCCACACTCCTTCAGATGTGCAAATGTACCGGCCCTCCACGAACTCCACAACTTCGTTGACTTGATCGTCTCGTAGGGTGGCGTCGCCCCGGTCAAACCCCTTGTAAATATACTCGTGCAAGTATTTGATAGCCGCAAGTGAGGCACAGTACTCCACGTTGATGTGGCAAGCATATTTTCTGGCCAACGCACGCACATGTGGAACCACCCAACGATTATCAAGTTTATGCCCCCTGCATGTTATAGTGCGGCCGTTGTTGCGACGGCGATAAAGAGGATATCCATTCTCGCTGTTCGTGGTCACATCTTGGAATTCCTTCGGGTACCGATTCTTACAATGTCCATCCTTCATGCATGCACAGTTCGGGTCGAGGGAACCGCATGGACCGTGCATGTAGCATTTTGCAATAATCTCGTACAGCTCCGGGTCCTCATCCTCGTCTGGAATCTCAGCACAAATGACGGAATCATAATCGTCAGGTGTGAGCAATTTGTAGCCGGCGGCAAAGATAACCAAGATATGTGCATGTGGTAGCCCACGTTTTTGAAATTCGATGACATACATGTGGCCGACTGTGCGACCAAGACAGCCATCTTTCAGAAGGTCTTCTAACAAAGACTGCAGCTTCAGCTTGAAAACGCGGGTAATCAAATCGGGACGATCATTTGGTTTTTGTCCTGGCAGTAGAGCGGCCTCCACCTCCGGCCAATTGGGATTGGCTGTCATGGTAATGAACAGGTCTGCCTTGCCCCGTTTGCTACAAATAGCAATCCCATCCTGAAAAGCGGCATGAAGAGCGCGCGGACTCCCGCCAAAAGAGCTGGGCAAAATTACCCGCTTTCCAACGGATGAAGCGTCGCGATCACCTTTTTTGGTGGCATCTTCAACACCCGAATACAAATGTGTGCGCAATTTGGACTGGTTCTGAGAGACATATTGCAAGCGTTGAGATTCCACTTTGCAGTACTGGTCCACGATGTATTCTTCGTACAATTTTTGACATCTTTGCAAATAATTTCCAGTGTACGATTCCGGACGTTGCATGAGGTAGAAGGCGGCAAAGTCTCGGGCTGTAATCGTCTGACGGCTTTTGGCCTTTGGGGCATTGCCTTGCTCTAAATTTTCGCATGCGCCGCGCTGACGCCGATAAGTGACATTCGGGGGAATGTCAGTTGTCCAGCCTTGCTCACCGCGCGGAAAAAGGAGTACAAAGTGTAAAGGATCGTAGGCAGAGTTCAGGTCGGTGATACGTTTGACCCCACCCCCATGCATGCGGACCGCAATGCTACGAGGAGCGGCGACATGACTGCCATCCGGAATGAATGCTGCAATGTCGCTAACACGGGGAACATTGTAGGTGCGTGGGTCAACGCTGGCATTGCACCGCAGCAAGATGGTCACATTGGGGACCTCAAGTTCAGCCGCGTGTTGAAAAACCTGTACATAGGCGTTGTGTGTGTTAAGCATAGCTCCCAGTTGGCGGAGTAGATCCTCTCTCAATTCCGATGACAGTGGAAGTCCCTGCCATGCCTTCAGTTGATCTTCGGTTTCCAAAATGTACACCTGTGCAAACCGGGGTGGTTGATTTTCTCCCGGTGTTAGGGAACCCATGCGGTGATACACATTTCCAGACACGCGAAACTGGTGAGGGCCACCCGCCATTGGCCCTTTCGTGAACCGCATGTCGATATTTGCTTCAAGAGAGGCCATGGTGAAGGCTGAGTTGTACTTCCGAATGTCTTGCCGAAAATGGCGTCCCTGTCCGGTTTGCTCGGTCAATAGGGTTTTGAGCGGTTCCGGTGGATCAAGCAGAATGGGAAGTTTCACTTGTCCGCCACGGCAACAAATGGTAGGTCGCTCGGCACTCGGACGTAAAGCGTGACAATGTTCACACTCCACTTCCATGTTGTCAAGGACGTGGCGCTTGATGTGGGTAATATCCTCATCGGCCTTTGATCTAAACAAGCATTCGTGGCGCAACCTTTGCATTTCCAATGCATGAGCCCTCCGCGCTCGCCTTTGCTCATTGATGTTGTCTTTGTTCTGCGTGTACACCTCAGGATATCGCTCCCGTCTTTGCTCATTGATGTTGTCCTTGTTCTGCGCGTACGCCTCTGGATATCGCTCCCGTCTTTGCTCATTGATGTTGTCCTTTGCCTCTGGATATCGCTCCCGTCTTTGCTCATTGATGTTGTCCTTGTCCGCCTCTTGATATCGTTGCCGTCTTTCCTCGTGGATGTTGTCCTTGTCCGCCTCTTGATATCGCTGCCGTCTGTGCTCATTGATGTTGTCCGTGTCCGCCTCTTGATATCGCTGCCGTCTTTGCTCATTGATGTTGTCCTTGTTTGCCTCTTGATCTCGCTCCCGTCTTCGCGCATTGATGCTGTCCTTCTTTTGCGCGTACAGTTGTTTATATCGTTCTCGTCTTTGCTTATTGACTTCGTCCCTGACCTCTTGATATCGTTCGCATCTTTGCTTATCGATTTCTTCCTTGCTTTGCGTGCATCGTGCTCGTTTTTCGGCGTGTCCATCATCGCTTGCCCCTGCATTTAAATCCAAATGTGGTTCTCGTTGTCGCTTTTTCCGTGCTTCAGCGCCATGCGTGTCCGGAGAAATGGGTTGTGCGATCACATTTGGAGATCCGAGTGCACGTGATGCACTGCAAGCCGGCTGGCCAAAGGTGGGGTTCATATGTGGGTTCAACTCTAATTGGCCTGAGCGAGGCGGCGGAGTCCTCGCAAAGCTTTGGTGGGAAGGCAATGGGCCAGGTTGAACGTTTGAAGTGTGTACAGATGGAGGATTGGATGATATTGACGGCGAGGAAGCTTCATGCACGGCCGTAACTATCCCCGATTGCATCATTGCTGACATAAGATCCCTCCAAGCATAGTGGTCTTCTGCTTGCCAAAAGAAAAGACGACCCGTAATCCGCTTTTGAGTTGCATCCATCCAACAGTTGAAAATGGGATAATAGTGCATATTCTGTTGCACGAAAGCATGCACTCTTTCCGCATCATGGTTGGATAATGTAGGCAACATGGCGCAACAAATCAACCTTGACAAAGAGGAAATGGAAACAATAATGGCAAGAACCAGACTGTTGGGTGTGACCTTGTATGCACAACACATTGGATGTGCACTGGGATTTTTTTTCCTGGAATGGTGTTTAGTGATTGGTTGTATTTTGGGTGTACCTGGCCTTGTATGCATAGCACATTGGAATGATGTCCAGTGATTGAGTATACATACGGCAAACCTCGGAATGCTATCATGGCATCCTGCCCCTACCACTTCATCCTTTACACCTAGTCGCTGTGCCTTCTTAATTGTCATTCGCCAAGTAAGCCTTCACTAAAAGGCACATTGGAATGTGCCACCGCCACAGCTACACATTGAATTGTACATCGCCACCAGACATTCGCTGGATGTTGTAGTTTGGGGGAGGGTAAGGTAAGAAAGGCAAGGTAAGAAAGGTAAGGGCAAGGTAAGAAAGGCAGGGAAAGGTAAGGAAGGTAAGGTAAGAAAGGCAAGGTAAGAAAGGGCAAGGTAAGAGGGCAAGGTAAGGGCAAGGTAAGAAAGGGCAAGGAAGGGCAAGGTAAGAAAGGCAAGGTAAGGTAAGGAAGGCAAGGTAGGGCAAGGTAAGAAAGGCAAGGTAAGAAAGGGCAAGGTAGGAAAGGCAAGGAAGACATCATGCACGGCCGAGAAACATATTTCAAAAACAAAAAAAAGCAAGGTTGTTGTATGAAAATGGAAAGAAAACATTTTGCAGGACCAAGAAACATTTTGTAAACAAAAAAACAAGGTTTTTGTATTGTTTTTTTGTCTATTTTGAAAATTAGACCAACTGGACCCACAACTGGTCAATGGATTGAAAACTGGTCATTTTACCCTACAAACTGGCAATAGGAAGTTGCGCGTCATGCCCGACTTACAGGAGGTTTCCATCTCGTGTTCACCCCTACCACCAAAAGGCGGAGGTAACTTCCACGAGATTTCCCAACCCTCCAAGCGGTTCGGCTCTTACCCACGAAGGGCAGCCCCGGTCAAAGGGCACATGACAACCCACCTTGGCGGAAGGATCACCAATTTCCAGGCTGGGCCGCCCATGGAAATCGGAGTTGGGCCGAAGCCACACTCGACCACCCAAGGCCGCAGTACGTAGTACGCAGTACGTGGTGACTACACCAACCTCCATTTTGCAATCCTCAACCTACCCCCAGCCGAGTTCTTATGATGGTTCGTGATGGCGAACGTTAGTGATCTCGAACCCTTTGACCTTGTGTCATATACCTGCTGATATCAAAGGAGATTTCCAAACTTCACCAAAAAAAAAAAAGCAATGGTCACCGCCAAAACAACTGATGAAGATGATTTGTCAAATTTGCTCTCTTTGGTGTCCAACATCGCATGTGCTTGGGACAGCTTTTTTTTTTCCATGGTACTGCAGTTTTTTCACGCAACAGACCATCTTGCATATTGCAAAACCATTGTTTGCATATACAGACTGACTGATGACAGATAGCAGCAACAGAAAATCAAATCCGACATCAATTCCGCTGCTGTTCTGTGTGAGCATGAATGTCCCTGCACAATCAAGCAAGTCAAAACCTCCATGCAGGGGTGTGCCCTTCTCTTGGGGGGTAGCTATCTTCTTTAGCCATCAGCCCTCAATGGAACCCATGCAATTAACCACTTCCACACAAAAATATTTCAACTCAAAAACTCGGATTATGCATTACTTTCGTATTTGGATTGTGCACTTTGATTTTCCTCCCATACCAACCAAAAATTGAAATCCCCAACTCATGATTGTTGCTTGTTGGTAGGCCCCCTCCCTTTGAGTAGTGGTGTGAATCTTAATCTATTTTGATGCATTCACTCAGGTGGTGTTGTAAATAGGTAAGCAGTTTCAGTTTTTTGCGCCAGTCCAAGGGGTTTGCATGTCATAGTTTGTGTGTGGCTTGCTGTTTTTGCATGCTATTTTTTCTGGTTTTGTTTGATTGCAAAAGTGAGGGGATCACAGAATTTTCAGCGTGTCACTCACCGATCTGCACCTATCTAGGTAAATAGCCCTGAGTAGCCCTGCTCGCTGGCTATTCCATCCACTGTCCATCCCACAGAAGTGGGGAATCTACCCATACGGGCCGTCAGCTTCAGGGTGGCGGGCAAAGCCGGGCAACTCCAGACACCCAGGTCAACCCCAGGTCTGACCTACCCTTCAGGGTGCTGCAGCCCATGGTGTACATGAAATCCATGTTGCACTCGCGCTTCGCTCAAACATCCATCAACTGCGGGCACTCCACACCCTGGATTGCAAAAGCCCACATAACACAGGATCTAAACTACAGAGCAGCAGGCAATTTGCATTGACCAGATTTTAATGAAAACGTACGAGCCACACTTTCACATTTGAATCCCACAACGACTGTCCCGGCCATTGATATATCAGATCCAATTACATAGTTTGCGACAGCATGTGCCATGATGGCCACGACTGCAAGAACCAAATAGACTTCCTTTTACGCCTCAGCCTCCCCATTTTCAGCCGCAGCGTCCGTCATCTCCGTGTCGGGTTCTGCGGCTGGAGCCTCCTCAGCAGCAGCCTCTTCCTCGGTGGCAGGGGCAGCCTCTTCCTCAGCAGCACCCTCTTCTGCTGGCCCGTCCTCTTTGGTTTCCTCTCTCAGCAGGGGGCTCAGGTTTAGGTTCAGGAGGCAAATCAATATGCTTTTCTTCAACCACTGTGTAACTGGCCAACCGACGGTAAAACAGTGGTGTGTTGCTTCGGTCAGCTTGCACACCTGTGAAAGCAAACGATGCATCAACACAAAACGACAAATGATGCATGGGCAAAGCAATTCACCAGAACAAAAACAGTAACAGACGCAAAATCGCACTTGCAGGGAGAGATTATCAAGCAACTGGTGCTCATGGGAAACAATCAATGGGACCCGTGAACCTACTTGAGGAAAACTTGGGCGTCCATTAATTGACAGGGAATTGTGTACTTCGAGGTCAGGCAACTCCATGCCCAACTGCGAGAGAAGGTTGAAAACGCACGCAAAACTTCAGGGTGATAGGTGCTGAATATCAGCAGTTGAGGTTCTACCTTTTAGGTGCCTGCAGGTCCAGGAAATCCTCGGACGAGAACGCACAAACGCATTGGCAACTGACCTGTTTCAACCAGCGGCGACACAAAAAGGGTGTGGCGGAACACCTGCACTGCGCAGCAAACTGTCCACCTCGCGTTGCGTCAACTCCCCAAAAGCATGCAGAACACTCTCAATAATATCACGTCGAATCTGCCCAGAGGCCCCCATGGGTTTGTCAAAATATTACAATGGCGCTGCCAGCCCCGCGTTCACGTGCGTTGTGGTCTGCTTCACAATACGATATCCGCGTGCCCGGTCCTCCTCATCCTGAACCTTTCGCTTTGCCTCTTCCTCCTGTCGCTTGGCCTTCAAATCCTCCTCCCATTTCTTGCGGTCCTCCTCCTGCTTCGCTTTCATTTCCTCCATTTCTTTGGCTTTCGCTTCAGTTTCGGCCTTCGCACGCTCCTATGAAAAGCAGGGAAGTGACAGTCCTTAACAAACACTGTGCGTGGATGCACCGTCGAATCCTGAAGGCTGGCTGATGCGTGTACATGGCGTTATAATCCGAAAACACTTTCGGTAAATCGATCTCTGGGATCACCCCAGTGCCACGTCCAACAGTCAACCACCCTTCTCTCATGTGCTGCAGCACTGGACCTGCACGATGTCCCTCATCAGAAGCAATTTCTCGTTGGGTTAGTTTTGGGAGTTCCCAATGGTACAAGCACAAAGAGCTACCAAAAAAAATCAACATTGGCAAATATTTTGGGAATATGAACTGCACTCTGGCTGGGGTGGTGAAGGCCAACATGCAAGACATCTATTTGCCAAAAATGAGCTGTCCGTTTTTGTCAAATCTCTTTCTTCTGGTGAATTGCTCAGAAACAGCTGATCGCCATGAAATCCTTTAACACCAGAACATCTCACTCAAATTGACATGGTGTTTGGCATGTCCTCATCTTCAACCCTGCTGCTAAATTCGAAAGTCCTGCTGCCCAACCCTGCTGCTAAATTCGAAAGTCCAAAGCTCAAGCTGCGAACAACACAACTCGAAACAACACCTGATCATCTGTCATGCACAGTAGTCTTCGAGTTTTTCAATACGTCCGACGTTTCTTTCAGCGCGGCCAATAGTTCGTCGTTGGTTGCCTCGTACTCCGTAAATTCGAAAGTCCAAAGCTCAAGCTGCGAACAACACAACTCGAAACAATCAGAAGCAATTTCTCGTTGGGTTAGTTTTGGGAGTTCCCAATGGTACAAGCACAAAGAGCTACCAAAAAAAATCAACATTGGCAAATATTTTGGGAATATGAACTGCACTCTGGCTGGGGTGGTGAAGGCCAACATGCAAGACATCTATTTGCCAAAAATGAGCTGTCCGTTTTTGTCAAATCTCTTTCTTCTGGTGAATTGCTCAGAAACAGCTGATCGCCATGAAATCCTTTAACACCAGAACATCTCACTCAAATTGACATGGTGTTTGGCATGTCCTCATCTTCAACCCTGCTGCTAAATTCGAAAGTCCTGCTGCCCAACCCTGCTGCTAAATTCGAAAGTCCAAAGCTCAAGCTGCGAACAACACAACTCGAAACAACACCTGATCATCTGTCATGCACAGTAGTCTTCGAGTTTTTCAATACGTCCGACGTTTCTTTCAGCGCGGCCAATAGTTCGTCGTTGGTTGCCTCGTACTCCTCTCGCTGTTTCAGCAACCGGGCTTGCGTTTCCTGGTGCTCCTCTTCACGTTTGCGTTTCGGCGCAGCAGCCTACCAGAACGAGAACTGCGTTATGCTCATGATCGCTTTCGACGTCAAAACGACGGCAAGTCGCCGGCTCAAGCTGCGAACAATACAACTCGAAACAACACCTGATCATCTGTCATGCACAGTAGTCTTCGAGTTTCTCAACACGTCCGACGTTTCTTTCAGCGCGGCCAATAGTTCGTCGTTGGTTTTGAGGCACCTCTGTTCTCTTCTTCATCTCCTCTTCATCCATGTCCTTTTCTTCCTCCTCCTTCACGTTTGCGTTTCAGCGCAGCAGCCTACCAGAACGAGAACTGCGTTATGCTCATAATCGCTTTCGACGTCAAAACGACGGCAAGTCGCCGGCTCAAGCTGCGGACAATACAACTCGAAACAACACCTGATCATCTGTCATGCACAGTAGTCTTCGAGTTTTTCAACACGTCCGACGTTTCTTTCAGCGCGGCCAATAGTTCGTCGTTGGTTTTGAGGCACCTCTGTTCTCTTCTTCATCTCCTCTTCATCCATGTCCTTTTCTTCCTCCTCCAACTGCTTCTTTTCCTCTTCCTTGGCCTTTTGCTCCTCTTCAACCTTTTTGGCATTCAAGAAGCTCAACATTTCGATTACAATCACTGTTACAAAGGAGGTAGAAAGAATGGTTTTCAACATGTGTTACATGTTTGTTTTTCCTTAATTGTTCATTCTAACCAAATGAAAATCTAAATCTAAAAATCTTCACCGAGTGACGTGTTGCCCGCCATAGCATGCATCATCAGTCACTGTCATCATTTGACTGCATTACTACCTATCAAGTGCATTTGAACGCTTGACCGGGCGGTTTGCGGACCGGCCGGATCCGTTACCGCCTGCAGCAATACCCTAAATGCTACGCACAGTATCAGTATTCGAAAAGCAAAAGTACATTTGCGAATCTAAAATTCCCAGACATCGCATTTGCAAATCCAAAACTCATTTGCGAATCCAAAATTTCCACAGGCAGCACGCGCGCGCGCCAGCAGCAGCGTGCACAATTGGGAGGAATTTTTGGGTATGACGAACGACGACGACGACGACGACGAACGAACCATAAACTAGTGCGAATGCCCGCGCTTGAAGCGCGGGCCATATCACCATATCACCATAGCACCATATCTCACACCGCACCGCATTTTGCAAACCCAATACAACACACCTCATGTCCCGTACCTCATATCCCGTGCCACATGACTCATGTCTCAAACATCATATCCCGTACTCTATGAGTGAAATTTACCCCTCCTAAACTGTACTCTGACACCATATTTGACACCGCGATTCGCATAATCCATATTTCCAAACACATCACCCATACCTCACACTGTGTACAACATACCGCATATCCCGTACCTCGTATCCCGTACCTCATGACTCATGTCTCAAACCTCATATCCCGTACTCTATAAGCGAGAGAACTGTCGCCACTGCTGCCTGTCGGCTAAAATCGCCAAAAGTCAACAGGCGGGATGATTCGTGCGGATACCCGGATAATCGATTGTACAGTACATACAGATTTTTAAAACACGTGATTCCATGATTTCAGATCGATTTGTGGTGCCAGAAATCGAAATCGCAAATCCGCCAGATGCCATTTGACGGGCACGCGCGCGCGCCAGCAGCAGCGTGCACGATTGGGAGGATTTTTTGGGTATGACGAACGACGACGACGAACGACGAACGACGAACGACGAACGACGAACGACGAACCATAGCACAATTAAATATAATAACTAGTGTAAATGCCCGCGCTTGAAGCGCGGGCCGTACCGACAACAGGGCAGCTATACTCGTGAAGTTGGCCCCTTGGAGGAATCCGTATCTTTCGTTGAATGGAGTGTTGCAAATGGATTTTTACCACGTTGCAAACTGTAACATCTATTAGTTGGACGCAAAACACTTCTAATGGGCATTATCTCTTTTGCGGTAAAGTATTCGGTGTTTGTATGTTTGTAGTGTTGTAGCTAACGAATTCTGAAAAAAAAGTAATGAGGAGGACAGTTTAAAGGCACCACGTAACGCCGCTTGGTTAATTTGTACTTGGAAGTTGTCGAGAGTTTGAAAATTGAGCGGCTTATAGTAGCAAGCCATTGCTCTTTGGGAGAACCCAAAAAGAATTATGACCAACTTCCTTACCCGAAGGGAATGAAGATGCTTACCAGACACAATGTGGCAAATAATTGCATTTGAAAATTGTTTTGCTATTTAATGGGACGAAACATATTTTCAGGCAAATAGACCCTTGACAATATTCACTTTAGAGGCAAGTTCACCCACACACCAACAGGAATGCCAACAGACAATAGCTACATGAGAGGTGAATCTCGCATCATACAAGGTTCAAAGCGTTTTTTTACTTGCTGGCGTCGCCACAAGCACATGTTCCTATAATGACACGGCTTGTACGGCATAATGTACATTGTCAGCGGCTGCGCCGTTAGGGATAGAGGTTGACTTAGCACCAAAGTTGTAGTTAGGGTTAGGGCAAGGGTCAAGGTGAGGGTTGGTTTCAAATATATGTTGAAAACGGTTGGTTTCAGATGTAAATGGAACGTGAACAAGACACACGCCGGTGTCGAGTGGAGCCACACGCCATCCAGCAAGGAAACGGACGACGGCGAAATCAAGAAAAAATTTCAGACCATACAATGTTCGGAGTGTTTGCTTCCTTAGTTACATCCCCCCAAGCACGTTCCCCTAAAATGACGCGAACGCCACGGCGTGAGGTAACGCGGGAAAAGCCAACATATAGCTGTCCATGGGCAAAAACAGGATTCTCCAAGAGCAACCCCAACCTTTCAAACGACTGCCCTTGGGAACGATTAATCGTCAAGGCGAAAGCCAACTTTATTGGAAATTGTCGCCTAATAAATCTGATCGACAACATTTCAGAATCACCACACGTCAAATTGATGCGTGGAATGAGCACAACGTTTCCTTTTCGGGGACCTGAGACAATTTCTGCTTGGATGTTGAAATCCAGGCACTTTGTTACCAACAAGCGTGTTCCATTCATCAACCCCTCCGTACGGTTGAGATTGCGCAGTAGAATGATAGGGGCCCCGACCTTAAGCTTGAGCTCGTGACGTGCCATGCCCGGAGGCTCAAGCTTGTTCAAGAGTTCCGGAGGATAGGTAGCTGCATCTTCTTGGCAATCGGCACCAAAATAGTCCGCACTAACATAAAGAAACTCCTCTCCTGGCAAGCTCTGCAGCGCCGCTTCGTTGATAGCATTGGTTTCTTGATTTCGGGGTGCCAGGATACAACCAGACATCAATTCCTCCTTGCTCATGGTTGGAAAGACGTGGTTTACCAGTGGCCAGGGGTCATCGCTTGGGATCAACATGTCTTCTGGTATGGGCAACGGATTGTCGATGGTGTCCTCCCCAACGGATAGCAACCAGCGTGCAAACTCACGGGTCTCGTCATCGTCAACTTGAGAAGTGCCTCGCACCCGAATATTGGTCGTCAATTCGAGTGTTTTGAAATAGGGCCAGAGGTAGGATTTCTTGAGAGTAGCTGCTATCACGGCCGCTCGAGAGCCACGAGGTACAACGGGCAAAATTTGCCTCCAATCCCCCGTCATGACGACGGTCTTGCCCCCGAAGGGAACAAGTCGCAGTGCTTCATCATTGGCACCCATGATATCTTTGAGCAATTCATCCAATACACGGAAGCAATCGTTGTCTGCCATGGGCGCCTCATCCCACACAATGAGTTGGCACTCATGAAGTTCCGCGGCACGTTTGCTATCCACAGGAATGGATGATGTTCCGCCCTTTTGCGGCGAAATACCAAAAGCTGAGTGCGCAGTTGAACCATCATCCAAAAGAAGAGAAGCGATGCCACTTGAGGCAACCGCAATCGCCCGTCGTCCCTGACTCCGTACATAGGCCAACATTAAATTGTTCACGTAAGTCTTTCCGCAACCACCGCAACTCAAAATAAAGAAGCACTTTGCGTCGTTGTTGTCCAAATGTGTACTCGCAGTGACCTGGTCGTAGATGTTGCGTTGCTGCTCTGTCAAGGTTGGCACACCATCCTCAACAACACGTCGCAAGTGTGCAACATCATACCCTTCATCCTGACCGCCAGGCTTATGGGACATTGCACTGGGCACTGGAAACGGCATAGAAGGAAACGAGCGAAGAGAAAGTCCTTGCTTTTGCAGCATGCCCTCGACCCGCAATAGGGCTTCATTCACAATCTCGGCATGCGTTGGCTCGTTTTTTGTGCCAGGATGTGTACGTTGCCAATTCCAACGAATGTCGCTGATGAACTCTTCCTCGTACTTTAACCACAGCTTGTAGGGATCTTTTGGGGAGTTGTACTCCAAGATGGTGCAAAAAAGAAGTCGTAGTCGGCCGGATTTGTAGTACATTTTTGCCTCGTTCAGACATTGTTCCCACTCGGTGTCATCTTCTAGAAGGCCGCGACGTACGCATGCTTCTTGAAAAGTGGCACATAGGTTGCCGTGAACGGTACGCAAATCTTGGAAAGAGGTTGCACCAGCAACATGGTGTAACAATAGTCGGAGAAAGTATACTTCGCCCGCATTTGGGAGCACAAAGTACATGCGACCAATTACCGTGTTTAGTCCTCTCTTCCGAATTTTCCATTCTTTGGTCTTTGCATCATACGTGAACCGCTCGGCATAGTCGGTGTACAGCAAGTGCTTACCGAAAGCATGATCCGGCTTGGCGTTGGACTTCAACCAAGCGGTTAGTGGTGTGTCGGGGGGTCCATCTCCAACGATGTCAGTAAGATGTTGTTGGTCGTGCCATCGAACGTGCTGCTGGTTTTCTAAGTGAACTGGTAGCCGCAATACCGCGGGAAATTGCTCATGTAAGTCAAATGCCAATAGTCTCCACACTCCTTCAGATGTGCAAATGTACCGGCCCTCCACGAACTCCACAACTTCGTTGACTTGATCGTCTCGTAGGGTGGCGTCGCCCCGGTCAAACCCCTTGTAAATATACTCGTGCAAGTATTTGATAGCCGCAAGTGAGGCACAGTACTCCACGTTGATGTGGCAAGCATATTTTCTGGCCAACGCACGCACATGTGGAACCACCCAACGATTATCAAGTTTATGCCCCCTGCATGTTATAGTGCGGCCGTTGTTGCGACGGCGATAAAGAGGATATCCATTCTCGCTGTTCGTGGTCACATCTTGAAATTCCTTCGGGTACCGATTCTTACAATGTCCATCCTTCATGCATGCACAGTTCGGGTCGAGGGAACCGCATGGACCGTGCATGTAGCATTTTGCAATAATCTCGTACAGCTCCGGGTCCTCATCCTCGTCTGGAATCTCAGCACAAATGACGGAATCATAATCGTCAGGTGTGAGCAATTTGTAGCCGGCGGCAAAGATAACCAAGATATGTGCATGTGGTAGCCCACGTTTTTGAAATTCGATGACATACATGTGGCCGACTGTGCGACCAAGACAGCCATCCTTCAGAAGGTCTTCTAACAAAGACTGCAGCTTCAGCTTGAAAACGCGGGTAATCAAATCGGGACGATCATTTGGTTTTTGTCCTGGCAGTAGAGCGGCCTCCACCTCCGGCCAATTGGGATTGGCTGTCATGGTAATGAACAGGTCTGCCTTGCCCCGTTTGCTACAAATAGCAATCCCATCCTGAAAAGCGGCATGAAGAGCGCGCGGACTCCCGCCAAAAGAGCTGGGCAAAATTACCCGCTTTCCAACGGATGAAGCGTCGCGGTCACCTTTTTTGGTGGCATCTTCAACACCCGAATACAAATGTGTGCGCAATTTGGACTGGTTCTGAGAGACATATTGCAAGCGTTGAGATTCCACTTTGCAGTACTGGTCCACGATGTATTCTTCGTACAATTTTTGACATCTTTGCAAATAATTTCCAGTGTACGATTCCGGACGTTGCATGAGGTAGAAGGCGGCAAAGTCTCGGGCTGTAATCGTCTGACGGCTTTTGGCCTTTGGGGCATTGCCTTGCTCTACATTTTCGCATGCGCCGCGCTGACGCCGATAAGTGACATTCAGGGGAATGTCAGTTGTCCAGCCTTGCTCACCGCGCGGAAAAAGGAGTACAAAGTGTAAAGGATCGTAGGCAGAGTTCAGGTCGGTGATACGTTTGACCCCACCCCCATGCATGCGGACCGCAATGCTACGAGGAGCGGCGACATGACTGCCATCCGGAATGAATGCTGCAATGTCGCTAACACGGGGAACATTGTAGGTGCGTGGGTCAACGTTGGCATTGCACCGCAGCAAGATGGTCACGTTGGGGACCTCAAGTTCAGCCGCGTGTTGAAAAACCTGTACATAGGCGTTGTGTGTGTTAAGCATAGCTCCCAGTTGGCGGAGTAGATCCTCTCTCAATTCCGATGACAGTGGAAGTCCCTGCCATGCCTTCAGTTGATCTTCGGTTTCCAAAATGTACACCTGTGCAAACCGGGGTGGTTGATTTTCTCCCGGTGTTAGGGGACCCATGCGGTGATACACATTTCCAGACACCCGAAACTGGTGAGGGCCACCCGCCATTGGCCCTTTCGTGAACCGCATGTCGATATTTGCTTCAAGAGAGGCCATGGTGAAGGCTGAGTTGTACTTCCGAATGTCTTGCCGAAAATGGCGTCCCTGTCCGGTTTGCTCGGTCAATAGGGTTTTGAGCGGTTCCGGTGGATCAAGCAGAATGGGAAGTTTCACTTGTCCGCCACGGCAACAAATGGTCGACCGCTCGGCACTCCAACGTAAAGCGTGACAATGTTCACACTCCACTTCCATGTTGTCAAGGACGTGGCGCTTGATGTGGGTAATATCCTCATCGGCCTTTGATCTAAACAAGCATTCGTGGCGCAACCTTTGCATTTCCAATGCATGAGCCCTCCGCGCTCGCCTTTGCTCATTGATGTTGTCTTTGTTCTGCGTGTACACCTCAGGATATCGCTCCCGTCTTTGCTCATTGATGTTGTCCTTGTTCTGCGCGTACGCCTCTGGATATCGCTCCCGTCTTTGCTCATTGATGTTGTCCTTTGCCTCTGGATATCGCTCCCGTCTTTGCTCATTGATGTTGTCCTTGTCCGCCTCTTGATATCGTTGCCGTCTTTCCTCGTGGATGTTGTCCTTGTCCGCCTCTTGATATCGCTGCCGTCTGTGCTCATTGATGTTGTCCGTGTCCGCCTCTTGATATCGCTGCCGTCTTTGCTCATTGATGTTGTCCTTGTTTGCCTCTTGATATCGCTCCCGTCTTCGCGCATTGATGCTGTCCTTCTTTTGCGCGTACAGTTGTTTATATCGTTCTCGTCTTTGCTTATTGACTTCGTCCCTGACCTCTTGATATCGTTCGCATCTTTGCTTATCGATTTCTTCCTTGCTTTGCGTGCATCGTGCTCGTTTTTCGGCGTGTCCATCATCGCTTGCCCCTGCATTGGTTCTCGTTGTCGCTTTTTCCGTGCTTCAGCGCCATGCGTGTCCGGAGAAATGGGTTGTGCGATCACATTTGGAGATCCGAGTGCACGTGATGCACTGCAAGCCGGCTGGCCAAAGGTGGGGTTCATATGTGGGTTCAACTCTAATTGGCCTGAGCCAGGCGGCGGAGTCCTCGCAAAGCTTTGGTGGGAAGGCAATGGGCCAGGTTGAACGTTTGAAGTGTGTACAGATGGAGGATTGGATGATATTGACGGCGAGGAAGCTTCATGCACGGCCGTAACTATCCCCAATTGCATCATTGCTGACATAAGATCCCTCCAAGCATAGTGGTCTTCTGCTTGCCAAAAGAAAAGACGACCCGTAATCCGCTTTTGAGTTGCATCCATCCAGCAGTTGAAAATGGGATAATAGTGCATATTCTGTTGCACGAAAGCATGCACTCTTTCCGCATCATGGTTGGATAATGTAGGCAACATGGCGCAACAAATCAACCTTGACAAAGAAGAAATGGAAACAATAATGGCAAGAACCAGACTGTTGGGTGTGGCCTTGTATGCACAACACATTGGATGTGCACTGGGATTTTTTTTCCTGGAATGGTGTTTAGTGATTGGTTGTATTTTGGGTGTACCTGGCCTTGTATGCATAGCACATTGGAATGATGTCCAGTGATTGAGTATACATACGGCAAACCTCGGAATGCTATCATGGCATCCTGCCCCTACCACTTCATCCTTTACACCTAGTCGCTGTGCCTTCTTAATTGTCATTCGCCAAGTAAGCCTTCACTAAAAGGCACATTGGAATGTGCCACCGCCACAGCTACACATTGAATTGTACATCGCCACCAGACATTCGCTGGATGTTGTAGTTTGGGGGAGGGTAAGGTAAGAAAGGCAAGGTAAGAAAGGTAAGGGCAAGGTAAGAAAGGCAGGGAAAGGTAAGGAAGGTAAGGTAAGAAAGGCAAGGTAAGAAAGGGCAAGGTAAGAAAGGCAAGGTAAGGGCAAGGTAAGAAAGGGCAAGGAAGGGCAAGGTAAGAAAGGCAAGGTAAGGTAAGGAAGGCAAGGTAGGGCAAGGTAAGAAAGGCAAGGTAAGAAAGGGCAAGGTAAGAAAGGCAAGGAAGACATCATGCACGGCCGAGAAACATATTTCAAAAAAAAAAAAAAGCAAGGTTGTTGTATGAAAATGGAAAGAAAACATTTTGCAGGACCAAGAAACATTTTGTAAACAAAAAAACAAGGTTTTTGTATTGTTTTTTTGTCTATTTTGAAAATTAGGCCAACTGGACCCACAACTGGTCAATGGATTGAAAACTGGTCATTTTACCCTACAAACTGGCAATAGGAAGTTGCGCGTCATGCCCGACTTACAGGAGGTTTCCATCTCGTGTTCACCCCTACCACCAAAAGGCGGAGGTAACTTCCACGAGATTTCCCAACCCTCCAAGCGGTTCGGCTCTTACCCACGAAGGGCAGCCCCGGTCAAAGGGCACATGACAACCGACCTTGGCGGAAGGATCACCAATTTCCAGGCTGGGCCGCCCATGGAAATCGGAGTTGGGCCGAAGCCACACTCGACCACCCAAGGCCGCAGTACGTAGTACGCAGTACGTGGTGACTACACCAACCTCCATTTTGCAATCCTCAACCTACCCCCAGCCGAGTTCTTATGATGGTTCCTGATGGCGAACGTTAGTGATCTCGAACCCTTTGACCTTGTGTCATATACCTGCTGATATCAAAGGAGATTTCCAAACTTCACCTAAAAAAAAAAAGCAATGGTCACCGCCAAAACAACTGATGAAGATGATTTGTCAAATTTGCTCTCTTTGGTGTCCAACATCGCATGTGCTTGGGACAGCTTTTTTTTTTCCATGGTACTGCAGTTTTTTCACGCAACAGACCATCTTGCATATTGCAAAACCATTGTTTGCATATACAGACTGACTGATGACAGATAGCAGCAACAGAAAATCAAATCCGACATCAATTCCGCTGCTGTTCTGTGTGAGCATGAATGTCCCTGCACAATCAAGCAAGTCAAAACCTCCATGCAGGGGTGTGCCCTTCTCTTGGGGGGTAGCTATCTTCTTTAGCCATCAGCCCTCAATGGAACCCATGCAATTAACCACTTCCACACAAAAATATTTCAACTCAAAAACTCGGATTATGCATTACTTTCGTATTTGGATTGTGCACTTTGATTTTCCTCCCATACCAACCAAAAATTGAAATCCCCAACTCATGATTGTTGCTTGTTGGTAGGCCCCCTCCCTTTGAGTAGTGGTGTGAATCTTAATCTATTTTGATGCATTCACTCAGGTGGTGTTGTAAATAGGTAAGCAGTTTCAGTTTTTTGCGCCAGTCCAAGGGGTTTGCATGTCATAGTTTGTGTGTGGCTTGCTGTTTTTGCATGCTATTTTTTCTGGTTTTGTTTGATTGCAAAAGTGAGGGGATCACAGAATTTTCAGCGTGTCACTCACCGATCTGCACCTATCTAGGTAAATAGCCCTGAGTAGCCCTGCTCGCTGGCTATTCCATCCACTGTCCATCCCACAGAAGTGGGGAATCTACCCATACGGGCCGTCAGCTTCAGGGTGGCGGGCAAAGCCGGGCAACTCCAGACACCCAGGTCAACCCCAGGTCTGACCTACCCTTCAGGGTGCTGCAGCCCATGGTGTACATGAAATCCATGTTGCACTCGCGCTTCGCTCAAACATCCATCAACTGCGGGCACTCCACACCCTGGATTGCAAAAGCCCACATAACACAGGATCTAAACTACAGAGCAGCAGGCAATTTGCATTGACCAGATTTTAATGAAAACGTACGAGCCACACTTTCACATTTGAATCCCACAACGACTGTCCCGGCCATTGATATATCAGATCCAATTACATAGTTTGCGACAGCATGTGCCATGATGGCCACGACTGCAAGAACCAAATAGACTTCCTTTTACGCCTCAGCCTCCCCATTTTCAGCCGCAGCGTCCGTCATCTCCGTGTCGGGTTCTGCGGCTGGAGCCTCCTCAGCAGCAGCCTCTTCCTCGGTGGCAGGGGCAGCCTCTTCCTCAGCAGCACCCTCTTCTGCTGGCCGTCCTCTTTGGTTTCCTCTCTCAGCAGGGGGCTCAGGTTTAGGTTCAGGAGGCAAATCAATATGCTTTTCTTCAACCACTGTGTAACTGGCCAACCGACGGTAAAACAGTGGTGTGTTGCTTCGGTCAGCTTGCACACCTGTGAAAGCAAACGATGCATCAACACAAAACGACAAATGATGCATGGGCAAAGCAATTCACCAGAACAAAAACAGTAACAGACGCAAAATCGCACTTGCAGGGAGAGATTATCAAGCAACTGGTGCTCATGGGAAACAATCAATGGGACCCGTGAACCTACTTGAGGAAAACTTGGGCGTCCATTAATTGACAGGGAATTGTGTACTTCGAGGTCAGGCAACTCCATGCCCAACTGCGAGAGAAGGTTGAAAACGCACGGAAAACTTCAGGGTGATAGGTGCTGAATATCAGCAGTTGAGGTTCTACCTTTTAGGTGCCTGCAGGTCCAGGAAATCCTCGGACGAGAACGCACAAACGCATTGGCAACTGACCTGTTTCAACCAGCGGCGACACAAAAAGGGTGTGGAGGAACACCTGCACTGCGCAGCAAACTGTCCACCTCGCGTTGCGTCAACTCCCGAAAAGCATGCAGAACACTCTCAATAATATCACGTCGAATCTGCCCAGAGGCCCCCATGGGTTTGTCAAAATATTACAATGGCGCTGCCAGCCCCGCGTTCACGTGCGTTGTGGTCTGCTTCACAATACGATATCCGCGTGCCCGGTCCTCCTCATCCTGAACCTTTCGCTTTGCCTCTTCCTCCTCTCGCTTGGCCTTCAAATCCTCCTCCCATTTCTTGCGGTCCTCCTCCTGCTTCGCTTTCATTTCCTCCATTTCTTTGGCTTTCGCTTCAGTTTCGGCCTTCGCACGCTCCTATGAAAAGCAGGGAAGTGACAGTCCTTAACAAACACTGTGCGTGGATGCACCGTCGAATCCTGAAGGCTGGCTGATGCGTGTACATGGCGTTATAATCCGAAAACACTTTCGGTAAATCGATCTCTGGGATCACCCCAGTGCCACGTCCAACAATCAACCACCCTTCTCTCATGTGCTGCAGCACTGGACCTGCACGATGTCCCTCATCAGAAGCAATTTCTCGTTGGGTTAGTTTTGGGAGTTCCCAATGGTACAAGCACAAAGAGCTACCAAAAAAAATCAACATTGGCAAATATTTTGGGAATATGAACTGCACTCTGGCTGGGGTGGTGAAGGCCAACATGCAAGACATCTATTTGCCAAAAATGAGCTGTCCGTTTTTGTCAAATCTCTTTCTTCTGGTGAATTGCTCAGAAACAGCTGATCGCCATGAAATCCTTTAACACCAGAACATCTCACTCAAATTGACATGGTGTTTGGCATGTCCTCATCTTCAACCCTGCTGCTAAATTCGAAAGTCCTGCTGCCCAACCCTGCTGCTAAATTCGAAAGTCCAAAGCTCAAGCTGCGAACAACACAACTCGAAACAACACCTGATCATCTGTCATGCACAGTAGTCTTCGAGTTTTTCAATACGTCCGACGTTTCTTTCAGCGCGGCCAATAGTTCGTCGTTGGTTGCCTCGTACTCCGTAAATTCGAAAGTCCAAAGCTCAAGCTGCGAACAACACAACTCGAAACAATCAGAAGCAATTTCTCGTTGGGTTAGTTTTGGGAGTTCCCAATGGTACAAGCACAAAGAGCTACCAAAAAAAATCAACATTGGCAAATATTTTGGGAATATGAACTGCACTCTGGCTGGGGTGGTGAAGGCCAACATGCAAGACATCTATTTGCCAAAAATGAGCTGTCCGTTTTTGTCAAATCTCTTTCTTCTGGTGAATTGCTCAGAAACAGCTGATCGCCATGAAATCCTTTAACACCAGAACATCTCACTCAAATTGACATGGTGTTTGGCATGTCCTCATCTTCAACCCTGCTGCTAAATTCGAAAGTCCTGCTGCCCAACCCTGCTGCTAAATTCGAAAGTCCAAAGCTCAAGCTGCGAACAACACAACTCGAAACAACACCTGATCATCTGTCATGCACAGTAGTCTTCGAGTTTTTCAATACGTCCGACGTTTCTTTCAGCGCGGCCAATAGTTCGTCGTTGGTTGCCTCGTACTCCTCTCGCTGTTTCAGCAACTGGGCTTGCGTTTCCTAGTGCTCCTCTTCACGTTTGCGTTTCAGCGCAGCAGCCTACCAGAACGAGAACTGCGTTATGCTCATGATCGCTTTCGACGTCAAAACGACGGCAAGTCGCCGGCTCAAGCTGCGAACAATACAACTCGAAACAACACCTGATCATCTGTCATGCACAGTAGTCTTCGAGTTTTTCAACACGTCCGACGTTTCTTTCAGCGCGGCCAATAGTTCGTCGTTGGTTTTGAGGCACCTCTGTTCTCTCCTTCATCTCCTCTTCATCCATGTCCTTTTCTTCCTCCTCCTTCACGTTTGCGTTTCAGCGCAGCAGCCTACCAGAACGAGAACTGCGTTATGCTCATGATCGCTTTCGACGTCAAAACGACGGCAAGTCGCCGGCTCAAGCTGCGAACAATACAACTCGAAACAACACCTGATCATCTGTCATGCACAGTAGTCTTCGAGTTTTTCAACACGTCCGACGTTTCTTTCAGCGCGGCCAATAGTTCGTCGTTGGTTTTGAGGCACCTCTGTTCTCTTCTTCATCTCCTCTTCATCCATGTCCTTTTCTTCCTCCTCCAACTGCTTCTTTTCCTCTTCCTTGGCCTTTTGCTCCTCTTCAACCTTTTTGGCATTCAAGAAGCTCAACATTTCGATTACAATCACTGTTACAAAGGAGGTAGAAAGAATGGTTTTCAACATGTGTTACATGTTTGTTTTTCCTTAATTGTTCATTCTAACCAAATGAAAATCTAAATCTAAAAATCTTCACCGAGTGACGTGTTGCCCGCCATAGCATGCATCATCAGTCACTGTCATCATTTGACTGCATTACTACCTATCAAGTGCATTTGAACGCTTGACCGGGCGGTTTGCGGACCGGCCGGATCCGTTACCGCCTGCAGCAATACCCTAAATGCTACGCACAGTATCAGTATTCGAAAAGCAAAAGTACATTTGCGAATCTAAAATTCCCAGACATCGCATTTGCAAATCCAAAACTCATTTGCGAATCCAAAATTTCCACAGGCAGCACGCGCGCGCGCCAGCAGCAGCGTGCACAATTGGGAGGAATTTTTGGGTATGACGAACGACGACAACGACGACGAACGAACCATAGCACAATTAAATATATTAACTAGTGCAAATGCCCGCGCTTGAAGCGCGGGCCATATCACCATATCACCATAGCACCATATCTCACACCGCACCGCATTTCGCAAACCCAATACAACACACCTCATGTCCCGTACCTCATATCCCGTGCCACCTGACTCATGTCTCAAACATCACATCCCGTACTCTATGAGTGAAACCTACCCCTCCTAAACTGTACTCTGACACCACATTTGACACCGGGATTCGCATAATCCACATTTCCAAACAAATCACCCATACCTCACACTGTGTACAACATACCGCATATCCCGTACCTCGTATCCCGTACCACACTCAAACATCATATCCCATACTCTAGGAGCCAAATTTACCCCTCCTAAGCTGTACTCTGACACCACATTTGACACCGCGATTTGCACAATCCATATTTCCAAACACATCACCCATGCCTCACACTGTGTACAACATACCGCATATCCCGTACCTCGTATCCCGTACCTCATGACTCATGTCTCAAACCTGATATCCCGTACTGTATAAGTGAGGGAACTGTCGCCACTGCTGCTTGTTGGCTAAAATCGCCAAAAGTCAACAGGCGGGATGATTCGTGTAGATAGCCGGATAATCGATTGTACAGTACATTAACATTACATGAATTCATGATTTAAGATCGATTTGTCGTGCCAGAAATCGAAATCGCAAATCCGCCAGATGCCATTTGACGGGCACGCGCGCGCGCCAGCAGCAGCGTGCACGATTGGGAGGATTTTTGGGGTATGACGAACGACGACGAACGAACGAACGAACGAACCCTACCACAATTAAATATATTAACTAGTGCGAATGCCCGCGCTTGAAGCGCGGGCCATATCACTATATCACCATAGCACCATATCTCACACTGCACCGCATTTCGCAAACCCAATACAACACACCTCATGTCCCGTACCTCATATCCCGTGCCACATGACTCATGTCTCAAACATCATATCCCGTACTCTATGAGTGAAACTTACCCCTCCTAAACTGTACTCTGACACCACATTTGACACCGCGATTCGCATAATCCATATTTCCAAACACATCACTCATACCTCACACTGTGTACAACATACCGCATATCCCGTACCTCGTATCCCGTACCTCACTCAAACATCATATCCCGTACTCTATGAGTGAAACCTACCCCTCCTAAACTGTACTCTGATACCACATTTGGCACCGCGATTCGCATAATCCATATTTCCAAACACATCACCCATACCTCACACTGTGTACAACATACCGCATATCCCGTACCTCGTATCCCGTACCTCATGACTCATGTCTCAAACCTCATATCCCGTACCCTATAAGCAAGACAACTGTCGCCAGTGCTGCCTGTTGGCTAAAATCGCCAAAAGTGAACAGGCGGGATTATTCGTGCAGATACCCGGATAATCGGTTGTACAGTACATGAAGATTTTTAAATTACGTGATTCCATGATTTCAGATCGATTTGTCGTGCCAGAAATCGAAATCGCAAATCCGCCAGATGCCATTTGACGGGCACGCGCGCGCGCCAGCAGCAGCGTGCACAATTGGGAGGAATTTTTGGGTATGACGAACGACGACGACGACGACGACGACCATAGCACAATTAAATATATTAACTAGTGCGAATGCCCGCGCTTGAAGCGCGGGCCATATCACCAGAGCACCATAGCACCATATCTCACACCGCACCGCATTTCGCATACCCAATACAACACACCTCATGTGCCGTACCTCATATCCCGTGCCACCTGACTCATGTCTCAAACATCATATCCCGTACACTATGAGTGAAACCTACCCCTCCTAAACTTTCTTTAGCGTGCGAATGCCCGCGCTTGAAGCGCGGGCCATATCACCATATCACCATAGCACCATATCTCACACCGCACCGCATTTCGCATACCCAATACAACACACCTCATGTCCCGTACCTCATATCCCGGGCCACCTGACTCATGTCTCAAACATCATATCCCGTACTCTATGAGTGAAACCTACCCCTCCTAAACTGTACTCTGACACCACATTTGACACCGCGATTCGCATAATCCATATTTCCAAACACATCACCCATACCTCACATTGTGTACAACATACCGCATATCCCGTACCTCGTATCCTGTACCACACTCAAACATCATATCCCGTACTCTATGAGTGAAATTTACCCCTCCTAAACTGTACTCTGACACCACATTTGACACCGCGATTCGCATAATCCATATTTCCAAACACATCACCCATACTTCACACTGTGTACAACATACCGCATATCCCGTACCTCGTATCCCGTACCTCATGACTCATGTCTCAAACATCATATCCCGTACTCTATGAGTGAAACCTACCCCTCCTAAACTGTACTCTGACACCACATTTGACACCGCGATTCGCATAATCCATATTTCCAAACACATCACCCATACCTCACACTGTGTACAACATACCGCATATCCCGTACCTCGTATCCCGTACCTCATGACTCATGTCTCAAACCTCATATCCCGTACTGTATAAGCGAGAGAACTGAGAACTGTCGCCACTGCTGCCTGTTGGCTAAAATCGCCAAAAGTCAACAGGCGGGATTATTCGTGCAGATATCCGGATAATCGATTGAACAGTACATTCAAATTACATGAATCCATGATTTCAGATCGATTTGTCGTGCCAGAAATCGAAATCGCAAATCCGCCAGATGCCATTTGACGGGCACGCGCGCGCGCCAGCAGCAGCGTGCACAATTGGGAGGATTTTTTGGGTATGACGAACGACGACGACGACGACGACGACGACGAACGAACGAACGAACCATAGCACAATTAAATATAATAACTAGTGTAAATGCCCGCGCTTGAAGCGCGGGCCGTACCGACAACAGGGCAGCTGTACTCATGAATTTGGCCCCTTGGAGGAATCCGTACCTTTCGTTGAATGGAGTGTTGCAAATGGATTTTGACCACGTTGCAAAGTGCAACATCTATTAGGTGGACGCAAAACACTTCTAATGGGCATTATCCTTTTTGCGGTAAAGTATTCGCTGTTTTCATGTTTGTAGCATTCTAGCTAACGAATTTTGAAAAAAAAAAGTAATGAGGAACACAGTTTGAGGGCACCTCGTAACGCCGCCTCCTTCAATTGTACTTGGAAGTTTTTGAGGCTTTGAAAATTGACGGGCTTATAGTAGCAAGCCATTGCTCTTTAGGAGAACCGGAAAAGAATTATGACCAACGTCCTTACCCGAAGGGAATGAAGGTGTTTACCAGACACAATGTGGCAAATAATTGCGTTTGAAAATTGTTTGGCTATTTAATGGGACGAAACATATTTTCAGGCAAATAGACCCTTGACAATATTCACTTTGGAGGCAAGTTCACCCACACACCAACAGGAATGCCAACGGACAATAGCTACATGAAAGTTGAATCTCGCATCATACAAGGTTCAAAGCGTTTGCCTACTTGCTGGCGTCGCCCCAAGCACATGTTCCTAAACTAACACGGCTTGTACGGCATAATGTACATTGTCAGCGGGTGCGCCGTTAGGGATAGAGGTTGACTTAGCACCAAAGTTGTGGTTAGGGTTAGGGCAAGGCTCAAGGTGAGGATTGGTTTCAAATATATGTAGAAAACGGTTGGTTTCAGATGTAAATGGAACGTGAACAAGACACACGCCGGTGTCGAGTGGAGCCACACGTCATCCAGCAAGGCAACGGACGACGACGGAAATCAAGAAAAAATTTCAGACCATACAATGTTCGGGGTGTTTGCTTCCTTAGTTACATCCCCCCAAGCACGTTCCCCTAAAATGACGCGAACGCCACGGCGTGAGGTAGCCCGGGAAAAGCCAACATATAGCTGCCCATGGGCAAAAACAGGATTCTCCAAGAGCAACCCCAACCTTTCAAACGACTGCCCTTGGGAACGATTAGTCGTCAAGGCGAAAGCCAACTTTATTGGAAATTGTCGCCTAATAAATCTGATCGACAACATTTCAGAATCACCACACGTCAAATTGATGCGTGGAATGAGCACAACGTTTCCTTTTCGGGGACCTGAGACAATTTCTGCTTGGATGTTGAAATCCAGGCACTTTGTTACCAACAAGCGGGTTCCATTCATCAACCCCTCCGTACGGTTGAGATTGCGCAGTAGAATGATAGGGGCCCCCACCTTAAGCTTGAGCTCGTGACGTGCCATGCCCGGAGGCTCAAGCTTGTTCAAGAGTTCTGGAGGATAGGTAGCTGCATCTTCTTGGCAATCGGCACCAAAATAGTCCGCACTAACATAAAGAAACTCTTCTCCTGGCAAGCTCTGCAGCGCCGCTTCGTTGATAGCGTTGGTTTCTTGATTTCGGGGTGCCAGGATACAACCAGACATAAATTCCTCCTTGCTCATGGTTGGAAAGACGTGGTTTACCAGTGGCCAGGGGTCATCGCTTGGGATCAACATGTCTTCTGGTATGGGCAACGGATTGTCGATGGTGTCCTCCCCAACAGATAGCAACCAGCGTGCAAACTCACGGGTCTCGTCATCGTCAACTTGAGAAGTGCCTCGCACCCGAATATTGGTCGTCAATTCGAGTGTTTTGAAATAGGGCCAGAGGTAGGATTTCTTGAGGGTAGCTGCTACCACGGCCGCTCGAGAGCCACGAGGTACAACAGGCAAAATTTGCCTCCAATCCCCCGTCATGACGACGGTCTTGCCCCCGAAGGGAACAAGTCGCAGTGCTTCATCATTGGCACCCATGATATCTTTGAGCAATTCATCCAAAACACGGAAGCAATCGTTGTCTGCCATGGGAGCCTCATCCCACACAATGAGATGGGACTCATGAAGTTCCGCGGCACGTTTGCTCTCCACGGGAATGGATGATGTTCCGCCCTTTTGCGGCGAAATACCAAAAGCTGAGTGTGCAGTTGAACCATCATCCAAAAGAAGAGAAGCGATGCCACTTGAGGCAACCGCAATCGCCCGTCGTCCCTGACTCCGTACATAGGCCAACATTAAATTGTTCACGTAAGTCTTTCCGCAACCACCGCAACTCAAAATAAAGAAGCACTTTGCGTCGTTGTTGTCCAAATGTGTACTCGCAGTGACCTGGTCGTAGATGTTGCGTTGCTGCTCTGTCAAGGTTCGCACACCATCCTCAACAACACGTCGCAAGTGTGCAACATCATACCCTTCATCGTGACCGCCAGGCTTATGGGACATTGCACTGGGCACTGGAAATGGCATAGAAGGAAACGAGCGAAGAGAAAGTCCTTGCTTTTGCAGCATGCCCTCGACCCGCAATAGGGCTTCATTCACAATCTCTGCATGCGTTGGCTCGTTTTTTGCGCCAGGATGTGTACGTTGCCAATTCCAACGAATGTCGCTGATGAACTCTTCCTCGTACTTTAACCACAGCTTGTAGGGATCTTTTGGGGAGTTGTACTCCAAGATGGTGCAAAAAAGAAGTCGTAGTCGGCCGGATTTGTAGTACATTTTTGCCTCGTTCAGAAATTGTTCCCACTCGGTGTCATCTTCTAGAAGGCCGCGACGTACGCATGCTTCTTGAAAAGTGGCACATAGGTTGCCGTTAACGGTACGCAAATCTTGAAAAGAGGTTGCACCAGCAACATGGTGTAGCAATAGTCGAAGAAAGTATACTTCGCCCGCATTCGGGAGCACAAAGTACATGCGACCAATTACCGTGTTTAGTCCTCTCTTCCGAATTTTCCATTGTTTGGTCTTTGCATCATACGTGAACCGCTCGGCATAGTCGGTGTACAGCAAGTGCTTACCGAAGGCATGATCCGGCTTGGCGTTGGACTTCAACCAAGCGGTCAGTGGTGTGTCGGGGGGTACATCTCCAACGATGTCAGTAAGATTTTGTTGGTCGTGCCATTGAACGTGCTGCTGGTTTTCTAAATGAACTGGTAGCCGCAATACCGCGGGAAATTGCTCATGTAAGTCAAATGCCAATAGTCTCCACACTCCTTCAGATGTGCAAATGTACCGGCCCTCCACGAACTCCACAACTTCGTTGACTTGATCGTCTCGTAGGGTGGCGTCGCCCCGGTCAAACCCCTTGTAAATATACTCGTGCAAGTATTTGATAGCCGCAAGTGAGGCACAGTACTCCACGTTGATGTGGCAAGCATATTTTCTGGCCAACGCACGCACATGTGGAACCACCCAACGATTATCAAGTTCATGCCCCCTGCATGTTATAGTGCGGCCGTTGTTGCGACGGCGATAAAGAGGATATCCATTCTCGCTGTTCGTGGTCACATCTTGAAATTCCTTCGGGTACCGATTCTTACAATGTCCATCCTTCATGCATGCACAGTTCGGGTCGAGGGAACCGCATGGACCGTGCATGTAGCATTTTGCAATAATCTCGTACAGCTCCGGGTCCTCATCCTCGTCTGGAATCTCAGCACAAATGACGGAATCATAATCGTCAGGTGTGAGCAATTTGTAGCCGGCGGCAAAGATAACCAGGATATGTGCATGTGGTAGCCCGCGTTTTTGAAATTCGATGACATACATGTGGCCGACTGTGCGACCAAGACAGCCATCCTTCAGAAGGTCTTCTAACAAAGACTGCAGCTTCAGCTTGAAAACGCGGGTAATCAAATCGGGACGATCATTTGGTTTTTGTCCTGGCAGTAGAACGGCCTCCACCTCCGGCCAATTGGGATTGGCTGTCATGGTAATGAACAGGTCTGCCTTGCCCCGCTTGCTACAAATAGCAATCCCATCCTGAAAAGCGGCATGAAGAGCGCGCGGACTCCCGCCAAAAGAGCTGGGCAAAATTACCCGCTTTCCAACGGATGAAGCGTCGCGATCACCTTTTTTGGTGGCATCTTCAACACCCGAATACAAATGTGTGCGTAATTTGGACTGGTTCTGGGAGACATATTGCAAGCGTTGAGATTCCACTTTGCAGTACTGGTCCACGATGTATTCTTCGTACAATTTTTGGCATCTTTGCAAATAATTTCCAGTGTACGATTCCGGACTTTGCATGAGGTAGAAGGCGGCAAAGTGTCGAGCTGTAACCGTCTGACGGCTTTTGGCCTTTGGGGCATTGCCTTGCTCTAAATTTTCGCATGCACCGCGCTGACGCCGATAAGTGACATTCAGGGGAATGTCAGTTGTCCAGCAAAGTGTATAGGATCGTAGGCAGAGTTCAGGTCGGTGATACGCTTGACCCCACCCCCATGCATGCGGACCGCAATGCTACGAGGAGCGGCGACATGACTGCGATCCGGAATGAATGCTGCAATGTCGCTGACACGGGGAACATTGTAGGTGCGTGGGTCAACGTTGGCATTGCACCGCAGCAAGATGGTCACGTTGGGGACCTCAAGTTTAGCCGCGTTTAGCCACCTGTACATAGGCATTGTGTGTGTTCAGCATAGCTCCCAGTTGGCGGAGTAGATCCTCTCTCAATTCCAATGACAGTGGAAGTCCTTGCCATGCCTTCAGTTGATCTTCAGTTTCCAAAATGTACACCTGTGCAAACCGGGGTGGTTGATTTTCTCCCGGCGTCAGGGGACCCATGCGGTGATACACATTTCCAGACACCCGAAACTGGTGAGGGCCACCCGCCATTGGCCCTTTCGTGAACCGCATGTCGATATTTGCTTCAAGAGAGGCCATGGTGAAGGCTGAGTTGTACTTCCGAATGTTTTGCCGAAAATGGCGTCCCTGTCGCGTTTGCTCGGTCAATAGGGTTTTGAGCGGTTCCGGTGGATCAAGCAGAATAGGAAGTTTCACTTGTCTGCCACGGCAACAAATGGTAGGTCGCTCGGCACTCCAACGTAGAGCGTGACAATGTTCACACTCCACTTCCATGTTGTCAAGGACGTGGCGCTTGATGTGGGTAATATCCTCATCGGCCTTTGATCTAAACAAGCATTCCTGGCGCAACCTTTGCAATTCCAATGCATGAGCCCTCCGCGCTCGCCTTTGCTCATTGATGTTGTCTTTGTTGTGCGCGTACACCTCTGGATATCGCTCCCGTCTTTGCTCATTGATGTTGTCCTTGTCCGCCTCTTGATATCGCTCCCGTCTTTGCTCATTGACGTTGTCCTTGTCCGCCTCTTGATATCGCTCCCGTCTTTGCTCATTGATGTTGTCCTTGTTCTGCGCGTACGCCTCTGGATATCGCTCCCGTCTTTGCTCATTGATGTTGTCCTTGTCCGCCTCTTGATATCGCTGCCGTCTTTCCTCATTGACGTTGTCCTTGTCCGCCGCTTGATATCGCTCCCGTCTTTGCTCATTGATCTTGTCCTTGTTCTGCGCGTACGCCTCTGGATATCGCTCCCGTCTTTGCTCATTGATGTTGTCCTTGTCCGCCTCTTGATATCGCTCCCGTCTGTGCTCATTGATGTTGTCCTTGTCCGCCTCTTGATATCGCTGCCGTCTGTGCTCATTGATGTTGTCCTTGTTTGCCTCTTGATATCGCTGCCGTCTTCGCGCATTGATGCTGTCCTTCTTTTGCGCGTACAGTTGTTTATATCGTTCTCGTCTTTGCTTATTGACTTCGTCCCTGACCTCTTGATATCGTTCGCGTCTTTGCTTATCGATTTCTTCCTTGCTTTTCGTGCATCGTGCTCGTTTTTCGGCGTGTCCATCATCGCTTCCCCCTGCATTTAGGTCCAAATGTGGTTCTCGTTGTCGCTTATTTCGTGCTTCTGCGCCATGCGTGTCCGCAGAAATGGGTTGTGCGATCACATTTGGAGATCCGAGTGCACGTGATGCACTGCTAGCCGGCTGGCCAAATGTGGGGTTCATATGTGGGTTCAACTCTAATTGGCCTGAGCCAGGCGGCGGAGTCCTCGCAAAGCTTTGGTGGGAAGATGGATCAAACCAAGGCTGGTTGGGAATGTTTTGTGGGGGCATTGGCAGATATGGTGGGAAGTACGGCTGAGCTTGGGAGAGTAAAGCCGTTGGTGTGTAATTGACCGCTATGCGATGGACACTTGGAGACGCAACGGCACTGGAACTTAGAGGCATCGTGAAGGACAATGACCCGGGCGTTGGGATTGGCCTCTCAAACTGTCTATTTGGAGTGGATGGGGTACAGCTTGTTGCCGCAAGCGGTGACAGCAATGGGCCAGGTTGAACGTTTGAAGTGTGTACAGATGGAGGATTGGATGATATTGACGGCGAGGAAGCTTCATGCACGGCCGTAACTATCCCCGAAAGCATCATTGCTGACATAAGATCCCTCCAAGCATAGTGGTCTTCTGCTGGCCAAAAGAAAAGACGACCCGTAATCCGCCTTTGAGTTGCATCCATCCAACGGTTGAAAATGGGATAATAGTGCATATTCTGTTGTACGAAAGCATGCACTCTTTCCGCGTCATGGTTGGATAATGCAGGCAACATGGCGCAACAAATCAACCTTGACAAAGAAGAAATGGAAACAATAATGGCAAGAACCAGACTGTTGGGTGTGGCCTTGTATGCACAGCACATTGGATGTGCACTGGGGTTTTTTTTCTTGAAATGGTGTTTAGTGATTGGTTGTATTTTGGGCGTACGTAGCCTTGTATGCATAGCACATTGGAATGACGTCCAGTGATTGGATATACATGCGGCAAACCTCGAGATGCTATAATGGCGTACTACCCCTACCACTCCATCCTTTACACCTAGTCGCTCTGCCTTCTTAATTGTCATTCGCCAAGTGAGCCTTCACTAAAAGGCACATTGGAATGTGCCACAGCCACAATTACACACTGAATTGTACATCGCCAGCAGACATTCGTTGGATGTTGTAGTTGTGATCACCTATCCAGATCCCTATTGACGTGTCCGTTTCTGTTTGTCATTTGCGGTGGAAATACTTTCTTCGAACGGACCCACAACTGGTGAATGGATTGCAAACTGGTCATTTTACCTTACAAACTGGCAATTGGAAGTTGCGCGTCATGCCCGACTTACAGGAGGTTTCCATCTCGTGTTCACCCCTACCACCAAAAGGCGGAGGTAACTTCCACGTGATTTCCCAACCCTCCAAGCGGTTCGGCTCTTACCCACGAAGGGCAGCCCCGATCAAAGGGCACATGACAACCCACCTTGGCGGAAGGATCACCGATTTCCAGGCTGGGCTGCCCATGGAAATCGGAGTTGGGCCGAAGCCACACTCGACCATCCAAGGCCGCAGTACGTAGTACGCAGTACGTAGCCACGTAATTGCTCTGTTGTATTCCGAATGTCCTACACCAACCTCCATTTTGCATTCCTCAACCTACCCCCAGCCAAGTGTCGTTTTCAAGAGACCGCATGCCAGTGGCTATAATGGTTCGTGATGTGGAACGTTGGTGATCTATAACCCTTTGACCTTGTGCTGCTTCACCAAAAAAAAAAAGCAATGGTCGAAAAACAACTAAAGAAGATGATTTGTCAAATTTGCTCTCTTTGGGGTCCAACATCGCATGTGCTTGGGACAGCCTTTTTTTTTCATGGTGCTGCTGTTTTCCACGCAACAAACCATCTTGCATATTGCAAAACCATTGTCTGCATACACAGACTGCCCACGGACAGCAACAACAGAAAATCAAATCCGACATCAATTCAGTGAGCATGAATGTCCCTACTGAACCTTCAAAACATAAGAATACATCACGAAATTGCATTCGTTTAACCAAAATGATGGAATGGCAGATTCACTGACAAAGAGAAACATTTCAATGAAAACCATGGTGGCCAGGATTGTGCAGCCACACACCCTTCTGCTGCAGCATGAATGCGTTAAACAGGGCCCATATCTCAAACGACCAACTTGCACTTGAATTGAAATTGGACCAAAGGACCGGACATCCAGACCCACTCCTGCTGCAACATGAATGTGTTTAACAGAGCCCATATCTCAAACCACCAACTTGCACTTGAATTGAGATTGGACCAAGGGCCCGGACATCTAGTGCAAGAGCTCTCAATTTGGCAGCAGTGCAGTATCACTGGAAAGAGCGCATCTCACCTCACAAACGCAATCTCAGGCAATGGAGTAACGACATAAGCGAGCTTCGGCCAAGCACATCAACGGAACTATCCTGCTTAGCAAGCACAACACTTCGTGACCAAGCGTCCTCCAACATCAGGCACATACTCACGATACGGAATGCGCTTCTGCACGAATGATGTGAATTGTGCTGCTTTACAGCGGAACAGGCCTGAACACTCCAAGTCTTTGCTCCCATGATTGCGTTTGCCATTGGCGGTCGCCCAACAATTTTGTGTGTTGCCATGCCGTACGTTAAACACACTTCTAACCCCCATGAAAATGTACTATCAACACCAAGCCGGAACATAGCAGCAATTATTGTGGGGACCATGCAGGTAATAACATTAAATAGCACCCATTGTAAAATCATCCACAATTAAGCAACTCAAAACCCCCATGCGGGGGTGTGTCCTTCTCTTGGGGGGTAGCTATCTTCTCTAGCCAGCAGCCCTCATTGGGACACATGTAAGTAACCACTTCCACACAAAAACATTTCAACTCAAAAAATTCCACTTATGCACTACTTACGTATTTGGGTTGTGCACCTTGCTCTTCCTCCCGTACCAAGTATTTGCAGAAAAAAATTGACACCCCCAACTCATGATTGTTGCTTGTTGGTAGACCCCTCCCTCCCTTTGAGTAGTGGTGTGAATCTTAATCTATTTCGATGCTTTCACTGAGGTGGTGTTGTAAATAAGTAGTCAGTTTCAGTTTTTTGCGCCAGTCCAATGGGTTTGCATGTCATAGTTTGTGTGTGGCTTGCTGTTTTTGCATGCTATTTTTTCTGGTTTTGTTTGATTGCAAGTGTGAGGGGATCATAGAATTTCAGCGCGTCACTCCCTGCTCTGCACCTATCAAGGTAAATAGCCCTGAGTAGCCGGGGCTGGAGGAGCGCTGGCCATTCCATCCACTGTCCATCCCACAGAGTGGGGAATCTACCCATACAGGCCGTCAGGACAGCTTCAGGGTGGCGGGCAAAGCCGGGCAACTCCAGACACCCAGGTCAACCCCAGGTCTGACCTACCCTTCAGGGTGCTGCAGCCCATGGTGTACATGAAATCCATGTTGCACTTGTGCATCGCTCAAACATCCATCAACTGCGGGCACTCCACACCCTGGATTGCAAAAGCCCACATAACACAGGATCTAAACTACAGAGCAGCAGGCAATTTGTATTGGGCAGATTTTAATGAAAACGTACAAAGCACACATTCACATTTGAATCCCACAACGAATGTCCTGGCCATTGATAAATCAGATCCAATTTCATAGTTCATGTGCCATGATGGCCACGACTGCAAGAACCAAATACACACCCTGGATTGCAAAAGCCCACATAACACAGGATCTAAACTACAGAGCAGCAGGCAATTTGCATTGGGCAGATTTTAATGAAAACGTACAAAGCACACATTCACATTTGAATCCCACAACGACTGTCCTGGCCATTGATAAATCAGATCCAATTTCATAGTTCATGTGCCATGATGGCCACGACTGCAAGAACCAAATAGACTTCCTTTTACGCCTCAGGCTCCCCATTTTCAGCCGCAGCGTCCGTCATCTCCGTGTCGGGTTCTGCGGCTGGAGCCTCCTCAGCAGCAGCCTCTTCAGCAACAGCCTCTTCCTCGGTGGCAGGGGCAGCCTCTTCCTCAGCAGCAGCCTCTTCTGCTAGCCCGTCCTCTTTGGTTTCCTCGCCGTCCTCTGCCATGGGTTCATCGTCCTTCTTCATCTCAGCAAGGGGCTCAGGTTTAGGTTCAGGAGGCAAATCAATATGCTTTTCTTCAACCACTGTGTAACTGGCCAACCTATGAAAAGCAGGGAAATGACAGCCCTTCACAAACACTGTGCGTGGATGCACCGTCGAATCCTGGAGGCTGGCTGCCTGCTTGGCTTTGTCAAGACCACCAATCACCGCCCCATAGCCACAAAACTGTTTTTGCATGGTGTCGGCATACATGCACAGGGAATGAGTTACCCAACCAGCGAAGCACCTCTGTTTGAGAGCAAACGGCAGACAGAAGTCTGCAAATCATGATGACCCAAAACCCCCAACTGATATAAGCAGGGGGGGGGGGTCTGAGCCTGATGCTCACCCATGCAGAGCCCTTCCCCCTCCCCATTGCGAATAGCCGTGAAACCCAAAACCTGGCACCCACAGGTGCTGAATCCAGCTCGTTCCCACCCCCTTGACTCCAGTGCCACCCACCATAAGCAAAAGTCTGAACCAATTACGTATACGATTTGCCAGAGCGATGCAGGTGGTCAAGGAGAAAAGAATTCAACTTCAGCAATCATGTGCTGCTGAGATGATACAGAACACAATCTGGGTTGAATGGGGAGGAAATAACAAGCAGTGCCAAGACATGGAGGGAACTGGCGAGTGCCAAAATTACAGGGCCAAAGACACCAGCATACCCCATCCAATTGATCTATGAGGGTGTGCTGTGCAGCTCAAATGAGAACGCGCAGAGGACAAGCAACCTTACTGCACCTCAGGCACTCAAACTTGTTTGAAATGCACCATTGAACCACCCCCCCCCCATCCCCCACCAGAGCAATGCGGATCACTGCAGGCAGATGTCCAGGGCACGAACACGCGATCAGAAGCACCTCCAACATATGTCGCGTGGAATTTAGTGTGTACTCCACGATCCACCCAGAGCAGCATGCCATGGTAACTCCAGTTGGGACCCTCAGAGCAGCATGCCATGGTAACTCCAGTTGGGACCCTCAAGCCCTCCTTGCTCGGGTCTGATGCGGTCCAGCAGGGTAATGATCTCCACCGCCACAATTGACCTGGAAAGGTTTTCCTCGTGGTACTGGCCATCCAAACTCTCCAATTTGATATCCTCGGCTTCAACTGTGTGAAATAAAAGCAGCTGTTGGTGAGAGGAAAAAAAAGGCAAAGAATGCAAAGCTGCTCAATCCCTTGTCCTCTTGCAAAAATCACCGACCTTCCTGAATGGAAGAGGTAACATGAGTAGGTATAGCGAGACCGAGATGTGGAAATGAGGTGTGGCAGCCACATTCAACTGCGGGAGGTATAGCGAGACCGAGATGTGGAAATGAGGTGTGGCAGCCACATTCAACTGCGGGAGCTTGAGTTGGTTCAGGGCTATGCTGCTGACCAACCTCGAGCAAAAAAAAAAAGGCACGAACCTCTTTGATGCAAATGTGGAAGAAGTAGCTAGTTGCAAAGTATCATGAAATTGCACAGCTCTGTCTTTGCGGTTTAGTGGGGGGGGGGGGGGGATTTGGCATGACGCCATGGTGTGATGATCTCGTCTGCAGCTGGCGGCGCCTACTGGCCGATCGCCATTCGCTGCCCTTCCCTTGGACCCTTTCCCTCCATAGGCGGTGGTGCCCATCAGCTTCTCACCACCCTTTGACCTTCCTCTTCCTCCTTGCCCTAACCTTCCCTCTCCCCTCCCCTTTCCCTTCCCTTGGCCTTTCCCTCTGTAGGCCACCGTGCCCATCGGCCTCACCACACTCCTTCCCTTCCCTTTCCCTTGGTCGGTTGTGCCAACGGAGCCCCCGGACTTGCCCTGTTTCACTTCTCTGCGTCGAGTCCACGCAGAGGAAGGCAAATGCCTTCGCCGTTGGCCAGGTGCGTCCAAGCGGCCATCCCAAGCCGGCGGTGAGGTACCTCTCCCCAACGGCGGCTGGTGGGCCCTGGGATGGCCACTTGCATGATGTCTTCCTTGCCTTTCTTACCTTGCCCTGAAGCACCCACGCTCTGACACAAGCTGCAATTTCAGACCTCATAAATCAAACATAATGCCTCGGGCACAACTATCAGCGTCGTTGCCAAGCTGGGCTCCCCCACTTCTTCAAGGAACGGAGGAAGAGAAGAGACCGTTGGATTATATTGATGTCGAAAGTCCCATTGGCCATGATCAAGTGCACCAAAAGGCACAGCGGATGGGATTACCGAAAATTCGGGAAGTGGCAGCAAAATTATGTGCCGGATGTTACCCTGGAGACCCAAGGCCATGTTGGTATTGCCTTGGGTGGGCGATTCGCAACCAACACCGTCGATTGCTGGGTGGAGAGCAATGTACATGTTCTCAATGCACCCGGCTTGCGGAGGACGGAGTACGCGATGATTACGGAAGTGGATCCGGCTGCTACCACCGAGCCGGATATGACTCGGATTGGTGTTCCGATGAGTCTTCAATCGACCTTTCCTGCGACGACGAGCGAGAATGGGATGAAGATGACTGGTGGTGAAAGTGGAGATGGGCAAAGCGAAGGAGGGGATAGTGAATTTGGTAAATCGCATGTCTGTTTGGGTGGTCCCTTCATCTTGATGCAGGCCCGAGGAATTGGAACCTTGGGCAGTGCCCCCTTCCATTGCAGAAGTCCAGTTCAAGACTGCTTCTAATGCTCTGCTCGCTTTGGACGTCGCCGGTGCTGAGAACCCGGACCGCGAATGTGAAACGCCTTCTGGAGGGGTGAATGCCGCAGCCACCGCCGATTGGGCCACCATCTAACCACTTCAAAGGTCCGTGACCCCGGGCCGCCTCCACACGCAAAGGTCAGCACCACGCAGGATGTCGAAATAAGGAACATTACACCACATCTGCAACCATCTCCATTACTGTGCCTGATTGCCAATGCGCTTATTCTCAGTGGAATCATTGGATGCTGTTCCGATCGTCTCACCCTCTGTGCGGTGTAACCACGTCACCTGGTGGACGGCATGCTACCCCAAGGCACCAGGCCTGGATTCTCCATTCCCCTCTTTGCGTTTGGTGGAATGCTGTGCGCCATTGCAGCTTTGGTTGGGATTTCTTTGGGGACAGGATGGATGGTCGGGCCCCACATGTGTTTGTCGAATGATCCTGTCTCTGACGAATGCATTCAAGACTTCCCTTGGACCCTTTCTCTCCATAGGCGGTGGTGCCCATCAGCTTCTCACCACCCTTTGAACTTCCTCTTCCTCCTTGCCCTAACCTTCCCTCTCCCCTCCCCTTTCCCTTCCCTTGGCCTTTCCCTCTGTAGGCCACCGTGCCCATCGGCCTCACCACACTCCTTCCCTTCCCTTTCCCTTGGTCGGTTGTGCCAACGGAGCCCCCGGACTTGCCCTGTTTCACTTCTCTGCGTCGAGTCCACGCAGAGGAAGGCAAATGCCTTCGCCGTTGGCCAGGTGCGTCCAAGCGGCCATCCCAAGCCGGCGGTGAGGTACCTCTCCCCAACGGCGGCTGGTGGGCCCTGGGATGGCCACTTGCGGGGGGGGGGGGGGGGGGCAAATGTCCCTGGATGACTGCAAACAACGGAGGGGAGGGGTAAGGGGGGTATTTGCCTACTTCCGTGTTTGCGTACCTGCATTTGCTTGAAAGAGACGGAAATCTCCTCTTTTTCTGCAGCAGCCCCCATTACTTGCTTCAACGTGGCAAGCGCCGTCTCACAAGTCTCACGAATGTCATCATAAATAATCTCGTCGACGCCCCTTTCAAGGACGGGCTTCAGAATTGGGATGAATTGCATGGCATCTCTGCAAAGTTTTTCGTGATGCGTTGTTTCTCGTCAGCATGCTGATTCCCAACCTCACAACATGCCCGCAACGTCAACCACGGGCAAACGTGCGCCCTCAAAAACGATCTTCGACAACTGGCGTCGTTGCTTCACTCCTTGCGGCTTTTACAAACATACAAGTAACGCACGAAAACCCAGCACAACAAAAGTGGCGAAACCCTGGGTCAACGACCAATTTGCAAAGATTGCCAATGACAAGAGCTGCTTTCTGCTTGAATTCTGCCTTCCGCTCCATCGTTCTGCGACGGAGCATAGGGCAAAGTAACCCCAATGTGGGCGCATCAACGGTTGAAACGAACGTGGTCATCACAAGCTTGTTAAGTGCCTCGGTCGTTTTGCCGACTGGATCAGTGTAAGCGGTAATAATGAATCCCATAATGGGCTTCACGTCGGGATTCGCGATGGTGTCGTTGCACACATCCTTGAACACCTTTGAAAGGCAGAAGCACAAGGAGAGAGCACACTCCATACTCCGTTGCCCGTTTTTACAGCGTAGCCACAACGGTTGTTGAATGGACCACGCGGAAACACGGAAAGCACAGAAATCGAATAGGGAGTTGCACAAGGAGCAAGGCCAGCATGAAGTGAGAATGGACGACCAAAATGGAAGCACAGGGATGTACAGAGGTCAAAAGGGAAGAAGAAGATGGAATTCGAGCGACGTGTTTGTCTGGCGGGAGAGATTATCAAGCAACTGGTGCTCATGGGAAACAATCAATGGGACCCGTGAACCTATTTGAGGAAAACTTGGGCGTCCATTAATTGACAGGGGATTGTGTACTTCGAGGTTAGGCAACTCCATGCCCAACTGCGAGAGAAGGTCGAAAACGCACGCAAAACTTCAGGGTGATAGGTGCTGAATATCAGCAGTTGAGGTTCCACCTTTTAGGTGCCTGCAGGTCCAGGAAATCCTCAGACGAGAACGCACAAACGCATTGGCAACTGACCTGTTTCAACCAGCGGCGACACAAAAAGGGTGTAGAGGAACACCTGCACTGCGCAGCAAACTGTCCACCTCGCGTTGCGTCAACTCCCCAAGAGCATACAGAACACCCTCAATAATATCACGTCGAATCTGCCCAGAGGCCCCCGTGGGTTTGTCAAAATAGTACAATGGCGCTGCCAGCCCCACATTCACGTGCGTCGTGGTCTGCTTCATAATACGATATCCGCGTGCCCGGTCCTCCTCATCCTGAACCTTTCGCTTTGCCTCTTCCTCCTCTCGCTTGGCCTTCAAATCCTTCTCCCGTTTCTTGCGGTCCTCCTCCTGCTTCGCTTTCATTTCCTCCATTTCTTTGGCTTTCGCTTCAGCTTCGGCCTTCGCACGCACCTATGAAAAGCAGGGAAGTGACAGCCCTTCACAAACACTGTGCGTGGATGCACCGTCGCATCCTGGAGGCTGGATGATGCGTGTACATGGCGTTAGCGCAAATCACAGTCGATTCCCCCTTCCACTTGCACCTCTTTTCTCTTCTTCACCTCCTCTCACCCATTTGTTGAACAAGGGACCATGAGAAGCAAACTTGTGGACTTACGTGCTGTTGATTTCTATTCCAAACCCGCCCTCCCTCTCGGTCACTGGGTACATATCGCTCACAGCTAACAGCCTCTCTTCGCGATTTCCTGAGGCCACAAAATATGGAGGTACACACAGACGGGGAAACCCAATGCATGCGGGATGAAGACACACACTACTTGAGTTCCCTTCAATTCATGCCTGCCATATTTGGGAGTGTTCGCCTGCCAAAAAATGGAAAATCATGGCTCCGAAACATACGTCATGCGTGCGCACACACGCATGCACCCAGATAAGATGCATACCTTTTTGTCACGTGCTGCTTCACAGACTCTGCTCAGCCGAATCACCAAACTTTCACTGAGCTTGTGTTCCTAAAACGAACAAAAACATCAGAGCAGCACATCAGAGATACATGAGCTAACACTGTACTAAATATTGCCTTGAGTTCGCCTTGTGCCAACCGAATGTTTCATATTTCATGGCCAGCGGTGACGGGACGTCCTATTTGAGCGTCTGCAACTGACTGCTCTGAAAGATACGGCTTGGCCTGGAATTTTGGGCTGCTCGCATGGCCAACCGTGTAAAAACTCCCAAGCCCCCAACAACCATTTCCATGTTCAGTCAGGTTGAAAATTGCACCTATTATTGTCACTGAAACATGCACTTAGAGGCCACAATTGCCAAATCAAGAGCTCAGTCAGACTGTTACCATGATCTGCAGACTCAGAGTGCCTGTGGTCCTCGTTCCCACAAGATACCCCTCAGCCTGTATCACCTCAGCCACAAATGCAGGCAGTTCAGGGGAACAATCAGTACGGTTGCGGTTGAGGGTTGCGGAGCCACACTCTGCATAATATGAAAATAGGTATGCAAAGAGGTTGGTGCAGCAAAACCCGCTATTTGCGACAATTGACTTTCCGAAGCCAACGAAAACCGTGCCGTCAATCATCTTTGCCCCTCCATTGGCAGGGATTGTCTGGCAAAGCCAAATTGCCTTCAAGTCACACCTCTGGACCCGGGACCCCGTGGACTGTCATTTGCTTGTCCCCATATGTGGAATTTCGAAAATACCCTCGTCAAACATGACAACGGGGATGCGCCAGAATAGGACAAGGGCAGGGCCTGCCAATCAGGGAAAAAATTGCAGAGAGGTGGGTATCAGGAGAGAAATTCCCGTTCTTATTGAAGGTTTGCAGGGGCAAACACCTGAGCTGAAAGACACTTGACGCTGTACTTGCCAGCCAACTGTACCACCATCTTCTGCAACAGCCGGTGGTCTTCATCAACCTGATCCACATAAGAAAAAGAGTCCAAACCCAATCTTCCAGTCCATTCCAAGTAATCCAGGAAACCATCCCCTTTGCGGTCCAAGAAATTGAAGACCTGGAACAGAAAAATAGTAATTGTACCAATTTGATGAGCTAACACGGCCGTGAAACCTGTCCTGACAAAATGGTGGAGTACAAGATGGGAGGGTAGGGAGCACCTGTAGCAGCTTTGCAATGGAGGCCAACACTTACGCCTTCTGCGGATTGCAGCACAACACAAACATCGAGTTCCAATTTAAACACATCCTGTGTGTTGCCAGGACGCAGTAATGGTCGGGTCTGACCAACTGAAAGTCCCCAAGGACAGCTCGGAAGAAGAGAAAACAAAATGTGTGTGTACCCCAATGGTCAGGACAAAAAGAGGGGAGATGCTCCTTAAGAAATAAATCCCTCACCCTTAAGGATCACCCCCAAGCCCCCACCAAATGGACTTTCCAGCCGTTAGACCACAAGAACAATTAATTGGGTCAAATATACACTCGACCTCCAAATACTGAATCCTCGTCCAACCTTTGACCATCCTTTGACCATCCCCACTGCTGAGTGCCGATCAGTGAATGTTGCAAGGCAATATGCCGGGTGTGTGACACCAACAGACTAATGCTGAGAAGCGGTTTTACCTTCTTCACTTCGGCTTCGGTCAATACCACTCCAGCGCGTTTCAGGCTGGCTTTAAACTCTCCCAAAGACACCAGGGGGTTCATGTCCGGGCGGCTGACCAACCAACGCAGCTCCTCCTCCGGGATGCTTTCGATGGGTTCTGGACAAAAGAAGCATGACTGCGGAACACAAGGCGGGGAAGTGAAATGCTCACGGCACCTCGGTCTTGAAATTAGGCAGATTTGGGCAGATTTCTAAAAACTGCTGAAGCACTGAATTGGTTAACGTTTTGTTGCATTTTGCGATGAGATCAGACATGCATCCTCACGGTGCTCGCTGGTGCAAATAGGTTAAGGCCACCTTGTGTGAAAGCTGCAATCCAAATCTTGCGTACGCCCAGAAGGATCTTGGAAATGCGCAGCAACATTTGGGGCTTGCCCAGACCTGTCAACTTGACCGCAGCAATGCCGTCCGTTGGAGCTCTGTAAAAACGGATCATGCAAAGAACACCTGCAAATTACCATACCGAGTTGCATCACAGGGCAATTTTTTCTTCTATTTCCAAAGAATGGGAGAATTGGGCCCAAAACTGTGTGTGAAGTAATAGGCTTGCTTACTTTGTTTGTGATCACCGCGTTCTGCTTCGCCGTCCCCTCCGCAGGTCGGAGGGTTACGGGGACATTTTGAGGCCGTCACGAGCTTGTCCTTGTGAAGTCCCCCAGTGCCTTGAAAACCCCATTTCGGCATTGGCAAAAAAGGGTCAACAACGGGCGTCCACCAAAAGTACAAAAAAGTGATCTGTTGGCACTGGGAAAGCTGCCAATACCAACAAAAATATTAACAAGCTCGTGAATGACAATCTCTACGTTGCCACCAACAATGTTTCGCTCCAACTGGGGGGGGGGTCGACCTCCTTAGGAATCACAGAAGGGAACATATGAAGAGTCGAATGCAAGTGAGGTAATTACACTGCACAGTGTGAAAAGAGTGTGTCTTCTTGAAAGACCGTGAATCTCGAGGAATTAAACAACCGGTGGCTCACAAACAAAGGATCCTCACGACTTCGTGCGACCTTATTGTCTGCTCCGCATTTCTTGTTTGGCATACATGTCTATTCATTCGTTGTATTGTAGCTTATACCCTGCTTGGGCCGTTGAAACTGAGGTTGGTTTCTTGTTCGTGAACATAGTTTGCGTGTTTTGCAACTGGGTACCACTTGTACTTGGTGGCCTATGTCCCGAATTTCTGAAACATTAAGCAACTGGTGAACCAGCAACCAACAAACCCTCTCAAATCCTTTGAGAACTGACGAATATGACCAACCCTGACGCGCACACGGTGAAAAGCTACGATAGAGGGGTGTCACTGGATAAGTCCACCGCCGGGCAAGGCAAGTGCAAGGTAGAAGGGAGAAACGTTTCACTGACAATCAGGTACAGTTAATATCAAGTGGGAAAAACCTGGAGGCGGTATCGATGCAACCCAGCACCAAATTTGCATTGGAGTCGCACTGTTGTTCGTCCACATATCCGACTTCGACTACATCGCCCCTGGACACACGGAGGTGGTGCACCACGCAAAGCGCTTGCACACTGACTCGATGAAGCTGAGCATGGAGGGAGAAAGGAGGGAAGAGAGACAACGAAAAATGGTTGCATGCCATGTCGCTCGCAAAATCTCACATTGGCGCACTTGATTGATGGGCTAACGTACCGCAACCCCGGCCCGCTATCTTCAATTATGTCCTTCTCCGCCGCGTAATCCAAGATAGTCCCAACTCCGGCTGCTTCCAACTTTCTCAATACAGGCTGTATGTCTTGTTCGTTTTCTCCCGCACAAAAGTGGGCAAATAAGGGACACAGGGACATACCACTCTGGGATCTGCCGCTGTTGGCATCTTCCACAATTGGATCAGCGTATCCTCCCCCACGGAACCAAGCTGAGCAAACGGCGAAAGAAAGTGCGGTGAAACCAGCACGCACAGTTTTCAGAACACACTGTTTGTTCGATACCTGCGGCCGCGCATCACAAAGGCAGTATCAAACCACGACGTCGTTGCGAACGTTGCTGCTGACGGCTGTCATACCTCCTTTCACAGGCAGGCGCTTCAGCAGGGCAATACACCCAGGGACACACACAGGATGGTCCAACAAAACCTAGACGTCGAATTTTCACCTAAACAAGACGACGGGCAGTCACATACCATATTAGTCTTTGCGCAATAGTCAATTGCGTTGATCCAGCGGCGGTGCGCAAAAATTTCCACGACCTTCTTACCACTCGCGTTGAACAGGCGGATCTTCCCAGATCTTCCCAGATCGTGAAACCAGTACGCACAGTTTTCAGAACACACTGCTTGTTCGATACCTGCGGCCGCGCATCACAAAGGCAGTATCAAACCACGACGATCGCTTTCGAGGTCAAAACGACGACGACAGGGAGCAGGTTCTAACCAAATCAAAATCTAAATCTAAAAATCTTCACTGAGTGACGTGTTGCCCGCCATAGCATGCATCATCAGTCATTGTCATCATTGGACTGCATCACTACCCATCAAGTGCATCAGAACGCTTGACCGGGCGGTTTGCGGACCGGCCGGATCCGTTACCGCCTGCAGCAAAACCCTAAATGCTGCGCACAGTATCATTATTCAAAAACAAAAGTACATTTGCAATTCTAAAATTCCCAGACATCGCATTTGCAAATCCAAAACGCAAATCCAAATTGCATTTGCAAATCCAAAATTTCCACAGGCAGCACGCGCGCGCGCCAGCAGGAGCGTGCACAATTGGGCGGATTTTTTGGGTATGACGAACGACGACGACGACGACGACGACGAGCGACGACGAACCATAGCACAATTAAATATAATAACTAGTGCGAATGCCCGCGCTTAAAGCGCGGGCCATATCACCATAGCACCATAGCACCATATCTCATACCGCACCGCATTTCGCATACCCAATACAACACACCTCATGTCGCGTACCTCATATCCCGTGCGAAATGACTCATGTCTCAAACATCATATCATGTACTCTATGAGTGAAATTTGCCCCTCATAAATTGTACTCTCACACCACATTGGACACCGCGATTCGCATAATCCATATTTCCAAACACATCACCCATACCTCACACTGTGTGCAACATACCGCATATCCCGTACCTCGTATCCCGTACCTCATGACTCATGTCTCAAACCTCATATCCCGTACTCCATAAGCGAGAGAACTGTCGCCAGTGCTGCGTGTTGGCTAAAATCGCCCCATATCACCATATCACCATAGCACCATATCTCACACCGCACCGCATTTCGCATACCCAATACAACACACCTCATGTCCCGTACCTCATATCCCGTGCCACATGACTCATGTCTCAAACATCATATCCCGTACTCTATGAGTGAAATTTATCCCTCCTAAACTGTACTCTGACACCACATTTGACACCTCGATTCGCATAATCCATATTTCCAAACACATCACCCATACCTCACAGTGCGTACAACAAACCGCATATCCCGTACCTCGTATCCCGTACCTCATGACTCATGTCTCAAACCTCATATCCCGTACTCTATAAGCGAGAGAACTGTCGCCACTGCTGCCTGTTGGCTAAAATCGCCAAAAGTCAACAGGCGGGATTATTCGTGCAGACACCCGGATAATCGATTGTACAGTACATACAGATGTCCACAACACATGATTCCATGATTTCAGATCGATTTCTCGTGCCAGAAATCGAAATCGAAATCCGCCAGATGCCATTTGACGGGCACGCGCGCGCGCCAGCAGCAGCGTGCACAATTGGGAGGATTTTTCGTGTATGACGAACGACGACGAACCTTACCACAATTAAATATATTAAGAGAGAGAGAGAGAGAGAAAGAGAGAGAGGGAGAGTCCTGCATAGCCATTCCCGAATGGTATCACCTGTTACGCATGCGACAGGCGGATCGCGATTTTGTCAATTGGAGCCACGCTCTTCGTGGTTTTATGCCAAGCAAATGCACGATGAGCAGAACCCTCATGGGCAAACACACCCCCCTCAAATCATTTAGTGTTCGCTCGGGAGGTTTTACACCATGGGAGTGACAGCGACCGGTGTGCTCCACTATCTTCCCATTGTTGTTTCCATGCTTGACCCGACCGTTGCAACGGACATTGAGCTATTGAAGTGGTTGAGGACTCCTTTGTTTCTTTTTTGCCTTAGGGTGATTAGCCAATTTAGTATTGTGTTTGAACTTCCATTCTTGAAGGCATCGCATAAATTCGGGAACACCACTGCCGATGCCTATGGGACATGGTTGGAAGGGATCACGAGCCTAGTGGATGCAATTTTCCAATTGCCATCTCTTCTACTCCTACCGCCTAACCAACAAACCATCCAACCTCCGCCTACCACGCCCATCCTAACCGAGCTTGAGAGTAGTATTTGCGGAACCATGGCATGGAGTTTGCAGCACCTTGTCAGCAAGCACCTGCTTTCCCTATCCCTTGCCGGTCCAGGTACTCTTCGGTCCAATAACCGCTATGGTGAAACGGTATTTAAATACCTCAGAGACTTGTTTCAAAGAAACCAACACACGAGAATGGTCTATGCGGAGGCCTACGTGAGAGTAAAGCGGTCCTCCTACACACCTCACATCATAGATAACCCTGCCCTACTCTCTGCTGTGCGTGACACCGCGAGGCGGCTGTTTGAGGAAAAGGACCTAACCTTCAAGTCCTTTGCGAAGTACAAATTGACTGAACTTTTGAAAAGGAGGGTAAAAGCCATGGAGTCACAGGAGAAAAGGGATAGAGAGGGGAATCTCCTTGCTTTCTTGCAAAGTGATGACTTGGTTTCTGGTTCAGTAGAGAAGTTGACTGTGGAGGTTCTCAAGGGGGCGGTGGTGACATGGCAACAATCTAACCCTCACAAATCTGACCTTCTACGCCGCAATGGGACCAAGGAGGCCCTGATGAGGCAATTTGAGGAACTATATGGACAATGAAGCACATCTCCCATGTGGCTATGCACACCGTGTGACCCATTTTCTGCCCTGTTTCAGCCCTGTTTTAGGACCTCAGACACCCCCACTTGACCCCCCCGGTGCTCCAAATTTTGGTCCGCAAATAGCCCCCCACCTACCCCGTACAACCATTTTAGACCCATAGAGACCCGAATGGTCCCGGGGGGGCTGTTTTAGGGCCCTTTTCCTCGAAAGAAAAAAGTGCCCTTTGGTTGCGCGTTTTCGGACCCTGAGGGGGGGCGTTGAAGCACGTGAGGAGCCAGTTGTTACTATAGAGCTCTGGAAGTGGAATGTATCGTTTTCAAAGCAGTTTCCGGATTTTTAGAAATTTCAAAGTATAAACATTACTGGAATTTTTTTGGATTTGCAACACAACATTTACCTGGTCGGCACGCGTTTCCACTTCCTGTGTTGCCGCTAAGAATCGTTGTGTATGTCCCGTGTTCGAATAAATTACATGTGTTCTCAAGTGCTTGGCTTCTCAATTGCATGTGATCTCATGAAACACTTGAAAACATTTTCTTCCCTCTCAATAAGTGAAGCACCTCTCAGCCGCACGCCCAGAAGTAGGGGGAGTTTGAAACCAAATTAGGGTTTCACGTCCTCTCGATAAGCCTTTGCTGCACGTGTGCTTGGCAAGCCTAGGGGAATGGGATATGAATGGGACACGAGCATTTGCACGCGTTTCATCACTTGATCACAGGCTATGTTGAATACGTTTTAATAATTTGCACGTCTTGTGCCGCGATCAACTCCATTGACACTGAGGAGTATCCCTTGGGTGTAGAAAAATATTGAATCAATACAATTATGATGTAAAAATTTACAAAGGGGGGATCCCCCGTGTGCTCCTATTCATGCTATTCATGGTACAGTAACGTCCCACGTGATTGGGCTAATCAGAGCGAAGTCTCTCCACTTCACCAGAAGCCTGCTGAAGGTACAAAACGAGGCGGCCAAGAGGGGCACAACCATCCCTTGTTGCATAATGTGCCCCCATCATGATTGACCGTACCGTCTTAGTATTTACATTTTGTGCACCATGCATAATGCGACCGCGGTACAAGCCCATGAGCATGAGGCACCTCGTGTGGTCGGTTTCATGGTTATTGCGATGACATGTGGCATTTTGTCCAAGATATACCTTAGCCGTTCGCCCATACCTTTAACCGTCATCATGTTCATCATCGGCGCCCTCCTAGGTACCCTTGGCATCTTTTGGTATGCAATGAGGGTGCCCTCCCTGTGTCCCCCTGTATCCCTCCCCCGTGCCCCCCCGCGTTCCACTTGTACCGTTACAATGATGATATTTGCCTCGACTACAACCCATAGGGAAGGAGCCACAAGAGATGCTTTAGTGATGCTTGAATTTTGAGTGGATTCTTTGCCCCAAGGATCCTTTTGAACAATATGCTCACCTTTTGTTCTTTGGTCATTGCTTGGTGCACATTACTTGGGCAATTACTTTGCAAGAAAACTACATCATTGGTTGGGCTCCCAACAATTTTTTTTACAACATTATGGGATCATTCATTTCTTTCCTTTTGCGCGCCACACCGCGTTACCGGTTGGGCTTTGAACAATCTTCTATCCCCATGGCCCACTGTCACATTCATGTTTCCACATATTGCACCTTGTGGCATGGTACCCCGTGCCAAGTTTCAGTGATGGATGAGCACACACATGTGTGATGTGCATCATGCATAGTGACTGCACCCTACCCGAACACACTGGAACAGTCCCGCCTGATCTTCTATTATGTGATCACGTTCTGCAGCCTCGGATGCATCAATGAGCAGTTTTCTTTGTGTTTTGCACGCCTGCTGTCTTTACCAGCCCATGGAGTACAATGAATGCATGTTGAGAATTACCCTTCAAAATGCTTGAAAACGTGCCTGCACTACAGACGGGCCATGTTGTGACATAGGATTGTAATTCCAAACCTTTGCCCTAGATTGATACGTGGAGGGTGCCCTGGACGCGGAGGGGCCGCGGGGAGGGTATGGAATTGGCCGTTTTCTATGTGTAAAACGGGCCGGCTGTAAGAGGCGCCAACGCACCTTAGGGGGTTATCCCCCTGCCAAAACTATGGACAGGTTGACCTGTTTTTTAGCCAAATAAAACGGGCTATTAACCCATTGAAAAGGGACATAGGTATGCAACTATTTTGGGGTGTTTGGCATCACATCCCCATGCCCTCCTATCCTTCAATATCACACAAAACAGCAACAAATATGCATGTGACGTGCTAAACCCTAGATGCTCAACAATGTGCCTCAGGCAGAGGGGGGGGTTCATGGGGTAGGTGATCCGGATCATTTTTGATCCAAACACTAGGCAGTGGATGGGGGGGGGGTTACGGGGTAGGTGATCCGTGATCCGCAGATCATTTTGGGGGGGGGAAGGGGGGGGGTTTGGACCCCCGCGGATCAGTGAACTACCTACTGCACAATGGATATTCAGCCCAAGGAGACTTGTGAGGTGGCATTTAGCCCTAGGTCATTGCCCCATGTGCAATCATTCGAAACCCCCCCCCCCCGGGACTACAGCCCCGGGTCTCCTAATTTTTTCACCCGGAGCCAAAGCCCCGGGTCTCTTGAATGGTACTGGGTCTTTTATGTTCGAATCCTGGAACATGCTATGACCTGCTTTCAGACCCACCGCAACAAGCCACACGCAACGAGCCCATTTTTGTTGATTTTCATGTTTTAACTGATGACAACATCATTTTGGTGCATGGATGACATTTCAGACAATTTAAGAGTGGTCACTTGCTGTGTAGCTTTGGGCTGAGGCACTAATGTGATAGTCGGCCCCATTTCTTCTTCATTAGTACTTGGACTATCATATGTGCGGGGCACTTTGTGTTGTCCCGTGACATTTTCACCGAGGCTGTGTCATTTGGAGGCCCATTTCTTGGAGTTGTTTGAGACAACACCCTCAACATTGAATGTTGGAGCATCCGGTTCCAGCTATCTTGTCACATTAGGGCTTGGGCTATGGTTGAGGTTCGACTTTGTCTCCTTTTGCAAGTCGGTCTCTTAAAGTGTACTTTTCCAAGTGGGTCTCTTATTGCTTGGCTCCGAAAGGGGTGTGGGTCTCTTAAATAGTCATTTGCTAGTGGGTTTGTTGTCGGGGGGGGCGGAGTAGGGTACCGTTGAAACAACTGCGTTGGTCCATGTGCTCCCTCCCAGGTGTTTCGCTTACCTCCCACCTTTTACCCGAACAGGCAAGTTGTGGACGAGTACACAGAGATACGAGACATCGATCCCCACTTGATCTTCTTCATTTTTTTGCCCTTACTCATTTTCGAGAGTGCCTTCTATTGCGACGTGTACGTCTTCGAGAAGTTATTTTGGCAATCCGTTTTATTAGCGGGCCCCGGACTCTTGCTTGCGACCTTCCTCACGGCTCTAATTTCAAGGTATTTTGCTTTTTCAGCGCTGACTTTCTTTTCCTTTGACTTGTGGCCTATGTGATTAGACTTTCTTGTGCCCTCGGTGTGCCCTTGGTGATGTCACCGAAGCCTTTTGGCTGCTTGCGCACATGCGATATCGCTTTTCGAGTTTCGAGAAGTAGAGGGAAGAAGCAAACATTTTAAAGTCTCGGAGCACATGTCATGATGTACCCCACAACATTCCACGTCGCGTTCGCATAGGTTCATGTACACGGAATGGTCGTGGATCGCGTGCATTTTGTTCGGCGCCATCGTGTCCGCAACGGATCCTGTTGCGGTGGTTGCGTTGCTACGCGATTTGGGGTGTTCAAAGAAATTGGCTACCTTGATTGAAGGTCGCACCCGTTAGTCCTCGAGGGGCAAGGGCTTGCCAATTAAAAAGAGGAATGCAATCGCCGGCAAGACTCATGTCCCAAAATGGAAAATGCGGTGCGTTGCTCGAATTTCGAATAGCCTCGGTTTTTGCTCTTTCTCGGCACCTCTAGTGGGCGTGCACCAAAGTGGAACGACACGCAGTTCAATGAGACGTGCCACATGTTCATGAGGGTTGTAAGGTGCACCGTGGTCTGTGATCGAGGGTGCTTGGGTCCCCCCCAACACCACCAATTTCCTATCCCTTGCCAAGGAAACGCGGGGTATCGTTTGGAACCCCGTGGCTGCAAGATCCGCGAGAAACCACTTTAGGTTGCCGCAAGGAAAAAACGGGGATGGAAGGATCGTTTCATCTTCCCTATCCTTTGGAGGTTGCCGAAGCTCTTCGTCTCGTGTTTGAGAACGATCTGCCCGCTTTCAACCGTGAATAGGTGAGAGTTTGTTGAATGATGGAACTGCTATTGTAATGTATTCCCTATTGAAGGAGGCGGTGGTCAAGGGCGACCTCGATGGTGGATTCTTCGGAGTTACATTGGAGTTCCTTCGGATATGCTCCTTAGGTGTGACGTCATGTGTCCAGTTGGACAATGTTTCTTTGGTGTAGCCAAAATTTGAGTATTGCTTCGCCTCAAATGTGACACGCATTGGAGGGCGTATAGCCCGACAAGGAGAAGGCTATTTGCACAACAACTAAGCAGGGAGATTCCTTGTGTGCCACGATGTTTACCCCCATCGTTGTATAGGGGGAGGGGGGGGATTGGGCAAGCGGCGAAGCCCCGTCCCAAGGGGATGGCCCTTTGCCGTTTCCCACACCCCTTTGCCATGATATATGTGTGGGGGTTCGTCACCCCATTGTTTTAATTGTCATGTTGTTACCTAAGACCTAGTTTACCTTCCCATTGCGTTGCTTTTACGAGCATCCTTTTTTTTCTCCCACCTCATTGACTCATTCGAGGCCCAAGCCGCATGCTACATGCCAAACGTAGCGGCTAAAGGGACAACATGCTACTCAGTTTTGCCTCGGCGCGATGGTACATGGGGAACATAACAATGTGCAAACTCGACAACAAAAGACATTTTTGGGTGTTGTCGCGCGGTTGCGGCGGCGGGGGGATGGGGGGGGTTAACCTCCCCAATTCCGCTCACGAATAGTTTGCCGGGTGTCACACGGTGACCCCCGGTTTTTGGTGTTTGAGGTGTCACACGGCGAGGGACTCACCCAGTACTTTCATGTTCGGGAATCCATTTTTTAGACCCTGCTCAGGTCCTCTTCTCAGAATTTTCGATTTTCTGTCATTTGTGCCATGTTTTTGGCGACCTCTTGAGGACAGTTTCCCCCGAGTCCGCGTAGGGCATGCTTGCCATTGACACCTGTATTGTGTTGTCTTGGTTTTTGCGTTTGGTCCACAGGTATTGCAACAGGTATTATCATTGGTTACATAGTCGTGGCCCTCTTGCGGTCAGTATTCAACGACCCGGTCGTAGAGATCACTTTGACGGTCACCGCGGCCTATGCTACATTTTATGTCGCAGAAGGTGTGCCCACCGCTCCGCGGGCTAGCCTCAAACAGTTACGCCCCTAAATGCTCGTCCGTTATGGATTCCCGCTCGTACCGCCGAGGACACAACGTTCCACCACAAGGTATTATTTGATTGGTTAGGACGGTTTCCTTTTTTTTGTTTTGAACGAAGCGTCCCCCATTCCCAACGGTTTCGTGTCGTGTTAACACCTTCTACACCTGAGATGGCAGTGGTTATGTCGCGAGTAGACATTTTATTTCTTCCCGAGATGGTGGGGGTTATCCAGCCATTTTATTTCTCCCCGAGACGGCAGGGGTTATGGAGCCATTCCATTTCCGAGATGGTCGGGGTTGATCTCCTTCAGGGTAGGAAGAACGATTCAGCATACTAACCATCACATAATCTCGTCCCTGCCCAATGGTTTCCTTCATGTGCAAGCACTTTTGCAGACGGACTGGTTATGCATAGCATAACCTTCATTGCTTTCCCTCCTTAAAGCTTCCACCAATTCGGCAAACGCCTGGCTCTAACCCTATCCCAAGTCCTGAAAACATTTCCCCAGCACAATGTAACACAGCGAAGCACAGCACTGCACTCAAAGGGTTGACGTCTGTTCAACACTGTCTGCCTGCCCCAGACTTTGCTCAGAGAGATTCCGACCGGGGATGGGGGCTGGGTGAGGGTGGGGGGGTCAGGACCACAGGGAGGGTGCGTCGACTTGGGCTGGGTGAGGGTGGGGGGGTCAGGACCACAGGGAGGGTGCGTCGACTTTTGTCAGCCAGGGGCCCAACATCACAACCCCCACTGCCAGTGGCTAAGCAATGGTCTGCCCTGCCCCCGATAACTCGAAGCCAACAGGGCCATAGCCGCTGCTTTGCTGACCCATCTGCCGCACCCCCCCCCCTCCCCCCGTTGTATCTAGGGTTATTGCACTCATCTGGGGTGCTTGCGCTTGTGGCTTTGGGGGTGTTCGTGGGCACGCACCGGTCGTCGATTTCGCCGGAAGTCGATCATGCGATGCACGAGTTCTGGTCCGTCCTCGTCTGGAGCGCCAATAATTTGATCTTCGCGCTGATGGGCATCATCATTGTTCATCAGATCAACGTATGCCCGCTTCGGTGTCACACAGTCCGCCTGGCGTTGCGTGACGCTGTGCACGGGCGTTCGCCCTCGCAAGGGCGTTGCAGTCACCCAGAATATCCGCAATAACCAAAGAAATTCTGGGTGACTCCGACGACGGCGAACCCCCCCCCCCCAGGGACTTGCTTTAATTTTCATTGCGGCAGGGGGGGACCCCTCCCCCCTGGACCCCCTCCCCCCCTCCCCTGGACCCCCCCCCTCCACCCCGCGCTCAAGCAAGTCCCTGCCCCCCCCCCCCCCCCCCCCCCCCCCCCCCGCGGGTGTGCCGTTCTGCAGAGTGTGTCCCATCACAGACGGGGCATCGAGGGAGCCGCTGCTCAGGCCACAGCGGCAAACGCCACAAAACGGTACGCGCATCAAACGTCACGAAGTCGTGCTCCGATATCGTGAAGTTGAAGCACCAATTGGGAGGCCGCGACAAATTTGCCGCCGACTGCCGACGATGTGGAATTGGTCCGCATTTCTGCAGTGCAGCCAATCAGAGGCGTGTGCATCAGCGTAACGCCGTTGTATCGGGTGCGTGCCGGGTGCAGTATGAAGGTTTCCCGAGAGCAGAGCACCGAAGGCCAAAGCGTCTCCGCAAATGCCCCTCTGATTGAGAGCCCAAAGGAATGAGGGACTCCAGAGCTTCTGTCTGGAGAGACGGGGCTGATGTCCCCAGGCGTGGGCTGAACCAGGCAATGGAGTTGAAAGGAGCAGCACCCAGTTCCCCAACCGGTCGCTCACCTCAATACAACCAGGAGTTAAGCACGCCAAACCGAGTGTTTCGCTGGAATCGCCCGCCTCGTCAGACGAGGCGTAAACCGACATCCAGCGCGTGCCTCCTGCGCGCCAACCCCCCTGCCGCTATGCTCCTCGTGCGCGCCAACACGTGGGTCTACTGCCGCGGGCAGTGTCTACAGACTGTTCTACTGTCGGAAAGTCCCCTCCCCCCCTCCCGTGCGCCCCCCCCCCCCCCGACCGGGACCCAACGCGCCAACCCCCCAACGCGCCTTGTGCGCTTGACCCCATCCGTACGCTTCCTGTGTGCCCCCTCAGCCACCCCCACCCCGCGCAGTTCCAGCGGAACTATTGCTTCACCTGTCACGGTCGGGAGGCGTCCGGGCACCCGGAGGTGCCCTGGGAGAGTCAATGCGGGGCTGGCGGGCCCCCGACGGGTCATCCCAGGGGAAGTGCAGCACGACAAAACGGCGAAGAAATTTGTTTGCGCGGCCGGAAGCGATCCAAAAGTGCTGGATGGACCGGACATCCCAAATCAGACCCAAAGCTGGCGCTGCAGGTGCCGGAAAATTGTTTTCCGCTTACAATTCTGCTCGACAAATCTTCGGTGCCCCCACTTGCGTGTACTCAAGACGGTCAGATATTGGTGGCGATCTCAATTCAGGCATGAGACTCCCTGCCCAGGGCCCCGCCAGGGCCCCGCCCCAAAAGGCGTTCTCGAACTCGTTTTGCTCCCACAAACCCGGCAGAAATGGCCGCGATCGGAGTGAGTCGGCGTGACGAGGTTTCCCGAAACAAGAACCGGGAATGCAGAGACCTCGATTCGGAAGGAGCCCCCCCACCATCGCCGGCAAAGGTTGATTGGGAAGAATCGCTGCAGATCCGCCGGCTCATGCGGCATGGCAAGGCGCGAGGCACATACAGGCGCGTTTCCCCGCGCTGTCCCATTTTTCAGCGCCACTCAGCACCCGCGCACCCGTGTCAGGCAATAAGGCGTTCGCACCTGCCCTGGCTGAGCACAACGCTGACTTGCTGCGATCGCATTTGGTTTGTTTGTGTTCCAGGCGAACAACATCGTGTTGCGGGACGTTTTCTATGCTGCACTTCTGTACTTGGCGATCAATGTCATCAGGTATCCGACGGGGGATCTAGAGCTACATGAGGGTGGCCCGTTGGATGACAGAGAGGGGCGGTTACATTTGCGTTGCATGATACGTGGAGATTTTGTATGTGTCGTTCAACCGACATGGGATTTCGCTTCAGTGCGCCATGCCCCCTCCTTACATCGTTTTCTGCGCCGCCATTTCCTTGAGCTGTGGAAGCGTCAGGCCCCGCTGTTGCTGCCCATCCCCCGCCTCAGAAGATTTTGTTGGTGCAAACGAAATCGATGACGCGTGCAGTTGCCCGAGAATTTTTTTTGTTGTCCGCAAGCAGGCGAATGAATGGTGGCCTACCATCACAAATGACACATGCTGCACAAGCACCATCAGACCCCCCGCAGCCAGCAACTGAAAAACGAACACGAGAGTGTGCCCGAGGTCCGTTTTTTTTTGGGGGGGGGGGGCTGTGCAGGGCTGTGCGTGTCGACAGAAGAAGTCGGGAGGGCGTCCACGACCTGCTAACCGGGTGGGGAGGCTTCTCGCCTCAATGTAACATGGCATGCCACTGATTTCCTGTGCTGCACTCCGACCAGGACCAGGAATGCGGTCTTACCCTTTGGGATCCCTACCGCTCAACACCCCACTTTTTCTGAACACCCTGACAGGGCTATCCTTCAGAGATCAAAATATCTGGTGGGACTCCATGACATTCCAACGCGCCAGCGATCACCAACTATTTTCGGTTGTCGCATGACCAATTTTCCAGGCCACAGCGGCACAACTGACCATGAATTTGTACGTCGTCCAAAAGAGGAGGACACAAAGAAGCTCAAAGAGGAATGGCAAGTTTGATTGATGCAAAATATCGGCAAAATATCAGACGAAAAATGAAGCAATGTGCAGTAACACTGTTTTGCAATGATTGAGAAGAGGTTCTCTTAGGAGCCAGGAATGCCAAGAATGATTCTCTCTAGCTGTGGCGCAATTCGCTTCAGCGTTACATTGCTTGCTACAGGTTTTGCTTCGGTCTTTGTGCTAACTGGAAGGATTGTTGGGGACCAGGAAAACCACGGGAAATCACGGGAAATCACGGGCCGGTTTTGAACCTGACCACCATGGAAATATGACAAACCTGCATATCATTCCAAGTGCTCCGACCCGTTCGTGTGCATCCATTCCCACAGGTTTTTCGTTGTGTTCCTGCATTATCCACTCTTCAAATGTTTCAAATATTCACTGACTACTACAGAGGTTTGTGTTTGCAGTCTACATGCGTGAACGTTCATGCTCTGTGCATGCTTGATGCCCCTGTTGTCCGCCCACCAATACCCTGTTGGTGCTTGCCAAGCCTACTGGCACGCTGGGGACGTATTCAGGCATCTAGGCCTCCGGAATCTTTTGGCCAGCGAAGAGAAACACAAGAGCGTTCCAGGGACCTGGGCCTTCTTCGAGGAATGATGCTTTGCATACAATCCCATGATACTCTGGGGTTTCAGGCAGCAAAATTGCTGGTAACCAATGGTGGTTGGTGGTTACTTCAGAGCTACGGACACCGCTGTGGGGTGCTTGGGTTCAATATCCTGTGGTCTCCCACAGACGGTGCTTTCAAAGTAAGGTGTGGTAGACAATGCCACTGAAACACACAGCCCACCCCGCCCTCAAGCCCCCTGCGTTCGGAATGTGGCAGCGCTGCCTTGGCACTGGGGCAGGCACTGCCTTCGGAATGCTGCTGCACTGCGCCATCTGGGACAGAGCAGCACTGCATTTAGATGGTGATTGACCAACAGTGGGAAGTAATTGATTGACCGAGAGCATGGTTCACACCTCCACTGTTACCGAAAACTGCTCTGAACCCCAAGACCCCCCAAACGGAAAACTCATCTTTTTTTGGGGGGGGGGGGCAAACTTGGCTGGCCTCATGCGGCCGCTATGCGTCAATCCAGACCCAGGGTGCTTGCACCTTTTTCTTCCATGTGAAGCCCCTAACCAACAGCGAGGGCTGTGGGTCGTACCATCAGGTACCCCAATTGGCCCCCATATGAGGCCTCACCCCTGGGGGCCGCTTTTAGGCCGGCATGGGTTGCAAACCCATGGGGAGGCACCTCGCACCACTTAGGCCCTGCTTGTGGTGGTGTGAAAAAGCTGTTTTCCGGCCATATTAAGCCATTTGGGGCAGCAACCATTTTACTTTGGCCCGCGGGGGGTCCCATGTCAACATTATTGTGATGTTAGGGGGGGGGTCTCACGAAGGGAAAGGGGTTGGCATGAGATGGGAATAGTTTGGAGTATCGGAACATTCATATAGGAGTGGGCAAGATGCCATGTCATGGGAAGCACTTGTAGCTACAGTGTCAAAGTCTTGTTGCCAGATGTGTGCGTCTCGCTCTGTTCAGTAGACGGAGATGTCTGCGCCACATACTTTTGCCATGGAAGCCTATTGCAGGCCAGTCTGCTTACGCTGTATTCCTCGCGCAATGCACTATGCAGCACATATGTGGCAACATTTCTTCATTCCAAGGGGGAGATGCATCTTGGCCGCCGTGTGCAAACCCTGCTCAAACGCATTGCCTGTTTTCTTGAGTTGCCAATGACCAATTGCTACCTCCTTTCGCTCCTTCAGTGTTGCAGCATGGTGTGTGCAGTACACCTCACGGCTTCCTGAGACACCGGGTATCAATGAGGGTATCAATGACCTGAACATGTGCAGACCATTAGAATAAAGCCATAGCCTGGTACTACAACTCTCCCGGTAACACCAAACCCATCTCATCCCAATTTGGTGACCTGCTCGCACCAGGCGAGGGGGGGCTTGCCGTGAGATGGGACCCCCTGACCGAATGGTGGCTTGCCTTTTGTAAATTCAGACTTTTTGCGACGTGATCAACCGAATGCAAAGGAACCCCCTTGAGACGTTGTGAGATCAAAACCAAATGGGCCCATACATATGGGCCTAATCGCATGCCGCAGCCCAAGGGATAAAAGTTAGGGATTTAAATCCTGTGGTGGACCGTCGATTGATCAGGTGATGCTTGTTTTTGTACACACATTGGCGTTTCAAAGGATGCTGCTCGTGTTCATTGGCTCATACACTGTCTACAGGCATTTTTGACAGCATTTGGTGGTCTGCGTGGTGCAGTTGGGGTCGTCTTGGCGCTTTCCGTTTCTACAGATCCGGCCATCCGGGAAATGGGAGGTTTGCATTTCTGTGTGCGTAGTGTCAATCCGTTGCCTGTCCTGGATGTGGCTTAATTGTGATTGTATCCCTGGCGCTAACCTGCACATCCATTATTCAGCAGTACCAGGCCTTTGAAGACCAGCAGTTGACGGGAAGTGGTCTGAGTGCATACACACTAACAGTGAGTTTCAGCTTCATTTCGAATCCCAGTGATGGTGGGACAGTCCTGCTCGGATTCGCTGGACTGTTTGTGTGTTGGGGCTGTATGAGCAAAGGGCACTGATCATTGCTGTGAGGAAACAGTGTGAGGCACGGGGAACGGAATGACCTAGTGGCTGAACGGCCCTTATTTCATGCATGGGTGCCAATTGACGGTTTCTGGCAGCAGCTTGCAACAACCGCTCATGGGTGTTCGATTTTTGGCTGACACACACTCCTTTCAGGCTTCCTTTCTCTTCATTTCACCCTCTGCCCCCTCTTGCGCTTCAGTATTCACATGTGCCAGCCTGCCTCCTCTTCTACACCCTCTCCACGGTTGTCCTCTATTTGCGGCTGTTTCTTTGGTGCATGTGCCAACTCCGTTGACGCCCGACTTGGGGAACACGCAGGCATACTTTTGTCGAGCTGTGGTCACCTGTTGCCACCTGTTGCCATGGTGGGACACTGCAGGGCATGGGTAGGGTATCTGATGTGCAGGGGCAGGGAGGATGTTACCAGGGCCACGATTCCTGGAGTGCACCTTTGATTGTCAGTTGACATTGTTGTTTTTCTCTGTTTTTTGTTGCCAATGTGAAATGAAGAGGGGTGAGAGGGTTATTATTTGGGGCTCATTTCAGGGTTATGTATCCTTTTTTGATTCCTGCTCGCTCTGGGGACGGCAGCAGTTATGTAGCTTTTCTTACTTCCTTGCTGCTTTGGGGACTCTGAGACGGTTGGGGTTATGTAGCGTGTTGGGTGTATGAAAGCTCTCCTGAGACGGTAGGTGTCGCCTTTCTTGATCCCCCCCTCTGTGGGACCCCGAGATGGCAGGTCTTATGGTGCCTTTTTTTTTCCTAATTCCTGATGACACAGTACCTGCTCAAGACTCTTCAAGCCAAACAGCAAGTGCTCAAGAACTGCATGCTATAAGCCACGATGAAAGTGAAAGCCAAAGACATGCACTAAAACCACGTATTCCGTGATCCGAAGACATTTACTCAGAACAGCATACTGACCAAACGTGAATTCCATCCTCGAAGCCTCATTTTACCTTGTGACCTTTTGAGGCCAAAGCGTGAAGGTTGACGCGTCGTGCGAGCTGCAGAATGAGCGTCGATGACGATTTACGACGACGACGCCCTTGCTAAAGCTTTGCAGCTGTCGCTTTGTAAGAGCTTTTGCAGTTTTCTTTGGCTATTTGTTGCAATGTTTCATGAATTCTCATGTTTGCTCATCGCCGAGATAAATCACCTCTAGCAGTGCGGCACCCACTTGCCCAAATTGATCCATGAGAATGAAAAGGAACTCTTTCAAACACCTTTCCTTCTCAGCGTGCTTGCAGAAGTGTTGTCTTCTAATGATCGAGGGGTAGCTCGCGGTTGGGAGCGCTTGCAACGGAACCCAAATAGCTTGTGGGCATTGGTTCCACTGAGCGATGTTGCATGCAACGCGTCCAAACCAACCAACCCCCATTGACACATTTGTATGGTCTCACGGATACTTACCGACATGGCACAAACACAAAGGAGCAGAGCAATATCTGATATGATTTGACACGGAGCACGTTCTAATTGTCCCAGCAAGGGACACGTTCGAGATAAGGATTGCAATCACCAATCATCAGGAGGCTCTTCCCCAATTCCCGCTCCACTTTTCGTGACCCATGACTTGCAACTACTCATTTCAGGACGCTGTTTAATAAGAACACGTGCAAAACATAAGCAATGCAAGGAGACGGCTGGACAGGCTTTTCCAAAAAAAATGTGCATTTTGTATCAGTTGCTTAAAGGTGGTGTAAAACAATTTGCCAAATGCCAAAACAATGTGCAGAACAGGATTGAGGAATGAAGGTTGGTGAGGAATGTAGAGCGTGTTTGAAAAGAAGACTTCGCCTTCTTTTGCACAGAACGAAGTTCAGAAGTTCACAAAAATGGTGTGCAGCTCATTTTGGGCTACCTCGTGACGCTGCAGCTGTTAAATTTCAACGTGTCACGGAGGGGCTTTCTTGTGTCCACCCATTGTACATCAATGTCCCACCTGGGACTTGGAAAACCGACATCTTATCGTGCTACTGCTGTTGCCCAGGGAGTTATGGTGCAAAGGTTGTGTTCCTCATGGCCTGCATCGTGTGTGGGACCCTGGTCATCAACGGCTGCTTGTGCGGACCTCTCATCCGGCACACCAAGCTGGACGTGATATCCCAGGCACGGCGGCTGCAGACACAAGAGGCCTTCAATGCAATCATCTTGACCCAAGTGTGCACTGCAGCGCTTCAGGGTTGAGGTTGGGAGCTGGAGGGAATCCATCCGTATTGTACCCCACACTCGGTCATAGGAGCGTCTGGCAAACGCAGTGTAAGACAATTCCGCAATCCTGGACCCTCTCCAGAACCTATGCAAATCCTTCCCCCGGTGCCTGAGACATGGGCAATGCAGTCTCGGAATAGTGGGGACTCCACGTGCACTACTGCCCCAATGTTTCTCTGCCCAAGAGAAGGGCAAGGTTTTGACAAGGTACACGAATGGATTTCGAAAAATCCAGCAAACCCTGACGTCTCTCTGCAACAGACCGCTATTGCCATGGACCTTCCGTGATCCCCGCCCTCTGCATTCTTCAAAAATCCGCATCAAGGCTCCCCAGCGCGTGCCATTTACAGTCCGTCAAGCTCATTTCCCAAGGGAAAATCATACAACCTTCCACAATCCAGCGTACCGCTAGGAACCCCAACTTCCTGATGCAAAGATGCTTTGTCCTCATCCCAAAGGATTCCATGTGGTTGTACGCAGGCAGGCATGTGATTTTATTGTGCCACGAGTTCAATTCCTCACAAGCCTTGACACCGTTGCGCGTGGTTTGTGGCATTGTACAGGGTCTTTTAGGCTTGTACTGTGTTGCATATCCAGTTGATTTCTTATGTTTGTGTGTCCAGGAGACACAGATGCAGATTTTGAAGCAGGACCGCTTCCTTGTGCACTGCAATTGGGGATGGGTCAAGCGTTTGGCTTTTGACCGCTTATCGGATCCCTATCGCAACTGCCCTGTGGTGGATACCAATGAGACGAATATGAGGGTATGCACCTGCATGTGTTTGACGTGTCTTGGCCAGGCTTGGAAATAGGACCCGGGCAGAGGAGGAGGGTGTATCCGGGCAGACCCGGGCAGGGCAGGGGGGTGCATCCGGGCAGACCCGGGCAGACTTCGAAGGTAGATTGTGAGTATCGAGTGGCCCCTCCTTTGTGTCCTTGCCCTTGTTCCCACAAGTATTGTTGCGATGCCCCTCGTATCTTTGAGAATGGATAAATTTATGCTCAGGAGCAAGCCTCCAAAGCCTGCAGCACCATGCACCCCTGATGCACAGGAGTCATCAACAGCATCGTCCCTTGTGCCCCAGCCAGACGTGGATGCCAGCCCTGCTCTTCTCTTGCATTTGCACTCTGCAATAATTAAGGGTAGGGAAGGGTAGGGGAGCTCTGAGAAGGCGTGTAGGTGGAAGAGTGTGCGTGAAACCACGTGGAACACTTCACCTCAGCTGGGGACAAACAACGCTTGTCTTCTTGTATCGGGGCAAAGGAGAGTGACAGGGTGTATCCGGGCAGACCTGGGCAGAACATCCAGGCAGACCCGGGCGCCCAGTGTGCCCTGCGTCCAGCGACACCTTCTTCCGCAATTTTCTTGAAGACTGGTGCCCATTTTACAGTGATGATCTGCACAGGATACGTTATGACAAGGGCATGGTAGTCTTTGGTTGTTGCTTGAGTTTGGTGGGCCCCGCTTTTTTTTTCACCCTCAAGGCGGAATTGTTTGGACTCCTGGTTCACCTGTCACTGTTAGTTCAGTGCGCCGATTACCCTGCCCTCTGTTGTTGAAAGCCGCACCTCCCAAGATTGATATTAGCGCCTTGCACCTCTGTGGGGTGGGTCCAGGCCTACAGGAACGTAACGCTGCACATCCGCCAAACCCCTCCCCTGAAAAAGCAAAGCTATAGGCGTTTGGAAGACAACTTGCGGTTGCATGTCTCGTGTGATGTGCAGACTACCTCAATTTGGTGCAAATGATTAGAGACACATGGCGGGACAGGGCACGTTTTTGCAGGTTCCTCATCTACAGGACGAGCAGATGCATCATGTGGCCTGTCCGGCACGGTACGGCCATGCATCACTTGTTCTGACATGTGTCTCACAATTCTGAAACAGCTAGTGTCAGGATCGCCACACATACTGTGATCTGGCCGTAGCCCACCACCTCAAACTCAGGGCCTGTGCATGGTACAGCAGATGTGGTGGCGTCTTGGAGACCCTACATTCCAGGGGCACGCCTCCCCAGGGCAAAACAAGATTTTTGCGACACGTTAAACCCACAATTTCACCCCTCGGGCTATGATATTTGGATAGACCCAACAGGGGGGATGTGGTGTTTCCCAACAATGCGGGCCCGCCTGATTTTGATCGCGCGACCTCTGCGAGGTGATTCAAACATGCCAAAAGAAGCAGAGTTTTTTGTAACCCCCCCCTTCGGAACCTCCCCTGGCAGGTGTTGGGCAGACTGACCTGAGACGCCCCCGGCGTGCAGCATAGCGTGTGGAAACGTCCCAAAACACACAGTCCTCATGGGAGGCATTGGGCTCCTTGGCTCTTGTGTATGTGTTGAATTCAGGGAATTATCTCACCCTGAATTGTCTGCATGAATGCCGCATTTTCACAACTGCTGCGTGTGTGTGGCCGTAGCAGTCTCTCTAGTGGTCTCGAGCGCTGTTTGCATGGAAAGTGGTGCACAGCATGCAGCCCAGGTGCAAATACCGCCAGCCATGATGCTGGAAGCACCATCCGTAGAGAGGTCTCATTGTCAACAGATTTTCGTGAAATCTGGGGGGTATCTCGGGGCTATTCATCCTCTTTGCAATCTGTGGCGATTTGCAAGCCTTTTTGTTTGATTAGACGTCTCCTTCACTGTTTAACGGTGCACCGGGAAGGGCGTCCCAATGATTCTACTCTGTGTCACATCGATTATGTTGCCTGCGCAGGAAGAGGCTCTGAGTGCATATTACCGGGCCTTTAAGGCAAGCGTGCAGAAGAATTTCGAAGAAGGTGCTCTGCCCTGCCCCTGAAGCGCACAAACTGACGTAAAAAAGGAATCTCCTGCCACACTGCACTCCCCATAGCCACGTACAGTGTGGGAAGGGGTCCCGAAGTCCGGGGTCAGAGTGAAGCTGATGGTGCCAGTCTTTGCCCTTGTCCACCCTTCGTTGCCTCTTCAGCGAGTAGCTCTGCCACGCTGCTGTTTGCACCATCCCGGCCGTACTCTCCCCCTGGTGTTACCTGTCTGCATTGTATATGCTCTGTGCTGGTGTTGTATTTTGTCTTCTCTGCCGTTTCCTCTTTCCTTTGGCTGTCCCCACTTTCTGGAAGTAAGCCCCCCCCCCATTCAGCGGCAGCCAAAATGGGATGGGGGCGAGAACCAGGAAGGATGGTGAGAAGGGTGGCAGGAGGACATAAGCAGTCACAAGGCAGACAGATGTTAGGTAGTTAGGTTGCTGAGATGCCATGAGGCGATGCGTGTCGAGCACCACACAGTAAGTGTCAGCATATTGCCCTACACGAATGGAGTGTCTGGTGGCCACTTATTTTCCTGCCATCTACCCAAAGATCTAGCACATCTGCATCTGGCCTCTGTTTCCCTTGTGATTGACCCCTCCTCAAAGGTATCTGCCTATTGCAACTGTTTGGGGAGGGGAAGGTTGGACTAGACAGCCGAGCCAAAGGGGGCTGTTCAGAATTCTTTCATGTTTGGATTTCAGGTATCCATGGTGGCTCTAAAACACTGACAAGCAGGGGCGACTAAATGCAGTGTGAGAACGCTTTTCCTGCAGCGCACAGTTTGGGAAACCAGCGTGATTGTGGAATATTGCAGTTTGTGCATTGTTGACCTACAAACTGAAGCCCGTGTGATTTGTATTGAGGTTGTCGTTGCTTGATTTTTTTTGGATAAGTGTTGCAAGGGGCGGCTCCTCTTTGTTGGCACAGTGCCCAAACCCAATGCAATCGCTGCAGGCTTGACTGAGGGAGTAATGCCCCTCTCCTTAACCACAGTAGAAGGGAGAGAATACATGCTTTTGCACGCTGAGCTGGGGCCATAGTCCTCACATTGATGGAGCAATGGTGTCAAAAGATCAACGCGCACTGTTAATTAGCTATCAAGTTTGTTTCCTCAATAATCTGCAATAAACCAAGTTTCTGTAACCCTGCAGCGCTCGTGGCACACAGAAAACATTCTCTGTGGCATATGCCAACACGAAGGCTTTTTCGCTTAAGAAATAATCGGGGAAAGTGCAGAAGGTCTCGTCTAGCGTGAAAAACAGAGAAAAACAGGTGGAAACAGGTCACTGGGCTGAAACCATTTGCCTCGGCTTTTTGCGCTTCTGGGGCTTTGTTGCCTGTATGTGCTACACTATGACCATTGTTCTGCTATCCGTTGATAATGAGTTGACGTTTTCATTTTTCATATCCATCAAAACATTCTGTATGCCTGCTTGCACTTTTTAGTGGAGGAAAAGTGGGTCTCATCCTCAGATATTTCCAAAGCCCTCGCAAAGCTCAACAGCACAAAACGTCGGCTGCCATTGGGTTGCCTCTTCCTCCTCCTCTTCTCTTCTTTCGATCCCCCGTGCCCTTGAGTACCGGGGTGTTCCTTTTTCACATTTCCAAGGCATGCCCTAAATTTAGATCCTCTTCCATAGACCTTCTCCCTGAACATTTTTCGGGTGGAAGCAGCTGTGGGCAGCTGTTTTTTTGGCCGTGGACCTGGAGTGGAGGAGTCTATTTTTTTTACCACAAAGCAGTTTTTTACCCGCTGTGTTCTTACATCCCACCCCATTGCCATCCCACAGCCTTCCTTCCTCCATCCTGCCATGTCCCCCCGTTTCTCGGGTAGTAACCCCCCTCTTCCCCCCCGTTTCCCCAGTTTTTCCTTGCTTTTGGCGACCAAACCCTGTTTAGTTGGCTACGTGGGCGACAATGGAGGCTTGGGATTTAGGTTGGATTCGAATCCAACACCAATCGTAAAGTTGGATTGGAATGTTGTTCCGGGTCGACAAGTTCACCGCAATTTCCGGATTCATCTCCCAAATCCATATCCATGATATCCCTGAGAAAAGTAATTGGTGTCAGTCATGTGCCTCGTGACTAGCCACGTGACCGACCAGGCTCTGTTCAGCAGGGTTGGCGTTCCGCAGCCTTCGTGCACATTGATCTTTTTCAGTCATACTTACTTTGTGCACACACTTTGCTGTGCGCCGACTGCGCATGGTCAGGTCAGCATTGCTTGTGTTGCAGGGATCATTACTCCGTGGGTGCACAGGGCGCTTATGAACATTGCAGAGGAGGCAGCGGAGGAAGGACGATTCATTGGTATGTTTGCTTGCTCATGCCTGCTCCTCCAAGAGATTAGTTGGGCAGCACAGCACTCACCCAGGCACTGCGGCCAGACGCTGTCTGCCCCATGTAGACACTGTCTGCTCGACGCGGTCTGCTACCGTGGACACCACCGGCATGTTGTAGACGCGAAGTGACAATATTTGGGACGGGAGCCGAAGGCCCCCTTCCCCAAAACAGGCCCGCTCACATTGTTTACCCGTGTATAGGGACCAAGCGGCGTGTAGTTTGTGAACACTGTTTGCTCCTTGTAGACACCGCCTGCATGTTGTAGACGCGAAGTCCCAATAGTTGGGACGGGGGCCAAAAATGGGATGCTAAGGGCGTTTACCCGTGCTAAAATAAGGTACTTGGGGGTGCAAAGCGCCCCCGGGCCGGCGCCAAAGGCGCTGGACGCCAGGGGCCCGCAGCCCGCAGCCCAGATGGGCTGTTTGCGCAACAGGAGTGGGAGCCCATCAGGGGCAGACCAGCCGTGAGGGGGAAAAGGACATATGGTGGACGGCCTGGACAGCGCGTGGAGGAACAAGGCACCTGGGCCGCACAGAAACACAGCGAGGCAGGCTATGGACGGCCTGTGGACAGAGGTGTGTGGACAGCAAAAACAGTCAAACGACCCCGGCAACAACCAGCACATCCTCAATACGCCAACTATTGGGCGCCACTGACACGCAAACGGGCTCCGCAAACGCGGAAACGACACCAGCAAGAGCACCAGCCGCAGCGGCCGACAGAAAGTAGCGACCCAACGCAACATGCGAAGGGAAGAACGGGTGACCGTCCAGGGCCCCGTAAAGGAGCAACAACCAGACGGAATGTCACACAGGGGGGAGGGATCGCATAAGCCATATGTATATATGGCACAACCCGACACGCCCCCCCCCCCCCACCGGGCCCCACCGGCCGGGGTTACGTTCGGGTCAAGGACATCCCCCCCCCCCTATTTTGGGGTCGAGAATTGCAAAGACAAAGGTTTTGGGTTGATCTGAGATGATGGCAAGTTGCTTTGACACTTCAAAGTTGCTAAAAATAGCGTATTCTTACTGAGTTACATCCCCCAAAATAGCCTCAAAATATAAAAATAGCACTCTCTTGCTCACAAAATTCACCAACATCCCAACCCAATGCCCTCAATCCCTTCTGCTGGATCTATTCCTCACCCTTTTGCCCCACTGGGGCCAAGGGAGGGATCACCTACACCCCACCGTACCATTTTTGTGGCCAACCTTGCATATTTTGCTATTTTGATTATGTCATGAGCGACCCACCTTTGTGAGGCCAAATGCTCCACCCCAAGCATCCAAAAACCTTCTCAAAGGTGTTTATTTATGTTCCCCACCCTTAAAATAGAGGGTGTCATCCTTACTTGCCCCCCAATCCTCCCCCCCCCAAAAAAAAATCACGAGGGTGGAGGGGGGGGCGTGTCGGGTTATGCCGTGTATATATATTACTACACCCCTCTCCCCTTAAATCTAGCTAACAAGCAACAAGCAACAAGCAAGCAACAAGCAACAAGCACTTCTCCTTTCCGTTTTGGCCATTGCTCCGCCTCATCGCTCTGGGCTCTACTCTACTCTAGCCATCCTAGAGCCTAGGTGGTGGCCTTGCCAAATCCAAGTTTTCAGCCAAAAACCCACCGGTGGTGCACTGGGGCGGGGGTGCCAAGTCGGGAGGTGCCCTCCCAAAACTGCGCATTTTGTGCCCCAAAACAGCCTTTTTTGGCCCAAAACGGCCCCAAAACCCAGTCAAGACGGCCAAACGAAGATGCTTGCAACACCCCACGTGCATAGTGACTGCTCCGTGACCAAGAGCCCTTTCTTGTCCTCTAGCTCCACGATATCTCCGAGAAACGGCCCAAAAATGGCTGAAAATGGCCCCGAATGTGCGCCGCTTTTGTCAAACAGCCCCAAAACCAAGAACGGGCCGTATCTTGGGCTACGTGGCTCAAAACCGAATTCCGAGGGCACCTAGTCCACCCGCAACCCCCCACTTTTTGTGGTTTCCAAGCCTCAGAATTGCCCAACGAGACACCTAGACCCCCGTACCATTGGTCACTTGTGTGGAGCCAGAGGGCAGCTCAGCCCGTGCACAGTTGGGGTGAACGTTGGGTCCACCAGGGTCCCCGGGGCGAAAAAAATGATTTTTTCCAAAGTTGTTCCCAAACCACTTGGGATGCTCAAACAAGTGTTTTTAGCCCAATTTGAGCCCATGGTGGCACGTTTTGGGCCATGGGAAATCAAAAAATGCCTTGAAAATGGGCTAGTTCAGGACCAAAAATGGGTCCAAAATGGGTCAAAAACGCATTTTTCCAAAAATGATCCTAGACCATTCCTGATGCTCAAACAAGTGCTTTTAGCCCATTTTGAGCTCGTGGTGACGCGTTTTGGCCCATGGAAAATCCCAAAATGCCTTGAAGAGGCGCCGTTTTGGGACCAAAATGGGTCAAAAATGGGTCAAAAACGCGTTTTCCAAAAGTGATCCCGGATCATTTGGGATGCTCAAACAAGTGTCGTTAGCCCATTTTGAGCACGTGGTGATGCGTTTTGGCCCATATAAAATCCCAAAATGCCTTGAAAATGGGCCGTTTTGGGACCAAAAATGGGTGAAAAATGGGTCAAAAACGCCTTTTTCCAACAGTGATCTTGGACCATTTGGGATGCTCAAACAAGTGTTTTTAGCCTGTTTTGAGCCCATGGTGACGCGTGGGGCACAAAATGCGCAGTTTTGGGAGGGCACCTCCCGACTTGGCACCCCCGCCCCAGTGCACCACCGGTGGGTTTTTGGCTGAAAACTTGGATTTGGCAAGGCCACCACCTAGGCTCTAGGATGGCTAGAGTAGAGTAGAGCCCAGAGCGATGAGGCGGAGCAATGGCCAAAACGGAAAGGAGAAGTGCTTGTTGCTTGTTGCTTGCTTGCTTGCTTGCTTGTTGCTTGTTTGCTTGTTAGCTAGATTTAAGGGGAGAGGGGTGTAGTAATATACATATGTACATATGTATGTATTGTGCCATTGTGTGTCTCTAATCCCACGACCGCCTTAGGAGCCCACCCCCGTGAGGTTCCTATTGTGGCTGGGAATACCCAAGCCGATGATACCCTCTACTTGGACAAGGGGGCGGTGTGAAGTGTCGAATCACACATGGGCCGCATACCCAACTTTTCAGAGGTGCCCGACCCCCACCCCCCCACCCCGGCAAAAGCCCCCCCCCCCCCCCCCATCGCCCCTCCCGGAACCCCGGGGGCCTCCGGCCAACGGTTAGTGGGGAGGGGGCAGTTGGTGTCCAAACCCGAGGAGCCCCCCCCCCCCCCCTTTGGTTGTGGGGTGATGAGCCTGCCCCCCAATTTAATGGTGGGGAATCATTTTGAAGGCTTCAGGTCACCATTTGACGATATGTTTAAGAGCTTCTGGTTGTGGTTGAAATTTTGGTCATTTTCGGCTTTTGCTGCCAGACTGCTAGCAGGGGGGGGGGGGGGGGGGGGGGCAACATGGTGGTCACTAGGGCCGCTTTTTCTAGGTTTTGATTGGGCATCCACCCCCCCCCCCTGTTTTGGGGGTGAGGAATCCATTTTTCAGGCTGTTGGGTTCTGGTTTGATGGTATGATGTGGGTATTCCTGATTTTCAGGCAAGCTGCGTGCTTTGGGTGCCTTGAGATTGACACACTGGTGTGGCAAGTGGGAGGAAGGGTGGCAATCAAGGCCAAGTGGGGTCAATTTCTGATGGTGTTGGTGCCTTGCTGCTCTTTTGGGTGTGCGCAAATGTTTCTAACAAGGCCTGGGGTATCAAAACAAGTGGTTCAAAAAAAAATCATGGACCGGTGCAGTGCAGTCTGTCTGAAACCTGACCAGAAGAGGCAAAGAAAACTCAAACTGTCAACGTTGACGATCAATTTTCGAAAAATGTGGTTCTGGACCCCCTCCTAACCCATACATCTTCAAAAAACCCTTTTCGGGGGCCTTCTGAATATACCCCGCACTCCCCCCCCCCCCCCTACGGGACACTCAGTGGACACAAATAAGGCAACAGTGGCTCCGACCCCCGAAAACACTCCGGGTTGGCACCATCCCCACCGATGCCGAGAGATCTGTATTTTTAAAGTGTTTGCCAACAAAGTGCCCCCCCCCCCAAATCGAAACTATTGCATGAATCTCCACCACTCGCTTAGCCCATGGAGCGTTCTGGAGCATGTATCCTTGGTCAATACCGGAACCTCTTCGTCCACAGACTGGATGCCCTGACCAGTCCCCACGGTCCTGCTGTACCTTTCAGACAAACGCTGCATTGAAAAGGCTTTGCAAGTGCCTCCGATGCTCCGGTTCATTTGGAAGCTACGTGTCCTGCATCCGCTGTTGAAAGCTGCCATGTTTCACCGAATCTACAGGTACCCATGGCTCGTGTCCGCCTTCGCCGTTGCAGACTCGAGAGCCCGATATGCTGTGTTGGTGCTTTTCAGTTTTCTTCTCTTCCTTTTCGCCATTTCTCTTCTCTTCGATTGGCTCTGGCCATTTTCAAGCGGACGGGATGCCCCCGATTTGAGGCCACCCCACAGCTGTGGGCACATGTGCTCATATGGGTTTGCCTCGATACTGCCAGTATACCAGTATATCACTATACCACTTGTCGAGTGACTTTCAGGGGCAATGTCTTCATTCTTTGAAATCATTCTTCGGTTGGGGTTTGGCATATTGCACTCCATTTGAGAAGATGATTGTACACCTCAAAAGTGGGAAAGTGCGTCATGGTTGGCCTTCTCCCCAGCCCCCCCTTCCAGGAGACAGATGGGCGCCTGCAGCACTCGACAACGACCCTCGAACTTGCAACGAACTACAGCCGTTGGTTGACGGCGGTTGTCGGTTGACTTTTGGTGGTTATTCGTTGATTGACGGAAGTTCTTGGTTGATTGACGGCGGTCATTGGTTGGTCAACAGTGGTCGTTCGTCGGTGGATTGACATCGGTTGTTGCGGCTGATGGTTGTTGTTGAGTGAACGATGGCGGCCGTTGGTTGATTAGGGCGTTTGTTGGTTGATTTATGGCGGTTGTTGGTTGAGCCACGGCGTCGTTGGTCGATTGATGGCGGTCATTGATTGATTGACGGCAGTTATCGGGTGGTTGACGGCTTTGTCGGTTGATTGACGGCGGTTGTTGTTTGATTGGCGACTTTGTTGGGTGACTTACGGCTTTGTCGGTTGATTGACGGTTTTGTCGGTTGATTGACGGCGGTTGTTGGGTTTTCCCCACTTGTTGGACATGGGCCTTGCTGGTTGACCAACGCCTTCGGTTATACTCCTTCAGGGCGACTCTCATGGCCTTTGGATTCTTTTACGGACAAGAAGACATCATCCGACATCGGGACCAGTTCATTGCGGGTCGGCAACATGACGAAGCGGAGGAGATTGCCAGCACCATGGAGGAGAATGCAGTGGCCACCAGGTGCTGATTGACTTGCATGGACTGCCTAAGAGCTATCCATAACCAGCTGCTGTTTTTTTTTTTTGTACACCAAGGACGGCCCTCAAGAACAGCCCGGCCAACTGCCAATCTCCGGGGGATACGCGCCAACCGCCGGCGATTAACCGCCGACCGACGGCACTTAGCCTCCGCCAACCGCTGGCGGTTAATGGCCAATTTTTTGGTCCATGAAGCACCGACTGCGGGTAAAGGGTCGTGTGTCGTTTCATGACCAGTGACAAACTTCAGATGGATGTACCACCGGATGATTTGCATTTTGCTGTGCGTAGTGCCTGTTTGCCTTCTCCATGTCAGTGTGCGCAGTTGTTGGATCGGGTGTGCCACGACGAAATTGTTTTCTCCGGACGGATAGACACGGGACCGCGACAACTCGGGCGGACTCCTGACCCCCCAATTGCCCATGTGCGTTGCCCTGATCTCGTCTGGCGGCGATGGTGCGCCGCTTCGCTCACAGCCTTCGTCGACTGCATTTCTGTGTCTTTTGCGTGTTCTGTTCCGTGCTTCAAGGACAGCGCAGTCTGCAGTGCGCAAGAAGTGCTGCTTGTTCCTCACGGTCATCATTAGAGCAGATCATGGCCAATATTTGGGGGGGGTGCCAGAATTATGCGAAAATATGGGCCTCCCGGCAACTCTAGCCTAAACCCTGGACCGTCTAGTGTCTCCTCCAATCCAGATCATGGGCGTTTTACGGCGATGAGAGTCGGCGGAGACATCTGCGGGCGGAGATCCCAAATGATCCGGTGCATCTTCTGGTTGGCATTGTGTGCCCAACAAGTCCACATCCCTGCGTCCACTTAAGTGCACTGTGTTGAATTTGCAGCGATGGACTGCACCAAAAGTGTGTGGCATTCGGCGCAGACCGTGTCCTACAATTGATGGAACCAGCGGTGTTTGTGCCATACGCCAGTTCCACGCGATGCCGGTGCTGTATGGCCCATTCATTGGGTGTCCGATGGCCACGGAGTTGTGTTGAATGGGATTGTCTAAGGCATATGGGTCCAGAAGACAGGCTGTGCTAGGTCCCTCAGCCGACGGCATATCGGTCCTTTTTGGTGGCCGGCGATGTGAGCCTAAACATGGGCCCGCCGAAGCCAGAGGGTGCCTCGGAGACAATTTGTCTTTTGAAGCAGCGCCGAAGACCTGGACCAAAAGGCACACAATTTTGATGGGGGCTTCAGATGTGAGAATGAAAACGAAAGAACAAAAAAGAAATAAATAACCGGCCCTGCTGAACTTGGCATCCCTTGTACTGCTGCAGCAGTGGCATGGCCCTGATCTCTGAACCAGGCGTTTGACCGGGGACAGGAACTTTTGGGTGTCAAAGGTGCGGTAAATTGTGGGCGAGTTGCAAAACTCCGTGCGACTGCGCACAAAAAAAGCGGAAATGTGCGATTTTTGCAGATTTTCGTATATTAGTCATTGACCACATGCCGAGACTGAGGGCAGCAGCATGTCGCAGAGGGGTAGAAGTGAACCCGCCAGAAAGCAACAGCAGCTGCACCTGCGTTTTGTTGGAGGATGGGTGGGACGGATCTGATGCAGGGGTAGGGGGCGGAATGCTGCCAAAGAAACATTGGGTGACAGGGGCCTGGTGGTGGGTCCAAGAACTTTCCGCGTGCCACTGGCTCTGAGGCTTCATCCACCGATCACACACTGGCACAGAGCGGCCGTCCTCAAAGACATTCAGGAGGTGAATCTGAAGTACCCCGACGTTCTGATGGCCGTCAAGACTCGAGTGGCAGCCCGCAGTATCCTCAACACCGGACGGTTGACGTTGAATAAGTTGGGCAATGAGGGTGCACTCGAGACGACGGATTGCAACGTATGTCGTGTGTGGAGCCCGTCTCCGCGTTGCACAGCCCAACCCCCTGCACATGCCCGGGATCCGCCCAACGAATGTTGCCGCCCCCTTTCCCACCCACAAAAGTGGGTCCAAGATGTGGTATCGAGGGAGACGCACAGCGGCGCACCGAGCTGTACCACAATGTGGCGGTCAACAGGGAGCTGTTGGTTCTTGTCGAAGACCACCACATCTGCCGGTTGTTGGATGGCGGTCGATCGTACAACGGGTGTACCGGGCTCCAGGAACTGTCTTTGTTTCTTCGTTTTCGATTGTGCCTCACAGACCACTCTGCACAGAGTCAGGCCTTGGCAGGGCTCGGGGCCACAACCCTTTGTGCCCCTGCAGGAGGGCTCCTGCGGCGGAACTTCACCTTTCTGGAAAGATTGGGAGGGGCTTCGGCAGGGCAGACGCTCGCAAGGAACGTTTAATGTCAAAATTGAGCTGCAGGATCCCGGATTTTCTCCCAAACCACCCCGCAACCCCCAACCAACGCTGAAGGACGGTATGCAATTGAAAACTAGAAACGGTAAGTGTTGTTTTGTCGCCTGGGCACCAAATGGAGGTTGCAACTGGGCACTTGGGACCGGTGTGCCCACGGTCATTGCTGCACCGTCAACATTTGCGGACAGCCAAAGCATGACCATTTGTACACCCTTGATCACCTGCAGGGGGGTGATCGGGCGACCCCTCAGTTCCCGGACGTGACCCCCGCCTCTTCCCCAGTCACGTAGTTGCCCAGGGTGGCCATGGTGGCGGACCCCCCGCCCCAAGACATTGACCTCACAATGATCAGCGGACCTGGCGATCAGCCACCCCCGAAGGTAAGCGGAGGTATTTGTTGTGGCTTCCCTAACACATAAACACGAGCGTTGGAAGCGGACCAGCAGCGGCGGTGTCCAGGTGTACAGCGGGTGAACCTCACGCCTGTACCTATGGAAGTCCCCGTCGGGCCCGCCCCCCACAGTCTGCGTCTGCTTCACGCCCCATGGCATGCGTTGGGGACTCTTGCGGTGCTCCTTCCCCCCACGCCTTCGGCAGACCTTGCGCAGTGCAGAGTCTCGTCGATTCAATGCACGAAATTGCCTTCGTCATTGCGCAGGCACTCATCGCGACTGTGGAGGAGCGGATGAAGGACGTTTTGCGCAACTGCCCACACTATTTGGACCCCCAAACAGGTACTGTCCTCTGCACCATCGCGGCACAGAGGAAGGGTCTGTGAGTGTGTGTGTGGGGGGGGGAGGGGGGACGGCTCGAGACCCCTGACACCGGGATGTTCGTGGTGAAGGCTGGCGAAGGGGCTCCGCGACAGTGTCCACACAAAAGTCCGGTCTGGAGACCGATGACGAGTCGAAAATCCGGCCGCGACGCGGCCCACGCGCGACGGCCCCTCCATCCGGCAGCAGGACTCCGATGTTCTCATCCCCCTGCCTCTCCAGTGGGCCCGGGCAGGGGAGCAGACGCTACGAGGGCCGTGCGCTTTGGTGAGCAGCGGACAGGCCTTCCACTGGGGGGGGGGGGGGGGGCGAGACTGCGCTTTGCCACCCTCAGTTCCGAGAGAGACACACGACCCCGACCCACAAAAGCGGGTCACACAAAACGCAAAGTGCCGGACGCGGGTCGTCCCAACGGGACCCAATGAGCCATTGTGCAAAGGCCCTGCGGGGGAGCCGGTAGAGCCCCCGAGGGACTGACGGGCGTAGCGTCAACTGCATCCCTCAGCAACAGAGGCCCAGGCCCATAGGACCTCCGCCCCCCCCCGCGTGGGGGCAGACGGCGAGGGAGGGGGGGATGGCCGGAGAAGGAGAGCCGAGGCAGCCACCCCAGCCCTACCCGTGCCTGTCAGCCTTCCCTCAAGTACGTCGTGCCTGGCGGGTCGGTGCCCCGGGGGTCGAGGCCCTATTGGCCCCGCACGGCTGCATCCCACAACCACCTCCCCCTCTTCCTCGATGCTTGTGAAATTGACCCCCCCCCCCCACACTGACAAAACGGAATGCTCATGGTGGCCCTGAAACCACCATCGGTTACCCGCCAACCGATGACGGTTACCCGCCCACCGCCATTCGTTACCTGCAAACCGCCGTCGCCTAACCCCCCAACCGGGGGGCCGTCCATAATCCTTATCCCTCAGGGATTGGGGGGAGGAATGGAAAATCTGGATCCTCACGGGCGGCCCTGCTCTGAGGCAAAGCATGGCCCAGCCGGCCCATTTCCTGCTGCTGGCCTTCCCTGTAGTATCTGCCCAGCCCACCAAAAAGGGCAAGTGGAAGGCGGACCGGCGGGGGAGGGGGAGGGGGAGGGGGCTGAATGGCAGCAGCGGGGAATCGGTTGGGGCTCGTTGGGTCCGCCCGTGGAGTGGGCGTGTGGGGGGGGGGGGGGGGCAGGTCGGGTACAGGACCCGGATGACTGATGGCAGCCGTCCTCTGTGCACCCTCTATGCGCCCTCAACGCGCCCTCTATGTCCCCCTATGCGCCCGCGAGGCGCCCTCTACGAGCTCACTGCATTGGGGGTGCACAGAGGGCGCATAGGCGGGCGGCCCGTGTATCCCCCCCCCCCGGGGGCATGTGGGAAGGGGGTGGCCGGAGAAGGAGAGCCGAGGCAGCCACCCCAGCCCCTCAGGTCCACCCAATTCCCACCCCCGGGCCCAGCACCGGGGCAACGCTGCGATACAGCAACACACCCCAACCCCCACCCGAGTGCCCTCTTCAGGGGACCGCCGTCTCAGGGCACCAAAGGGACAGGGCCCTGGGGCCGGGCGGGGCACGGACACGGCACAGCACCGCACCCCCCGACCCCCTGACCCTCGCGCACACATGCGCAAGAGACTCGCGGTCTGGCCACTGACGAGGCAGCGCTTGGGATGGCGGACGGGGCCGTTCGCAGGAGCGGCAAAATGGAGGAGGGTGCCCGGCGAATGCCTCTGGGGGTTTGATGTGTATGTCGTTGTGTTCGTCGCAGATGTCCTCACATTTGGTCTCACTGCGCGCCAGACGGTGGGGGACGGCGTTGTCCGTGACCCCCGAGAGACTTGAGGAGGTCGTGACGTCTGTACTCGACCCTGCGGCATCTTTCCTCAGGAATCGAGATGCTGCAGAATTCCGATTTGTATGTGGCGGCAGACGCGAAGTATGAACCCCCTGTTCATGTAAGAGCACCTGATCGGCACTTGGAATTGCTGATGTGCCCACAGAGACCCCCCCTTCTCAGTCTGGAGACGCAGAAGCCCCCCCCCCCCCTGTGGTAGCCCCACTGTCCCCCCTTCCAGGGGGCCTTCAGCGTGGGGGGGGGCGTAGCGCAGCGGGGACACATCACTATTCGACACGCCTGATCACGCAGCGACAGAGGGAGGCTCTAGGCAAGCGAAGAGGGGGTATATCATCAACAAGTCCTGCCTCCTGGTGCTGGTTGGGCGGCGGCCTTCGTGAGGTCTTGAGCCCCTGTTTTGTTGTTCATCCCATAGATCCATGCGGCTTCGCATCTCGAATGTGCTGTTGCCCCCCAACCCTAACACGCACACATGCGCGTGTACACACACGCGCGCGCGCGCACGCACACGCACACGCACACGCACACGCACACGCACACACATTGCCATGGGGAACGCAGTGGCACGTCTCAGTCCATCGCGTCTTTCATTCCATCGCTGTGTGCAGTCGCAAGCTCGCCCCAATGAGGGGCCCTTGCACACGCACGCACATACATGGAAGCCCCGAAATGCAAACCCCGCATACCTACCCACCCAACACACACTTTTACTGACCTCCCACCGATTCGCCCCCCCCCCCCCCCCACCTGTTCCTAGTGAAATGACCACAATTTATACAGCCAAGATGGGCAAAACCCCCCGAAAGCAAAAAGTGCGACCAGAATGCCACAGTCTCTGGGGGAGGGGGTACGACTGGGGCTCAATGTTTGCTTCAACCACCAATGCCACGCAGGTCAGCTGGTGCAAGACATTGGTGTGGTGTGTGCAGGGTGCAGTCCAAATTGAGAAGGGGCGCAAAGATCGAACACCTTGCAGAGGGGCAGCTGGTGTATTCGGTGGGTTCTCCTCCGAGCGTGCACATGATCGTGGACGGGATCGTGGTCCGCATGCTACAGGTCGCCGCCCTCTGTGCCAGCTGTATCTTTGAAGGTGCACTTGCATTGAGTGGGGTGCAGTGGGGTGAGGTGGTGATGGCCTGTGGAAGGGCGGTTTGTAGAGGACATGCGTGCCCACTCCCGAAATGAAACAGGGCGGGGGGGGGGGGGTACACGGGCTGCCCGCCTATGCGCCCTCTGTGCACCCCCAAATGCAGTGAGCTCGTAGAGGGCGCCTCGCGGGCGCATAGGGGGACATAGAGGGCGCGTTGAGGGCGCATAGAGGGTGCACAGAGGACGGCTGCCATCAGTCATCCGGGTCCTGTACCCGACCTGCCCCCCCCCCCCCCACACGCCCACTCCACGGGCGGACCCAACGAGCCGCAACCGATTCCCCCGCTGCTGCCATTCAGCCCCCTCCCCCTCCCCCTCCCCCGCCGGTCCGCCTTCCACTTGCCCTTTTTGGCGGGCTGGGCAGATACTACAGGGAAGGCCAGCAGCAGGAAATGGGCCGGCTGGGCCATGCTTTGCCTCAGAGCAGGGCCGCCCGTGAGGATCCAGATTTTCCATTCCTCCCCCCAATCCCTGAGGGATAAGGATTATGGACGGCCCCCCGGTTGGGGGGTTAGGCGACGGCGGTTTGCAGGTAACGAATGGCGGTGGGCGGGTAACCGTCATCGGTTGGCGGGTAACCGATGGTGGTTGCAGGGCCACCGTGAGCATTCCGTTTTGTCAGTGTGACGGAGGGACCCCCCGCCCGCTGTGTTATCCTTACAGACGGCCCTGCTCCAGAGGAGGATGCCAAAACATTCCCGAGAAGTGTGGTATTTTATCAGATGTTTCCGGTGCTTAACCATCTGCCCAATCTGCAACCAAGTCCCAGTAACCCGCACCTTGGGGGACTCCCAGCCTCCCAGCCCCCCCCTGACCCCCGCCCTACGGGTTCCAGACTTGCGTCGCACACATGGTCCTTCAACACAGGTATGGGCTGCACTGTGAGACAGCTTTTGGGTTGAGTGCACAAACCCAAATGTAACCTGAGCGTGTATGTGTAAATTTTTTTTGCGGTATATGCGCGTACAAAGAAAATCGTCATGTCGTGTAATTTTTTGGGGGCGATAATTGCGAGTAAACCGTACTCGCGTTTACCGCAAAAAATAATTACACAATCTGACAATTTTTTTTGCACTCGTGTTTACCGCAAAAAAAATTTGCACTACATGACAATTTGTTGGTGCTCGTGTTGACCGCAAAAGCGTTGTGGACCCCCCCTAGACAGCACGGGTTATGCAGCCAATCCGCCCACTTGTGGGCCACTGCTGATTTTGTCCTCCGCTCTGAAGCGTTGGGGACCCCCCTGATGGCAGGGGTTATGTAGCCAATCCGCCCATTTGTGGGCCACTTCTGATTTTGTCCTCCGCTTTGAAATGGTGGGGACCCCCCACATGGCAGGGGTAATGTAGCCAATCCACCCACCTGTGGGCCAGTTGTGATTTTATCCCCCCCGCCCTGAAGTGTTGGGGACCCCCCGGATGGCAAGGGTTATGTAGCCAATCCACCCATTTGTGAGCAACTGCTGGTTTTCCCCTTTCTAGTTGGGGATATGCACCGGCCCCTTTCCAGTTGGGGACATGGACTAGCACCCATTTTAGTTGGGGATATGGACTAGCCCATTTCTAGTTGGGGATATGGACCGGCCCCTCGAGTTGGGGTGATCGACTCCCACACTTCATTGTGACTGGAAATAACTGAGCTTCCTTGCCCTCCTACGTCCGCCCCCAGCCCCCAGCCCCCAGCACCCAAGTTCAAGGTGCACTTTCGAGACTCAGGAGAGTCTTTAGGCCACCCCCACCCAAAAGGCAAGGATGCCTCCTCTGAGCAGAGCCCGAAAGGCCAAGAGCCTAGGGCACAACCTTCCATGGCCACAAAGGAGGACACACGTCCAAAGGTCCTCATCCGTGGAGAGTGGCGCAAGGAGCTACCCCGAAAATGCATCCGGTTAGGAGCTTGACCGGAAGTTCATCGAGGAGCTGGAGTGTGACCGGAAGGTCATTGAGGAGCTGACCAAGCAGCTGGTGGTTGAGTTGCGTGCGGCTTATCAGCTGAATACTAGTCTTGGTGCAAAGCCCAAGTCCTCCAATACCAAGATCGACCTCATCTACAAAACATGCATTCTACAACTACTTGTAGCGAGTGTATCTTCGCATTTTCGTGTTACTGTATTTTCCTCCGCCTATTTGGTGCACCAAAGGTGGAGCATATAAACATGCTATTTATTATATTGGCCACATCCCAATGCCTTGGTGCCCACACAGAGTATTTCTATTTGGGCCACTGCCTGTAGCGGTCTTCGCGTTGCATGCACGAGCCTTTGGGCCTTGAGCGCATATGAGTGGATATCCTTTCTGTCACGGTCCCCATTAAATGGTGGCACTAATGTTGGCTATGGCCTTGAAGGGACTCTTTTCTTGAGCTTGATTTTGTTTCTAGTGCCAATTACACCACATGATACTATGTTATATTGGGCCGAGTCCCATTTTATTGGTGGACACACAGAGTACTTGGCGCTTTGTGAACTCGGTGTCCCATCGTTAAGGTCGCTATGGGGTGCCGTATGGAACCGGCAATTGTACATATTGCGTACGTATTGCAAATGTTGCATTTTTTTTGATTTTCTAATTTTTTTTTATAAATCAAGACTTACCGCGAAAAAAAATCCACGCACCGATGTTTTTCTTTTCTACGGTCTGATTTTTTTTTTATGATTACACGACTTTACCGCAAAAAAATTGCACAGCTTGATGATTTTTTTATGTACACGAGTTACATTTCTCGCAATCTGAGCATACAGCATGTAGGAGTGAGAGGGGCCCACTGTTTTCTTTCAGGTGAAGAGTGTGGTCTATGGGTCACGCCAACCAAAAGATTTCTTCTTGGGATACGGTGCGATGCAGAGTGTCGTGGCTGTTTGCTCTGCTGTATGCCATCGTTTTTGTTTGTTTGTTTGTTGGCAACAAGGCCCAGGGAGGATCACAGCCTACGGCTGACATACCACATGGACGACGCGGTTTTGGTGTTTGCCATCGTGCACCCCAAAGGGAATGCTTTGGCATAATCAATGTCCCATGACCGCCCTCTCAGGATGGCGGACGCGATTTTCTGGGGTCTGGTGAATGGCTTGGCTTTTATCCCACCCTCACTGGAGGAACACACGCCACGAACACTGTTGCTGAGACCCGTGTGACGCTGTTGACAATCAGCGCAGACCTATTCATTGAGTGTTCCAAGGCATGTCCGAAGTTGGAAAGGTCTGTGAATGTGCGGTTTATTGCATATTGTAGGGTTGGGTGTGTGTCCCGTGTGTTGTCAACACATCAGCTCAGTGTTGTATTGTGGCACCTTGTGCTATGCACCGTAACCCCCTGTGCACTCTGCATCCAGTGCGCTCCACACAAAGTGGACCATCCTGCTACCTTGGTTGTTGTCGGTGCAAAGAAAAACAGTGAGCACTTCATTCAAAGGAAAGTCAGCATTTTCACGCTCCCACGTAACCCCCGTTTTTGCACCGGAACTTCCTACTGCACTGGTTTTGCTGCTACCAGCAGATTGCCTTAGGGCTGACTGGCGGTGACCACATCTCCGTCCGTGTGGATGTGCGAGAAGGAAGTGGAACGGTGGACACGTTCCTCCACATCCTCACGGTGCTCAGACTGGCGGGCTCCCTACCCTAGAGCTACGGGCGAACGGACGCAGGCGCTTGCCACTACCCGCCGAGGGGCACCTGCCGCCACAAAACGGAGTACTTAGAGCCGCATGTCTGGGCAGGTCTGTGTTTTCTTGGCTTGCTTCCACAAGTTCTGGACGCGGCAACTAAAACGGGGCCTTCTGGGCCTTCGACGCCAATCAGCAGTTGGGGGACAGGAGGCTGACCAACCCACCAGCACCCCTCTGACCTGCCACTCTTCAAGTGGAATTCTGTTGTATCTGAGATGGGGTCAGTTCTCCCTGTCGCAGGAAGTCTGCTGAAGAAAGGTTTGAGACTAATCGATTGCTTGTATTGAGTCCGCTAATCGTTCCGAGTGCAAAGCAGATGTCGCTTTTCTTCGATGTACGATGGGCGCTCAAGATAGGCCCCAACAGTACAGTTTGGCAGCAAGAGGCCATGCCATCCAAATCCTGATTGTTTGCGAAAACAATCAGTCTGCCAATTTTTGATCGGGTGGTTTTTGCAGAAAAAAAATGAACGCACGAACAAATCACTTTTCACGGCCCGTCGGTTGGTAAAAGCTGCTTTTCGCAAAGAAAAAAAGATAATTGCAAACAAAGGAATGCTTCCCTGAGGTCGCGTCTTTTGTGCAGCACCTGCCGCCGTTCGTGTGCCCGCATTTGCTAATTGACGGCACAGATTTTCGAAATTGTTCTCGTAAGATTCAGTTCATTCATTTTTGTGCTGTTTCTTCTTCTTCTTCTTCTTCTTCTTCTTCTTCTTCTTTTTTTTTTGTTGCGAAAATCCGTTCCCGCGAAAGGTCTTGCCGGTAATCCCCAACGCGGTGCGGCAGTGGGATGACGACGTGGGGGTGGTATGCGGTCAGACGCTGCTCAAGCGCATGTCCCATCGCAAAATCCGATTCTCGCAAACTCAATTGCAACAATAAAACAATTTGCGTCAATTTTCCGGGCTGTCGCAAAAATTTGGGACATGAAAAATTGTTTTGATCTTCGCAGATATGAACGTTCCGCAGATGGACAGACACCTTTTGCCCTTCGGTATTGCCACTGGGACCGTGGGTGCAAGCGAAGTGCAGGGCTCTGGTCCACCGTCCTCCGTAGGTACGTATGGACGCTGGCTGGGCGGCTATGGTGTGCCCGCATGATGCGCCGTGAGAAGCCGTACAAGGATTGGAGTCACTTCAAGAGGGCGCGGTGGGCCTTAAAAGGGGAGATCGTGGAGCTCTACGCGCGGGGGGACCCCAAACATGTTGCGGTCGTCAATTTCACGACTGTGAAGGTGCACCTGCAGTCCGGCCACACCTACATCCTGATCCATGGCCGAGGCCGCGTGGACAAAGGGAAGCAGCCTGCGGTCCGGACGTTGTCTCCTGCGCCATGTATGTGCCTGGCACAGCCCCGCTCAGTGATTTAGCAGGGCGACACGCAGGCGCGACACGAACCAGTGGGAAGTGGGGGCGAGGTGAGGCGGTGAGAGGAGTTGGTGAGTCCATGCGAAACCAGACTTTCAGTTAATGCGCATCCCACTTTTTTGTGTTTGTGAATCCTTTGCATCCCACAAACAAAAAGTGTGAATACATATGAATCCCACAAATGACCAGTGTGCACGCATGTGATATCCGTCGAGTTCATGTCCTGCTGTGTGTGCCCATGTTGCAGTTTGCTGTCGTGTTGTGTGCCCCTTTTGTGTGTGCCTCTTCCAATGCAGCACAAAGGAAACAACGTTCTTTGAAGTGAATGCTCACCCCTGCCCGGAGGGAGCTTTTGTGCATGTGAACCTGTGAGGTTGTGTGTGAGTTCATGTGAATCCCATGTTATAAATGTGTGAACACGTGTGAATCCCAGAATCAAAAAGTGTGACTCCAAGCGCGCACGGAGTCGCATTATCTGAAACTCTGTGCGAAACCCAAGCACAATGGCAGCTGTCAGCCGACGTCGCTGGACAGCGCGATAGAAGTACTGCGCACTGTGTACCCAAAATTGACATGTGGGAGCGCAATAGCTGCCCAGGGGTCCGTAAATCCCCAAGCCGTACGGGACCGGCGGGGGTTGCTGCCACCCCCACCCCCCTCCCCCTCCCCGCCCTCTCGGCTCACCCACCGTTCCCCTTTTCGAGGTGCACGCAGCCCCCGCAAGCCATCCGCTCCCGCGGCTGATGTCATGGCTGGTGCCGTACATGGCGGGCCAAAAGCAGTTTGAATCGCGCGAGGGGGGGGGGGGGGGCAGTGGATACGTTCCTCTACACCGTCGCAGTGCATGGACTGCGGGGCTGCCCACTTCCAGAGCTTCGGGCGAATGGCCCCCGTCAGTTACCACGAACCGTCGAAGAAGCCCCGGTTGGTTGAGAGGCTAGACACACGACTCCTGCACCCACGACTCCAGATTGCGAATCCTCAGATTCAAAGGTTCCACTCGGTTGGTGTCGGGAGTAAAGCGGCGGCCTGGAAACCCACGCTCAGGGGCCAGGATTTCAATGAGGCCCCAGTGCAGTCCCGCACAGGGGTCATACGTACAAGGAGGCCCCAGTGCGCTCTCGCACGGGGGCCATGACTTCCAAGGCCCCAATGTGATCCTGCACAGGGGCCACGGCTTCAAAGAGGTCCCAGTGCGATCCCGCAGAGGGGCCATAAGTACAAAGGGCACCCAGTGCGGTCCCGCACAACCATGACTTCAAAGAGGCCCCAGTGCGCTCCTGCACAGGGGCCAAGATTTCAATGAGGCCCCAGTGCGGTCCCGCACAGGAGCCATGACTCAAAGAGGGCCTGGAGGCACCAAGGCTTGGGCCTAGCAAGACCTTCAGAAGCACCATCAGGCAGAGCGGCGGGATGTCCCCAGGGCAGCCCAACACAACAGTTGTCCGACGCCCAGGAGAGGGACGGCCCTCGGCCACAGGTGCGCAACAGTTGGGGCTGGTGCACATGCCCGCGCCAAGGCGCGCGCCACGCTGCTGAAGGCCCGGCGGGGCCCGTGAAGCACTATGGCGCGGGCGTTGAAGGACCTGCGCCTGCACTAACGGGCACAACGGGAGGGGGTCCCTCGGGAGCTGCTGGGCTGACCACGATAGCCTGATTAGAAGCCTCCAGGTCCCTGTGCCCCTCACCCTCGCCCCAGCCATGTCAACACACTCGCACACAGCGCGCACACAACACACACAACCCCCCCATTTACATGCACCCGTGGGTAGACATCCCGGCCATTGCCTTCTAGTAATAGCGCCTTCGGCACACCACACCACACTAGCGTCGCAGGAGGGGGTGTACTGGGTGGTGCCTGACTCCAAGTCCGCCGTTGGTGTGCTGCGAACGTACCATGAGGGTGGCCACTGCGGGGATGGCATACACCACTAGTATGCACACTGGTGTGGTGTGTGTGGTGCGGTGTGGTGTGGTGTGCCGAAGGCGCTGTTACTGAATGGCAACGGCCGGGATGGTCTTGCACGCGGGAAAATGCAAGCCGGGTGGGTTGTGTGTCGAAGCGCATGCTGAGTGCTGTGACGGCGGGGCAAGGTCCCCGGGTCGGGCAGCCTCAGTTCAGGGCTGCCTGCACCACACCACGCCACACCACGCCACACGACACCACGACACACCACGCCACCGTCTGCGAGACGTTGCAGGCTCTGGGTTACCACCACGGGTCTGTAGTGAAACCTAGTAAAAAATTTTTTTTAAAAATTTTTTTTTTTACTAGGTAACAGGTTTTTTTACTAGGTATTGGGAACCTAGTAAAAAAAAAGTTTTTTTTTTACTAGGTTTCAAAACCTAGTAAAAAAAAAGTTTTTTTTTTTACTAGGTTTCAAAACCTAGTAAAAAAAAGTTTTTGTTTTTACTAGGTTTCAGAACCTAGTAAAAACAAAATTTTTTTTTTACTAGGTTACTGGGTAGCCACCTTGCCCACTTCCGGGCCACTTCTGATTCTGCCCCCCGCTCTGCAGCGGTGGGGCTCCCCGATACGGCAGGGGTGAGGTAGCCAATTTGCCCACAAGTGGGCCATTTCTGATTTTGCCCCCCGCTCTGAAGCGGAGGGGCTCCCCGATACGGCAGGGGTGAGGTAGCCAATTTGCCCACTTGTGGGCCACTTCTGATTTTGCCCCGCGCTCTGAAGCGGTTGGGCTCCCCGATACGGCAGGGGTGAGGTAGCCGATTTGCCCACTTGTGGGCCACTTCTGATTTTGCCCCCCGCTCTGAAGCGGTGGGGCTCCCCGATACGGCAGGGATGAGGTAGCCAATTTGCCCACAAGTGGGCCATTTCTGATTTTGCCCCCCGCTCTGAAGCGGAGGGGCTCCCCGATACGGCAGGGGTGAGGTAGCCAATTTGCCCACTTGTGGGCCACTTCTGATTTTGCCCCCCGCTCTGAAGCGGTGGGGCTCCCCGATACGGCATGGGTGAGGTAGCCGATTTGCCCACTTGTGGGCCACTTCTGATTTTGCCCCCCGCTCTGAAGCGGTGGGGCTCCCCGATACGGCAGGGATGAGGTAGCCAATTTGCCGACAAGTGGGCCACTTCTGATTCTGCCCCCCGCTCTGAAGCTGTGGGGCTCCCCGATATGGCAGGGGTGAGGTAGCCAATTTGCCCACTTCCGGGCCACTTCTGATTCTGCCCTCCGCTGTGCAGCGGTGGGGCTCCCCGATACGGCAGGGGTGAGGTAGCCAATTTGCCCACAAGTGGGCCATTTCATATTTTGCCCCCCGCTCAGAAGCGGAGGGGCTCCCCGATACGGCAGGGGTGCGGTAGCCAATTTGCCCACTTGTGGGCCACTTCTGATTTTGCCCCCCGCTCTGAAGCGGTGGGGCTCCCCGATACGGCATGGGTGAGGTAGCCGATTTGCCCACTTGTGGGCCACTTCTGATTTTGCCCCCCGCTCTGAAGCGGTGGGGCTCCCCGATACGGCAGGGATGAGGCAGCCAATTTGCCCACAAGTGGGCCACTTCTGATTCTGCCCCCCGCTCTGAAGCGGTGGGGCTCCCCGATACGGCAGGGGTGAGGTAGCCAATTTGCCCACTTGTGGGCCACTTCTGATTCTGCCCCCCGCTCTGTAGCGGTGGGGCTCCCCGATACCGCAGGGGTGCGGTAGCCAATTTCCCCACTTGTGGGCCACTTCTGATTTTGCCCCCGCTCTGAAGCGGTGGGGCTCCCCGATACGGCAGGGGTGAGGTAGCCACTTTGCCCACTTGTGGGCCACTTCTGATTTTGCCCCCCGCTCTGAAGCGGTGGGGCTCCCCGATACGGCAGGGGTGAGGTAGCCAATTTGCCCACTTGTGGGCCACTTCTGATTTTGCCCCCCGCTCTGTAGCGGTGGGGCTCCCCGATACGGCAGGGGTGAGGTAGCCAATTTGCCCACTTGTGGGCCACTTCTGATTTTGCCCCCCGCTCTGAAGCGGTGGGGCTCCCCGATACGGCAGGGGTGAGGTAGCCACTTTGCCCACTTGTGGGCCACTTCTGATTTTGCCCCCCGCTCTGAAGCGGTGGGGCTCCCCGATACGGCAGGGGTGAGGTAGCCAATTTGCCCACTTGTGGGCCACTTCTGATTTTGCCCCCCGCTCTGAAGCGGTGGGGCTCCCCGATACGGCAGGGGTGAGGTAGCCACTTTGCCCACTTGTGGGCCACTTCTGATTTTGCCCTCCGCTTTGAAGCGGAGGGGCTCCCCGATACGGCAGGGGTGAGGTAGCCAATTTGCCCACAAGTGGGCCATTTCTGATTTTGCCCCCCGCTCTGAAGCGCAGGGGCTCCCCGATACGGCAGGGGTGAGGTAGCCAATTTGCCCACTTGTGGGCCACTTCTGATTTTGCCCCCCGCTCTGAAGCGGTGGGGCTCCCCGATACGGCATGGGTGAGGTAGCCGATTTGCCCACTTGTGGGCCACTTCTGATTTTGCCCCCCGCTCTGAAGCGGTGGGGCTCCCCGATACGGCAGGGGTGAGGTAGCCAATTTGCCCACTTGTGGGCCACTTCTGATTCTGCCCCCCGCTCTGAAGCGGTGGGGCTCCCCGATACGGCAGGGGTGAGGTAGCCAATTTGCCCACTTGTGGGCCACTTCTGATTCTGCCCCCCGCTCTGTAGCGGTGGGGCTCCCCGATACGGCAGGGGTGCGGTAGCCAATTTCCCCACTTGTGGGCCACTTCTGATTTTGCCCCCCGCTCTGAAGCGGTGGGGCTCCCCGATACGGCAGGGGTGAGGTAGCCACTTTGCCCACTTGTGGGCCACTTCTGATTTTGCCCCCCGCTCTGAAGCGGTGGGGCTCCCCGATACGGCAGGGGTGAGGTAGCCAATTTGCCCACTTGTGGGCCACTTCTGATTTTGCCCCCCGCTCTGAAGCGGTGGGGCTCCCCGATACGGCAGGGGTGAGGTAGCCACTTTGCCCACTTGTGGGCCACTTCTGATTTTGCCCCCCGCTCTGTAGCGGTGGGGCTCCCTGATACGGCAGGGGTGAGGTAGCCAATTTGCCCACTTGTGGGCCACTTCTGATTTTGCCCCCCGCTCTGAAGCGGTGGGGCTCCCCGATACGGCAGGGGTGAGGTAGCCAATTTGCCCACTTGTGGGCCACTTCTGATTTTGCCCTCCGCTCTGAAGCGGTGGGGCTCCCCGATACGGCAGGGGTGAGGTAGCCACTTTGCCCACTTGTGGGCCACTTCTGATTTTGCCCCCCGCTCTGAAGCGGTGGGGCTCCCCGATACGGCAGGGGTGAGGTAGCCAATTTGCCCACTTGTGGGCCACTTCTGATTTTGCCCCCCGCTCTGAAGCGGTGGGGCTCCCCGATACGGCAGGGGTGAGGTAGCCAATTTGGCCACTTGTGGGCCACTTCTGATTTTGCCCCCCGCTCTGAAGCGGTGGGGCTCCCCGATACCGCAGGGGTGAGGTAGCCAATTTGCCCACAAGTGGGCCATTTCTGATTTCGCCCCCCGCTCTGAAGCGGTGGGGCTCCCCGATACGGCAGGGGTGAGGTAGCCAATTTGCCCACTTGTGGGCCACTTCTGATTTTGCCCCCCGCTCTGAAGCGGTGGGGCTCCCCGATACGGCACGGGTGAGGTAGCCAATTTGCCCACTTGTGGGCCACTTCTGATTTTGCCCCCCGCTCTGCAGCGGTGGGGCTCCCCGATACGGCAGGGGTGAGGTAGCCACTTTGCCCACTTGTGGGCCACTTCTGCTTCTGCCCCCCGCTCTGAAGCGGAGGGGATCCCCGATACGGCAGGGGTGAGGTAGCCAATTTGCCCACTTGTGGGCCACTTCTGATTTTGCCCCCCGCTCTGAAGCGGTGGTGCTCCCCGATACGGCAGGGGTGAGGTAGCCAATTTGCCCACTTGTGGGCCACTTCTTATTTTGCCCCCCGCTCTGAAGCGGTGGGGCTCCCCGATACGGCAGGGGTGAGGTAGCCACTTTGCCCACTTGTGGGCCACTTCTGATTTTGCCCCCCGCTCTGAAGCGGTGGGGCTCCCCGATACGGCAGGGGTGAGGTAGCCACTTTGCCCACTTGTGGGCCACTTCTGATTTTGCCCCCCGCTCTGAAGCGGAGGGGATCCCCGATACGGCAGGGGTGAGGTAGCCAATTTGCCCACTTGTGGGCCACTTCTGATTTTGCCCCCCGCTCTGAAGCGGTGGGGCTCCCCGATACCGCAGGGGTGAGGTAGCCAATTTGCCCACTTGTGGGCCACTTCTTATTTTGCCCCCCGCTCTGAAGCGGTGGGGCTCCCCGATACGGCAGGGGTGAGGTAGCCACTTTGGCCACTTGTGGGCCACTTCTGATTTTGCCCCCCGCTCTGAAGCGGTGGGGCTCCCCGATACGGCAGGGGTGAGGTAGCCACTTTGCCCACTTGTGGGCCACTTCTGATTTTGCCCCCCGCTCTGAAGCGGTGGGGCTCCCCGATACGGCAGGGGTGAGGTAGCCAATTTGCCCACTTGTGGGCCACTTCTGATTTTGCCCCCCGCTCTGAAGCGGTGGGGCTCCCCGATACGGCAGGGGTGAGGTAGCCAATTTGCCCACTTGTGGGCCACTTCTGATTTTGCCCCCCCGCTCTGAAGCGGTGGGGCTCCCCGATATGGCAGGGGTGAGGTAGCCACTTTGCCCACTTGTGGGCCACTTCTGATTTTGCCCCCCGCTCTGAAGCGGTGGGGCTCCCCGATACGGCAGGGGTGAGGTAGCCACTTTGCCCACTTGTGGGCCACTTCTGATTTTGCCCCCCGCTCTGAAGCGGTGGGGCTCCCCGATACCGCAGGGGTGAGGTAGCCAATTTGCCCACAAGTGGGCCATTTCTGATACTGCCCCCTGCTCTGAAGCGGTGGGGCTCCCCGATACGGCAGGGGTGAGGTAGCCAATTTGCCCACTTGTGGGCCACTTCTGATTTTGCCCCCCGCTCTGAAGCGGTGGGGCTCCCCGATACGGCAGGGGTGAGGTAGCCAATTTGCCCACTTGTGGGCCACTTCTGATTTTGCCCCCCGCTCTGCAGCGGTGGGGCTCCCCGATACGGCAGGGGTGAGGTAGCCACTTTGCCCACTTGTGGGCCACTTCTGATTCTGCCCCCCGCTCTGAAGCGGAGGGGATCCCCGATACGGCAGGGGTGAGGTAGCCAATTTACCCACTTGTGGGCCACTTCTGATTTTGCCCTCCGCTTTGAAGCGGAGGGGCTCCCCGATACGGCAGGGGTGAGGTAGCCAATTTGCCCACTTGTGGGCCACTTCTTATTTTGCCCCCCGCTCTGAAGCGGTGGGGCTCCCCGATACGGCAGGGGTGAGGTAGCCAATTTGCCCACTTGTGGGCCACTTCTGATTTTGCCCCCCGCTCTGCAGCGGTGGGGCTCCCCGATACGGCAGGGGTGAGGTAGCCAATTTGCCCACTTGTGGGCCACTTCTGATTTTGCCCTCCGCTCTGAAGCGGTGGGGCTCCCCGATACGGCAGGGGTGAGGTAGCCACTTTGCCCACTTGTGGGCCACTTCTGATTTTGCCCCCCGCTCTGAAGCGGTGGGGCTCCCCGATACGGCAGGGGTGAGGTAGCCAATTTGCCCACTTGTGGGCCACTTCTGATTTTGCCCCCCGCTCTGAAGCGGTGGGGCTCCCCGATACGGCAGGGGTGAGGTAGCCACTTTGCCCACTTGTGGGCCACTTCTGATTTTGCCCCCCGCTCTGAAGCGGAGGGGCTCCCCGATACGGCAGGGGTGAGGTAGCCACTTTGCCCACTTGTGGGCCACTTCTGATTTTGCCCCCCGCTCTGAAGCGGTGGGGCTCCCCGATACGGCAGGGGTGAGGTAGCCAATTTGCCCACAAGTGGGCCACTTCTGATTTTGCCCCCCGCTCTGAAGCGGTGGGGCTCCCCGATACGGCAGGGGTGAGGTAGCCACTTTGCCCACTTGTGGGCCACTTCTGATTTCGCCCCCCGCTCTGAAGCGGTGGGGCTCCCCGATACGGCAGGGGTGAGGTAGCCACTTTGCCCACTTGTGGGCCACTTCTGATTTTGCCCCCCGCTCTGAAGCGGAGGGGCTCCCCGATACGGCAGGGGTGAGGTCGCCACTTTGCCCACTTGTGGGCCACTTCTGATTTTGCCCCCCGCTCTGAAGCGGTGGGGCTCCCCGATACGGCAGGGGTGAGGTAGCCAATTTGCCCACAAGTGGGCCACTTCTGATTTTGCCCCCCGCTCTGAAGCGGTGGGGCTCCCCGATACGGCAGGGGTGAGGTAGCCACTTTGCCCACTTGTGGGCCACTTCTGATTTTGCCCCCCGCTCTGCAGCGGTGGGGGTTTCGGAACGTAGTAAAAAAAAAGTTTTGTTTTTACTATGTTTTAGAACCTAGTGAAAACAAAAGTTTTTTTTTTTACTAGGTTATTGGGCCTCCCCTTTTTCCTTTTGCCCTTCGTGTTTGCAACAGTGTCCTCCAAGCAAAGCTCTGCGGAACGCACTGAGGCAGGCTCCGAAGAAATCGGCGACAATGAGTCCCGTGGTCACGGATGACACCCTTAGAATACGCCTGCGGTGTACTTTTATTGCTTGGTTGTTTGTGACACTTTACCCTTGATCTGATTAAGGAGCTTACTCATCATTCATGGGTAAAGAGTCACAGACACATGCTAAGGTGCAATGCATGCGGGGGACCGACAATCAAAATCTATGCCCCCCTATTATGGGCTGCTACACTCTGGGGGTTACTTCACGCCTCCGGCTCGGCTCTCTTCCCTGCATTGTATGTTGTATGTTACGTTTTGCTTATGCACATGGGGTGCCCAGCCGTGTTTCTGTCATGACTCCTCCCAGGTATTGGCACCTTTCGATTCGTTTCTCTTTTTTTCAGCTGTGTTTGCCCCCAAGATTCTCCTCCCCCCCAGGCGCGCCGACGGACATCAACGTATATGGAGGGGATCCAGATAAGGAAATCGAAGGGGCCACTACATGCAATTTTGGTGCACATATTGTGGGTTGAGGTTTCGCCCAAGACCGCTATTTTGGTTCTGGGCATGTAAGTGTTGTATGTATGTACGTTTAGAAGCACGGTTGAGCATCCCCGTGTGCTCAAATGCTAGTGGGGGGTGGCCGCAACTTTGTTTTGGCCACCCCCCGCAACATACCCCTTGGTGTGGGGTATGGGTGGCAATTTTTCCCGTGAGACAAATTTTGGGTCCGAGTGTGAGGCCGCACCACCCGCCATCCGGTAACACAGCACAGTAATTTTATTTGGCCGAGCTGTGGCTAATCCGTCTCCATTGCAAAGCAACCATGCCAGTGCGGAGGCTTCTGCGTTCAATGTGTGGTGTAAGCGGGGAGAGGTGCTTGTAGCCTGGCGCTGTGTGGTCCAAGGCCACCACCTCAAGTTGCTATGGCCATACGTACGCACTTGCCTCCACGCAAACTGGCAGTTGTGTGCAACTTCAATATTCCAGCCGGAGAGGGGGGAAAAGAAAAAACCGATGACCGGGGACGCCCGGGGCTCCTCATCAGTGTGGAGTCGCGATGCCCAACCTCCTTGTAAAGTGGGCTAAGCGAAATACCACTCCAGAAAGTCTATATATACACCAGGGTAACGTGCCCTTTTGCATGTGACAGGTGCAAAACCCAATAGAGCTTGTGGGTCTGCCATAAGCGTATCTTTTTTCAACCCTCAGATTGTCTAGAGTCTTCGATGGCAGACATTCAACCTGCGGTCACCCTTCAAGAGTGGGTTGCCACCACTTTGGAGTTTACGCTCCAAAAGACCGATGTTGTTTGGGCAAAACCATTGCTCCAACGTGTTGTCAGCGAGGTGCCACATGCCACCCGCAACAAGGTGAGCGAGTTCATCAAGGCCCAAGGTGCCTACCTGAAACCCAAGCACTCTTCCGCCTCAGGCAAATGCGAGACTGCTTTCTGGGGAGTGCGGTACCGCACGGTACCACTAAACTCCGACGCTTCTCAAGCAACGCAGCCTCATTCTACTCCTGAAGTTGCCCCCCCACCAACCCTTCTTGAATGGTTTGCGAAAACCATCGAAGTTACCAACAACCCGGATGACTGTATAGGACGGATGTTTGCTATAAACGGCGCAATGGCAGCGGTGCCTGACATTAGTGAGGCAACTGTCATCAAGTTTTTGCAAAGCTAGGGGCTACGGCCTGAAGGAACCAGTGGTGGGAAGATGGCCCAAAAGAGGGTGTTCATTGGTGGACGCCCAAAGACTGCCAAAGAGCAATCAACAGAGGTGTCGGCTCCACAAGCTAAGGACTCTGATGATGACGCGGAGGATGGGACAGAGGACAAGAGATCTTCATCGGACGAAGTGCAGGCGTATGAAAAGAAAAAGGATGCGTTGCATGCATTTCGTGTGAATGGGTTCAAGTACAGGTACACACAGAGCAACGATTGTGATGTGATGTGTTGTCTGAGCCGTCCTACGGGTAAGGGATCCAACTTCCACAAGACAGATTGTGGTTGTTGCGTGAGATTGCACAGACAGCTTTGCACTATCGCAGTTCTCCGCATGCCCCCCCTATTGAGACCACACCCAGCTGTGCCTTGGCACGGATGTATGCTACGCCCTATTGTTCACCCAGCCGTTCGTCGTGCTTTTTTTGCGATGACACAGCCCACATCACATGCCCTGAATGTGGAGTTTATCAGTGTGCCCTGCATGCTTCCGGTTTCTGTTCCACGGAGATATGTGTGGCATTGCGCAAATGGAGAGTGCAATTTACTGCCACACTAGCATGCATTGTGTTGGCATTCGCCTTGGGTGACCGGCTTGTGGTTGACAAGCCGCCTTCTGTAGATGAGGTCCGTCCAAAGGTGGTGATCCGTGGTGAAGAATTTTTTGTTCCAGAGCATTACCCCAAAGATGCCTCTGGGAGATTGGAGTATGACAAAAATCTAATCAAAGAGTTGGAAGAAAAGACCACGGGCGTGATTCGCAACATGTGCAAGCACAACCCTCCCTCTGCACAACCCACCTACAAAGACAAGAAGTCGGACCTCATCTACAAGCGCGTGTTTTGCGACTTCATATAAAGCACATGTGTGTGCACCTCATATATGTATATATATATATTTATGATATAAAAGCTCCTTCTTTTCTTGAGCCTCATTTTATTTTTGCTGACCTTGCAATACACGGTTTGGCCCGGGTGGGGCGCCACTTACACAAGTGGCCTGGAATAGACCAGGGGGCACCATGCCCTTAAACATAAATACCACCTACCGTTGACCCCCCCCCCCATAAACTTGGTGTTTTTTGTTCAAATTCAAGTCCAAATTTGTCACTACCTAGCAACCTAGTAAGGGAAAATTTTTAAAAATTTTTTTGCTTTTTTTACCTAGTAAAAAAAATTTTTTTTAAAATTTTTTTTAAAAAAATTTTTTTTTTTTAGGTTTTGCTACATTTTACTAGGTTTTGCTACATTCTACTAGGTTTTGCTGCGTGCATACTAGGTTTCACCAAATGCCCTACCACCACCTGGGTGACCTATACACGGCAGACCACGGGATCAAAGGGGAACGAGCCCTTAAGGAGCGGGTGCCTGCCCGCAAAGGTATCCCCGGCCTCAGGGCGTGGCTAACCCGCCGTAGCACCGTCCTGGCGCCCCTCTTGCGAGTACCCCCGCCGCGGTGGCAGGCTGCGCCCAAGGACTGGACCACAGTGGAGTGCAGTGCCCGCGTACCTTGCAGAAGCGGTGATTGGAGGCCGGGTGGCCAAGACCATTCGGGTAAAGACCGTGTACCACAGGGACATGCGATCAAGGTGACAACATCCATGAAGGACACCATGGAGGCCAAAGATTGGGCACCGGAGCTCCGGGTGTGCTGCCAGCCCCCAAATACGCTGCCAAGCGATACCCGGCTGTGTCGCCTCCTGGTGGCCCTTGTGGGTGTCTCAGTACAAGTCAACGGGGCCTTGCACGCCCAACTATAGGACGACCACCAACATGCGTCCCTAGGCCAGCTACAGAGCGCGGGGGTGTGGGCACCCACCATCGTCTGGTTGTCCGAACCACCGGCGGACGTGTACTGGCAATGGGCCCAAGCATCGCCAGCCCCCCGGGTCACAGTCACCGTGGCGCTACCGCCGTGGCCGTGGATAGCCATCGCCCCGGCTGCGGTGGCGAAATTCAAATACCCCGCGGAGTGTGTGGCACACAGGTGCCCGGGGCACCCGCATAAGGGGCCCCTGTAGTACTCGCTCAGCACGGCGGGTACGGTGCCGGCGGATCTCTACCCGGCCCTACGAACCCACCTCCGAGAGCACTATGGGGACCTGGCCCTCCTGGCGCCGCACGGCCTGGCCACCGACCTCCCGCAGGTGCTAGCCTCCAAAAGCAAGCCAGGCATTTGGTTCCATGACCTACCGGCGCTGTCAACCCTCCGCGGCACCATAGCCGCGGTGGATGCAGGGACCACACCGGCCGGCATGGCGATGGTGGGGGTCGCCCAGAGCGGGCTCGAGGCCTACCAGACCCACGTGGCCTCCGGTGTGGGCACCTTCCAAGAGGGGCAGGCCATGATACTCCTACGTACATCCACATGCTGGCGCAACAGCCAGGGGTATTTTGGCTGGTACCAGACTACGAGGCGGCAGTGGGAGCCCTCCGGACATATCAGGAAGGAGGCCATTGTGGGGATGGCATACACCACCTCTACGCCACGCACCTAGGAGGCCGACGTTTCTCGCCGGCCTCGGCCATAAACGTGGTTACTACGCCATCGCACTCGGTAACGGACTTGAACCTCCGCGTGGATGCGGCGACGCCGGAGCCGCCAGAGGTGGACGTGACGTGGCTCCGCCTCCCTTTCTCCTTTCTCCCCCCGGTGACCTACTAGGACCAGTGCGAGCTCTCCCGAACGGCGCTGAGCAACTGGTTGCCGGATCGGGCCTGCATATCGGCGGGGGCTGGCTATGAGGCCCGATGGGGAGCAAACTACATGTCGGGGAGTGGCCTCCCCCTTGACTGGTTCGATAGTGACTAGCAGTGCCACCTTACGGCGCACCGCATGGACAACATCCCCACGATGACTGTCTTGGCGCACCGGTCCACCCACCGGAACACGGTGCTGGACACCACGTGCCTCCTCTGTGGGGCGCAGCCTGAAACGGTGTCCCACCTTTGGGCCTGCTCGGCCCGGCTCGTGGGAGCCGGCTCGCGGAGTGGCTCGACCAAAAGGTGGGGAAACGGGCAAAATCGGTGTGCCACCAGCTGTGGGAGCCGGTTGTCATGGAAAGCGGGCGGCGGCCTTGCGCACCCCCTCCATGCAGCGGTCACACATGGAGTGCTCGGGGCCCCACACGCTGGGGACCGAGTTCATACGTAACGTCATCGAGGAGTCCACCAAAGTCTGGTACGCCCACGCCAAGGCGCGAGCCAGGTTGCTGAAAGCCCGCCTAGGCCCAAGCAGCACAATGGCGTGAGTGTTGCAGCAGCTACGCCTGCACGAGCAGGCGGAGAGAGAGGGAGTACAGCGGGAATTTTAGGGATGAAAACACTCGCTTGGAGGGTGACATGCAAGTTTCCCCAACTCCCCCTCTTTCCGCCAACAACCACACACTTACACATAGCGCGCGCTCCACACACATCCCCCCCGTTTACCTGTACCCGTGGGTAGACATCCCGGCCATTGCCTTGTAGTAATAGCGCCTTCGGCACACCACACCACGCCGTGGGCCCAGGAGAGGCCAACCACTTAGCCACCCACACGGAGGGCTTCTTGTGTGCCCTGCCCCTGGGCCCTTGGCAGTCAGATACCGTGGCGCAGCTCCTAGGTATCCCCCAAGGTACAATCCCAAGTGGTCCATGCGGGGGCCACATCGGCTCTCCCCTTTCTGCGGTTCATGTACGTAGCGTACCGCACGTACGCATTGTAGCCCTTTCGCTTCCCGGGGCTCATGTGGGTGGATGACACAATAGTCCTCCTTGAACGTGGCGATACCCGCCCCATTCAGGGTGTCCTGCTGGACCAACGCACGTACTACCAGGGTATCCTGCCGGTGGATGTCCCTGACCGCAAGATCCAGCATGGGTCTACCTCCTACCCCCAACCGCTGCGCTCACCCACCCCGGAGGCCATTGCCTGGCACGTGGGCCACACGTGGGTGACGGATAGCCCGGAGGAGCGGGAGGAGGCATTGGCCGGTGCTCCCGAGATCCCGCCCTCCTAGGTCCTCAAGTATATGGGGACCGATATCTATATATACAGACACGCCCACGGCCCCCCGTAACCTACCGGAGGTGCGGGCGGCCATTTGGAAACAGGTATGCCCCCAGCGGCTCTCCCCGGACGTGGCCATGATGGTGCTCATGGCGAAGCTCCCAAGTAAGCGGCTCCCCCTGGCCAGCGTCTACCGCCCCACAGCCTAGGTGCACGCCGCAAATGACGCCCCGATGGTCCGGGGGTACAAGCACATGACGGGTACCTCCTGCCATGCCCACACAAACGCCCTCTGGGGGCCCTGGGAGCATGGCTGCTAGGGCTTGGCCCGGTCCTCCCACTCGTGGCAGGTCGCGTTCGTCCAGGAGTGGGTCCGGTAGGGTGCTTGAGCGAAGGAGGAATTTCACACATCCCAAGCCTATAGCGGAGTCCCCCCCGGCGAATCCGAGGTTCTTCCTCGAAGGGGCCCACGAGCCCAGGGGACGCCACCGGGTTTTTACGGCCAAGCCGGACGGAGCTTCCACCGGCGATCCCCCCCCCCCCCCGCATGGGTGGGTGCACACAACAACCGCCGCCCCCCCCCCCCCTCAGCCCCCCCAAAAAGGGACTCCGGCGCGGAGGGTTGGGGATATAGTCCCATGCCGCGCGGCCATGAATCGACATGGCCCTACACCGGGCGATACACGCCCGCCCCCCCCCCTCGCTCAAGAGGGGCCCCCGTCGTCCCCCGGGCAGGGAGCAACCCCCCCCCCCCCATGGAGCGGCCGCCCTCGGGGGCCCTCGCCCAGCCCCCGGGGGCCTCTCGGGATTTGGCCCCGAGCCAGCACAGCCCTCCAGCCCCCCCCTCCCCAGCCGCAGCCCTAGGGCCCGCCTGGTCTCCCCCGCGCCGGCCCACGCACTACCGGGACCCGGGCCTCGGAGCCCCGGTGCCCAGCCCCGCCCGCCCCCCCGGTGTCCCTCCGGCGGGGCCCATCCCGGTCCGGTTCGGCCGCGAGGGGACGGTGTGGCACTCCCCCCGCCTCCACCACGATTCGCTCCCGTGGATGGTGCTCGGCGGGATTCGTCCCCGCCGAGCGGGGTGCGGGCCCCATCGCCGTCCATAGCCCCCCCGACACCAGCAGCGCCCCGGGCTCCCCGGCCGACTTTGGCCAGCCCCGGCCGCGCACCCGCTACGGACGGCCACCCGGTGACGCTTGGCGGCCGAGCGCACGGACCCCCTTCCCCCCGAGCATGCGTGCACACGCCCCCTCCACGCCCCCCCTCCCCCCTCTCCCCGCACACGCCGCCCCTCCCTCCCTGTCCCCCCCTACCTTTTCGCCTCACAGGTGCAGCAAGAGAACCAACCTCGCGTCGTGACGTCAAGACACCTACGGGCCCCCCACCGCCAGCGGGGGTCCCAGGCCTACTCCCTCTCTCCTGCACCCCCCCCCCCTCGCCCCCCTCCGGCTACCCCCTGTAGCCGCATGGCAACGCGTGCGACACACTCCTCCCCCTACGCACCTCCTGCCCCTTGCCCACATCATGCCCCTATGCGTCAGCAGCACCTGGGCACGTGGTACTGTGCGGCGCTGTGCGCCCTGACCCACAATATCAGGCAGTGCCACAGGGTGCACAGTGCCTGATCGTATGCGCAAATTGGACCGCGGGCAAGCACAGTCAAATGAGGATGGTATGCCCTCAGCTGTGCCACGCCACAGCGGCGCCCCACACATCGCCCCGGCGTGACCCCACACTGCGTATCAGCGCAGTCCCGGCCCTCGGCCTCCCGCCTGCCGCTCCCTCCCCGGCCCCGCACGCCAAGGCCGCACCAGCTGTGCTGTGCAGGCCCCACGGGAAACGGGCAGCGCCCCTCCGCGCCCGCTCTCGTGCGGTTCGGGGGCACGCAGGCAGATCACCCCCATGCGCTCCGGGCAGTGCGCAGCCACAGCACCCTGAGCGGTCCCGGCGGCCGCTACACCTGCGGTGGGCCAGTGAGCCACCCTCCAGCCCAGCTCCACGGGGCTCCCCAGCACAGCCGCGGACTGCGCCCTAGCGCGACCCCACGCTGCGCCCCCTGTGCAGCCGCATGCGGCGCTGCATCACAGTCCCACGCCGCGGCCCAACGCAGCTGCGTGCTGCGCGCCTCCGCGGCCCCGTTCTGCACCCTTGCGCAGTCCCACGCTCCGCCCCAGCGTAGCCACATGCTGCGCGCCAGCGCAGCCCCGCGCTGCGGCCCTTCCGCAGCCGCTGCGCCCCGGCACAGGGAATAGACCATACATATCCCCCGCCCCCTCCACCCCCTTTACACCACCTTCGCACAGGAAGTAGCCCCCTCCCCTGTCGCGGGGGAGCGGCGGCTGGAGGCAAGGGGAGTCGGGGCCCTGCATGTCCCCGGACAGGTGGTCCCTCCATCCTGCCCCCCCCTCCTCCACCGCTTCTCACAGGTCGGGTCACCCTCCCCCCCGCAGCGGGGGAGGGCTCCAGGGTAACATCCACAGGTGGCCCCACCCTCCTCCACGCGCGCACGCACCCCCCCCCCTCATCATGGCGGACCCCCCCCCCCCTCGGTCGTCGTCGGCGCCCGCCCGGCCAGCGTAGTGCCGGCCGACTGCTCCCTTGCGCCCTGCCCAGGGAGAGCGTGTCTGGCAATTTCTCCCGCCGGCACGTGCTGGGTGCCTCAACAACAACAACAACAACAACATCCCAAGCCTACACCCTCCAAACCCATCATGGGGGGTTGCCATGCCGTACTTATCCCGGGGCAATACACCCACCATCCGCGGTGCCCCCACCTCATCCGCCCGCTGCAGCGGGTGGTGGATGACGTATCCCTGCTGATGTGGATGCCGGGCCGGTGCTCGGGAACCACCCCCATACTAGTGCGGGGCTAAGGCAGGCTGAGAGCGGGGGCAATGGCGGCCCCCGCCCCCCGGGTGGAGGTGTACAACACCCGATATGGCGACGTCACGCAAGTGATCGTCCCCCCTACCATCTATGAGACGGTGCAAGCTCTAGGCTACCACCACCCGGGGGATCTGTACACTGCAAACGACCAAGTCGTCAGGGAGCGGGCCTTGAAGGAGAGAGCGCCCACCCGCAAAGGTATACCCCGCCTCAGGGCGTGGCTTGCCCGCCACAATGCCATCTTGGTGCCCCTCCTACGGGCACCCGCGGTGGGAGGCCGCTCCTAAGGACTTGGTCCCGAGCGCTATACCTGCGTATCCCGCGGAGGCAGCCATCGGGGGACGGGTGGCAAAAACCACCAAAGAGGAGACCGTGTACCAAATGGGGTGTGCAGTCAAGGTCATTACAGCCATGAAGGACGCCATGGAGGCCGAAAATTGGGTGCCGGAGCTCTGGGTGTGATGCCACCCACCGAATGCACTGCTGAGCGACACCAGACTGCACCGCCTCCTGGTGGCCCTTTTGGGCGCGTAGGTACAAGTGAATGCACCTCTGCATGCCCAGCTGTGGGATGACCACCAGCATGTGCTCCTGGACCATCTCCAGGGCACGGGGGTACGGGCGCCAGCCATCGTCTGGCTGTCCGGGCAGCCGACGGCGGCGTACTGGCAGTGGGCGCGGACGTTGCCTGCCCCCTTGGTTAGGGTAACCACAGCAGTGCCGCCGTGGCCATGGATTGCAATCACTCCGGCCGCGGCGGCAAAGTTCAAATACCCCGCGGAGTGCGTGGCGCACAAGTGCCCAGGGCACGTGTACAAGGGGCCCCTGTACTACTCGCTCAGCAAGGTGGGTACGCTGCCGGCCAAGCTCCACCCGGCCTTGCAGACCCACCTCCGCAAGCACCACGGGGACCTGGCCCTTCTGGCACCGCACGGCTTGGCCACCGACCCTCCCCCCCGGGTCCTGGCCCCAAACACCGAGCCCGGTATCTGGTTCCATGACCTGCCGGCACTGGCAACCCTCCGCGGAACTATAGCCGCAGTGGATGCTAGGACGACGCCGGCGGGCATGGCTATGGCAGGGGTCGCCCAGAGTGGGCATGGGGCCTCCCAAGCCCACGTTGCCCCCAGGGTGGGCACCTCCCAAGAGGGGGAGGCCATGTTCCTCTTGTCTTACGTCCGGCGGCTAGCCGAGCAGCCGGGCGTGTACAGGCTGGTGCCAGACTCCGAAGCGGCGGTGGGGGCCCTCCGTACGTACCCAGAGCGGGACCTGTGGGGATGGCATACACCACTTGTATGCCACGATCCTCGGGGGCCGCCACCTCTCCCCGGCCTCAGCGATAAATGTGGTCACCACGCCGTCGCACCGGATCACGGACCTCAATGTCCGCGTGGTTGCGGCGACGCAAGAGCCACCGGAGGTGGACCTCACATGGCTCCTCTGCCGCCCCTTCTCCTTTCTCCCCCCGATGACCTACCGGGACCAGTGCCAGCTTTCCCCCACAGCGCTAGGCGACTAGTTGCGGGATCAAGCCTCCATTCCAGCACGGGTCGGATATGAGGCTCGATGGGGGACGGACTACCACCCGGGGAGTGGCCTCCCCCTCGACTGGTTCGACGGTGACCAGCAGCGCCATATATCGGCGCACCGTATGGACAACATCCCAACAATGAATGTCCTGGCGCACCACTCGTTCCACCGTAACACGGTGCTGGACACTACGTGCCTCCTCTGTGGGGCACAGCCCTAAATGGCGCCCCATCTCTGGGCCCGCTTGGCCCAGTCCCACAAGTGGAGGCCGGCTCGCCGGCGACTCGCGGAGTGGCTAGACCAGAGGGTGGGGAGTCCGGTTGTGTCGGTGCGCAACAAGTTGTGGGAGCCGGCTGTTCTGGAACAGTGGGCGGCAGCTTTGCGCACACCCCTCCATGCAAGCGGGCCCACATGGAGTGCTCTGGGCCACACGCACTGGGGATTGAGTTCACACGCCACATCATCGAGGAGTCCATCAGAGTCTGGTACGCCCACGCCAAGGCGCGTGCCACGTTGCTGAAGGCCCGTCTGGGCCCGAATAGCACGATGGTCTGGGTGTTGCAGGAGCTGCACGTGCACCAGCAAGCGGAGAGAGAGGGAGTGCAGTGGGAGCTTCTGGGCTGATAGCAGTCACCTGGTGGGTGACCTCCAGGTCTCCCCTACTCCCCTCTTTCCGCCGATATCCACACACTTACACACAGCGCGTGCACTACACACAGCCCTCCCGTTTACCTGTACCCGTGGGTAGACATCCCGGCCATTGCCTTCTGGTAACAGCGCCTTCGGCACACCACACCACGCCACGCCACGCCACACCATGCCACACTACACCATAGCACACCACAGCACACCACACCACGCCATGCCACACCACACCGCACCACACTACACCACACAACGCACACAATGCAGCGCAACAGAATGCAACACAACACAACACAACACAGCACAACGCGATGCAGCACAACGCCACAAAGTACCACAGAACACAATACAACACACCAGAGCACAGCCGATGCACATCAGCTGCAGGCATTAGTGTATGAAATGCGCGCATGAAGCAGCATGTGTGCTTTGATCAACGGAGAACCACAGTGGCAGCCCTCCAGCAGCCCACTGACCACCCACTTCTCTTCGTCTGTGCGCTTCCGGCTGTGCGGTAGACAAAACTTTTTCCCTCTGGACGCTTTCTTCTAATAGAGAAGGCATTTTCGGGGTATTTTTGTCCCCACCAAACACCACTCGGTGCCACCCCATTGGCATCCGCTTTCCTGTATGCTACTTCCCCGTGTTTCGCCTCCGATTTCTTTGGTAAGGGGCCTCTTTGAAATGGATGGCGTGGTTCCGCAGTGTCGTTGCCATCCGTTTCTGGTGCTTCCGTTTTTGGCACATTGTACCAGTGGCCTCTCTCGTTCACAGCCTCGCCGATTGAAGCCGTGCGCCAAAGAGATTTTTCATCAACCAACGACGATCCGGCTTCGGGTAGACCTGACGGTGTGGGATGTTTGAGGGCTGAGAAGAAGGGCTAACGCACTGTTGACAAGTCCGAAGACACGACAAAATACCGCAGCTTGTTGCTTTTTGGTCAACACGAGGCTATGCCTCATGGCAGTTGCGCCCCTCCGGACAGCTGTGCTGCACAATTTGCTGACCGGCCTACTGGTTTCAGTGTCCTTGACTCCTTATGTGTGTCGCTGGGCTGACCTCCATGGGTGGACTGGGGTTTCTAGTGAGGGAGGGGAGCCTCTTGAGTCTGCAGCTTATCCGTGGCGCCCGGGGCTTGGAGTTCTCGCAATCGTGGGGCTGGCCAGTTGTCAGTCACAGGGCCTTGAATTTGAGGACTGGACACGTCCACCTTGCGGAATGCCTCTCTATGCACTTCAGTGAAAGGTCCCTCTGACATGTTGCTGATGATCTTTTGTTGACTTGTGCTTGTCTCAAGCATTTGCTTCCAGAGCGGGGCTCTGTGAAAAGGTAAGCAGTTGTTAAGAGAAGTAAAAGGCCATCAGGCCTAAGCCTGAGTGGATACTACGGACGGCTGTCATACCACGTTCCGGCTGGCTGCGCCCTTGTAAGTGGCACTGCGCTCTCCTGCTGCGTTGTGCTGTGCCGCACACACACTGTGGACATGCTTCACATGCACATCAGTAAACCCCAAGGCTCGGGGGAGGGGGGGGACGGAGGGTATTCCGTCCCGCAATGCAGCGCAGTGCTGTACGCTTTGGGCCTTCCTTCCTGTTGGCAGTGGACAGCTGCTGGACCTTTGCTTAGCGTGTCACGTCTCCGTCCGGGCTGGTCCGGTCGTGAAGAAGGCGTCCACACTGGCCTGGTTTCTTCCGTTGGAGGCATTCAACAAAATGCAGCCATTTCACGCCCGCGGCTACCGGCCGGACAGTACAAGGCCTGGCCGGGAGGGTGTGCTGTCGACTGGGCCGAAACGCCTTGGCCCAGACAGGCTGCAGTGAGTATGTGTGAGGCCGTATGGCCGAAAGTGGCGCGGAACACTACGATAGCCGCCGACATCGGTTCTGCACCATCCACCTACCACCACCTTTTCCTACCCCTATTTGACAGCCCCTTTCCCTGAAGTCCTCGAAGCCCTTCGTGGGGCGCTCTTTGAGTGCCCCCATCGGCCTGATCCGTTTCTGGTGCGTCCTGTTTTGGCACATCGAAAATTGCACCAACTGCCGCTCTGCTGTACAGCTCCGGCAGGTGAGGCCATGCGCGGACGAGATTTTTCACTGGCCAGCGACGCAGATCCTGCTCGCGCGAAAATTGAAGGTGTGTGATGGTTCAGGGTCGAGCAGAAGGGGGAAAGCGGTGGTGGCAATTATTCGACAAATGTGCGGTGGCGTCCACGATGCCCACTACAACGAGGAGGTTCTGTCTCTACATGGTAGGGGCGGAGTTCCCCGTGTCACATCAGCCAAACAGACCGTCCTCCTCCTCAGTTTCTACTGATGTGGTATTCCTTGGCCTCATCAGCGGTCCAGTTTTGTTGCCGCATTGGGTACTGGCGATTCAGGAGTTGGGGGGCCTCTTTTGCAAATCATGAATGTGTCAGGGTATGTCAGCGAAGGCGGGTGGAATTCCGGGAGGGGGCAACTGTCGTTTTTTTTTGTTTTGCTTTTTTTGCTGCACTGCCGACAATCTCTCAGCGATACCTTCCAGTCGGGTTTGCTTAAAAGCTCATGAAATCGCCCATTCATTGTGCATTTACTTTGTTCCCGATTTTTTGTGCTGAAGGTTTTGTGCCAAAGAACGTTTTCCGCTGCGGAATTGCGCCCCCGCCCCACTGCCCTCGTAGTGAAGGGGAGGTCCCAACACTGCAGAGCGCCGTGATACCAGATTCTGTGTCCTGCCACATCACGTCCGCACAAATTTGTCCATTTGACTGCGAAGATCTTTTTGATGCCGGTCATGGGTAACGCAACCAAACAGTTAAGACTGCCTTCAAAGATGGAATCTGATGCCACATACCCCAGGGCACAGAGGTGCAGACGCTTACACCCCCAAATGCTGGCAGGCCGGGCCATGCGATGCCTCCTGCTGGGGGTCCCGGAGTCCGGCATCTGTAGCGGGGGAGTTGAGGAGGGGGCGGTTGGGGGGAGTTGAGGAGGGGGCGGTTGGGAACAGCCCTGACAATTGTGCACAACAACGCTCGTCGCCGAAGAAACTTGAAATCCCTATCACAAAAAAAATGCATCTCATCGCGCCTGCCCAACAAGCGTCGACCGTCGCCACGTGATCATCGCGGACATTCACCGCAAAAGCGGTCGGAAATGCAGTGCCTCGGAGGATGCGGCGTATAACCAACAAAATCGCACGCTTTCGTGACGTCACGTGGCAAACCCAATGGCGCCGGCCGGCAGCCCCTTGCACTACCGCGGCTCGGGGCATCAATCCTGACCAAAGCGTCGATGAGTTTTGTGAAGAATCAGCCGCACACGATGTGCCGCTCAGCACCGCCCCCTTCTGCCACACTCCGAAGCCGTTATGCATCAGCTGCGTCCAATGCGCCATTCGGTACGGCCCCTGAGCAGATCAGATATGTCTGTGAACAACGACTACGTACAGCCCATTGGCCAGCCAACAGCCAGTGCAGTCTGGGGGTCCAGACGGAGGAGCCCTGCCATCCTGCACAAAAGTGCAGAGGCTCGTCATTATGGTCTGAAAACCAGCACCGCAGTCTTAGATGACTTCGCCTATCAATCCCCTATTACTTTGCTCTGTTGAATGACGGCCTCCCCTTTTCCGGAAAAAAAATGGTGAGGCATTTTTTCTGCAATCGCGGTCAAGCGATGTTCGGATACGCCACTCTTGGCATGCATCACCATTGTGTGCTTCCACCCCCCCCCCCCCGGGGCGGCATCATCCCTTGCTTTGTATTGTGGTATCGAGTCCCGAAGCCTGTGGCGATCTGGTGTCACAGCACACAATATGAGCTGCGGGACGTAGTGGCAGGGCTACCCACCCTTTTCTGTCCAGCCCCTTCCGTCGCCCCCGCCGCCCCAGCCCTCCCGCATTCTCAGAACTTCCCACTGACTATTTGGCCCCTTGTTTACTGCCTCGAGCTCTTACTCGGATCCGACTGAGCGCCGACAGCAAACTCTTCCACATCCCGCCGTCGGATGGGCTCTGGAACCTCGGGGCCCTGTCGTCAAAATTGGTGTGTCTTTGGCATCATCCCCCACCCCCCGGTTGTGGTGAGCACCTCCCAGCCTGGGGTCTTCGTGATGACCGCATCCCGGGCACTGATCAGGCCGTCAGGGGAGGACGCCATGGGCAGAAGTTGCATTCTGGATTGCCCCCCCCAGGCAGGGGGATGCCCGTGGCGGTGCGGATGCCCGCAGTAGTGCGGACGCCTGCTTGTCATAGCAGAAGGTTCAAAGGCGGGAGGCCAATAGGCGCCGCCACAGGCTAACAGAGCCAACCACCAAGGCCTTGTGCCAACCCCCCCCCCCCCGCACTGCAAAGGGCCATCCTTCCCAAACCACATTGCGTGTTGCTGTTGCTTAAATGAGGGACGGATATCAGAATGACGGAGTCACGGGAAGGGGGCCTGTTTAGACGGCCTGCAGGATCGATTGCGGGTTACGAAAGGCCCACACGAGCCCTTGTAACCGCGTGGCCCAAGGACTGGGGGTGGCTCAGGCCACGAAGCGACCCGGACGCAAACCGATTTCTTCATGCCTCATCCCTCCAACTCCTCAGCGTGTTGTGGGGATGATTTTGAGGCCTGTGTGTTGCGGTGCCCTCGACCTCGGACCTCCTCCGAGGCCCGTTTTCGATGGGCCTAATTTCATGATTCCAAATGGTTCGTCCCAGGGAGGGGGCGGCTGACGGTGGGCGGGCATCTACTGCATGGCAAAAAGTTCTGACACGCCCATGAGCAAACACGGCCCTTCTTTCGGCTGTGCGCGTGTTGCTGTACCGTAGCCTCGTGATGCACCTGTGCTTAAGCTGTGTGGGTTTGCTGGACGGTAGCCTTTGTGAGGCTATCAGCCTTATGTGCTGTGGCCCATGGTGGATTCATGATGTAGGTGGAGTCATGTGTAGATTCGCTAGTGCCACAACTGGCCGCATCTACGATGGGGTTGCAAATTGACTTTTGGTCAAAATTTTTTCAAGGGGAGGTGCTGGAGTTGGAAACTTAACGTCCAAAATCAGGACCAATGGTCGTTTTTGAAACTCAAGAATCCCCGACTTCATGTTTGCTGGATCGAATGGATTTGATCATCCTAGCCAATGAGATCCCCATCACAGCAAACCAAACGACCACCAATAGGGAGGCGGGATTGCAGGCCTGCACATAGTGTGCGGCTGGCCGTAGACAAGGGGGGTGTATTGCACGTTGTGCACGCGCTGTGCACAAAGTTTGTACAAGACCATACCCAAGGTAGGTAGGTAGGTATCTTCGGGAACTCGGGATGCCTCCTTTGGCATTGTAGGAAAAAGGATTTACCACCCTTGCCACTGCCCTGGAATGCGCCTCACCCACATGCTGCACCCACATGTGACTTGGGGCACTACTCATTGGGCTTTGAGTTGACAGATAGTCTGCACACCGTTTGCACTATTCAATGGGCTGATCTTTTGAAAAACATCAAGAAGTTTTTGGTACTCTAGCCCCACCGAGAACCTGCAAAAAGCTCGTTCAAATGGACCTAGAGCTCTGACCTGAGTTTCAAGGCCAAACGCTCAAGAGGAGACCATACCTGGTGTCCGCTGATCATGTGGAGAAGATCGAGCGACATACACAAGAGTGTATCGATGCGGGAATGGTGGAGGAGTACCCACCCCCCCCTTGTATAAGCTACGCCCTTGTCCAAGCTACAGTAGGCGTAGGGACCGTAATAATTGTGTCCGTAATTTTAATTGCGTACAAGATGTAGTGCGGCCACATAAGACATGGGTTTGTCATCACGTTTGCCAATTACATGGAGATATGGACACATTTGTGAGTCTTTGCCCACTTCAACCCACATGGCTCTGAATTTGGGAATATTTGTGCTTTATATTCCCCTTTCTTGCATCAGCTCACCATGCAATCTTCTCTTTTTGAACTTGGGTGTCCAGTTATTTTCACATGTTCCACCGGTGACCGTGTGGATGGTACAATGAAGGGACCATCGGAGAAGAGGGACCAATTTGCGGTGTTGGAGTACATCAAGGTTGGGCAGATGGTCACACACCCTTGTGCCCCCCTCCCAAGAATCGAGTTCAGGCATCTTCAAGTGGTGAGCATGTGCAATTGTTCCGCATGGTGTATGATCGCAAGAAGGGTTTCCAAGCCGAACATTTGTAGGCTTCGCATCCTTCATTGCTTGTGCCAACATGGTTGTGAACCTGAAATTTTCATGTTCCCAAGGCTTTCTTGTGTTTGCATGCACTTGGAAATGTTGGCGGAGGTCAAGGTGCACTCATACCATGCGCATGCGCACGTGTGTGCCAGTAGTTGTATGTGTTGCGCGCAAGCTACGCCCTTGTCCAAGCTACAGTGGGCGTAGGGACCGTAATAATTGTACATTGGCGGTTATACAAGGGGGGGGGGGGACAAAGAGGGCACTGTATGCACTATGCCATGGGCTTTGAATTGACGAATAGTTTGCACACTGTTTGCACTATTCAATGGGCCTCGAGTTGACGGATATAGGCATCTTTCTATAAAATGTGCCCTGCATGCGCTGTGCACAAACGCCCCCAGGGCTGAACCCCTGCGGCAATGGTACCCTCACCTGCCATACTTGTACTGTCACACTGCCCTACAAGGCGCCACGAGCAGTGCAGGTGGCACACTGACCGCACAGCCGTCGCAGCCCTGGCCCTGCAATTTTCGTGGGATATCAGGAGTTGGATGTTGCTACGCTGCATCATGAAGAGGAGCCAAAGGGCGCGGAACAAAGAGAACAAGAGGCTGCCCAGGACAGCCCAATGCCCAGATGTTCCGGCTCCATCCTCACCACGAAAGTCACTCGCAAGAAGAAGAAGAAAGAGGTGTCTACTGTACTTCGTATCATTGGTGACGGTAAAGTCAGTGGCATGCGGATCTATCGCTTCAACTTGCGAGTCCAGCCCCTGCAATTCTGCGTGCGTAGTATCAGGGCTCGGGTGGATGGATTAGAACAGCCTTTGATCGTTTGTTGAGGGTGGTTGGCGACTAGTTTTGGGTGCAAGACGGGGCATCGGGATTAGCCCACAGCAATCCGCCCATATTTCGCGACCAACCGACGGCAGCTGGTGGTAAACCGACGGCTGAAGCCGGTGATTGACCGACGGAAGTGCGTGATTCATTGACAGCCGTTGGTGCTGAACCGACAGCATTTGGTAAAAGACCGACAGCAGTTGCTGTTTAGCAGACAGCAGGTGGTGTCTAGTCGACAGCAGTCGTTGGTTTAGTGACAACAATCAATGATAGACTGACAGCTGTTGGTGCTTAGCGGACAGCAGCTGGTGATGAACCAACAGTGGCTGGTGATTAGCAACGGGAATTGCTCGTTGGTCGAGGTTTGTTGAGGTTCGGCGCAATTCAGCATTTCTCTTCGGCGCTGTGGGCAGCGCCATGCTCGTGCTTCCATGGACCACGTCATTGCAATCCCGCGGATGCATTCTCTTCGCGCAGACCTCGACGCTGGTGCAGTTTGTCAGGAACAAGATGGGCCCCCAGTCCAAAGAAAAAGAACCCGCAGCCTCAGGCTCAGGTATTGGGTTTTGCTAGTTGGCGGTCCATGATCGTGCCTTCCCACTCCGCATCGACGGGCGGACCCCGGGAATGAGGCCCGGGCAGTTGCTTTCGCTTGCTCTTGTCCCCTGCTACCCTGCACCTTGCACATGTGGGGACGTGTGTGAAGGACACCACATGAAATGAGACCTTGGGACGTGGAAACCAATTCCGCATTCCGTGTGTCTTTGCGCGCGTCGTCGCGGGGTCGTCACCGGCCGCGTCGTCACTACCGAGGTAATCTGGTCTAGCCTGGGTCCAGGGCCCCACTATCCTTCCGCAGAGGGGCCGAGTCCGAGGGTCTTCACCTGGGAAGGCAGTCTGGGCTGATAATCCGGGGTGCGCAGTGGGTGAGGGAGGCATGGGAGCGCTAACTAGGGCCTCCCGTCATTATGGGTGAGTACTGCGCCGTTCACCCCGTCAAGTGTTCCCCAGATCCTTTCCTCATGCAGCTCACTGGACCCGGCGGGGCTTGGGCCTCTCCACACACGTAGTCAGTCTCTCCGTTGGCTGCACACCCTTTCGTCAACAAAAGATGATCAATGGCGGCGCTGACCTCAACAGCAATTCGCCCTTTTGAACCCCGATTCATTTTGTAGTCGAGTATGGGGACCTATGGGCAATTCTGCAGGTCGGCTGATGGACGACGGAGGAGGACGGATCAGAGGTTCTTTCGATTGAGGTTTCAGTCATTAATCGAAGGGAGTTTGCTGTGGAGCTCGACACTTGTCCATGGACTCGATTCAACGGCTAATTCGGCTGAACATAAGTGTGGTGGGCAAGGGGGCCTGCACGCCAGTGATGGGATCCAAAGGCCTGCCCATTGACAGATGGTTTGGCACCTGCACATTGTTTACAATCTCATACACGCCCCCTACTCGAGCCTTCTCCTAAAGCATGATGAACACTGCACTCGTATTTTTGATTCAGATATCATTAAGCCCGAATCTGGATCGATGGGCATTGAAGAAGATTTGACAGAGGGTGGACTTGAGAGGCACGAATCTGAAGAATTATGGTGGAAGAACAGACCTGCTTCGGTATGTTTGTTGTGTAGTTGGGCCACAAGGATGCGCCGCGACGAAGTTTTTCGGTTTGGGATCTTGAGAGCATCAGGCTTTCCCCAACACGATATGAAATTGCTCGGGCAGAAGGGTGTGTGTGTGTACGCGCTTGCATTGTTTAAGACAGACATGATTCAATTTGTACTGCGGTCGCGAGAAGGTTGTCTTGGTGCTTATTGAAGCCCTCTCCCTCTGTGCGAGGTGTCATTAGCATTTTCTCACCTGGCGCACAGAAGGTATGGCGAAGGTTTGGATGTAGTGTTGCGAGCAACCCTCAAACAGATGGAATTCAATGTCCACTGCAGAGATACATAGCCGCTTCTTTTTGGTGCGTGGCCGGTTCCAGCCACATGGCAGGTTTGGACTCGCACTCCCCACCACCCAAGCAGGCGTAGGCAACAAGATAGGGTGCGCGTGCGCATTATGTCCATCAGCAACCCCAACCTCGCAGCATCGCTCTGCGGGGCGCAAGGAGCACATTGCTTCATGCTACCGCCCTTTGGGGCCGGTCTGATCTTTCAAAACCAGAAATCGAAACGCCCGTAGCTATTGCAACGTGGCCGAGATGCCGGCGCATCCGATTGGGAACCCCAACCCCCTGCGATCCCATGGGGCGGGCCCCCTAAACTGGAACAGGAGACACAACAAGTGTGGTGTGTTTTGTCATTACCAATTCCCACAGAGCTGCGCGCCACATACCTTCGGCCAATCGCCAACTGCTGTGTCACCGCCAGGAAGGCAGGGGGCGCACTAAGTTGGGAACAGGAAACGAACTGCCCTGTTTCTGGATCCCCCTGAGATGGACGTTCCGAAAAGCGCGGGTACCAGAGAGTGGGCCTTCTCGTCGACGGTCGAGTGCACAGCGTTGAGTTTGTGGACACAGCAAAACAAGCCCCTGCCCGCACCCCTGCTGCCTGGTGCCCCCCATGGAATGCACATATCCATAACCTGCCCCACCCATAGCCCCTCCCCTTCCGTGGGGGTTGTAGAATTCTAGAAAAAAAGATTCTTTTGGGCACTTCGAAGCGCCCAATATGGCTCTTCGCAATTTAAAGTGATGTACCTTTGGTTTGGAGTGGCAGAATGAATGGGGCAGGAGATTAGGGCCCAGCACGGGACGTTGAATGAAAGTCAGTGCATGGTAGGAGGCGCTGCACGGGTGCAGTAATTCAAACAGTGGGTGTTTCCCGTCCCACACCCGATGCCCCGAGGGTTGCCTCCGGATACCGTCGGTTGCAGACCCGTTTTGCTGCCCTACCTTCTTGTGCTCAAAGCCGTGAGCACCCACTGATGCCTGCGTAGGCTGCTCTTGCACCGCCCATCTCTGAGGTGTTTTTCTCTCCAAGGCTCGTAAACCCCACCCCCAAAACTATAATCCCTTCCCACACACCTATTACCGACCCCCCTGAAGCTGGCTCCAGCCCCCTGACGTGCCTAATATATTGCAGTAGGAGGCAGATCAGTGCTACAAGCCTGAGGGCCTCATTTCCGATTGAGACAAGTTGTACAGGTCACATACTTTTCTGTCGTTTGTCCCATTAATGCATACCTGCATGTCTGTCTGTAGTTGGCGCCCAAGTGCGTTTGTGCACCTCGTACATGCATCGCACACGCGCAACCAAGGTCTGCGGTGTTGAAGCATTGGAAAGTACGGTTGCCCATTGCGCATGCAGCTGCGTAGGCTTAGAGGTAGTTGGAAGGGTCACTGGTGCATCTATGCGACTGTACATTTCAGCCCATGATCGAAGACATCGAGAGTGGTCAGATCCGACGAACTTGGGAAGTATCGCCATCCGTCACCCCTGAAGTCCAGAGCTCCAGCCCCGTTCCCTTTCTTCAACATGCTGGTGACAGCTCTGCTCCTTTGCCTCCGGACTCTGAGGAAGTGTCGCCATCCGTCGCCCTTGAAGCCCCGAGCCCCAGTCCCGTTCCCCTTCTTCAACATGCTGGTGACAGCTCTGCTCCTGGGCCTCGGGACTCTGACGGCAGCCCCCATGCTCTGCCTCAGGGTTCTAATGGCAGTATACCTCAGGCCTTTGACGGCAGCCCCCTTCCTGTGCTTCAGGATTCCGAAGCAGCACCAAAAGATCATTATTCCCCTAAGCGCGCAGCACAGCACGGGGCATCTGACCATTTTGACCCAAAATATCACGAAGATCTTTCAGACCCCGAAAACGTCAATAGCGAAAAGTAGGGGGTGTGCGTGGCTCGCGGCATCGCGAGGTTGCAGGGCGGCATGTTCTCGGGCGCGGGGGAATATGGTGTCGGGGCAGGGGGGCATCTCAAGACAACGGGGGTGGGGTTAGGGTTACGGTGACTCTCTTTTTGCATGACCCGAGAATAGAAAGCTTTACGGCGCTTATGATGCTTGACTCCGTCGTCCCTGTACACCGCAGAGCCCTTGGCATGGACTCTGCACCCGGACAGGGCATTGGCCTGTACGTGCCAGTGGGAGCTGGTTGCATCCCAAGGGCTGTAGCAGTACTGGAAAACCATCAGAGGAGTGTGATGACAACAGGCGGAGACAAGGATTTGAGGAGAACGGTTTGTACAGCCAATTTCAGTGTCATTTGTGATTCTTCATTAAACTGCACCTTTTGTCCTGGCTGCTCTTGCAGCATATGTGTTGAAAGGTGATTTGCACGTGGGGGAAGGCCACAATTATAGGCGATCTTCTGCGCCCGAAGACCTCAAGGCTATCACCCAAACCCATTTGTACTCCACAAGCAGAAACAAATGCGACAATGACAGCAGAAGTATACTCGTTCACGTATGGTTGCGTATTTACATGCAAACTCGTTACTGAAAGCAGTATCTTGAAGGAATGCCACGTGATTCCAGCATTCCAGCGTGACTTACGATCGTGACCTGCCGCAAATATTCAGATACACACTTGCCACTAACTTCCGCAAAAACTCCGGCCGAGGGGTTAGATGACATCCGGTGACCTCCGGCAGAAGATTGGGCGACATCCAGTCGCTTGCAGTAGGGTAAACACCACCTTCTCAGAACCATGCGCTGATGCTGCTGGGGGTTGGAAATTTGCAACCACCCACCTCCTTGGCAAGGGGGGCACATCTGGAGGTGTGTGATGCAGCATCACTCACTGCAGGTGGTTGGGGCTGGTTGCTGCCATGGATTAAGGAGCGGCCTTCTTCCTCCAAACAATCCGGGAGAGCTCCATGTATTCAATCGACACCCAGAAGACCCACACCCGGCAGCTGCCGGCAGGGGATTGGGCCACACTTGGCAGCCTCGGGCGGGACGGTGTCGTCACACCAGCAGCCTACATGCCAGGGCTTAGCGACAAGCCTTATATGGCTGCGTACGGCGAAGCCTGGTGCTACTGTATGGTTTTCACCACATGCCCGATGCAGAGGCAAGCACGAGTGCATTTTGAAGACTCTTCTGCACACCTGGGAGAAATATGCACAGAAAGCGGCATGCAGCACCCATTCTTTTGCTGGACTTGGAGACACAGAATGCATGCAGGAGTGGTCAAAACCGTAGCATTGGGCATCAACCTAACAGACCTAAACAGTGCTGGGCTGCTGAAACGTGACTGCTCCCAACATGTGCAGCAGCACAGACGCACACTCTCAGAACAATTTGTTGTTGCTGTTACTCCTGATCAAACCAAAATACCCACTGGCATTGTGCTCTTTTAAAATTCGATTGTGCATGCGCAGTGTAGGCCCTCAGGGTGGTGCATCCAGCATGCAACAACATGAACAGAGACACAATAAATCCATTGGACAAATTGTTCCACTCCAGGGTCCAGGGAAGGTCCAGGGAAGGGAGGGATAAGAAGTAAAATGGCCAACCATTGTGTACAATTTTGTCCTTGGCCCACGCATGCCCCAAGGAAAAGGACCCCTACCTTCCAGGGGGAGGTCTCTGTTTGTGCAAATGTGCCCAAAAGTGGACCTATTCCACCCACCCCATGATCCACTCCCCTAGGCGGTTGAGTATGTTCCTCACTGAGCAATCAGATATGTGTGTCATAAATTGTGGTGTGCGTCTGTCGCATGTGGGCGTCGTGCAAGCACAACACTTATTTGGCCGCCATCACGTACGGGATACTTGATCGATTAGCACGGTATAGCGTTTTTTGCCTGAATTCTACGACTTCCCTGCCTCTTTGGTGGTGAAAGGTCAATCTGCACTGTACTGCGGGTGTACTTGCGTCTCGGCGTACTCCGGGCGTTACACACCCCCCTGACCACGTCTTAAAACACTCAACAAAAAAGCGCTTCTCTGGCCCTCAAAGTCGTGACTCGGATGACTGCAAAGAAGTGGTACAAAGCGTCCCGACCTGATGACCAACCGTTTGCTCACACTGCCGTGGAACTGGACCATCGACCCCCCCACACCGCCCCCCTCTCGTGCCGTCCCCATCGCTTGCACGCGCAGTTTTCCAAGTCAGTTGGTTCTTGACAAAGGCAGATTTGTGGTTTTACGGGTGCATCTCCATCTGATCAAAGCTGTGCTTGTCACTGCCACCCTTGGTGAAGTAGTACTAGGCATGTCTGTGACATGGATTTCAGCCGCAGCATTTAGTGTCCTGGCGTGTTGTGGACTATGCACCGAAGTGCAGACTCGTCTCAACGCTGCAAGCAATTGATGTCGCTGTTCTCTAGTATGCATGAATCAAACAGCACCAAGTGCTGAATTGGCGCTAATGGTTGGCCTAAGTAGGGGTCTGCAGTGTTGCACGAGGGGATAGTGAGACAGGCGCAGCACCATAGTAATCTGTATGTCGTAACGCCTTTGTCATCTGTGCAAAATGCCTCAGAATAAATCCCTATTTGCCCGACAATGTGTGCTTGTGGCGCATCTTTTGGCTTAGGGTGAGGGGGTTCGGGAGAGTATGCTTGTGGTGTTTGCAACAAGGTTGGTTCGTTTCGCCCGTCGTTCTTCTGCCAAACTTGGCAGGCGTGCAATCAAGTTCAAGAAAGAATGTTCCTTAATATTCAAGGTTGCAACAGCCGCCATGTTCAGGATGGTGGGGTGACAGTTAGGGCACCCAGTCGCTTCACCGCCAAGGGTTGCACCCTGTGAAGCGAAAAACGGCCTTCAGCATCTGCTGTTTATATAGTAGTGGGCTTTCAGCCCCGGGGACGTGACCCACGTCAGATTGAGGTCCATGGGTATGATACTGCCTTCGGGCCCGGCCTGAATGGCTACTGCTGACCTGCACTGGCTACCCCCTTCATATTTTGACCTCCCCTTTGGGCAGGCGAACCCGCATGACATGCGAATTCGCATGAAACACAAGTATCATTTGGATTTCCCGAGGTCTTGGTGATGGGTTCTGTGCTATCTTCTTTACCACCCACTTCTTATTTTATCCGTTGCAGCCGCGGCATCTCCAGGTTTATTGATGCAAAGTGGAGTGGCTCTCAGCGTGTAATCACTTCTGCGAATGGCATGATACTGATGACCACGTTGGGATCTGCAGTACCTGTAACAGCGTTTTTTTGTTGCACAGATCGTCATATCCAGCAGTTGAATGTCTCCACCAAAACACGATGTGCAGAGGTATTACGAATTTCATATGCTGATCATTGTCTTGAAACTCACCACGGCCAAGACTGCAATTCAATAGCAATTCGACGCACAGGGGGTTCTGGGTGTAATGCACGGATTGGTGTTGGAGTTTTGCTCCAACCTGCTGTTTGCGGGCTCAGTCGGCAAAGAGGGTGAGTTTTTGCAACCAAAAGGGCACCTGATTTTTTCCCTACCTTTTTCGTTGTCTTGTACTTTTGTCATTATTTCTGTTTATTTATTGCTGTATTCTCCCTTGATATATTTGTGTACCAGTTTTAATTCTAGCCACTTGGTTCAGCTAAAGGACACAACTACGATAGCTGGCCAACCGGACACAGAAATGTCTAGTGGCAATTCAGTCTGGTTATACAGAGGCTGAAGACATCGCGTCGTCCACCTGCTCCGGCACCGGAACTCGGGCAATGCCACATGGCTAACCTGGTGCACCTGAGTCCCGCCCACCACAGCTACGCACTCCACATGTACAGGCAGCACAGAGAATGGGTGAATAAGTGGCCCAAGACACATACCTGAGAATGCTGGACACGCATCGCCAAGACACCAGACCAATACACCGAACACTGTACCTCATACACAGGCGACCTAGAGAAGTTTGGGACCCAACTTTGTGGGAAATCCCTCTTCAACCACTCCTCAAAGTCCACAAGGCACACCAGGACCCGAGTGAGTGCGAGATGGGGAACCCATGGGAGACAAGTCATCAGTTGGACCTCATATGGTTACCCTGGCTACTATGCCAAAACCCATATTTAGCCCGCTAGTTCTGCCCTGTTGGGGCTTGGCATGGTTGTGTTTAGCCTCTTCGATTGAAAAAAAGCTAGCCACTGTTGACTGATCCTATCCCTATGTTCCCCTCAGTGCATGCGCCCCTACACTGGGTTACGAAGCCAACTATCCACACAAATATTTTCATTTGAGAGTTTTCAATTTCCACCCATTTCCACCCTTTCGGATCAGATGTGGTATCATGTTGATGGAGAGATGGATCACCGCAGCAAGTTGAAGTCCTGCAAGAAGCTTCAAGCTCAAAATTTCGGAAATACCCACCAGACATTCGAAAACCATAGCACCCCTCACAATAGTTTCACTTATTTCTGTTATTTGCAACAATCGGTTTCGGTGCAAGACTAATGAGAGGGAAACTGATAGACAGAACTCAGAATGCACAAAAGACTATGAGGGAGCCCGAGGTTGTTGTGCATCTACTATGCAGCCACCTCTCCGCTTTGGAGAATCCGATCAGGCAGGGGCTATGGTGCCATTGGGCCACCATGTGAAAGCATATGCATGCTGTCTGTCTCATGTAGGCTGCCTTTTCGGGCTTCATCTTTTTGGGAGTTATTTCCAAGTAGCTGTGTTGAAAGTGGCATGCAGGGTACGCACAAGGCAGACACTTAGTCATACCCCCATTTGGGGGGTATGCGTGTAGCATACCCCCCAAAGGTGTTAAATAATTTTTTTCCTTGTAAAAGAGAGGAAATATCACCCAATCTTTTATTTTTTTTGGACCACCTAATCCCCCCCCGGTACATGCTCTAAATTTCCGGGGACTCGCAAAGAATGACACCCCCCCCCATCCATTTTTTCACCCCAAAATTATAAAGCATCACACAGAGGTTGATTGTAAAGTCCAAATCAGGTGGCCCCATGCATATGGCAAACACCACATATACCTCCGTTAGGGCGTAATCACATGCCACAGCCCAAGAAATTGGATTGTGGGTTTGACCCTTTGTAAATTCCTGTCCTACAAAAGTATCCCCAAAACAGTTGTCTGTTGGGGGGCACTAAGAGTCCCCTGAACTGACCTACTGCGGCGTAGAAGGTGACAGCAATGGTCGGTCAGATGGCCAAGGTAAGGTTTGTGAGGGGCAGTGAGGGTGCCTCACGCGCAGTGCGTGCGGTGCAAGCGCGTGTTGCGATTCAAGCGCGACTGGCGTAGAATGATGGTACCGATCAGTGTAGCATCTCACATGTTCTATGGCCTGTGCGGATTCTCCTGCCTTATAGTTCTGTGCCTCCCCACCACCTGATGCCTCCACCGAGTCTGTGGTAGTTGCAGCCCATGCTTAGGAGAGATGAGGTCCTTGGAGTGGAGTGGACCGCTGTTGCTAACCCCTTGGGCCGCCATATCCCTTCGTGTAAAAGGTTGTTGTACATTGGTATATTACGCGTCTACTACAGCGCACGGTGTGCGCGGTGCGGCGCACAGTGCAATTGAGGCACCCTCAGTGGCCTAGATTGACATATCTGTGTGGAAAGGCAGCTAGCCATGCAAAATGTGCTGCTGCAAGTGTAACCTCGGTCGTAGCTCGAGCAGGGATGTGGAGGGGGCATTGCTCTGCTAGGCTGGCATGGTGCACTCGGGAACGGACAGGTGAATGCACAGACTCCAAATGCAAATTCACAGATTTGTGGTGGGTCTTGCAGACTTTTGAGGATGGTGCTTGCAACCCATCTAGTGGAGGCTAATGGTTAGTGATGAGGTAGTGGGGTAGTGGACGAGCCCTGATCTCAAACGAAGAATCATGGCAGCGGCTGCCTAAAGGGTGCTGCAGGTCATGCCCTGTGTAACATTAGAAGCCTCAGACCACACCCCAGGCAGGCATAGGGATGGGATGTCGGAAGGTCTGTGTGTTATGTGCATGTTTGTGGCATAGGTTGTGCCATTGTCTGCCTTGCATGGTAGGAAGCAAAACCTTTGACAAATATGCAGTGCACCACCCTTTGTTTCCTCCCAAAAGTATATTGAGGCTGTCAAAATGGCATTTTGCTTGGGCTGACACAAGAGGAAGAATGTGGGGGTAGTTTTGGCGGGTAGCACAAGTAGGAGCGCAATTGTGGATGCCGGCATCAACAAGGAGAGATGCAGAGAGGAGGTGACCTAGAAGACCAACCGGATCACCGCTGCGTACAGTGCAGGCTGTATTAATTTGGGCCTTAGTTTAATTTGGGGCCAAATGTACTCCCCCCTTGTCCATCAAAGGGGGGGGGGGGGGGGCACTAGCTAGTCCCCTAAAAAAAACGCATCAGTTTCACGTGCGAGCATCAATGATGATGGGGGGTGGGTCCCATTAAACTTCCTGGTCTGCTCCGGGACCCCCCTTTCCGGTTTGTTCGCGGTGTCCCGTTGTCCACCGGGCCCCCACACCACGACAAGGTCACTGGCCCCAGGGTCTGAGAGGGTGTGGAGGGGGGGGGCAATTGCATCAACATGGCACAAGAGGGCGTAGAAACGGCACCAGACGTCGCCAGTTCCCCACCCCCCTTGTGTTCTCACTATGTCTAAGAGTGAGGAGCAACGGGGAAACGGGTGGGTGTCTCCCCTAACTGGTTTTTGTCTACCATTTCTTCCGCGTTGGCTGGTAAGCAATCTCTTTTAATTCTCTTACTCGTCAATTGACGATGTGTATGGAGAATCATTAGCTAGTACTCGATACTCAATGCTCTACTTTGTCACATATGATTGGTGCTATGAATCTAACATTCAACTTTAATTTAAAACAACCCAAGTCGATCTTTGCTTTGTCAATCGCCTGTTTGCGCGCTTCTTCAATTCTGTGTTGGGCAATCCACTTTGCGATGAATCTCAAGGGACAAATTTTGCAAAGAACAATGGCTCTCAACTGGTTGTGGTGAAACACTAAACTTAGCGATGCTACGTCATCTGTTATCCTAGTAACCCCACATACTCTTCATGCACTAGCAACCTTGAGCACCCCCGGAATATCCATTTTCAAATCGTCAATACTTTCTTATTCTTCACGCAATACTATCTTCGGAACATCTTCGTTTATTTGTGTGCCGCTTGGGTCATCAGTTCTGCGCGCTACTTGTCAATCTTGCACGTAGCTCTCGGAACCATTCCCCACCCATGCCTTTTCTCATGGGGTGCTGGCCCCGGCACATGCCAACCTCCAGACCCCACAGGTACCAATCAAATGTCATCTCTACATGGTTCATTTTCGTATTTGAACATGGGAACAAATCCCATAATTCAACATGCACGAATCACAACAACTTAATCTAGCTGTCGATGTCCATCGAGCCTCGGAACTTGATTATTCTCAACTCCACATCAATTTAGTTGTGTCATGTCACTGCTTTGATTTTGCATAGCATCCGTGCGGAGCACTCCATGGTGTAGATGTGATTCCCACTCTTGTCCTTTGTTCTTCTCACGACTTCTCATCCCTCCCACAGCCCTTAGATCTCTACAATGGGAAAGCGCAGCACCTCCGGGCATCGTAATCAAATCCGCCGTAGTTGGAGGCGATCCAAGTATAAACAATCTTGCGCCTGGAAGCTGCAGCACCCGCAATATGTACATTTTCCGTTTAGAAGTGTGTGTTCTGGAAATAGAACTAAGACCCCTTCTACCACTCCACTACGCTCCCGCTGCATTCGAGCGTTTCAAGGGCTAGCTTGTACACACAGTTCGTCCGTCATGGCCGAACGTGCGCCTCGAATTGCACTTGTCTAAAGCAGCTGGAGCTCACTTGCACGGTCAAAGGTGGAGACTGTGGTTCGATCAATCCAACAGCCAAGGACTCGTTTTCGGGTTTACGTCTCACCAAGGGAACCAACGGTTCCACTTTCAAGGGGCAGCTCATCCGTTGCGCCGATTGCGAAACGTGCTATTTCCAGTCCTTGACTACAGCAACCTTGTTGCAGCCCCTCAATGGTCATCGCATGACGAGGAAGAGCCTCCTGATGATAGTCCGCCGCTACTACCTTATGTGAACTGTTCCCAGGACCTGATCTAGTGCAAGAGCTCTTTGTGCCCTCGGATGGAGAAACAGTCCGTGGGTCCTGCATTCCCATTTTGCCGTGCTTGAACATTATGGTCTGCTGCTAAGGCCATCGTGGCCTCTGTTCCATTTGCCTGAGCCAATCATCGGAACTTTCGACTCGTGCTTACGTGCTTCATTCTATCATGGGTTGCGCCCTGTACAACATTGCCTCCTGCACTGCAACCCCCCGGAAGTTTCTGCGTTGTTACACACTCCTAGTCAGCCCCCTGTTTCCTTAGATGTTTGCCCACCCCAGAAGACCGTGTCCTTGTGCCCCTCCCCTGCACACCCGCATCCTAAGCTCACACATGGTTTGTCTTGCCCTTTCGACACCACTCATAACACGGTGCATTTGTGCCTACTCTTCCGGAGGCGACTCCGACTCTTAGTTGCTGCACGCGATGTGTTCCCAACAGGGTGGAGACCAGCTCCCTTCGGAACGAGCTACGCCCCATGATATAACCTCATGTCACTCCGTACCAATGTGACATTGTACTACACTTGGCCCAGCTAATTACCGCTCATGCAACATGAGCGCTCCTATGGTCAGCACATTTGTGTCTCCCGTGACTGACAGATTGCTGACCCGGAGACCGTATCACGGTCACAGGCGCATCTTTAACTTGTACTTTGGCCTGATCACCCCATCCCGTTGATTGCCTACCTCTCTTCCCACCAGAATGTTAATTACCCACCCCCGTGTACACCATTTGTGAACCTCCGTGCCAAACCCCCCGATGTGCGTGCCGGAACATGCTTCGGTTTTAATCTCTTTTGGATACATCTAAGCACATTTCCGCGCCACTCTGCCCATTCACACTACTCATAAATGCAGTAGGTTTTCGCTGCCTGTTGCAATTTCTTTTTCCCCATGGAAGCCCACAACACTCCTTTATTGCAATTTACTGACCTCATTTTGTACGCGGTCCAGCATCTAACCTTGCACATGGGGGGGCATAAGGGGGTTTCCCTTTTTCGAGCAAGATAAGGGTACAATTAATCCTACAATCGGCAAGCCTGACTGCCACCCTTAGTGGACTTTTAAGGAATTTAGGGTGGATCGATGACTCCTCGTGAATTGGCACATCGCACAGCGACATCCAGCAGGTTGCCTTCCATCTACCCATGGCCGGTAACCTTGCGAATCTCTTCTCGGATGCCACAAGGACCATCGGCTTCGGCACCGCCTTTTGGGGCAAGCGGGTCACCTTCGACCGTCAACCCATCCACTTTTCGGGCATGGCCCTGCGCATACCAGCGGAAGGGGAATACATCCGACTCCTGGGCAGGCACGCCCTGCCCATGTCTTTCACCAAGGGGACCTCCGGAAGCTCATGGCCTCCTGCCACAGGGCGGTTGCGCCTGTCTCTATGGGCACCCTACCCGCCCATTGTCTGATACACATGTATAACGCCGTCGCTGGTTGCATTCGACGGTGGAGTTCTGCAGTGCGCCCGCCTCTCCCTCGTGCAGTGCAATTGGCCAACCTACCGGTGGCTTCCCTTCTCCGCAACTTTTGGAATATCCGTGCGGATCATCCACTTGAGCTTTTTCTACAGCCCGTGACGTCTGGTTGGACCGGTCTGTGCAGTGCTCTGCCAACTATGGTATTGTCCTTCATGTCCACGTATCAGCACCAATTGAACCACCCCAATCCGCATGTCCGGGCGTCGACCCGTCACGGGCTTCTTCAAGCCCTCACCCGGTTCCACCGGGACATGCCCTGTCTACAGCAAGGGGTACACCATGTCTGTCCGGCTCACAGCGACGACCACTCCTTGTTTGTCATATGGTGCCATCGTCTGTCCATTGACATGCACGTTCCGCATCATGCGTTACACATGCCTCCTCCAATGCCCCCTCTATCAGGCAATCTCCCAATGGCAGGTGGAAGATGCACACCTTTGGATGTCAGCGCCCTAACACCCCCAAGACCAAGCCATCCGCTTAGGGTGGCCTGTTCGTTACCGCCCCACCTCCTTCCCGACCACTTTCTCAGATGCTATATGTGTGCTAAAGCCTCAATTCCCGGACTTTTCCATGGCCCCGCCGGACGCTGTCTTTATTCAGGATGCATCCTGGTTCCCGACGGGGCGTCCTTCCGGGGGTGTTGTGCTTGTCCTGGATGTGGGCACGGGTCATTACAATTTGCATCGCATTCCCATCCCCATTTTCTGCGACAACTCATACTAGGCTGGGTCGTACGTTGCTTGGGTAGTCTTGCGCTCCTGGGCTCGCTCACGGTGGTACATTCGTGATGACAGGTGGTCCCTCACGGATTCCACCTCCTATGTCACGGCGCTTGGGTCTCGAAACGATAGCACTTCCCCTTTGGTCACGTCCCTTTTAGCTGCATGTCGCGCCTTGATTCAACACACCGCCTCTCCTCGGCACCTATACTCCCACCTCACCTCACGGCTACGTTTTTTGGACCGCGTGATGGACGCTGGACTGTCTGGCACGGGAGAAAGGCCTGACTCAAACTCCCCGTTACGGATGGATACCGGAGGTGCTGCAGCTCCCGGTTCTTTTCACACACAATGATCGATAGGTGCAAGATTTAAAGGCTCTCTTAGTCAAAAAGATTCCAGCATGTGTACTATCCACCCTAGGTGTACCATGCTCACCCCCCTCTCCCAATCTACTGTTGCATGAACAGGTTGTTATGTCCGCTTACATTAAGTGGGATGTTCACCTGCGAACACTTGCCATCAGGCAAGGCCTGTATGCACCCCCCGCGTTCACCACTTACTGCATGTGTGGGGCCACAATCACCCCGCGCCATTACACTCGGGAATGCCCGCTTTTGGATTTCTTCCGGATTGCTATACACACTCAGCTTGATGTGGCCATTTCCGACTTTGTGCCACGCTAGTATATCAATTGTGTTTCACCGTCAGGCATACTTATTTTCTACGGGTATTCTTTATTTGGTATCACCGTTGGTCCCGCGGCTTTTGCGGGCCTTCTGGCATATCCCTGTCCCAACTTAGGTTTTACCGGTGAGGTCACACCTGCAGATGAGAAGCTTTTGCTCAGTAGGGGTATTACGCGCCGTGCATTGCGTCATACATTGGGTTTTGTGTTGCGTGCCGTAATTGCCATCCACTCTCGGCATCGTTTGCTTGCTGTCCCGTCGCTACCGGACCATTGTGCCCGCACCTCGGGAAACGAACATTTGTTTGTATCCTGGATTCACCCCAGCCCGGGGGCGCATCTACCTTCGTCTTGGTCCTTTTCAGCCCCCAAGGCCATACTGTGGCCACATCCTGCAATCCTGTGTTGGGTTGTTGCCGTGTTTGCAATGTCACTGTCCGTGCCCCACTTTATCACCTGGGGGGGGGGGGGATCGCCCAGGGTCGTTCTGCACCGTCCTTATACTGGTTTTCCACCACTCTCCTACAGGGCCGCGCCCCACCTCCATTCTTTGCCCAGATCCATGAGTGCTTTTTTTATCTCCCCCACCCGGACCTTCCCCCCTACTGTCGTCATGGTCGTGTGGTCTGGCCTATGGAGTACGGATACGCCTATGAAGTCGGCATCTCAGTCTGTGGCTAGATGCCAAGCGGCCTATTGGTCACCGGCAAGCGGCGCTCCGGCTTGTTATGCAGAGTGCTCTTGCCCTGGTGGGTGTCCCACCTCGGCATAGTTATGCGGACATCACGGTGGCTCTCCTTGCAGTGGACTTGCACAAGAAAACTGCGTGGGCTACGTTGTCGGTTTGAATGACACTTGCTATGCCTTGTGCCGTGCCTGCTTAGCGCTTCATTGCTTTTGTCACAACCAGGTCTCCTATGCATCTACTGGGTTCACCTCATGACCGCTTTGGCACCGGAACCTGAGGTAACATAGCGAAGCTTGCCATGCTCAAGGTTACATTCCCAACATAGTTCCCTCGGTGAAAATCAATGTCTCGGGTGAATACTACACTTCGCATGGAGGTTACGTCAGTGTTGGACCGCTCCGCGCGGGAGCCCCACGTTAGATTTGTGGATACCCGATAGTTGTGAGCAATCCACACATCATAACTGGTGGCACAGTGGTGGCCCCCCGACCTAGGGGGCACCGCTAGGGAGGTGCGTATCAATTAATCTGCAAGGGGGGGGGTCACAGAGGGTCCCCCGTGTTTCCGTGCCCAAAGCAATGGCCACGGCGGGGTAACAAGCATAACCTGGTCCCTCCTCCTCCTCCCCCCCCCATTTTGTTGTGGGGGACCCAATCTTCGTACAGTGTGAGTACCCCTTAATCCTGACTATATTAACCGGACAATTGATGTTAAATTCAGGGGGGCTTAGATGGCATCACTTTCAAACACAATTCATTCTTTTCTCGCTTGAACAACGCTATCTGCAAGCTGGGGTTTGTGCAACACCTTTTGGGAAGTTGTATTTTGCCCAGAACAGGCTGGAGGAAAAGTGGATCCCTAGAAATCTGGTGGCATCAACTGTGCCCAAACCTGCGCCCAAACACGCAAATCAGCCCAAAGCAAAGTCTGCTGCAGCCAGCTCGTCCATCCCTGTTGCTGATGGGGAACATGTGCAGCAGTTCAAAACTCTGCAGGACCCTAAGAGGAAATTTCACGCCGTCGCATTCCAAAAGTAGGTGCAGCCAAGAAACTAATGGATGGCTGCAGTGCCTTGGGATTTCTGCTTGTTTGCATCATGTGCCTCACACCATGAGCATCCATGCATGTCAGTGTATACCCAGAAGCCTTTAGCAAACAGCGGCAAGCAAGTGACTAGCCGCGAATTATGCACCACATCGGCTGATACGTGTTTGGTCTGCAGTGGTTCCACCGTTGGTGTCGCAGGGACGACGGGTGATTGTCACTTGGCGACCCCCCCCCCCCCCCCCCGGGGGTGAGGGGGACCGTTGCCCCTCGGGAGGGGATGGACAGGGGGGGCGGTGTGTAATGGTGCACTGAGAAGCCAAGGGTTTGGCATTGGCTCAGTCTGTGTTACAGATTGCAAATGACGCTTTCGCATTTGCACTACGGAGGGTTCAGTGTTCCTATGGCCATCTTCTGATCATCAGCTCCCCAGGCAACAGGTTGTTATTCTTCGGGCTCACGCATAGAGTACAACAAAATTTGCGCAAGCAACATTTGTTTTGCCAGCCAGCAAGGGGGCATACGAGGCACAACATGCATCCATGTGAGATTTGTACCCCCGGCAGATTGCAGTCCACCGGTTGCATGTGTGTGCACCCGCGCAGTTGGTGTTACTGTTTTGCCGTCGGCGAGGCGCAGACCTCTGACAGCCTGCCCAGCCTTATGACCACTACTACTGTTTGCCCCTGTGAACGGCTTGTGCCAGGCGCTGCCGCTGCACGGCGTCATCGTGCTCACCAGTTGAGCCAGAACGAGAACCCTGATGGGTGCAACATATCCGGTGCTTTGTACGTCTTGTCTGCTGGGCTCCGGAGGGTAGGGGCAGGGGGGCGGGGGAGGTTGGGCCAGTGGTTCCGGTCTGAAATCATCAGGATGATCAGCAGCTACTGCAAAACCTCCATTACTCCATTACTGAGAAACCTGGGCGTGCATTGGACGAGATAGGGGGCTGGGGGGCGTGTATTCTGGTTGTGCGTAGGTGCACGCCGTCTGCTGTTCAGGCAACTCCTCTTCCCTGTCGGTTGCCTCTGCCATTCATGCACAGACTGCCCCTGTGGAAAGCTCCATGTGCCTCTGAGACTCTTTTCCAGTGGCCGTGCCTCAGCATGGGCGCTCCATCAAGTTACCCCAAGCGGCCACCCCAACGCCCAGCACAACGCCCAGCGCAACGCCCACCCCAATCGAGAACTTGCCTCTGCCTCACCTCTGTCTTGGGCCAAGACACAAAAGCAGGCCACTGGCAGCTTACGCCCCAGACACGGGGGATGCGAGCGCTGCTGCGTTGCGCGAGAACCACTGAACTAATGGCTGAAAGTGTTTATGGCGGGGACATTCAGTCGATCGATACAGACCATTGATCCCCAAAACCAGGACGGACGAGGAAAGTACAGAGGGCTAGCGGTTTATACATTTGGCCAAGTGAATTGGGCAAAGCCAGTACAAAAGGAAGAGAGGCAGAATGCTAAGCCAATTCCTATTTGGTAATACTTAGTACCAGACGAGGTAAAACTTAGAAAAATGTGGTAAGATTTAGTAGAAACAAGGTATACTCAAGCCCGCAGGCCAGTCACTGGCCTGTGGTGCACAGGCCAGTCATTGTGGCCTGTACTGCGCACGGTCTCTTTGCAGCCCCTTTTGCTGCTTCCCATGTTTTGTACCTGTTCAACTTGTTTGAACTTTTCTATCTGTTCGTTTAACCACCCTTTCAACTATTTTTCAGCAGTTCTTTTTGTTTATGACAGATTTGTTTTTAAGCAGTTTTGTACAATGGTTTCCGCTTCTTCTTCAGTTGTTTTGTTTTTCTGAGTTGGGTTTTTTTTGCCGTTTTCATACAATGCTTCGCAGTTTCTGCCGTCTTTTCAACAGCCGTTACAGTTAGTGATTTTTTTTCCAGGCCTCTAAAACTGCATGGGGCTTCAGCTGCCAGCTGCTGCGTTGCAGTGTTGAACTGCGTGCATCCCTCTTTTTGCAGAGCTGTTGCACAATGTCAGTTGACAGTCCAGCACAGACCCACACATCACAAGACGACAGCCCAGTGCTTGAGGTGCCCATTGAGACCAAACTTGACGTTCAGCAATGCCCCGTGAAGCACGTGACCGTCTACTGTGACCGCGCGGAAGTAGAACGCCACTTCACCTTCGAGCACCCGGAGCCTGGGCTGCACTCCCTTGTGATCACAGGATTGACAGAATCAACGGATCCTGACAGCATTCGCGTGCGTGGGCTGGCCAGCAGCAAGGTCATCTACCCCATAGATATGTGTCATCCTGCCTACCGCATGATGCAGACCCTAGTAGGAGAGAGTACACGGACGAGAGGGACGTGGACCTGACGTCATCCGGGACAACGAAGTAGCAATGAGGACTGTCCCGGGCCCTGAGGTGAAGCAATACAACAAAATGCCAAATGGGGGCTGGACAGGGTGCCGGGTGGGTGGGGTTCTTTGTGTGGTGCGGGGGGGAGGGGGGGCACGTTGCGAGAAGTACGGGGGCAATGCGTGCCAGCAGTCAAATGGATCAGACAAAAGCTGGTAATAAGACAGGATGTCGTATGGGGCGCGGTTGTGCAGCTGATCTGTAGCCGAAACGCAATATCATGCAGCGGGTGATCACTGGTGTGCATGGCAGGGTGATAGGTGTGTGGGGGGGGGGGGGGGGGGTTTGGGTTTGGGTCTGGTATGCCCGGGTGCTGGGGCAGCCGATCAGGGGCGTTGGGCACACACCCCCTTCTCCGTGAGTACCCCCTGCACGAAGGCACGAGCAGTCAAATCTGTCAATATCCCTCCAATGACGCCGTTGAATACTGGGTGCCCGCCAGCACTGTCCATCCGACGCCCGCCTGCACCACATTCCATTGTCCTGGAACTTGGCATAGACGTGTGGTGTGTGTTTTGGGGGGCGGGGGGTTGGAGGATGTACGGGTGGATTACTGGCTGTGAGAGAACGTAAAAGCCACCCCTGACATCTGTGAGGGAAGTGTGAGACGGGTATGAGTTGTGATGAGATGAAGACAAATGTGGTGTGGTGCAGCGGAATGCAGCTCTTCCCCTGGGAAAGACAGTGGATCGGTGAAGAAGTAGGGGTGCGTGCCTTCTTTGGAAGTATTGTGGCATACCGGCAGTTGCAGTGACGATAAGCCCCTGCACCCCCTGAGGGGGATACTGTCCCCCTCCCCCCGGGGGGGGGGGGGGGGCACGTTTGGGGCGGTTACCTACAACGACCGGGTGCAGGGATGTGCTCCCCCACCCGCAGTAGAGAGTGAATCCTAGAGCTTGACCCAATTCGGGAAGGAATAGAGATGCACTGCCTTGTGCCTGAGGTCAATCCAACGCGAACGCCAAGCAAACCCTCGAGAACTCTGGTGCGCAGCCCATCGCGACGTCAGCGACGCCGGTCATGGGCCTTGCGGGCGTTCCGGCACACCTGTTGACTGCGCACACACCACCGCATGCCAGTGACGCAGTGGTGGGTCAAGGCCCTGCTCTTTGGCGAGCGACCAAGTGATTTGAGGGTCGTGGCGAATTTCTGTGTTCATGTTCATTCTTCCCGTTTCGCCGCAGGTCCCCTGCACCATCCTCGAAGTGCAGTACGAGGTGCACCACCGGCCTGCCGACGATGCCACCGCCGCCTCCGGCGAGCGTGAGGCGGCCGCAAAGGCCGCGCTGACCGCCGCGACTGCGAGGCGCACGGCGATTCAGGCGCAGATCGGTCGTCTGCAGCAGCAGGACGAGCTCGTGCAGGGCTACGTCACGGCGATGCTGCTGGGCAAGCCCAGCAGGTCCGACTGCACCCCCCCATCACCGCTGTCCCTTGAGCCCCATTCCCCTGCACTCGACGGCACGCGGCTGTGCCTCGTCGTGACAGTCACCCGCCGCCACCTTTGCCACCCGGATGACGTCGGGTCCACGTCGCTCTTGGCCCCTGTACTCTCTCCTGCCGTCCGCTCCATGCGGTCGGTTCTTGGCCTGCAATAGGTCCGCCAGGCCGCACCCGGTACCAGGCACACCTCCGCAAAACCAAAGCCAAGTGCCATGAAACATGAAGTGCCAAGAAGAGCAAATCAGCTCCGCCCCCCCCCCCCCCCCCAACAACAACAACAACAGCAGCAGCAGCAGCAGCAGCAGCAGCAGCAGCAGCAGCAGCAGCAGCAGCAGCAACAACAACAACAACAACAACAACAACAACAACAACAACAAGTTCGTCACGTGTGTGTCCTCGCTGAACTGCGGCTTCAGCTCCAGACCTCCCATTTCAAAGACGTCTAACCGATGCTCCTGCGCAGTGCCGCTGCAAAAGGTCTGGAGTGCGATCCGCAGCGCCCTTTCAGTGCGCAGCAATGCCCCCCTCTCCCCCCCCCCCCTCCCCAAACCCGTCCGCAGCCCTGGCACACGCGCACAGGACTCAGTCCAAGACAACCGCAGCAGCCGAAGCCGAAGCCCCCACCGTCGGCACCGACCTTCAAGCGGTGCAGCGGCTGCTCGACTTCCACTCGAGCCAAGGGCTTACGTCCGACACGGCACAAGCGGAGCTGAAGGTGCACCTTGAGGAGGCGGAGGCGGCCATCAAGGCCGCAGAGGCGGAGCTGGCCCATCTGCGGGGCTCACTGCGGCGCGGCCCGCAGCTCACAGTCTCGCGCGACGTGACCATTGAGCTGCGTGTGCCGAATCCAGGGCCCATCGCGCTGAGCATCACGTACCTTGTCAAGGGCGCCTCCTGGACGCCCAGCTACGACATGCGGTGTGCACAGTAGTTCATCACAGACATGCGCGATCCCTGTCTGCTTTTCAACTTCAACGGGGCAGGGGACAGGGCTTTAGTTTTCATTCCGACAGGGGTGCCCCCCCCCCCCAAGGTTTTGCAGTGGGGAAAATGGATAGGGAACATTTTTCAGGCGATCTTTGGTTCCCAAATTTCACACCCTCAGACCCCCCCCCCCCCGCTCAAGCAAGGCCTTCGAGGGGGGGGGGGGGGTCTGTCACCAATGGGTGTGGGATTAAACCATCCGCTTTTCGTGTGATGAAGGATACACAAGTCAGTCCATCGAACACGCACCCCACATCCAGCAGTCGCTGAAACAAATCATAAAGCAAAATTCTTGGCGATCAAGGTGTTTACTGCTCCACACGATGTCGGCCACTGACCACCGGCGACGGTGCTGGAGCCATTTCACTGCTGCAGACAGGGTGGTCATAATATCCTGTGGCGTATGTTGTTAAGCTGCCCCGAACACTCCGCTTCAGCTATTACCTCACACCTCCAATTGTGTCTGTTGTAATTCGGGGATTTTTTTTTGTGGTAAAATGCATGTAACAAAAACATTGTCACATCGTATTTTGTACATGCGTTAACCGCAAAGAAAATTGCACGACATGACAATTTTTTTGTACCATGTTTACCGCAAAAAGAAAAAAATTACACGACGTGACAAGTGTTTTACACGCGTTTACCACAAAAAAAATTACACAACCTTACCGCAAAGAAAAAATTACCAATTTTACTGAAAATGCATGCATGTAGGCGATGTGCCCACCTGTGGGCCGCTACAGGTTTGGCAACCCCCTCTGGGTTGGGGACCCCCCAGGCGGCAAAGGTTATGTAGCCACCCGGCCCACTTGTGGGCCACTTCTGATACTGTCCCCCACTCTGGAGCGTTGGGGACCCCCCAAGCGGCAGGGGTTATGTAGCCACCCAGCCCACTTGTGGGCCACTTCTGATTCTGCCCCCCGCTCTGAAGCGTTGGGGACCCCCCAAGCGGCAGGGGTTATGTAGCCACCCGGCCTACTTGTGGGCCACTTCTCATTATGTCCCCCGCTCTGGAGCGTTGGGGACCCCCCAAGCGGCAGGGGTTATGTAGCCACCCGGCCCACTTGTGGGCCACTTCTCATTATGTCCCCCGCTCTGGAGCGTTGGGGACCCCCGAGGTGGCAAGGGTTGGGGGGGGGGGCTCGGGAGGGCAAGGAAGCTCAATCACGCTCCACATCATCACCGGGCACTTCAACGACCCGCACAATGCAATCAGCATTAACAATGCCGAGCACATAGTCCACAAAACCCAGACCCATTGGGACGAGGGGCACATCGGAAAAAGAACCTCGGTGCTCCCGGTGGGCCCCCAACCACCCAACTTGAAGGTGCACTTTCGGCGATCAAGCAGAGTGTTTAGGCCACCCCCACCCCACTCGAAGGCAAGGAGGCCTCCGCCGAGCACAGCGTGGAAAGCCCACAGGCTAGAACGCAACCTTCCATGGCCACTCCCATAGAGGAGGACAAAAAATACACAGCTCGACGATTTTTTTGTGCACAAGTTACATTTCTCACCTCCAGGCTGACAGTCCCTGAAACTAGTCACTCATATCACTGATACGCAGCACCAAAAAGTTGCCGGGGTTCTTGCAATGAGGGTTTTCACAAGCAAGGTAAAGGCACACGCAGCCATTCGGCAGAAAAAGCGTTGAACCTGCGGCTCCACAGCCGCTGCAATCGGCCACACACAAGATGGCACGCTTCAGGAGCGAATTCGCTTCACCCATCAAATACAATAAAGGGAGGACAGATGTGGGGTTTGCAGGCAAAGGTACATCAGAACGCTTTTTTCACATGCTCCATGCCAACCTCGAAAATCTTGTCTATTTTTTGTTAATGACTGATGCCTTTACTCACATCGGATAGGGTGTGAGGCAGACAAGGAGCCATTCCGATGGGCGGCCCTTTCAGCGCCCAGAGCGCGGACCTTCGGTCCGTCTGGGGAGTTAAACAGCGGGTGGACCTGATGCGCAGACTCGATACGCTGCATTTTTCTGAGCGCACCCACCCCATATAGACCACACGCGACAGCAACCAGATTTCTCTCTCTCGGTTTCAAGACTATGCCATGGTTGCGACGTGTGGCCCGTCGGCACGTTCCACAATGGCTCGTGTCACAGACCTACTAACTGAAGTTTGGGATTAACCGGTCCTGGGCCATGTATTATGGACATGGTTCTCACGGGCACAACGCAGTGCATGATGCCACATGTCACCGCCATGGCAATCACGGTACACCTCCACGATGCCCACCCACCACTGATGTACACACCGCCCTCGGGCCTCACGGCGGACTGGTGTTTAAGTACTCAGTCACCGTGCAAAGCCACCCACAAACACATTTTTAGCATCATGGCGAGCGCTGTGCTCAATGTACAGCAATTCCTTCAGCCCTAGTCGGGGGTTGTTGCTTGGAGTCAGATTTCGTTACTCTTAGGGTACCACGGTCAATAGTGTTGCGCGCGCTGCACTCTGCCGTGCCCCACATAGTTAGCCATACAGTCTAGGATCTCGAGGCCACAATGGCCTAGGCCACGCAAGAATTGTGTTCAATGCCTGCTACACGGGATACCGTTAGCCGCTTGCGCCGATGGCTGTAGGCGAGGGCTACCCATTGCGTACCGCTACACGGCTGCTGCAAATTTGTTGGTATCCTACCGACAGGTTGTCTTCGCGTCGCATTCCTTGTGACAGAAAAGTACCGGCAGTCTTCTATGCCACTAACAAGCCATTTTCTTCTTACGCTTTTTGTGTTGATTGCCTCTTGTGCGCACGTGCAATAGCCCAGGCACGGGTGGGCCATTTCCTCTCTTCGGGTGCGCAATCCCCCCCCCTCCCAGCCCTCGGGGCCCACTTAGTTACCAAGGGTCAATAGCTACTGGCCATACATATGGTTGCGCCGAAGGCGCCTGAAAATTTTTTTCATTCCCCTTGCCCACGTAGCACCCCTCCCCACCCAGGCGCTAGAGCACCCCAACACTATCCTTGAACCCAACCTTGACGCTAACGCCTACCCCAACCCTCAGCTTGCTCCTCACCCTACACCTAACCCCACCCCTAACAAGACTGAATATTGGGACCGAGCTGGTGGGGGAGGGAACATTAGCTATGACTGGTGAGGGACATCAAGAATGATTCACACATTGATGGCTCTTGACAAAGTGAAATCAGCTTGCAAGTGAACCCCATCAGCACGAGGCCTACTTTCAAGGCTTTTTGGACTTCTGAGGGGCCAAAATGCCCCCAAAACGGGCTCAAAATGGGCTCATTTCACCCGTTTGTGCACCCCAAATGGTCTAGGATGAGGTTTGGAAAAATGTGTTTTTGACCCATTTTTGACCCATTTTTGGTCCCAAAACAGCCCATTTTCAAGGCATTTTGGGATTTTCGGAGGACCAAAATGGGCCACCACAAGCTCAAAACGGTCCAAAAACACTTGTTTTAGCATCACACATGGTCTAGGATCATTTTTGAGAAAAGTCATCTTTTTGCCCCTACTGGACCCTGTTGACCCATTTGGGCACCCACCTGTTTGGGCTTGAGCTTGCAGCTTGCTGCAGCCTAGTGGGCCTAGGTATTGGGGTCTATGCGTCCGTTTGGGCAATTCTGGGGGTTGGAAACCACAAAAAGTGGGGGGTTGCGGGTGGAGTAGGTGCCCTCGGAATCGCATTTTGAGCCATGTAGCCAAAGATATGGCCTATTCTTGGTTTGTGGCTGTCGGCAGCCAATCTGGAGCTTATGGGGGCCTTTTTGGGCCGTTTTTGGGACATATCATGGAGTTCGTGGGCTGCAAAGATCTCGTTGACACGGAGAAGTCAAGCTGCACGTGGAGTGTACCCATCGTTTCCCTTCGTTGGGCCGTTTTGAATGGGTTTTAGGGCTGTTTTGGCCCAAAAATGGCTGTTTTTGGCCCCAAACAGCAGTTTTTGAAACTGAGGTTCGCCACTTGCGAATCCCGTTCCCGGCCGCCACCGTCGAGTTTCTCGCTCAAACTTTGTGTGATTGTACTTCACACCCATAGGTATCATCCACCAAAATTTCAGCCGAATCCAAAGCACCACGACGGAGTTCTGATTTTTACCCATTTCGCGCGTGCTGCTTGCTTGCTGCTGCTGCTGCTACTGCTGCTAAACCTGGTAGGTCCACCCTAGACACTAAAAAGGGTTATAAAACCAAGACTGGTTCCACCAGCTCGGTGACCCTAACCCTAATCAAGACTGATCATTGGGACCGAGCTGGTGGGGGAGGGAACATCAGCTATGACTGGTGAGGGACATCAAGAATGATTCACACATTGATGGCTCTTGACAATCTTGGAATCAGCTTGCAAGTGAACCCCATCACCACGAGGCCCACTTTCAAGGCTTTTTGGACTTCTGAGGGGCCAAAATGCCCCAAAATGGGCTCAAAATGGGCTCATTTCACCCGTTTGTGCACCCCAAATGATCTAGGAAGAGGTTTGGAAAAATGCATTTTTGACCCATTTTTGGTCCCAAAACAGCCCATTTTCAAGGCATTTTGGGATTTTTGGAGGACCAAAATGGGCCACCACAAGCTCAAAACGGTCCAAAAACACTTGTTTTAGTGTCACACATGGTCTAGGATCATTTTTGGGAAAAGTCATCTTTTTGCCCCTACTGGACCCTGTTGACCCATTTGGGCACCCACCTGTTTGGGCTTGAGCTTGCAGCTTGCCGCGCAGCCTAGTGGGCCTAGGTATTGGGGTCTAGGCGTCCGTTTGGGCAATTGTGAGGGATGGAAACCACAAAAAGTGGGGGGCTGCGGGTGGAGTAGGTGCCCTGAGAATCACATTTTGAGCCATGTAGCCCAAGATATGGCCTATTCTTGGTTTGTGGCTGTCGGCATTTGGAGCTTCTGGGAGCCTTTTTGGGCCGTTTCCGGGACATATCATGGGGTTAGAGGGCCACAAAGAGCTCGTTGACACGGGGAAGTCAAGCAGCACGTGAAATGTACCCACCGTTTCCCTTCGTTTGGCCGTTTTGAATGTGTTCCAGGGCTTTTTTGGCCCAAAAATGGCTGTTTTTGGCGCTAAACAGCAGTTTTTGAAACTGAGGTCCGCCACTTGCGAATCCCGTTCCCAGCCGCCACCGTTGAGTTTCTCGCTCAAACTTTGTGTGATTGTACTTCACACCCATAGGTATCATGCACCAAAATTTCAACCAAATCTGAAGCACCACGACGGAGTTCTGATTTTTTCCCATTTCGCGCGAGCTGCTTGCTTGGTGCTTGGTGCTTGCTGCTTGCTTGCTTGCTTGCTTGCTTGCTTGCTTGCTGCTAAACCTGGTAGGTCCACCCTAGACACTAAAAAGGGTTAAAAAACCAAGACTGGTTCCACCAGCTCGGTGACCCTGTCCCTAGCCCTAGCACCAATCAAGACTGAATATTGGGACCGAGCTGGTGGGGGAGGGAACATCAGCTATGACTGGTGAGGGGCATGAAGAATCATTCACACACTGATGGCTCTTGACAAAGTGAAATCGGCTTGCAAGTGAACCCCATCACCACGAGGCCCACTTTCAAGGCTTTTTGGACTTCTGAGGGGCCAAAATGCCCCAAAATGGGCTCAAAATGGGCTCATTTCACCCGTTTGTGCACCCCAAATGATCTAGGATGAGGTTTGGAAAAATGCATTTTTGACCCATTTTTGGTCCCAAAACAGCCCATTTTCAAGGCATTTTGGGATTTTTGGAGGACCAAAAGGGGCCACCACAAGCTCAAAACGGTCCAAAAACACTTGTTTTAGTGTCGCACATGGTCTAGTATCATTTTTGAGAAAAGTCATCTTTTTGCCCCTACTGGACCCTGTTGACCCATTTGGGCACCCACCTATTTGGGCTTGAGCTTGCAGCTTGCCGCGCAGCCTAGTGGGCCTAGGTATTGGGGTCTAGGCGTCCGTTTGGGCAATTGTGAGGGATGGAAACCACAAAAAGTGGGGGGTTGCAGGTGGAGTAGGTGCCCTGAGAATCACATTTTGAGCCATGTAGCCCAAGATATGGCCTATTCTTGGTTTGTGGCTGTCGGCATTTGGAGCTTCTAGGGGCCTTTTTGGGCCGTTTCCAGGACATATCATGGGGTTAGAGGGCCGCAAAGAGCTCGTTGACACGGGGAAGTCAAGCAGCACGTGAAATGTACCCACTGTTTCCCTTCGTTTGGCCGTTTTGAATGTGTTCCAGGGCTTTTTTGGCCCAAAAATGGCTGTTTTTGGCGCTAAACAGCAGTTTTTGAAACTGAGGTCCGCCACTTGCGAATCCCGTTCCCAGCCGCCACCGTTGAGTTTCTCGCTCAAACTTTGTGTGATTGTACTTCACACCCATAGGTATCATCCACCAAAATTTCACCCGAATCTGAAGCACCACGACGGAGGTCTGATTTTTCCCCATTTCGCGCGTGCTGCTTACCTACTGCTTGCTGCTTGCTGCTTGCTTGCTTGCTTGCTGCTAAACCTGGTAGGTCCACCCTAGACACTAAAAAGGGTTAAAAAACCAAGACTGGTTCCACCAGCTCGGTGACCCTAATCAAGACTGAATATTGGGACCGAGCTGGTGGGGGAGGGAACATCAGCTATGACTGGTGAGGGACATCAAAAATGATTCACACATTCATGGCTCTTGACAAAGTGAAATCAGCTTGCAAGTGAACCCCATCACCACGAGGCCCACTTTCAAGGCTTTTTGGACTTCTGAGGGGCCAAAATGCCCCAAAATGGGCTCAAAATGGGCTCATTTCACCCGTTTGTGCACCCCAAATGATCTGGGAAGAGGTTTGGAAAAATGCGTTTTTGACCCATTTTTGACCCATTTTTGGTCCCAAAACAGCCCATTTTCAAGGCATTTTGGGATTTTTGGAGGACCAAAATGGGCCACCACAAGCTCAAAACGGTCCAAAAACACTTGTTTTAGTGTCACACATGGTCTAGGATCATTTTTGGGAAAAGTCATCTTTTTGCCCCTACTGGACCCTGTTGACCCATTTGGGCACCCACCTGTTTGGGCTTGAGCTTGCAGCTTGCCGCGCAGCCTAGTGGGCCTAGGTATTGGGGTCTAGGCGTCCGTTTGGGCAATTGTGAGGGATGGAAACCACAAAAAGTGGGGGGCTGCGGGTGGAGTAGGTGCCCTGAGAATCACATTTTGAGCCATGTAGCCCAAGATATGGCCTATTCTTGGTTTGTGGCTGTCGGCATTTGGAGCTTCTAGGGGCCTTTTTGGGCCGTTTCCGGGACATATCATGGGGTTAGAGGGCCGCAAAGAGCTCGTTGACACGGGGAAGTCAAGCAGCACGTGAAATGTACCCACTGGTTCCCTTCGTTTGGCCGTTTTGAATGTGTTCCAGGGCTTTTTTGGCCCAAAAATGGCTGTTTTTGGCGCTAAACAGCAGTTTTTGAAACTGAGGTCCGCCACTTGCGAATCCCGTTCCCAGCCGCCACCGTTGGGCACCACGACGGAGGTCTGATTTTTCCCCATTTCGCGCGTGCTGCTTACCTACTGCTTGCTGCTTGCTGCTTGCTGCTTGCTGCTTGCTTGCTGCTGCTGCTAAACCTGGTAGGACCACCCTAGACACTAAAAAGGGTTACAAAACCAAGACTGGTTCCACCAGCTCGGTGACCCGAACCCTAGCCCTAGCTCTCACCCTAGGCTAGGGTTGGAGTGAGTGTTGGGGTCCAAAATGGAGAGTATTGATGTGGCAAAAGCAGCCATGAACAAAATTTGGGGGATTTTGCTCAGCCCAATCAACATGGTTGGCATGGCCAAACCAGCTTACTGCAAAGGTTAGGGTTAGGTTTATGGTGATGGTATGGTTAGAGGGAGGGCAAGGGGATGTAAGGGGAGCCTGTGCCCCCCCCCCCCCCACCACCCCAAATTGCCCTACCTGGACCCCCCGCCCCACCGACCTTCCCAACCCCCCCCACCGCTCCTCCCTGAACCCCCCTCCAATGCCCCCCCCCCCCCGCCCCAGAAGTGGGCCGAAGGCCCCCTGGAGGGGGGGAGTCGCGTACAAAAGCGAGCAGACGCCCCCCCCCCCCCTGTGAGCCCAGGCTTCCTCCGGGGTTGGGGGGGGGGGTCCAGATAGGCAGGTCATTGACCATGTCATTGAAGTGGTGTCCGGTGCCATGTTCTTTATGTGACTTGCTTTGTTTTGTCAAGGGTGTTGCGGAGGAGAAAGAGTGCAGTTTTGTGGTGTCAGTAGGACCAGCCTTCACCATTGTAGCCCCGTGGCGGAGGAGAGGGGGGGGGGGGCTGTATAAGTACCGACTGAACCATCGGGAGGGCGCCAAAGGAGCCCAAAAGACGGGAAACATGGGAGCCGGAAGTCAAGGGCAGCAAAGAGCCCGCGGGAGGAGGGCCACGCGGTGTGGCGTCCGTCACCACAAGTGAAATGGGGCTGCAAGAGCGGCAGAGCCCACGAGTGCACGGCACAGACGTGTGGGTGCCCACTCCATCAACCCGGGGAACACCCCCTGTGCCTCCCCTATGCCTCCGAAAAAGAAAGACCCGGTCAACGGACAGCGGACGGTGCCAGCCCCACCGACGGTGGTCAGTGCTCAACCGACCAAGTTTGGTCGACAACCGCCAGCAGTTGGCACGGACCGCGCGGTGGTTTGGAATGTGACTGCCTGACTGCCGGCCTGGGGCCTGTATGCTGCTTCTGTACAAAAAGAACGGTTGTCAGTGTCTCTAGTGGTCAACCTGGTGCGCGAATCGCAGGAATGCACGTTTACTGGCCTGTGGACAATAGCCCCTAGCCCCCGCCCAAGCCCTCCACGTCGAGATGAGTGTCCTGGCCAGCGGGATAGCGTTGCAATTGGGTGGAGGGCTGGTGTTCAGGGAGGACAGCGGTCCGTGGGGATGGTGCTTCGAAAGCATAGTGCTCCCAAGGCATAGTGTTGAGCAGGCGTCGTGTTCGGGGGGCCTGGCATTCACATATGAACCACCGTGAACACGTGTCCACAAGGGTCAACGCCTGTTCATAAGGGCCAATGGCTGTTCACAATTGTAAACAAGTTTCAACGAAAGTCCAAAAGAGTTGACAAGTATTGACAAGTATCAGCAAGTGTCAGCACGTGCCCAAAGGTCTCCACAAGTGTCTACAAGTGTCGACGGGCACATAATGCTCAGCGAGCGGAGTGGTTTAGGGGTATCGGGACCCCACAGCGTTCTGCGGGCTCATTTTCATAGGGCATTGTCGCCAGGGGCATAGTGTTCATAGGGCATAGTGTCTGGGGACATAGTGTGAGCTCTACACCTCCTTCCATTTTTGCAGCCCCTCCCTCTGCATATTCCCCAATAGGTGCCCTTTCCCGGGCACACAGGGCCTCTGGGAAGGTGTCCCTCCCCATCAGAACATGATTCCTCCTGACCACTATCCCTGCGTATACCATGCCCCCAAACGCTACGCCCCCTGAACTCTACTCTCGCCCTATTCACATACCTCTGCTTTGTGTACACGTGCGCGTTGGATCTCAGGGTGGCGGTCAGTGAGGCCAATGAGCCCTCCATGACTCTGACGTATTTCGGCGTTGTCAAGCAGAACACCGGGGAGAATTGGGAGGGCGTGCAGCTGGCGCTGTCCACGTCGTCCCCAGCGACAGGGGGTACACCGCCTCTGCCCCCAACACAGACGGTTTCGTTTAAGCCCGCAGATGTGCCGCGCCTTTTTGCGAGGGGTGCTTCGAGGCGAAGTGACTCCAATATGATGATCCCGATGCAGGCGAGAATGCCCCCGAGGCAGGCAATGATGGCAGAGATATGCGAGTCAGATGATGAGGTGCTATCCACCTGCGCGCCGGAAGGCACGATGCCCTGGACGACGATGGACACTACAGAGGTCTTGATGCAGTGCATGTGAATGCAACGGGGTTTGCGTCTCAAGCGGGGATCTCGTGAGGTCGAGCCCGAGCCGTTGGGGGATGGACCAACAAGGCATGCGGCGCCTGTTACCGGCAGCATGCAGGAGGGAGGGCCAGAGTTTCGTGCTTGCTCCAGGCCGGTTTGCACGACTCAAAAACAGCTCAACTGCGCATACACAACGAGGCATGATTTTCAAGAAGGTGGACTGGTCAATAGTTCCAGTACCATGCGCTTGTTGTTGTGGAGGAAGACCTCCATATTTTGGACAGCTGATTTGCGGCCGGGCGCTAAGCTGGGTCCATTGGCACAGCCCCCTCCATTTTGAAAGTCAGTTGCCCAGAAAGGCGCCAAAGCTGGAAAAACTTCTGGAGAACGCGGCCTGCGCCCCCCGGCCCAAAGTTTCACCCCGACTTATATGCCTCAAAATGATTTGCGCAACGTGGCGATCATTTTGAGGTAGAAATCTCTCCTCTCCCGCCAGCCGCCTCCCCACCCCCACCCCAGCTTGCTTTTCGACTTGTGGGCACAAAAGATTTGTTTCCGATGGTCCAATCCCATTTGCGCTTTGAATTGCATTAAGACGCTTAGAGGCACTGCTGTTTGAGCACCATGACATAGTTTCTCATCTGTAGACAAGCACCTGTGAAGAATATATCCAGTTCAAACACTGAGCATTCCCCGGCACACAGCACATTGCTTGGCAAAGAACTCCTCGGCATCCTCACACTGCCCAAGCACATACCAGGGCACCTTCAGCCCCTCACAGTGCACACCAAACTGGCACTGGGCTGGTGAAGATCTAGCTGGTGCGAAGACATAACAGCAGGCCTCGAGCCCCATCCACAGCCCAACATGCCAGTCCAAAGCTTGGTCCAAGTGGATGCAGTGTATCTTCTGAGTGTCAACTGGTTGGTAAAGGGTCTCTGGATGAGGGTGTGTGGGTCTAAGTTTTCCCAACCACGCTTGGCATGTTGAGCCAGAGCCATAGCCTCTCTTTTGTAGAGAGCAATGGTGTCGACAGATCAATGTGCACCCCTCCCTCAGTACCGCATTTTGGACAATTACTCCAAGTGGCTGTTGAATGGTGGTTTTTCCCTTTTGTTGCTGGTTTTAGTGTTTCTGTGTTGCAAGAGAATTGTTCCCAGCCTGCGGTGCACCCTGCCAGTCTCAGCAGTTCCATCCCGCTCCCACCCCCACAACCCTCACAACCAGCCCTGGGGCCGGGGGGGTAGGTTGGTGGGTGGGGGGCGGGCGGCATTGGCTGGGAGGGGGGCTGGCTGGCTGGGGATCAAGCCGTGTCGATGCACAGCTCAGCCACCCAACAGTGAATGTGGCTGCCCAGGGAGGACGCCCCCATTTGACAATTGGTTGCCTTGCTGACACAAGGAGGGGGTGCCAAAGGCACAAAAAGGCGGTCTTTGCCGATATTCTGGGAGGGGGATTTTTTTATACAAGTCTTTACACTTCGACGTATACATCTCATCGTGTTTCATGCCATGTGGCGATCGCTTTGACGTATCCCTCCACACTCAGCACGTCGTCGCCCTCTCACGCTTCTTTGAGGGAGGGGAAGGGGCCCTTTTGCCATGAAAGATGCCTGGCTGGGGCACATGCCACTGTTTTATGGTGGCTTCTCCAGAACTGACTAGGGGGCCATATACATTTTAACACAGATACCAGTCACCCCCATAATCTCCCTCAACCCCCTGTACCCCCCCCCCCCCCCCTGTACCTCTCCCGCTCCCAATGACTCCCCTAGCCTCTCTGGACCCTGGACCCTCAAAGATCCCCCAAGCCTCCTCACCCGTTTGATAGTCGAGAGGGTGTCACAGCGGGACTAGGTCCAGCCACCACCACGGTGCTGCTGATGCCTGCTCTCCCAATCAGATCAAAAATGGCGCTGGGGGCTCCGCCACCTTCACAATCCAACGCCGATCCACTATCGACTCTGACAACAAGGAGCACAAAGTGACCGTGACCATCATCCAGTTGACGCCAAAACTGCGCTATTTCTGCACCCCAGCTCTGGAGGAGAGGGCGTACCTGCAAGCCAATGCCATCAACACCTCCGAGTTTCCACTGCTGGAGTCGCATCGCGTGGCCATCTTCTTTGACGGCTCCTTCGTCACAACCACCCATCTGAAACACACTTCTCCGGGCGAGAGCATCAATGTGTTTTTGGGGGTAAGCCCTTCAATGTGACCCAATTGCACTTTAACACTTGATCTGTTTCGGTCCGCAAATTATGGGACTAGCTCAGGGTTATTCAGTGGAGGGACGTGAGTCGCAGCCCTCCAGGCATCGTGGGGTGCTCCCGCAAGACAGTCCGTCTTTTCCCCAAATTTCATCGGATGCAGCGCCCATCCAGTCCTGCGATCTGTCTGTTAGGTACTCATACACCCGCCGGTCATGGTCGGATTTGGGCGCTGTCGGAGGGATTCCATTTTACCGCACCTCTGTTGGTATAGGGCGTCGCCCAATTTGAGGATGTGGCGCTTGATCGTGGTACACTAGAATTTGGCCCCATCCGTGGTACACAGGGCGGCCTGCAGCAAGGAGTCAGCATCGTGAGGGGTGAGGCCGCAAAGGAAATCTATGGCCCAAGATACGCCTTTGCACGCCCCCAGCCAAATGGCTCTGTCCCTTGGTTGGGGGTGTGGCTAGGGACGTTTGGCTTCTTACAGCTTTGTGCAGGCCAGGTCCTAGCTCGGATAGAAGAGGTGCATGTGGTGCTGGTCTTTTGCATCGCCTCCATAGAGGATGCACCAGTGGGCTTGGTGAGTTGTCCTCTTTTCCTTGTTCCTATGGCGACCCAAGACCTGCATGGTGGCTGCCTTGGTGTTGTGTTTTATTTCCGCTTGGCCATGGATGGAGCACATGTTAAGTACTATGAGGGAGTACTATGAGGGAGTACTATGAGGGAGTACTATGAGGGGAGGGGGTACTATGAGGGGGTACTATGAGGGAGTACTATGAGGGGAGGGGGTACTATGAGGGGGTACTATGAAGGAGTGCTATGAGCAAGTACTATGAGGGAGTACTGTGAGGGAAGGGAGTACTATGAGGGGGTACTATGAGGGAAGGGAGTACTATGAGGGAGTACTATGACGGGAGGGAGTACTATGAGGGAGTATTGTGAGGGGGCATCCTTAGTGGGATACCACAAGCCGCAACCCTACCCAAGGGGTTGTGCCCTCTGCACGCAGCCGCCCGGGCAGCCATGGCTTCTTGATGAAGACGCATGAGCATCCAAGCCCATACTTTCTAGAACAGAGCCAACAATGGCGGTTGTCCAGAGGGGTTCGGGAGAAGTAGAGACTGTGAATGCATGCCACCACCCTTATGTGCAAAGGCATCGGAGGTGAACAGCCCCCATCCCGCCAGTATCCAGCCGTTCTTGGAGGGCCCATCCAAAGGACCATGGATCCGCATGCCAGTGCACTTCCGGCGAGTCCAGCGTGGGATTTGCTAGCATCTGCACGCTATGGATCGTGTCCTTGGTGTGGTGGAGCAGGCCCTAGTGGTCTTCTAGGACTAAGGGTTCCTCGTCAACCTAGGTCATGCCCTACACACGACAAGACTGAACACCTCCTAGGGCCCAATCCATGTAGTGGACAAACGGGGCATGCTACAGAGATTTCCATTCTTTGGTGTAGACCAGGGAGGTCGTAGGAGGCATGCAGCCTTTGCTCTTCAAGGTGCGTAGACGGTCGAATAGGGTGAAGAGTAGGGGGGCAGGGCATGGAAGGTGGGTGTCCTAGGCTGACCGCTCCTTACCCAGCCTGACCCACAGTAGGTACTCGTGGCCTTGGGCGTCCATTTTCAGGGGTTGTGTGTCCCTTTGGTGACGTTTGGGGTGGATGAGAAGAGCCTCTTAAGAGCTGGCTTAGGCCGGCGTAAGCAGAGTTGCTTGTCCACTTATGCGACTCTGCCTCGCTCAGGACACATGCTAGCCGAGGCTGCTATATGGATCCATCTGGCCAGGCATGCTGCCAAACCGCCCTTGTCAAGGGTTTTTGGGAGGGGGGCATCTGATCTGGGGCCTGCAGATGGGGTGCAGTTTGGTAGGATTAAAGTTGTAGCGTGCTGTGCTGGTGGAAATAAACACAATGTCTCAGCAAGGGCTGCCCAGGGCTATTGTCCTAGGCTAGGTGTGTGTGCCCAAACTGCCCAGTGCGCACTGATCCCAACACCATGCACACATCACAGCAGGGCCAAGAGTCCCCAGACATGCAAGATAGCACAAGGAAGGGGAGCATGATGGCCGTACACACACCTCCTAGGTTATGCATGTCACCGGCCACGTCTTGCACCTCCCCTGGAACATGGGGGCCACAATAGTGTGTGAGCTTGGCGTACGTTGCAACGGTGCCATGGGTACACTAGGTCTGTATGTTGGGCGCCGCCAAGCCATCTTTGAGCGGCCATGCCGCCTCGGAGAATAGTGTGGAAGGTTTTCCGCAAAGGTCACTGTGGAGCACGCAGATGAACTTCACCTTGGCTCTGCCACTCCCCAGGTTGTGTGTTAGCGTAATGGGCAGCATACCCTAGTCACACCCGCACCCCAGCTGTGAGGTACATGCCCCTGGGCAGCAATGGGGATACGCACAGCCACACAAAATTCACAGTCGCCACGCACAGCCACGTACAAACAATTGCGCACAGTGCCACACATGGCCACACACAAACACTTACAGCCACATACCCAGGAGGGGGAGGAGAAGGCACTATTTGATGGAAAGTTTTTGGCACAACACAACTGTGCCAGGTTATGCCATGTTCGCAGCCATTTTTCTCGCTGTATTTTGCTTGTTGAGCCACAATCTGGGAATTTTGTACCAAATTTTCCAGTCGTATTTCAGAACTGGTCGCAGATTTTCCCACAACACCAAATTTTGCCATTCCAAATTTTGCACGCACCCCCCCCCTCCCCATAGCGCTATGCACAACCACACACAGCTCAGCATAGCCCAACACAGGCAGCCATATCCACACTCGTCCACACAACGCTTCATGCCGCCACACACAGCCACACAGCCACACAGACAGGCATGCATAGTGCCACACCACCACACACCGCCACAGCCACAGAGCGCCACGCACAGCCATATACAGCCACACATAGCCACAGACAGCTGGCTATAGACACACACAGCCACACACCAAGCACAGCCATGTACAGCCACACAGAGCTATGTGCAGTCAAGTGTAGGCACACACACGCATCACACACAGGCATATGCACCTGCCGCTTTGGTTGTAGTACTGTACATCCGATGCGACATTGTGCTGTGCACTCGATGCTCTGCTCTGGCCTTCGCTGTGCGGCTGTACAATGCTCTTCAGGGCACAGGAAGTTCTGATCTTTGAGTGGGTAGGGGTTGCAGGACAGTGGGAGAAAATTGCAGCCAGAGGGGCAAGACTGGGTCTGCTGGCCGGTTTGCCAATGAAGCCCATCCATATCCCTGAGCCATGTCCTGCTGACTACAAATTACAAAACGGAATCCGCAGCGGGTACATGACCGCTGGGGTGTGGTAAACCGCAATGGAGGGGCGGGTCCCGACGGCTACCGTAACAGCGTGCAGAGAGATGGGATTTTTTCTTTCGAGAAAAATGCAGAGAGGCCGAATAAATTTGCATTTCTTGCAGGCAGCCCCCGCCAGTGCTCCTGCCCTGAATTTGTGTTTTGAAGACGGGCGGCTGGCCCGCAAAGAGATTGTGCAATCGCCCTCACCCTCCCGGCCCATGTGTAGGCACACAGCGCACCCCCTGTGCACAGCGATAGTGTACCAGCAGTGTCATGCCGGGGTTGTAACGAGTAATGACAGCGCCTGATTGCCGTTCCCCTTTAGCTGGCGCTTATTGAGGTTTACTCGTCACGTAGTCCAGCGCTTTTCGATGGATTACATGAATCACAGCCCTAATCTCATGCCCCCCGTAAACCCATGCCCGCCCATCCCTGTCCGTGCCACTGGGTTCAGGTGGATAGCAATGTTAAGATCACGCATCGGTTGATCAGTTCCAAGTCCCAAACGGGGCGCGAGGCCCGCCTGTTTCATGGCAAAAAGATGTCCGGCATGGTGTATGAATACGCCACTCAGGTATGCTTGCAGCCTGACACAGCATGTGTCCCCCATACTGCACACGGTTTGGAAGACGAGGTCTCCGTGTGCAGTCTTCGGCCCTCCTTTTTTACGACCCGGTGCTGTGCATCCGGTTCCTGCTTTTGTACTATTCCCGACCTACTTACCCCGTTTTGCGCAAACAATGCTCTGTCCAGACAACTGCTGGGCGTTGTTTGTACTTATTTTGGGAAGTGGGTGTGTAGTGTTTCTATAGCCACCAGAAGCGCAAGTTCTGTGGGCCATGTTTGTCCGTGACGCGACAAGTTTTGGGACATGCAAGCGACACCCTTGAAACTTGGCTTCCCGTTAGATTCCAGATACAGTCCGTTATACTGCGTGCTGCTTTGCAGTCCGTTGCATTTCCCTCATATTTCAATAACATTTTCCCTCACATTCCCGTTGCATTTCATGGCAATCCTGGTACAATCTCTGGCTCGACTCGTTTTATTGGGTTCAGGTTGTCTGCGGCATTCGACCGTGCCTTCATACCTCTCCTCCCCGCAGATCTACAACACCAAGCCCAGCAGTGTTGACATCACGGTCGTCTGCTTGCTACCCCGTGCCTCTGACGACAAGATCGATGTTCAGTTGATTCAACCTCCAAAGGAATCTCTTTTCAAAGGCACCACAGACGCGGTCTCAGAGCTGGGCAACAGCGCCACGGGGGAGGGGCAGCTGGCGAGTGGCAGTGTGATGCAGAACAAGATCACCAACAACATTGTTTTCAGTCGCACGTTGAAGGCGCAGGAGAAGGTCAACCTCCCATTCTCCTACTCGATGCAGTGGCCACCGGAGGCCGGCAACGAGGTGCAGATCTGTTGAAGGTGCCACCATTGATTTGACGGTGTCATGTAAGATCGGCGCGGGCCTCAGCTTCTGCATGTACTCGGTTTGTATGACGGATTCCGTTGGGCACTGCATAGCTTGTGTGCTTCCCGGATGCACACAGTGTTGGACACGGGCAACGGCCACTGGCGTCCCTAGACGCCGTTGGATGGTCATGAGGAGGAGCTGAGTCCTACTGAGTTCCGCAGCGGGTATTCCTGAGTGGCAGATGATACGGGGCCGAGTTATAACGATTCCTTTCCCGCGTTCTGGATACCCTTGACATTCCGCGGGCGTGACTGGAGGCACTTTATCTTTTTGAAGACATAAGAGTGTGGTGGGTTTAACAGGGCTACAGAGGCACAGCACTGTAAATACATTGCCCTCTGATCTGCTCAGCCATCAGCGGCATGCCCACGCTTTGCCGCAAGAGGGAGCATTTCGACCAAAGGTGCATTGCCCCTCCCCGTCACCCTTTGCTAACTTGACTTGAAAAGTGCATTGCACATATCTCTCGGGGACATTCATAACCTGCCAACTTTCTGGGTTTTGGCACTTTTCGGCACTTTCTACAACTTTTGCTTTTGTGTGCAAACATGTCGTCACCTGGGGGGGGGTATGTGTATACTTTTTGAAATGTGCAAGAAAACGCCGTTTCAGAAATGTATGGGTTTGGGGGGGAGGGCTTGACATTTTTCAGGGCAGCACAACACATAGGACGGTGCACACAAACACGGCACTGCACCGTTTATCCATTTTTATTCAGAATCACTGTCACTGTCAGCATTGCTTTTTTCAGGCAGGGCGGTGACCCCATTAGGGCAGACATCCCCCTGTTTGTGGACAGGGACATATTTCTTCAATTTTTGCCAATCCTGCAACCTCCGTGCTTTCACTGGCACCCAACCCTCGTTAAGGGGCATGGCCCACAGGCCATCGGTTGTGAGGTTCACGTTTCGTTGTTTGATCAACCCCACCTTGCGCCAGGGAATCGCCTCACTGTATCCTGATTTCAGCCATACATAACCAGGATGGGGCTGCAGATTCACTGGGTCAGGTGTGCTGCCAAAATCCAGCCATTTAACTTTATCGTCTCGGATCAACACAGGTTGCTGTTGATGGTCTGTGTGGCTGGCTGACGACATGGCAGCTGCCTGTTAACAAAAAGAGGCAGCAAGCAACGCATGCACCGTCCGAAACGGACGAAAATCTCAGACATGTCGTCAGTCCAGCAAGCAGACCTGGGGTGTTCCAAATAGCCCTTTTCAAGGGCTTTCCGGATATACCCCACATACCCCTACCTCCGGAACACTCAGTTGGCAGAAATGAGGCAACAAGGTCGCCAACCCGCGAAAACCCAGAAAGTTGGCAGGAACGGCGTCGTCCCCGAGAGATATGTTTGCTGGATCTCCCGTTCAAAATACAGGAGGTTGTCATACAAATCGATTGTCGATATGTGTGTGAGGACCAATTTGCCGCAACCCTTCGTTCCACCGGGTATGCGCACAGACAGCACTCTGATATGGACACCAAAGGTCTGGTTGCGGAGTACGGCCGTGCCGGGCGGGATTTTGGCCGGCTTCACCTCTGTACCAAATGGGGGTTTGCAGGGTCCCAGATTTCCCCCGTTGTGTTGTTTTTGGTCCCCGTTTGGAGCACCTCCTGGCTCTTGCAAGACAGGCTGATCTGGGACAAACACAGCAACTTTGGGGCAATCATGCGTCGACGGTGTCCTTGTTGTTAACGAGGAAACCCCTGCGTTGGTTCCTGTCACAACCAGATCATGTGTTTGGGATTCACGTGATTATTCTTCAAGACCACACGTGATTGTGCTTCGAGACCACACGATTCGCGTTGCTGCTCTTGCTGCTGCTGTCCAGAGGACCATGATTGGTGGTACGTGTAGATTTGCGGCGGATAGCGCATACACAAGAGTGCTGGTTGCCTGTCAAATGTGTGCCCACCGCAGTGGGAGGGACAGGATGCGACATGTTCTAGAAGGGGAGTATTAGCACGCCGGGCACGCGCCGGGCATCTTTTTTTCCCCATTCCCCACCCGTGCCTGTTTTTGCCCCACCCTCACCAAACAATCTGCCCCCAAGAACACAGGGGTGATGTAGCCACTTCTGAATTTGTCCCCTTCTACTGGGGACCCCCGAGAAGGCAGGGGTTATGTAGCCCATCCGCCCATCTTGGTGCCGGCAGGTGTCACTACTGAGTGACAAAGGAAGCCGAAGTGTGTACGCTTCTGGGGACAAGTATTAAGGAAGTACTTTCGGGGAACCCAAGGCCGTTCTGACCTATGCTTCAGTGGTTTCAGCTCAGAATGTCCTGAATAAATAATATCATTCCCACAAGTGTGGGTGTCAATACATTCACAACAATAGTGCTCCTTAAACTCACCACAAACTGTGATGGTGGAGCGCTTGTGACAACACAACGCACACACTTCTGCCTCCTCTCCCCATCTTGCGTGGCAGCTGAGTTGCTCTTGTCCGTCCAAAGGTGAGGTGGAACATGGTTCCATGGTCCATAGAGGTGGCGGACCTGCCTCCGGATGCAAAACTGAGAAAAATGCAATAAAATACAGACTGAGTGGTGCAAATCATCAGGGCTGCCACGCCAAATGTTCCTAACCAAGCCCCAATGCCACAAGCGAGCAAATTACATGACAAAGCTACCACAATAGGTTAACCACAATTGGCCTGGTTCCCTCAATAGCACCGGAACGTTGAATTGAAGACAAAGGATGGTTAGGTTCCCCGTAGGTGATATTTTGTGTTATTGAATTCTCAGATTTTGGCTTATGCAACGTGCTTTGCAGGGAAGGTTTGCGGTCTAGTGTGGTCTACTTGGGGGACTTCTATAGGTCAGAGTAAAATTGGGGCTGGAGCTAGGATACTTAATCCAAAGGTAGCATGCCGGGCACGCGCCAGGCAGACATCCCCGCGAAGACGTGCATGCCGATATGTGAAATCTTGTGTGCATGCCTCTCTGCAAACAATGGGAAAGGAAATGAGAAGGTTGAAAGGTTGTGGGAGGGTGGCAAGGCATCCGTCCTGTCAAATCCTCTAATACCAAAACAACGTGTGCTAATTGGGATTGCTTGCAGTGGAAATTTTCCACCACAATACCGGAAGTATTGGTGAGTAGTAAGTGTGCGTTTGGAGAACTACTGCATCTTATATTCGGCATCTTTTCGTACCCTCAAAGTTGCCAAGGATGCAACCAACCACGACCTACCTGTCCCGACCCCAAGCACATCCTCCTCTCAAGACTTTGAATGGACGCAATGTTGGCTTCGAAATCAGCATAGGGCAATGCCTCCATGGCTACAGTTTGGCTTGGAAGTGTAGAGTTTGCTTTAGTGACCATCTCATGGCCCACCCAAGAGTAGGAGATTGCTCTTTTTGGGCTCTCTTGATCGACAGTGAAGCCTCAGCGTAGGATATGATGGCCCGCACTTCCTCTTGTGCGGCCTTTGCAAAAGATACCTCAGCATAGGTATTGTGACCCACCGTTGTTTCCGTCGACAATAATGCCTCCTTGCGAGCCTCTCTCATAGCATGGCGCCGACTCCTGCTGGGTTTACCTGAGATTGCCAGGTTAGGATTGGGAAAAGGCCTTCGATTCCACCTCAGATTTGGCGCCCGGCTGCCTTCTCATCAGGCAACTTGGCCTCATTGTTCATCGAGGCAAACTCTATTTCTAGAGCTGCCTGGATCGGTTTCCAATGTGGAATACTCGCGGTAAAAAAAAAGGGTGACAATGGGCTTTTGGGCTGCTTCCACATGGGCCCTCTCGTTGGCACTACCAACAGCACAGACGAATAAAGGTGAGTTGCCATTTGGGGCCCTCTCTTCTTTTATTGGATAATTCCCTTGATGATGTCCTCATAGATGAACGGGGTCTCGGCAATACTGGCCAGATTGTATAGCAGCAGAGAAGGAGTTCCATGATGCCTTGACCAACTACTGAATGGTCACTGCTAGATCCCTCACGTCATAGTTAGAGTCTAGGTACATTCTTAGTGCCATTACATCTTTGCAAAGCACATCGTTCCGAGCGATGATAATTTCCCCTGAGGTGCTGATGAGGTACTCAACCAATTGGAATTGAGGGAGGGAATTAGCACTTAGGTACTGACCAAAATATGTCTCCCCTGATGACAACACAGCATTGTGAAGCTCCTTCAGCATGCGAATGTCTCCAAGCATACGTCCCAATTCTCTCAGCACCGTAGGCATCCTCTTAGAGATGGTCAACTAGGTGTTCTCGTTGTAGTTATAAGGGCGGTACGGATTGATAGGACCCCGTGTTGGTAGCAGCACCCACATAATTGTAGTAACTTGCTCGGGATGCCCCTTTGTAGGGTCTTTTGATATGAATGGCGGCCACCAATGCAGCCTCGACAGCCTTTATCGGCTCCCCAAAGGCCTTCTTCACTGCCTAGACTGCCACATCAAAGTTGACACCGTAGACATTAGGAGTCACCTCAGCAAAAGCTGATAGTGGTTGCTTTTCTAGGATTCGTTTCGACCAGCTATTACAACATTGTTGTTGCTATTGGGGAGTTGCTCGAGTGGAGGGAGCCTAAGGCTTGAACCACCTCATCTTGACCAGAGTTCGTATCAAGACCGATCAAAACAGCAAAGCAACGCCAAGAAGGGGGAGGGTGAAGTGGTCATTATCCACAATATCTACTGCAACATTAGCTATCATGGAGGCATCAACAAAGTCCCCGTATCTCCGGAGGGCTGGGGGAGGGGCCCTCAAAAATGTGTTCTTGACGATGCAGGAAGGATCATTTGGTCCCCTCCACACCAAAAACGAACTGAAATCCGATGTACAGCAAGTAGCGGACATGCTGTGCAGCATACCATCGGCCATCCGTAGCCAAATGGAGGATTTCCTTAAAAAAAAACGCAAGTGTGTTACATACACTGAGGGTATTGACCGGGTTATTTTTCCACTTTTATGGATCTCCCCACCCAAGCCCTCTCTGCGCACATTATGGCCCCAAGTCCGGCAGCCCAAGACACCCTGACAGGCCCGCTACCATCTCACGTTGATGGAAGCACTTCAGGTCACGTCAAGACTGGTGACAGACACACACGCAACGCAACCCAACCAGCCCCACACCCACCCACATGGGGGGGGGGGGGTTGGGGGCGGGGCGGGGGGGTATATGGTGACAACCATCAAGCACCTCGAGGCCGTTGGTCGGGTCAAGGCCCGTTGGGCCCCAGCCAGACTCTACTTCCTGCTCCTTCCGCAGTTTGCATGTGGCGGCTTGGGGACGCGGCGGCTATTACCTGGGCGGACATCAGCAAACCGGGCTAGGTATCCTTCTATGACTGCAAAGTCAATCGAGTCCAGGTGGCGTACGAGTTGTCCCCGTTCATGGAATCATGGAGAGGTTACATACTATCACACAGGAGGCCAGGCACTCCTTGGGATGCGGCGGTGGTCCCGGGCGGCACAGCGGAGCTCCAAAAGTCCCTCCAGGCCTTGCTCAAGTATGAGGATCTACCACCGATGGCGTGGCATTCGTGGAGAAAGCTTGGCACGGCACTGTGGATCCTCCTTGGGAGGATAGTCTTAGGCCTCCAATGTTGGGGTAAGTGGAGAAGCAAACAGCACCCACGCCGGTACTCGGCGGTACCAAGGGTGTGGACATTACCAGCAAAGATCCATTTGCCCAGCCAGCCTCTCACCGGTACGAGATGTGGAGTGGATATTGGTTGCCCCAGCAGACTTATGGCCCAAGGAATCATTCTAGGACTAGGCAAAAGGCCCCGGCCAAGTTGCCACCAGCGTTTGAACCACAGTCCTTCCTGACTGAGGATTCATTGAATTCATTGAAATTTCAACCGACGAGCCTCAATTCACGCGGCCCCAAGCAGACGCGCTAGAGGAACCCGAGCCTCCTGTCCAAGGGACTCACGGGTCGATGGGCACGCCGGAACAAGACGGCGAGGACGTTGGTGTCCAGGCCCGAGGTGACCCAATTCCCCAGTTGTCTCCGGCCGCAAATGCTGGGGTTCGTGCGGGAGGGACTACCATTGTGGATGTTGGTGGTGATTGTGCACGTGGTGTTGCGACTTAGAAAGATGTTGTCGTTGGTTGTGATCTTGACGATCAGCCGGGTGTTGTCCGCCGCCTTGCCACAAAAAGTTTGTTTCAGGAAATGGTATCTATTGGAAGGAGCCCCACACTATGGTCATGACCTCGGCCCGCCTACAAAGTTAGGTCGCTTCGCCGCCTAGCAATTGTGCCAATGTGCCACGCTGCAGCACGAGATCTACAAGAAGTGCAACGTGCCACTGAAGGAGCATCTAGCGAAAGTGGCGTCGGTGGCAGCAGCCAAGCTCTAGATTGGCCGGTGGACTGTATTTTCCTTACTCAAGGACCTGACAATGATGTCCATCAGTAGGCAAGGAGTCACCAGAGAGGGACGAGATGGGGTCAGTGCCTTGTTTACTTCATTCTCTAGGGGAAGAGCCAGACCTGCTCACAGATGTGTCGTCCATAGAGACAAGGTCATCAACGGACATCAGCCCAACGGAAGGGGATTCTAGTCCCGCGAAGGACACCTTGTCGGTGGAGACGGCGGGGAATGAACTTGGGGCGGCAAGGGACATCCCGATTCCCCGAGTTTGCGGGAAAACCTGGTGCCAACCAACCTAGACTGGGCGCTGGACAAGAGCGATGAGCAACCAAGTTCCAAAGACCCGTCTCTGCGGGCGTTGGCGGAGCGTTTGGTGCAAGATGGCCTCCTGCTACGAGCGGATGGGCGAAAACCCAATGCACGAGCATGGGTCCAGCCTAAGTCCAGTGAAAAGTGCAACCTGATTGATTTGATTTTCACAAAATTAGACATTTTTAATATGTTCTGGTCATGCCGTATGCCGGAAGAGTACCAGCAGTCGGTGCGCATTGGGGTGGCAGAGAGGGTTTACTCCTTTCCCTCCCTGCCTTTTGGGTGCCTTGGATCCGTACACAGCAGGCGGCGGAACTGGCGGGAGCGGTACAGCAAGTGAGGTGGGCGGTGTACTAGCGGAGACCGGTGGTGGCGATTTGCATGGCTATTTCGGCGGCGGTTTATTCAGTTTTACATGGCCGAGCAAAGGCGGGGCTCTTGGCGCAAAACCGGCTCTTAAGGCAGCTCCAGCATATTTTGCGATGGTCAAGGATCCATGACATGTAATCTATTATTGGATCCCGGGTCCTTATAGTGCAGTAGATGCCCCGTCCAGGTGGTGGCGTTCCAAGGAGTCCAAGACTGCAATTTGGAGGGATGGCACATTCACGGAGCAGTGTTGTCTTCACCGTTTGCCCCGCTGTACAAGGTGTGCAAGGAGTGGTGTGTAGAGCCTAAGCCTCCTCCCCCCAACCGCCCCCCCCTCACCAGTGGTGCTCTGCCCTACCCTCCAGCCAGAACTTCTTCGTTGTTGCCCCCGTCTCAGGGGACACAGCGGTGCCTTGAGCATGCGAGGGGTGAGCCAACACTCCCCTTGTTTGGCGGGGGGGGGGGGGGCGCCAACAACGTTATTGTTTTGGCGGCACTGCTGCAATGTGGCAGGAGCACGCACGGCGCAATACATGCAATGGAAGGCAGTGGATTGTATTGACGAATTGCATTTGTTGCCTAATGCCTGCTCCGTTCCTCTTCGCGTAGCGAAATTGATGTCAGCAAGTGGAGCGAGCTAATAACGGTTTCGCTCATATCAGAGTGAGCATTGTCTCCTTCTCTGTGTCTTTGAGTTTTCCTGTCCCTAGGATCCCCCACCCACCCATCCATCTCATGTCTATCAGAAGCAGCTTGCATTGGCTGTACTTACAGTCGCATAGTAATGGAAGGCAGCGGACTGTGCTGACGAATTGCATTTGTTGCCTAGTGCCTGCTCCGTTCCTCTTTGCGTAGCGAACCCCCCCCCCCCAAAATGGGGGTATGCCATGAGTGGGTAGGTGGTTTGTGTCTTGTCAGGCCAGTTCAATTGGATGTCTAGAACCATAAGCCAAACAATTGCTGAAACAAAGCGGATTTAGAACATAGGTCAATGGTTGTGCACTGTGCCACTATGGCCCATGAATGCCATGTAGTGCACATGAAATTGGAACCAAAGCACTGGGACATATGGGGAAGCGATGGTCTGTACATGTGGAAACGCAGACCTAATGTCAAGATCAAAACAAATCAATCTTCAGACTCTGCATGCACTCAGGCCCCTCTACCCACACCCAAAGCCAGCAGTGTATCCGGGCATATTTCGGGGGGGGGGGGGGCGCTCAACAGGGGTCCCTCCAACAGAAGTGACCTGAAACATTGAGCTCCTGCATGTACCCCTTTTGGCGTCCTCTGCTGCCAGTCCACAACCCACAACCTCCTTTCTGTACAGGCCGATGCCATTTTTGTCTGAAGCCCTGCACTTCCCATGCCAAGCCCCATCGATGCCTTACAGGCGCACTGCAGTTACAGTTGGGGCTATGGCTGCTCTCTGGGCCACCGTGTCTCTTTGTCCTGTGGCCCTTGCCCTCTTTACATTGGGTGCCACACACAGGCACCCAGCTCACGCCAACCTCGCAGCTGTTCGATTGCAGAGGAACCCCCAGCCCTACACCCTTACACCAGCCCGAGTGGGCCCAGCCTCCCATGCACAAGCCACGCTAGCAACACCTCCTGGCCGCAGCCGACCTGCGCCCGTGCGTAACAACAGCCCTCATGGCGTGCACAAGGGCAAGCAAGAGCCCTTGACCCCTCGCACCGATGCACCGTGGCAGGGGCACAGTCAGGGGCGGTGGGGACAGTGGGCGATGCCTGCAGGTGTGGTGGTGGCTGCGATGGTTGGGCTGTACCGAGTTTGCGCCGCTGGCAAACCATGTCACGGGGCTGCCAGTGTGGAATTGGTCAGTGTGACGCCAGATGTGACGCCGATGGTGATGGCAGCATCCACAGGTAGTATTGCACGGTGCCGGAGGACTGGATTTCGGTCGCATAGGAGTGCGGTGCCCGGGGTCTTCTTGGCAAGGCAAGCAAGGCCTACCATCTCATACACACCTCCATAAATCTACAACCTTGTGATATGCATGTTGGTAGTATGACATGCAGCCCATTGGTGGTGAGTGGTGTGCAGACCCCCTCCCTTCCCCTCTACGCACTGCCATGTGCCGCCCCATCTCCTGCATGTCTGCTCCCTCTGCCCTTGAGCCTGGCACCCCCCAACTCCCTCCAATTCCTCTCCCCGGAGGATTGACAGATACTGAAGGAGCCCACAGCGGAACCGGCCCCCTGGTGGATATGACAAAGACTGCCCCCAAGTGTGGCAACCAGGACCAGGCGCTCCTGCAGTGCAGTGGCTGTACAAAGCGGGCGTTGCTCTTTGCAACCAAAATCCGAGGTTAGAGACCCGGCACATTGGATCAGCATTGTTCTGCCCACCAGCGAATCAACGGACGGACGGACGGGCGCGAGCGCGCGGCTGACCAACACCAAACTTTTCTTGGCCTCACCACAAACAAAGCTTTTTTTGGTGTTTTTCACCTCACTAAGGAACGTACCGTGTGGTAGTGGTTCTAACCATCTGCGGATCCAGCTGGTCAGCCAACAAGGGATGGAGATGGAGACAGGCCTTGATGAGCCTACATCCCTGCCCTCACCTTTGAGGCCCCAATGGGGGCACTGCAAAGCCAAATTTACAAGACCATTGGTCATCAGAAAATCGGGACAATTTGCCTAGTGGTAAATGCTGTGCATCATTACTTGTGCTGTTTTGGGCAAGCTGCGAGTTTGAAACCATCTACCATCCCCCACCCATGTCAATGGACCCCCCTGAAACCATCTACCATCCCCCACCCATGTCAATGGACCCCCCTGAAACCATCTACCATCCCCCACCCATGTCAATGGACCCCCCCCTTCGAAAGAAGAAACATGGCCCTCCTCGTCAATTGAACCCCCCCCTTTGAAAGAAGAATCATGCTCCCCCCTCCAAGAATTTTTCGCCATGTTACAGAAGAATTGCCTTTTTTCTGCCGCATTTCTGGTTCTACAGTGGCATGTGTTAGAGTGTGTGCAACACGTATGCACAAAAGCGCGAAATAACACTCACCTATATACAAGCACAGCACCCACACATATGCAACAAGACAAAAGGTTAAAAAAGTGCAAAAAAAAAGTGCCAATGTGAGCTCTACAGCCATCACAAAGATGCAAGCGGTACAAAGCACATGTCCAAACCAGACAGACGACATTTTTGCGCTCATATGGCGGTGTGACTTGAGGTCTAGAGGTGTCTCAACTTGATTCATGACCAGTTGCAGCCGGTTGGTCGTCTTTTGTGCGCTCTGTGCCTCCATTCATCTTCTCCTGTCTATTCTTTGCTATGATGCCGCTGTACACCCGCTGGGACACAGTCCCTTGCCGGGTTTTGAGGGAGATGACATTGGGCTCATATGTTTGAAGCGATGGTACAGCTTAGCAATTGCTTACACGAAGAATTTTCTTAGACTTTTGGCGAGAATTTGAATCAGTGGACCCCCTCAATGCGTGTCAATGCACCCCTCCCTTCGAAAGCAGAAACATGGCCCCCCTTGTCAATGGACTACCCCCCTTCAAAAGCAGAAACATGGCCTAGGCCATTGACAGGGGGGGGGGGGTACATAGGGGACAGGCAGTACAGCAGGAAGGGTAGGAGGGATGGAGGGAGGGATGCAGCCAGGCCAAAGGGGCATGTGGCTGTTCCCTAATTGTCGAGACCGAGAGGCTGCACCTCCAATACCCTCTGGATCAGGTGACCTCATCACATCCGCTGAACGACCTATGGGCTCTCGTGTGATTGTGGCGCTCGGCCGTGAACGGTTGACTTCAGAATGTGTGATTCTCACAGATTGGGACAAGGAGGGCCGCCGCTCCCAGTCAAGCACCGTCGAAGCACCGGAATTTTTCGATGGTGAGGGCGCAGTCGGTCTTGAAAGACAGATATCTATTTGTCACAAGAAGGGGCAGCGGGTGACGCATGCCGCTCTGGGTCCGGAGGGGGAATGGGTGGTGATTGGGGAGAAGTATGACGGCAGCGTTAAGAATTGGTGGTGGGGTGGCCCGATCAGTGACGATCTTGCAAACTACATGCGGGAAGTTGACGATCTGCGGCTGGTGGCCTTCGGGGCCGACGGCGCATGGGTTGCTGTGAATGGGGACAACGGCTTCTACTGTAGCGAGGGCATCGCAAAACCCCTTGAGGAAAGGCTGTCGCGAATCAACTCGAACGGGAAACGCGTCTTGAACGTGAGCCTATCTCTGTGCCACAGCTCGGGGTACTGGATTTTGGATGATGACGGCAGTCAATGGGCCAATCTGGGTGAATCGCTTGCGGGGGAATTGAACAATTCCTCCGAGTCTGCCCTGCAGGTATTTGCATGCTGGGACCTGTTCGTCCTGGGTCATAAGGGTGTTTGGGTTGACGCGGCAGGCAGTGGTGCAGATATACGCGCGTGAGGCGAAGGCCTGTGCCTGCACGCAGGCCACAGGGCACAACCTCAGTAGGAGCCACCCCCTTGCGCCAACCGTGGCCAAACCGGCCTGAAGTATGGCGCGATAGCCTGTCACCTGCGCAGCACTGCTCGCGGGGCCTCCAAGTAGTGTTCGTAAGGGGACGTGATCGAGCACCCGTCAAACCTCACCTGTCCGCCTCACGGGAACTATTCCCCTCTCCTCTCAGTTACCATTGTGTGGCAGCTGCTTCTTGAAGGGCACCGGGCAGAAATAAACTGCACCTCAGCTCGGCAGACTTTTTGGCTCGGTGGACTTTGGGCAGGGATCCTCGTATTCCCGTGACATGAAGATGCACGGAAAATCACAGAACACCCTGCGAAGTCACAGGTGATGCAATCACTGAAATTCAGTTAGTGCTTTGGGTTGTTTGTTTGGGCTGTTGGTGCCGTCCTTTTGTTGTTATTTACGCACTTTATGCCGCAGATTCTTTTTTATGATTCCATCTTTGGGTGCGATCAGTGACAGTGATGTGGAAAACATGCCAAAATTGGACAGCAGTGCCAGTGAGCCTAATGAACGACCTGCTGCAAAAAAAGGCCAAGGTTTTATGGAATGCATGGAAACATGGTGGCAAAATGACAGCACAAAAGAGACTAGCTCAATACCCCACTGATATGGAGGAGCATAGTGATGTGATGTGGTGCAAGCACTGTGATGTAGATTGGAAGGAGGAGAGCTTTGCATCAAAATATTTTGTGAGTGGTGCACACAAGGATGCGAAGAAAAGGCTCAAAGGAGGCAGGCGCGTGGTGGCATATTCAGTGAAGCTGTGATGCCCTACCTTTGGTGGCCTCTGACACTTGCTGCTATTGAGAGGTCATTCAGCATTAGTGGATTCTTGTGGAAGGTCTGGCAGGCTGCTGTCTGCAGAGGTCAGGGGATGGGTCGAAGCAGCTGGCGGTGGATGTGATGCTGGTCTGCTGCTGCAGAGGGCACTCTGCAACAAAGCCACATGGTGCAGGCACAAAGACAGGCATGGCATGGGTAATGCACTTCACCGTCTTCTTGCGTCCAATAGTATTCGCAACCCAGTGACCCTGGTTTACCCAATCACAGAACATCACAGACCGGTTTTGAGCCTCACCACCATGAAAGTATGAGAGACCCTGCTTTGGGCCCACTCATGGCTTCTTGAACACGAACCCCACACAAAGCCATGCGGACGACACAAAAAGGTCGAAAGGTTGCTGTTGGCAGGTGCTACCCCAACTTGCGGTGGATGTTGCAGAGCTTTGACAGGGTGCACCACAACCCCAAAACTATACCTCAAGTTGGGTGGAAGTTTACCATGTCACAGAGAGCAACTCTCAAACACGGTGTGGTGCTCTTGCCAAAAGGCACGTACATGGAGGATGGGTGTTGGATTGAGCGGAATGGGCACGCGCTGGGTTCCCAGCACTGTGTGCTGGAGTGGATCGGATTTTGGGCCACCAATGAGGTCCGCCGAGCCTGAAACGTCCACCCAGGCCTGGGTCCGATTTTGGCTGGTGAGCTGTCCGCCCATCAGGGGAGGGGAAAGGCAACACCCTGCCCCTTGCTTCAGGAGGAGTAGGAGCTTCTTTGAGACAAGCACCCTGGCGATCAACTGCTATCCGACAGCCGGCATTTACTGTCTGCTAAACTGCTCAGCATTCGAGGGGAAAGTAGATACCAGTGCCTGATGCATAAAAGCCTTCCCCCGCACAGTGAAGGGTTGTGCCCAAGCGGGAGGGGACGAGACGCATAGAGAGGGGTTTATTTTCAGTGCAGTCTCCACCACGCTCTCTCAGACCCTATGAGTGCCACGGCGTCGTCTCGCACCCCCCTTTTTGGGCGAAGAACCCCTCCCCTCTTACTGTAGCACTCAGCCAATAGAATGCACCGTTTAATAGAAAGAAAGGAAATTTTGGAAAAGGAAATTTTCAAAAGGGGGGCAAGAAACAGCTGAATAGCTGTCCTGCATCCACAACAACCATGAAGAACCCAATGTTGTGGGAAAAATTAGGCGTTCTAGATCTGGGTAATGAACAATATCCAAAAGTATGCACGGTGCGCGCACGGATCAAGCAACACCCCCTTTATCCATCATTGTTGGAATGTTCACCTGTAGGCTGATGCCATCCCCGCCCCCTCCCGTCATTCAGCCTCCCCAGCACCCCCCCCAAAAACCGTATCCCACCCTCACTGGGGTTCTTCAAGATTTTGGTGGACAGCTTTGTCAAACAAGATCAACTTCTGGAGGTTCGGTCCAAACTGTTTGTCTGCACACCAGACAGGTCTAACTTGACTTCAAAATGGTGCACGCCAGCTTCCTCTTGTGCCCTTGTGGATACCCCCCCCGGGGCCCTACACACGCGGTGGGTGGGTGTGTCAAGCGTAGCCCTACACAGATCAGACCTACAGCGGCACAAGTCCTTGCAAGCCTTTGCCTTCCTAATTCTCTACCCCTGAAACCCATCTGAGCGGAAGAATTCAATGGCTTCCTAACTTCTGCCGTATTGAGGTCCCCAGAGCACGAAACATATTTCCCTGTTTTTGTACATTCAGATAAACTTAAAATGCTTCCAACCCGACCTTTGGAACGCCAGGTCTTCATGGAGAATTTCAGTTCAATTCTGGTATTCTAGCAAGAGCTGCAAGGTGCAGAAATTAGGACCCTGGGTGTGGTTCTGTGGGGGCTGTTCAACGGGGTAGAAGCTGGGTGAATATTCCAAAAACATTGAATCGTGTGCGCACTGTGCCCATGTGTGCGCAATAGTGTCCATGTACAACACCGACTGCCAATACTGGTCACAACTTCCCATGCACCAATCCCGAAGGAGGTACATTCACAATCGGCGATCGCCGTGAACAATAGCTACATACAGCCCATTGGCCAGCCAACAGCCAGCGCAGTCTGGGGGTCCAGACGGAGGAGCACTGCCATCCTGCACAAAAGTGCAGAGGCTCGTCATTATGGTCTGAAAACCAGCACCTGCAGCACGAGGGAGCCAACCCCATGGGTCCTAGGACGCCAATTACCCCCGACCCCCCCCCCTCGCCCCTCCCAGAACCCTCCCCCCCTTCCAAGTCCCCCCCCCCCAAGGGGCCTCCGGCCAACACTTAGTTGGGGGGGGTAGTTGGCGTCCAGAACCGAGGAGTTGGCTCCCCCGTGACCCGCAGTATAAGATGCCATGGGAATGCTGCACAAGAGATTTTGGCACCAAAAAAATTTCACCTTCTTCATATTGTGTGTTATGACACCCGATCGCCACAGGCTTCAACACGGGACTCGATACCACCATGCAAGGGAACGGATGATGGGGGGAGGCTGGAAGCACACAGTGGCGATGCATGCCAAGTGTGGCATTTCCGAACATGGCTCGACCATCGATTGCAGAAGAAATGCCTCCCTCGCCTTTTTTTTTTCCAGGAAAAGGGGAGGCAGTCATTCAAAAGAGCAAATCAAAAGGCTGGTTCCCGGAGCACAGCGCAAATTTTCTGTGGTTTGAGTTGCTTGATCCGTTGGCCGGGGACCCAGAACTTCCGCAGTGAGGCACACCCCATTGACCTCACACTTCGGGCACACCAGGGCCAACACGTCGTCCGGTTGTCACGTACGAGTCTGTGCGTCCCGGAATTTCTCAGTCGGGGCGAATCGTATCTTCCCCTGTCCCGCTCTCTTCTTGTCTGTGTGTGAAGGTCACACAGGGGGCAACCGGCTGCTACATGATTGTTTGGGAAGACTCCTGGGAAGGCTACTATTCTGCTGAAGAAGTGCCAGACCGCCTCACCGACGCCTTGGAGAATTTCTGGGAAGAACAGCAGCGGTACAACGATGCCAATCTGCAAAAGGCCACAGCAGCTGAGGAGGCCTTGGGAAGGGCCCAGGAGGTCAAGGAGCCAGGGCAGCAAGAGGATCAGGCGGCCCGATTCCCGGAGTCCTTTCCCCCCTTTGTGGAGAGCGAGGTCGCGAAAGCCTTCTCCCGCCGGGTCGGGGGCAAGGCCGCCCGCGAGGCACAGCATGTGTACAAGACTGTGATGCTGCAGAACGATTCCCCAAACGATCTCGGGTGCAGGTTCCTGTCCCACATCTACTTCCTGCTGTGTGGACTGGAGTGCGCCGACAGACACTGGAGTGGACGACAGTCCCGGGGCGTGTAGGGCTGCACGGCACATGAAGAAGCTGATGCCTTGGCCCAAACTGGCCGTTTGAGGCATCTCAAAAGTTGCCAAGGCGCCAGCAGTTCATTCGTGCGTCAGAAGGGAGTATGCCCCCGAGCGGAATATCTTTTCATGCAGGCGAACGGAACAGCCCCCGAACGGAACAGAGCGCAAAGATCTTTTGCTCGGGGGTAAACCCCCCCCCCCATGTTCTTATTATTTAGTCAAAAATAAGAACACGCAGCCCGGCCCGGACTGGCATACCAGGAATTTTTCATTTTTACCCTGATGCATCCCACAGGTCCCAGGGTCCTGATTTCAGCACGTGCCTGCACAAACAAAGCACAACCTCATCCTCATCTCTGGCAGCCAAAACATCATTAAACCAAAAGGAGGGGTCATCAACATTCCAATCCATATTTCTGCAAACAAAGAGCGCCGGGAACACTGCACATGGGGGTCTCACAAATAAGAACACGCAAAAAATAAGAACACGCAAATAAATAAGAACATGCGCATGTTCTTGTACGGGGGGGCAGGGTTTACCGTATTCCGTTTTAGACACCGGAACAGCTGTTGTCCGTTCGCGGGCGTGCACCAGAACAGGTCCTCTCAACAGCTGTTCCAGTCCTGTGAAAGTCGCCCCGTTTTCTCGGCCCAAGGATGTCATCCGTACAGTGATTTTTCACGTATTCCAGGGGATGAAGATATGGCATGTTTGGTACTGGTGGCAAGAGATTGTTGTGTGTCCATCACTATTTCCTTCTCCACAACAACAATTGGAGGTTCCCCAGTGTTGGCTTCATACGATGAAGGCATTGGATGTCTTCCCTGGGACAGTTCTCCCAGCTGCCCTTCCATCCCGTCGTTGCCCCCCCCCCCCCCTCTGTAAGGAAGCGACATATAACCAAAAGATAGCGGGTTACCCCAGGTGTAGCATGCACAGGAATGCTCGGCTGTTCGGGGCGCAAGGGTGTTGCCGACCCTGCCAGTCGCAAATGCCACTGCAAGGGACAAAGGGAATGCGCCATAAAGGGTCACTCTATTTCTACCTCTTCGTCTTCTCCCTTTTCCCCTTTCCCTGTCCCTCGATCCCTTTCAGCTTGCACAAACCCTCTTGCCGCATCAAAACGGTGTCTGCGGAGGGGCGTGCCGCCCGGGCTGGGCTGCGACCTGGAGACCGCATCACATCCTTTACGGTTCCAGTACAGAATTGGCAGCAGTACGCCATGTTGAAGGGCACACAGGCGGGAGTTGATGTGGTGCATTTCATCGTGCGCAAGGGTGAGAAACAGCAGATTGTTGTGAAGACGGTGTGCCTTTCTGTGTCCAGAACCCACAGTGTGAACTTGTGTATTTGTTTGTGTCTTTGCTGCATGATGCATGGTCTGCAGCTTCATGCTGCATCATTTTGCGGAGCTTGCTGCATTTGTGTGTGTTCGGGGGGGGTAGGGTATGACACAGGGTCTGTGCATCCAGAGTGATCACGAACTGCCCATAATGGGAGGAACGGGCTGCTTTGCGCTTCACACAACACCTGCCGTGTTTCGACTGCTACGGACTATGCCACTATGACTCTGTAGTTTGTTCGCCTTTCTCATTTCACTTTGTCATGTGTCGGTAGTGACGAGAGTACACAGGCACTCAGTCCACACGCTTTGCACCATTGCACGTGTGCGGCGCGTTTCTGGGTTCTTGATATTCATGTGTATGTGTGATTGTGTGTGTGTGTTTGTGTGTGTGTGTGTGTGTGTGTGTGTGTGTGTGTGTGTGTGTGTGTGTGTGTGTGTGTGTGTGTGTGTGTGTGTGTGTGCGTGCGTGTGTGCGTGTGTTGGCGCGCGCGCGCGCGTGTGTGTGACCGCCCGGTTGTGGGTGGTACCAGGTATACAGAATCAAATACGTGCGAACGATAGACCTTGTTCCTGTCTCTTGACCCTTTGGTGACAGGCAAGCCATGGCCGTGCTCCCAGATGAGCTTTTTGACTCTGGCGTGTTCAGGTACTGGCCAGCGCTGTGGCACCCCACTGGGCCAAATGCAGTTATGATGTCTGTCTGTGAGGCCATATGTTCTGTACGTCTCTTCGCGGTCGCGTGACGTTAGACTCTGCGAAACTGACATCGTACGTTCCTAGATCCAACACAGAGCACGCGCACACACAAAAATTAGCACGAAGAATAAAACAAGCAAAGCAGTACAGTGGCAAATAGTAGTGCTCTACGGAAGCTGTACGGGCAGCTCAGAGACCGTATCGTAGTATTGACATGTTTTTCATCTTGAGTAGAGATCCCCCAAATCCCATACCTGTCCTCATTCAGTTTTGTCCGCCAATCAATTTGATGGGTTACCCAATATGTGCATCAGCTTTGGGCATAGTGCCGTTATGATTAAGTCTCAGCCCTCCTCCCCCCTTTACCCTCAGCACTGCTCCCTGTTTCGTTGGTTCTCATCAGTTGTTTGGTTGCGCACAATGCGCAGCATCCACACCGGAGCTTTTGTTCACATCGTTGTGTTTGCCATAGGAGAAGGATGGCCAGATTGGCATCCGTCATGTCGACAAATCCCCTCCTTTGGAGATCACGGAAGTCCTTAGCGGAAGGTGTTCAAGTGCTCTTTCGCAGTTGCCTCTTCTTTTGCCTGTTCCCCTGCTCCTCTTTTTGTTCCTCTGCCTGTCCCTTTGCCCCTCCATTTGCCCGTGTCTCCACCAAGTCTTGTAACACCAGGCATGCCCCGACGAATCACCTCACACAGGGACCGTGGGCAGATGACCATGACAGGCTAGCTTCCAATCCCCGTTGGAATCCCTCTTTCTGTCTGTCTTTCTGCCTATCCCTCGGCTCCTCTTTCAGCCTGTTTTTTTCCTCCTTGAGCAGCAAATTGTGCTAGTGTGGCCAATCATGCTGGCAAATAGACTGGGATATTACCAACTAGGGAGGAGGGAGGAGGGAGGAGGGAGGAGGGAGGAGGGAGGAGGGAGGAGGGAGGAGGGAGGAGGGAGGAGGGAGGAGGGAGGAGGGAGGAGGGAGGAGGGAGGAGGGAGGAGGAGCAGACGGAAACCGAGCGAGAGGACACAAGGAAGGGCAGAGGGCCAGGCAGAGGGTCAAGTACAAGGATGAGTAGACGCAGAAGGGACAGATACAGGGACACACAAAGGCGGAGGGCAAGGAAGAAAGAGGAGTAGAGGGAGGAGCAGAGGGACAGTCAGAAAGAGAGGCAGAGGGACAGGCAGAGGAACACGCAAAGGGGCAAGCTGGAGGAGGAGCAGAGGGACAGGCAACGGGACAGGCAGAGGGATATGCGCAACAAATGCGTGTAAATCCGTGAGGATGAACCGTACGGTTGCGGTCGATACGAAGGTTGGGATAATGAGATCAACGCTCGCTTAGGATGCCGGGGGAAAGGGGTGCATCTTTGGCTTCGTTGGACATGAAATGCACGGCATACGACAACGGTTTCGGACAGGTAGTAAGCAACGCAGCAAACTTACAACGGCACTTACAAACAAACCTTTTTCTTTTCGTTGCGCTTTGTTGGAACCCTCTTCCGTCTGCTTGTCCGTCACAATTTCCCTTCCATCTTCGTTTTCCTCAGCGCTCAGACTGCAGGGCTGCGCTCTTGGGATATCATCGAAGCCGTGCGAGTGCCCGTGACGTCTGCGAATCGCCTGTTGGAGGCTTTGAAGCACCTTCCACCCAACACCGCGGTGTCTTTCACTCTCGTGCGAGAGTAGACAGCAGGCATGGATCTGATGTTGCTTTTTTTTTTGCGTGGGAGGGCATTCCCGGGTGTTGGGCTTAAGATTTTGCAGGCTGCGATTGTCATTGGCCCATCCAAGCGAGCTGGTGCTGATGAATGCCAACAGCGAGGAGAGCGGGAAAGCAGTGATTTTTTGCGCGGGGCAATTCAGTATTCGCTGGCAAACACGTCGCCGGCCCACAAGTGTATGGGACGTACACACACCACGCAGATCCCCTCCCGTCTACTGAGTGAGACAAACAGGGGGCTGCAGACTGCTCCAACTGACAAATTTTCCATCCCGTCTCCCGGTTGATGTCTCTTGGATTTGGGTACATTTCCGTGCATGCACACTCGCAACCTCCCACGATTCATGGCCCTTGTCGCGGGGCATACTCCAACCGCATCTGCAAGACGGCCTCTTCGGACGCCGCATGGGGCGCAGACAACAGCAATCATGCGTTTCTCTGTTTTTTCGCGGTTTCCGTCTGTCCTCCTTCGGTTCGGAGCCCTCGGCACATGATGCAGCAGTTGTGTCCTCGCAGTCTGCTGGTCGCCGCTGGCTCCCCCTGTTCAGCCGCGACCTGTGTGCCGCCCCTAGCCCGGCCGCCAGACGATAAGACCAGAGTAGCCTTTGTGCTGAAGGTGGATCCCACTCCGCAGGGGTGAGGGGTCGAGGAGTCGAGGGCGTGGTGGGTTGCTCCTGTTGGCTTTGGACTGGGTGTTGGAGACGCCCCCCTCCCCTCCCAACCGGGCAGTGACAGGCATCAGGCGTAGAGAGACAGCCGATGGGCCCTCGGTCCATTGCAACTCCGGGGACCGGGGAATGAGGCTTCAAGGGCCGGGCCCACCAAAAGCAACACAAGACGTCTGAAATTGCTGAAAAAGTAATCTTACACAAGAATTAGGCAAATCTGGTTCACCGCCCGCCTTTTCTACAATCCCCTTCTCCACAAACCAATTTCAACGGCAAAAGACATGGTCCGGTCTTTCGAGCTCGTTTTCCAGACCGCGCCCCTTTCTAATTCACACATGCTCAAAGGCTACTTAGACAGGGGCGGGGCGGGACAGGGGCTGGAAAACAGGCTCAACCCCCCCCCCCCCCCCCAATGGCACATTTGGGTCAACTTGAGCATTCCATTTAACCCAGACTCTTGTTTTGACCATCCGAAGAGCAGAAGATTCACATTAACATTTTTGCTTTATTTTAGTCCACCCCCTTTGATAAGCAGATCGCTGGGCCAGAGAGGCTGAAACCCTTTGAGGCCAGCTCTGCCTCTTGGGGTACGTGAATTTGTGCCTCGTGGCTCCATGCCTCCTGATCCTTTTGGTGAGCAATTTGTGCCCCAACGCTGCCCCCTGAATCTGCGTCCCAAGCGTGTGCATTTTGTGTCGTATTGTTTCTTGTCTTTCAGGGTGGCTGAGTGCAATGGAAGTGCTGAGTTCATGAATTTGCCCGACGGCCGTCCCGCTGCATGTATTTTACTACCGCCCCCCTCCTTGTGCCCGATTGCCGTCCTGCTCCACTTGCCCTCCTGCCGTTCCGCTCCACGTGCCCCACCACCGTCCCGCTATCGTGCCCCAGTACCGTCCCGCACCACATGCTCTGCTGCACATCTTTTTGCTAAGACACATAAATGCTATCGGGTGCTGTGCTTGACGACCTCTGCTCGCCATGGCATCAAGCCTGGTGTGTCGATTGGTGGTTTGGGAGGGGGGCTGGTGGCTCGGATTACCGGCTTGGGGGGCGTGGGGATCAGAGGAGGGAGGGCTCTGCCCATAAATGGCCATTTTAGATTGGGCTTTGAGTTCTTGTTTGTATCAAAACGACCATAATTTTCGGCCAGAAAGATGTCGGCCAAAATATTGGCGGACAAAACTAAATGAGGACAGGTATGGGACTGGGTCTGGAGAAGACGGGGCTGGGCAAGGGTACCATTTGGACTCCTCCCCGCGTTGGAGGCACCGATAGGTTAGGGGTTATGCCGCCATTGTTGGCCTTCCTGCTCTGCGGACCCCAATGCAGCACCCTTTTGTCTACTGCCATCCCCTCCCCCACTGTGGGGACCACGATGGGCCGGGCTCATGTCGCTCTATTTCTGTTCTCTGTTCTAGCAACTGCATTACGGTATGGGCCATGTAGCCACATCTCATCTCCGCCCAGGGGATTTCGATGTTGTAGGGGTTATATGACCATTTTGACTCTCCCCGCTGCTATGTGAAGGGAGGCAGACAATGGCTGCATAACCCTCGCCGACTTGGGGTTCCCAGAGGGGGCAGGCAAATAATTGCTACAGAACCCCCTGCCGTATCCCAGTATTCAGTACAGGGAGACAAAGGATGACTACATAATATCCCTCCCCCCCCCGCACCCTTGAGGACGAGCTATCACTATTTGTGCAGCGCGCGACACAGCTACACGAGCAGCGGCAGGTCAGCGAGCAATACTTTTTGGCGGTCATTGGGGCCTTCCACTCCTGGCGCTTTGACTTCCCCATTTGCTCATCTGTGGGGGCGTGCTCGCCCGCCCCCTGACGCCCCTGGACAGAGATCAGGAAGCTGGTGCTCTTGGAAGCTTTGGCAAGGATGGTCCGTCCCAGCCTCAGAATGCATCTCATATCAGATTGCCAACTCTCCCACTCTCCGACCTCTGTCGCTCTTCCTCAACAACTCTCCCACAACTATCCCACAACTATGCCTCAACTCCGCCACAACCCTCCAGCAACTCTTAGCCTTTCTGAGCCTTTCAATCAAGTTTCCACCCCCAGACACAATATGCAGGAGTGCAGTCTTGCATGGAAGTGTTATGATCTGCGCTGTGGGTCCCTCTGATGCAGTGCAGTAGTTGTATTTGACCACATCTGCAGTCAGCTGTTGTCAATACCAGATGCAGTTCATCCCGTCCGTCCACATTAGCATTACATATTTGGTTTGATATCCGCTCTGGCTGGACTAGCTCTCATTCAGACGACAGCCACGTTGGAAGTCAGAGTGTTCCCACTCACAAGTGCCTGTTTTGTCCCTGTGAAGTGAGTTGCACGCGGTCGGTCTGGGAGTAGGGCGCGTGGTCGGCACAGTGCACAGGCATCACAGCCCAACGGGGTCAGCAGCTTCTGAAAGGCGGCAAGAGATCGCTGCAGGCATACACTACAATACTTAGGCCAGGGGCCATGATGTTGCCCACCCCGAACACAAATCAATGCATCATATACGTCAAGTTCAGCGTGGGAGCTCTCTTCATACTTTCACTGTGCGTTACCGCTGCATACTGTCATTTTCAGCCCAAGCCGCACAAATGCACCAATTTTCCGAGCGGAATCTTGCTAGCTGTGGGGCTTCCACCTGTGCACTTGGCCTGACACACCATGCATCGCCAGGTTTTGATGTGACGCACCTGAGCCAGTGTGCGTGGCACCAATACAACAGGGTTGCCTTGGCCAGAACCCAAGCCTCGGCTTTAACTCAGGGCCTGGCCTCAACGGGGCGTAGCACTGTTATTCACAGCCATAGGAGCCCCCCTTCAGACGCTCTCGCCTCTTGCCCCTGACCACAATTGCAGTGGGAAATGAAATTTTTATTGCAGGAAATTTGATTGGGGCCGTTTTTGGTACACACCTCCCCCCTCCCAAATTTCTCTCTTCCAATGTGACGTGTCTGCAGCCCGTCCAAGGCATTTTGAGAGTTTGAGGGCACCATAGAATATGCTTTGGGGGAGCTTATTGGAGGCATTTTTGAGTGCACAAGGCTGTGAGCTCTGTGGGACTGCGTGTGGGCTGTGTGGGTGTGGCCTTTGCCGTATGGAGTGTGGGCTCTGTGGCATTGGGTATGGCGTATGGAGAAATGTGGGCTGTGCGGTGTTAGGTGGGAACTCAGTGGTTTAGGCTGTTTGCATGTTTTTGGCATAACATGCGTTTTTTTCTCTTCAAGTCGCAGACACCTTGTTTATGTAAGTCGCATTAAAGGAAAAAAAGTGAAAATGATGTGAGGCACAAAAGTAAAATTATGTAAGTCGCCTACAGTGTACACGAGTTAAAGCCAAAAAAAGCATGTATGTTGAGCTTTTTGCGGGATGCCTTTACATCAAAATTCCCCATTGATAGCAGGGGTCATGAAGCTATGTTATTTCTTCCGGGGACAACAATGGTTAGGGGGCCATTTCATTTTTTTCCGACACAGCGGGGGTTACATAGCCATTTCATTTCTCCCTAAGACGGGAAGGATTGCACAGTCATTTCACCTCTCCCTAAGATGGCAAGGTTTATGTAGCCATTTCATTCCTCCCTAAGACAGCACGGGTTGCCTAGCCATTTCATTTCTCTTTAAGAATCTCCTTCCTCACTAGCCTCCAACTCCCAAGACCCACCGCCATATGCTTCGCTCCCCATTGTTGAAGTTGAGGGCCCTCTTGTCAAGCCCCAGCAAAGTATTGCGGCCACCCCCTCCCCGCTCAAAGGTAATGATGCCACCTCCGAGCCAAGCTTGGACACATCAAGGATTGAAGCCTCGGATGTGGAATATAACCCACCAACGGGTAAAAACCTGAGGAGTGTCGCACAAGTTGCCTGTGGGCTATCCTTCAAGTGCAGTGAATTAGGTGGAACATAAGCAAGTGTTCTTTGACCACCTCATCAAAGAGCTCCAAAAAGATCTGCACGATAAGAGGGGGTCGCCCTAAAGATGACCTGGAGCAAATGATGGGTATGCTACCAGAAAGCGGTAGGCAGTTTCATTCCGTCCGCCGAAATTTGCACCCTTGAGGAGATGGTCACGTGAAGATCACATGGAGCTATCAGCATGAACCGGATACACTCCATCATATTTGCACCAAAGAGGTGGTTGCTTGAAGATGACATGGAGCAAATGATGGGTATGCCGCCACAAAGTAGTAGTCAGTTTACACCCTCCACAAGTCAGAGCACATCTACAAGCATGCTGAACGCAACTGCTTATAGTGTTGTAACATTACTTGTTGTAACCTGTTGTAACATTATTTCCAGATCCACATCGTCTTCAGGCAGCCACCTCTTCTATGGTACAAATCTTAACTGGCAGAGGTCCATCAGGGCTTCTCGTAGGCGAGAAAAGAAGAAATAAAGAATGAAGATCACCCTCCTTGGGCCCATCGATTTGGCCGCCACGGATCGTGAGGTGGCTGCTGAGTGTTGTAAAAGGGGCACGGTTCTGAGATGACAACAAATTGCTGATCCACAGTTGTTGTTGCCGTTTCGTTCTGAATCTCTTTGATCTTGCATGGCCAAGCCTGCAAGTGTTTCTCGATGGCGACCGGTTGTGGCAGCCAAGACAGTGCCCTCCAAGAAGTTCGGTGCAGTGTTCGTCAGCCCAATGTGGCCCGTGATGGACAGGCAGGAACGAACCCCTTGTTCCGTCACCCCTGGAGCAAGTGTCTGAACCCGCTGGTCCTGTTGGGTGTGCAAATATGATGCAGTGTATGCAATGTATCAAGTCTATGCTTGATCGCTCCACGACATCTTGAGGTGACAATCTCTTCAGGGGTGGAAATATGGAGTCACTTTGCTTTACAGTCAAGTCACCCTTCATGCCACAGCTCCGTTGCTTATGCCCAGGCCGGAGGTACCCAAAATGTCTGCAGGGGCTGTATGGTTCTGTAGCAATGGCCGTTGTTGGGTTGTTCTTGTTATTTTCGTTCGTGAAAAAAAAATTATGCGTGATTTGCATTAAAAGCAAACGGTATTCATTTATGCTGCCTTTTTTCTCGTCCGTAACTTGCATGAAGAAAAAAGTGTACGTGACTAACAACAAAACAAAGAAAGTATGTGCCCTACAGTTTTTTGCTTACATGACCTACATTTTCCGCGTGTCGGCTCTCCCATGTTGGATGTGGGAATTGTGGAGTTAGATACAGGTTCTGCAGTAGTGGACAATGCATGATAAGGATATTGGTCCCATATAATGTTATGGATACAATTGCGTGCTGATGCCATTTCTTGAAGTGCAGGGGACATAAACAAGGTTGCAGGGCCTCTTTTTGTGGTGCCCGTGGGTCTCTAATGGGACTGCTTCAGAGCAATGTGCACCAGCTAGGCTGTGTGTGTTGCAGGTGAATGAGGGAGCAGGGGTCTCTTCAGTGTCCTTGAAGAGCCCGGAGCGTAGCCTGCAGCATCCCACAATTATTTTTTTGTTCCTCTGTAGCCAGAATATTCCGCAGGGGGGGGGGGATGGCATGCGCTGATGCCTTCTGCAAGTGTGAGAACACGGCCACCGGTTTTTTCAGCGGCACAAATTGACACCAACCAACAGAGTGGTAGCAGAGTAACAGCACGACAGAAAAGAGTGACCGTACATAGTGACAGTAGAGTGACAGTACAGAGTGATGGATGGGTAACAAGGCCGCCATGCATCAAAGAATATTAATGGCATGGCATCCCATTCATGGCACACGATGTCACGACGTTTCGTTGTTCATTTGCTGATTTTCATTGTGTTTCGTATTCTGAATGTCAGAATGTCACGCGCCTGCCGTTGTGGGACCTATTTGTGAAAAACAAGGAGAAACGATACTGTTTTACCCGGATAGGGCGCATGTACCGGATAGGGAAACGGCTTGAGAAGTAAGGGGCAGAGTAATCTACATTTGCAGATGTGCAAGGGATCATAGACGTAGTCAGCGGCCTTCAGATCTCATGCAATGTCGGCAAAGGTTTCAGCCCGGAGCGTCACAATCCCATCAATGGCAACCCCAATCTATGTGAGTGACTCGGTGAACGCATGCTATGGCTAACCCGCAGTTGCTGGAGGGAGTAGACTGTGCTGCCTATGCCCTGAGGAGAGTGGAGGGTTTGGGGTGCCTGTCTCCATTGAATGTAAACGAGGTGTTGCAACAATCACAGGGTTTACAGTCACGGCATCGGCCTGTAAAGGGTACTGGCACCGCAGCACTGACAGATACTGGTACCACGCTGGCGTTGAGCACTAGAAACAGCAGTAGTCTATATGCGTGTGTCAATGGAGAGGGGGCGGCGGGGGGGGCTGGGGGCCTTGAGAGAAGGCTGGTCAGGGGGAGGAGCGAGGGGGGGCGGCACACTTGCTCTCAGACTGGCCAGTTAACCTGACGGGATCATTTGGATACCTGCATACCCCCCTTCCGTCCCGACCCACTGTCCCTGGCCCCCTGGCGCAGAGGCTTTTTGGGCCACTCATGCTTGGGCGTCTTTCGCCTGTCATTGGGAAGATGTCAGCCGTAGCCCTGTAGCGTACTGGAACGGCATGCCAGATCGAGGCCAGCCTCCCGAGTCTTCTGGCAGCCGTCAGCGGTCCTCTGCGGGCAAAAGCTGTCAGGGCGCTGAACAGTATGCGGTGTCCCGTGTCGGGCCCAACAAGCCGCAGCGCAGTTTCTTTGCCCAAAACAAGGAGGCCACAGTGCAGTCCATTAAGAGTCAGCTCAGCCTGCTCAAGGACAAGGAGGACCGTATTGTCGCGCACTTGCGGACTGGGCCTGTGGTGGACTTCAGTGAGCTGCCGTTTGTGCTGGAGGACATGGGGATTCTTGTCGTGGCGCAGCAATTAAAGAGCAACTCCAGCCAAACAAAGCAAACCGACGGGCAGGATTTGCCGCCGCAGCTGACGTTGAAGAGCCTGCGCGTGCAGAACAGCGGCATCACTGCCCAAGGGGCTGCAGCCCTGGGGAAGGTACTGGCGACCGACCGGGTCCTGGAGTCGCTGGACATCAGCAGTAACCCCATCGGCGATGACGGAGTGTGCGCCTTGGCGTCTGCTTTGGCCGTCAACCACACCCTCACAAGCCTGGACATCTCGTCCGTTCAGTTCACGGATCGCGGGGCACATCTGCTGCTCTGGGGCCTGAGGCAGAACCGCACCCTGCGGAACCTCAGTTCCAAGGGCAACGCGCTGAGCACGTCGAAGCGCATGGAGATGGCCACAGTATTGCGCGGCCGTTGGGGTGACGCCGAGGGGTCCCACTGCACAGGGCACGCCAGGCACGGCGGTGCCGTCTCAAAGCATCGGGACCCAGAGAAGGCGTACAGTGGCAGCAGCCAAGTGAATAGGCTGCGGAGCCAGGTGGCGGTGCAGAGAGCGGATGGGCCAGCGCAGGCTGCGATTCCCATGATAGAGAAGGGTCATGACGACCTTCAGAACCGGGACTCAGATGCTGCAATAAGTGTTGACCGTCAGGTGCCACGCGCCGGCGAGGATCGGGAAAGGGCCGAGGGAGAACCCGAGCAGGGGGACACCACAAGGCTCGTCAAGCCTGCTGCAGCAGTTCCAGGCGAGCGCCAGCAAGACTTGAGGAGCAGCCACCAGGGCCCCTTTGACCCGGAGAGTCACGCGCCTGACAGAGGGGCAGAGGGCAGGCAGCATGACCTGGGCCCCCTGCACGATCCAATGCCATCTGCAGGTCAGACGGCCATTGGCTTGCAAGAGCCGCTTGCCAGCCCCGCTAACAGTGCAATGATTGGCAGCGCCGGTGGTGAATGTGTTCCATCCGCATCGGGTCCGCAGACCTGCAGTGACCATCCCGCTCCGCTTGTAAATAGGGACCCCTCGTCTGCAGCTTCATGTCCAGACATGTCCAGTATTCCTAACCCGACACCTCGGAAACGCCGAAAGAATAGAAAATCTGCAGCCCCAAAGGGGTTACCTCCGGAGGTCCGGAACAGATATAGGGAGATCTTGCAGCAGCGGCCAGCATTCGTATGCCCGCAACGCTCACAATCAAAGACGGCCTTTTACCAAGGATGCTACAATGTGTGGGAGTGCAAGCCCGTGGTGTCGAAGCGGTTGACATCCAATGAGCACCACGAGGTGGTGAACCGACTTGTCAGTGGCCTCAGGGTGGAAAGTGAGCCACGGGATGTCCATCAGCGGCTTCAGATGCTGCTGGCTGCTGAGGATGTGAAGGTGCTGACACCGAAGGGAGAGGAGAACCTGGTGGCACGGTTGTACCAAAGGGATGTTCACGAACGGCAACAGAAGCAACAACAGCTCACTGACCAGCATTACCCGACGGATAAACTCTCCAAAAAGGTGCATGTGGATGCCTTCTTAGCTCGGATGAGGGATTGCATGCTGGAGCAAGTACAGGGCAGGTCTGCGCTTCTACAGAAGTACCAGGCGGCAGACGGTAAGAAGCAGAGGAAGCCTTTAAGTATTGATGAGCTCGATGACCTTCTGCTGAGAATTTGTGAGGAGCACTTGCAACACCGCCAGGAAACTGTGGCACAGCTGGAGGCTGAGGTGTACCCAGAGTACAAGCCCAAGCCCAAGCCCAAGCCCAAGGCGCATCTTGTGAGCATAGCGAGTGGCCTCGGACCCGTGCAGTCCACAGAGCTTTACTGGCGCGACGTTGAAGCATGGGCACCTACAATTTAAAGCCGCATTTCTGCAGTGCACAGGTGATCACATGTTCTCAATGCCGGAAATTTAGTGCGTTGTGATGACACATGAAGGTTTCAAGGAATTGTCCTGCAAAGCAGGTGCTGCAGATGAATGTGGTCTCATCCTTACTCCTCCCTGTGGATTTCCATTTCTAGACCAGGTCATTCAGAAGCCCAAATGGCCCACCTCAGTACTATTTGCAGATTTATTGCAATTTCGTTGAACGCAGTGTGATTGCCAAAGCCTCTGCGCCCTTGCATCATGATTGTCAAGTCCCTCCCCAACGCCATGCATATTGTGTCCGTGGAAGCCTGAATATTGCCATCTGGTTGTCGTTCTAGAGAGTTGGGGGGTTCCCCAACATTGACATCAAGGGTGCATTCATATATACCAGCTCTGTTCCTAATCTACAAAGCAAGATGGTCGGTTAGACGTCCTGTCAAGAGTTCATTTGGGATTTGAATCGGGGCTCTCAAAAAGCCGCCAGGGGGCCACCATTGTCTTCCACCAGGGAAAAGCAAAGCATTCACAGACATAGCCTGATGGAGCTTGTAGCCCGCTCTTAAGTGGTACCACCATTGGCAGAAGGCGCCTTGTGGTTGTCTCAGTGCATCCCCTTCCATTCCTTTCACTTCCAATATTGTTGTCATCCAATGCACCCCCTCCATCATCCCTTGGCTTGGTGGTCAAGGTACATAGATGAAGGCAACCAGCTTCTCAAGTGCAGGCTCAATGCCAAAGGCGATTGATTAGTTGAGTGCTCCTACCTTCATACGTATTATGCCAGTTTGCATTTAGTGAAGAATGCGAGCGCCACGCCAGGTTGAATGGGTTTGCAAAGCGCTTTGCTAGGTTGCATGGCAGCCTTGGATTTAGGAGCTTTATCCTTCAAATGAACTACCCATCCTCCACAAAGTGTCCAATATTCGGGGTAACGGGAAATGGACTAGAGTCAAGTCAAAAGGATCAACTTCTTTTGATCGCAGAAGTAGTTGTAGAATGCATCATAAATACAAAGTTAGAATATGTCTTTGTTGCTTGTGATTTTTGCATTATTGCATTTCCGGTTTGCTAATAGCCTGTAGTACGTGTTGTGTGCATGTTGTGCCGATATTGTTTATTGTTGACCAGCCCTGTGCAAAAGCTTGTGCTTTGCGCATCGCAGGTAGGGAGGTAGGTGCTGTCAGGGCTGGGGTCGCCCCCCAATGATGAACAGGAAGAGTGTACTTCCAGACATGGCTCATCCGGCCACACCATGTACCCTCATGGTATGTACCCAAGGAAGCAGCTCATGAGGCAGGTCGCCGTCCGTGAGGAACAGTGGTCCCCACCACGAGGGTGCACCCGACAGGCCAGGCCTGTATCCCTTTCTTTGGGTGGGGGCCACGCCAACAGTCCACGGACTCAGTCTCAGTTGGAACCTTTATGACTTGCCGAGGGTTGCTCACAAGGGCCAAATCCATATGGTTCTGTTGGCACTTGACGCTGAGCTTGGGCCGTCCTGCCTGATTCAGGAGCATATGGGACAGATTTCATGATTGTCCGCTGATTTCATGTTGCCCGCGTTATTAGAAGGAACACTGACCGGCTGTTAGTGAGGTTTCGCCAACCAAAAAAAGTAAACGCCAAAATTTAATGTACCTTGCTGGTTGGACCCAGCTGCTTCCCATTCCTTTGCTGGTTGGATTGGAAGGATCGATGACGTCCAGAAGCTTGCAGCTTGTCCATTGCACTATCCATAGTTCTTCGATTGGTTGATTGCTTTATTTTTGGTTGTGTTGTTACTCAGTTATCTGGGCTTGCTGCTTACAACAGCCATTTGTTGTAAACAAGCAGCCATACTGGCAGTTTTTCTGTAGCGCAATATGCAGCCTTCAGCAACGGGTAGATAGCAGGTCTTTGGTATCAACAGTTGAACAACGTTGTGGCTTCCAAGTGCAACCATGGTCAAGAATTCAAGGTGGGCAAAGGCTGCAAAAAGCAGTTCGAAATCAGAAAATAGTCGCTTTTGTGCAAAGTGATTCAATTAAATGCTTTCTGCACTTTTGCTCAAGCTTGGTTAGATTATAGAGTGTCCATTTTTCTCACTCCAGCTTCTATGTGTTGTTGATGCGCTTTTGCTGCTTTGTTTGGTGCAAGTAGACCAACAAAGGGTGGTGAAGGGTTGGTTGGCAAATTTGGGAAGAGGTGTCCAAACCCATGTGATGAAAGGGTGGATGCATTCATTTGGGTTAATAATCTGTCATGCAACATGGGTCACAAGTAAATGGACTCCATTTCTGCCTCCATGTATAGTCACATTTCAAATACTGGGTCATTGTGTTTTCTCCGAATCAATTGTCACGAAACCATTGTCTCCAAGTGTCATCACCCAATCTTCGCTCTTCGCTCTTTTTACTACCATGGCATTTGAATTGTCATTACCACGGGCAAATGTCACCCATATTCAATGCGCACATGCCACTGGGCACAAAGAACCGGGCAAGAGAATGGCACCAATGGGCGAATGGTGCGCAATGCAAGATCAATCGTACATTTTTGGGGGCACAATGTGACTGTCCAAAATGCACTACCGTCTAGCCCACCACACCAGACAACCCCCTCCACCACCCCCCCGCAGAAATTTGAGACTTTCATCCAGACCAAAGTAGATACACTACATACACCACCAGGACCCAAATCAATCGTCACAGACTACAGCTGAACTTTGACATCTATAATAGGGCTTCCGTGAAGGCCCCCATCACCTGCTTAATCTCAAGGTATCACTCGGGATTTCAAAGCAGGACATCTTCACGTTTATAATTATTTGTCTGGCGTTGCTTCATATCTCTTTGCGCAGCTTTGGGTAACAAGAAAGACCTGTTTTCCTTCATGCATCTGAAGGCCGCACCCCAATGCTCTGATTTTGAGGAGCCTAGGTTTCATTATGTCTCTGCTTGAGCTGGCATGTAAAATTTTATGCAGATGACAGCACCTCCATGCTGAAAGCGATTTAAGCGATTCAAGCGATGTAAGAAAGAAAGAGACAATGATGCTAGTGGTGGGTTGGGTGGGTTGGGTTGGATTGGGTTGGGTTTTTTCTGATTGGGTAATGGGGCCCTTGGGATTTAGAGGGTGAGCCAGGATATGCAGTTGAAACATTGTGAAAAAAAAAGGTTTCACTTCATGCTCTAGGGGGATACGGTTAGTGCCGGCGTCGTGAATTTTAGGTAGTTTCCGTTGTTTGATGTCTTCTCCGTCAAGACCATGTTTGTCTACATGCACAATATTGATACGCCGAAAGTATTCATCGAAAGAATTCATTCATTACAAATCATGCACACGTATCCATTCTCTTTACAATGCTTTTTTGCATTAAGTTTACCAACCATCATCAGTTAATGACCAATCATGCATACCATCTTTCGCATTCGGATCTAACCATCCCAAAATACAAATAAATACATGCATGTGGTTTTATTAGTTTCTTGGGCTTGTGCCCATGGCATGGCTGAGATGAAGGGCATAATGATTTTGTTGATGTACAGATATATTTGAATCGGCCAAACTGCCGTGTTCCTCTTTTTGCGGAAGTGCGTCGGAAAGAAAGGCAGCGGGGGGCGTAGGGGGGCAGGATGTATTGTTAGTTCCATGAAAGGAATCTCATCGTGGAGTGGTAGAATGACCACCATGCAGTACAAATTGCCTATAAGGTAAACTGGCCGATAACTATAAAGGGGATGGTAATAGTTCGTAAGCGTAAAGGTTCGTTTTGTAGCAGTTCGTTTGGGTGGCGTTCCGAACTGCTCCATGTAGAAACCGTGAGGTGTTACAAACCGCTGCAGCAACGAACTAAAACCGCGCAGATGTGTTCCAATTTTGGTCCAATTTGGGAAAGCTGAACAGAGGCTTTTGTATCGCGGTCAATTGAGCTTCTGTGTTTCATAATAGTAATAATAATGATGATAGTAACAATAATGATCAAAAACATTGATAATTTTTCAGTTCTGCCTTCTTTGTCTTCAGTCATGCAGCGCTTCCTCACAAAGGGAGGCCAGTCCATGAACAACGCCTTAGCCGCGGTCGTAGAGGCTCGGAGCAAGAAGGTGTCGTGCAGTTCTAAGGCCCGTCAATACAAGAGTTCAGCACCCAGGACTTGGCTAGAGTGGACGCCGGCGCAAAAGTCCCTTTGTGTGCAACTAGTCCTGAAAGGAAATGACAACCACATTGTGCTGCATTACGGGTGTCGAGCGCCGCCCCTTACCACGCCTCGCACCTGGGCTGGCAAGGTACAGGAGGGTGAGCCACTGGAAGGGTACAACACCAACTCAGTTCTCAGCCGCACAGAGGACGGGAGCATTCTGAAGTTCATCAAAGAGCTGAAGTATGAGGCTGCCGTGATTGACCTGGACACCATTGCGGCGCTTGGAAGAGGAGTCGCTGAGAGGTCTCGTGGGCCTCGTCTTGCTCTTGTTTTGGTCCGCCAATGGGGTGCAAACTTCCGTCGCAAACACAAGATGGGCTGTCTCAAGAAAATCACGACGGAGCAAGTGCCTTCTACAGTGTCTGACTTGGCGCCTTACAACAAATGGAGATGTGAATTCTCGGAACTCGTTGAGCGGCCTCAAAGGTATGGTGTGCGTATCCCTGAGGGTGACCCCCAGTCGTTGCCGGCGTGGGCGTAGTTGGGCCTGGACGAGACGCCCCTCCAGTAGGGCCCAAGTTGCGCGGATGGTATGCAGCCGGAGAAAAACAGGTTAGACACTACAGCAGCGCTAACAGGCAACAGGCCACGGCCACGTCTGTGGTCAACCGTGAAGGCACCGTACAAGTACTACAAGTGTTGCACAGAGGAAAGACAAGTCGCTGCCATGCGCGTCTCGATCTGCCTCACGGCCTGCCATCCTACATGCACGAAGACCACGAGGAGAAGAAGTGTCAGACTGGCAACACGTTCAAACGCCTAATGATCAAGGTTGACACTGAAGTTGCGAAGGACAGATGCGATCATGGCGTCGCGCAAAATTACCCGTGTGTCGTCATCATGGACTGGGTTGGAAGCCATCTCGACGACGATGAGTTGAAGCGCGTCGACGACGCTGAAATGAAGTTGGCTAACTTATACTTTTTTGTGGCGCGACCCCACGTATATGTTTTCTTTGGCCGCGCTCGTCGCAGCCATGTCAGCAATGTTGCCGATCAAGCCATCAGTCCAGGCGTGAGAGCTTGGTTGCGCGACAGACTTAAGCGTCGCCACATTGACCATTGCTTGAAGATCCACGATGGACTGCTGCCAAAGCACTCCGAACTGGATAGCAGCGAGTGTACGATGAAGGCGCTCCTTGTAACTTGGCTTGCTGAATGGGCTGCATCCCCTTTGACAACCACACACGTCCTCAAAAGCTGGGACATGGTGTTTGGAGAGGTGCCAGCGACAAAATCTGTGGATGATGTGGACCACCTTTGCCCTTCAGCAGCCATCCCCATGCCTGCACCTCTACTATATGTTGATCCTCGTCCTGTTTCAGATTCAAAGGAAGCCTCAGAGGCAGAGGCAGAGGCAGATGAAGCCTCAGGGGCAGAGATGGACGACAACATTGACGTGCTGTCAGTCCTAGGCACACCACCTGTACAAAGAGCGGCAAAGAGGAGGGCTGAGACCCGGTTGGACAGACTTGCCAAAAGGTTTCATGCTGCACCACGTGATGTACATGCTTAGCGTGTAGCCAAGGAAAACAGGCAAAGGGCAAGGGAGGCCCGGGAGGCAGTGCAAACTTCGGATGATGAAGGTGCTCTGAGCTGTGCAGTGTTGCTTACCATGAATGAGAGAGAGTAGTACCTCCTGTTTCCTCCCGAATAACACCAAATCGATGAAAGTGAATGTTTGGTTCATCCTTTGCAACAGCGACATGTGCTCCAAAGGGCAGTGAAGGTGGCAGGGTCGGATGATTTGCACACGAGAGCAACTTTTTTTGCCATTTTTCCCAATTTGCGCGAGTTGCGCACGGCAATGGAGGAGCATTAAAGGCTGAGGTGCAATCCAAGTTCCATAAAAAAAAGAGAAACTCTTGCGACTTCAGTGTAGGATTTTCAACACAAAAAAAAGTGCAGGTTTTGAAAAAGAGAAGTAAGACAGGTATTTTACACAAATAGCAGGAGTTCAGGGTGTAGAAAAAAAGATGTCCTGCTTTGAAAAAACGGGGCTGGAAAAATAGTACAAGTATTATACAAATGAAAACAGTAGGAATTTTCAAAGAAGAAATAATGGGTGTACAATTGAAGAATGATACAGAAGAAAAGAGAAATTCAACCAAAAGAAAACATTCCGGTTTTTCAACCGGGACATAATAATGGGTTCGGGATAGAAAAAACAAAGAAACATTAAGGTAACGAAAAGAGGAGGATGTTGGTACCCACTTTTACATGGAAAAACACCAGCCTGTTACCAACCGCTGCATGAAAAACACATCCAAAATCACCTTTTACCAACCACTGCATATATGAGCTATTACCACCCCCTGTACCAGTGACCAATTTCTATGCCACGACATATGAATGGAAAATTTTCACAGGAAAAAGTAGTTTAATGTATCTTGGCACCCTGAACTATTGATTAGATTTCCTTCCTATGACTGGGTAAGGATGAGTAAGAAAAAGTCACTACCATGTCTTCCTTGGGGGACTTGATCCAGGCCAAGCCCCCCCTAAAAGCCTTTTGTTGATGTTGAGACTGACTTAATCATTTTCATCGCTCTTTTGAAGTTTAAAGTACACTTTCTCAAAGTAACTAGGGTTATAACCGTAGCCCCCCATGAATTCAACCCTACCACTCAACTGAGCGGAGGTATCTTCCTTCATGGAGGTAATACCGAAATAAAGTAGGCACTGCGTGCCTAAGGCCTTGTAGGTTAAGCCTGATGGTCCCCCACCTCAAGACCCCTATACTCAACTGATTCTACCACTTATTGTGGTTCTACTTTTTAACTGATTCTGAATTCAGTTGCTTGGCCGTGCCGGTCAAGCCATATCCTGTGTCTGGCCCAACTCCTTTGCCCCAGATTCCTAACCAACTCCATTTCATCCAAAAGAGTACACATGAAGTGCTTGGTGCTATCTTAGACGCCTGAGTCAGGCCAGTTTTCACATAAAATCATCTATTTTGTTTATAAACCATTGCAGCTTTGTATTTAGATCTGCATTTGTCTATCTGCAGCCCCTCTTTGTTACACATGTTTTGATTGCGGAAGGACTTATCGTGATTTGATTGATCCGTTGCCTGGACTTGCTCTACATTACCTTTGTCTGGACTTGATTCAGAGTTGTGGAAAATCAGCAAGGGTTTTCTAAAACAAATACAAGGAACAAGCACAAGTGTGAGCAAACCAGTAACCTTTTCTGGTAACAGAGGAAGGCCCTAGAAGACTAAAGCAGATCACGAAGAACAACTTGTTTCCTGAACTGTGAAGATGTCTTTTCACGCTCAGTGCCAAGACAGTGCCCATCACAAGCACCAGGTCCAAGACTGATGATGTGAGAGCACGACCTACATCTACAAGTGGTGTACCCGTTGATACTGCTCCTGTAGAAGAACTTGCAGTAGCAAGAGGGGCGGAAGAAATCACAGAGATATATACAGAAGGAGTCCGCCCGAGCGCAAGCGCTGAGGCGCCTGGCTTAACGCGGGCAAACCTCAGGCGCCTCAAAGGCAAGGACCTTGTGGCAGCCGCCTTAGCTTCTGACGCGTTCCCGTTCGGGGCCTGGCCACGGGACGCTGCAGCGGACACGCACAAGCAAGCAGGCAGGCAAGGCACTGCGCTCACAAGGGCATCCTCATGCTCTTGTCATGTGACAAAGCGTTTCAGGATCCTTGCCACTCTGAAACAAGGGAACAAAAGTATGTACAGCAACACATGAGGATATGTACACATGGGGTTAAGACTGGACTGGAGTAAGGACATCACAGGACAATAGACACTCAGTCCCAACTCATATCCCAATCCCAGGTCCGACCCTCTCAGTGGCTGGCAGGGGCGGGGGCTCAAACACAACCCATGCCCTGCTCAGTCCGGACTCTGAAACCCTGCCAATAGGGGAGGGCGCCCCGCCCAGCCACAGGCGATTTTTTGGTAACCAAGAAGCTTCAAGGCCAACTGACAGTGGCTCCCTATGCTCCCTTAACGGCAGGTCCCAACTCCCCTCTGAGCCAGAGATATGGCCCCGAGATTATCCCCTACGAGTTGGTAGCTGAAAATGGGCTGTTTCAGCCCAAACTGATATTAGCTCGAAAAACTCTAAAGTTGACCCCTTGTCCGGACTCGCCAGAGGTAGGGACGAGGCAACTGACCCTATGCCCTTCAAGTAGGAACCTTTCTGGACCCTTCACCCAACCTGGTTCCCTCTGAGGCTCCGGCATCAGGGCGCCATGGATTCGCCACGTGGGGTCATGATGCCAAAATGAGCCAAAGCTGCAGTCATTCTCACGGGCAGCCCGCCCAGCCAGGGCGGGCCCCATGGCTCACAGGACAGGAGGCAGGACCTAGGACCCATATATAGGTACATGACTTGGAACTAGGTCCGGGCTACTCATAGGCATAGAGATATGGGACCGCAAATTGACCACACGGGGGGATGAAATTGGGGTCCCAAACAGGGGTCATTTTGGCTGCTCAAAATGAGCCAAAATTGAAGGTATCCCCAATGGTATATCTCCACGCCGGCGTTCCACATGCGATCCACCGGGAGTCCAATCAAGACTCCCATGCACTTGGCTCTCAAAGATCTGCATGCCACTAGGCGTGGTGACAATCCAAACTGGGTCCACAACTGCCAAAATGGCAGAGTCGGCCGCCACGGGCGACCGTCCAGGGTAGAAGACCTTGGCGATCTCGTCACGCCAAGCCTTGATTCACGATCCTTGATATCCCCTTTGGTTCCATGCCTTGGGGTTTGGCTTGCTGTTGCACTGGCTGCTTACTGTTCACCGAGGGGATGACGACACGGACGGGGCAGAAAGCAGCATGCGGTGCAAAGGGGGGGATCATGGATCGCACCAAAAGTTGAATAACTCCAGATGGGCCAGAGGTGCAAACACGAAACTCGAGGGTGTTCAACCCTTGATCATATGCTACAATAATTGGCCTTTCCTCGTGGCTAGGTCGCTTGCCCCATGGAGATATGGTAGTTCCAATATGGCATACAATGGCAAAAACAGCGAAACTTGGCCAAAATGGCCCGCACTCGTGATTCCATATCTCCATGGCCACGGCGAGGATCCTTCCAATCAAAGATGCTATAGACACATGAGACTTAGGTCCCAATATATGCCACTTGCCAACCCTCATGGTCGCCTCTAGCTATTTTCCCCATTGGAGGGAAAATGACACACAAATGGGGCAGAATGGCAACATACCCCAAATTTGGTGACTCACAACTCTCCCTTCAAGAGGAGAGGCCACATGGGGAAACACCCCATTCGATGCGGGTTTATGTGCCCTCTCCGAATCGCCCTTACCCTTTGTCAAGTGGCGCACGCAACCTCGGGCCGAACATTAAGGCGGCGACGGGGTTTGTGGCCATTCTGGGCAAAACGGCCAAAATTCACCCTAAAGTGGTCACTCGAAAAATCGTATCTCCGTATCACAAGAGATATGAGCCTGGGGCTTTTGCATGGATGCAAACCGAAGCTTTGCTTCCCTTTTGCACCAAGGGTTGGGGTTCAAAGCATAATGGAAGCATTTCTAACACCCCAATCCTTGAGGCACACTATTTATGGGAAAAAGTGCATATATCGGCGATATTGGCATGTACATATCTTTGGGACATTGAGGAGCAAAAATATGAGTAACCATTTTTGGAGTAGGCCCATATCAGGTGCCTTCAAATATGCACACTATGGTTAGATTGTCCCCGCCCACTCGTGTCATTAGTGTTTGCATATGAGCGCGTGTGCAAAGAGGCAGCATGGCACGCGTGCTCACAAGGCAACGTTATATAAAAAAGAAGACAAGGTTGCAAAAATCAACCAAGACATCCACGATGTTATTCGTGGTCTCTAGTTTACATATTGCTTTGGTTCAAGGCTCAACTCCCCATAGGCTTCGAGTACGAGCCTCGGGGGATTGGCCATTTTGGCCTAATTTTCACCCAAAATTTGCCCTTTTTCAAACAATGAGTTTTGGTACGCATTGAATTGCGTGGAGCCATCGTTGAGTTGGTTCAAAAAACGAAAATGGCCTAGGGCTTTTGGGCTCGTGAGCATAGTGTTTGGTTATTAACGTGCATGCTCACAAGGCCAGAAAGTTAGCGTTTGCGCACGCAAACAACTTTGGTTTACAACACCCATACGCTGCCTAAAACAGCCCTATTGCTCGCTTCTCTATACAAAGTGATATGCCCACGTGAAAGGGGCGTGGATGAAAGGCATAGGGGGGGAATGTAGGGTTCCGTCCGAACTCATGGTCCTTGAGAACCATCAGTTCGAGCAATCGACGGAAAAGCTTGCGCGCTGATTTTCTCTCAGACGCAACGGCAAAATATTCTGGTGAACACACCAGATGAAAGTACAAGAAAAACCCTCTAGATCCAGCCCCTAAGTTTTCTTAGAACCTCAAAGGTACTCGAGCAAAATCCATCACAAAACTCGCCACGGAGAAGCGACGAAAGCGCGCGATCAGGCGACAACAGGCGGCGATTTCACAACAATTAAAAATCGCGGTAGAAATCGGGTATTTCACCGATTTCTACTCGAAAATCGACCAAGACAGTAAAATTATGGTAATTCTACATCGATTTCATGGTTAGGGATCGGATTCCAGATCTCGCGGATTAAAGAACAGGGATATACCACTGACAGCCGGTGTCAACGGCTTCCGCACGGGTGTGACGGCTCACAGGCCTCTGGGCCATGGGCCGTAGGTTCTGGGTACCGCTTCACCCCCCTCCTTACAGCAAACCCTGGGGGGGGCTCGATAACACCCAAGCATGGCAGCGGGTACCCAGGACCATCCCCTGAAGGAGAGGGGGGGGGGGTCACACTCCCACTGCAGGCCGATGTGCGGGTTAGGTTGCCCATTACAATCCACCAGTAAGACAGGTACGGTGCTGTAGTTGCTAGTAACTGCATGTATAGTATCAACTATCAAGTCCCGAGTCCTGGCGGCGATTGTTCGGCATCCAAAGGACCCGTTAACCCATACCAGGCGCACCGGGTGCCGGCTGCGACGGTCACCACCACAGTGGCAGTGGCATACACGGCCAACATAGGCGTCACACGACGACCGAGGTGGTCCCACAGGGCGAAAGCGACCACAAAGATCCATCAGGCTACCCAAGGCTTCCCAAGGTCGCAGTCTGGGCAAGAGTCCCCACGGGTCTTTCCTCGGGCGCACCATGTCCATATCCACGACGCGAGTCCAGAGTGGTAAAGCCGAACGAGCTCCTCCATAAGGGATCGGGCATCAAGGCCGTCGTTTCCGTCGCCCCAGTACCACGAAGGCCATGCATGGGGGAGTCCCCATGCAGTCTGGGCGGAGGCGTCGACTCCTCAAACCACCTGTGTCCCAGGCAGACTGACCGAGGTCAGGACACCGGAGGTCGCCACCCGACTGCAAGTGCGTCTGCGAGTCGGTAGGCTCACACTGGGACTGACAGTGGCGGACCGCTGGGAGTGTAGTCAGGCAACTGGGCTTCCCGCCTGGCGCCATCAGGATCTCAGCACATCACAGCCACTAGGGCACACGGTATCACGGGCACTCAAACATGACAATCTGTACTTAGGTTCTGGTCCAGGCTGGACCTCATGTAAGAGCATGTACACGGCGACTCAGGGCGCCTTTGTATTCGATTCGTGTCCTCTCGGGGGGAAAAACAGTCCATATTTCGGTGATGGGCTGATAACACTTAACATACAGATGCACATATCCTGAAGGGCGGAAAAGTAAGCAAGAAATGGGTAAATAGGCGTGTAAACACACTCTGGACAGAGCGCCAAACCGCGCCCCGGTCAGGATAAGGCATATGCAGGAGGGCGGACAGAAAAATGCCTGAGTTCAGGCCATATATAGTCTGCAGACACACATAGACTGGTCTGGATCCCGCAAGTGCCATGGGACCAGACCACACACCCAAAAATCGCAATGCCGATGACAGCGGCATCCGTTGCGCAACGTCGTATGGGCCATAAGGCCTCAATCTTGGATAATGAAGGGGGGCCATCCGCCCTGGTTTCCAACGAATTCAGCAGGGGGCCATGGCATGCCAGGGATATGTCCGCAGGAAAATGCTTACGGACAATGTTTGCCGAAAGCATCTAAGCCTGGACTGAACACCCGGCGTGTGCACAATCCAGCTCCACTGCAATGATATGCTTTGCAATGTCATGGAGCGTGGATTCCAAAATTACACTGGAAAGTCCAGCGATGCTCACAGGGGAGAGCCCAGGGCGGTGATCAGGCGCCTCTGGCTGCAATCGCCCGGGTGAGTGCTGCCAAGTCCGAGACATGGAGCTTGGTCTTGTGCTTGCGGATGTAGTCCATGAAGGGGGTGTTGATCCGCGGCACAAACGAGGAGACCGGTCCTCAGGTGTCGTCGGACGGCCCATAGCCTCGCCAACGAACCTTGAACTCCAGGCCTCCGGGTGCCGAGGCGTTCGGACGCCGGGCTAGGATCTTCTCGACGGTATAGTTGTCCTGCTCAGCGTAGTCGTCGTCCGAATCAGCCTCATGTGCGGCGTAGTCCAGGGACACATGTTGGCCACGGAGGTCGGGTTCCCGCACACGGATTTGACTCTCGTGGCGCTCCCGGAACTGTCCGTGACCCACCTTGTGGCGGTAGGTGTCCTCTCCAATCCTGCGGACCACCTCTCCGGGTGTGAACCAGGTTTTGGTGCGGTGGGTGCCCATAGGGCGGGGTCTGATCACCCACACCGGGTCTCCCACCCTGAACTTTTGTGCTGTCGAGCTCGGGGCGGACTTCTGACGCTCAGCATGCTCCTTCTCGAGCTGCTGGCGGATGTCCCGCGCCGTTGCCTCCTGCCGCGCAAAGAATTCCTTGGTGTCCATGGCCATACCATCACCCGACAAGGGAAGTCCCCGACCCAGGGGGTCCCTGCCGAACAAAATCTGGTGAGGGGACAATCCACCCGGAGTGGGGGTGTCATGACGGGCCTTCAGAGCAGGCCACATCTCCTCAAACCAGTTCCAACGTCGGTTAGTAATGTGAATCTTGCGTAGCTTCTCGAACAGCTGTCCTCCGGCCACTTCAGCCCGGCAGTTGGACCAGCTGAGATAGGCAACGCTCTTAGCATGACGTATTCCCATAAGGGAACACATGGCCTTGAACCAGCCACCAGTAAACTGGGGCCCTCGGTCACTGCAAATGGTGCGGCAGATGTCAAAGACGGTCAGCCAATGACAAATCATCATGACTGCCGCTTCCTTGGCAAGCAACCCCCTTTTGCGTGCTGGAACGGCTACTATGTAGCCGCTGTGGCGGTCGGCACAAGAGACCACACAGTCAAAGATCTCTTTGCCTATGTGAACTTCGGGCATGGAGGAGACGTCCATGGCTACGCCCTCCATGGGCTGGTCAGGCACCGGAGTCCATTGGGCTTCCCCCTTGACGTTCCGGTTGTCAGGATTGCATGCCTGACAGACCGAGCAACCCTTCCTGACCTTCTTGATGGCGTTGTAGAGACCGATCTGGTCGATCTCAAACCGGCGTTGCATGTCGAAGGCTTGCTTGTTGACCCCTGGGTGCATCATGTGGCGGTGCCAAGCCTCACATCGCTCGAGCACTCGGGACTCTGGGACAAGCAGCTTACCATTCCGGTAGAGCTTGCCATCCTCCTCGGTGAGCCCCTTTGGCCACTTCTGCCCGTCATCAGGGTCGGTCACAGCCCTAGAATCGGCCTCAAAGGCCTCAGTCTTGGCGTAGTCGTCGGTCCAGTCGTCCTGGAGGCAAGATTCCGGGAAGAGGTGCTTGTCGGACCCGGCTCCTTCAGGGGCGAGTACTCTGACCGCTCTGCCCATCCTCCTTCGAAGGGGGGCATCTGCAGCCATGACGGCGAAGCATTTAACACCCTCCTCCTCCATCAGGCGCTCAGGTTTTATGATCCTCTTGGCCTCAGCGGTCTCAGCCTCATCACCATGGGCGGAGACATCCGTCATGCCCTTGTTGGCGGGATAGGCCCACCTACTGAGACAGTCCGCCACGGTGTTGTCCTTGCATACACAAGCGTGAGGTCGAACTTGGCCAAGGTCTCATGCCATCTTGCCCGTCGGGAGGCGGGATCAGAGGGGGTGTCCACGTGCTCTTTGTGCCACGACTGCAGACTCTGATGGTCGGTGCAGACGGTGACGGGATGGAGGGCTATGTACCCAGCCCATTTCCTGAGAGCCATGACGATGGCATACGCCTCCTTTTCTCGGGGCGTCCACGTCCGTCTCTGGCCTTCCGCCAGGACTCGGCTCCAGAAGGCCACTGGCACGTGCCTCCCATCGTCAAGCACTTGCTCCAACACAGCGCCAACGGCGTAGTCGGAAGCGTCGGTGCGCAGGACGAACCATCGGTCAGGATCCACGAGGTGCAGACCCACTGCAGATAGCAGCGCCTGCTTCATCCCCTCAAAGGCACGGTCGGATTCTTCATTCCAGACCAGAGCCTTCTTGGACCCCTTCTTGGTCTCCTCTCGGTTGCCCTTGAGCATGGTCGTCATGGGGGCTGCATACTCGGCGTACATCTTGATATACCCCGACTAGTAGTTGCAGAACTCCAAGTATGCCCGTAGCTCAGAGACCATTTTGGGCTTCTCCCAGTGCTCAATCGCAGCCACTTTGCCAGGTATGGGCTTCCGCTGCCCGTTCCCGACTACGTGGCCAGCGAAAACCACCTCGCTTACCGCAATGGTGGCCTTGTCACTGCTGCCCGTGAGTTTGTGCCGAACCAGAAGGTCCAGCACTCTGGTGACGTCCCTCTAATATGCCTCCAGGAGCTCCTCATAGCTAATACTGGGGTCCCCGTACGAGATGATCACGTCGTCCACAAAGGGGTCCGCACAGTCACGCACCGGCTCGAGCAGGTTCTCCAGCATCCGCTGAAAAGCCGCATTGCCATTGGTAACGCCCATGGGCATCACCTTCCTCTGGAGGGGTCCAAGTGGGGTGCTAATTGCTGTGCAGGCAGGGGACTCCTCGGCAGGAGGCAGCTGATGATAACGGTGTTTCAGGTCAATCGCCGTGAACATCCTCCGCCGGTGTTGCTTTTGCAGCATGTCCTCAATGAGGGGCAGCGTATAGCTGTCATGCTGCGTTTGGGCGTTTAGGCCGCGGTAGTCGACCACAAGCCTCCACTCTCCGGCCACCTTCTTGGCGACGACAAAGCACGGTAAGGCCCATTCGGAGTGGCACGGCTCCAGCCAGCCTCTGTCGATGAAATCACGGAGGATCTTCTCCATGGCCTCCTTCCTCTCGCCCCTCAGGGCGAATTCCCGGTGTCGGTACACACGGGGGTCCGGCTTCAGCCGTATCTTGGCCTCACCATACGGTCCACGCACCGGCGGGGGAAACACAGGCTTTCCGCTGAAGAAGGTATCACTGTACTTCTGCTTCAGCCTGGCCCTTAATGCCTGGATCTTGGGGCACTCATCGGACTCCGCCTTGGCCTTTCCGGGCACCTGGACCACTGAGCTTACTTGCGGGGTACCACTGCACGGTTTCGGCTCAGGTGGTCTCCCAAGGTGGCCCAAAGGGCCATCTCTGGTCTTGCCTCGGAACAAGTCACCGTAGGTGGGTGGGTTCCCGCCGATTGGCTCGTCCTGGCTGGACATGTGGTCCAGCACCCTCCTTACGAAGGTATCCCCATCATAGGAACCAGAGACGATGGAGTCCACTTCCCACCAGGTTTTGTCCTGGCCCTTGCCCTCACGCTGGCTTCACCAGTCGTGAAAGGGCTGATCCATATACCCCTGAACCAGGTCCAGCTCCTCTTCAGTGAGGAGGTCCTCCGATTCTCCGATGTCAACAGGGGAGACCGCAAAGCATTGCCGCCAGGGCTCTGCTATGATGCGGTTGACACACACGAAGTCCGTGGTGTTGGCCTGCTCAAGGCCCCCATTCACATAGTGGAATTCTGTTGCCCATCTCTGGGGTGGCATGGGCTGTCCCTTAGCCTCCTGGTAGAAGCTCTCTCCAGCCAGGATGGCGAGCTTGTTTAAGGTCATGTTGGTCAGTGAGGCCACCCAATCTCGGGTGCTTTCCTCCTCGGTGCATCCCATAGGAACAACCAGCACTGCCTTGGAGCGGTCCTTGCGAATCTTCGCTGCCGCCCTTGGAATGTCCCATCGGGGGCAATGGATCCACATCAAACCCTGATACGAACCCCAGTGCTTCTTCCACGCGGAGTCCTGGGTGCTCCAGTACTTCTCACAGACCCTAAGATGGGCGGAGGTTCCTGAAGAGAACGCATCCAGGGCCAGATCCGAGGCTCCCAGGTCCACAACCACTCGGCTGGCCACTTCCGGCATTACGCCGTACTCCTGGTTTGCTGGCCCAGCTGGCTCAGTCCCCAGCGCGGCTACTTCGATCTGATTGCGTTCTGGGTGGATCCATTGGCACTCCACATGGTGCTCAGGTGACGAAAGCCACGAGAGCTGGTCGTCCTGGTACAGGGTCATGGAGGCCTGGGCTGGGAGAACGCCGGAGTCCGTCTCCATCATCAAGTCGTACCAAACGATCATGTCAAAGTCCATCTCGGCCTCGTAGAAGCGACCTTGCAGAAGGATTTCCTTGCCGAGGTCCGGGCGGCTAAGCTCACGGTGGTTCACAAACTGCAGCCCAATGGCCGCTTCCCTCGTGCCTCCCACCATGTACTGGCCATTCGCCACCTTCAGCCTGACAGGCCTTCAACTGTCGGTCAAGCACTCTGGCAGAAGTAGGCCAGCCTTGACCAGGCTGACCTGAGCTCCCGTGTCGACCAACACGTCGAAGACCTTCTCCACTTCGCCGCATAGGGCACGGACCTTAAGATGCAACTGCCGCTCACGCCCAACACGGCGCACGGCGTGCAGGCTCGGGATCTCCGGCCGTTCCAGAAGCTCAATAAGCGACTGGTGCAGGTGGTGGACAATGGGCTCACGCTGCCCACCTGCAGCATCCAGCTGCGGTCGGGGTGATCCTCCGATACTCTCGGAAAGATCTTGAAGCACATCAAACACGTTCTTGGTCGCGAAGGATAGACAGGTGCAAGGGCTCGAGCCTTCACTTGCCCCCACCCTGCCACTGCCACTGTCTTTCGTCTTGGGTGCCAGACCGGGCCTTCCGCCCGCGGCAATCCCTTTGTCCTGATTGTCTCCCGAATGGGATGGTGTGGCACTTCCCACAACACCATCCTGCGCCCGCCCCAGCTGGGGCCCTTGGCTGCAGGGGCTCCGCTAAGGGGCGTCGCTTGTGGTAGCAGGGGTACTCTGCTCCGCATCAACCTTGTTGACACTCTTCTTCTTTCCCCCTTTCTTGCCCTTCCCGTCCTTGTCCTTGTTCTTGTCGTCCCACTTGGGGACCCAGGACTTCTTGATCTCCTGGATCTCCTTGGCCAACTCGGTCCCCACCGACATCAGCTTGGAGAGCTCGTCCTTGGTGACCTCCACCTTGGTCTCCCGGATACCCGCGGGTGCACGCTTTTTCGACCCGTGCACCTTCTTGTAAGCCTCGGTGTCGGCCTTGTGGATGGGACATGCTCGGTGGTCATTGCTGAACCCTTTGCTCCTTCCATAACACACGAAACAACCCTGAGGGTGAGCTCGTATGAACTCCCCGAAGGACAGTGGAGGGTCGCCCATGCGGCGTGGCTCCTTCTTCTCCTTCTTCTTCCAACCCTTCTGCAGGGGCTTCCAGCTCCCCCGATTGCTCCCCGCGTTAAGGTTGTTGGCTACAAAGGCACAAACGGCTGTCTCGGTGGGCTCATTGTCATCGTCATCATCGTCGAGGGCCTCACCGCTTTCGGTTCCCGCTGGGTCCATGGCAGATTCCCCGCCCGACCCTTCGCCCACATAGTTGACGTCACGGTCACCGGCCTTCAACCCGCGGGTGTGGTGGAGATTCCTGTACTCTTTGAGCACTTCTTCTCTGACCCACTCCAAGACCTTGTCGCAGGTCATCGGTGCCGGGATGGCCTGCAGACGGAGGGTCTGGCCGCCCACGTCACACTCATCAAGGCGCAACATCGCGGTCTTCTTGCGATCGCCCGTGACGGTGATGAGGAGGGCGTTCCACAGCTCTCGCCGCTTGACATCCCGCGCCACATGCTTCTTTGTCCAAGCCAACAAGTTTCGATGATACTCCTTGGGGAGCATCATCTTGAACGTGTGGTTGAACTTGGCTCTCTTGGCTTCCTCTTTGGTGACTCCCTTGATCCATGCTTCCGGCAGCATGGAGAGCAGGCGGGCCTGCTCGTCACCCTCATTCCAGTCCTCCACGTTGCGGCGGAAGAGGGTGTATTGCCCCCAGAAGTCCCGCCAATCCCGTAGGCGGATCTCCCGACCATCATGCTGAAGCTTGATGGCCCTCCACCGCTTGGCAGCCACCTGCAGAGCGTCCACCTGCTCCTGCTCGTTGAGCCACTTCTTGGCTTCCTTGAGGGTATTGCTTTTCCCCTCCTTGGTTGAAACGAAGTATAGCTCTTGGAGCACCTCCGGCAGGCGCCACCTGAACCGTTTGAAGACATATTTCTCCGCCTCTGCGGGATCCATGTCTTCAGTGACGGTCATCCCCCAATCGTCCAGCTTCTCCAAGAAGCAGCCGAGGTTGAGGGGGTTGCCATCGTACGTGGGGGGCTTGATGTCCTTCAGGTCCTCCCACACGGCGGCATCCGCCGCCTCAGAGACCATGAACGCCGGCCGCGAGGTCGACCGAGGTTCCCATCGGCGTCCCCAACGGACTCCCACGGCTGCCACTTCCATCTCCTCTGCGGTATCCACGTGGCTACGCCGTGGTTCCTCCATGTACGCCGAACCTGGATGTTCACGCCGTACTCTCTCCATGTACAGCTCCTCATCACGGCGCCGGCGGCTGCGTTCAGCGGCCTCCCGTCGTACACCACGCGGCGGGGTAATGCTGAACTCCTCCAGGTCTTCCTCGCCTCTGCCGACATCCCACTCCACGTCCCCTCCAGGGACCTCATCTCTGAGTCCACCGTATCGCCCCACAGCCACTGGGATTGGCTCCCGAACTGGTGCGGGGCGTCGGGGGCGTACCGGTGTCTGCGGTGGAACACTGCGGTTGTGGTACTCCGCACTGAGCCACTCGTCACGCCACTCTTCACTGCCACTGCCGGGCGGCACGCGCTCGTTACGGCGGCCCGCGCTTTGCTGAGAGGGGGCGCTGATAGAGGGGGCACTGGTGCTGGGGCGGGTCCTGGGGGCTCTCCCGGGGGCGTGGGCCCTGCCCGGACCTGGTCCAGGTCCCCAGCCGTCGTCCGACGAGCCGGACTCCAGGGGTTGGGGGTCGCTGCCGACGTTCCCACGGCCTTCCAGCCTGTCCAACCTATGCTGCAGGCCGTTGATGACCTTGTTCAGCAGCCTGGTCTCGCCCCTGGCGATGTTCAGCTCCCTCTGGGCGGCGGTGGCGACCTTAGCAATTTTGACCATCTCCGTCCTGGCCATGTCCAGCTCCCTCTGTGCGCCCGCGACTCTGGCGATGCAGATCATCTCACTTTTGCCCGTGTCTACCTCGCGCTCGAGGGCCTGGACCCTCCTGCGGAGGTGGACGATCCACCGCCAAGTTGCCTCCGGGTCACCATTTTCTGGTGGGCCGTCAGGGTCCCTGGGGGGTCCCCCAGGAGGGCCTCCGCTGGGCCCACCCGGTCCCGGGGGTCCTCCCCCGCCAGGGGGTCCGCCTCCGGGGGGTCCACCTGGTGGGCGTCCTCCAGGGGGTCCCGACGAGCCTCCGCCAGGGGGTCCCGGTGGGTCTCCGCCGGGTCGCCTCGGTGGGTCCGAGGATGGGGGCTTCTCCGTGTAGCCGAAGTCCATGTCTTCATCCTCGTCCATGTCGCCCTACCTGGCCGTCTTGGTCTCGCACGTTGTGGACTCCAAGCTCCGGTAGCGAGGGGGGAGATCCTCGCCCTCACCCTCCGGCTCCATGGGGACATCTCCGCCTCCTCCGCCAGTCATTCCCCGGCGATGTCGGCGGTCTCGTCCGTCCCCATCGCTGGCGTCGCAGAAGGGGTCTGAGTCGTGGGGATGTCCCTGCTGGCTTCCGGGCCCTCTCGGGGGTCTTCCCCTTACCCCTCCTTGATCGGTAGGCGGTGGGGCCACTGTCCCCACTGCTACCCGTGTTGTGCTCCTCGAGGTCCAGCTTCATCTTGGAGGAGGCGTTTCCTTCGAAGAGCTTTCGAAGGGTCTCCACTCTGGATCCTCCCGGGGGTGTCTCGCGCTGAAGCTTGGCCTCCGCCTCCTCCATAGCGGCGGCCGTGGCTGCGGCAGCTTGCCTTTCGGCCTCTTCTCGGGTACGGGCAGCTTCGGCTTCCCGAGCCCGCTGCAGCCGAGCCTTTCCCGCTTCTAACGCTGCCAGCTCTTCCTCCGTCTTGGCCCTCTCCTCAGCGACCTTCCGTCGCGCGGCCTCGATGGCGTCCTTCCTGGCGGCGTCTGCTTGGGCCTTGGCCGTTGCTTTGGCGTGGGCCCTTTCCTCCGCCTCCTTCCTTGCCCTCTCTTGGGCAAGCGCCTCTTCCAACGCCTTCACCTCGGCCTCCTTACGGGCAATGGCCTCCTGGGCCAGGCGGGCTTCCTGGGCGGGCGCCGCTTCCTGCGCGGCTGCCGCCACCTCACTCCTGACCCGGGCAGCCGCTGCACCCTGTGCGGCTGCAGCCGTGACTCCGGCCGCAATGGCCGCCACGGTCGAGGCATGGAAGGCCATGCCTCTGTCCCACTCTGCAGCCTCCTCCTGGGCGATGCCGACGGCGCCCTCCACGGCAGCGTTCTGCTGCGTGGCCCGTTGCCGGGCAACCCGAAGGTTGCAGGGCACTCCGCAGGCACGCTCGCAGGCGCGGGCCATGTTGCTTTGGTCGGGAGAGACGCTGCTGCTGGAGCTGGCCTGGTCAGCCGGCATCCTCCCACGGTGGGCCGACTCCACGTCGCTGCTGGGTCCTGACTTCCTCAGAGGCAGCTGACAGGGCTTGGCCTTGGCCTTCTTGGCAACTTCAAAGAAGTCGCCAACGGTGGTGTGGCCGGGGTGGTGACCGCCACTGGCCCGTTGGGGGCTGGGGGCTGGGGTTCCGCACTTGGTCTCGTTCTCCGCGGCTTGGGCGGCTTCGGCGGCCAGGGATTCCTGGTACTCCTGCCATTTCTTGTCCCGCTTCTTGTCCCCGGCGGATCGCTTCTCCTTCCCAGGGGACGCACTGCTGTGTCTGCCGTGCAGCGTACGCTCGTCCCCCGGTTCCCGGAACTTCTTTTCGATCATGTCCCATATAGAGACGTTGATCGTAGCGCCCGACTGGTACTCGTTGGGGTTCTTGTCCTCATCAATCCCGTCGGGGCGCAGCCCTTCGCCGGGCCTGTCCGGGCGGGTCCAGACCCTCCAGCGCTTCTGGCGGAAGCGGTAGGCGTATCCTTCCACCCGCAGCCAGTGGTCCACTGCCTGCAGGCGGTCAGCGCTCGTATCCTCGCAGAGCTCAAAGCTCCCGGGCATGCCGCCTTCGCACTGGGGGTTGCTGTGGTGGTTGCTGACCCCACACCAACCCACGCAGTAGGTACACAGCATGAGGGTGCGGCAGCGGCCATGTCTTACCCGCCTCTTGCCAATTCACCATCGGCGCTCGTTCCCCTCGATGGACTTGTCCTGGGGGTGGCTGTTGAAGCGGTTGTTGCGGTCCACTCTATCTACAGGGCTGGGACCCAGACGCCCGATGACGGTTGTGGAGGTGGGTGATGCAGCTGGGAGTGCGGCCGGTACTGGTCCGCCCAAGGAACTCGCTGACGTCGGAGTTCCGGTCGCTACACCTCCTTCACGGACTCGACGCTGGTGCTTACGCTCGGGGCAATGCTCCGGGCGGCGCTGCGGGGCCCGTGGTGCTCGGAATTCAGGCGGCCGCGAGTGGCACGCGAGGGATGGGTAACCCCGCGGCAGTGAAACGCTTTTGACGCGTTCCCGTCGGGGGCCTGCCCACGGGACGCTGCGGCGGACACGCACAAGCAAGCAGGCAGGCAAGGCACTGCGCTCACAAGGGCATCCTCATGCTCGTGTCATGTGACAAAGCGTTTCAGGATCCTTGCCACTCTGAAACAAGGGAATAAAAGAATGTACAGCAACACATCAGGATATATACACATGGGGTTAAGACTGGACTGGAGTAAGGACATCACAGGACAATAGACACTCAGTCCCAACTCATTTCCCAATCCCAGGTCCGACCCTTCCAGTGGCTGGCAGGGGCGGGGGCTCAAACACAACCCATGCCCTGCTCAGTCCGGACCTCTGAAACCCTGCCAATAGGGGAAGGCGTCCCGCCCAGCCACAGGCGATTTCCTGGGAACCAAGAAGCTTCAAGGCCAACCGACAATGGCTCCCTATGCACCCTCAACAGCAGGTCCCAACTCCCCTCTGAGCCAGAGATATGGCCCCGCCATTATCCCCTAGGAGTTGGTAGCTGAAAATGGGCTGTTTCAGCCCAAACTGATATTAGCTCGAAAAACTCTAAAATTGACCCCTCGTCCGGACCCGCCAGAGGTAGAAACGAGGCAACTGACCCTATGCCCTTCAAGTTAGGGATGCAGGTTCGAATTCGCACGAATTCGCTCGAATTCGAATTTGCCCCGAATTCGCACGAATTCGTGGACACCTCCGAATTCAAATTCGCAACTTCAAATTCCGAATTCGAATTCCCCCTTGATTCGCTTGAATTCACCCGAGGCGGAGAATCCATAGGCACCTACAATTCACCTTCAATTCTTTGCATATGGGTATGCCAGTACCCACTACCATAAGGCATAAAACATTGCAAGTACAAAAGCTTCCATAACTTTGCAATTTTTGTTGTTTGTTGTTGCTTGCATTCACCGTGCTTAAACTATTTGAAAAAAAGAAGGACAAATCAAAACCAAGAATTCCAAATATCGAGGCATACACCCTTCCTTGATTCTTTCAAATACCTTTTGGAAAAAAAGCAACGAAGCATGCAAAATCACCAATCCACACAAGAACCATCACATGTGAACCACTTCTTGCCCTTATTGGGCCTTCATTCATTGTATTCTTGCATTGAATCATGGGACTTGAATTCATCTAAGGGAGAGGATAACAAATACAAGGGAAACATAAAGCAAACTAGCAATGGGCATTCAATTAACACTATTATTGTCATGATGCTCAATAATCATCACTATGTGACTGTCACAGTACACTGTCAAGGCTCGACTTTTTCAAACCTCGTAACAAGGATTTCTTAGCGTGCACGGAGCCGACGAGGGCAAGGAGGGTACGAAGAAAAGGGTAGGCAAGGGGGAACACGTTTTGACTGTCCAAAGTCGAAAAAAAAAAGTCGAAAATTAAAAGTTCGCGACGCTTTTTTCTCCGAACTGGTGCGGTTTTGGGAGGAGCGGAGGGCCCCGTCGTGTTCAGTGCAACGAGGCAGACACAGCGATGCGTTCAAAACTGAAAAACAATATTTTCTGTCGAAAGCGAGTACGCAGGCAGCGCACAAGCAACTGAATGGGTTAATCAAAGCACAATGATCATGGTTTTCATTGTATAAAGTCAAAAAAAATATTGCACGGCGGAGTTCAAAGTTAAGGTTTCATCTGGAGAAAAGACGGCGCATGCGTGATCATTTTGCTGTCGCATGCGAATTCGCAGTGCCAATTCGCCCCGAATTCGCAGTAATGTGAATTTCAGGCCGAATTCACAGCGAATTTGCGCTGCGAACGAATTCGCAGCAAATTTCGGCGAATTAAAAACAAATTCGCTGCGAATCTGCGGCCCTACTTCAAGTAGGAACTCCCTGGACCCTTCACCCAACCTGGTTCCTCCTGAGGCTCCGGCATCAGGGCGCCATGGATTCGCCACGTGGGGTCATGATGCCAAAATGAGCCAAAGTTGGAGTCATTCCCACGGGCGAGCAGCCCAGACAGGGCAAGCCCCATGACTCACAGGACAGGAGGCAGGACCTAGGACACATATCTAGGTACATGACTTGGAACTAGGTCCGGGCTTCTCATAGGCATAGAGATATGGGACCGCCAATCGACCACACGGGGGGCTGAAATTGGGGTCCCAAACAGGGGTCATTTTGGCTGCTCAAAATGAGCCAAAATTGAAGGTATCCCCAATGGTATATCTCCACGCCGGCTTGGAGATCGGATCCGCCGTTCCACATGCAATTCACCAGGAGTCCAATCGAGACTCCCATGCACTTGGCTCTCAAAGATCTGCATGCCACTCGGCGTGGTGACAATCCAAACTGGGTCCACAACTGCCAAAATGGCAGAGTCGGCCGTCACGGGCGACCGTCCAGGGTAGGAGACCTTGGCGATCTCGTCACGCCAAGCCTAGATTCACGACCCTTGATATCCCCTTTGGTTCCATGCCTTGGGGTTTGGCTTGCTGTCGCACTGGCTGCTTACTGTTCGCGGAGGGGATGACCACACGGACGGGGCAGAAAGCAGCATGCGGTGCAAAGGGGGGGATCATGGATCGCACCAAAAGTTGAATAACTCCAGATGGGCCAGAGGTGCAAACACGAAACTCAAGGGTGTTCAACGCTTGATCATATGCTACAATAATTATTTTTTCCTTCTGGCTAGGTCGCTTGCCCCATGGAGATATGGTAGTTCCAATATGGCATACAATGGCAAAAACAGCGAAACTTGGCCAAAATGCCCCGCACTCATGATTCCATATATCCATGGCCACGGCGAGGATCCTTCCAACCAAAGATGCTATAGACACATGGGACCTAGGTCCCAATATATGCCACTTGCCAACCCTCATGGTCGCCTCTAGCTATTTTCCCCATTGGAGGGAAAACGACACACAAATGGGGCAGAATGGCAACATACCCCTAATTCGGTGACTCACAACTCTCCCTTCAAGAGGAGAGGCCACATGGGGAAACACCCCATTCGATGCAGGTTTATGTGCCCTCTCCGAATCGCCCTTACCCTTGGTCAAGTGGCGCACGCAACCTCGGGCCGAACATTAAGGGGGAGGCGGGGCTTGTGGCCATTCTGGGCAAAACGGCCAAAATTCACCCTAAAGTGGTCACTCGAAAAATCGTATCTCCGTATCACAAGAGATATGAGCCTCGGGCTTTTGCACGGATGCAAATCGAAGCTTTGCTTCCCTTTTGCACCAAGGGTTGGGGTTCAAAGCATAATGGAAGCATTTTCAACACCCCAATCCTTGATGCACACTAATTATGGGAAGAGGACACGCCGTACAAGTCCCTGCGGTACGTCAGCCGCATCCTGGAGGACACGGGGCGTCGTACCATCCACGCGGTGCGCACCCCCTAGGGGGGCCTCACCAACGACCCCGACGCTGTCCTCCAGGCAGTCCTGGACAGCTTCCAGGCGCAACACGGGGACGCCCTCCCCGACCTCGACCCCCATACCCGAAGCACCATCCGCGAGCATGTGCCCAGGGTCTTCAACCGGCAACAGCGGCGCGCCATCGAACACGACCCCTTCAGCATCTCAGAAATGCAACGCGCCCTGGACCGCCTGAAAAAGGGGGTTGTGCCCGGCGTCGAAGGCTTACCGGCCGAGGCGTACCAACACATCACCCTGCCCATCAAGCGCCGCCTGGCAGCCCGCCTGTGGGACATCGTCACGGGCACCACGCCCATCCCCCCTGAGTGGGCCAACCTGGTCCACCCCCTCTACAAGAAGGGGGACTGGGCGCAGCCAGGGAACTGGCGGCCCATAGTCTGTGCCACCACCGAGGTCAAGCTGGTGTGGACGCTCATCCTGAGCCGCATCGCACCAGAAGTCTTCGCCCACGTTCCCGCCAGCATGTGGGGGGCCATGGCCGGCAGGTCCCCCCACGAGGCCATCTTCCTCCAGGACACCGCGCTGGACATGAACCCCTACGAAATGATCGTCGCCTCCCTCGACGTCCAAGGCGCGTTCCCCCATGCCCCACACCGGCTCCTCACGGAGGTATGGGATGCCATGGGCCTCCCATTCCTATCCTTCATGAACGGGTACATCCAGACCCGGCTCTACGCCGTCATCACAGCCGCAGGCCTCACCCCCTGGACCAGCACAGACAGCGGGGTCCCCCAAGGTGGCGCCGAGGGCCCCTTCCTCTACCTCCTCGTCACCCTACCGCTGGCATTCGAGCTAGCAAGGGTATACCCGGGGTACGCCCCATACCAACTACGGTCCCCCCTCATCAACTTCGCGGACGAGAACCTCCTAACTACGGCCATCCTCCACCGCGACCCTGGGAACGCAGGGCTACCAAAAACCACCGAGCAAGCGTCCGCCATTCTCCTACTCACCACAACCTACCTGGACGCCCACCAGCTCCTGGTGCACCCCCGCAAATCGGTCGGGCTAGCCGACACCGGGACTCCCACCCCCCAGATCCGGAAAGGTGAACCCCTACACCTGGAGGACACCACAGTCCACCTGGGAGTCACACAGGCCACGAGACACCACCACATCACACTCCCAAGCAAGCTGGAAGGGCGCCTCGCCCAACTACCCCAACCTGCCAGGGGGGACCTCCTGTCCGCGCAGGGCCTGGCATACTTCACCGAAGCGGTGCTCAACGCAGCCATCGGGTACCAAGCCCTGCACCTCCCACGCCCCCAAGACGCCCTACACCACGCTCGACAGCAAGTGACGAAGGCATGGGCGCAACACGGAGGCTGGCCCACGTCTTTCCCCAAGGAGGCCATGATGGCCCACTGGCGCTACTACGGGGACAATACAGGCGCCCTAGTCAACATGGCCTATGCCAAACACGCAGCCCACCTTCTACACAGGGTGACACACAACCACCAACCCGAGGTTCGCGAAGCGGCAGCCATACGCATAAAAGAAGCGCAAATGGCCCGCAACACCTGCCCCCGGTGGATACTGGCACAACACAGTGTCCACACCTCCGTGGGCACCGGCATCTGGGCCCAGCTGCAGCTCCTCCTACCGCACCACACGCACGCCATCCTGACGAACCACCACTGCGATCAGCAGGGGCCACTCGTGGCCACGCACACCGACATCCACCGACACCCGGCGGGCGAGGTGGACACCCTGCGCCTCGTGGGAGCCACCATCACCATAGTTTACATCACCCCAACACAGATGAAGATCATGGCCCAGTGCGACGGCCACCACGCCCCATTCCTTTCCGACCCGCAATGGCCAGCACGCCGCGTCTTCCAGGCGCACCTTCCCGCATGCGCTACGAAGGCAGGGCGCGACATGCCGGGGCCCAAGGACATCGACACGGCGTACAAGGCTTTCCGACGCCAGCACCCCCGACCCTGCCCCAGCAAGCACGAGGCCCCAAACGACGGCAACACGACGCAGCCGGAGCCCACCTCGTCGGCTGAAGGCTGCACACCACCCACCATCCTGCTACTGGCGCCAAACAGCCACAAACACGCTACCCGCACTGTCCAGCGACACCATACCCCCTGGTCCATCCTCAAGCACAACGCCCCGGAGACCGATCTACCACCGGTCAGACACAGTGACCAGGGCATACCGGGGACGTGCTGGCACTGCGGCCCGGCAGCCCTTGACACTCCGTGGCCCCTGCTACACCTCATCTCCACCAACTACCACACCCCCACCGCCGCCGCCAACGCCGACCAGCAGGCATGGCTCTCCCTCTGGTTTCACACGGTACCCTGAAAGTGCTGCCCTGGGTCGTTGTGGGTGCCGGAGGGCTCGGGGCCGGCAAGACCAGTGGGGCAGGCACGCGAGGAGTCTCCCTGGATGCTGTTATTGGGGGTAGAACCGGACACTCGGACACCAACGGAGGCGAGAGCAGCGACAACAGAAGCAAGATCCATGCTGATTGTGGTCCGGCAGAAAATCCCAGTCTATGAAGAAAATTGAGGGGAATTATTCTAAATACATCTGAGTGTCCAAAACTGTCTGAAAGAATTTAAATAATCCATTTATGTAAAATTGTCTGGCCGATCTGGCCCGCGAGCGCGCGTCAGCGGCAAATGGCGATTCCAGCTAAAATAGCGGAATGCGGCGGATTTACGGGAAATGGACCGCGGAATCAAATCCGGAATATCAGAAATATATAGGAAATATCCTGTGACTGAGCTGCGAGGCGGCAATTCCGCCGAAGCAAAGAAAATGACCAAAATGTAGCCAATCTGGGCAGAATGTCTGAAAATCTGAGCAGATGGGGCTAGCCGCACTTACACTCCCCCTCCAAAAACACACTGGGGTGTGTCGCTACGTCAACGAAGAACGTAGTGCGGGTAAGTCCCAGAAAAACATAGAAATGTAGCCTCGATGAGGCGAAATCTGCTTGATCTGACCTGATTTGGGCTGAATTGGCACTGAATCAGGCTGGATGAACCTGAAATGAGACAGAATGAGAAGTGACGAACAGTCCTCCGTGCAGTAAAACATTAGGTCAAGGGCTAAAAAGCATGTAAACGTATCGAGAATCGATACCAAACCATGCATTGGTTGAGAATGAGGTAGATTATTGATGGATTGAGTGGGGGGATCAAGAATTGGAGTGACATCTCAGCGCTCTGGCACAGTTTCGCTGTCGCGGGCACGCTACGGTGTCCTCGCCGAACTCTACATCGTGTTATCCCGCTTTTCTCGTTCTGAAAAGTACAGCATGTGGCTCAGATTTGGCGCATCTGATGGATGATCACAAGATTCAGCAAAAATGAGAATGAATTTGAGCAGAGATTGAGGGCATCAAGCAATCACAGAGAGGTTAAACAAATACACATGTAGTCTACAGACCCTAAGTGAACCACCGAAGGTAGAGATGTTCTTCTGTTCACTTAGAACTAAACAGATCTTCGAGGAATGATGGGAGATGACAAGGTAATCAATCTAAATTGTCCTAACATGAGTAAATTCCCTGAGATGAAGGTGAAATGAAGCGGAATGTGTACAACTGAAACTACCAACACCTTCGTTTAGACTAAAGTTAATATATATTGTCGTTAATTCAGCTCAATTGTGCTTTCCGGCACGTTGGTTCGCGAGCATCTAACAGATTCTATCAAAATGTGGATCATGTGATGATGCATCATGATGGGACATGATAGCCCTGGATCCTTGGCATGTAACGCGCCGAAGGTTCACTGAAGGCGCTTTACTGACAGTATATAACTGAGAGACACCGAATTTACAGTGGCGGTGGTGTCAATCGACTTGGACAAGGCCAATCTTACGATGAAGTCCCACAAGACACTTGGATTCACCATTTTCGACAGTTTCAGGTCGGATTGAGCTCACATTGGCGTGTGCCAAAAATACAACGAAGCTTACGGACTTCAGAGGTTGCTGTTAGAAGTCCCTAGAGCTCCTATCTAAAGATTGTCTGAACAATTGACGTCTGGGTTTCGTACAACAGTGGCAGAATGATGGACAAACCTGAGGAATTCAAGGTAAATTTGAGGATCCTGGATCTGAATCTGGACTTTGGCGTCAGCATCACAGCAAATGAAGGTGAGATCTGAGTTCCTGGCGTCGCATCTGGTGCAGCCAGTACTACAGGGGGTGCCTGTAGGGGTGCATGTCACCGGCCGGTGTTTTGATTATGTACATTTGCTCCCATCTGCACGAGTAGCCAAATTCCAAAGATGCACAGACCAACAGAGACAAGATTACCCCGAATCTGCCTGAATTAAGCCTGAGTTTGGTTTTTTCTGAACACGGCAGCACACTCCGTCAGCGTATCTACGCCTTGTCTGCCGAACGGAGACCAAAGAAAAGTTGATTGACGTCAAATTATCAAACATTCGCAGTTCTCCACATCATGACATAAACAGAAAGAATGAACAGTGGATTTGAGCAGAATGTGGTAGGATGGCTTCCTCAATTCGGCCAAGCACGAATACAGGTGACCACCAACCTGTCTGGTCGGGTCCTGGTACGGCTTGGGCGCTGCAAATCAGCGGCCGAACTCGAAGCTTGGTCCTCATTTGGCTCCTGGGCTGGCCTGACCGCAGGAGGGGGGATCGACGGATCAGCCCTGGAATGTGGCTGCTGAGGGCCGTAAAAGGCTGGATCTCGATTCACCACAGGTCATTTTCCGTCGCTCTCCACTTGTCTGTCTGGTTTCGACAAACAATCTGTCAGGAGTACTCCAATTTCGGGGTGCTTCTTGAGGAAGTCGATGAACCCCTTGGTGTACCCATGGACAAAAGATTGGGCTGGTTCCCAGTTGTTGTGACTGGAATCAAAGCCCCTCCACTCACACAGAAATTCCCATTCGCCCTTGGCGTCACGTCTTGCTTCAACAATCCTCTTGAGTTCGTACTTCCCCCCTTCGATTACCCGATCGGACAAGTGTTTTGCAGTCCAAAAAACGGGTTTAACCCGATCCTTGGGGGAGGGGATCTCTCTCTTGAGGCGATCGCCCGAAACGTCAATTTCCCTGCTGACATCCACACGAATCCTCCACCTGTTCTCACCAAGACGTGCTGTAACAGCAAATGGCCCCTCCCACAAGGGAAGAAGCTTGTCATCTCCGTCCAGGGTGGTTTCGGATTTTCGAAGCCAAACTCGATCATCGACTTCAAAATTGTGGGGGTTTTTTCGACCTTGATTTTGAACCCAAAGCCAGTCAGCTTGATGCTTCTCGATTAATTTCGACACAGATTTATCTGCTCGTTGGACTTCGTCCAAAAACAGCGAAGCATCCTTACAGGGACGAGGATTATTCAACGGCATGTTCCACCAACACTTCTTTCGTCCAAAGACAATTTCATTTGGAGAAAGGCCATGATACAAAGGCGTGTTGTGGTAACGGCGAAGCAATGCGAAGAGAACTTCAAGCCAGTGAAAATCCTTTTCACTCGCGAGCTCCTTACGAAGCATATTTATAACTGAGCGGCCGGCTCTTTCGCCAGGCAGCGCTCGATGCGAGTGGATTTCACACCTGAGGTGGTGGATTCCAAGGCGAGCACACAATTCTCTCCACCATTCGGAGGTGTACTCTTTGCCTGAGTCCGTGACCACCTCGGATGGGACGTCCCAGCCTCCCATCCAGGTCTGCGCGCACCATTTGGCGGCAGCCTTGCCTGTCATCGACTCAATGTTGCAAGGCAACACTTGAATGTAGCCGGAATGACGGCACTGAATAAGGAGCACACCATTGACTTTTTTGTTAGTCCAATGGCACTCTTCGTCATCGAGTTCACCGAGATAGAAGAAATCACTGGTGACTCTGTTAAAGAGACGCTCCGGAATAGGATGAGGCCTCAGATGGCCGTGCTTCTTCGCGCTGGGGGGCGTCCAGACAGCACATTGGGCACATCCGGCTGCTACTTTCATGCAATGAGTGTAGAGCCTCGATCCAAACAACCTATGCTTAATCATCGACCACAGTCGACGGCCATGTGCGTGGGGGGACTCCCATTTGTGCCACCAGTTTAACACTCGGGGGGCTAGGGCGTCTGGCACACACAATTTACCCTCCATCCACAGCTTCCCCCCATCCAACGAGTACTCAGCAAAAATCCCATCCTTGTGAGCATCTTTGGATTGGAGATTTCCAAAGACCTCTTTAAACATGGGATCCTGCAGGTAATCGGACGTCCAGTCACGGATGATCAGGGAATCCTTCGGCAGGGGTGGAGTTTTGGCCGGATCTCGACGCTTAATGCCCTCGATCAACCGAAATCTGCTTACTCGTCGGGTATAGTCAAACCGTTTCACACTCCCTGAGGAGGGATCGGTGACTTTTTCCACGACTTTCAGCGTTTTGGTGCAGATCTCGTGAGCATGCGCCGGATCTGTGATGGCCGTGATGTCGTGACACGGCAATGCGTGCTGTTTAACAGCGCACTGCATGCATGCACGTCGAATGAGTTTCTTTTCTTCCTGATCCCATTCGATGATTACATGGCGGTCCTGCTCCGTACCATGGATGTTGGTACTTTGCAGCCCCTCTGAGGCGGGGTAAGCCCATCAGCTCAGAGCATCCGCTACCGTGTTGTGTTTTCCAGGCAAATACGACACATGGAGGTCAAACAGAGAGAGAAATTCGTGCCATCTGGCCCGTCGACCAGCTGGGCTCGCGACAGTATCAATGTGTTCGGTGGCCCAATACTCCAGAGATCGATGATCCGTCAGGACCTCGACTCGATTGGTGCCAACCCACGATTGGTACTTTTTTAAAGCACAGATGATGGCGTACGTTTCTTGCTCACGCGGCGACCATTGCATTTGGCGTGGGGCTAGCTTCCGAGACCAAAATGCAAGAGGGTAATGATCGCCGGTGGCTTCATCAACCTGTTCAAGGACAGCTCCGATCGCGTACCTAGATGCGTCGGTTCTAATGTAGAAGGGTCTGTCAAATTGGGGCACATGCAACGTGGCGACTTCGCAGAGGGCCGCCTTCAAGTGATGGAAGGCCTCCTCGCACTCGTCAGTCCACTTGACACGAACCTTTGAACCTGCCTTGCCCGCATCTCTCCCTACCTTCAATAATTCAGTGAGGGGGGCAGCAAATTTGGCATAATTCGGCACAAAAGTGTGGTAAAAATTGCAACAACCCAGGAATCCTCTCAACTCCGTGATCGTCTCAGGGCGCTTCCACTTCTGAATAGCGACGAGCTTCCCTGGACTGGGTCGTCGAGTGCCATTCTCTAGGAGAGAACCACAAAATTCGACTGATTTTAAAAACAATTTTCCCTTCTTTGGCCCACAAATCAGCTGATTGGCGTCAAGAATATCCAAAACTTGGTTCAGCTGCTTCTCATGTAGGGCCACCAGCTCGGCTTCGGTCAGTCCCTCCCCCTCCGTCGCGATGATTATGTCATCTATGTACACACTCACGAAGGCACGAAGCTCCGGATGGGTTGTGAACAGCACATCCTCCATCATTCTTTGAAAAAATGAGGGGGCGTTCTTCAGCCCCATGGGCATGACGGTCCATTGGACTGGGCCACATGGCGTGCACATACAGGTAAGAGGTCTGCTGTCTTTCCTCAACGGCATTTGGTGAAAGCCGTGACGGAGATCCAGTACAGAGAACAAACGACCTCTTGCCCTCTTGGCGATTTCCTCCTCAATGAGGGGCAGGGGGTGTGAATCCGCCTTTGTTTCGGCGTTCAGATTGCGAAAATCAACCACCATTCGCCAACCATCAATGGTGTTCTGGTCTGCAGGCGGTGGCTTCGGGACTGTGAAGGGTGAACAGCACCATTCGCTGGTCATAAAACCCTCAAGCCAACCAAATTCCCTGAGATTTCTCTCAATGATTTTTCTGAGAATCTCATGTTTGTGTCCATGATTTTCATAAGGGCGCTGTTTTTTTGCCTTGTACCCTTCACGAAGCTCGATGAAGGCTTCACCGAACTGTCCACGGACAGGGGGGTCCTTGATCAACTTTCCTGAAAGGGTTGTGTCCTTCCGTTCTTCAAAAATCTTTTCTCTTGACTTGGAACACAATTCAGTGTCCACCTGATCGCCAGGAATTACTGTCGAAAAAACTTTGGCGACTTCTTCGGCTTTGGCAGGAAGAATCTTCTTACGGATGTCCCTAAACAGGTCCGTATCAACTGCCTCTTGAAGATAGGTGGGTCTTGTGTCGAAATCCCAGAGATTTTCTTCGCGATCCAGCTCCTCGAAAGGATCCATGAAAGCTTCCACAGGGGGTTTTTCATAAAAAACTCTGAATTTGCGGCGCGATTGGAGATTTTTCCTCGCCCGTGCACTGAAGATTCTTTTCGATGTCGACCGTATTGGGGAAGAGGGAGACGAGGCGGATCCATTGGACGTTGAATCACCTTGGGTATCTGACGGACAAAAATCAGAAAAAATAGATTCATCATCAGTACCACGCTCAACCTCAGATTCAGACCCAACACAGGAATCAGTACTAGAATCAGCAGAATTAGAGTCAGAAAGCTTTCCATCCACCAGGAATGCAAGCGAACTCCAGGACCGCTGTGACAGGGGACCTGTGTCGTCCCTGGCATACAGCTTAATCTTCCTGGGAAGTTCGATGTAATCAACACAAATGTCTTGTAATTCCTGAAACCAAGGCTTGTCGTCCCACAAGGGCACAACTAAAATTGCCTGAGTCTTATCTTGCTTGATTTTGTGGATGACCTGCTGGATTAAGTGAAACGGAGGATTAATCCACAACTTCTTGTCCCATTTGTGGGTCCAAGCGTCGCTGAAGTGCTTGTCAAAGCGCTTGTTCATACGGTTAGCAAAGGCATCATACTGGGGCCAAAAGGAATGATGTTCATGGAAGTATTCACAAATTGCATCGCGCCATTTGTCGACAACTCTGTAGGATGAAGAGTGCCAGCGCGAAGGGCGTCGTGGCTGGGAGTCCCTACGAAGACATTCTAACTCCTGGGAGTAATCGGCACTCCCATTCACCTCTGCAATGGTGACATCTTCACCAAATTTTGGTGTCACCTTTTGCTTCAAAAATTCTTCTGCACTTTTAAACCCTGCGTGCAAAAAACGAAATTCAGGACGCTCCAAGGGACCTGACTCCAGCAAAAAACAACGACGATGACCTACGGGCGCTACCCTGTTCTTGCGAAGCCAAGGATGCCCCAAATAAAGGTCATACTTTATGTCAGCACGGTAGAAGTAGTCATCCTTAAGGACAACTTCTTCCACATTTTGCTCTTCCCAAAGGTCTTGAGCGACCAAATGGGTGGATATATAACAACCGCGTTGCCCACCTGCGAGAGAATGTCCAGAAACTCCCTCGAGGGTAACAGGATGAGGCGACTCAAACACGCAGTCGTCGGGTAAGAATGCATTGGATTGGAGATTTACCTCTGATCCATTATCACACAAACAAGTGGCGAGGTGGAAATTTCCCTTGCAATCAGAGACCCACAGCTTTGTGACAAACTGTCGAGCCCTGTGCTTGGACTGTACACCAACCTCGTCCACTACAACAGAAGGATCCGCTGCCGGATCCAGGGGAGAGGAGACAAGCGACCCTACATCAAGTAATGGTCGGTCAGGAATTTGGGGATCATGCCTGAAATCGCCTGGGGAGGGACAATTTTCGTGGCTCCCCTAGGCATTCTGACCTCCAGCGGCTGCGTTAACATTGTGAACACAGCCTGTTTCGTCGATCCATTCATCTTGGAACGGATCATCCGCTGGATTCAGACTATTTTCGACGTAATCTCGATCCGCATCAGACACCTGATCTGCACCTGAGACCTGATCCACACGATGGTTTCCTTTTCCACGTCCACGGCCACGACCGCCGGATGATGGGCCACCACCGTCGCCACGCCCTCTGCCCTTACCAGAGAAAGGGATTCCTGAAGGATTTCCCTTACCTTTACCCTGTGATCCTGGAGCATTTCCTTTGTTTGTACCGGATTGAGGGGTTTGGCCTGGGTTTCGATTTCCGCCTCCGGCGTTGACATTGGGACTTGTCTGGCCGTTTGGCTGTCCACCGGAGCCGGATGGAGTCCGATTCCCTTTGCCTTGGGACCCGCCAGGGCCTCCGGTATTTTTGTTTCCACCGGAGGGGGTCGGATTACCCTTTCCCCCCTTGGCACCATGCACCTGTCTGTCATTCCTGTCTGAATTCTGCGAATTACTGACATTTTCACCAATCACCTTGTGATCGTAAGCAGACCATCGGTGATTAGCAGTGGAATGTGTCTTAGCGCGGTTCGTAGAACCTAGAAGAAGGCAGATGCTACAATGATCCTGAACATTCCGGGTGTCATTCACCTTTTTGTTGCCCTTTTGGGCCCCATTTTGGGTGTTTTGCTGGGTATTCCTGTTTCCCCCAAGACCCTCATGGAAATTTTGATTGGCGGCGTCAGCGAGCCTCTCAACCTCTTCCCACAGTTCCTGCGGAGTAAACGAAAACACCCAGTTCCTGGCCTTCAGGCGATTGCCATGGAAACTTACTCCCCTATTGAGGACTTGGACAAACAAGTCCCGATCCTCGTGTTCATTAAACTTGATTTTCCACGTGTTTTCAGTGAATTTCACCTTGGTAAACGACGTGGGGGAGCACTTTTGAAGTGCCTCCCTGACGGTAAACCGGTTGGCCGAGGCGTCAAAGCCATCGATCTCCGCCCACCAGGTCTTGACCTTTTCTTCGGATTGTTTATTCCGAAGGGTGGCGGCGGTTTCAGAGGGGATCTTGTCAAAAATCAGATTTTTCAGCTCGGCACTAGAAAATTTTTCGCCTGAATGTTCAGATTCTTCTACGAGATTCCAGAAGCGCTGTCTCTTGTCCTGCACTTCGTGCAAGATTAATCGAGAGAATGAAGGAAAATTCTTCAACATCTGGTGGTAATGGTCCTCAGGCAGCCGGGATCCACGTACCTCCAACTGTTCCCACACCTCATCAAAGGTAAGGGGGGAACTTGAATCCTCACGATCACTCCAGGTTCTGAGCCAAGTGTTGGCCGGCGCTCCCTCAAGGCAGTCCAGGAGGGCCATCAGGAACTGATCATCCTGGAGCTTTTGAGTCTTAACCCACAGTTTAAATTCCCGTTGGAACTGAGGCCAACGTCTGGGGTTTCCATTATACTTTGGTTGCTTGGCAACCTGACGAAGTCGCAATGAAGTGGGATTTAGGAGTGAATCCAGCCCAACACCGGCCGTAATGGTAGACACCTTGGCGGCATCATTAGCCACACCAGCTCCGGCGAGGGTCTGGGCGAGCAACATCTGGGCAATTGCATTGGAATCAACAGCAGGAAGGGTAGTACGGGAGGCAGTTCTTTTGGCATTCTGAACCTCAGTCCTAGCCTTCGCCGATCTACTCTGTGATCGAGAGATTGTAACCCTTTCCTTTAACTTAGTCCTGCTGATCCGTGCATCGGTGGTCTTAGAGTCCACCGAAGGAGCAATCGAAAAAATTTCTGTCGCCTCCTCCGACGTTTCTGTTGTCTGATCCACCGATGATGCGCCCTCAGACTTCATGTGGGTCTTGAAAAGATCTTTAATTCCCAGCGTCTGAATGATGAGTTGCATTTGATCTTTGAGCAATTGGAGCTCAGTATCTCGCTGTAATCTGCAAGAGCAGTCGGCAGGACAGTACATCCCATGTCCTGAAGGGCCTGAGCAGGCTGTCGGACCGCTAATCTCAGTGGTTCGCAGCCAGGAGTCCACTTGGGGAGCTCCTTCAGTCCTAATTTCCAGGCTTGCCTGCCTAGCTGCCTCTAAAATTCCTTCCTCAACCGCGGCGGCTAGATCGTCGCGGATGGACACAGAGGGATGAGGGGCGGAGGGCCCGGCAACCGGTGCCTTGGTCTTCTCCTTCGGGAAGGGGCTTGCCTCCCAGATCTGCAAGAAAATGGCAAAAGATTCATCTTCTTGAGAACACCACCACATCCTGGTATTAATTTCTTCTTGAAGGAGGAAAAAATATTCGAATAAAAAATCAGAGGCGATTCTTTCTTGTCCTATCAGCTTAGACGTGGCTAATAGACACAGGGCCTCAAGCGCCTCAAGGTTACGGGCCACTTCCGAAGACAAATGGTTGTCCCATTGTGCCCGTGAGGCTGGTCGATTATAGGTAGGTACCTCACCTGGACCACCCATCTCAATGTCGTCAATGTCGGCATCGATGGTCACAAAATGTGAACATTGGTACGGAGTATCAGTACCTGCCAGGTCCGTAAGCTCCACCGGAGCGTTGCCATTAGCGTAAGCTGGGAGATTCCAGCTGCTTGATGGCCAATTTCGACTGGGATCTTGATTGTAATCTGGGCCTCCACAGCTGCTGATTTGTGTCCTTCTTGGGCAATTTGGGCTTGCGCAAGGCATTCCTCTCAAGGCCTCGTTCGCACAGCACCACGGCAGCGTAATCGTTACGTCTCCGGAGGTGGCGGAGTCTACGGGGCCGTACTGAGGGGCTAGCTGTGGTTGGGACACCAAAGGAACAACATTCAGGTAGCCTCTGCTACCATGAAAGTGCTGCCCTGGGTCGTTGTGGGTGCCGGAGGGCTCGGGGCCGGCAAGACCAGTGGGGCAGGCACGCGAGGAGTCTCCCTGGATGCTGTTATTGGGGGTAGAACCGGACACTCGGACACCAACGGAGCCGAGAGCAGCGACAACAGAAGCAAGATCCATGCTGATTGTGGTCCGGCAGAAAATCCCAGTCTATGAAGAAAATTGAGGGGAATTATTCTAAATACATCTGAGTGTCCAAAACTGTCTGAAAAAATTTAAATAATCCATTTATGTAAAATTGTCTGGCCGATCTGGCCCGCGAGCGCGCGTCAGCGGCAAATGGCGATTCCAGCTAAAATAGCGGAATGCGGCGGATTTACGGGAAATGGACCGCGGAATCAGATCCGGCATATCAGAAATATATAGGAAATATCCTGTGACTGAGCTGCGAGGCGGCAATTCCGCCGAAGCAAAGAAAATGACCAAAATGTAGCCAATCTGGGCAGAATGTCTGAAAATCTGAGCAGATGGGGCTAGCCGCACTTACATACCCCCAGACCACGCAGCACACGTAGCCTAGACTCGAACGCCCTGGGCACGTGGACATTCACCAACGAGCGAGCAGACCCAGACAGCGTGGCCATGGAGTACGACCGCTGTGACCCACACCCCGCAGGACCTCAGGAGGCACCCATGCGCCCCATAGAGCACAAATGCCCCACCCTCCGCGGCGACAAAGACGACAAGGAACGGCGACGGACCATCACGTGCCAGAAGTTCCACCCAAATACAGGATACCTCTTCCACCTGATGTCAGCGTATATCACTCAGGGGCGCCCGGACAGAGGCCTCCTCCGCCTCACCCCGCGAGCCAAGGCCATCATCACCCAGGGGATGGGCGTCTATGCAGCGCCGCTACTGAAACCCACGCTAATCACCACCAGAACCGCCCAAGGGAACCCCGTCTACATCTATCACCCCTCGGCAATTGCCCGCCTACCCATACCCAGCGACACCAACATCATCTACTTCACTGACGCATCCGGCACCCAGCAACGCACCCCGACGGTCGGTTGCGCCTCCGTACGCATCACCTGGCCCGCGGACGGCCTCCACGCGAAACACCACACCGGGGCCACCATCTTTGGGGCGTCCTCCCACGGCGAACTGCGCACCCTGGCGGACGCCAACACCGCCACACCACCACCCGCAACGATCCAGCCCCGCAACATCTGGCTAGTTGTGGACGCCACGGTCGACATCCACCTCACCAGGCGCCTCGCGGACATGCCCCTCCACAGGGCGCTCGAATCCGGCCTCACCACACAGGCGTTGGGACTATGGATGGCCTTCAGGGGCATGCACCCCCAGGACGCACTACACATCGTCAAACAGGAATCACACCGCTACACATACGGCAACAGACGCGCAGACACGCATGCCAAAAACCAGAGCACCAGCCACATCCCAGGGCTCGAAGATGTACGACTGGATACCGCACACCACAGCCACCTGCAACACCTACCCCCGATACCCTCAGCCACACAACCCCCCCAATGGATGCCGGAGGACGCGCCGTACACAGATCAAGACAAGCAGTAACACTACCCCACACCCATCCAGCAGCTGGCCACCACACTGGGCCACCCCGCGAACACCGAACTCCTCCGACGCCTTGAAGACTCCGTCCAGACCCCCCTCTACTACTCCGCCCTACGCCCGGACAGCCTCCCAGCACACCTACAAAAACCCCGACTCGAAATCGCCCTCGAACAGCTTCCCCTCCTCACCCGATACCGCCGATGGTACGCACGCCGCTCGATCCACGTCCCCGCAAGATACACCAAATGCATCTGTGGCCACGCGGAAGAAGAAACCTGGGACCACTTCAAGGGATGCCCCCTGTAGCGAGGACTGGACACCCTCACAGACTGGAACCCAACCCACACCATCGCACAGCACGCCGGATGGCCGACGCAGTTCCCGGCAACCCAGCAACTCGCCACCGTCCTCAAGCAGACGGAGGTACTCGAGGCAGTCCGCAGGGGACTCGTCCCCACAGCCGTCCACACCTTGCTACGCACCCACGCGGAGGACCCCCAAGCCACGGCGGCGCACATGCAACGGACGGCCATTACCAAGACAGCGGAGCAGCTCACATACCGCACCCACAGGTACCTGCAGCATGTAGCAACCCTACCCCAAACAGACCAAGCCCACCTCCTCAAACTCCTGTTCTACCAACCATGAGAACCTACCCCATGACACACCAACACGGGACCCCCACCACGCCTACACACCATCCACCGAGCACAACACTGGCACGGCACACACGGGCACCACAGGCACCACTGGCACGCCCACCAGCATGCGCGCGCCGCCAGCCCCCATCCCCCCACGCCACTGTCTGTCCACAGGTACCACCAGCCGCCAGCCACCGCATACCCCCTCTGCGTACGCCAGCGGGTACCACAGACGGCCCTACCCTGCAACCCGGACCACTGGGTCTGCCTGGGGGCCGCGCACCGCCTCACCCACTGCCCCCACTGCGGGGACCTCAACCCCCACCACCACGAGCGGCCCGCGGCCCCAGCCGCACCCCCCCCTGCCAGCCACCCCAGCTTCTTCGGGCCACTCACCGACACCCTCCGGGACCACCTGGGAGGGTACTACGTGGCGGACGCGGCGGACCACGCATGGACCATAGCCGTGGCCAGGGGCAGCGCACCCCTGCCCCCCCACAGCCCACCCTTGGGCCACAGCGGGGGCGGCTTGAACGTGGCGGCCCGCCACGTTCTCCTCTCCCTATACCTCCACCACCGTGACCTACACCTCCCAGACCCACAGTTCCTGGCCCCCCAAGCAGCAGCCCTGACGCCAGAAGTGTGGGCGGACACGGCACCAGAGGAGATAGCAGCCTACCTCCGAATCACTTGCCGCCGGTTCAACACCGCCCTCGGCCGACGGAAAGGAACACCCTACCCACTCAGCGCACTCCTCTACCCAACACACCACCCCCACCCCAGGCAGCTGAGGCCCCCGGAGGGCTGGGCGTCCTTTCGGCACGCCCACCTGGCCGCCCTCAACGAGGCCACCGCCACGCGAATGGGCCTCACAGACCAGCGCGCCTACGTCAGAAGCCTTGAGGCGCGCCTCCGAGAGGCGCACCGCTGGCACACCCGCTCCCCGTCGCCCCCACCCGCCCCCGACACCCACCAGGCCAAGAAGACCAAGACAGGTCAGGGGGCCCGCCAGCGCGCTCGCCAGCAGGGGGCGACACCCCGACCAGGGCCCGGGTCCAGCCACACCGCACCACCCCACGCCCAGACCCCCGGGGCACACCAACAGCACCGCCCCCACCAGCGCCCACCACCACCACCGTACCGCAGCACCCAAACCCTGCAGCCCAGTCAGCCACCACCGCCCGCACACATCCACACCATGCCAGGACCACCATACGCGCAGAGCCAGGGGACATGGCACCACCAACACCACCACCACGCTCCCGTCCCTCCCAACCCCTACCCCCTGATGCCCCAATACTACAGCGACCCCCACCAGCTACATCCCCACCACGCCCCAGCACAACCAGGCCCCACGAACCACCCACCCCACATGGCACACATCACCGCAAGACACCATCACATATTCCACCACCACCAGCCCCTACCACCACACCCACCAACGCCGGGGTACCACACACAACCAGCACACCCTCAACACCACCACCACGCAGTCCAGCACCACCCGCCGCCCCCACTACACGGGCCCACGACACACGAGCCACGGTACACCCCCATAGACCCGCGTGGAGCCGCGCACGCTCACCAGCAACACCAGGACGTAGTAGGAGCGCCCAACCACCACCAGCAGCCCCCCCACCGGCACCCCATACCAGCGAGCACCATCCACCAACAGGCACCCATAACATACGGACCACAGCCCCACCCGGACGCCCATGCGGCTGCCTCCCACCCACACCACGGCACCACAACCAGCCAGGAACCGCAAGGACCGCACGGCGCACACATGCAACACCCACACAACTGACAAGGGCGCCCAGACCCCCAGCCAGCACAACCCCCACCCCCGCCCCCCTCACTACCAACAGTGCCACCCCCACACCAGCCCCCCGAGCCCCCCCCCCGAGACCAGGCCACGGATGCAACACACGGCAGCCAGCACCAGCCAATTGATGTCGATGCCCCCGCCGACACACGCCATGGCGAGCCCCCCCTCCCGCGACCGCCACATAAAACCCCATCACCGGACCTCACACGCGACAACGACGACCACCCCCCCAGACCCACACCACCCCCCCCATCACACCCCGCACCACCAGCCGCCGCATCGGCCGAACTCTACGCCCTACACAACCCCGCAGCGGTACGGCAGCACGTCCGGGGACTCGGGGACCAGGAGGTGCTGCGCCTCCACACCTCCGGCACCACCCAGCGCATCCGGGCGATCACCCTGGTCCAGGCGGCCACCCTGGGGGAAGGCGTGCGAGACTTCCTCTTCGACGCCTTCCTCCACGTCGCCTGACACGACCGCCCCCCACGCGCCACCCCAGACAGCGAGAGCCCGCCCCCCACAGGGAACCGAGTCTGGTTGCCCCCCATTCGACTGGGGACGACACCTAGTCGGACACCCCGTGCCGGAGCGGGAGAACATTCAGGGCCGCACCCGCTACCGCGAGCCCAACATGGCCCACCCCGCACCAAGCGCCACCCCCAGCAACACCAAAGAGTGGGAGCGGGAAACATGGGTACCCCGGATGGCCTCCCTGAGCAACTTTCGGCACCACGTCCCGGGGGACATCCCCACCCCCGACGACCGGCAGCCAGCCCCCTCCACGTACATGACTCTCATGTACAATCTGCACTACACCCTCTCCACCACCCACTACCACGCACCAACTGACCACTGGGTGGTGCACGGCACCGACTCCCTCCTCCCCGCCGACTACGCCCCCCCCCCGCACGACCCAGGCGTGGACACATACTTCAGGGGGGACGAGCCGGACGACCCCCACATCTGGGGCACGTGGGAACGCAAATCCCTGGACACGCTGCTCTCCATCCGCAGCGGCAGCCAGGGCCTTGGTAGGGCGATGTATTGCCTTACCAAGTGGACCCAACGGACCTGGGGGATCCCCACGGACCGGTGGCTGTGGAGGGTCACGCTGCGCCCCCAGCAGAGGGAAGCCCCCCTGAACCGCAGGGGACCCCCCCTCACGCCGCAGCACCCTACAGCTCTGCCCCTACATGGTGGGAGCCCGCCTCATGGCGCTGCTGTGGCCGGGCGTAGACACCCCCACCCAAAACTACCCCTACCTCACGGAGGAGGACATGCCCGGCATCCAGCGATGCTTCTTCCGCACCCTCGACTACCTCCAGCAAACGCACCCGCACGTCCTGGAGCAAGTATGGACACCCCCCGGGTAACTCACGTGCCCGCACAGCCGGGACAACGCCACCACACCAGCACCAGCACGCACAGGTCACCGGGGAAAGCGCGCGCACACGCCCGGTGCCCGAACCCGCACCCTAGTTCTCGCTACTTGCAGGACCTAGCATCCTACGCCCGCCCCTGAAGCCCAGGGCCCTCCGCCGTCTCCCACAGCCCTCTCCTCCGCCTCCGACTCCACAACCTCCACCACCACAACCACCTCTTCAACCACCACCACCACGTCGTCATCCAGCACTCCACCCCCCAAGCCACGGGGGAAACCTCCAGAACGGGCCCCCAAACCCGTGCCCACCGCAAGCAACCCCGCCGCCGCCAAGACCCACGGCCCGACGAGGCCCGCACCCGCAACCCAGCCGAAACCCAAGACCGACGCCAAACAGGCACCCAAACTCGTCAGCGCGCCACTACCGCGCCCCGCAGCCATGCCCAAACCCAAGCCCAAGCCGGGCGCCACGACGGCAGCGCGAGCCAAACGCTCCGAGGACGTCCTCTATGACATTCGGCCCCAGCCGTCCCAGGCCCGGAGGCAGCAGCACCCAGCATGGCGCCCCCCCGCCATCGGCGACGCCGCCGCCACCACCTTCATGGCGGAGCGCGCCGCGGCCGGAGCACGACGCACCTCGTCCCGCCACCTCTCAAAACCCGCACCCCAGGCCCACGGACCACCCCCAACCGGATCAGATCAACGCCACAGTCCACGAACAGCGTCCCCGCCCCCCTACCAACACTCGATGTCAGCCCACATACAGCACATGCCCCGCTACCGCCGCCACCGCGAGTCCCAACCCAACCCCGAGGCGGAGACCGTGCGCGCATACCCGCGAGTCCGCATCCGCCCGCGCCTCCACTCCCCGCGCACCCCCACGGAACAGGACTACGAGGAATCCCCGAGGCCCGCCACCACCACCAGTCCCCACGACCCCATCGCACCCACCCACGCCCACTCCTCTGCCCAAGACCGCGGCCCCACCCAGGGACAGTGGTGGCAGCGCTGGACCCACACGCAGCTCTGGGAGGTGCGAAAGTGGATCCGGACAGAGCCCTCCCTCGAGGGCCTGGTCCCCTGGCCCCGCAAGGGGTCGGTGGAAAACAGCCACCTCCAGCCGGCGGGGGGTTGGATGCCGCAGGCCGCATGGGAAGCCATGCTGGCCGATGCGCTGCACCCCCTGGGAGTCCACCCCCGCAACCTCCCCGCGCCCCAGGACCACCCGTATGTCCTCCAGCGCCTGCGGGAGACCCTCCAGGAGACGCAGCGAGACGGCATCCGCCTGTGGGACATCACCCAAAACCCAACCTTGCACACACACACCCCCTCGCCACCCCACAAGCGCCGACGCACCGACGCCGGCGGCACCCACAGCACCCCAGGAGCCGAGCGCGCCACACAACACGACGCGCCTGACCCCCCAGGCCAGCGGCGCCGCCACCTAACCCCATTGCCCAACCAGCCCAACCAGCCACCAGCGCGGAGCGCCGCACCAGGCCCCGCCCGGAGGACACCAAAGAAACCGGAAGCCGAAGGACGCCAACGCACACGCCAATGGGCACCGCTACGCCCAATGACACCGAACCCAAGCCCGCAACCGTCACAACCGCCTAACCCAGCCAAAGCCCCAACACGAATCCAACCCAGGCCACACCCCAAAACCGCTAACCCTTGACTCCTAACCAGGCCCGCCGAGGGAGCAACGTACCCACAGCCCGCACCCACAGCCCACACGACCACCTAACCAGCCAGCACCTAAAGCAAAGAGGCACCTAACCAAACCCACCCTGACCCATACCCATGTACATCAGGACGCGCGAGCCGCACCCCTGGGGCGCGGCCGCCAAAACACCGACAACACACGCCAGAGAACACGACACTATTGCACCACTGCACCAGTTGCCCATGCTTGTGCCTGCAGTGTACGCGCGCCTCCTTCTTCGTAAAAAATTGGAAAAAAAATTGTTTTGTCTATTTTTTCCGAAAAAAAAAAAAAAGAGACGAAAAGGCACGAAAAAAGAAAAAAAATTAGGTGGGGAGGAAGAGAGACACAACCACCAACGGCACCACCACACCGCACACAGCGCGCACGCTGGAGAACAGGCGCCACCTTGGCCAGGACACCGCGCACGCACAAGCACCAAGGACAACAAAGAGATGGGACAGCACAGCCAGGCACACCGGTGAACAGGAGCCAGATGGCCCAGGACACCGCACACACAAAGCAGCACACCAAGCGGACACACCGGTGAACAGGAGCCAAGTGACCCAGGACACCCCACACACAACACAACAAACCGAGCGGGCGCACCGGTGAACAGGAGCCAAGTGGCCCAGGACACCGCACACGCAACACGACAAACCACGCGAGCACACCGGTGAACATGAGCCAAGTGGCCCAGGACACCGCACAAGTAGAGCAACGCACCGAACGGGCGCACCGGTGAACAGGAGCCAAGTGGCCCTGGACACCGCAGACGCAATGCAACGCACCGAGCGGGCACACCGGTGAACAGGAGCCAAGTGGCCTAGGACACCGCACACACGTAGGGCGGCCGAGGGACAGGAAAGAACCAACACCCCATGGGTCGGACACGCTGGGGCGACCCAGCCGACCGACCCGGCCAGCGGCAGGAGCGGTACTCCAAGGCCACTGGTCCGAGCCCGGCCAGGCTGCATCGGAGACCATGGCAAACGTCACCCGGAGCCATGGAAGCAACTAGTGACAGGCGAGCCGGTACACAGCCCAGGAGGGGGTCGCCTGCCCAGCGGAGCAGCCCCGCAACTCAAGCCACAAGGGTGAGGCGGTCGTACCGTAGACAAGCGGGAGCAATACCCCTTGTGGTGAGAGATACTCCACACGGCTGGGCAGCCCACAGAGCTGCCGCCCAAAGGACGGGGCATGTGGCCCTACCCATGGACACATGTGGGGACACCCTCCCACCTGGGACACCTGGACCGGTTGGCCGCGACACTGCCTTCCCAAGCACCTGCGGGAGCAGCTTAAGAGGCACCTGACCTAGGGCAGTGGGAGGGACAGGACGTCTCCTTGGTAAGAGCTTCTTCCTGCACTGTCAAAGGAGGCATCCCGAGCTCCCGAAGATACCTACCTACCTACCTCTCATGCCCTTGGCTCTCAAAGATCTCCATGCCACTCGGCGTGGTGACAATCCAAACTGGGTCCACAACTGCCAAAATGGCAGAGTCGGCCGCCTCGGGCGACCGTCCAGGGTAGGAGACCTTGGCGATCTCGTCACGCCAAGCCTTGATTCACGACCCTTGATATCCCCTTTGGTCCCATTCCCCTGGGGTTTGGCTTGCTGTCGCACTGGCTGGTTACTGTTCACCGAGGGGATGACCACACGGACGGGGCAGAAAGCAGCATGCAGTGCAAAGGGGGGGATCATGGATCGCACCAAAGGTTGAATAACTCCGGAAGGGCCGGAGATGCAAACACGAAACTCAAGGGTGTTCAACGCTTGATCATATGCTACAATAATTGTCTTTTTTTCCTCTCCGCTCATTTTGCCCATGGTTAGGCCGCTTTGGTGCAATGCTTTGGGCGGGGGACCGCCATGCCTCAAAAAAAAATTTTCTTTTTTTCCTGGCTAGGTCCCTTGCCCCATGTAGATATGGTAGTTCCAATATGGCATACAATGGCAAAAACAGCGAAATTTGGCCAAAATGGTCCACACTCATGATTCCATATCTCCATGGCCACGGCGAGGATCCTTCCAACCAAAGATGCTAGAGACACATGGGACTTAGGTCCCAATATATGCCACTTGCCAACCTTCATGGTCGCCTCTAGCCATTTTCCCCATTGGAGGGAAAATGACACACAAATGGGGCAGAATGGCAACATACCCCAAATTCGGTGACTCACAACTCTCCCTTCAAGAGGAGAGGCCACATGGGGAAACACCCCATTCCATGCGGGTTTATGTGCCCTCTCCGAATGGCCCTTACCCTTGGTCAAGTGGCGCACGCAACCTCGGGCCGAACATTAAGGGGGGGACGGGGTTTGTGGCCATTTTGGGCAAAACGGCCAAAATTCACCCTAAAGTGGTCACTCGAAAAATCGTATCTCTGTATCACAAGAGATATGAGCCTCGGGCTGTTGCATGGATGCAAACCGAAGCTTTGCTTCCCTTTTGCAACAAGGGTTGGGGTTCAAAGCATAATGGAAGCATTTTTAACACCCCAATCCTTGAGGCACACTATTTATGGGAAAAAGTGCATATATCGGCGATATTGGCATTTACATATCTTTGGGACATTGAGGAGCAAAAATATGAGTAACCATTTTTGGAGTAGGCCCATAGTAGGTGCCTTCAAATATGCACACTATGGTTAGATTGTCCCCGCCCACTCGTGTCATTAGTGTTTGCATATGAGCGCGTGTGCAAAGAGGCAGCATGGCACGCGTGCTCACAAGGCAACGTTATATAAAAAAGAAGACAAGGTTGCAAAAATCAACCAAGCCATCCACAATGTTTTTCGTGGTCTCTACTTTACATATTGCTTTGATTCAAGGCTCAACTCCCCAAAGGCTTCGAGTACAAGCCTCGGGGGATTGGCCATTTTGGCCTAATTTTCACCCAAAATTTGCCCTTTTTCAAACAATGAGTTTTGGTACGCATTGAATTGCGTGGAGCCATCGTTGAGTTGGTTCAAAAAACAAAAATAGCCTAAAGCTTTTGGTCTCGTGAGCATTGTCTTCGGTTATTAACGTGCATGCTCACAAGGCCACAAAGTTAGCGTTTGCGCACACAAACAACTTGGGTTTACAAGACCCATACGCTGCCTAAAACATCCCTATTGCTCGCTTCTCTATACAAAGTGATATGCCCACGTAAAAGGGGCATGGATGAAAGGCATAGGGGGGGAATGTAGGGTTCCATCCGAACTCATGGTCCTTGAGAACCATGAGTTCGAGCGATCAACGAAAAGGCTTGCGCGCTGCTTTTCTCTCAGACGCAACGGCGAAGAATTCTGGTGAACACACCAGATGAAAGTACAAGAAAAACCCTCTAGATCCAGCCCCTAAGTTTCTTTAGAACCTCAAAGGTGCTTGAGAAAAATCCATCACAAAACTCGCCACGGAGAAGCGACGAAAGCGCGCGATCTGGCGACAACAGGCGGCGATTTCACGACAATTAGAAATCGCGGTAGAAATCGGGTATTTCACCGATTTCTAATCGAAAATCGACCAAGACAGTAAAATTATGGTAATTCTACATCGACTTAATGGTTAGGGATCGGATTCCAGATCTGGCGGATTAGAGAACAGGGACATCCCGCTGACAGCCGGTGTCAACGGCTTCCGCACGGGTGTGACGGCTCACAGGCCTCTGGGCCATGGGCCGTAGGTTCTGGGTACCGCTTCACTTCCGTCGTGTCCTCGATGCCCCCGTCCGAACACTACGCCTACCCCAGGGATCGAAATGGCTAATGCCGAGGTCAAGGCCTGGTGAAGAGCGGCAAGCAAAGGAAAGGGGAAGGATGCGCCTTTGGGAACGATGTTCGGAGCTACTTGGTGCGAGGAGACAATCGAGATACCTCACGGCGAAATGGACTGGTCGTCGTCAACCCAATCATCAGAGTGGGAACCCGACTGGGTGTCTTGAGAACTCACGCCTCCGCAGGAACCGAAGGAGCATGAATGCCTGAAGCCTGGCCTCAGTCCGAGGGGAGTGGCACCCAAACCTACGTGCGTGGATCGAGGTTTGCCCCCACGCATGGCAGCCTCTAAGCTGAGTCTCGATGAGACCATGGACTTGCTTTCCGGGGTCCTGGGCGCAAGCGATGAAGATCCAGATCTGAGTGCATTGTCAGCAGCACTCAAGACGAAATCGGGGCTCTCCGATATGAAGAACCCCCCACCTACTATGTCCCCAGGTGTTGAGCTGCTGACCAGGGATGTGAAGAGCTGCAGTGGCATCCGCAGCTCCCCAATGGACACCTGTCCTAGCCCTTTCCACCCTCATGTGATAACCTTGCCTGTCTGCAGTGTAGGTGACAACACAGAGGCTTAGATGAAAGGCTATGGTCTGGCAGCACTGGCCCCATTGGCCACACTGTACCCCTCACCTCCTTCAGGTGGTACAGGTGACACAGGCGTCCTAAGTAGGGGAGCGAAGGCCATCGCTACGGCAAACCTTCAGATCGAACTCCCTGAGTTCGATCCCAAAAACCTGCCTGAATGGGCTGAGCAGTGTTCTGAATTTTTGCCCCTCACGGAGCAGCAACACGCTGGTGTCCGGACCAAATGCACGCTCAACAAAAAGTTGTGCAAAAAAAAATTCCTTCAGCGGCAGGTTAAGACCGCTATCAGGAAGAGCTCTAACTGGGGCAACTTCTTGAAACGACTGGAGCAAATGTATCCAGTCTACGAAATGGACCTGAGTGTCCGAACGGAGATCAGGGAGCTGCCTCCTCTCCCCGAATTCCCCACAGCTGCACGCATCTCCGAGTTCGTGGCGCAGTTGGAAGAGCTCATGGGGCGCATGAACCCCTCGTCCTATGGGCCGACTGAGCCACATCTGTGGCTAGTGGGGAAGATTCCTACCAGGACATGGGATCACTGCAGAGAGACGTCGGAGAGGAAATCTCGGACGCACTCTTACGATGACCTGGTCGATCTGTTGATCGAATTGGCCATGGAGAGGGAGAATGATTCCCATATGGACAAGTATCTGCGCAAACATCTGCGAAGGGAGACCCCTGCTGAGAAGTCTCCTGCAGGGAGGTCGCCTCAACCTCACTCTAACCCTGGGAAGGGCTATGGTGGGCCGCTGAAGCACATGACTGAGACCCCCCCCTCCAAAGGTAAAGCGGCCCCCAAACCTTTCCACTGTCGTCCTACTGACGATAAGGGTGGACCCTGCCACGCGCCCGACTGTGATGGGCGAAGTGCGTGCATGCTCCAGCTGAAGCACACGCAGAAAACTAAAGATGGTCAGGAGGTAAAGCACCAAGGCCATTTTCGCTGCACGATAACGTGCCGATATTGCAGCAAGAGGAGGCATTGTGAAGCTGAATGCCACATAGAATGCCGCGAATCCGAAAAAATAAAGAAAGCGGAAGAGGAACGGCGTAAGAACGCCGGTAAGGGTGGAAGACCTGGGGGGGGGGCCTAACATTGGAGGTTTTAAGGGTAAAGGTAACCCTGGTGGAGGAAGAAGGTCCTCAGCCCCCCCCACTGGTGGAAGAGGTGCACCCAACCCCACACCTAAGGGTGAGCCGTCGGGTGAGAAACGGCAAGCCCCCACCATCCCCAGCGTTGGTGGCGCCGACAAGAGCAGTCACGAAGCGCCGCCTAAACTGGCACTCCAAGTGCCTGCAGGCCGCTGGAGTTGAAGTCAACCTCCCTGAGGAGGGATAGGGGGGCGGCTCCGAGGATGAGGATTTGGTTTTCTGGATCACCGTGAAAATTGGTGATCAGGTTCACGAAGCTGTCCTAGACACGGGCGCTACGCTTTCAATCGTGGCCGGCAGACTGCTGAAACAGGCCAAGATCCGGAAAACCAAAACCGTGGCCATAAGGGTTGGGGATGGTCGGACCATCCATTCCCCGGGGGGGGTCGATGTGACCGTGTGTCAGGGCGATGAGCAGGTGACTCAGCACTGCTAAGTGCTCAACACCGACGCTTTTGACATTGTCATCGGCACAGATTTTCTGCGCCGTGACCCCCAGGTAAAACTGTTGTGTTTGCAACGTCCCTATGCCCTTCACTGCGACTTTGGCAGTGGCCTTTTCTCTGTCCCTCTGGAGCTGTCAGGACGAAAAGAATCCGTTCTACGCTACGTGAACCGGTCTTATCAAACTGAAAACTATCAGTTGGTGCGGCCCGTCTTGGAAAATGGACGGGCCGCCCCGCAGCTAGACGTTCAGGTGGATTCGTTGGCGAGTAAAGAGCAGCATATGATGCAGCTCTATTGCTCACGGTATCTGAATAACGCCTACCGCTTCTATTGGATATCGATGGGGTTGCTATGCTAATCCTCCATTCTCTCAAGTCGCCAAGGTACTTACAAAAATCGCCTTTGAAGGAGCGAGAGTGGTCCTGTGTACCCCCGACTGGGGTACCGCAAGAGAACACACCTATTGGAAACCACTGTTGGACCGTATGACAGCGGGAAAACTGAACTCCCCAATGGTACAATCTACGTCCCTGAGAACTCTCAGGAGACCATGTCCGGGCCCGGCGGCACGGGCCCGGCGGCGCCGGCGTCCCGGGCGACCACGCATTAGGGGGGCGACGCGGTGGGTAAGCGCCCGCAGCCACGGCTGCAAATTGATGCACTGACCGGGGAGTGGCGAAACAAGGAAGTCGGGGAGGGACGGGGCTCCCAGCCCTTTGAACCCGGGGGACTCTGCCACCAGGCAGGAGGTGCGTGTTGGAGGGCCCCCCACTAGGACCCGGTGGGGAGGATATCACCTGGCCTGACCAGGTGGCCCCCCGGGGCCGAAAGGCGTCTAGTACCCGCAAAATCAAACCTCAAACCTAAACCCTTTTGGACCGTATGACAGTGGGACGAACTGAACTCCCTCATGGTCCAATCTACTTCCCTGAGAACTCTCAGGAGACCATGCCCGCCCCTGAGTGGGGCAGTTTCCTGTCCATTGTAGACGGCTCTCTAAACCCCGTACCAGCAAGTGACCTCCACCAGGTGGTACTCAAGGAGTTGATGGCCGAAAACAGAGGCCTCACCCTCTTGGATCTCAAGAAGAGATCCGAGTACTCTTCGGTCACTACTAGGAGTGGTGAGTGCTCTGATGAGCAGGAGACGCCAGCAGTCTCCACACCCTTGGCTGATGCTGCCCACCGCCTAAGCGATATCGCCAGTGCTATACCCCCGGTTGACCCAGAGGTGGTGACACTGAAGCACAGCTCTTTCCTAGCGCAGCTGCTTATGGATGAGGTGGACCTTGGTGACTCCCATCATGGCGAGTCCCATGACCACGCTGTTTTCTCCATGCAGGCCAAAGATGGCCCTACAGGTCAGGTACCTGGCGCTAAACCCTCACCCAACAATATGCCTGTCTCTTGGTATGAAGTACAGGATCTCCAACAGGTTCTATAGGCTAAGGCTGAGGGTATCAAGCGACGGAACCGCTTGGACCTCCTAAAGAGGACCTGAAAAACGTCTATATGGTCCGAGGAGGATTATGAAGATATGACTCTTCCCGAACCTGAGGTGCCTCTGGTATACTCCCTTCACTATGCCCAGCAGGGTTGCCACGATTGGGAGGATGAACTACCCTCTGAAACAATGGGGCGTATGAAGAAACAGGAAAAAGGGAAGAGCAACCTTCATACTGAGGAGGATTTTGTTGAGAAACTGGAGAGCATGAACCTAGACCCCCGTCTCAGTAAGCTCATCCAGAAATACCAGGAGGTTTGTTCGAGCATTGGCCCACCCTGTCTTGCCAAAAACCTGTCCGGATGGACCTCAAACTCAAGCCAGAGTTCGAAGGGTCTGTGGTAAGACGGCGTCCATACCCCGCCCCACAAGACCAGAGCCACGAGATCTAACGCCAGATCCAGGAATGCATAGATGCTGGCCTCGTCGAGGAATATAAACATGGGGACTATCCGCGCAATTGTAGCCCTTGTTTTCTAGTGGCTAAACCTGACACCACTGCCATGCGCTTGGTCGTTGACTACAATGAGGTCAACAAAAAGACCCAGAACCACTCAGGGAGTATTCCCAACATGGAGAACACCCTAGAGAGAATCGCTAAGTGCCGATTCAAAACTAAGATGGACAAGCGCAGTGGCTTCTGGCAGGTAGACCTAACCCGAGCAGCCCAGGAACTGCTCGCCTTTGCAACCCCTAAGGGCCGTGTCTTCCGCTGGAAAGTCATGCCCTTCGGTGTCGCCAATGCCCCTGCTCTCTTTCAGGAGCTGATGAATAAAATCCTATATATCCTGAGACGCAGACCCCTTGTACAGGAACTGTTTTCCCGCGGGGCTGAGATGGAGGCAGACATGGATGACGTGAGCCTGGGTACTAATACCCAAGAGGATCATATCCTCCTCCTACAAGAGGTTTTCACTGTCTGCCAGGAAAACCATCTCCGCATGAAACTTCGAGAAATATGAGTTCATGTGTGAGGAGATGGAGTATCTAGGTTTAGATGTTGGGTATGGCTGGTGGAAGCCAGCCACATCTAAGATGCAACCCCTGCAGGACATGCAGATACGTGACGGCCCTAAGAAGAGTCTGCACGACGTGCGGAGTTTCATTGGCGCCTGCAATTTTTACCGGCGCCATATCCACAATTTTACGTATTCATCAGCCCCCCTGACTGACCTTATAAAAAAGACCAATCCTTGGCGATGGACCGACAAGGAAGAGGCCTGTTTCCAGCAGTTGGAGAAGAAAATTTCCCCTACCAACTCCCTGGGGGTACCACGCCCTAAAGGTGAGATAATACTCGTCACAGATGCCTGAGATGTAGGGGGTGGTGGTACCCTATACCAGTGGCAGGAGCTTAGCCCCGCTGAGTTGTCTCACTGCCAGTTTCAAACTTCAGGTCTGAACCGCGATGGAACCCTGAAGCATGACTAGCCTGCCAATGAATGGCGTGTGGTACCTCTTGATCACTGGAACTGGAAGTGGAATCAAGCACAATCCAACTACAGTACCTACGACCCGGAACTCCTGGCTGGCATGCTGGTGCTTTCTTCCCAGTCCCGTCTACTTGGCAATAACCTTATCGTCTGGCTCTCTGACCAAGAGCCAGTGAAAACGTTTCACAAGGGTCCCCCTCCTAAAAAAGCAAAACTAAAACGATGGTGGACCTACCTCAGTCAGTTCAGGCTGACTGTCCACCATATCCAGGGTATAACGAACGAGATGGCTGACTATATATATCTTGTAACAACCTGGACGCCCTCCTAGGTGGGAGCTCGGAGGCGTTTGCTAAAGAGGCGTTCCAGCGCATGGACGTCCAGCTGGACCTATCCATGCGCACTGCAGGTGTACTGGAGGGCTGGAGTCTGAGAGACTACCATGCTGAGTACAAATGTGTACTCAACTCCCTCAGTGATGGCCTAGAGGCATGCCTGATAGACGGCGACCGTTGGTAGAAAGATAAGCAATATCCGTAATATGAGGAGCGTATAGTCGTGCCTGGGGCACGACTTGATGGTTGCCTACAATGGACCCATCTCGGCTCTGGGCACACAGGGTGCAACTGGTCTGTTGACTTCTTCAGTGAGCGTTTCTACTCCGAACTAACCTGTGCCGAGCTACGTGCTCGTATGCAGTCCATAGTGGACTACTGCGGCTGTCACGCGAGCAAACAGAGCGACTAACGTGACCAGGAACTGTTCTCCAGTCTGCCTATCCCCTACTGTGCTAATTCTCTGTTGTACGTGGATTTCATCCACGGTCTGCCTAAGTTTGGTGGTTATGACAGTTGTTTTGTTGTCAACTGTGGGCAGACCCGTTTCACCTGTGCATTCCCCTGCATCAAAAAGATCACAGGGGAACAGACTGTGAAGTTTTTGGTTGAACAATGGTTCGAACATTATGGGGCATCTACGGAGGTGCACTCAGACGAGAACGTACGTATGCAGGGTGATACTGGATGGTACAAGCGGGTATTGGACGCCCTGAACGTCCTTGTGACCACAAGTGTGCCCTACACTCACACGTTTAACCCTCTGTGCGAAACACAGAACCGTGTGTTGGAGCAGAACCTGAGGACTCTGATGAAACAGGAACGTACCAAGATTGGGTACGTCTGTTACCCTGCGCTGTCCTAATCATGAACTCTCAGGGGAGTTCTTCAACTGGCTATACCCCCCCCGAACTGTTCCATGGGGGGCGTCCTCCGTGGCTCCTCAAAACCCCTTTTCTAGACGACTACAAGAGCCCCGTAGGGAATTGGCTGGGACTAGGCAGGACCTGGCTAACCTTGCTAGAGCTAACCTGAAACACGTTGGAGAACGTGAGTTGACTAGGCGTAACCGCAGGAGACGTCCTGCCACCTTCATGGTAGGGGACCCTGTGATGGTACACCATTCGCGATTGCCCACGTGGCCCCGCAACTGTCTGCAGGACCCCTACTTTGGGCCTTACCGTATTATAAAGATAGATGGATCCAGGATCCATGTGACGTGCAGTCCCCATCTAGGTGGGGAGTTGCTGTTTGCACCTAAGCAGCTGAGACAATACCACTCGCCTGACGAACTGTCCTGGGACGAGTGGCGTCTGTCTGACAGAAAGGTCGAGCGCATCGACCTGGAGAACGCTGCCAACGCTAAGGAGGCAGACTAACTCCAAGAGATGACTGCCGATGAGATGACAGTCGATGGCTACTACGTGGTTGCAGGTATTGCCCGCCACGAGTATAAAAAGGGTTGGAAATTCCTTATCCTGTGGGACGGAGATGGGCTATCTGAGGCGACCCGGGAATCCATGTCCGCCTTTATACAGCCTGATGGGAGTATCAACCCCATCTTTCGCTCCCAGCTCGTTGAGAACAACGAGGGACCGCTACTAACCCGTGCTGAGACTCTGTCCCAGCGGAAGAAGAAAAACTAATCTCCTTGTGCCTATGTATTTACTGTACCTAACGGAACTAAGGATGTTGCAAGATTCAGGAGGCGGTGGTATACCCCAGACACCCCCTCCTCCCGTTGCCAGTCACCTTGGGGCCACTCCTGCAGGAGTATTGGCTCCTCCGGAGGTACACCTCGCCCGCACCAAGAGAGAAGCAACACTGAGGATTGTCGGAACACCACCAGGCAGCTTATCTTGTTAGCGGCCCAATGGTCGGTGCGTCCTATTGCCCCAGCCTGCCACCACACATTCTCCGCGCACTGTAGTACCAAGAACGCGCCCACGCGCTGGACTAGGTACCCGTGGGGTCAGCTCAATCCGGGATGCCCACCTCCATACGACCACCTCAACTCCGGATCACCTGAACACGCTGGCCGACGTGAACAGATTCACCTCAGATTGAGACTCACAGTTGAGGCCCCTAAATCGCAACCCCCTCTGTTTTCAAACCTCCCAGGGGCGGTGAGCACTCTTGTGCTGATAGCTAGGCCTACTTGTACACTACTCAGTGTGTGCCATGACAGGTTCAGGACTCCTGTAGAGCTCCAATTATGCTGAATGTACTAACTCCCACCCTCAATCGGGTTCGGCACTCCAGACACCTACACATCCGTTGCTTGCGGAGCACTGCTCCTGCCCTGGCTGTGCCCTGCAGTCCCATGCCTATGGTTACCAGCGTGAACCACATGGCCGCTTGTTAGGTTTGCAGCCACCCAGCACGTGTGTGCCTTCATGACCATGTGGTGCATGGAATCTGCCCTGATGTTATAACCTTGGGGAGCCAACGAAGAGAGATGGCTTTCGACTCCAGGGGGGAATGACAAGCAAGCTGCTGTGGAGCAAGGTGTGTCCACCCTCCTTGGGGACAAGCGTGCCCACAGTTAGGAGCCCTAACTGGTCCAGAACCATGGGGTTCTACCCTTCCTTACAGGGTTACCATACCCCTAAGTGTGCTACGTATGTCTGCATGTGTCTCAATTCACTTCCCGGTGTTGCTCCCCGAGACCGGGCTTCGCTGACCTCGGACCGAAGGTCCTAATCAGGTACTGTTACCACTCCTATAGCGCCCAATTTCTGTGCTGACGCCTATCCTTTGGGGAAGACGGCAAAGGCCCTACCTACTAGAGGGGAGGGGTGGCCAAGTGTGCTAAGGGCATACAAAAGGCCCATTTCTCTAATGGCCAAAGGCTAACACACTCCCCTACCCGCGAGGAAAAGCGGGCGGAGCAGGAGACACCACTACACTACACTCACTAATGCCAGCACCAGCCTTCGAAGGCAGGGTGAGCACAACCGCACTCAGTTCCTGCCAGGCTTGCTGACCCTAACCCCCACACACGCTACTGGATGGCCATGACAAGGAGGTCTTGAGCCCTATTGGCTCTCCTGTGAGATAACAAGAGAACACAGCGCCGCTAGGCAACTGTGGCCTGCCAGAGACACCCTCGCGTGTTTCCCTGTCAGGGCTTGGAGGGAAGGAGTGCCGTGTGCACATCGTGTAGTAAGGGTTGTCCATGAAGATGTCGTTCCCTGACCCAATTTGTTTGTGTGATCTGCGCCCTTTTTAGCTTGGGAAGAAAAATGGAAAGTCGCCGAAGGCAACTGCTGCTGCATGAATTACCCTGACCTTTCCGACCTGAGAGCAAAGGCAGATGAGACTCGGTTAGCGGCTGAGGAACCTAACTACCCTCGCTGTATTATACAGGAGTAAGAAAAAGTGCTTTTCCAATGCTTTGAGGCATACTCTAGTTGTATTAGAGGTGCTCCAAGCACACAGGCATTTCTATCTTAGTATCCGCCCAACCAAAAGTGGTGATAACACATTTTGACCAATGGACCCAAACACTAAATCAGGATATGGAGTGGACCCCTTAAACCCCTATCAATGTGAGGCAATTCATCTTTTCCTGAGTCGACTGAGAACTGACATATCCAGGGCAGAGCCTATGAATTTATCTATGTTTTCTCATGAATTCTTAGCTATCCTAGTGGTATGCACCCTAGGGGGCTGGGCACCTCTTTTTGAGAGGTCCTGGGTTCAATTCCCGGTCAGCCTAGCTAAGTAGGAAGATCCCATGTGACATGGCAGTGACCTCATCCCCACATGCCCTGCCACCTCAGCACATATGGGACCCAAAACAAAGAGTGCACATCTCCTGAGATGGCACTATGGAGATGGAGTGACCATGGGGCAGTTTTCCAACTCTTTTTCCAAAACATTTCAGCTATCTTTGTGAATATGCAATCCGATTTGCCCTGAGTTGCAGTTTCTGTGAATATTCTAACATCTTTCACTGTTTAAACTGCAGCCCTTCATGCTTTGATCCTGATTCTCTTCTACTTGCTTATCTCTGGCTTGGGCTATCCTGGATTGGTTGTATGTCAGCAAATAAAGCATTTTACTCATCAAAAATAAGCAGCAGGAAACCCTACACCAGCAGCAAGCAGCAGGAGAGGCACAACAAACACACAGTGTTGAAATCACTATAAAACCTTCTGGTAGCAACAGGCAGACTGTCTCTGCGTACCAGCAGCAACCCCGTGCCGTACATCCAGTGCGCCAAGATCAGTCGTATATAAGCAGAAGGGCGAACGAAGATGGACACAAAGAAAGAGGACACCGCCGTGAAGACAGCGCCTGAGGCACCAGCAATGCCAGCACCTGGTGAACCTGGACCTGGACCTAGCGCTGTACCTTCGGAGCCCTTACATGGGCCAGTGGACGTGGCGGAGGATTCGTTGGAAGGACTTCAGTCGGCCTTCCGGGCCCTCTCAGTCGAGGAGGTGGACACCCAACCTGTGAAGAGAAAGGGAGAGAGAGAGAAGGATGCTGGAGACGAAGCAGACGAAGGAGTAGACCAAGGGCACGACCCGACGAATGATCCTACCTTCGAAGGCGCACCAAGCGCTTCTGGCCTCCACGCATCACCCTCTCCTATAACCACCACACTCCCAATTCCAGACCCAGCCGCTGCAACATCCACACCCATAACCAACCCGCCTATGGCTGAGGGCACAGGCTTTACTGGTATGCCTACCTACCCTGCCTATGGTTTGGGCCCACCTACGAGTGTGTTTCCTGAGGCAACTACTGCCAGTGAGCCGGTGACCTCCAGTTCTGCGCCGCGATGGTATGCGGTTGACTATCACCATCCTCTACCCGCTACGGGAGCCTATGTGGATGTTCCTGGGTATGCAACCTTGAGTGGGTTGAGGAGAGGACCTGAGTCTCTTGGAGGCAGGAGGAGAGGATCAGGGAGATCCTCCAACAGGTCCCTGACGCGGTCGGAGATCAACGAGGTGCTCCGAGGAGCCACCTCTAAAATTGTTGGTGACCTCACTCAACAGATTCGAGAGAAACTGGAGCCCCTGATGATACCGCCCCAAGCGTCACCTACCACGGTAGGAGTGTCACCCCATCAAGTACAGGCCAACCCACTGGTGGCAGGGCTGACAAAAACCCTGGGGAGCCTGAGGAGCCGACCGATGCCGACCCCTGCAGCGATACCGAGAAGCTCTTTCGTACCGAGAACGGCCCAGCCGCCCTACAGCCACGTGACGCATTCTACGAGAGCCGAGCTGGACCGGCTGGGGCTGACAGCCTTGAGGGCAATGGTTGACGTGGAGCCCTATGGCTCTAGTGATCTAGGCGGAGATCCCTCCGATGATGAGCCGCCGTCGATGACTTCTGCTTCGCCCTCGGAGGACGACGACCCGGAGGACCCCGAGAACTAAAGTGGGAAGAAGAAGAAGAAGAACAGGAAGACCCGACGCCCTGAGAGATGCAGGTCTCAGGAGGCTAAGGCTATTGCCAACTCCAAGATCGTGGTGAACCTGCCTGAGTTCACAGGCAAGGACCTCAGCGAGTTTGCTGAGAACTTTGGCCGGTTTTTCCGATTGACCGGCCAAACCCACGCTAGTGGACGGGTCAAGGGCGATCTGCTCCTGCAGTGCTGCAAGACCAAGTATCTGGAGAAGCAGGTCAGACAGATCGTGACTAACTCCGCCACCTTCGCCGATGTGTTGGTTGCCTTGGAGAGGCAGTACCCGACCTATGAAACCGACCTCTCCATCAGGGCCGAGATCCAGAACCTGGCCGTGCTGCCCAACAACCCCAAACCTGGCAGGGTCTCTGAGCTGTTCGCTGACATGGATCACTGGGCTGGACGATCGACGCCCGGTTCCTACAGCAGCGACGACCTGCTTTTCTGGTTGGTGGCTAAGCTCCCTCGAGAGCTGTGGGACGAGTGCCCTTCAACAACAGAGCGCAAGGCTAGATCCCTCCGCTACCAGGATGTAGGGTAGGTAGCTAGGTATCTTCGGGAGCTCAGGATGCCTCCTTTGACAATGCAGGAAGAAGGTCTTACCAAGGGGACGTCCTGTCCCTCCCACTGCCCTATGTCATGTGCCTCTTGAGCCGCTCCCGCATGTGCTTGGGAAGGCGATGTCGCGGCCACCCGGTCCATGTGTCCCAGATGGGAGGGTGTCCCCACATGTGTCCATGAGTAGGGCCACATGCCCCCTCCTTTGGGCGGCAGCTCTGGGGGCTGCCCAGCCGTGTGGAGTATCTCTCACCACAAGGGGTATTGCTCCCGCTTGTCTACGGTACGACCGCCTCACCCTTGTGGCTTGAGTTGCGAGGCCGCTCCGTCTTGCAGGCGACCCCCTCCTGGACTGTGTACCGGCTCGCCTGTCACCGGTTCCTTCCATGGCTCCGGGTGACGTTTGCCATGGTCCCCGATGCAGCCTGGCCGGGCTCGGACCAGTGGCCTTGGACTACCGCTCCTGCCACTGGCCCGGTGGGTCGGCTGGGTCGCCCCAGTGTGTCCGACCCGTGGAGTGTTGGTTCTTCCCTGTCCCTCTGCCGCCCTCCGTGTGTGCAGTGTCCTGGGCCTCCTGGCTCCTATTCACCAGTGTGCCTGCTCCGTGTGTTGTTTTTGTGCGGTGTCCTGGGCCACTTGGCTCCTGTTCACCGGTGTGCCCGCTCGGTGTGTTGTGTTGTGTGTGCGGTGTCCTGGGCCTCCTGGCTCCTGTTCACCGGTGTGCCCGCTCGGTGTGTTTTTTTGCGTGTGCGGTGTCCTGGGCCCCCTGGCTCCTGTTCACCGGTGCGCCCGCTCGGTGTGTTGTTTTGCGTGTGCGGTGTCCTGGGCCTCCTGGCTCCTGTTCACCGGTGCGCCCGCTCGGTGTGTTGTTTTGCGTGTGCGGTGTCCTGGGCCTCCTGGCTCCTGTTCTCCGGTGTGCCCGCTTGGTGTGTTGTGTTGCGTGTGCGGTGTCCTGGGCCACTTGGCTCCTGTTCACCGGTGCGCCCGCTCGGTGTGTTGTTTTGCGTGTGCGGTGACCTGGGCCTCCTGCCTCCTGTTCACCGGTGTGTCCGCTCGATGTGTTGTTTTGCGTGTGCGGTGTCCTGGGCCTCCTGGCTCCTGTTCACCGGTGCGCCCGCTCGGTGTGTTTTTTTGCGTGTGCGGTGTCCTGGGCCTCCTGGCTCCTGTTCACCGGTGCGCCCGCTCGGTGTGTTGTGTTGCGTGTGCGGTGTCCTGGGCCTCCTGGCTCCTGTTCACCGGTGTGCCCGCTCGGTGTGTTGTGTTGCGTGTGCGGTGTCCTGGGCCTCCTGGCTCCTGTTCCCTGGTGCGCCCCCTCGGTGTGTTTTTTGCGTGTGCGGGGTCCTGGGCCTCCTGGCTCCTGTTCACCGGTGCGCCCGCTCGGTGTGTTGTTTTGCGTGTGCGGTGTCCTGGGCCTCCTGGCTCCTGTTCACCGGTGCGCCCGCTCGGTGTGTTGTTTTGCGTGTGCGGTGTCCTGGGCCTCCTGGCTCCTGTTCTCCTGTGTGCCCGCTTGGTGTGTTGTGTTGCGTGTGCGGTGTCATGGGCCACTTAACTCCTGTTCACCGGTGCGCCCGCTCGGTGTGTTGTTTTGCGTGTGCGGTGTCCAGGGCCTCCTGGCTCCTGTTCACCGGTGCGCCCGCTCGGTGTGTTGTTTTGCTTGTGCTGTATCCTGGGCCTCCTGGCTCCTGTTCACCGGTGTGCCCGCTCGGTGTGTTGTTTTGCGTGCGCGGTGTCCCGGGCCTCCTGGCTCCTGTTCACCGGTGCGCCCGCTCGGTGTGTTGTTTTGCGTGTGCGGTGTCCTGGGCCTCCTGGCTCCTGTTCACCGGTGTGCCCGCTCGGTGTGTTGTGTTGCTGTGCGGGGCGTTGCTGCGGGGCGCTCACTCGTCCATCCGGACGGCGGCTGTTCGTAGCCGGCAGGGGCTGGTTACCCTCCGGGCGCACACGCGTCCATCTGGACGGCGGCTGTTCGTAGCCGGCCGGGGCTGGGTACCCTCCGGGCGCGCACTCGTCCATCCGGACGGCGGCTGTTCGTAGCCGGCTGGGGCTGGGTACCCTCCGGGCGCGCACTCGTCCATCAGGACGGCGGCTGGCGTGCGTGTGCTTGCTCTTTGTGGCCGGGTCGGGCGGGCCGGCGTCCCGGGCGCGTTGTGGTGCGCCTCACCTCTTCCTTTGGCCGCTTTGTCTTTCTGCTTTGCTTGGCCCCCTCCGGGCTGTGGTGGCCCCCTCTTCCTCGCTGCTGTTGTCGTTCCTCCTTGCCTCGCGCTCCTTTGTTTTTTTTTTCTTTTTTTTCTCCTCTCCTTTCGCGCGCCTCCATTGTCTCCGGCTTTTTCTGGTTTCCGGCCCCGGGTGCCCTGGGCCTTGGCGCTGTGTTTTGGTTGTTTTTCTTGGCCTCTCGCTGCCTGGCTCTCCGTGCGCTCTCGCCTTGTTTGTGTCTCCCGCTTGGCCGTTGGCTGCTCCCCGCTGGTTCCTGCCCCCACCAACCCCTCCCCTTTTGTGTCTTGCGGTTTTCGTCGCTCCTGCTGGGTGCCTTGGTGTTTTTTTTTCTTTTTTTTTTTACTTTTTTTTCTTCTTCTTCCTCCCTGCGCCCCCGTTGTCTCCGGCTTTCTCTGGTTTCCGGCCCCGGGTGCCCTGGGCCTCGGCGTTGTGCGTTGTTTGCTTTGTTGGCTATCCGCTTCTCGGCTCTCCGTGCGCTCTCCCCTCTTTCGTGCTTTCCGCCTGGTCGTTGGCTGCTCCCTGGTGGTTGCTGCCCCCCCCTCCCCCCCCCCCCTTCGTGTCTCGCGGTTTTCGTTGCTGCCGCTCGGTGCTGTGTGCCGTGTGCTGTGCTGTGCTGTGTGTCCCTGGGTGCGGTGCTGCGCCGCGCTGCTGCGTGTTGTGTCGCCCGGTGTTGTGCTGTCGTGTGCTGTGTTGCTTTGCTGCGCTCGTTTGGTGCCGCTGCTTGTTGCGCCGTGCCCTCTGGCGCTGCTCGTCGCCCTGGGGCCCTGTGCTCTGCGGCGCTGTGTTTTGCGGTGTTCCCCCGCGCTGTGTGCTCTGTGCTGTGTGTGTTTTGTTGTGGCGCGCTGGTGCGTGCTGTTGTTCGCCGCTCTGCTTTGTGCTGTGTGTGTCCCGGGGTGCTGCGCTGTGCGTTCCCTGTCCTCTCCGCTCTGTGCGGTGCTGTGCTTCGCTGTGCTGGTGCGCTCGCGTTGTGCTGTTCGTGTGGTGCGTGCTGTTGCTGGCGCCTGGTGCTGTGGTGCGCTGCTGTGTGTTGTGCTGTTTCCTTTGGTGTGCCGTGGGGCGGCGCTGGGTCTGGTTGCCCGTGGTTGTCTGCTGGTGGCGTGTTTCGGTGTCGGTGTTGTTAACCACGCAACTGAATTGCTCCACGGGTTAAAACGATTTGAGCCGTAGGTGAAGTTTTACAGGTGTCCCTGTCTGGCCGCGTGGTCTGCTTCCCTGTGGTTGGTGTGGTTTGCTGTGGTGCCCTGCTTTCCTGTGTCGTGTTCTGTGGTGCTGTGCTGTCGCGTGGTGATGTGCTGTTGTGCTCTGCTGTCGTGTTGCGGTGCTGTTGGGGCTTGCTTTGCCCTCCTGTGGCCTGTCGTGCTGTGCTGTGTTGTGCTGTTGGTTGGCTGTGCTGTTTTTTGCCCGGTGGTGGTGTCTGCGTGCTGTGGTGCTCTTTCCCTCGTGCTGTGCGTTCCCTGTCTTCTCCCCTCTGTGCGCTGCGGTGCTCTGCTGTGCTGGCTGTGGTGCCCTGCTTCCCTGTGTCGTGTGCTGTGGCGCTGTGCTGTCGTGTGGTGCTGTGCTGTCGTGCTCTGCTGTCGCTTTGCTGTGCTGCCGGCCCCCGCTGTGCCCCTTCCGCCAGTAATCCCCGCTGACTTGCTCCGGATCAATGCTTGCATTTATCAAAATCCAGGGTCCAAAACCAAAAATATAGAAAATAGAAAATACAATCCTCCTTCAACCCTGAATGGCAACCAGATCCCACAAATCCAACAATAACCCAATTCACAATCCAAATCAGGCTGCGGGCTTTCGTTCAGCACACCGGTATTCCCACGGTGGCGGGCATGTACAAGAATTGCACCAAGGAAGAAAGCCCTGAAATTGGCATATGAACACAAATAAAGCAAAGTTGGGGACAGATGGAAACTTACACAATCACAGCCATAGACCCCTCATTCCCTGGACTCAAGACCTTCCCTTGACTCATCAACATGATGCCCTGAACCCAGTCCAATAAGATGGTTAAATGCCATATATCAAAAGTCACTACATAAACCCCAAAAATGTGTTCACTCCCAAGCCTCTAAATCCTAGCCCAATAGGGAAGGTGGCGTGTCATGGCCTAGAGTGGCACTCAGGACCATGCCCTACCCTGACATAACCTTGGTTGGACTTGGAGTCGAATGGGCTTAGAGAAATGACTTATGAGTTTGAACTCATAACATGTCAAAAAACTGCCAATTCACATTATATTGGCCATATATCGAAAATATGCTCAAAATTGAAGTTACTACATATCCGAAGGCTCCAAGCATGCATGGAATCGAAGTCTACTATTCATGGAGGATAGAGACCAAAGGCCAATGCCCATGTACATCCCCATTTTACCCTCGAAACCCTTTCGGATATGGGCGCCACGCACTGCCCAAGTCAGCCCATGATCTTGAGACCAATTCTTATAATCCTTCGTGCGCCAAGCCCAATGGAGTTCATGATCCGGCATATGGTGGTGTTCAACTCCAAAGCATATGCCAACATATGAACAACATACCATGGTTCGACTCTCCATAGGCTTCTTGCTGTTAGCTGACCAGGTGAGTACACAAAACGCAAAAATGAGCAAAAATTGAGGTCAAAAACATGAAAATATGACCAAATACAAAGTTGTCATGATAGTATATCTCTATGCTCACCCATTATATCCGCTCATGGCTCAATACACAAATGATTGAGACCATTTGCGAACAATTCCCCCACTTGGATCCCCAATCGGTCGCATGGAGATACCTTCGCCACTAATATCTACATGCCCCATGAAAATGGGAGTGCACCCATGGATCTCTTTGTCAAACATACCATGAGCAATACATACGCGGTAGACTTGGTCTAGCGCTTTGAATCCCACAATTGGGACATGGGCAAAGCCCTTGTCACGTATGGCTCCTCATCTCTTCGGCCACACGAAGATATATAACATGGGCGTGAGCATATCAAGACACATATCATACATATAAAATATACCCTCAAAATTGGCTCCCACCATGATATGCCATGTCCCTCCATTGGCATAACTTCACGTTAAAAATACGTAGGAACCCAAGGAAAGTTGCTATGCAACCCCAACACCCATGCGGCACACTCGAAAGTCGCATTAAAATATTCGGTTGCACGGTCCAAGAGTTATATATCACTTTATACCCTCTTGACCCTTTTCCCTTGCTACACCGGGCATATGCACACACCAAAGGCGTTTGATGCTTCCTAAATTAAGTTGAGACCACGGCAGTTCCAACCCAACCTTCCTTATTCTCATTCCTCACACTCGCGCGTAGATATGGCTCTTCAAAGTGATCCCACGATTCGCTTTTGTTTCCCTTATATCTCCAAGTCAAATGGGTGGCAAGTATAAGGGAAACCTGATTCGGGCATAGGGAAAGGAGTATGACCAATCGAAGAAGTCCAAATCAAGTGCGGCGATGTCGAAGTCGAAAATCCGATTTCGACATCACGAAAAATTCGGATTAAAGTTTCGAGTGCTTATTTAGAAAAATGCGGAAGCAACGAACCCTTTACAGATGAAATCTGACCCTTCAGAAACGTTTCCGCCAAAATATCTGGAAATAACAGTTAACCAATCGGTTAGCGCAAAATCGCGAGCCAACTGACAGTCGCCGATACATTGACTATCAGAACGAAAGGCTGAAAAATTACGGAAACATTATGATAATAAAACCCTGTTGATTCCTGATATTCTGCTATATAAATCTCCGCTGGCGGTGCCTCGGTTCTGAATATGGCCGCTCATAGCCGGAATGGCCAAACCTATCACACTATCACATCGGGTTAGTTCAGGTGGATGGGAGGGTATGATATCAGCCAATGGCGGCTTGCCGGCACATAGATACACACCCCAAGTGACCCCAAGATGGCCACGGGGGTCCGAACCGGCTTCACCCCCCTTCTCAGAGCGTTGTATCCGCTCGGAAACCAATGAAGAGAGGACGGGAGGACCCCAATGGGCTCCAAACCCCCCCTCCATGTCCCAAGGACACATGAAGGCCCCACACACGTCGTAGGCGTCCCCCATGCCCCAAGGGAGGATCGAGGACACTGATAATCAGCGCCCTACGCCATATCCGGTCTCCTCTTGATCTACAACATGGACCAAGGGGATCAAAGATAGAAAAACGTCGTCGGTCGACCTAAATAAGTATACCACAATGCAATATATATGTGGAGATCGAGTGAAGGGGGTATATGGCCGATCAAGGCCGAAAAATCCCCGGATGAACGCCCTCACTTGTCTCCCCATTCACAGAAACAAACAAAATGCCAAGGGGGGATCCATTACGGTGCTACAGCAGCAACGAAATGGACCAATACGTCCTTGACATCCAAAGAAATACCCTTTTTCTTTAGGTAGTCCATCCAGACCGTGGTATACCTCGGCACGAAACTGCTCGGAGGTTCCCACGAGTCCCTGGATGCGGCGAATCCCTTCCAACGGACTTTGTAAAGCCTCCCCCCAGGCGTCCCCGGGTCCGGCTTGTCCGCCAGGATCCTCTCCGCGGTGAAATCGTCGTCCTCACCCTCATCGTCCGAGTCCACATCGCCGGCCGTGAACTCGAAGGTGACGGGACGTCCGCTGGGGTCTGGTGCTCGGGGACGAAGCTGGGTATGGTCGCGGTCCAGGATCTTGTTATCCCCCACACGAACCGCATACACGTCCTGCCCGACCTTCCGCACGACTACCCCCGGCACATACCAAGATGCCTGCCGATGCCTGGACAGGACATCCTTGTGGTGCCGCTCCACCCACACGGTGTCTTGAAGAGCATACTTCTGGACTTTTCCTTGCTTGAAGTACTTGGCCCTCTTGTCATGCTCGTCCTGAAGTGCCTTACACACTTTGGCCGCCGTGTCGTCCGCCTCAGCCATCATGGCATTCGCATCCCGGGCCACTTTGCCATGGTTCATCCACGGGAGAGTGCGTGACACTCGATCCCGTAGGAACAGGATGCGATGGGGCGATAGTCCAGTGGGTCCCGGAAGGTCGTGATACGCCTGGAGCACTCTCCACAGCGAGTTATACCAGTTCCGGCCCGGTTCGTCAATGTGCAGCTGGCGGAACTTCTCGAACATCTGCCGCCCGGCCACTTCAGCACGGCCATTCGACCGGCTGTGGTACGCCACGGTCTTGGCATGCCGAATCCCCATGTGCTTGCACATCGTCTTGAACCACGTCCCCACGAATTGACTGCCCCGATCGCTGCAGATGACAGCTGGGACATCGAAAATCGTCAGCCAATGCCTGATCATGGCATTAGCGACGGTCTTGGCCTGCAGCCCCACTCCATGCTTGTCCTTCTTGTCCTTCTTCTTGGACTTCTTGCCCGGGACTGCCACGATATACCCGCTGTGCCTGTCCACCGCTAGGATGACACGATCATATGTCTCTCCTTCCACGGTAACCTCCGGCATGGCGAACACATCCATGGCCACGGACCGCATAGGGGCCTCCGGTATAGCCGTATACACCGGGTTGCCCGCTGTGGAGTGGTTGGGGCTCTTCGTGGCCCGACACACGGCACACTCGCTGCAGTACCTGTCCAGGATGGCGTAGTACCCCGGAGGGAACTTGAAACGCCACTCCAGGTCCTGCTGCATTTTGTCTCGGCCCGGATGCATGAGCTGGGCGTTGTGCCAATGGTCAATGAGCTGCTCCACTCGGTTCTCGGGCACCAGCAGCTTGTCCTTGAGGAACAACTTGTCGCCATCCTCGGTCAAGCCCTCAGGCCATTCGTCGTCCGACGGGGCGCTCACGGCATTCCAGTACTTGCCCCAGTGCTCGGATGCCGCGTAGTCATCCGACCAGTCCTCTGTGAGCACCGACCTGACTAGCTCTACAGGGGCCACCATCCATTGCTCGAGGGTTTCCTCTCGAATAGCTTGGACGCGGGCACCCCGGAACTTGGCCAGGTCCGTACGGTTTGCCATCACCACAAAGCACTTGACCCCTTCTTGCTCCATGACCTTGTCCATCTCGATGATGCGCTTGGCCTCCTCGGTCTCCTCGGCGTCTCCATGGCTGGATATGTCCATCCACGCCTTGCCCGCGGGGTAGGCCCAGCGACTGAGGCAATCTGCCACAGTGTTGTCCTTCCCCGGGATATACACGACGCTGAGGTCGAACTTGGCGGACGTCTCGTGCCATCGGGCCCTCCTAGCCGCTGGTCCTGAGGGGGTGTCGACATGCTCCTTGTGCCAGCTCTGTAGGGACTGGTGGTCCGTGCAAACCACCACCGGCTGCAGTCCGATGTGGCCGGACCACTTCCTGAGCGCACATACAATGGCGTATGTCTCCTTCTCCCTCGCGGTCCATGTTCGGCGTCGGCCCTCGGCCAGGATCCTGCTCCAAAACGCCACGGGAACATGAGTCCCGTCGTCCCGGACTTGCCCGAGGACTGCCCCCACGGCATAGTCCGAGGCGTCTGTCCGTAGCACGAATCCCTTGTCCGGGTCCACCAGGAACAACCCCAACTGCCCCAGGAGTCGCTCCTTCAGGCGGTTGAACGCATCCTCAGCCTCAGGGGTCCAGGCAAGTTTCTTCTTGCTCCCCTTCCGGCCATCGAACTTGCCCACTTGCAGCATCTTGTGCAGCGGCCCCGACAGTTCTGCATACATCCGGACATAGCCCGAATAGTAGTTGCAGAACCCCATGAAGGACCGGAGTTCGCTGATGGTCTGGGGCTTCTCCCAGTGGTGCAGGGACGCCAGCTTCCCAGGCATGGTACGGCGTTGCCCGTGACCAACCACGTGACCCGCGAACTCCACTTCCTTCACGAATAGTGAGGCTTTGGTGGGCTTGCACACCATGTTGTGTTTGTCCAATTCGCTGAGCACTCGGCGCAGATCCTTCTCATGCGCGTCGATGAGCTCGTCCTCAGTCATGTTCTCCGTGCCGGACCCGATGATGATGTCATCCACGAAGGGATCGGCACAGTCCCGGACAGGACCGAGTAGGTCCTCCATCATGCGCTGGAAAACGGCGTTGCCATTCTTGGCACCCATAGGCACCACTTTCCACTGCATGGGCCCAAGCGGCGTCGACATCGCTGTGCAGGGCCTGGAGTCCGGGTGTAGCGGCATCTGGTGGTAACCGTGTTTCAGGTCCAACACCGTGAAGATCCGCTTTTTCTGTTGCTTTTGGAGGATGGAGTCGATCAGGGGAAGCGAGTACGAGTCGTGCTCGGTATGCTCGTTCAAACCCCTGTAATCCACCACCAACCTCCACTCGCCCTTCTCCTTCTTGGGTACGATGAAGGCTGGGCTGGCCCATTCACTGTCGGAGGGTTCGATCCATCCCCGCTCAATGAACTCGGCCAGCAGCTTCTTCATGGCCTCGGCCCGATCGCCCTGAAGTTGGTACTCCCGATGACGATAGATCTTCGGGTTCGGTTTCAGCTTGATCTTCGCCGTACCAAACCTCCCACGATCTGGAGGGTTCTTGTTGGCGACGCCACTGAATAGCCGTGGATAGGCCTTGATCAGCCTCTCCTTCAGCTCGGCGACCTTCGGGTTCTCCTGGGCCTCTTCAGCCGCTTGCTTCGGTTTAGATACCACCGACCGCACTGCGGTATAGGCCTCTTCTGGGTCCGAGTCCGACTTCTCCTCGTCCGATATGCCGTCTTCATCGTCGTGGGGAGCTCTTCCCACCGATAATCTTCGAAAATTTGCGGCATCGGGCTGGTGACTGTCGCTATCGGCACCCATTCTTGGAAAATCCCATGTTGGTGGGTCCGACCCAACCGGACCATCGTATTGGTCCGCGATGTGGTCCATGACCCTCGCCACGAACTCGTCCTTCTCGTACTTGCCGGTGACCAACATCTTGTCATCCCACCAATGCGGAGATGTGACCATGGCCCGCCTCTTCTTGGCTGCCACACGGTCGTGCATCCCCATCCGCATGTAGTTGACGACGTCGTCGATCTCGGCGTGGGACAGGACGTCAATGCCATCAATTGGCTGATCCGTCCCCTCCTTGGGCTCAAACATGACCTTCATGGGCACCGCCTCCACCCTACGGATGAATGCTTCATCACCCGTCGGCTGGGCTTGCGCCCCATCCACCAGGAAAGCTTTGGTACCCAACGCTTGACACGGGGAGGGCATTGATACACCCTTGGCGTCGATGAACAACTCCTCCTCTGGCCCGAATGACATCTCGTTCAGGGTGATGGAATCCAGCTTCGATTTGAGACCCTCCAGCGGACATGGGGTGGATCCTATGCCGGTTATGACCAGGATCCCCTTCGCCCTATCCGCGATGATCTTCTCCACCGTACGTCTGGTAGAGTCCAGGGAGCCATGCCAATACATGGGTCCCCACTCCTTCAAACCCCAATGCCTGTGCCAGGCTGAGTCTCCTCGATGCCAATGCCTCCTACACTTCCGCAGAAGTGGGGCATCCCGGGAAGCGAAGACGTCTGTCTCGGGCGCTTCGGCTCCCAGCGTCTGGATCATCCTGTCGTACACCTGCGGCGCCATTCCATACTCCGTGAGCTGAACTCCGCGGTCTCCTCTGGACTTGGCACCCACAGCTTGCACCGCTCGGACGATCCGATCCTCTTCCTCAGAATTCCATTGGGATGATCCGCATGCATAATCCGTGGACAGCCATGTGAGGCACTCATCATCTTCCCGGACCAGCGTTGCGCGATGGGGAAGGGCTCCAATGGCGTTGGCCACCATGAAGTCGTACCCCATGATCATATCCCAATCAGTAATGTCGGCCACATAGAAGTTCCCGGATAGATTGCTTCTCTTCGCCTGATCAGGGCGGTTCAAGCGCTCATGCTCCCAGAATTCCATACTGATAGTGGCCTCATGGGTGCCACCACCCATGATCTCTCCGTTGGCAACCTTCAGGCGGACCGGTCTCCGGCTGGGCTGCAGGAATTCCTCCTTGAACAACCCTCTCCGGACCAGGCTCACCTGGGCACCCGTATCCACCAACACATCCACCACCTTCTCCTCTCGTCCGCACCGTACTCGCACTTTCAAGTGCAACTGCCGCTCGTCGCCATGAGGTGTATGGACGACTCTCACGGCATGCAACTCTAGCACGTCCGGGTGCATCAGGACTTCAAGGGTATGGTCACGGATGGTGTAGATCTTGGGTTGGTCCTGCCCGTCCACGGGGCTCTCCGTGGTCGCTCCTTCCTTCTTGCCATGTCCTGTACCCACATGTACTTCCCTTGGCAGGGCGCTCCAGGGGTTGGGAGTGGCGAAACTCAGTGGTTTTGGCTCTTCCGGAGCCTTCTTCGGCACCCGATGTGCCTTCGCCTTCTCAGGGATTCCACTGATTTTCGGAGGAGAGACCTCCGAGGTCCCACTCCCGTGGGGGCTCCTCTAGACTTGGCTTCCCGCAGCCCCTTCCGGCTGCGATCCGCCAGGACTTTGTCCTCCACTTTGCTGGGCTTTGAGTTCCGCCAACGTCCTCAACATGTCCTCAGCAACTTCCTCGATCGACCTCACTCGTCGGTCTTGGCCAGGTCCACCACCATAGCCTCTTCCTCCGCCTTTTCCTTGGCCCTTACCTTGGCCTTTTCCCCCGTCTCCGCCCTTCGCCTTCCAGTCGGAAATCCGCTGCTCCTTGGGCTTCTTCTCGGGTGAGCGGCGAAGTAGGCCTTCTTGTCCGCCTCATACACCTTGCACTGACGGTGGTCGTGTGCATGGTTGTGTCCCTTGCCATAACAGACCCAGCACCCATCGTGCTGAGACCTGTACTCTCGGAACGAGAGCGGTGGGTTCCCGATCCTCCTTGGTCCTTCTCTGTTCTTCCTGGGTCCCACCTGGCTCCATCTGGACCGATCCTGCCCATGGTTCTTCACGTTGTGCGCCACGAACGCGAAGAAATGGGCCTCCTCGTGATCCTCCCGGGACCAGTGGTCTTGGCCACTTCCACTTCCATCCTCCGCGGAGTTGGCCGTGTCCTCCTGGATCTCCCGATGATGGCGGTCGTCTCGGTGTCCTCGTTGTCCATGACCATGCCGATCCTGCACGTGGGCCTCGTTCTTCGCATTGAGCTTCAACTCCACCGTGATGTACTTCACGATCTCGTCCAGGCTCATGCGAGCGAAGATGACTTGCATCTTCAGCGGCTCCCCGCGCCTCCACTCCACGTTGTTGAGGCGCAGCAACCTTTGCCCCATGGAGTCCCCGAATACCTCCACGTACACGGCGTTCTTCAGGCCCAACATCCGGTCGGGTTCGCCAAGGTTCCTCCTGAAGAACTCCATGATACCCGCATGGGTATCCTCCGCCGCCATAATCCTCACCGCCACCCGTCGCTTGGCGCGCTTTTTCTCCTCGTCCTCCACTCTCCTCTTCCAGCTGCCGGGGAGGACGTCCTTCAGCAAGTGGCGGATCTCACTGGCCTCGTTCCAGTCTTCCACCAACTTGAGGCATCTGCGGTACTTCCGCAGATACCGGTTCCACTCCCGGACCCGCAACTCACCGCGGTCCAGCGGCAGTGGAATGGACCACAGGTCCTCCAGCTTCTGGTTAGGAGCGTCCACCCGCTCCTCATCCTCCAGCCACTGGAGGCAGGCCTGCTCCGTGCGGATCAATCCTTCCCGGATCTGATCCCGCAGCTCCTCCTTGAGGTCCTGCGCCAGCCGGTGTGGGAATGTTCGGCATACCCACTTGTCCCGCGGCGCTCCCCGCATCTCGCCGACGACCTCCTCGGCGAAGTCCTCCCAGTCCAGGATGAAGTCATCCAGGTTGGACGGGTTCCCGTCATAATAGGGGATTTTGATTCCCCTGAGGTCGTCGATCCTGATGGCGTCTCCGACGTCTCCAGCCACCACTCCACCGAGACGGATACCACCTGTGGCCGGGGGGTTCGAGTACACTCCCCGTACATCCCTCTCCTCCATGGAGTGCGGTCCAGTTGGGCCTGAACCCATGGGGTTTGGAATGCGGGAAGGACTTCTTCCATCGGCCGTCCATATCCCCGTATTGGGGTCCTTCGCCCACAGATTTCCGCTTGGATGCCCTCGACCATGTCCGTCGGCCCTTCCCATGGTTTGCCCCTGCGTGGTCTGGTTCTGGATCTCCTCTTCCGCATAAACTGCATAGGTAGTCGTGGATGGCGGTAGATCCTGGGCGGCGTGGGACATCTGCACCGTCAGGCTCCTCGGGTCCGTGGCTACGTGCCCTTCCCGCCTGGACCCAGCCGGTGCCGTGTGTTCCCCGAGCATTGTTGACTCGCTGAACAGGGGAACAAACGGCAGCGCACCCGGGTCAACACGCGGAGGCGCGTAGGGTGCCTCTGCAGGGCCGCCCATGGGTTTCTCCATGGCGCTCCTGAGGGTCTTAACCCGCTCCACCAGCTCTACCGCGGCCGGCTTTGCCGGGAGCTCCGGACCCGAGGCGAGGGGCTGTCGCTCCTCTAGCCTTCTCAGGCGTCCCGACATGTCCTCCACTAAGTGGAGGAGGCTGTCCACCACTTGCTGCTGCTTCTGCAGGGCCAGCTCCAGATTCTCCCGGTACCGCGCCTGATCCGCTCGCAGCTCCTCCATGTGGTTCTCCGCGGCCGACTGGTCGTCCAGGATCCCCGCGACGTCCTCTTCTAGAGCATCCTTGGCGTTGTCCAGGCGGTCAAGATGGTTCACGATGGCGTCCATCCCCATCTTCGGGTACTTGCCCATGAGGAAGGACACGTGCTCGCAGTGGCACGCAGCGTGCTTTCCGCCGGATTCAGCACATCCCGCGGTTCCCGGCAACTCAGACTCATCGCCCATAGGCGTATCGCCTATGGCGTCCGTCTCTGGGCCCGTGTGCCGGGGCACAGGTGCCGTCCGGGCCCTGGCTGGCCTCTCCAAGCCCTCGGCGTCGTGCTGCAGGGCACGCTCGGGGGCCGTATGCGCCCTGGCGATCGGCGCGGACATCTCCGGCTCCGAAGGTGGCTCGTGGGCTGTCCGATAGCCCTCGGAGTGCCCCTCGGATTCCCACAGCCTGACTGGGCTGGGGTCCGTGTCCATAGCCCCGGCGTCCCTTGCCGCGGACTTGGGTGACCCGCGCTTCCGGTAGCGCCGGGCCCGTCCTCCACTGCTGCCTGAATGGCATGCCTCATCAGAGTCCTCCGCGGCGGAGCGGAGGTTGCATGCCTTTCGGCAGCGACGCTCACACATGGAGACGAGGTCCTCCATGTCACGTCCTCCTCTTCCCGAGTGTCGTTCTTCTCTTCGGGCTTCAAATTCCGGAGTTCGCCATGCTCTTGAACGTCTCGGTCCTTCTATGGCTCTAATCTCCGGCGTGGTCTCCACCGAGTCCACAATACGCACCCGGGGCGTACTTGGGCAGGGCTCATGAGGGCCCAAGTCCCCGGGTCGGCGGTTGGTAGGGGCAGCAGGTAAGCCTCTGCTACCATAAAGAAGGTCCCTACCAGGACCGGCCCCCGCTGTGCCCCTTCCGCCAGTAATCCCCGCTGACTTGCTCCGGATCAATGCTTGCATTTATCAAAATCCAGGGTCCAAAACCAAAAATATAGAAAATAGAAAATACAATCCTCCTTCAACCCTGAATGGCAACCAGATCCCACAAATCCAACAATAACCCAATTCACAATCCAAATCAGGCTGCGGGCTTTCGTTCAGCACACCGGTATTCCCACGGTGGCGGGCATGTACAAGAATTGCACCAAGGAAGAAAGCCCTGAAATTGGCATATGAACACAAATAAAGCAAAGTTGGGGACAGATGGAAACTTACACAATCACAGCCATAGACCCCTCATTCCCTGGACTCAAGACCTTCCCTTGACTCATCAACATGATGCCCTGAACCCAGTCCAATAAGATGGTTAAATGCCATATATCAAAAGTCACTACATAAACCCCAAAAATGTGTTCACTCCCAAGCCTCTAAATCCTAGCCCAATAGGGAAGGTGGCGTGTCATGGCCTAGAGTGGCACTCAGGACCATGCCCTACCCTGACATAACCTTGGTTGGACTTGGAGTCGAATGGGCTTAGAGAAATGACTTATGAGTTTGAACTCATAACATGTCAAAAAACTGCCAATTCACATTATATTGGCCATATATCGAAAATATGCTCAAAATTGAAGTTACTACATATCCGAAGGCTCCAAGCATGCATGGAATCGAGGTCTACTATTCATGGAGGATAGAGACCAAAGGCCAATGCCCATGTACATCCCCATTTTACCCTCGAAACCCTTTCGGATATGGGCGCCACGCACTGCCCAAGTCAGCCCATGATCTTGAGACCAATTCTTATAATCCTTCGTGCGCCAAGCCCAATGGAGTTCATGATCCGGCATATGGTGGTGTTCAACTCCAAAGCATATGCCAACATATGAACAACATACCATGGTTCGACTCTCCATAGGCTTCTTGCTGTTAGCTGACCAGGTGAGTACACAAAACGCAAAAATGAGCAAAAATTGAGGTCAAAAACATGAAAATATGACCAAATACAAAGTTGTCATGATAGTATATCTCTATGCTCACCCATTATATCCGCTCATGGCTCAATACACAAATGATTGAGACCATTTGCGAACAATTCCCCCACTTGGATCCCCAATCAGTCGCATGGAGATACCTTCGCCACTAATATCTACATGCCCCATGAAAATGGGAGTGCACCCATGGATCTCTTTGTCAAACATACCATGAGCAATACATACGCGGTAGACTTGGTCTAGCGCTTTGAATCCCACAATTGGGACATGGGCAAAGCCCTTGTCACGTATGGCTCCTCATCTCTTCGGCCACACGAAGATATATAACATGGGCGTGAGCATATCAAGACACATATCATACATATAAAATATACCCTCAAAATTGGCTCCCACCATGATATGCCATGTCCCTCCATTGGCATAACTTCACGTTAAAAATACGTAGGAACCCAAGGAAAGTTGCTATGCAACCCCAACACCCATGCGGCACACTCGAAAGTCGCATTAAAATATTCGGTTGCACGGTCCAAGAGTTATATATCACTTTATACCCTCTTGACCCTTTTCCCTTGCTACACCGGGCATATGCACACACCAAAGGCGTTTGATGCTTCCTAAATTAAGTTGAGACCACGGCTGTTCCAACCCAACCTTCCTTATTCTCATTCCTCACACTCGCGCGTAGATATGGCTCTTCAAAGTGATCCCACGATTCGCTTTTGTTTCCCTTATATCTCCAAGTCAAATGGGTGGCAAGTATAAGGGAAACCTGATTCGGGCATAGGGAAAGGAGTATGACCAATCGAAGAAGTCCAAATCAAGTGCGGCGATGTCGAAGTCGAAAATCCGATTTCGACATCACGAAAAATTCGGATTAAAGTTTCGAGTGCTTATTTAGAAAAATGCGGAAGCAACGAACCCTTTACAGATGAAATCTGACCCTTCAGAAACGTTTCCGCCAAAATATCTGGAAATAACAGTTAACCAATCGGTTAGCGCAAAATCGCGAGCCAACTGACAGTCGCCGATACATTGACTATCAGAACGAAAGGCTGAAAAATTACGGAAACATTATGATAATAAAACCCTGTTGATTCCTGATATTCTGCTATATAAATCTCCGCTGGCGGTGCCTCGGTTCTGAATATGGCCGCTCATAGCCGGAATGGCCAAACCTATCACACTATCACATCGGGTTAGTTCAGGTGGATGGGAGAGTATGATATCAGCCAATGGCGGCTTGCCGGCACATAGATACACACCCCAAGTGACCCCAAGATGGCCACGGGGGTCCGAACCGGCTTCACTTTGCCCTCCTGCGGCCTGTCGTGCGGCGCCGTGCTGTGCTGTGTTGTGCTGTTGGTTGTCTGTGCTGTTTTTTGCCCGGTGCTGGCGTTTGTGTGCTGTGGTGCCCTTTCCCTCCCTGCCGGCACGCACAAAAAAACATCAATCATCTTACATGTCACCCCGCGTTGGTGGCGGTGTCGTGGCTGGCATGCCTTGGTGGTTGCGGTGTCCTGGACTTGACGCCGCGCACGTTCCACCTGCAGTGAAAGGGTGGTGAAAGCGTCGAGGGTGGGGCACGGGCGGGAGGGGAAGGTACATGGTGAATAAAAGAGGGCGTGAGGGACAAGTACAGGGGCGCGGCGTGCTTCAGAGGATTCGTTGGAACGACTTCAGTCGGCCTTCCGGGCCCTCTCAGTCGAGGAGGTGGACACCGAACCTGTGAAGAGAAAGGGAGAGAGAGAGAAGGATGCTGGAGACGAAGCAGACGAAGGAGTAGACCAAGGGCACGACCCGACGAATGATCCTACCTTCGAAGGCGCACCAAGCGCTTCTGGCCTCCACGCATCACCCTCTCCTATAACCACCACACTCCCAATTCCAGACCCAGCCGCTGCAACATCCACACCCATAACCAACCCGCCTATGGCTGAGGGCACAGGCTTTACTGGTATGCCTACCTACCCTGCCTATGGTTTGAGCCCACCTACCAGTGCGTTTCCTGAGGCAACTACTGCCAGTGAGCCGGTGACCTCCAGTTCTGCGCCGCGATGGTATGCGGTTGACTATCACCATCCTCTACCCGCTACGGGAGCCTATGTGGATGTTCCTGGGTATGCAACCTTGAGTGGGTTGGGGAGAGGACCTGAGTCTCTTGGAGGCAGGAGGAGAGGATCAGGGAGATCCTCCAACAGGTCCCTGACGCGGTCGGAGATCAACGAGGTGCTCCCAGGAGCCACCTCTAAAATTGTTGGTGACCTCACTCAACAGATTCGAGAGAAACTGGAGCCCCTGATGATACCGCCCCAAGCGTCACCTACCACGGTAGGAGTGTCACCCCATCAAGTACAGGCCAACCCCCTGGTGGCAGGGCTGACAAAAACCCTGGGGAGCCTGAGGAGCCGACCGATGCCGACCCCTGCAGCAATACCGAGAAGCCCTTTCGTACCGAGAACGGCCCAGCCGCCCTACAGCCACGTGACGCATTCTACGAGAGCCGAGCTGGACCGGCTGGGGCTGACAGCCTTGAGGGCAATGGTTGACGTGGAGCCCTATGGCTCTAGTGATCTAGGCGGAGACCTCTCCGATGATGAGCCGCCGTCGATGACTTCTGCTTCGCCCTCGGAGGACGACGACCCGGAGGACCCCGAGAACTAAAGTGGGAAGAAGAAGAAGAAGAACAGGAAGACCCGACGCCCTGAGGGATGCAGGTCTCAGGAGGCTAAGGCTATTGCCAACTCCAAGATCGTGGTGAACCTGCCTGAGTTCACAGGCAAGGACCTCAGCGAGTTCGCTGAGAATTTCGGCCGGTTTCTCCGATTGACCGGCGAAACCCACGCTAGTGGACGGGTCAAGGGCGATCTGCTCCTGCAGTGCTGCAAGACCAAGTACCTGGAGAAGCAGGTCAGACAGATCGCGACTAACTCCGCCACCTTCGCCGATGCGTTGGTTGCCTTGGAGAGGCAGTACCCGACCTATGAAACCAACCTCTCCATCAGGGCCGAGATCCAGAACCTGGCCGTGCTGCCCAACAACCCCAAACCTGGCAGGGTCTCTGAGCTGTTCGCTGACCTGGATCACTGGGCTGGACGATAGACGCCCGGTTCCTACAGCAGCGACGACCTGCTTTTCTGGTTGGTGGCTAAGCTCCCTCGAGAGCTGTGGGACGAGTGCCCTTCAACGGCAGAGCGCAAGGCTAGATCCCTCCGCTACCAGGATCTATGTGTACTACTCCTGGAGCTGGCGCTGGAGAAAGAAAGCGACCAGCACCTAAACAACTACCGCCCTGGAGGTGGAGGCTCTGGAGGCTCTGGAGGCCATGACAAAGGGTACCAAGGATCCAGACCTGGGCAGGGGACTACCCCCAAACACGCCCACGCCCGTATCATGGAGAACGTCAGAGAGCTCTTCTGGTGTGATGCCAGAGACGAGCAGGGCCACCTGCAGCACGCCCCTGACTGCGAGCAGCGAGACTGCTTCGTAGTCCAGGGGAAGCAGCAGGAGAAGAACACCGGCGCCAAGGCGAAGCTGCCGGATCACTACAGGTGTACATGTACATTAATCACCTGTGCATTTTGCGGGAAGAGGAAGCACTACGAGGACGAGTGCTACCACAAGCAGCGCCTGTCGGCGAAGCTAAAAGGTGAGGATCCTGGCAAAGGCTCTGGCAAAGGTGGAGGCAAAGGCAAAGGCAACGACTCCGGCAAGGGCAAGTCGAAAGGACGTGGACAAGGGCAAGACAAGAGTCAAGGTAGAAGAGGAGGAGGCGCTAACCACCAGCCAGACAAGGACAACAAGAACACGGACAAGAACAAAGGCAACCCCAACCCTAATCCGGGGGGGAACTCCGAGCCCTCTGGAGGGCAGTCTGGTCCTACCACACGCTCACAAACGCAGGCCCAGCAAGGACAAGGAGCCAAGCGCGAGCATGAAGGTGGTGATGACGCCTACGCTAAGAAGAGGAGCCGTTTCATGAGTATGGCGGGCAAATTGCGGAACAAGGGGTTTGAGGTGACCTTTCCCGCGGAGTTCTGACAGGGGCACTCCGGTGGCACCCAGGACCTGGTGTTTTGGGTGCGTATCCGACTAGGGGGACGTGAATACCTGGGGGTATTGGATACTGGCGCCACCATATCTATAGTGGCCAAGAAAATTTTACCGTGTGGGAGCCTGAAGAACACCATGACCACCGCGGCTATACCAATGGGGGATGGACATGTGGTGCACAGCTGCGGGGACTGTGAAGTAGAGGTACCTATGGGCTCCCGGACTATCGCCCATCGGTTCTATGTGATGGACACTGAGGCCTTCGACTTTGTATTGGGGACTGACTTCTTCGTGCAGCAATCCCAGATACAATCCCTGATGCTGCAAGCGCCCTACCTCCTCTACGTGGACCACGGCAGTGGCAGAGAGTCTGTGCCACTGGAGCAGTCGGAACATACCTCGAGCTACCTGAGGCTATCGAAGGAGGAGCCTTCGAACATGATGGCGGCCTCCAAAACTGAGGACTATCAACTATTGGGGGAAGTTCTAGACCAAGGTCTGAAGGAGTTGGGTTACTCTAGAGAAGACCTGAATGTGGAGTTGTTCGCCAGCGACAAGCAGAATATACTGGACCTTTACTGCAGCAAGGGGAAGAACTGTAGCTACAAATTTTACTGGCCCTCTTTCGGGATGACCTACGGGAACCCCAGGTTCAGTGAACTGGGGAAGGTCCTGACCAAGGTGGCCTTGGAACGTTCCCATATGGCCCTGTGTTCCCCCGATTGGGGAGCCCATGGGGGCAACAAGTACTGGCGAAACCTCCTTGACAGGCTGACTATCAGCTCTGTTTGTTTACCTGATGAGGCCATCTACGTGCCTCTAGGGCGTAAGACGCCTATTCAGAAACCAGGATGGGGGAGTATGCTCAGCGTGGTGGACGGAGGTCTTACCTTCATCCCCTGGGAGGATCTAGACCCGACTCTGGTCCAGGCTATACAACGAGAAAGCGATGGACTCGCCTTGGGTGACTTGAAGGATCAACTACGGCCTCAAGATGCTATTGAGACTATACCCGGAGGAGATGAGTACGTCGTGACTGACACCAACGCCCCCAACTCTCCCTGCCATGTACCTGTTCCTGATGGAGTCTCTGAGTGTGGACTATCCGAGCTACCTAGCTCTATCCACTCAGATGACGAAACTGAGCACGACGCCTTCTTCGTGCAGACCTGTGTGGAGGAAGTGGAGAACGCCGAGTACGTCGCCCCACTGAAACCCCTACTCTCCATGAGGGTGGAAGACCCCACCAAAAAGAGCTGGACCCTCGATCCAGGCTAAGGGAATATGTGGACTCCAAGACGAAGTTGGTGGCGAGGAAACTATGCTACGCTAAACCTATTCGCAGCTCATGGCCACTGAAGCAAGGACGTATGGGAGATATATCCCAATTGAAGGGGGACCTCGAACAGAAGATCACCACCTGGCAAAGGGAGGTAGATCTGAAGCTCATGAAGAGCGTGTGGGGCGCCCATGTGAGGACCCCAGAGGAAGACGATCTCTTGGAGGAATGTGTATGTGAACCCCCTCGAGCGTGCCTATGTTGCCATCATCCATCGGAGATGGTTGAACAAGACCTCCTACATGCCTAACAAGGGTTGAAGGACACTACCAAGGGCGAAGAGTCGGTGGAGGATCACCTCCCAACGCCTATTACTACGGGGGGCAAGTGACTTACACTCTGACGAGGACATGGAGGACAAAAGCAAGCTATTGGACACGCGGGTGCAGAAGCTTATGAGGACCTATCTGGAGGTGTTCGGGGAACTACCCCATCCAGCCTCATGTGACAAGCTGGTACAGATGGACCTCAAGCTGAAATCCAAGTTTGTGGGTCACAAGATCCGGAGGAGACCCTATCCAGCTCCTAAAGAGCAGGCCGACGAGATTGAGCGACAGATACAAGAATGTATCGACGCTGGCCTAGTCCTGGAGTACAAGGACGGGGACTACCCCCTACACTGCACCCCCTGTTTCCTGGTGGCTAAACCTGGGTCTATAGCCAAACGGCTGGTAGTGGACTACGGAGAGCTGAACAAGAAAACATTGAACCACTCAGGGTCCATTCCCAATTTGGAGTCTACCCTGGAGAAGATAGCCTCCTGTCGCTACAAGACCAAGATGGACAAGAGGAGCGGATTTGTAAAGCTTCACCTACGGCTCACAGGGGGGAGGGGAGTGGGAGGGGTAAGTATGCGGATGACTGGATGACTGGTGGTAACCTCAAGGGGTGAGTGACCCTGTTAACCCGGTAGAACTTTGTGGTGGTTAACACCCGACCCAAATGCTTTGCATTTTTCCCACCCAATTTTGTTGTTGCACTGCACCTTCTTTGTGCTTTTCAGCCTGAGATGTGTCTCAGGACTTGGGAGGGGAGTGTAAGGTTTTCGTGCAACCTATATTTTCGCTTTTTCTGTGTAAAAACCTGATATATGTGCACACACAGAAATCCACGATCCCAGCACTGTTTTGGACAGTGTTCGTATCAGTGGATCAGGAATTTCTGTAGTTTTACATTTGTGGTGTTTTCACCATTTTGTGTACTATAAAACTGACTTCGGGTCGGCGACGGCCAGTCCTGAGATCGCGCGCGCCGATCCAGAAAATCTCGATTTCTGACAACTTTGAAGAGATTCCAATCAGTTTTATTGTTTAGATTATTTGTATATCAGTTTTAAGTATAAGCTGATGTTACGGCACTATGGCGACGCCGCTCCGCGCTAGTTTTTTTGGCCCAAGTAGGCCATGTTCACGATTTTTTATAAAATCGTAGGTGCCACAGATCCTGAAGTTATAGGTACCAAATGACAGCCCATCAGTTGGGCTTTGCATGCATAGGTTGATTGGGTTTCCGAACGCATCGGTGCACCGGCACCACGCGTTGGGGGGAGACCCGTGTTCATAGTGCATGTATGCATTGTGTTGCTTATATTACAATGTTATATGCCCTTTCTTGTTCATTTCTTCTCAGAACATGTGAAAGGGATCGTTTTGAAATCCCTCTGGATTTCGTGGTCATGACCTTGACTTGTATGTCGTCGGTGTTGGGGATTTGAAGGAGGTTTGTTTGTTTTTTTTTGGGGAAATGTTGGATGTATAGGCCAAAGCCCATTGCAATGCAACAAAGGACTTCAAAAATTCTTACAATTTCGAAACGCCCTCAGCGACGACGACGACGACGACAACGCTGAAGACGACGACGACGAGGTCTATGGATGGACTACGCGAAGGAATTAGCAAACCCCAACAACATGTTTGAGTTTTGAGTTGAAGGAGTCCAAAACATTATTGGAGGACTTCTTTGAATTTATTGATGCAATTGGAGACCTATGAGCTATGGCAGCGACATACAGCGCTGTCGACGACTTGGTAGAAGACAGAATTCTACGACGACAGACATGGGACTTGGTATGCCCCATGGATTGACACTTGAAGGCCATCAAGACTTACTCCAAGGGTTACTCTACAAAGGTGGATGGTTTCGTACTATTTGGATGGTTTGACTTGATGGAGATTGTTACCGGATGGGACATCTCATACGCCTACAACTGTCCTTGACTGGGGACGCGCTGAAGCTATTGGTTTAAGTTAAAGAAGAATCTTTGAGCCAAATCAACTCATTTGTGTTCATTTGTTCAATTTTTGCATAGACACTTATATGTGAATTTTTTTATTATTATCTTAAGCAATTTGTGCTTCCTTTACGCTATTTTTCAGCTGCAGCCCTGGATTTGCTTTGTGATGTCTTTGATTTCAGGGTCAGGACATCACACAAGTGCATTTTTGTGGTTGTTTGTTTGTTTACCATTTTTTTGTTTTTGTTTACAACATGTTTTTGGAGAAAGACACATATTTCTCCGGGTTATCTTGGGAGAATCAGCCCCAGACCCCACCCATGTTCTGGCTGGGTGTTTCTGAGCTTGGGAGGGGAGTGTTAACCCGGTAGAACTATGTGGTGGTTAACACCCGACCCAAATGCTTTGCATTTTTCCCACCCAACTTTGTTGTTGCACTGCACCTTCTTTGTGCTTTTCAGCCTGAGATGTGTCTCCGGACTTGGGAGGGGAGTGTAAGGTTTTCGTGCAACCTATATTTTCGGTTTTTCTGTGTAAAAACCTGATATATGTGCACACACAGAAATCCACGATCCCAGCACTGTTTTGGACAGTGTTGGTATCAGTGGATCAGGAATTTCTGTAGTTTTACATTCGTGGTGTTTTAACCATTTTCTGTACTATAAAACTGAGTTTGGGTCGGCGACGGCCAGTCCTGAGATCGCGCGCGCCGATCCAGAAAATCTCGATTTCTGACAATTTTTAAGAGATTCCAATCAGTTTTATTGTTTAGATTTTTTGTATATCAGTTTTAAGTATAAGCTGATGTTACGGCACTATCGCGACGCCGTTCCGCGCTAGTTTTTTTGGCCCAAGTAAGCCATGTTCACGATTTTTTATAAAATCGTAGGTGCCACAGATCCTGAAGGTATAGGCACCAAATGACAGCCCATCAGTTGGGCCTTGCATGCATAGGTTGATTGGGTTTCCAAACGCGTCGGTGCACCGGCACCACGCGTTGGGGGGAGACCCGTGTTCATAGTGCATGTATGCATTGTGTTGCTTATATTACAATGTTATATGCCCTTCTTTGTTCATTTCTTCTCAGAACATGTGAAAGGGATCGTTTCGAAATCCCTTCGGATTTGGTGGTCATGACCTTGACTTGTATGTCGTCCGTGTTGGGGATTTGAAGGAGGTTTGTTTGTTTTTTTTGGGGACATGTTGGATGTATAGGCCAAAGCCCATTGCAATGCAACAAAGGACTTCAAAAATTCTTACTCCCTCCTGTGGGGACCCCCCCCCAGCGCAGCTGTTCCGGGGCTACCATCCCCGGGTCGACCTTTTCCAAGCCCATGCGGCCTCCTCCCTTGCACGCGTAGCACAAGCAGAAGACCACTCACATCCACATGAACTCAGTGAGCATCCATCGGGATTGCGAAATCGAAGCAATCCCTTTGAGGTCTAAACAACAAAGGAAAGAAAGCATGTACAAATGGTCATAGGAACATCTAAATCCTCCAAACCATGTCCCGGTTAGGGTAAGGTACAATAATCATTGGAAATCACAAAGGAAGTGGCATCAAGGCAGGAGAGGGGGGGACAAAGGGAGCCCACTCTCCCACTCGGCACATCCTGGGTAGCCTGATTCAGGATCCCCAAGGAGGAAGAACAAAACATGCAAAAACAACAAGACATCGGTAAGGCCCATTGGCTGTCAAAGCCTACCCTGGTGGGGGGGGTGTCACTCTCCACTCCCGGCACTACAGGACCCCAGAGGCGGGGGTCTAGTGCCTACACACTCACTCTCCATCCTACCCGAATATCCCAACTCAAGTCCCCTGAGGGCAGGAGATAGCCCCATCACACCACCGTAGGGGGGTGGTGGTCCCGGGTGCCTATAAGACTCAGACCCCAGAAATTCTGTGGAAAAGGGGGTAAAGTGGTATGTCACCCATACCACCTCAGGATCCTACATCCCAAAGGGAAACAAGGGTCGTTGGGGGTAGCCAAGCCCTTCACCCTGACGCACATAGAGGGGCAGGACCCAACTCCACACGGGCTCTGAGGCCTAGCATGGGAAGCAGGGCACAAAAACGGGCAAAACCAAAAATCAGAGGTTACCCACTTCAACACACCCTCCCGCCAAGGCAAAGGGGATTCGAAGGATTCCATGTGGGCACATCCCAAGGGCATCTGTCAAACATTATGCCCACCAGATATCCGAGTCTGTCTCCCTGGGACCGTGTCAATGTCACAAGTCTGGTAGGCTGCGCACTTTGGTGAAATTCCCCTTAAGTGAAAAACAAGGGAGAGAAGAATGCAAATAACTCCCGCATAGGGTCAGCCTAAGGTCCAGGGAAATGCCTGCACGAAGGATCCGGGGAGGAGTTGATTGTCTCAAAGAGGTTGTCCCCACCTCACCCTCAGGTTGGAGCAAGGCAACAAACTCCAATACCCACTTTTTGAGGTCATTTTTGGGGACCTCAAAAAGGGCTTATGCATACATTCCTGAGTCAGATTTGAAGTCCAAATTCAGGTGACATATGGGTTTGGTCCGATCCCATAAGGGTAGGCCAAAAACCAAACTCCTCACATATGAGGAATAGACACTGATGAGAGGCCATGGGTAAAATATTGGCCCAAATCGAGAAGATGGCCTAACTTTCCCATGGCCCAGAAGTGACCTCATGAAATTTGGAATTTTCAACAAACTTCCAGAGAAAATTCAAAACAGTGAACCTGTGTACCAGTAACCTTCCAACAAATGCTCAATACAAAGTAGAGAGCACCATTGAAACATAGGAAAAGACGCCAAGGTCCAACTCCCCATGGGTTCTTTACTGTTTACCCGCCAAGTGACTACATGACAGGGTGGTTTTCAGGGTCCATAATGTACATCTCTGGGACCATGTAAAACCACTATCCTATACACTTGGCAGACTTGGTTCCAATGGATTGGGTAAGTAATCGAACATACCAAAATAAGTTCAAATACCCAAAGTAAAAACATTGGGGAGGTCTAGGGTCAATGAACAAGGAAATTTGGCCCGAAGACCCCAATGAACCAAGTGAATGAAGTGAACACACAAGATTTGAAATCTCCAAAAGGTTTTAGAGATTGCAATGGTGTGCTGAGCCCAAGAAGAGTTAGAACCAAGTAAAAGCATGCACGTAGAGTGAAAAGCATGCTCTTTCAATCGAATCAACGCTTCAGTTCGAACTCAACATGTACATGAAGATATGAGTTCGAAAGGTTAACACATGAACTGAGTAAATTTGGGCAATGTGCTCATGACCAAATTTACTATAAGCAAAAATAGGCCAAAATGGCACATGAAGAATTGATCGTAGCGTAAAGACAAAAATCGATGACAACCTATGATGACCATTTATGAATATGCGGGACCATGGTGACCACAAAAGATCGAAAGTTCGACCAAAAACTCAAAAGTAGTGGATCTCCAAGGTCACCTTAAGTGAACACATGAAAAAAGTAAAATTCAAGACACAATCACTCAAATTCATGTGTGGCCCGAACAAAGTGCATTAACGAATGACGACACATGCCACAACACGCACAAACAACACTTAGACTCAAACTCGACACAAGCTTGGAGATCCGAGCTCAAAAAGTAGGCCCATGACAGGCCAAAAATGAGTGATTTTTGGCATAACATGAATATGCCAAAATGGGCTCAAAAAAGTTTAAAAGTTCGAACCAAAAGATAGTGAAAGCGTCGAAACGCAACTAAAACTCGAACATATATTGTTTGTACTCACCAAGTACGAACAAAATGAGCTCTCACCTTTTTTCCGTCGCCACTATATCCTGGAGATATAGTGGCGAACTTTGAGCAGATGAAAACAAAGTGCTCAAAATGTCGAAACCAAAATTGAGGCCAGAAATCACCAATGGCTCAAATGGACTTGAACCAAGGTGACAATGAAAGTGAAGACCCGTTGCTACGACACCAAAAAAGAATTACGAGAAAACTTGACAATGACGCGACACACAAACTCGACAAAGTGGCATCATGAACACATTTATGCATGAAAGTGGGTCCCACCATGGAGTGTGGTGACCCACCACGACCATATCTCGACGTTGCAAAGGGAAGGGAAGGCAAACAAAATGATTACCAATGTTGGGTTCACCCTGGAATCAATGAAATCAACTTGAGCTTGAGATTCACCATGGTCTCTTCACCACAACCAAAACTCAATTCAATCTTAATAATTAGGGCATATCTTCAAACTGGCTTGCAACTCACACAAACAAATAACATACCATTGTAGAGGAGAGTCATGCCATTCCATTGCATCTCCTCTCAAGAGAAATGGATGGAAAATCTCAATTTACGGTTAGGTTGAAGTGACTACATGAAATGCATAAGATATGCATGCCATGCCTAATCTAACAATGGGGGGTAAAAGAAAAAGGCACCGTAAGGTGCCGGCAACGATGCCTAAGCTATCCCTATACTTTAAATGGCTGGGCATCATGACGTTGGGGGGTTTTTGAAAATAGTGGCACCGGAACCTGAACTTTTAATTCCCTATCATAAACTAAGTCTTGACTATTACAACCGTGCAGTCAGAATTAATTCAGGTCAACAGGATGGACTTTCCGTAAAGGCCAGTTCATGGTCTCGCGATTTGGGTCGCCAGATCCCAACTGGCAGTTCGCCCGCGAATTGGCGCGACGCCGGTTCACCACCAGGCCGCTGCCAATATCTAACTTCTGTACCTATGCGAATTTAAGGCAAATTCGCATAGGTATCAACAGGGCAATTGATTCCCTAATGACTAATGCAAAAGGGGCGGAAAAACACGCCGAGTTCCCTGATATCCCCACTGCAGGCTCACGTCAAAAGACCAATGAGAGGAAAGGTTAAGGGGGGATGAAGGCTAACAATATCCCCTATCAAATCCCATAGTGTGGGCCTTTAATAGGCTACACAAAGGGATGAAGGGGGTCAGCACAAGGAGGAGTATGTGTCCCCATAACCGGGGATCTGGCCCCACAGCGGGGGCCGAGGGGCGCAGGGCATGACGGAAACCAAACACTCCCCTCCCTAGCTCAACGACACCGTTGAAGCGGAAAAAACAAAGGTGGTGACGTCGTGACCCAGAACCAGGAAAAAACAGAGATGGGATGGGTGGGTGTAAAACTTCACCTACGGCTCAAATCGTTTTACACTCCGCTCCCCAGCCCAGCAATCGTGCTGGCGAAAACTGACACGGAAAAACAATTTTAGCCGTGTGGTGTCCCTCTGCCCATCAGTGCTTCTGTTGGGCTGAACTATCAGGTTAGCACAACAACCTACTGCAGTTCTACACATTCAAATGAAAAACAAACAACACAGAAAGACTTCAGTTAAAACTCAAGGTATGCTGTGACAGGAGGAAATGGTTCAGGTATGCCATCATTATCCTCCGTCCAGCACCTATCCAGATTGAAGACTGAATGTTCTATCAAGACAATGGCTGCCCACTTCCATGAAGGAAGGGCCCACGTGCCAACAGTGGGTGAAAAAATAGAGACAGATGACAGTCCATTCAGTGGGCTGGGACCCATACCTTCAGTGGGCGTTAGATCCCATCAACCCCAGCAATGCAGAGAAGAACAATGTACAGATTGCTACTGATCATCCAGGATCAGTCAGGATTCAGGGTAGAGGTACTGCAGAGGCTATGCCAGCGCCTGCAGTGCCTGGATTCAGTCAGACTACTTGCAGCATACATATTTCAGTCAGAATACTCAGCATACCTTACTTCAGTTTCACTCAGTGACAACAAAGGTTCCTGTACTCATACCACAAGCAGTGCTGTTTACAGCCACAGCCTCCACAAGAGCTTACATTAGGGGGAAGCTTTGAGGTGCCCCATTAGCCATGGCGGCTCTGTGGACTATTTCAGGAAGTTGCTGCGACCTTTTATGCACCTCAGACTGGTCCAGTGTCAACCCCCTGCAGCTGCCAGGTTTCTGGCAGATACCTGGGTTCACATGGCCATTTCCCCTCGTGACCCTATCCCTGGTTACCCAGCCATGGGATTGTACAAGAACTGACCCGACTTGGTCATCAGTGGATCTTCTGGACCGGTCTGACTCAAAGACATTGAACTGCTGCAGTGCAGAACAGACTCTTGAGGGCCTCTGGGTGTTGGTGCTGCACCAGAAGGCCAGAAACGTCCTCTTAACAGCCCATGTGTCGGGGGTGTCCACAGCCCCAGTGGCTGCAACCTACGCACTGTACGTACTGGGGTCTGGACTCCACTCCGACACTAAATGTGCTGCCTAAGTACACGTATATGGTGGGTGCTCCGCATATGGGGGCCTGCACTTGACCGCACTACCAAGCGGGTCCCGCTGTTTGCAGTCCAACAACCTGTTTCTTCTTTGATTGGCCCTTTTAATTGTGTTTGGGTGTTGGCGACCCCGAACAAGGGGACTGCTGCAGTTTGGGAGCCAATTTCAGGCACACATAGGCTGGACACTACCCTGTGATGCTGCCAGTCTGGGGCCTATCTGCCCAAGTTGGTGGCCTGGGCGTGTCAGCTCCATACGGACAGCAATTATGATTGTATATGTATCATGGGGAGATGGGTTGAGTGCCCATCTCCTGTGGTAGAGGAAGAGAGATTAGTGTAGGCGTATGGACCCAGGATATGGAGGTCGTACAGCCTCAAGTCCAGACCTGATGGTCTGATGGACTACTTTGGCTTAACGGCTCCCCTTGGATCCTGAATTACATCCTGATGAATGTATTTACTATGGGTGTCCCAACCTCTCCCTGCAGGACAGGGGGGTACAGAAGATATGACATACATATGCACATATAAGGGAAAAGAGAAAACCTACACATTCCCCAGAGCCCCAGAGACTTGCAACTGGGCGGTCTGGTTCCCGGATCCCCAGAGACTTGCAACTGGGCGGTCTGGTTTGGTACTGTGGGTAGGCAGCGCCCACAGTGAGATGTCAGGACACTTCAGATCACAGTCAACACATCACTACTACACCCGAAAGCAAGACACACTTGGCTCAGGCAGGCGGGGAGGCATCCGCCGTCCACATACGGCCTACACTTGGGGGCGTGTAAGAAGACTACCCCAGACCGGGGACTCCCCTAAGGTTGACTTGGGGTTCCCACTGAGTGCAGGTCCTCCAGACCCTCGCAGGGTAACCACAAGGCTGTGGTGGCACTCTCTGACGATGCGTGAGTGCATCCATAAGGTAGATTGTCCGTCTACCCGGGAAGAATAGACCTTGCTGGATCTGGTGGGCCCCCACTGGGGGACATTGTTCACCCCCTGCTGCAAAGCACACTCCTCACACGCACTCCACTCACCAACTCACACATTCCGCAGTGTGCCAGCGGACTGATGGGGCGTTTCGCCGTGGTCTCCTAAGAGGCCCCGGTTGGGGCTAAGCTGGACGGCAGGACATCGTCTTGAGGGTCCCTAAGGTCCATGACACTGACGTTCATGGCACCACGCTCATGCCCTCATCACCCGAGCAAGACTCGAAATCCTGCTCAGGGACAGCCAATCCTGGCACAGGCCGCGATCATCTTGGTCAAGTCCCCAGAGACTTCCAACTGGGCAGCAGGACCTTGATCGGATGGCCCTGGCTGGATAGGAAAGGGGAAACGAAAAAAAGAGGGAGGGGATGTCGTCGACCATCACCTCCTTGGTCCGGTCACAGTCCGTCACAGCTGCCAGGACCCGTACGCTGCAGCAACAGGGCTCACCGGTCGTTTGCACTTCAGGCTTTTCTGGCTGTGCAGACTGGGGTGCCTTCACCTGACAGCACAATCCAGCCAAGAGGGACGTCATAATGCATAGGGCGTCCACGAGCTGTGGGTCGCCCTTTGCTGGCATCGAAGCAGGGGGAGTATCTTATTCAATCCACCCTCTGGAACTCTGTCAAATCCCAGCCTGGGTGGCTATACTCCCGGACGGGGCGAGCAGGACTGATATGCTGTTAGCATAGCCCCATTCATCGGATTGGGACTCTGGGTTACTGCTCTCAGGGGTAGTCCCAGTCAGTCTTTGGACCTCATTCAGTCCTTCGCTCAAGCCCTGTTCAGGTGTGAATCCTGCTGGAGTCAATCCCAGCAAACTGCTCAGCATTTCTGGACAAATGGGCGTGGCATCAGGACCACTTTCACAGTGGGTCCCTGCCGGTGGTTGCGAAACCTGTAGAGGTCTCTCCATTCTGTCCTTGCCTGCTGATTGTGTGTTCACAGGTGTGTATGTGGGATTGACGTCCAACCGTCGGGGTAGCCACCAGCTTGTCGCTGGGCATCACTGACTCAGACCCAAGAAAGAGGAAAAAGAATAGGTCCTGAGTGGGTTGGCATGTCATGACATCCTGAAAGCCAGGGGTCTCGCCAGAGCACCCCCTACCTTCTCATCCATGCCATCTCATGCCCAATCAGTAGGTCCATGGCACTCAGTCCATGGCACCCTGGGCATATTGTACCCAATCAGCAGGGTTAAGGCATAGGGTCCATGATCCCAGACCCCAGATCCAGCCATACCTCAGGGTAACGTCCCTCCGGTGTCCCAACACCGCCTCCCTTATGGAGGGCTGGCACCCCAAAGGGTCCAACCCCCTGGCGCCGCCTTCATGCGGGGTATATCCCGCCGTACCCACCTGTATTCCTCCGGCGCGACTCGTAGGTCGCTGCCTGTCCTTGCGGGGGGTCCAAAATTGGCATAAAAAAAAACCTGAAAAACTGGTCCCCTCGCTGGGCGCCCCATGCTCTGCCTTCCTCAGGGTCTGTCACCCACTGTCCTTCAGGATATTGGTGGGGCTCCCCTTGTCAAGGCCTTCCCCCTCCATTTGTGGTCACTCCCCTCCCCAACGGTTTCTAGCGCTTCGCGCTACTCCCACCCCGCCTTGGCACTGTGCCCTGCAGTGGTGCTCCTGGTTTACCTGGTCCCTTCGTGTCCAGTTGCCCCACTTGCGCAGATATGCGCTCCGGTCGCCCTTAGCCCACTACTCCCATCATCGGCCACATCCTGTGCAGCCTCCGGGCTGGGAAGTGCCATGTGGATACCCACACAGCACCCGGCTCAGTGTGACAGTAATGTCCTCCTGGTGATAGGACGTGGGGCTCCCTTCCACTCTGTGACCTGGCACTCCCATGGCACCATAGCTGGCACTTGCGCTGGGGGGGGGTCCTCACAGGGGCAGGGCGTCCTGGTCTACCCCTCACTACTGCAGGTCCATGGCACTCAGTCCATGGCACCAATGAGGCATTGAAAAATGAGGTACAGGTCCCATACCAACCTGGGTTTTTGCCTGCGGCAATTAACCTTAAAGGGGGGGGCAGGCTCTGATGCTGAAACTGGTGACCTATCTTGACGACGAACTGCCCCGGTCGCGCTGCACCCCTAAAGGGCATTTCTATCCACCCACAGACTGGGAAAGGAAGTGAAAGAAACTGGACACAGGCCGATTGCAACGGCTCAGGCCCCACATCAGCACAACTGCAGATTTTCTGGGGCTCTGGCCATCATAGGCTGACATACCCCTATAGACACTCAGAATCGGCCATTGCACTGATTCCTATGTACAACAGTGGCATAGACCGGTTGCGACGGCTCGAGCCGAACCTGGATCAATCCTGCTGACAAACACAAAAAGTAACACCCTGCAGGTCTGCTGGTTTCTGCTCCAGTCTGGTGGATCCCCGTTACCCACAGGGACCCCTATCAACATCCAGACTGGGCTGAAAACCAGAAACCAGATCTGCGTATAACTTAATGCTCGTCTTGGCAGGGTAGTGCCACTCCCCGTAGGTCATCTGGTTGCACCTGAGTGCAACCGCAGGCACGTCCCCCGCATGGCGGATCCCAAGGGCTTCAGATCAGGTCGTAGCACTCGGGAGCGATGAATCCCCATAATTGTTGGAGGCGATGGAGCGAGCGTGGTGGCGCAGGCTGTGGAGCCTCCACAGGGCTGGGGCTGATCGCCAGCATGTCCTGCATGGTCTTGGGGACCTCCTCAGGGCAGGGGCAGGTTGCCACAGTGCCCTGCTCGTTCGTGGTCGCCTCCTCAGGCTGCTCAGCGCCTGAGGGGGCGCATTGGGCATCCTTCTCGGCCTCCTTGACCCCTGAGCGGACATCCCTGAAGTTCAAGGGGTCATTCATGGGGCTCTGCGGTTCAGCCGCGGTTGTCAACTCCATGAGCTCCTCTGGGGGGGCTGAAGGGAGATGATTTGGCCCCATCTCAGCCCCGGCGGCGCACGGGGGGTCATTCAGGACCTGGGGGGCGTCGCTCAGGACTGTGGAGTCATCGGGGGCCGGCGACGGGGCCCTTGGGGCTGGTTCAGGCCCTTCACGTTGTCGTCGGCTCTTCACTTGTCGGCCTGCTCGACATCCTCTTCGGCGACGTCGGCGTGGTGTGCTCGTCCCCGTTGTTGGTGTCCGCGGTTCCCATGATCTCTTTGATGAACTCGAAGGCGCCGGCCATTGTTGAGTTGGCGGCGACCATTGGGGCTGCCCTTCAACTGATGGGCGCCTCCAGGGCTGCGCGGGGGCGGCCACTGAGATAGGGGCCTCCCCTTGGGGGGATTGAGGCGCCTGGCTCAGGGGGTGGTCCTGAGCTGGGGCTGCCGGGTTCGGTGGACTCGAGGAGGTCGGTAGGGGGGCGCATACGGCCTTCTCCATCACTGAGATCCTCTTCTCCATGGACTCCAAGCGCTCCTCGATGGCCAGGGCTGGCCTGCATACCCGCAGGGCAGGACCCAAGTCAATGACGAAGTCCTCCAAGATAGGGAGGCGCGCCATGCCGCATTGGATGGTGAGGCGCTCTCTCCCAGACTCTTCCAACTCCATGAGGGCCTTGGTGAGGGCATCCATGGTCTCTTTGAAGTTCATCTCCGAGGGATTGACACTCGCAGAGGATAAGGGGCTTGATTTGCGCCTTACCGATGGCGCTCGGGATGTGGGGCTGGTCGATGCTTCGATTTGCTGTTCCGGGGCTACCATCCCCGGGTCGACCTTCTCCGAGCCCATGCGGCCTCCTCCCTTGCACGCGTAGCACAAGCAGAAGACCACTCACATCCACATGAACTCAGTGAGCATCCATCGGGATTGCGAAATCGAAGCAATCCCTTTGAGGTCTAAACAACAAAGGAAAGAAAGCATGTACAAATGGTCATAGGAACATGTAAATCCTCCAAACCATGTCCTGGTTAGGGTAAGGTACAATGATCATTGGAAATCACAAAGGAAGTGGCATCAAGGCAGGAGAGGGGGGGACAAAGGGAGCCCACTCTCCCACTCGGCACATCCTGGGTAGCCTGATTCAGGATCCCCAAGGAGGAAGAACAAAACATGCAAAAACAACAAGACATCAGTAAGGCCCATTGGCTGTCAAAGCCTACCCTGGTGGGGGGGGTGTTATTCTCCACTCCCGGCACTACAGGACCCCAGAAGCGGGGGGTCTAGTGCCTACACACTCACTCTCCATCCTCCCAGAATATCCCAACTCAATTCCCCTTGGGGCAGGAGATAGCCCCATCACACCACCGTAGGGGGTGGTGGTCCCGGGTGCCTATAAGACTCAGGCCCCAGAAATTCTGTGGAAAAGGGGGTAAAGTGGTATATCACCCATACCACCTCAGGATCCTACATTCCAAAAGGAAACAAGGGTAGTTGGGGGTAGCTAAGCCCTTCACCCTGACACACGTAGAGGGGCAGGACCCAACTCCACACGGACTCTGAGGCCTAGCATGGGAAGCAGGGCACAAAAACGGGCAAAACCAAAAATAATAGGTTACCCACTTCAACACACTCTCCCGCCAAGGCAAAGGGGATTCGAAGAATTCCATGTGGGCACATCCAAAGGGCATCAGTCAAACATTATGCCTACCAGATATCTGAGTCTGTCTCCCTGATACCGTGCCACTGTCACAAGTCTGGTAGGCTGCGCACTTTGGTGAAATTCCCCTTAAGTGAAAAACAAGGGAGAGAAGAATGCAAATAACTCCCGCATAGGGTCAGCCTAAGGTCCAGGGAAATGCCTGCACGAAGGATCCGGGGGGGAGTTGATTGTCCTAAAAGTGTTGTCCCCACCTCACCCTCAGGTTGGAGCAAGGCAACAAACTTCAATACCCACTTTTTGAGGTCACTTTTTTTGGGGACCTCAAAAAGGGCTTATGCATACACTCTTGAGTCAGATTTGAAATCCAAATTGAGGTGACATATGGGTTTGGTCCGATCCCATAAGGGTAGGCCATAACCCAAACTCCTCACATATGAGGAATAGACACTGATGAGAGGCCATGGGTGAAATATTGGCCCAAATCGAGAAGATGGCCTAACTTTCCCATGGCCCAGAAGTGACCTCATGAAATTTGGAATTTTCAATAAACTTCCAGAGAAAATTCAAAACAGTGAACCTGTGTACCAGTAACCTTCCAACAAATGCTCAGTACAAAGTAGAGAGCACCATTTAAACATAGGAAAAGACCCCAAGGTCCAACTCCCCATGGGTTCTTTACTGTTTACCCCCCAAGTGACTACATGACAGGGTGGTTTTCAGGGTCCATAATGTACATCTCTGGGACCATGTAAAACCACTATCCTATACACTTGGCAGACGTGGTTCCAATGGATTGGGTAAGTAATAGAACATACCAAAACAAGTTCAAATACCCAAAGTAGAAGCATTGGGGAGGTCTAGGGTCAATGAACAAGGAGATTTGGCCCGAAGACCCCAATGAACCAAGTGAATGAAGTGAACACACAAGATTTGAAATCTCCAAAAGGTTTTAGAGATTGCAATGGTGTGCTAAGCCCAAGAGGAGTTAGAACCAAGTAAAAGCATGCCCGTAGAGTGAAAAGCATGCTCTTTCATTCGAACCAACGCTTCAGTTCGAACTCAACATGTACGCGAAGATATGAGTTCGAAAAGTCAACACATGGACTGAGTAAATTTGGGCAATGTGCTCATGACCAAATTTACTATAAGCAGAAATAGGCCAAAATGGCACATGAAGATTTGATCGTAGCGTAAAAACAAAAATCGATGACGACCTATGATGACCATATATGAATATGCGGGACCATGGTGACCACAAAGGATCGAAAGTTCGACCACAAACTCAATAGTAGTGTATCTCCATGGTCACCACAAGTGAACACATGAAAAAAATGAAATTCAAGACACAATCACTAAAATTCATGTGTGGCCCTATGTACAATGAATCACGGCCAAACAAAGTGCATTAACGAATGACGACACATGCCACAACACGCACAAACAACACTTAGACTCAAATCCGACACGAGCTTGGAGATTCAAGCTCAAAAAATAGGCCCATGACAGGCCAAAAATGAGTGATTTTTGGCATAACATGAATATGCCAAAATGGGCTCAAAAAAGTTTAAAGTTTCGAACCAAAAGATAGTGAAAGCGTCGAAACGCAACTGAAACTCGAACATATATTGTTTCTACTCACCAAGTACGAACAAAATGAGCTCTTACTTATTTTCCGTCGCCACTATATCCTGGAGATATAGTGGCGAACTTTGAGCAGATGAAAACAAAGTGCTCAAAATGTCGAAACAAAAATTGATGCCAAAAATCAGCAATGGCTCAAATTGAATTGAATCAAAGTGACAATGAAGTTACAGACCCGTTGCTACGACGCCAAAAAAGAATTACGAGAAAACTTGACAATGACGCGACAAACAAACTCGACAAAGTGGCATCATGAACACAACAAAAATGCACTATTTATGCATGAAAGTGGGTCCCACCATGGAGTGTGGTGACCCACCACGACCATATCTCGACGTTGCAAAGGGAAGGGAAGGCAAACCACAATGATTACCAATGTTGGGTTCACCCTGGAATCAATGAAATCAACTTGAGCTTGAGATTCACCATGGTCTCTTCACCACAACCGAAACTCAAATCAATCTAAATAATTAAGGCATATCTCCGAACTGACTTGCAATTCACACAAACAAATAACATACCATTGTAGAGGAGAGTCATGCCTTTTCATTGCATCTCCTCTCAAGAGAAAGGGATGGAAAATCTCAATTTACGGTTATGTTGAAGTGACTACATGAAATGCATAAGATATGCATGCCATGCCTAATCTAACAATGGGGGGTAAAAGAAAAAGGCACCGTAAGGTGCCGGCAACGATGCCTAAGCTATCCCTATACTTTAAATGGCTGGGCATCATGACGTTGGGGGGTTTTTGAAAATAGTGGCACCGGAACCTGAGCTTTTAATTCCCTATCATAAACTAAGTCTTGACTATTACAACCGTGCAGTCAGAATTAATTCAGGTCAACAGGATGGACTTTCCGTAAAGGCCAGTTCATGGTCTCGCGATTTGGGTCGCCAGATCCCTACTGGCAGTTCGCCCGCGAATTGGCGCGACGCCGGTTCACCACCAGGCCGCTGCCAATATCTAACTTCTGTACCTATGTGAATTTAAGGCAAATTTGCAGAGGTATCAACAGGGCAATTGATTCCCTAATGACTAATACAAAAGCGGCGGAAAAACACGCCGAGTTCCCTGATATCCCTACTGCAGGCTCAAGTCAAAAGACCAATGAGAGGAAAGGTTAAGGGGGGATGAAGGCTAACAATATCCCCTATCAAATCCCATAGTGTGGGCCTTTAAGAGGCTACACAAAGGGATGACGGGGGTCAGCACAAGGAGGAGTATGTGTCCCCATAACCGGGGATCAGGCCCCACAGGGGAGGCCGAGGGGCGCAGGGCATGACGGAAACCAAACAGGATTCTGGCAAGTGGACCTGACGCCCAACGCTCAGGAGCTACTGGCCTTCATCACCCCTCACGGAAGGGTGTTCAAGTGGAAGGTCATGCCGTTTGGTGTGGCCAGCGCACCCGCTCTATTCCAAGAGCTGATGAACAAGATCTTGTCCATCCTACAAAGGAGACCTAAGGTGCAGGAGCTTATATCCCATGGGGCCCAGATGGAAGCTCACATCGACGATGTATGCCTCGGGACCAATACCCAGGAGGACCACCTAATCCTCTTGAGTGAGTTCTTTGCGGTCTGCCAGGAGAACCACACACGATACAAGCTGAAGAAGTGTGAGTTCATGCAGGAGACCATGCAGTACCTGGGGTTTGACTTTCGCTATGGGTGGTGGACCCCAGCGGCCTCTAAGGCCAAACCCCTGATGGATGCTAAGGTACGACACGAAGACCCCAAGAAAGGACTTCATGATTTTTCGCAGTTTCATTCGGGCGTGCAACTTCTATCGCCGCCATATCAAAAACCTCACCTACACCAGCGCCATTCTGAGGGACTTGATCAAGAAGAGTACTACTTGGCGCTGGGGCCCACAAGAGCAACAAGCGTTGGACGAGCTCAAAGACAAGGTGGCCAACGCTAAGTGCTTGGGCGTGCCTAGGGCACAAGGGGTTATTATCCTGGTGACCGACGCCAGCAATGTCTGCGGTGGTGGAACGTTGTTCCAATGGCAAGCACTAGAGAAGGAGGAGTTCGACTCGGCCATTTCCCAATGGGGGACGGAAGGTCTCAACCGAGATGGAACCCTCAAGCACAGCCACCCTGGCGACAAGTGGGTCCTAGTACCTCTGGGCCACTGGAACTGGAAGTGGAACCAGGCCAGGGGGAACTACTCCACTTATGAGCAGGAATTGCTCGCGGGTATGCTAGTGCTATCCTCACAAGCACGACTGTTAGGGAGTAACCCTGTGGTCTGGCTGTGCGACCAAGAACCGGTCCGCAGTTTCCAGAAGGGCCCCCCACCTGAGAAGGCCAAGCTACGGCGCTGGTGGACCTACCTCAGTCAACTACGGCTGACGGTACACCATATCCAGAGAGTGAAGAACGAGTGTGCAGACTACATCAGCCGTAACAACTTCGACGCCCTGATTGGTGCCCGGTCTGAAGCGCTGGCTCAGGAGGCGTTCAGCCGTATGGACGTCCACTTGGACCTCAACATAACGATGATACGCCCCCTGGATGGACTCCAACAATCAGAGTACCTGAAGGAGTTTGGGGATATCTACAAGCGCCTGGAGAAACGCCTTGAACCCCTCCTGGTCAACCAAGATCAGTGGAAGAGGGACAAGGGCTACCTCTGGCACGAGGACCGCATCGTGGTGCCTAGTGACAGAGTCCCAGCGCTGCTGAAGTGGACCCATGAGTCCAGCGGTCATGTGGGTGCTGACCGTACCCTGAGGCTGTTCAAGCAGTGGTTCCACACTACGTGGACTGACGACCAACTGCGGAAAACCCTCCAGCCTATCGTGGACAAGTGCCCGTGCAGGTCCTGCAAACCAGGGGATATCAGGGACAGAGGTCTCTACTCGACCCTGCCCATCCCTCACTGTGCTAACAGTGTTCTATACGTGGACTACACGGAGATGCCGAATTTCCGGGGCTATTACTTCGCCTTCGTGGTAGCCTGTGGGTTGACCAGGTTTACCAGGGTGTTCCCATGTACCAAGCACATTACCGGGGAGGAGACTATCAAGATACTCCTGGAGGAGTGGTTTTGTGTCTATGGGGCGCCCAAGGAGCTCAACTCCGATGAGGACGTACCAGTACGCTCAGATACCGGTTGGTACAAGAGGGTCCTGAGATCCCTCAATGTCCAGGTGTCTACGGGGATTCCCTACTCGCACACGAGCAACCCCCTATGTGAGCGACAGATCCGTGTCCTCAAGGAGAATGTACGGATATGGTGCAAAGCTGAACGCACCAGAGACTGGGTGAGACTACTCCCCGTCATATCCTTGATGATGAACTCCCAAGAGAGTTCAGCCACTGGCTACTCGCGCCATGAGCTATTCCTAGGGCGCCCGGCGTGGTTCCTACATGCCCCCTACTCAGAGGACACCCATTCTTCTGTGGGTGAATGGGTCCAAGAGCAACAAGCGAAGGTGAACAAGGCCAAGGCTATGCTCCAGAGAGTGAGGGAGCGTCAGTGGAACAAGAAGAACAAGCACCGAGTACCGGCCACCTACCAAGAGGGGGACTGGGTGCTGGTGCACCACAGTCGACTACCCGCCTGGCCACGCTCTACCAGCGATGACTCATACTTCGGGCCGTACAGGATTCTATCAGTGGATGGACACCGTATCACCGTGCGGTGTTCTCCCCGTCTAGGGGGGACCCTGGTGTGCGCTGCTCAACACCTGAAGCGCTACTATGATCCTGAAGACCTCTGTGGGGAGGAGTGGGGGCTGAACAACGAGGAAATCGCCGCCCTAGACCTACAAGGGGCTGCCAGCCCTATGGAAGTCGAAGGGGAACTCCCCGACATGAACGCCAAGGAGATGGCTAAGGAGGGCTTCTACCTGGTGAAGTCTGTCCTACGCCACCGCTATCGCCAGGGTTGGCGCTTCCTCACCCTCTGGGAAGGGTTTGGAGTCGAAGAGGCCACCTGCGAGCCCTTCTCTGCATTTGTTCTACCTGAGGGACGCCTAAACTCAGTTCTGGTTGACTACTTGTCCCAGAACAACCTTGGTGAGTTGCTGAGGCTCGCTGAGACGCTTGCCTCCAAGACTAAAGCTAGGGACTGAACCTTACCCCTGAGTGTGCTACGTATGTCTGTGTGTGTCTCGTTTCTCTCCCGGGCGTGGCTCCTGAATCAACGGGCTTCGCTGATGTCGGACCGAAGGTCCTAGTCAGGTACTGGTACCACTCCTATGGCGCCGCATTTCTGTGCTGGCGCCTATCCTTGGGGGAAGACGGCAAAAGCCCTACCTACTAGAGGGGAGGGGTGGCCAAGTGTGCTAAGGGCGTACAAAACGCCCATTTTTGCTAACGGCCAAAAGCTAACGCACTCCCCTGCCCACGAGGAAAAGCACGCGGGACAGGAGACACCACTACTCTACACACCCTACCTACAGTGGCACCATCCTGGTGGGCGAGCACTTCTGCAACTGGCTCAAGCCCCCACTCAGGATTACCACTCCTACACTCACGCTCTACTGGGTGTTGTTGGAGGTCAAGTTGTGAGTCCTAATGACCCTCCTGTGAAGAAGACAAGAGAACACAGCGCTGCTAAGCAACCGTGGCCTAACAGGGACGCCACTACGCGTTTCCCTGCTAGGGCTTGGAGGGAAGGGTTGCTCTTATTGCGTGCACAGCGTGAATGTCGATGGAGTCGAACTGCCCTCGCCACTCCTGGCTGAGGTGCAGTCAATTGTTTGTGTGATCAGCGCCCTTGTTTAGCAGGGCAATAAAAAAATGGGACGCTGCTGCACCACTGACCCTACCTGCCCACCTGTAAAGCAAAGGCCAATGAAGGGGTGTTTGCGGCTGAGGAACCAAGCCAGACTCCACGTATTATATGCTTCTCAGTGTGACCTACAATACGCTGTCCTCAAACACACCCTGTCAAGCAAGCAAGCGTTAAGAGACTCCTCAGGTTCTCTTAAAGAACGTACCGAGGAGCCCCTGGGTAACCTAAACATGGTTTACCGTGCGCATTTCGCGTGGCCTACCCTTTAATGCGTGTGTGAATGCACGAGCATGCACGAGTGGACGATCTGCCTTTGGCACACCTACCAATGTGACCCACCATCACGAACTCCACCAGGGGGTGGCCCCACCTGGGCTTACCTACCTTACCTACCGCTGGAGAGTGAAGCAAGGTGAGGAGAAAAACGAAGCGCAAGCAAAATCGTCGCTATGCATCGGTGTGTATGTTCTAATCATTGCAACAAAAAGGGAGGTTGGTGCTGTAAGGGCAGTTGTCACGGTTGCCCCACATTGCACCGCAGGGCAGAACCGGTAGCCCCCCGTGACAACCACTCCCTGGCCGAAGGCCATCTGTTTTTTCCCTAATCTCACCTCTAATCATCTGCAATCTTTCTAATCTAGCCCTCTATCGTTTGTTAGCGCTGCTACAAGACTCATTCACGGAGACACGAGACGAGCAATGTGCATGCTGCATACGAGACGAGTACACCTGTGGTTTATACCTGATTCATTGAAGTCTTTTCGTTGATTTTGGAATTCTTGGATTTTTGATTCTTACTGTCAGTGTGGGTGGAATCTGTATGTTTATTTATTAATGTGTGTCTCGTCATTTTCCAGTCTACGTGAGACATACGTTTATAATCTCATTATTTCTGTATTTTCCGGCGCTTCGCTAGGAGACGCTCCTGCGCGCCGCCTTTTTATGCGTAGGAATTTCTCGATTTAAAAAATCGAGAGATGACTACAATTGTTATAAAAATGTGCTTCTGATGCACAATTGGATTCTGCTCAGGTGTGTTGCCTTAGAAAAATTCTAGGCCGTCATTTGACCGATTTAGGTGTTGTCGCTTCGCGCTTGCGTGAGGTTTGAGGTTTGAGGTTTGATTTTGCGGGTACTAGACGCCTTTCGGCCCTGGGGGGCCACCTGGTCGGGCCAGGTGATATCCTCCCCACCTGGTCCTAGTGGGGGGCCCTCCAAGACGCACCTCCTGCCTGGTGGCGGAGTCCCCTGGGTTCACAGGGCTCAGAGCCCCGTCCCTCCCCGGCTTCCCCGTTTCGCCACTCCCCGGTGAGTGCATCAATTCGCAGCTGTGGCTGCGGGCGCTTACCCACCGCGTCGCCCCCCTAATGCGTGGTCGCCAGGGGCGCCGGCGCCGCCGGGCCCGTGCTACTGGCTTGTCGCCAGTGGGACCCCCTTGGGCTGGCGCGGAGGCTGCCTAGCCTAGGGGTTAGAGCATGGCGCCGTGCGCCACTACTGCCTTGGCGGGTGCAGTGCCCCGTCTGTGTGTGCGCGGCGCTCGCGACCGGTTCGGGGGGCTCGGGCCGGTACCTGGTGTTGTGTCTCTCCCGTTTCCCCCATCCTGCCCCGCGTGTCCCGCGCTGCGTGTGGCGGGCTGTCCCGTCCGGGTGTCCCTTACCCTCGCTCGCTGGTACGCCATTCCACGCGGTCTGTGCGTTCCGCGTGCTCGGTCCGGTTGCCCTTCTGGTAGTCCCCGCGTGCCCTTTGCGTGTGTGTGCGCTCGCGCTCTGCGGCGTCCGCTCCCCCCCCCACTCGGTGGTGTGGCGTGCGCACCTCGCGCGGTCCCGGCACTGGGCGCTGGTAGGGCCGTTCCACGTGGTCCGTGCCCCTCCGCGTGTCCTGCCCCGGTCCCTTGCTCCGTCTGGCGTGCTTGGGGGGGGGCGGTCCGGTCCCGGTTCCCCCCTACCTGGCTGTTGTTGCGAGGGGCGTCTGAGGTCAGGCGCTCCCCTTCCCCCGACTGCACGCCCCCTGGGCGGGCTCTTGGGGTCCGCTACCCACGTGCTGTGGGCGCGGGTGTGTGGGTGTTGGGGCCCAACACTGTTACCTTGGCCTGCATGCCCTGTGGGGGCTGCGTGCCGCGGGGGTGGTGTGGTGGGGGGGCGTCCCCGGGGGGGGGTGGCCTGCCACTGTTGTGAGGGGCGTCTGGTGTCAGGCGCTGTCCCTCCCCCGACCGCCCGTCCTCTGGGCGGGCTGCCGGGGCCCCCCACCCACTGGCTGTGGGTGCGGGGAGGTGCGGGTGTGGGGACCCATCACCAACCCCACAGAGCGCGCTCTTGCGAGCTGGCTTTGCGCGCTGTGGGGGCGGCACGAGGGCAGCCGGGGGGGGGGGCGCCTCCTGCCTGGATGTGGGGCGTCCGGGGTCGGGCGCTCTCCCACCCCCGAGTGCCCGCCCTCTGGGCGGGCTGCCGGGGCCCACTACCCACTGGCTGTGGGTGCGGGGGGGTGCGGGCGTGGGGACCCGTCACCGACCCCACAGCGCGCGCTCTTGCGTGCTGTGGGGTCGGCATGAGGGTGACCGGGGGGGGCGCCTCTTGCCTGGGTGTGGGGCGTCCGGGGTCGGGCGCTCTCCCAACTCCGACCGCCCGCCCTCTGGGCGGGCTGCCGGGGCCCCCTACCCACTGGCTGTGGGTGCGGGGGGGTGCGGGCGTCGGGACCCGTCACCGACCCCACAGCGCGCTCTCGCGAGCTGGCTTTGCGCGCTGTGGGGGCGGCACGAGGGCGTCCGGGGGGGGCGCCTCCTGCCTGGGTGTGGGGCGTCCGAGGTTGGGCGCTCTCCCAACCCCGACTGCCCGCCCTTTGGGCGGGCTGCCGGGGCCCACTACCCACTGGCTGTGGGTGCGGGTGGGTGCGGGCGTGGGGACCCGTCACCAGCCCCACAGCGCGCGCTCTTGCGAGCTGGCTTTGCGCGCTGTTTGGGCGGCATGAGGGTGCCCGGGGGGGCGCCTCTTGCCTGGCTGTGGGGCGTCCGGAGTCGGGCGCTCACCCAACCTCGACTGCCCGCCCTCTGGGCGGGCTGCCGGGGCCCACTACCCACTGGCTGTGGGTACGGGGGGCTGCGGGCGTGGGGACCTGTCACCAACCCCACAGCGCGCACTTGAAAGCTGGCTTTGCGCGCTGTGGGGGCGGCATGAGGGTGCCCGGGGCGGGCGCCCCTTGCCTGGATGTGGGGCGTCCGGGGTCGGGCGCTCTCCCAACCCCGACTGCCCGCCCTCTGGGCGGGCTGCCGGGGCCCACTACCCACTGGCTGTGGTTGCGGGGGGGTGCGGGCGTGGGGACCTGTCACCAGCCCCACAGCGCGCGCTCTTGCGAGCTGGCTTTGCGTGCTGTGGGGGCGGCATGAGGGTGCCCTGGGGGGGCACCTCCTGCCTGGGTGTGGGGCGTCCGGGGTCGGGCGCTCTCCCACCCCCGACTGCCCGCCCTCTGGTCGGGCTGCCGGGGCCCACTACCCACTGGCTGTGGGTGCGGGGGGGTGCGGGCGTGGGGACCCGTCACAAACCCCACAGCGCGCGCTCTTGCGAGCTGGCTTTGCGCGCTGTGAGGGCGGCATGAGGGTGCCCGGGGGGCGCCTCTTGCCTGGGTGTGGGGCGTCGGGGGTCGGGCGCTCTCCCACCCCCAACTGCCCGCCCTCTGGGCGGGCTGCCGGGGCCCACTACCCACTGGCTGTGGGTGCGGGGGGGTGCGGGCGTGGGGACCCGTCACCAACCCCACAGCGTGCACTCTTTCGAGCTGGCTTTGCGAGCTTAGGGGGCGGCACGAGGGCGCCCGGGGGGGGGCGCCTCCTGCCTGGGTGTGGGGCGTCCGGGGTCGGGCGCTCTCCCATCCCCGACTGCCCGCCCTCTGGGCGGGCTGCCGGGGCCCACTACCCACTGGCTGTGGGAGCGGGGGGGTGCGGGCGTGGGGACCCGTCATCAACCCCACAGCGCGCGCTCTTGCGAGCTGGCTTTGCACGCTGTGGGGGCGGCATGAGGGTGCCGGGGGGGGCGACTCCTGCCTGGGTGTGGGGCATCCGGTGTCGGGCGCTCTCCCACCCCCGACTGCCCGCCCTCTGGGCGGGCTGCCGGGGCCCACTACCCACTGGCTGTGGGTGCGGGGGGGTGCGGGTGTGGGGACCCATCACCAACCCCACAGCGCGCGCTCTTGCGAGCTGGCTTTGCGCGCTGTGGGGGCGGCATGAGGGTGCCCGGGGGGGGCGCCTCTTGCCTGGGTGTGGGGCATCCGGGGTCGGGCGCTCTCCCGGCCCCGACTGCCCGCCCTCTGGGCGGGCTGCCGGGGCCCACTACCCACTGGCTGTGGGTGTGGGGGGGTGCGGGCGTGGGGATCCGTCACCAACCCCACAGCACGCGCTCTTGCGAGCTGGCTTTGCGCGCTGACGGGGCGGCACGAGGGCGCCCGGGGGGGGCGCCTCCTGCCTGGGTGTGGGGCGTCCGGGGTCGGGTGCTCTCCCACTCCCGACTGCCTGCCCTCTGGGCGGGCTGCCGGGGCCCACTACCCACTGGCTGTGGGTGCGGGGGGGTGCGGGCGTGGGGACCCGTCACCAACCCCACAGCGCGCGCTCTTGCGAGCTGGCTTTGCACGCTGTGAGGGCGGCATGAGGGTTCCCGGGGGGGGCGCCCCTTTCCTGGGTGTGCGGCGTCCGGGGTCGGGCGCTCTCCCACTCCGACTGCCCGCCCTCTGGGCGGGCTGCCGGGGCCCACTACCCACTGGCTGTGGGTGCAGGGGGGTGCGGGCTTGGGGACCCGTCACCAACCCCACAGCGCGCGCTCTTTCGAGCTGGCTGTGCGCGCTGACGGGGCGGCACGAGGCCGCCCGGGGGGGGCGCTTCCTGCCTGGGTGTGGGGCGTCGGGGGTCGGGCGCTCTTTCACCCCCGACTGCCCGCCCTCTGGGCGGGCTGCCGGGGCCCACTACCCACTGGCTGTGGGGGCGGGGGGATGCGGGCGTGGAGACCCATCACCAGCCCCACAGCGCGCGCTCTTGCGAGCTGGCTTTGCGCGCTGTGGGGGTGGCATGAGGGTGCCCGGGGGGGGCGCCTCTTGCCTGGGTGTGGGGCGTCCGGGGTCGGGCGCTCTCCCACCCCCGACTGCCCGCCCTCTGGGCGGGCTGCCGGGGCCCACTACCCACTGGCTGTGGGTGTGGGGGGCTGCGGGTGTGGAGACCCGTCACGAACCCCACAGCGCGCGCTCTTGCGAGCTGGCTTTGCGCGCTGTGGGGGCGGCATGAGGGTGCCCGGGGGGGCGCCTCTTGCCTGGGTGTGGGGCGTCCTGGGTCGGGCGCTCTCCCACCCTCGACTGCCCGCCCTCTGGGCGGGCTGCTGGGGCCCACTACCCACTTGCTGTGGGTGCGGGGGGGCGCGGGCGTGGGGACCCGTCACCAACCCCAAAGCGCGCGCTCTTGCGAGCTGGCTTTGCGCGCTGTGGGGGCGGCACAAGGGCGCCCGGGGGGGGCGCCTCCTGCCTGGGTGTGGGGCGTCCGGGGTCGGGCGCTCTCCCACCCCAGACTGCCCGCCCTCTGGGCAGGCTGCCGGGGCGCACTACCCACTGGCTGTGGGTGCCGGGGGGTGCGGGCGTGGGGACTTGTCACAAACCCCACAGCGCGCGCTCTTGCGAGCTGGCTTTGCGCGCTGTGGGGGCGGCATGAGGGTTCCCGGGGGGGGCGCCCCTTTCCTGGATGTGGGGCATCCGGGGACGGGCGCTCTCCCACCCCCGACTGCCCGCCCTCTGGGCGGGATGCCGGGGCCCACTACCCACTGGCTGTGGGTGTGGGGGGGTGCGGGCGTGGGGATCCGTCACCAACCCCACAGCGCGCGCTCTTGCGAGCTGGCTTTGCGCGCTGACGGGGCGGCACGAGGGCGCCCGGGGGGGGCGCCTTCTGCCTGGGTGTGGGACGTCCGGGGTCGGGCGCTCTCCCACTCCCGACTGCCTGCCCTCTTGGCAGGCTGCCGGGGCCCACTACCCACTGGCTGTGAGTGCGGGGGGCTGCGGGGGTGGGGACCCGTCACCAACCCCACAGCGCGCCCTCTTGCGAGCTGGCTTTGCTCGCTGTGAGGGCGGCATGAAGGTTCCCGGGGGGGGCGCCCCTTGCCTGGGTGTGCGGCGTCCGGGGTCGGGCGCTCTCCCACCCCCGACTGCCCGCCCTCTGGGCGGGCTGCCGGGGCCCACCACCCACTGGCTGTGGCTGCGGGGGGGTGCGGGCGTGGGGACCCGTCACCAACCCCACAGCGCGCGCTTTTTCGAGCTGGCTTTGCGCGCTGTGGGGGCGGCATGAGCATGCCCGGGGGGCCCCCTCTTGCCTGGGTGTGGGGCGTCCGGGGTCGGGCGCTCTCCCACCCCGACTGCCCGCCCTCTGGGCGGGCTGCCGGGGCCCACTACCCACTGGCTGTGGGTGCAGGGGGGTGCGGGCTTGGGGACCCGTCACCAACCCCACAGCGCGCGCTCTTTCGAGCTGGCTGTGCGCGCTGTGGGGGCGGCACGAGGGCGCCCGGGGGGGGCGCTTCCTGCCTGGGTGTGGGGCGTCCGGGGTCGGGCGCTCTTCCACCCCCGACTGCCCGCCCTCTGGGCGGGCTGCCGGGGCCCACTACCCACTGGCTGTCGGGGCGGGGGGCACGGGCGTGGGGACCCATCACCAACCCCACAGCGCGCGCTCTTGCGAGCTGGCTTTGCGCGCTGTGGGGGTGGTATGAGGGTGCCCGGGGGGGGGGGGCTCTTGCCTGGGTGTGGGGGGTCCGGGGTCGGGCGCTCTCCCACCCCCGACTGCCCGCCCTCTGGGCGGGCTGCCGGGGCCCACTTCCCACTGGCTGTGGGTGTCGGGGGGTACGGGTGTGGAGACCCGTCACGAACCCCACAGCGCGCGCTCTTGCGAGCTGGCTTTGCGCGCTGTGGGGGCGGCATGAGGGTGCCCAGGGGGGGCGCCTCTTGCCTGGGTGTGGGGCGTCCTGGGTCGGGCGCTCTCCCACCCTCGACTGCCCGCCCTCTGGGCGGGCTGCCAGGGCCCACTACCCAGTGGCTGTGGGTGCGGGGCGTGGGGACCTGTCACCAACCCCAAAGCGCGCGCTCTTGCGAGCTGGCTTTGCGCGCTGTGGGGGCGGCATGAGGGTGCCCGGGGGGGGCGCCTCTTGCCTTGGTGTGGGGCGTCCAGGGTCGGGCGCTCTCCCACCCCCAACTGCCCGCCCTCTGGGCGGGCTGCCGGGGCCCACTACCCACTGGCTGTGGGTGCGGGGGGGTGCGGGCGTGGGGACCCGTCACAAACCCCACAGCGGGCGCTCTTGCGAGCTGGCTTTGCGCGCTGTGGGGGCGGCATGAGGCTGCCCGGGGGAGGCGCCTCTTGCCTGGGTGTGGGGCGTCCGGGGTCGGGCACTCTCTTACCCCCGACTGCCCGCCCTCTGGGCGGGCTGCCGGGGCCCATTACCCACTGGCTGTGGATGCGGGGGGGTGCGGGCGTGGGGACCCGTCACCAACCCCACAGCGCGCGCTCTTGCGAGCTGGCTTTGCGCTCTATGGGGGCGGCACGAGGGCGCAGGGGGGGGGGCGCCTCCTGCCTGGGTGTGGGTCGTCCGGTGTCGGGCGCTCTCCCAACCCCTTCTGCCCGCCCTCTGGGCGGGCTGCCGGGGCCCACTACCCACTGGCTGTGGGTGCGGGGGGGTGCGGGTATGGGGACCCGTCACCAACCCCACAGCGCGCGCTCTCGCGAGCTGGCTTTGCGCGCTGTGGGGGCAGCATGAGGGTGCCCGGGGGGGGCGCCTCTTGCCTTGGTGTGGGGCGTCCGGGGTCGGGCGCTTTCCCAGCCCCGACTGCCCGCCCTCTGGGCGGGCTGCCGGAGCCCACTACCCACTGGCTGTGGGTGCGGGGGGATGCGGCCTAGGGGACCCGTCACCAACCCCACATTGCGCTCTTTCGAGCTGGCTTTGCGCGTTGTGGGGGCGGCACGAGGGCGCCCGGGGGGGGGCGCCTCCTACCTGGGTCTGGGGCGTCCAGGGTGGGGCGCTCTCCCACCCCCGACTGCCCGCCCTCTGGGCGGGCTGCCGGGGCCCACTACCCACTGGCTGTGGGAGCGGGGGGGTGCGGGCGTGGGGACCCGTCACCAGCCCCACAGCGCGCGCTCTTGCGAGCTGGCTTTGCGCGCTGTGGGGGCGGCATGAGGGTGCCCGGGGGGGGGCGCCTCTTGCCTTGGTGTGGGGCGTCCGGGGTCGGGCGCTCTCCCACACCCGACTGCCCGCCCTGTGGGCGGGCTGCCGGGGCCCACTACCCACTGGCTGTGGGTGCGGGGGGGTGCGGGCGTGGGGACCCGGCACCAACCCCACAGCGCGCGCTCTTGCGAGCTGGCTTTGCACGCTGTGGGGGCGGCACGAGGGCGCCCGGGGGGGGGCGCCTCCTGCCTGGGTGTGGGGCGTCCGGGGTCGGGCGCTCTCCCAGCCCAGACTGCCCGCCCTCTGAGCGGGCTGCCGGGGCCCACTACCCACTGGCTGTGGGTGCGGGGGGTTGCGGGCGTGCGGACCCGTCACAAACCCCACAGCGCGCGCTCTCGCGAGCTGGCTTTGCGCGCTGTGGGGGCGGCATGAGGGTGCCCGGGGGGGGCGCCTCTTGCCTTGGTGTGGGGCGTCCGGGGTCGGGCGCTTTCCCAGCCCCAACTGCCCGCCCTCTGGGCGGGCTGCCGGGGCCCACTACCCACTGGCTGTGGGAGCGGGGGGGTGCGGGCGTGGGGACCCGTCACCAGCCCCACAGCGCGCGCTCTTGCGAGCCAGCTTTGCGCGCTGTGGGGGCGGCATGAGGGTGCCCGGGGGGGGCGCCTCTTGCCTTGGTGTGGGGCGTCCAGGGTCGGGCGCTCTCCCACACCCGACTGCCCGCCCTCTGGGCGGGCTGCCGGGGCCCACGACCCACTGGCTGTGGGTGCGGGGGGGTGCGGGCGTGGGGACCCGGCACCAACCCCACAGCGCGCGCTCTTGCGAGCTGGCTTTGCGCGCTGTGGGGGCCGCACGAGGGTGCCCGGGGGGGGGCGCCTCCTGCCTGGGTGTGGGGCGTCCGGGGTCGGGCGCTCTCCCAGCCCCGACTGCCCGCCCTCTGAGCGGGCTGCCGGGGCCCACTACCCACTGCCTGTGGGTGCGGGGGGTTGCGGGCGTGGGGACCCGTCACAAACCCCACAGCGCGCGCTCTTGCGAGCTGGCTTTGCGCGCTGTTGGGGCGGCATGAGGGTGCCCGGGGGGGGCGCTTCCTGCCTGGGTGTGGGGCGTCCGGGACCGGGCGCTCTCCCAGCCCCGACTGCCCGCCCTCTGGGCGGGCTGCCGGGGCCCACTACCCACTGGCTCTGGGTGCGGGGGGGTGCGGGCGTGGGGACCCGTCACAAACCCCACAGCGCGCGCTCTTGCGAGCTGGCTTTGCGCGCTGTGGGGGCGGCATGAGGGTGCCCGGGGGGGCGCCTCCTGCCTGGGTGTGGGGTGTCCTGGGTCGGGCGCTCTCCCACCCCCAACTGCCCGCCCTCTGGGCGGGCTGCCAGGGCCCACTACCCACTGGCTGTGGGTGCGGGGGGGTGCGGGCGTGGGGACCCGTCACAAACCCCACAGCGCGCGCTCTTGCGAGCTGGCTTTGCGTGCTGTGGGGGCGGCATGAGAATGCCCGGGGGGGGCGCCTCTTGCCTGGGTGTGGGGCGTCCGGGGTCGGGCGCTCTCCCACCCCGAACTGCCCGCCCTCTGGGCGGGCTGCCAGGGCCCACTACCCGCTGGCTGTGGGTGCCGGGGGGTGCGGGCGTGGAGACCCGTCACCAACCCCACAGCGCGCGCTCTTTCGAGCTGGCTTTGCGCGCTGTGGGGGCGGCACGAGGGCGCCCGGGGGGGGGCGCCTCCTGCCACGGTGTGGGGCGTCCGGGGTCGGGCGCTCTCCCACCCCCAACTGCCCGCCCTCTGGGCGGGCTGCCGGGGCCCACTACCCACTGTCTGTCGGTGCGGGGGGCTGCGGGCGTGGGGACCCGTCACAAACCCCACAGCGCGCGCTCTTGCGGGCTAGCTTTGCGCGCTGTGGGGGCGGCATGAGGGTGCCCGGCGGGGCGCCTCTTGCCTGGGTGTGGGGCGCCTGGGGTCGGGCGCTCTCCCACCCCCGACTGCCCGCCCTCTGGGCGGGCTGCCGGGGCCCACTACCCACTGGCTGTGGGTGCGGGGGGGTGCGGGCGTGGGGACCCATCACCAACCCCACAGCGCGCGCTCTTGCGAGCTGGCTTTGCGCGCTGTGGGGGCGGCATGAGGGTGCCCGGGGGGGCGCCTCCTGCCTTGGTGTGGGACGTCCGGGGTCGGGCGCTCTCCCACACCTGACTGCCCGCCCTCTGGGCGGGCTGCCGGGGCCCACTACCCTCTGGCTGTGGGTGCGGGGGCATGCGGGCGTGGGGACCTGGCACTAACCCCACAGCGCGCGCTCTTGCGAGCTGGCTTTACGCGCTGTGGGGGCGGCACGAGGGCGCCCGGGGGGGGCGCCTCCTGCCTGGGTGTGGGGCGTCCGGGCTCGGGCGCTCTCCCAGCCCCAACTGCCCGCCCTCCTGGGCGGGCTGCCGGGGCCCACTACCCACTGGCTGTGGGTGCGGGGGGCTGCGGGCGTGGGGACCCGTCATCAACCCCACGGCGCGTGCTCTTGCGAGCTGGCTTTGCGCGCTGTGGGGGCGGCATGCGGGTGCCCCGGGGGGCACCGCTTGCCTGGGTGTGGGGCATCCGGGGTCGGGCGCTCTCCCACCCCCGACTGCCCGCCCTCTGGGCGGGCTGCCGGGGCCCACTACCCACTGGCTGTGGGTGCGGGGGGACTGCGGGCGTGGGGACCCGTCACCAACCCCACAGCGCGCGCTCTTTCGAGCTGGCTTTGTGCGCTGTGGGGGCGGCACGAGGGCGCCCGGGGGGGGGCGCCTCCTGCCTGGGTGTGGGGCGTCCGGGGTCGGGCGCTCTCCCACCCCCGACTGCCCGCCCTCTGGGCGGGCTGCCGGGGCCCACTACCCACTGGCTGTGGGTGCGGGGGGGTGCGGGCGTGGGGACCCGTCACAAACCCCACAGCGCGAGCTCTTGCGAGCTGGCTCTACGCGCTGTGGGGGCGGCATGAGGGTGCCTGGGGTGGCGCCTCTTGCCTGGGTAGGGGGCGTCCGGGATCGGGCGCTCTCCCACCCCCAACTGCCCGCCCTCTGGGCGGGCTGCCGGGGCCCATTACCCAGTGGCTGTGGGTGCGGGGGGGTGCGGGCGTGGGGACCCGTCACCAACCCGACAGCGCGCGCTCTTTTGAGCTGGCTTTGCGCGCTGTGGGGGCGGCACGAAGGGAAGGGAGGGGGCGCCTCCTGCCTGGGTGCGGGGCGTCCGGGGTCGGGCGCTCTCCCACCCCCGACTGCCCGCCCTCTGGGCGGGCTCCCGGGGCCCACTACCCACTGGCTGTGGGTGCGGGGGGGTGCGGGCGTGGGGACCCGTCACCGACCCCACAGCGCGCGCTCTTGCGAGCTGGCTTTGCGCGCTGTGGGGGCGGCATGAGGGTGCCCGGGGGGGCGCCCCTTGCCTGGGTGTGGGGCGTCCGGGGTCGGGCGCTCTCCCATCCCCGACTGCCCGCCCTATCGGCGGGCTGCCGGGGCCCACTACCCACTGGCTGTGGGTGCGGGGGGACTGCGGGCGTGGGGACCCGTCAGCAACCCCACAGCGCGCGCTCTTCCAAGCTGGCTTTGCGCGCTGTGGGGGCGGCATGAGGGTGCCCGGGGGGGGGCGCCTCCTGCCTGGGTGTGGGGCGTCCGGGGTCGGGCGCTCTCCCACCCCCGACTGCCCGCCCTCTGGGCGGGCTGCCGGAGCCCACTACCCACTGGCTGTGGTTGCGGGGAGGTGCGGGCGTGGGGACCCGTCACCAGCCCCACAGCGCGCGCTCTTGCGAGCTGGCTTTGCGCGGTGTGGGGGCGGCATGAGGGTGCCCGCGGAGGGCGCCTCTTGCCTTGGTGTGGGGCGTCCGGGGTCGGGCGCTCTCCCACCCCGGACTGCCCACCCTCTGGGCGGGCTGCCGGAGCCCACTACCCACTGGCTGTTGATGCGGGGGGGCACGGGCGTGGGGACCCGTCACCAACCCCACAGCGCGCCCTCTTGCGAGCTGGCTTTGCGCGCTGTGTAGGCGGCACGAGGGTGCCTGTGGGGGCAGCCTCTTGCCTGGGTGTGGGGCGTCCGGGGTCGGGCGCTCTCCCAGCCCCGACTGCCCGCCCTTCGGGCGGGCTGCCGGGCTGCTGTGCGTGTGCGTGCCCTGCTTGGCCAGGTTGGGCGGGCCGGCCTCCCGGGCGCGATTTGGTGCGCCTCACCTTTCCTTTGGCCTTTCTTGCTTCGCTCTTTGCTTGTTCGGCCCCCTCTGGGCTGGGGTTGCCCTGTTTGTGGTTATTGTTGGGTTTTTTTTTTTTTTGCTGTTGTTGCTTTTCCCCTTCTCCGCCTCGCTGCGCCCCCGTTGTGTCCTGCTTTGCGTGTTTTCCGGCCCCGGGTGCCTTGGGCGTTCGCGTCTTGTCCCCCCCCCCCCCTTCCCCCCCCCCCCCCTCTGTGCGCCCCGTTGTCTCCTGCTTTGCGTGTTTTCCGGCCTGGGGTGCCCTGGGCCTTGGCGTCTTGTTGCCCCCCCCCCCCCCCCCCGTTCCTTTTATTTGTCTTTTTTGCCCCCCCCCTCCCTGTTGTCTCTGGCGTTTCTTGCTTTCCGGTTGCCTTTGGCCTCTGCGCCCCCCCCCCCCTTTTTTTTTCTTTCTTGTCCTGGTGCTTTTTTTCCTGCTGCGCGTCTGCTGTGTGTGTTCTGGGGTGTTCTGCTGTGTGTTCCCTGTCCTGCCAGTTCGTTGTGCTGTGCGCGTCGTCTCTGCTGTTTCTGGTGGCTGGTGTTGTTGGTTCCTGGTGTCGCTGCCTTTTGTTGGGGGTCTGCTGGTGGCTCTGGTTGCCCGGCGTTGTCGTTTGGTGGTGTGTGTCGGCTCTGGTGCCCGTGTCTGGTCTCGCCGTCGCTGGGCGTCCTCCCTGTGGTGTCCAGTTCCCCTGTGCTGTGTCCTGTGGCGCTGTGCTGCCGTGTGGTGCTGTGCTGTGGTGCCCTGTCTTCTTTTTTTTTTTGTTCCTCTCCCTGCTGGTGGCGCTGGTTTCCTGTTGTTCCCCGTTGGTTCTGGGCTCCGGGCCGGTTCCGGGTCGTTTCTGTTTCTGTGCTCTGCCTGTGCGGTGCTGTGCTGGTGTGCCTGCGCCGTTGCTCTCTGTTCGGTGCTCTCTTGCCCTCGCGGGGCTGGCTGGTGTTTTGTGTTGTTGCCTGTTGTGTTTGTGTGTTTGCTGTTGGGCCTGGCTGTCCTCTGTTGTCTCCTGGTGGGTCCTGGTGGCTCCTGGTGTCGTGTCTCGGTGGCGTGCTGTGGTGTGGCCCTGGGTGCTGTGCCGCGCCGTGTTGCTGCGCCTTGTGCCGCCTGGCGTTGCGTCGTTGTGCGCTGTCTTGTTTCGTTTTGCTCCGTTTGGTGCTGCCGCGCGCTGTGTTGTGTCCTGGGGCGCTGTCCCTCGTCTTCGGGTCCTGTGCCTTCTGGCGCCGTGTTTTGTCTTGTCCCCCCGCGCTGTGTGTGTTTTGCTGTGGTGTGTCCCTGCGTGGTGTTGTTCGCCGTTGTGCTTTGTGCCGTGTGCGCCCTGGGGTGTCGTGTTGTGCGTTTCTTGTCGTCTCCACCCTGTGCGGTGTTGCTGTGTGGCCCACTCTCCCTCGGTGCCCTGCTTCCCTGTGCTGTGCCCCGTGGTGCTGTGCTGCCGCGTGGTGCCGTGGTGTCCTGTCCTGCCGCCTTGTTGGGTTTGTTTCTTGCGTGGGTGTGGTTGTACCTACTTGAAAAACCGCTGCACGATTTCGTAAAATATTTTTTGGTCTTTTTTTGGCTTTTGAAAATAAAATAAAATTATACACGACCGAACACACTCGCGTGCAGCAAGACCATGTTCGCCGCTGTGCCTTACGTGCTACCCGTCGTTCTTGATGTTCTCGGCCTTGTTCTTGTGCGTGGCGTCGTGGAGCGTGTTGGTGTCCATTGCTAAGGGTTAACCGCGTTCCCCCAGGGCCGCCGTCTGAGCTGCAGGGCAAGGGGAGTGATGTGCACGAGGGTGGGGAGGGAGGTGCATGGAGAAGAAGAAGAAAAAGGCGGCAGGGCGCGACGTGAGGGGTCGTGGCGAGTTATGAAAAATTTTCGAGTTTTACGCGCTGCTCGCGACGCGTTTTTCTTTGCGCCTATAGCGAGTTAGACGACAGCAAGGACGGCGTTGGGGTCCTACGAGCGTTACGGTGCTTACGGCGTTAACTATTCACCTCTTTCGCGTCGAAACATTTTTCGTCGCGTTTTTACGCGTTTCGAAGCGCGCTTTTTGGCCTAAGCGTTTTTTATGCTAATTAGCTTTATTTTCAGCTATTCAGAAAATTTTTTCGTCGTATATTACCTATCTTTTCCTTTCGTTCTGGAACAGGGGCCCAGCGCGCGCGACGAGCTTCATCAGTTGGTTCTTCGCGCTTGCGTGGATTCGTCCATAATTATCCCATTCCTGCCTCTGCAGATATCCTCGCGAAAGCGTCGCTGAGTAGGCCGCTTTCTGGGCCGAAAAGCAGCAGCCAGGAGACTGAGCAGATTCCAAGACCCCACCAAGGGGCAATTTCATTTCCTGACGACTCCCTTCGCCCTAAGATCAGGACAGCAGGTCGCCAGCAGGTTTTAACAACCAGAGCGGATGTCCATACAGAGTCTGGCTTCGGGTTAGTGTCGCGCTGCGTCTTGGAGGGAGGGATGCACATGCATATGTTTTTGGCATGCTCCCAAACTAACCCAACCAAACCACAGGAAACCCGGCAGCGCCATGAGCGCTGAGCTTTCTGTAGGAGATGTCACGAACACAGCAGCAAAAAGGCGCCAACCATGGTGAGCGCCCATTTTTCCAGTGTGAGGGAGGCCATAGGTATTTTAAAGTAGATGCGGAAACGAAGGAAAGGCCAAGAAAAAAATCCCTTTTTCCTAAATTGCGACAGTGGTGGCCACCACAGCACAAGGGGGAAGTAAGAAAAAGTGCGTTTCCAATGCTTTGAGGCATACTCTAGTTGTATTAGAGGTGCTCCGAGCACACAGGCATTTCTATCTTAGTATTGGCCCAACCAAAAGTGGTGATAACACATTTTGACCAATGGAACCAAACACTAAATCAGGATATGGGGTGGACCCCTTAATCCCCTATCAATGTGAGGCAATTCATCTTTTCCTGAGTTGACTGGAAGGTGACATATCCAGGGCAGAGCCTATTGATTTATCTATGTTTTCTCATGAATTCTTAGCTATCCTAGTGGTATGCACCCTAGGGGGCTGGGCACCTCTTTTTGAGAGGTCCTGGGTTCAATTCCCGGTCAGCCTAGCTAAGTAGGAAGATCCCATGTGACATGGCAGTGACCTGATCGCCACATGCCCTGCCACCTCAGCACATATGGGACCCAAAACAAACAGTGCACATCTACTGAGATGACACTATGGAGATTGAGTGACCATGGGGCAGTTTTCCAACTCTTTTTCCAAACCATTTCAGCTATCTTTGTGAATATGCAATCCGATTTGCCCTGAGTTGCAGTTTCTGTGAATATTCTAACATCTTTCACTGTTTACACTGCAGCCCTTCATGCTTTGATCCTGGTTCTCTTCTACTTGCTTATCTCTGGTTTGGGCTATCCTGGATTGGTTGTATGTCAGCAAATGAAACATTTTACTCATCAAAAACAAGCAGCAGGAAGCCCTACACCAGCAGCAAGCAGCAGGAGAGGCACAACAAACACACAGTGTTGAAATCACTCTAAAACTTTCTACAGGTCTTCGGGTAGAAAATAATACACTGTCCTCTAACCGAACCGCAAGCAAGCAAACTTAAGGACTGTAAGTGCGGCTAGCCCCATCTGCTCAGATTTTCAGACATTCTGCCCAGATTGGCTACATTTTGGTCATTTTCTTTGCTTCGGCGGAATCGCCGCCTCGCAGCTCAGTCTCAGGATATTTCCTATATATTTCTGATATGCCGGATTTGATTCCGCGGTCCATTTCCCGTAAATCCGCCGCGTTCCGCTATTTTAGCTGGAATCGCCATTTGCCGCTGACGCGCGCTCGCGGGCCAGATCGGCCAAACATTTTTACATAATTGGATTATTTAAATCTTTTCAGACAGTTTTGGACACTCAGATGTATTTAGAATAATTCGCATCAATTTTCTTCATAGACTGGGATTTTCTGCCGGACCACAATCAGCATGGACCTTGCTTCTGTTGTCGCTGCTCTCGCCTCCGTTGGTGTTCGAGTATCCGGTTCTACCCCCAATAACAACATCCAGGGAGACTCCTCGCGTGCCTGCCCCACTGGTCTTGCCGGCCCCGAGCCCTCCGGCACCCTCAACGACCCAGGGCAGCACTTTCATGGTAGCAGAGGCTACCTGAATGTTGTTCCTTTGGTGTCCCAACCACAGTTAGCTCCCCAGTACGGCCCCGTAGACTCCGCCACCTCCGGAGACGTAACGATTACGCTGCCGTGGTGCTGTGCGAACGAGGCCTTGAGAGGAATGCCTTGCGCAAGCCCAAATTGCCCAAGAAGGGCACAAATCAGCAGCTGTGGAGGCCCAGATTACAATCAATATCCCAGTCGAAATTGGCCATCAAGCAGCTGGAATCTCCCAGCCTACGGCGATGGCAACGCTCCGGTGGACCTTACGGAGCTGGCAGGTACCCACATCCCTTACCAATGTCCCACATTCGAGACCATCGAAGCAGACATTGACGACATTGAGATGGGTGGTCCAGGTGAGGTACCTACCTATAATCGACCAGCCTCTTGGGCACAATGGGACAACCATTTGTCTTCAGAAGTGACCCGTAACCTTGAGGCGCTTGAGGCCCTTTGTCTATTAGCCACGTCTAAGCTGATAGGACAAGAAAGAATCGCCTCTGATTTTTTATTTGAATATTTTTTCCTTCTTCAAGAAGAAATTAATACCAGGATGTGGTGGTGTTCTCAAGAAGATGAATCTTTTGCCATTTTTTTGCAGATCTGGGAGGCAAGCCCCTTCCCGAAGGAGAAGACCAAGGCACCTGTTGCCGGGCCCTCCGCCCCTCATCCCTCTGTTTCCATCCGCGACGATCTAGCCGCCGCGGTTGAGGAAGGAATTTTAGAGGCAGCTAGGCAGGCAAGCCTGGAAATTAGGACTGAAGGAGCTCCCCAAGTGGACTCCTGGCTGCGAACCACTGAGATTAGCGGTCCGACAGCCTGCTCAGGCCCTTCAGGACACGGTATGTACTGTCCTGCCGACTGCTCTTGCAGATTACAGCGAGATACTGAGCTCCAATTGCTCAAAGATCAAATGCAACTCATCATTCAGACGCTGGGAATTAAAGATCTTTTCAAGACCCACATGAGGTCTGAGGGCGCATCATCGGTGGAACAAACAACAGAACCGTCGGAGGAGGCGACAGAAATTTTTTCGATTGCTCCTTCGGTGGACTCTAAGACCACCGACGCAAGGATCAGCAGGACTAAGCTAAAGGAAAGGGTTACAATCTCTCGATCTCAGAGTAGATCGGCGAAGGCTAGGACTGAGGCTCAGAATGCCAAACGAACTGCCTCCCGTACTACCCTTCCTGCTGTTGATTCCAATGCAATAGCCCAGATGTTGCTCGCCCAGACCCTCGCCGGAGCTGGTGTGGCTAATGATGCCGCCAAGGTGTCTGCCATTACGGCCGGTGTTGGGCTGGATTCACTTCTAAATCCCACTTCATTGCGACTTCGTCAGGTTGCCAAGCAACCGAAGTATAATGGAAACCCCAGACGTTGGCCTCAGTTCCAACGGGAATTTAGACTGTGGGTTAAGACTCAAAAACTTCAAGATGATCAGTTCCTGATGGCCCTCTTGGACTGCCTTGAGGGAGCGCCGGCCAATACTTGGCTCAGGACCTGGAGTGATCGTGAGGATTCAAGTTCCCCCCTTACCTTTGATGAGGTGTGGGAACAGTTGGAGGTACGTGGATCCCGGTTGCCTGAGGACCATTACCACCAGATGTTGAAGAATTTTCCTTCATTCTCTCGATTAATCTTGCACGAAGTGCAGGACAAGAGACAGCGCTTCTGGAATCTCGTAGAAGAATCTGAACATTCAGGCGAAAAATTTTCCAGTGCCGAGCTGAAAAATCTGATTTTTGACAAGATCCCCTCAGAAACCGCCGCCACCCTTCGGAAAAAACAATCCGAAGAAAAGGTCAAGACCTGGTGGGCAGAGGTCGAAGGCTTTGATGCCTCGGCCAACAGGTTTACCGTCAGGGAGGCACTTCAAAAGTGCTCCCCCACGTCGTTTACCAAGGTGAAATTCACTGAAAACACGTGGAAAATCAAGTTTAATGAACACGAGGATCGGGACTTGTTTGTCCAAGTCCTCAATAGGGGAGTAAGTTTCCACGGCCATCGCCTGAAGGCCAGGAACTGGGTGTTTTCGTTCACCCCGCAGGAACTGTGGGAAGAGGTTGAGAGGCTCGCTGACGCCGCCAATCAAAATTTCCATGAGGGTCTTGGGGGAAACAAGAATACCCAGCAAAACACCCAAAATGGGGCCCAAAAGGGCAACAAAAAGGTGAATGACACCCGGAATGTTCAGGATCATTGTAGCATCTGCCTTCTTTTAGGTTCTACGAACCGAGCTAAGACGCATTCTACTGGTAATCACCGATGGTCTGCTTACGATCACAAGGTGATTGGTGAAAATGTCAGTAATTCGCAGAATTCAGACACGAATGACAGACAGGTGCATGGTGCAAAGGGGGGAAAGGGTAATCCGACCCCCTCCGGTGGAAATAAAAATACTGGAGGCCCTGGCGGGTCCCAAGGCAAAGGAAATCGGACTCCATCCGGCTTCGGTGGGCAGCCAAACGGCCAGACAAGTCCCAATGGCAACGCCGGAGGCGGAAATCGAAATCCAGGCCAAACCCCTCAATCCGGTACAAACAAAGGAAATGCTCCAGGATCACAGGGTAAAGGTAAGGGAAATCTTTCGGGAACACCTTTCTCTGGTAAGGGCAGAGGGCGTGGCGACGGTGGAGGTCCATCATCCGGCGGCCGTGGCCGTGGACGTGGAAAGGGCAATCATCGTGTGGATCAGGTCTCAGGTGCAGATCAGGTGTCCGATGCGGATCGAGATTATGTTGAAAATGCCCTGAATCCAGCGGATGATCCGTTCCAAGATGAGTGGATCGACGAATCAGGCTGTGTTCACAATGTTAACGCAGCCGCTGGAGGTCAGAACGCCTAGGGGAGCCACGAAAATCGCCCCTCCCCAGGCGATTTCAGGCATGATCCCCAGATTCCAGATCGACCATTACTTGATGTAGGGTCGCTTGTCTCCTCTCCCCTGGATCCGGCAGCGGATCCTTCTGTTGTAGTGGACGAGGTTGGTGTACAGTCCAAGCACAGGGCCCGTCAGTTCGTCACAAAGCTGTGGGTCTCTGATTGCAAGGGAAATTTCCATCTCGCCACTTGTTTGTGTGACAATGGATCAGAGGTAAATCTCCAATCCAATTCATTCTTACCCGACGACTGCGTGTTTGAATCGCCTCATCCTGTTACCCTCCAGGGAGTTTCTGGACATTCTCTCGCAGGTGGGCAACGCGGTTGTTATATATCAACTCATTTGGTCGCTCAAGACCTTTGGGAGGAGCAAAATGTGGAAGAAGTTGTCCTTAAGGATGACTACTTCTATCGTGCCGATATAGAGTATGACCTTTATTTGGGCCATCCTTGGCTTCGCAAGAACAGGGTAGCGCCCATAGGTCATCGTCGTTGTTTTGTGCTGGAGTCAGGTCCCTTGGAGCGTCCTGAATTTCGTTTTTTGCACGCAGGGTTTAAAAGTGCAGAAGAATTTTTGAAGCAAAAGGTTACACCAAAATTTGGTGAAGATGTCACCATTGCAGAGGTGAATGGGAGTGCCGATTACTCCCAAGAGTTAGAATGTCTTCGTAGGGACTCCCAGCCACGACGCCCTTCGCGCTGGCACTCTTCAGCCTACAGAGTTGTCGACAAATGGCGCGATGCAATTTGTGAATATTGTCATGAACACCATTCCTTTTGGCCACAGTATGATGCCTTTGCTAACCGTGAGAACAAGCGCTTTGACAAGCACTTCAGCGACGCTTGGACCCACAAATGGGACAAGAAGTTGTGGATTAATCCTCCGTTTCACTTAATCCAGCAGGTCATCCACAAAATCAAGCAAGATAAAACCCAGGCAATTTTAGTTGTGCCCTTGTGGGACGACAAGCCTTGGTTTCAGGAATTACAAGACATTTGTGTAGATTACATCGAACTTCCCAGGAAGATTAAGCTGTATGCCAGGGACGACACAGGTCCCCTGCCACAGCGGTCCTGGAGTTCGCTTGCATTCCTGGTGGATGGAAAGCTTTCTGACTCTAATTCTGCTGATTCTGGTACTGATTCTTGTGTTGGGTCAGAATCTGAGGTTGAGCGTGGTACTGATGATGAATCTATTTTTTCTGATTTTTGTCCGTCAGATACCCAAGGTGATTCAACGTCCAATGGATCCGCCTCGTCTCCCTCTTCCCCAATACGATCGACATCGAAAAGAATCTTCAGTGCACGGGCGAAGAAAAATTCCAAATCGCGCCGCAAATTCAGAGTTTTTTATGAAAAACCCCCTGTGGAAGCTTTCATGGATCCTTTCGAGGAGCTGGATCACGAAAAGAATCTCTGGGATTTCGACACAGGACCCACCTATCTTCAAGAGGCAGTTGATACGGACCTGTTTAGGGACATCCGTAAGAAGATTCTTCCTGCCAAAGCCGAAGAAGTCGCCAAAGTTTTTTCGACAGTAATTCCTGGCGATCAGGTGGACACCGAATTGTGTTCCAAGTCAAGAGAAAAGATTTTTGAGGAACGGAAGGACACAACCCTTTCAGGGAAGTTGATCAAAGACCCCCCTGTCCGTGGACAGTTCGGTGAAGCCTTCATCGAGCTTCGTGAAGGGTACAAGGCGAAGAAACAGCGTCCTTATGAGAACCATGGACACAAGCATGAGATACTCAGAAAAATCATTGAGAGAAATCTCAGGGAATTTGGTTGGCTTGAGGGTTGTATGACCAGCGAATGGTGCTGTGCACCCTTCACCGTCCCGAAGCCACCGCCTGCAGACCAGAACACTATTGATGGTTGGCGAATGGTTGTTGATTTTCGCAATCTCAACGCCGAAACCAAGGCGGATTCACACCCCCTGCCCCTCATTGAGGAGGAAATCGCCAAGAGGGCAAGAGGTCGTTTGTTTTCTGTGCTGGATCTCCGTCACGGCTTTCACCAAATGCCGTTGAGGAAGGACAGCCGACCTCTCACCTGTATGTGCACGCCATGTGGCCCAGTCCAGTGGACCGTCATGCCCATGGGCCTGAAGAATGCCCCCTCATTTTTTCAAAGAATGATGGAGGATGTGCTGTTCACAACCCATCCTGAGCTTCGTGCCTTCGTGAGCGTGTACATAGATGACATAATCATCGCGACGGAAGGGGAGGGACTGACCGAAGCTGAGCTGGTGGCCCTACATGAGAAGCAGCTGAACCAAGTTTTGGACATTCTTGACGCCAATCAGCTGATTTGTGGGCCAAAGAAGGGAAAATTATTTTTAAAATCAGTCGAATTTTGTGGTTCTCTCCTAGAGAATGGCACCCGACGACCCAGTCCAGGGAAGCTCGTCGCTATTCAGAAGTGGAAGCGCCCTGAGACGATCACGGAGTTGAGAGGATTCCTGGGTTGTTGCAATTTTTACCACACTTTTGTGCCGAATTATGCCAAATTTGCTGCCCCCCTCACTGAATTATTGAAGGTAGGGAGAGATGCGGGCAAGGCAGGTTCAAAGGTTCGTGTCAAGTGGACTGACGAGTGCGAGGAGGCCTTCCATCACTTGAAGGCGGCCCTCTGTGAAGTCGCCACGTTGCATGTGCCCCAATTTGACCGACCCTTCTACATTAGAACCGACGCTTCTAGGTACGCGATCGGAGCTGTCCTTGAACAGGTTGATGAAGCCACCGGCGATCATTACCCTCTTGCATTTTGGTCTCGGAAGCTAGCCCCACGCCAAATGCAATGGTCGCCGCGTGAGCAAGAAACGTATGCCATAATTTGCGCTCTAAAAAAGTACCAATCGTGGGTTGGCACCAATCGAGTCGAGGTCCTGACGGATCATCGATGTCTGGAGTATTGGGCCACTGAACACATTGATACTGTCGCGAGCCCAGCTGGTCGACGGGCCAGATGGCACGAATTTCTCTCTCTGTTTGACCTCCATGTGTCGTATTTGCCTGGAAAACACAACACGGTAGCAGATGCTCTGAGCCGATGGGCTTACCCCGCCTCAGAGGGGCTGCAAAGTACCAACATCCATGGTACGGAGCAGGACCGCCATGTCATCATCGAATGGGATCAGGAAGAAAAGAAACTCATTCGACGTGCATGCATGCAGTGCGCTGTTAAACAGCACGCATTGCCGTGTCACGACATCACGGCCATCTCAGATCCGGCGCATGCCCATGAGATCTGCACCAAAACACTGAAAGTCGTGGAGAAAGTCACCGATCCCTCCTCAGGGAGTGTGAAACGGTTTGACTATACCCGACAAGTAAGTCGATTTCGGTTGATCCAAGGCATTAAGCGTCGAGATCCGGCCAAAACTCCACCCCTGCCGAAGGATGCCCTGATAATCCGCGACTGGACGTCCGATTACCTGCAGGATCCCATGTTTAAAGAGGTCTTTGGAAATCTCAAATCCAAAAATGCTCACAAGGATGGGATTTTTCCTGAGTATTCGTTGGATGGGGGGAAGCTGTGGATGGAGGGTAAATTGTGCGTACCAGACGCCCTGGCCCCCCGAGTGTTAAACTGGTGGCATAAATGGGAGTCCCCCCACGCACATGGCCGTCGACTGTGGTCGATGATTAAACATAGGTTGTTTGGCTCACGGCTATATACTCACTGCATGAAAGTAGCCGCCGGATGTGCCCAATGTGCTGTCTCGACGCCCCCCAGCGCGAAGAAGCACGGCCATCTGAGGCCTCATCCTATTCCGGAGCGCCTCTTTAACAGAGTCACCAGTGATTTTTTCTATCTCGGTGAACTCGATGACGAAGAGTGCCATTGGACTAATAAAAAAGTCAATGGTGTGCTCCTTATTCAGTGCCGTCATTCCGGCTACATTCAAGTGTTGCCTTGCAACATTGAGTCGATGACTGGCAAGACTGCCGCCAAATGGTGCGCGCAGACCTGGATGGGAGGTTGGGACGTCCCATCCGAGGTGGTGACGGATTCAGGCAAAGAGTACACCTCCGAATGGTGGAGAGAATTATGTGCTCGCCTTGGAATCCACCACCTCCGATGTGAAATCCACTCGCATCGAGCGCTGCCTGGTGAAAGAGCCGGCCGCTCAATTATTAGTATGCTTCGTAAGGAGCTCGCGAGTGAAAAGGATTTCCATTGGATGGAAGTTCTCTTCGCATTGCTTCGCCGTTACCACAACACGCCTTTGTATCATGGCCTTTCTCCAAATGAAATTGTCTTTGGACGAAAGAAGTGTTGGTGGAACATGCCGTTGAATAATCCTCGCCCCTGTAAAGATGCTTCGCTGTTTTTGGACGAAGTCCAACGAGCAGATAAATCTGTGTCGAAATTAATCGAGAAGCATCAGGCTGACTGGCTTTGGGTTCAGAATCAAGGCCGAAAAAACCCCCACAATTTTGAAGTCGATGATCGAGTTTGGCTTCGAAAATCCGAAACCACCCTGGACAGAGATGATAAGCTTCTTCCCTTGTGGGAGGGGCCATTCGCTGTTACAGCGCGTCTTGGTGAGAACAGGTGGAGGATTCGTGTGGATGTCAGCAGGGAAATTGACGTTTCGGGCGATCGCCTCAAGACAGAGATCCCCTCCCCCAAGGATCGGGTTAAACCCCTTTTTTGGACTGCGAAACATTTGTCTGATCGGGTCATCGAAGGGGGGAAGTATGAACTCAAGAGGATTGTTGAAGCAAGACGTGACGCCAAGGGCGAATGGGAATTTCTGTGTGAGTGGAGGGGCTTTGATTCCAGTCACAACAACTGGGAACCAGCCCAATCTTTTGTCCATGGATACACCAAGGGGTTCATCGACTTCCTGAAGAAGCACCCCGAAATTGGCGTACTCCTGACAGATTGTTTGTCGAAACCAGACAGACAAGTGGAGAGCGACGGAAAACGACCTGTGGTGAATCGAGATCCAGCCTTTTACGGCCCTCAGCAGCCACATTCCAGGGCTGATCCGTCGATCCCCCCTCCTGCGGTCAGGCCAGCCCAGGAGCCAAATGAGGACCAAGCTTCAAGTTCGGCCGCTGATTTGCAGCGCCCAAGCCGTACGAGGGCTAGGCCAGACAGGTTGGTGGTCACATGTATTCGTGCTTGGCCGAATTGAGGAAGCCATCCTACCACATTCTGCTCAATCCACTGTTCATCCTTTCTGTTTATGTCATGAGGTGGAGAACTGCGAATGTTTGATAATTTGACGTCAATCAATCAATTTTTCTTTGGTCTCCGTTCGGTAACGTATCGAAAGTCGAAAGCCGAAAGCCACGGAGTGTGCTGCCGTGTTCAGAAAAAACCAAACTCAGGCTTAATTCAGGCAGATTCGGGGTAATCTTGTCTCTGTTGGTCTGTGCATCTTTGGAATTTGGCTACTCGTGCAGATGGAAGCAAATGTACATAATCAAAACACCGGCCGGTGACATTCACCCCTACAGGCACCCCCTGTAGTACTGGCTGCACCAGATGCGACGCCAGGAACTCAGATCGTACCTTCATTTGCTGTGATGCTAACGCCAAAGTCCAGATTCAGATCCAGGATCCTCAAATTTGCCTTGAATTTCTCAGGGTTGTCCATCATTCTGCCACTGTTGTGCAAAAGCCAGACGTCAATTGTTCAGACAATCTTCAGATAGGAGCTCTAGGGACTTCTAACAGCCACCTCTGAAGTCCGTAAGCTTCGTTGTATTTTTGGCACACGCCAATGTGAGCTCAATCCGACCTGAAACTGTCGAAAATGGTGAATTCAAGTGTCTTGTGGGACTCCATCGAAAGATTGGCCTTGTCCAAGTCGATTGACACCACCGCCACTGTAAATTTGGTGTCTCTCAGTTATATACTGTCAGTAAAGCGCCTTCAGCGAACCTTCGGCGCGTTACATGCCAAGGATCCAGGGCCAGCAAAGGGAGTTTCTGGACATTCTCTCGCAGGTGGGCAACGCGGTTGTTATATATCAACTCATTTGGTCGCTCAAGACCTTTGGGAGGAGCAAAATGTGGAAGAAGTTGTCCTTAAGGATGACTACTTCTATCGTGCCGATATAGAGTATGACCTTTATTTGGGCCATCCTTGGCTTCGCAAGAACAGGGTAGCGCCCATAGGTCATCGTCGTTGTTTTGTGCTGGAGTCAGGTCCCTTGGAGCGTCCTGAATTTCGTTTTTTGCACGCAGGGTTTAAAAGTGCAGAAGAATTTTTGAAGCAAAAGGTTACACCAAAATTTGGTGAAGATGTCACCATTGCAGAGGTGAATGGGAGTGCCGATTACTCCCAAGAGTTAGAATGTCTTCGTAGGGACTCCCAGCCACGACGCCCTTCGCGCTGGCACTCTTCAGCCTACAGAGTTGTCGACAAATGGCGCGATGCAATTTGTGAATATTGTCATGAACACCATTCCTTTTGGCCACAGTATGATGCCTTTGCTAACCGTGAGAACAAGCGCTTTGACAAGCACTTCAGCGACGCTTGGACCCACAAATGGGACAAGAAGTTGTGGATTAATCCTCCGTTTCACTTAATCCAGCAGGTCATCCACAAAATCAAGCAAGATAAAACCCAGGCAATTTTAGTTGTGCCCTTGTGGGACGACAAGCCTTGGTTTCAGGAATTACAAGACATTTGTGTAGATTACATCGAACTTCCCAGGAAGATTAAGCTGTATGCCAGGGACGACACAGGTCCCCTGCCACAGCGGTCCTGGAGTTCGCTTGCATTCCTGGTGGATGGAAAGCTTTCTGACTCTAATTCTGCTGATTCTGGTACTGATTCTTGTGTTGGGTCAGAATCTGAGGTTGAGCGTGGTACTGATGATGAATCTATTTTTTCTGATTTTTGTCCGTCAGATACCCAAGGTGATTCAACGTCCAATGGATCCGCCTCGTCTCCCTCTTCCCCAATACGATCGACATCGAAAAGAATCTTCAGTGCACGGGCGAAGAAAAATTCCAAATCGCGCCGCAAATTCAGAGTTTTTTATGAAAAACCCCCTGTGGAAGCTTTCATGGATCCTTTCGAGGAGCTGGATCACGAAAAGAATCTCTGGGATTTCGACACAGGACCCACCTATCTTCAAGAGGCAGTTGATACGGACCTGTTTAGGGACATCCGTAAGAAGATTCTTCCTGCCAAAGCCGAAGAAGTCGCCAAAGTTTTTTCGACAGTAATTCCTGGCGATCAGGTGGACACCGAATTGTGTTCCAAGTCAAGAGAAAAGATTTTTGAGGAACGGAAGGACACAACCCTTTCAGGGAAGTTGATCAAAGACCCCCCTGTCCGTGGACAGTTCGGTGAAGCCTTCATCGAGCTTCGTGAAGGGTACAAGGCGAAGAAACAGCGTCCTTATGAGAACCATGGACACAAGCATGAGATACTCAGAAAAATCATTGAGAGAAATCTCAGGGAATTTGGTTGGCTTGAGGGTTGTATGACCAGCGAATGGTGCTGTGCACCCTTCACCGTCCCGAAGCCACCGCCTGCAGACCAGAACACTATTGATGGTTGGCGAATGGTTGTTGATTTTCGCAATCTCAACGCCGAAACCAAGGCGGATTCACACCCCCTGCCCCTCATTGAGGAGGAAATCGCCAAGAGGGCAAGAGGTCGTTTGTTTTCTGTGCTGGATCTCCGTCACGGCTTTCACCAAATGCCGTTGAGGAAGGACAGCCGACCTCTCACCTGTATGTGCACGCCATGTGGCCCAGTCCAGTGGACCGTCATGCCCATGGGCCTGAAGAATGCCCCCTCATTTTTTCAAAGAATGATGGAGGATGTGCTGTTCACAACCCATCCGGAGCTTCGTGCCTTCGTGAGCGTGTACATAGATGACATAATCATCGCGACGGAAGGGGAGGGACTGACCGAAGCTGAGCTGGTGGCCCTACATGAGAAGCAGCTGAACCAAGTTTTGGACATTCTTGACGCCAATCAGCTGATTTGTGGGCCAAAGAAGGGAAAATTATTTTTAAAATCAGTCGAATTTTGTGGTTCTCTCCTAGAGAATGGCACCCGACGACCCAGTCCAGGGAAGCTCGTCGCTATTCAGAAGTGGAAGCGCCCTGAGACGATCACGGAGTTGAGAGGATTCCTGGGTTGTTGCAATTTTTACCACACTTTTGTGCCGAATTATGCCAAATTTGCTGCCCCCCTCACTGAATTACTGAAGGTAGGGAGAGATGCGGGCAAGGCAGGTTCAAAGGTTCGTGTCAAGTGGACTGACGAGTGCGAGGAGGCCTTCCATCACTTGAAGGCGGCCCTCTGTGAAGTCGCCACGTTGCATGTGCCCCAATTTGACCGACCCTTCTACATTAGAACCGACGCTTCTAGGTACGCGATCGGAGCTGTCCTTGAACAGGTTGATGAAGCCACCGGCGATCATTACCCTCTTGCATTTTGGTCTCGGAAGCTAGCCCCACGCCAAATGCAATGGTCGCCGCGTGAGCAAGAAACGTATGCCATAATTTGCGCTCTAAAAAAGTACCAATCGTGGGTTGGCACCAATCGAGTCGAGGTCCTGACGGATCATCGATCTCTGGAGTATTGGGCCACTGAACACATTGATACTGTCGCGAGCCCAGCTGGTCGACGGGCCAGATGGCACGAATTTCTCTCTCTGTTTGACCTCCATGTGTCGTATTTGCCTGGAAAACACAACACGGTAGCAGATGCTCTGAGCCGATGGGCTTACCCCGCCTCAGAGGGGCTGCAAAGTACCAACATCCATGGTACGGAGCAGGACCGCCATGTCATCATCGAATGGGATCAGGAAGAAAAGAAACTCATTCGACGTGCATGCATGCAGTGCGCTGTTAAACAGCACGCATTGCCGTGTCACGACATCACGGCCATCTCAGATCCGGCGCATGCCCATGAGATCTGCACCAAAACACTGAAAGTCGTGGAGAAAGTCACCGATCCCTCCTCAGGGAGTGTGAAACGGTTTGACTATACCCGACAAGTAAGTCGATTTCGGTTGATCCAAGGCATTAAGCGTCGAGATCCGGCCAAAACTCCACCCCTGCCGAAGGATGCCCTGATAATCCGCGACTGGACGTCCGATTACCTGCAGGATCCCATGTTTAAAGAGGTCTTTGGAAATCTCAAATCCAAAAATGCTCACAAGGATGGGATTTTTCCTGAGTATTCGTTGGATGGGGGGAAGCTGTGGATGGAGGGTAAATTGTGCGTACCAGACGCCCTGGCCCCCCGAGTGTTAAACTGGTGGCATAAATGGGAGTCCCCCCACGCACATGGCCGTCGACTGTGGTCGATGATTAAACATAGGTTGTTTGGCTCACGGCTATATACTCACTGCATGAAAGTAGCCGCCGGATGTGCCCAATGTGCTGTCTCGACGCCCCCCAGCGCGAAGAAGCACGGCCATCTGAGGCCTCATCCTATTCCGGAGCGCCTCTTTAACAGAGTCACCAGTGATTTTTTCTATCTCGGTGAACTCGATGACGAAGAGTGCCATTGGACTAATAAAAAAGTCAATGGTGTGCTCCTTATTCAGTGCCGTCATTCCGGCTACATTCAAGTGTTGCCTTGCAACATTGAGTCGATGACTGGCAAGACTGCCGCCAAATGGTGCGCGCAGACCTGGATGGGAGGTTGGGACGTCCCATCCGAGGTGGTGACGGATTCAGGCAAAGAGTACACCTCCGAATGGTGGAGAGAATTATGTGCTCGCCTTGGAATCCACCACCTCCGATGTGAAATCCACTCGCATCGAGCGCTGCCTGGTGAAAGAGCCGGCCGCTCAATTATTAGTATGCTTCGTAAGGAGCTCGCGAGTGAAAAGGATTTCCATTGGATGGAAGTTCTCTTCGCATTGCTTCGCCGTTACCACAACACGCCTTTGTATCATGGCCTTTCTCCAAATGAAATTGTCTTTGGACGAAAGAAGTGTTGGTGGAACATGCCGTTGAATAATCCTCGCCCCTGTAAAGATGCTTCGCTGTTTTTGGACGAAGTCCAACGAGCAGATAAATCTGTGTCGAAATTAATCGAGAAGCATCAGGCTGACTGGCTTTGGGTTCAGAATCAAGGCCGAAAAAACCCCCACAATTTTGAAGTCGATGATCGAGTTTGGCTTCGAAAATCCGAAACCACCCTGGACAGAGATGATAAGCTTCTTCCCTTGTGGGAGGGGCCATTCGCTGTTACAGCGCGTCTTGGTGAGAACAGGTGGAGGATTCGTGTGGATGTCAGCAGGGAAATTGACGTTTCGGGCGATCGCCTCAAGACAGAGATCCCCTCCCCCAAGGATCGGGTTAAACCCCTTTTTTGGACTGCGAAACATTTGTCTGATCGGGTCATCGAAGGGGGGAAGTATGAACTCAAGAGGATTGTTGAAGCAAGACGTGACGCCAAGGGCGAATGGGAATTTCTGTGTGAGTGGAGGGGCTTTGATTCCAGTCACAACAACTGGGAACCAGCCCAATCTTTTGTCCATGGATACACCAAGGGGTTCATCGACTTCCTGAAGAAGCACCCCGAAATTGGCGTACTCCTGACAGATTGTTTGTCGAAACCAGACAGACAAGTGGAGAGCGACGGAAAACGACCTGTGGTGAATCGAGATCCAGCCTTTTAGGGCCCTCAGCAGCCACATTCCAGGGCTGATCCGTCGATCCCCCCTCCTGCGGTCAGGCCAGCCCAGGAGCCAAATGAGGACCAAGCTTCAAGTTCGGCCGCTGATTTGCAGCGCCCAAGCCGTACGAGGGCTAGGCCAGACAGGTTGGTGGTCACATGTATTCGTGCTTGGCCGAATTGAGGAAGCCATCCTACCACATTCTGCTCAATCCACTGTTCATCCTTTCTGTTTATGTCATGAGGTGGAGAACTGCGAATGTTTGATAATTTGACGTCAATCAATCAATTTTTCTTTGGTCTCCGTTCGGTAACGTATCGAAAGTCGAAAGCCGAAAGCCACGGAGTGTGCTGCCGTGTTCAGAAAAAACCAAACTCAGGCTTAATTCAGGCAGATTCGGGGTAATCTTGTCTCTGTTGGTCTGTGCATCTTTGGAATTTGGCTACTCGTGCAGATGGAAGCAAATGTACATAATCAAAACACCGGCCGGTGACATTCACCCCTACAGGCACCCCCTGTAGTACTGGCTGCACCAGATGCGACGCCAGGAACTCAGATCGTACCTTCATTTGCTGTGATGCTAACGCCAAAGTCCAGATTCAGATCCAGGATCCTCAAATTTGCCTTGAATTTCTCAGGGTTGTCCATCATTCTGCCACTGTTGTGCAAAAGCCAGACGTCAATTGTTCAGACAATCTTCAGATAGGAGCTCTAGGGACTTCTAACAGCCACCTCTGAAGTCCGTAAGCTTCGTTGTATTTTTGGCACACGCCAATGTGAGCTCAATCCGACCTGAAACTGTCGAAAATGGTGAATTCAAGTGTCTTGTGGGACTCCATCGAAAGATTGGCCTTGTCCAAGTCGATTGACACCACCGCCACTGTAAATTTGGTGTCTCTCAGTTATATACTGTCAGTAAAGCGCCTTCAGCGAACCTTCGGCGCGTTACATGCCAAGGATCCAGGGCCAGCATGTCCCATCATGATGCATCATCACATGATCCACATTTTGATAGAATCTGTTGGATGCTCGCGAACCAACATGCCGGAAAGCACAATTGAGCTGAATAAACGACAATATATATTAACTTTAGTCTAAACGAAAGTGTTAGTAGTTTCAGTTCCAGACATTCCGCTTCATTTCACCTCCATCTTAGGGAATTTCCTCATTTTAGGACAATTCAGATTGATTTCCTTGTCATCTCTTCACATTCCTCGAAGATCTGTTTAGATCTAAGTGCACAGAAGAACATCTCTTCCTTCAATGGTTCACTTAGGGTCTGTAGACTACATTTGTATTTGTTTTTCCTCTCTGTGATTGTTTAATCTCCTTCATCTCTGCTCCAATTGAACCTCAATTTTGCTGAATCTTGTGATCATCCACCAGATGCGCCAAATCTGAGCCACATGCTGCACTTTTCAGAACGAGAAAAGCGGGATTAACACGATGTAGAGTTCGGCGAGGACACCGTAGCGTGCCCGCGACAGCGAAACTGTGCCAGAGCGCTGAGATGTCACTCCAATTCTTGATCCCCCCACTCAATCCATCAATAATCTACCTCATTCTCAACCAATGCATGGTTTGGTATCGATTCTCGATATGTTTACATGCTTTTTAGCCCCTAACCTAATGTTTTACTGTACGGAGGACTGTTCGTCACTTCTCATTCTGTCTCATTTCAGGTTCATCCATCCTGATTCAGTGCCAAATCAGCCCAAATCAGGTCAGATCAAGCAGATTTCGCCCCATCAAGGCTACATTTCTATGTTTTTCTGGGACTTACCCGCACTACGTTCTTCGTTGACGTAGCGACACACCCCAGTGTGTTTTTGGAGGGGGAGTGTAAGTGCGGCTAGCCCCATCTGCTCAGATTTTCAGACATTCTGCCCAGATTGGCTACATTTTGGTCATTTCCTTTGCTTCGGCGGAATCGCCGCCTCGCAGCTCAGTCTCAGGATATTTCCTATATATTTCTGATATGCCGGATTTGATTCCGCGGTCCATTTCCCGTAAATCCGCCGCGTTCCGCTATTTTAGCTGGAATCGCCATTTGCCGCTGACGCGCGCTCGCGGGCCAGATCGGCCAAACATTTTTACATAATTGGATTATTTAAATCTTTTCAGACAGTTTTGGACACTCAGATGTATTTAGAATAATTCGCATCAATTTTCTTCATAGACTGGGATTTTCTGCCGGACCACAATCAGCATGGACCTTGCTTCTGTTGTCGCTGCTCTCGCCTCCGTTGGTGTTCGAGTATCCGGTTCTACCCCCAATAACAACATCCAGGGAGACTCCTCGCGTGCCTGCCCCACTGGTCTTGCCGGCCCCGAGCCCTCCGGCACCCTCAACGACCCAGGGCAGCACTTTCAAGGACTCCGCCCGTTCTCTTATCGACCGTTGGGCGGAGCCCTGGGTAGCCTAAACAAGGGTGATACCGTGTGCACGGCGCGTGGCCTACATCCTATTAAGGCATTGTGCGTATACAGGGAAGGGAAGCCGTTGACAACGATCTAGTACCCACTTCATCTAATCATCACGATACTCAACCAGGAGGTGAGCTCCTCCTGGGCTTACCTACCTTACTCACCACCATGTGAAGGCCCAAGGGCATACAAACACAAAGGCAACCCTAAGCGTTTAAAAGACCCTACTGCGAGTTATAAACAACTCTAAACGATGAATGCATTGTGTGTCATGCATGCCCTTCGTACCTTGTTTCCTGCAGAACAAGGAGAGGGAATGGCGAGCAACTGCACAGCGCAGAACAAGCCTAAGCGTTTTAAGCAACCCTATTTTAGTGCTACGGCAACACGAGCACGAGCAAGCACTTTCCTCTCTGACCTGTGAAGAGAAGAGAAGGGTGTATGGGGGCTCAGGGAAAGCGCTACAACGTGTGAATGCCTAGATTAGGCACATGCATTGCAAGCACAGCGCATACACTAACCCTACGTGCGCGCTGCGTGCTCCATTCTTTTCACATACCTTTCATTACCGTTTTGACCTCTGTAGAGCAAGGGAAGTGAACACCTGAACCCCGAACGAACGCAACGGTGACAACCCTAGCATTTTAACAAAACAACCACCACGAATGCAATGCATGCGTGTGACATGACACTAACATACCTGAGAGGTGGGTTGTCCACCTGCTCTGTTGTGTGAGTTTCTGTCCAATACCCTTTCCTAAAGTTTATGAAATTTGTGATGCAACTGTGCAAAAATTTCTTTTAAAGGCTTTAAAAACCACGGCTCATACCTTCTTTTTCAGAAGCCGTTTACGCTTGCGCAACTCTTTTTGCGAGTGCACTCCTGATGTGCTTGGCTGCGACTTTAGGTTTTGGCCTAAAAATGACGATTTCTAACATCTTTTTGCCAATTTTTAGTGATTTGACTTCTTAGATCGCTACCTCTTTCGCTAAACCACAGGACTCACTCCCTATGAGTTCCATTTTCTATTTTTTTCAGCTCCTGGAGTTTTGTGCCCTCCATTGCGATTATTGCTCCGCCCTGGCCCTTGGTCAGGACATTTACTAAAACGCTGTTTGTACGGCGATAGACGTCCGCATTAGAGCGTTCCACTGTACCCTAGTGGGCAAGCATGTGTGCTCTAGGGAGGGAGTCCGGGGTTCAAACCCCACTACCCCCAGATTTTTACCAAAGGTTTTCGCCTCACGGCTGCGACGTTTGAGGAATGCCCCATCGAAGGGACATCATTCACGGTACATTACACTATTTTTCAAGGGTGCCTACAGTGTGATAGGCTTCTATGATCTGATGAGAGTGTCTTTGGCTGGTTGAATACATCTTCTGAGGTAATCCTGGGGAAATTTGAGCCTTTTTCCTTGGTCCTAGTGGCTTGATCAACTAGTACTCCAGGGGGGAGTAAGAAAAAGTCACTACCATGTCTTCCTTGGGGGACTTGATCCAGGTCAAGCCCCCCCTAAAAGCCTTTTGTTGATGTTGAGACTGACTTAATCATTTTTATCGCTCTTTTGGAGTTTAAAGTACACTTTCTCAAAGTAACTAGGGTTAGAGCCCTAGCCCCCGATGAAGTTCACCTCTACCACTCAACTGAGGGGAGGTATCTTCCTTCATTGAGGTAATACCGAAATAAAGTAGGCACTTCATGCCTAAGGCCTTGGAGGTTAAGCCTAGTGGTCCCCAACCTCAAGACCCGTATACTCAATTGATTCTAACACTTATTGTGGTTCTACTTTTTAACTGATTCTAAATTCAGATGGTTGGCCATGCTGGCCACGCCATATCCTGTGTCTGGCCTAACTCCTTTGCCCCAGATTCCTAACCAACTCCATTTCATCCAAAAGAGTGCACATGAAGTGCTTGGTGCCATCTTGGAGACCTGAGTCATGCCAGTTTTCACATAAAATCATCTATTTTGTTTATAAACCATTGCAGCTTTGTATTTAGATCTACTTTTGTCTATCTGCAGCCCCTCTTTGTTACACATGTTTTGATTGTGGAAGGACTTATCCTGATTTGATTGATCCGGTGCCTGGACTTGCTCTACATGACCTTTGTGTGGACTTGATTTTGAGTTGTGGAAAATCAGCAACGGTTTTCTAAAACAAATATAAGGAACAAGCACAAGTGTGAGCAAACCAGAAGTCCTTTCTGGATGTTCCTACCCTTTAGGGGCCGGGGTGTGCCTTGATGAGGGTGCAAGCACCCATTTTGGTGAATTTTAAAAGGGAAATTTCTTTGAAATGTTTTGCAAAAGGTTCGAAAAGCATGTAGCATGGCCCATGCATTGCTACTTGTCATTGTTCTTTTGTTTTACATCCTTTACTTAATTTGTTGTTGGTGCGCAAAACACATTTTCTACCTTAAATACTGCCCAAAGTAGTTTCAGAAACCAACATTTTGAAAATGGAAAACCTTCGTTTTTCTTTGATTATTTTCATGAACGCGTGAAAGCCCCTTTTAGGGCTCTAAAACTGTTCGGTCCAGTGGCCGTATGACATCGGTTGAACGGGCTGGCGAGACTACAATCTCCACTCCAAGTTCTTGGCATTCAATTGTACTTGACAGTAGGGATGCAGGTTCGAATTCGGACGAATTCGGTCGAATTCGAATTCGCCCCGAATTCGCACGAATTGGTGGACCCCCTCGAATTCGAATTCGAACCTAAATTTTTGAAAATTTTCTGAAACCACCTAGAAGTTCACCCCTTCCACCCCGGTGGTCCGGTAGGCGGAGGTATCATCCTTCATGGTGGCCACAAAGGGCCGAAGAAATTCTGAGAAGTAGAAACTCTTGTGCAACCACCAAGAAGTTCACCCCTTCCACCCCGGTGGTCCGGTAGGCGGAGGTATCATCCTTCATGGTGGCCACATTGGCATAACATCATCGGAGTTTGTTCTTAATTGTGACAAGGATATGACATCATCGGAGTTTGTTCTTAATTGTGACGTCATCAATGATATTCATGACTAAGAGTGAAAACATTTACAACCTTTGCAAAACCACAAATTTTTTTGGAAAATATCCCATGCATCAAAACTCTTTCATTTTTTTAGAAAATGTTTGTGAAATCGGAACACTACAATGCAAGGAAGGAGGAGACTTTGAATGATGAAGGTCAAGTCATTTCTACCAAGGTCAAGTGGGATTGTAAACATTGTGGTTGGAGTACCCGTGACAATGCCACCGACATGAAAAAACATCTCACCAAGTGTCAAAAGACGAATTCCGAATTAAAAGAATCCATGAAAACTGAGTTGCGGGAAGGCTCCTACAAAAAGCGAGTTCGACCATCCACTTGGGAAGATGAGGCAAAACCGGAGGCTCCCACTTCTGATTTGAATCCGGCTTTGGTGATGGTGAAGAGCAAGAAGGCCTACCACTCCCAAAAACAAAACACCATTTCTGAGTTCAGCGAGAAGGGTTGGTTCGATGCTCCTCTACCACAACCACGACAAAAACTTGTTGATCAAAAACTGGCCACTTGGATTTATGCAACGGGTCAAGATCTAGATATGGTGGACAATGGCTATTTTCAGGACTTCGTGGCTTCGCTGCGCACAACGTATGCACCTCCATCGCGATGGAAAGTGGGTGAGTCACTTTTGGATTCATGCTACGACCGTGTGGAGGCCGAGGTCAAGGGATACTTCGACAGGGCACCAGTTCTGATTGGGGCATCGGACACTTGGAACGACGTCATGGGAAAATCTGTCACCAACCTGATGCTTCTCACACCGGAACCATTCTTCCTGGACTCTTGGATGTCGGATGAACGGCGAAAAACTGCCACCAATGAAGGTGAAAAACTGATCAGTCGCTTGAAGCCTTTCGAGAAGAAGCTGGTCAGTTTTATCAGCGACACTGAAAATAAAATGAAGGCCGTGCACAAGGAGTTGTATCAAGAATTAACTCCGGAGACTCTACACTGTTTGCTGTGTTTTTTCTGCACTGCACACGTCCTGAGTTTGCTGCTGGGAGACATTTTTGAGCAGATCGCCTATTTCCATGATGCCCTGGACTTGGCGAAAAAAGTTGTACACTTTCACAAGCAACACACCGTGGTGCACACCCTGTTTGAACCTCGTCATCAGGATTTCTCTGCGTGCAGGGCACCGTGAAGGGTAAGAAGGGTACCAGTGTGAAGCGTAGGCAAGGGAGAACACGTTTTGACTGTCAAAAGTGCAAAAAAAAAAGTCGAAAATGAAAAGTTCGAGACGGGTTTTTCTCCAAACTGGTGGGGTTCTGGGTAGAATGGAAGGTACCGCCGTGTTCAGTGAAGCGAGAAGGACAAAGGGGTGTGATCAAAACTCAGAAACAAAATTTTTTTTCGAAAACGCGTACGCAGGCACCGCAGAACAAACTGAATAGGTCAATCGAAGTGAAATGATCATAGTTTTCATTGTATAAAGACAAAAAAATTATTGCACAGCACAGTTCAAAGTTAGTTTTTCATCTGGGGAAAAAAAGGCGCACGCGTGATCATTTTGCCGTCGCCTGCGAATTCGCAGCGCGAATTCGCCCCGAATTCGCAGTACTGTGAATTTCAAGCCGAATTCGCAGCGAATTCGCGCTGCGAACGAATTCGCAGCGAATTCGGCGAATTCAAATTGAATTCGCTGCGAATCTGCATCCCTACTTGACAGGGTGATGTGGGTTTTTTAGCCGTCTTAACACTACTCAGCCATACTCATTACGTTTTGGGTGCACTTCTGCTACGAACGCTTCTCTCACCGACTCCATGAAGGTGGCAGCATAAGACCAGCCCCCTTTTGTCTGTTTCTGCTTCTGCTTGCTGTCCTGAGCGTTGCTCTCACTCCTCGAGGCTGCTTTTCGGCTGTCCTTTTTGCTGTCACCCTAAGTAGCTTTAATGAACACAGGGCATGCCTCTTTCGAAAAAAGGTGTCCAGGCACCGTTTTCCCTGTCCACAACAACGCTGGTTTTGCTGTTTTTCCGACTGCTGACACGCATACCATGGCTGTTATATGGGTACGATCGTACCCACGCCTCCTTGCAACGCACCTCCTGCCCTTGCGCGCCCAGACCTTGCCTATGTTCACCAAAAAACTTCTAAAGTACCCACTGTCATCTTGGTTGTACAGGTGTTGTGCTTTCATGTTCACTCGTAACAGGGCAGGATGCAAGTTCTCATTGAAAAACAACCACTCGAGGAAAAGGTTTCTGGTTTTCTCTCACTTGTGTTTGTTCCTTGTATATGCTTTTCAAAACCTTGTTGATCTTCCACCACTCAAAATCAAGTCCACACAGAGGTCATGTAGAGCAAGTCCAGGCACCGGATCAATCAAATCAGGATAAGTCCTTCCACAATCAAAACACATGTAACAAAGAGGGGCTGCAGATAGACAAATGTAAATCTAAATACAAAGCTCCGATGGCTTATAAACAAAATAGATGATTTTATGTGAAAACTGGCATGACTCAGGCCTCCAAGATGGCACCAAGCACTTCATGTGCACTCTTTTGGATGAAATGGAGTTGGTTAGGAATCTGGCGCAAAGGAGTTAGGCCAGACACAGGATATGGCGTGGCCAGCAAGGCCAAGCAACTGAATTCAGAATCAGTTAAAAAGTAGAACCACAATAAGTGGTAGAATCAATTGAGTATAGGGGTCTTGAGGTGGGGGACCACTAGCCTTAGCCTCCAAGGCCTTAGGCATGCAGTGCGTATTTTATTTCGGTATAACCTCCATGAAGGAAGATACCTCCCCTCAGTTGAGTGGTAGGGTTGAACTTCATGGGGGGCTAGGGTTATAACCCTAGTTACTTTGAGAAGGTGTACTTCACACTTCAAAAGAAAGACAAAAATGATTAAGTTGGTCTCAACGTCAACAAAAGGTTTCTAAGGGGGGGCTCAGCCTGGACCAAGTCCCCCACGAAAGACATGGTAGAGACTTTTTCTTACTCCCCCCTGGAGTAGTAGATGATCATGCTACTAGGACCAAGGAAAAAGGCTCAAATTTCAAAAACATTACCTCAGAAAATGCATTAAACCAGCCAAAGACACTCTCATCAGTTCATAGAAGCCTATCACACTGCAGGTACCCTTGAAAAAAAGTGTAATGTACCGTAAATGATGTCCCTTCGATGGTGCATTCCTCAAAAGTCGCCGGCATGCGGCGAAACCTTTTGCTTACAATTTTGGGGTAGTGGGGTTTGAACCCAGGACTCCCTCCCTAGAGCACACATGCTTGCCGACTAGGGTACAGTCGAACGCTCTAATGCGGACGGCTATCGCCGTACAAACAGCGTTTTAGTAAAACGTCCTGACCAAGGGCCAGGGCGGAGCAATACTCCCTATGGAATGCACAAAACTGCAGGAGCTGAAAAAATTAGAAAATGGAACCAACAGGGAGTGAATCCTGTGGATTAGCGAAGGGGCTAGCAATTTAAGGAGTCAAATCGCTAAAACGTGACGAAAAGACGTTAGAAATCGTCATTTTTAGGCCAAAACCTATAGTCCCAGACAAGCGCAATAGAGCGGACTCGCAAAAAGAGTTGCGCAAGCGTAAACGGCCCCAGAAAAAGAAGGTATGCGCCGTAGTTTGCAAAGCTTTTAAAAGAAATTTTTGCACAGTTGCATCAAAATTTTTATAACCTTTAGGAAAAACTATTGAACAGAAGCACTTGTACTTAGCATGGGGTGGTGCCCCGGCCCAGAACTTTGTTCGAACTGGTCTACGCAAAAAAAAAAGAAGCCCACACGACAGAGCAGGTGGACAAGCCACCTCTCAGGTATGTTAGTATCATGTCACACGCATGCATTGCGTTCGTGTTGGTTGTTTCGCTAAAACGCTAGGGTTGTCACCGCTGCGTTCGTGGGGGGTTTGGGCGTTCACTCCTCTTGCTCTGCACAGGTCAAAACGAAAATGAGGGGTATGTGAAACGAATGGAGCACGCAGCGCGCACGTAGGGTTAGTGTATGTGCTTTGCTCGCGATGCATGTGCCTAATGTAGACAATCACACGTTGTGGCGCTTTCCCTGTGTCCCAATCCACTCTTCTCTTCGCTTCACAGGTCAAAAAGGAAAGTGCTTGCTCGTGTTTGTGTTGCCGTAGCGCTAAAATAGGGTTGCTCAGAACGCGTAGGCTCGTTTTGCGCTGTGCTGTTGTTCACCGTCTCTGTCCTTCTTCGGCAGGGAACAAGGTAAGAAGGGCATGCATGACACACGGCGCATGAATCCATTAGGGTTGTTTTTAACTCGCCGTAGGGTTGTTTAAACAATTACGGTTGTTTTGCGTTCATGTTCCCTTCAACATTCACATGATGCGTGGTGAGTAAGGTAGGTTAGCCCATCAGGAGCTCACCTCCTGGTTGAGTCACGCGCTGATTGGTTGTTAATGGTAAATGGTGGAAGAAAAAAGTTTAGTCAATCGCCTCCTTTCCCTTCATACACACGATGCATTAAAGGGAATCACCACGCGCAGTGCACACGGTATAACTCTTGCTTAGGTTACCCAGGGCTCCGCCCTACGTTCTATAAGAGAACGGGCGGAGTCCTTAAGCTTGCTTGCTTGCGGCCTGGTTAGAGGACGGCGTATTATAGGTCAGCCTGAGAAGGGTATAATACGTGGAGGCTGGCTTGGTTCCTCGGCAGCTAACCAGGTCTCATCTGCCTTTGCTTTACAGGTGGGAGAGGTCAGGGTGACTGGTGCAGCGGCAGTTGCCTTCGGCGACTTTGGGTTTTTCTGCCCACGCTAAAAGGGGCGCTGATCACACAATCAACAAACTGTACCTCAGCCGTGAGTGGCAAAGACAGTCCGACCTCTTCATTATACAGGCTTTGCACGCAAACACAGCACTCCTTCCCTCCAAGCCCTGACAGGGAAACGTGTTGTGACGTCCCTCTTAGGCCACAGTCGCTTAGTAGCGCTGTGTTCTCTTGCTATTTCACAGGGGGGCCAGTAGGGCCCGTGACTCCTTCGTAAGGGCCACCCAGTAGCGTGTGTAGGTGTTAGGGTCAGCAAGCCTGGCAGGAACTGAGTGCGGTTCTGCTCACCCTGCCTTCGAAGGATGGTGCTGGCATTAGTGAGTGTAGTGCAGTCGTGTCTCCTGTCCGGCGTGCTGTTCCTCGTGGGCCGGGGTGTGTGTTCGTTTTTTGGCCCTTGGCAAAAATGGGCGTTTTGTATGCCCTTAGCACACTTGGCCATCCATCTTTTCTAGTAGGTAGGGCTTTTGCCGTCTTCCCCAAACGATAGGCGCCAGCACAGAAATTGCACGCCATAGGAGTGGTAATAGTACCCGATTAGGACCTTCGGTCCGATGTCAGCGAAGCCCGGTCTCCGGGAGCCACGCCAGGAAGTGAAGTGAGACACATGCAGACATACGTAGCACACTTAGGGGTAGGGTAACCCGGTAAGGAAGGGTAGAACCCCATGGGTCTGGACCAGTCAGGGGTCCTAACTGTGGGCACGCGTGTCCCCAAAGAGGGTGGACACACCTTGCTTCATAACACCTTGCTTGTCATTCCCCCTGGAGTAGAAAGCCACCGCTCTTCGTTGGTTCCCCAAGGTCATTACATCAGCACGGTTCCCATGCAACACATGGTCAACAAAGCACACACTCGCTGGGTGGCTGCAAACCTAATAAGCGGCCACGCGGCTCACGCTGGTAACCATAAGCATGGGACTGCAGGGCACAGCCAGGGCCGCTGCAGCGCTCAGAAAGCAGGGGTCTGGGCAAAACAGATGGCCTTTGGCCAGGGAGTGGTTGTCAGGGGGGGGGCTACCGGTCCTGTCCTGCCATGCAATGCGGGGCAACTGTGACAACTGCTTTCACACACCTACGCAGACATCCCTGCACAAGAGTGCTCACCGCCCCTGGGAGGTTAGAAGACACTTAACAGTAAGGCACAAGGAGATTGGTTTTTCTTCTTCCGCTCGGACAGAGTCTCAGCACGGGTTAGTAGCTGTCTCTTGTTGTTCTACGAGATAGGAGCGAAAGATGGGGTTGATACTCCCATCTGGCTGTATAAAGGCGGAAATTGGTTTCCTGGTCGCCTCAGATAGCCCACAGCCATCCCACAGCGTAAGGAACTTCCATCCTTGTTTATACTCGTGGCGAGCAATACCTGCAACCACGTAGTAGCCATCCACTGCCATCTCATCGGCAGTCATCTCTTCGAGCTCGTCTGCCTCCTCGGGGTTGGCAGCGTTCTCTAGGTCGATGCGCTTGACCTCTCTATCAGACAAACGCCACTCGTCCCAGGACAGTTTGTCAGGCGAGTGGTAGTGTCTCAGCTGCTTAGGTGCACACAGCAACTCCCCACCTAGATGGGGGCTGCACCTCACATGGATCCTGCATGCATCTTTTTTTAAAATACAATAAGGCCCAAAGTAGGGGTTGTGCAGACAGTTGCGGGGCCATGTGGGCAATCGCGAATGGTGTACCATCACAAGGTCCCCTACCTTGAAGGTGGCAGGAGGTCTCGTGCGGTTACTCCTAGTCAACTCACGTTCTGGAACGTGCTTCAGGTTAGCTCTAGCCAGGTTAGTCAGGTCCTGCCTATGCTCCAGCCAGTCACCTACGGGGCTCTTGTAGTCCTCAGGAAAAGGGGTTTTAAAGAACCACGCAGGACGCCCCCCATGGAACAGTTCGTGGGGGGTATAGCCAGTTGAGGAACTCTCCTGAGAGTTCATGGTTAGGACAGCCCAGGGTAACAGACGTACTCAATCTTTGGTACGCTCCTGTCTCATCAGAGTCCTCAGGTGCTGCTCCAACACACGGTTCTGTGTTTCGCACAGAGGGTTATAAGTGTGAGTGTAGGGCACACGTGTGGTCACATGGACGTTCAGGGCGTCCAATGCTCGCTTGTACCATCCGGTATCGCTCCGGATACGTACATCCTCGTCCGAGTGCACCTCCTTAGATGCCCCATAGTGTTCGACCCATTGTTCAACCAAAATTTTCACAGTCTGTTCCCCTGTGATCTTTTTGCTCCAGGGGAATGCACAGGTGAACCGGGTTAGGACACAGGTGACAACCAAACAACTGTCATAGCCACCAAAACTTAGGCAGACCGTGGATGAAATCCACGTACAACAGAGAATTAGCACAGTAGGGGATAGGCAGACTGGAGACCAGTCCCCGGTCACGTGAGTCGCTCTGCTTGCTGGTATGACAACCACAGGAGACCACTATGGAAGGATATTGGCGCCAGCAGGGCAGGCCAGGGCACAGGTGACAAGGGGCAGGACCCGCAGCGCAGACAGGGGGACAAAGGCACGGGGGCGGAGAAGAGACCCAAGGGCAAGAGCAAGGGTGCCGTGGGCCCTCGGGGACAGACAGGACGGGGCATGGGAGCCGTGGGGGGAGGGCGGAGCGAGGGGAGAGGGACGAGAGGCGGGGCGCCCCCACAGCCGGACGTGCAGCCGGTGCGGTGCATCCCCGGCGGCATCCAACAAATGCCGGCGCACCACACCCACCACCACCACCACCACCACGCCCACCTCTACAACATCGACCCCGACGCCGGCGGCCTCATCCCCCCCCAATCCCCCCGACCCCAGCACCAGCCGTCCTCCCCCGCGCCAAGGGCGGAGCCGGCGTGGATGGCCGCAGCCTCGGCGGCGGGGGGGCGGGACGCGGCGCCGCCGCCGCAGGCACAGGGGCCGCAGGGGGAGCCAGCGCGAGGGGCAGGGGGGTCCCGGCCCTGGGACCGGGACTAGGGCACGGTCCCGGACCCCCTGGGGGATGAGGCCCTCCCCCTGGTGGTGGAGGTGTACGGGTGGTTGAGCTGGGCCAGCTCGGGAACCACCGGGGGGATAAGGAACCGGCCCTTCGATGCCGTGCTCCTCCGGAGGGACGGGGGGAACCAGGAGGTGCCCCCGGGGGGGTTGGCGGCCCCCGAGGACCACGAGAGGATCCTCTGGACGGTGATCTGGGCGGCGTGGCCCGACAGGGCGCCGACGTGGCCAGCTTTCCTGGAGGGGGGGGCGGTGCTCCGCATCACGGATGCGGAATCCAACAACTGGCTCCCCCGGGCTTTGCGCAACGCCCTCACCCACTGGCGCTACCGCCGGCTAAACCCACCACCGCCGCAGCCCCAGCCCCCGCACAAGCGACAACGGCGGTGACGGCCGCGCCCCATCCGCCCAGGCGATGGGCGCAGGGGGGGGGGACAGGGGACAGTGACGCGGCACCCCCCCCCAAAGCGTAGCCGGGCCCCCCGACCCAAACCCCCCCCCACCGTACAATGCGGCGGAGGGGCGCGCGCCACCTCCAGTGGGAGGGAGGACGGGGGCACCGAGCGCGAGAGGAGGCCCACTGCCCCGCAGCCCGCTAACCGCTGACCACTGACCCAGACCACCGCCCCCAGCACACATCGGCCCTCCCCCCCCCCTCCGGCCAGCCGGCACCGCGCGGCGACGGCGGGGAGAGCAGGGAACCCGGGCGAGGGCCCGGAACCCAAGAACCGAGGGGAGGCGAGGGAAGGGTACGCCCCCCCCGTTCAGCGGCTGGCCCCCAGGGACCAGAACCACCGGGCTGCCCCCCCCCGCCCATCGGGGGGCGGCGCCAGGGGGCCGTGGGGGGGACAGCGGGGATCCCCCCCCACCCCTCCCCCCCCCCCAGCCCGTGGGCGGCCGGGGGCCGACCGGAGAGACGGCGGGCCCGCACACCCCCGAAAGGGCCGCTGCACCCAGGGGGGAGATGCCCCAGCCGCGGCGAACGCAGCCGCGCGTCAAGCGCCCCCGGTCGGCCGCCCGCTCACTCCCGCATAACCCGCTGCCGGCCGGCGGCTCTGCGCCGGCGCCGTCGGCCGCAGCAGCACGGTGGCGCCCGGAGACGAAGACGAGGCGGCCCACCTTGATGCCCCCCTGGGGAAGGCGGGGCAGCAGGGCATAGCGAGGAAACCCCCCCCCCCCCCCGCACTGACCCACCGGCGGCCGACCAGACCGCCCCCGGCGCCCAGGACCGCCCAGCGACCCGTGTATACCCAGGGGGGTGCGCCGGAGAGGGAGGGGGACAGGGCCGGGGGCCACGGGCCGCCCCCCAGGGCGGAGGAGGAGGGAACAGCGGCAAGCCCCCCCCCCCCCCCCCCCCCCTCTCCCCCCCACTCCCCCCCGGCCTGCGGTTCACGGGGGCGCCGACCCTCTACCCCCCCCGCGGACGAGGGGATGTCCCCCCTCCCCCAGAAAGAACCATGACGCCCGAGAGGGGGACGCAGCCGGACCTGCACGCCGCGCGCCCCCGCATCCCCCACTGCCTGCCCCCGCGGGGGTCGCGGCAGGCGGGCGAATCCACACCAGCGCGCAAGACCAGCGCACGGGCCACGCCCGGGGGCGGCGCACCGCAACGAACCAGAGCGGTATTAGGGCCGCGCCCCCATGGCCCGAGCGTCGCCAGTGACGCCTGCAATGTTGCCCGCCCGGGGAGGACAGAGGGACGGACCGAGGCAACACGACCCCCCGGCTTCCCGGCCCCTTGGCCACCCCAGCGGAGGGGCGGCTCACGGACCGCCCCTGCCCCCCCCCCCCCCCCCCCCCCCCGCCAAACTAGGCCGCCGGCGGCAGGCTGCCCCACGACCCCGGCCGAACGCGTACACCAGGAAGGGATGCGCCGGCGACGAGAGGGGGGCTGAGCAGAGGGCCACGGGCCGCCCCCCCCAGAGAGGGCGGAGGGGAGCCACGGCGCGATCCCCCCCGTTCCCCCCACCCCCCCCACGGACCCGCAAGCCACGGAGACGCCAGCCCCCACCCCCCCCGAGGTAGTGGCAGTGATCCCCCCTCCTCCTGCCAGGAGCACAGCGCCCGGGAAGGAGGCCGAAGCAGGGCTGGCCTCCACGCCCCGGCAGCCTGCTCCCGCAGGAACCCCGAGGGACAAGTAAACCCGCGCCTGCGCACACGGGCGACACACGGACCGCGCCCAAAAACAGCAAGCGAGCAGGAACCGGAACGGTATGGGGGCCACACCCTCCATTACCAGAGGGACGTCCAGAACACCCACTTTGTTGCCTGCCCAGGGAAGGCAGAGGGACGGACCGAGGCAAGGCGACCCCCAGCTCCACTGGCCCCCGAGCCGCACAGACCGGGGGAACGGCACACAGGCCGCCCCCCGCCACTCCAGCCCACCCCCAAGCGCGGAAACGCCCCGGACGCGCAGGCCCACTCCACGGGGGGCACACAGCCCCAAGCCAGGTAGGGGGGAAACGGGACCGGGCGCCCCCCCCCCTAAAGAAGGGAACAAACAAAGAAAGAGGAAACAAAACAAACCAAATGGAGCACGGGACCGGGGCAGGAAGCGCGGAGGGGCATGGACCGAGTGGAATGGCCCTACCAGCGCCCAGCACCAGGGCCGCGCGAAGTGCGCACGCCACACCAGCCGGGGGAGGGGGGGGGGGGCGCGGATGCCGCGGGAGCGCGAGCGCACACGCACACAAAGGACACGCGCCGAAAACCAGAAGGGCAACCAGACCGAGCCCGCGGACCGCACAGACCGCATGGAATGGCGTACCAGCGAGCGAGGGCAAGGGACACCCGGACGAGACCGCCCGCCACACACAGCGCGGGACACGCGGGGCGGGAAGGGGGAGACGGGGAGGACACGACATCAGGCACCGGCCCGACCCCCCCGAACCGGACGCAAGCGCCGCGCACACACAAACTGGGCACTGCACCCGCGAAGGCAGTAGTAGCGCACCGCACCACGCACCAGCCCCAAGGCTAGGCAGCCTGCGCGCCAGCCCACGGGGGTCCGACTGGCGACAAGCCAGTAGCACGGGCCCGGCGGCGCCGGCGCCCCGGGCGACCAGACATCAGGGAGGCGACGTGATGGGTAAGCGCCTGCAGCTACGGCTGCTAAGCGATGCACTGACCGGTGAGTGGCGAAATGGGGAAGCCGGGGACCGAGCTCTGTGAACCAGGGGGACTCCGCCACCAGGCAGGACGTGTGTCATGAAGGGCCCCCCACTAAGTCCCGGTGGGGAGGATAATACCTGGCCCGACCAGGTGGCCCCCCGGGGCTGAAAGGCGTCTAGTACCCGCAAAATCAAACCTCAAACCTCAAACGCAGGACGGTTCATCAGGCGAGTGGTAGTGTCTCAGCTGCTTAGGTGCACACAGCAACTCCCCACCTAGATGGGGGCTGCACCTCACATGGATCCTGGATCCATCTATTTTTATAATACGATAAGGCCCAAAGTAGGGGTTGTGCAGACAGTTGCGGGGCCATGTGGGCAATCGCAAATGGTGTACCATCACAAGGTCCCCTACCTTGAAAGTTGCAGGACATCTTGTGCGGTTACTCCTAGTCAACTCACGTTCTGGAACGTGCTTCAGGTTAGCTCTAGCCAGGTTAGCCAGGTCCTGCCTATGCTCCGACCAGTCACCTACGCGGCGCTTGTAGTCCTCAGGAAAAGGGGTTTTAAAGAACCACGCAGGACGCCCCCCATGGAACAGTTCGTGGGGGGTATAGCCAGTTGAGGAACTCTCCTGAGAGTTCATGGTTAGGACAGCCCAGGGTAACAGACGTACTCAATCTTTGGTACGCTCCTGTTTCATCAGAATCCTCAGGTGCTGCTCCAACACATGGTTCTGTGTTTCGCACAGAGGGTTAGAAGTGTGAGTATAGGGCACAGGTGTGGTCACATGGAAGTTCAGGGCGTCCAATGCCCGCTTGTACCATCCGGTATCGCTCCGGATACATACATCCTCGTCCGAGTGCACCTCCTTAGGTGCCCCATAGTGTTCAACCCATTGTTCAACCAAAATTTTCACAGTCTGTTCCCCTGTGATCTTTTTGCTCCAGGGGAATGCACGGGTGAAACGGGCTAGGCCACAGGTGACAACCAAACAGCTGTCATAGCCATCGAACTTAGGCAGACCGTGGATGAAATCCACGTACAACAGAGAATTAGCACAGTAGGGGATAGGCAGACTGGAGACCAGTCCCCGGTCACGTGAGTCGCTCTGCTTGCTGGCATGACAACCACAGGAGACCACTATGGACTGCATACGAGAACGTAGATCAGCACAGGTTAGTGGGCCGTAGAAACGCCTCCTGAAAAAGTCAACAGACCTGTTGCACCCTGTGTGCCCTGAGCAGAGATGGGCCCATTGGAGGCAGCGATCAAGTCGTGCCTCAGGCACGACTCTATGATCCTCGTAGTACAGATATTGGTTACCTTTATACCAACGGTCGCCGTCTATCAGGCGTGCCTCTAGGCCATCACTGAGGGAGTTGAGTACACATTTGTACTCAGCATGTTATTCTTTCAGACTCCAGCCCTCCAGTACACCTGCAGTGCGCATGGATAGGTCCAGCTGGACGTCCATGCGCTGAAACGCCTTTTTGGCCAAAGCCTCAGAGCTCTCACCTAGGAGGGCGTCAAAGTTGTTACGAGATATATAGTCCGCCATCTCGTTCTTTATACCTTGGATATGATGGACAGTTAGGCTGAACTGACTGAGGTAGGTCCACCATTGTTTTAGTTTCGCTTTTTCAGGAAGAGGACCCTTCTGAAACGTTTTCACTGGCTCTTGGTCACAGAGCCAGACAATAGGGTTAGTACCAAGTAGACGGGGGTGGGAAGAAAGCACGAGCATGCCAGCCAGGAGTTCCTGGTCGTAGGTACTGTAGTTGGATCGTGCTTGATTCCACTTCCAGTTCCAGTGACCAAGAGGTACCAGACGCCATTCATTGGCAGGGTAGTCATGCTTCAGGGTTCCATCGCGGTTCAGACCTGAAGTTTGAATCTGGCAGTGAGACAACTCAGCGGGGTTAAGCTCCTGCCACTGGTATAGGGTACCACCACCCCCTACATCACAGGCATCTGTGAGGAGTATTATCTCGCCCTTAGGGCGGGGTACCCCCAGGCAGTTGGTAGAGGAAATTTTCTTCTTCAACTGCTCGAAAGAGGCATGTTCCTTGTCGGTCCATCGCCAAGGATTGGTCTTTTTTATAAGGTCAGGCAGGGGGTTGTAAAACTTCACCTACCTCACAGGGGGCTCCAGCTGTTCCGGGGCTACTGTCCCCGGGTCGACCCTCTCCAAGCCCATGCGGCCTCCTCCCTTGCACGTAAGCGTAGCACAAGAAGAAGACCACTCACATCCACTCAAACTCAGTAAGCATCCATCGGGATTGCGAAATCAAAGCGATCCCTTTGAGGTCTAAACAACAAAGGAAAGAAAGCATGTACAAATGGTCATAGGAACATGTAAATCCTCCAAACAGTGTCCCAGTTAGGGTAAGGCGCAGTAATCAACATAAGTCACAAAGGAGGAGGCATCAAGGCAGGAGAGGGAGGGACAAAGGGAGCGCAGTCTCCCACGCAGCACATCCTGGGTAGCCTGATTCAGGATCCCCAAGGAGGAAGAACAAAACATGCAAAAACAACAAGACATGGGTAAGGCCCATTGGCTGTCAAAGGCTACCCTGGTGGGGGGGTTGTCACTCTCCACTCCCGGCACTACAGGACCCCAGAAGCGGGGGTCTACTGCCTACACACTCCCTCTCCATCCTCCCTGAATATCCAAACTGGAGTCACCTTGGGGCAGGCGACTGCCCCACCACACCATCGTAGGGGGGGGGGTGGTCCTGGGTGCCTATGAGACTTAGGCCCCAGAAATTCTGTGGAGAAGGGGGTAAAGTGGTATATCACCCATACCACCTCGGGATGCCACATCCCAAAAGGAAACAAGGGTGATTGGGGGTAGCCAGGACCTTCACCCTGACACACGTAGAGGGGCAGGACCCAACTTCACACGGGCTCTGAGACCTAGCATGAGAAGCAGGGCACAAAAACAGGCAAAACCAAAAATCAGAGGTTACCCCCTTCAACACACTCTCCCGCCAAGGCAAAGAGGATTCGAACGATTCCGTGTGGGCACATTCAAAGGGCATCAGTCCAACATTATGCCCACCACATATCCGAGTCTGTCTCCCTGATACCGTGTCACTGTCACAAGTCTGGTAGGCTGCGCACTTTGGTGAAATTCCCCCAAGTGAAAAACAAGGGAGAAAAGAATGCAATTAACTCCTGCATAGGGTCAGTCTAAGGTCCCGGGAAGTGCATGCACAAAGGATCTGGGGAGGAGTTGATTGTCCTAAAAGGGTTGACCCTACGTCTCCCTCAAGTTGGAGCACGGCAACAAACTCCAATACCCACTTTTTGAGGTCATTTTTGGGGACCTCAAAAAGGGCTTATGCATACATTCCTGAGTCAGATTGGAAGTCAAAATTGAGATGACATATGGGTTCGGTCCGATCCCGTAAGGGTGGGCCATAACCGAAACTCCTCAAATACAGCCACAAGACACTGATGAGAGGCCATGGGTAAAATATTGGCCTCAATCAAGAAAGTGGCCTGACTTTTCCATGGCCAAGAAGTGACCTCATGAAATTTGGAATTTTCAAAAAAAATCCAGAGAAAATTCAAAACAGTGAACCTGTGTACCAGTAACCTTCCAACAAATGCTCACTACAAAGTAGAGAGCACCATTGAAACATAGGAAAAGACTCCAAGGTCCAACTCCTCATAGGTTCTTTACTGTATACCCGCCCAGTGACTACATGACAGGGTGGTTTTCAGGGTCCATAATGTACATCTCTGGGACCATGTAAAACCACTATCCTATACACTTGGCAGACTTGGTTCCAATGGATTGAGTAAGTAAGAGAACATACCAAAACACGTTCAAATACCCAAAGTAGAAACATTGGGGAGGTCTAGGGTCAATGAACAAGGAGATTTGGCCCAAAGACCCAAATGAACCAAGTGAATGAAGTGAACACACAAAATGTGAAATCTCCAAAACGTTTTGTAGATTGCAATGGTGTGATAAGCCCAAAGTGAGTTATAACCAAGTAAAGTCATGCACGTGAAGCGGAAAGCATGTTCTTTCATTGCAATCAACAGGTGGGTTCGAACTCAACATGTACATGAAGATATGAGTTCGAAAAGACAGCCCATAACTGAGTAAACTTTCGCAATGTGCTCATGACCGAATTTACTATAAGCAGAAATAGGCCAGAATGGCAGACAGAAAATTGCTCGTAGCGTAAACACAAAAATCGACGACGACCCATAGTGACCATATAGAAATAGTAAGGACCATGGAGACCACGAATGATCAAGGATTGGACCAAAAACTCAATAGTAGTGGATCTCCATGGTCAGCACAAGTGAACACATGAAAAATATATAATTCAAGACACAATCACTAAAATTCATGTGTAGCCCTCTGTACAATGATTCACGGCTGAGCAAAGTGCATTGTCAAAAGTGAACACATGCCACAACAGGCAAAAACAACACTTAGACTCAAACTCGATGCGAGCTTGGAGATCCAAGCTCGAAAAGTAGGCCCATGAAAGGACAAAAATGAGTGATTTTTGGCTTCAAATTAATTAGCCAAAATGTGCTCAGAAAAGTTTAAAACTTCGAACCAAAAGCTGTCAAAAGCATCGAAACGCAACCAAAACTCAAACATATATTGTTTGTACTCACCAAGTACGAACAAAATAAGCTCTTACTTATTTTCCGTCGCCACTATATCTTGGAGATATAGTGGCGAACTTTGAGCACATGAAAACAAAGTGCTCAAAATCTCGGAACAAAACTTGACGCCGAAAATCGCCATTAGCTCAAACGAGCTCAAATCAAGGTGATTCTGAAACTAGAGAGTCGTCGGTACGACGCCAAAAAACAATGACGAGAACCATCGACAATGACGCCACACACTGACTCGAAAAAGTGACTACATGAACACAACAAAAATGCACTATTTATGAATGAAAGTGGGTCACACCATGGAGTGTGGTGACCCACCACCACAATGACTCGTGATTGCAAAGGGAAGGGAAGGCAAACCAAAGTGTTTCCCAATGTTGGCTTCACCCTGGAGTCAATGAAATCCACTTGACCTTGGAACTCACCATGGTCACCAAACCACAACCAAAACTCAATTCAATCCTAACAATTTAGTCATATCTCCAAACTGACTTGCTACTCGCACAAACAAATAACATACCATTGTAGAGGAGAGTCATGCCATTCCATTGCATCCCTTCTCAAAAGAAATGGATGGAAAATGTCAATTTACGGTTAGGCAGAAGTGAGCACATGAAATGCGTAAGATGTGCTTGCCATGCCTAATCTAACAATGGGGGGTAAAAGAAAAAGGCACTGTAAGGTGCCGGCACTGATGCCTGAGCTATCCCTATACTTTAAATGGCTGGGCACCATGATGTTAAGGGGTTTTTGAAAATAGTGGCACCGGAACCTGAACTTTTAATTCCTTATCATAAACTAAGTATTGACTATTACAACCGTGCAGTCAGAATTAATTCAGCTCAACAGGATGAAGTTGGCGTAAAGGCCAGTTCATGGTCTCGCAATTTGGGTCGCCACATCCCAACTGGCAGTTCGCCCGCAAATTGGCGCGACGCCGGTTCACCACCAGGCCGCCGCCAATATCTAACTTTTGTACCTATGCGAATTTAAGGCAAATTTGCATAGGTATCAACAGGGCAATGAATTCCCTAATGACTGGTACAAAAGCGGTGGAAAAAGACGCCGAGTACCATGATATCTCTCTTGCAGGCTCAAGTCAAAAGTACAATGAAAGGCAAGGTTAAGGGGGGATGAAGGCTAATGATATCCCTTATCAAATCCCATAGTGTGGGCCTTTAATAGGCTACAAAAAGGGATGACGGGGGTCAGCACAAGGAGGAGTATGTGTCCCGATAAACAAGGGATCAGGCTCCACAGGGGGGACTGGGGGGCGCCGGGCATGATGGAAACCAAACACTCCCCTCCCTAGCTCAACGACACCGTTGAAGCGGAAAAAACAAAGGTGGTGACGTCATGACCCGGAACCAGGAAAAAGAAGGGATGGGATGGGTGGGTGTAAAGCTTCACCTACGGCTCGAATCGTTTTACACTCCCCTCCCCAGCCCAGCACTCGTGCTGGCGAAAAGTGACACAGAAAAGCGATTTTAGCCGTGTGGTGTCTCTCTGCCCATCAGTGCTTCTGTTTGGCTGAACTATCAGGTTAGCACAACAACCTACTGCGGATCTACACATTCAAATGAAAAGCAAACAACACAGAAAGTCAATCAGTTAAAACTCAAGGTATGCTGTGACAGGAGGAAATGGTTCAGGTATGCCATCATTATCCTCCGTCCAGCACCTATCCAGATTGAAGACTGAATGTTCTATCAAGACAATGGCTGCCCACTTCCATTAAGGAAGGGCCCATGTGCCAACAGTGGTCGAAAAAATAGAACCAGATGACAGTCCATTCAGTGGGCTGGGACCCATACCTTCAGTGGGCGTTAGATCCCATCAACCCCAGCAATGCAGAGAAGAACAATGTAAAGATTGCTACTGATCATCCAGGATCAGTCAGGATTCAGGGTAGAGGTACTGCAGAGGCTATGCCAGCGCCTGCAGTGCCTGGATTCAGTCAGGCCATATGCAGCATACATATATCAGTCAGAATACTCAGCATACATTACTTCAGTTTCACTCAGGGACACCAAAAGTTCCTGGACTCATACCACAAGCAGTGCTGTTTACGGCCACAGCCTCCACAAGAGCTTACATTAGGGGGAAGCCTTGAGGTGCCCCCTTAGCCGTGGCGGCTCTGTGGACTATCAAAGGAAGTTGCTGCGACTTTTTATGCACCTCAGACTGGTCCAGTGTCAACCCCCTGCAGCTGCCAGATTTCTGGACGATACCTGGGTTCACATGGCCATTTCCCCTCGTGGCCCCATCCCTGGTTACCCAGCCATGGGATTGTACAAGAACTGACCCGACTTGGTCATCAGTGGATCTTCTGGACCGGTCTCACTCAAAGACATTGAACTGCTGCAGTGCAGAGCAGACTCTTGACAGCCTCTGGGTGTTGGTGCTGCACCAGAGGGCTAGAAGCGTCCTCTTAACAGCCCATGTGTCGGGGGTGTCCACAGCCCCAGTGGCTGCAAGCTACGCACTGTACTGGGGTCTGGACTCCACTCCGACACCAAATGTGCTGCCTAAGTACACGTGTACGGTGGATGCTCCGCATATGGGGGCCTGCACTTGACTGCACTACCCAGCGGGTCCCACTGTTTGCAGTCCAACAACCTGTTTCTTCTTTGATTGGCCCTTTTAGTTATGTTTGGGTGTTGGCGACCCCGAACAAGGGTACTGCTGCAGTTTGGGAGCCAATTTCAGGCACACATAGGCTGGACACTACCCTGTGATGCTGCTAGTCTGGGGCCTATCTGCCCAAGTTGGTGGCCTGGGCGTGTCAGCTCCATACGGACAGCAAATATGACTGTATATGTATCGGTAGGAAATGGGTTGAGTGCCCATCTCCTGTGGTAGGGGAGGAGAGATTAGTGTAGGCGTATGGACCCAGGATATGGAGGTCGTACCGCCTCAAGTCCAACCCTGATGGTCTGATGGACTACTTTGGCTTAACGGCTCCCCTTGGATCCTGAAATACATCCTGATGAATGTATTTACTATGGGTGTACCAACCTCTGCCTGCAGGACAGGGGGTACAGAAGATTGTGACATACATATGCACATATAAGGGAAAAAAGAAGACCTACACATTGCCCAGAGCCCCGGAGACTTGCAACTGGGCGGTCTGGTTCCGAGATCGCCAGAGACTTGCAACTGGGCGGTCTGGTTTGGTACTGTAGGTAGGCAGCGCCCACAGTGAGATGGCAGGACACTTCAGATCACAGTCAACACATCACTACTACACCCGAAAGCAGGACACACTTGGCTCAGGCAGGCAGGTAGACATGAGCCGTCCACATACGACCTACACTTGGGGGCGCTGTAAGAAGACTACCCCAGACCGGGGACTCCCCTCAGGTTGACTTGGGGTTCCCACTGCGTGCAGGTCCTCCAGACCCTCGCAGGGTAACCAGAAGGCTGTGGTGGCTCTCTTTGACGATGAGTGAGTGCATCCATAAGGTAGATTGTCTGTCTGACCGGGAAGAATAGACCTTGCTGGATCTGGTGGGCCCCCACTGGTGGACATTGTTCACCCCCTGCTGCCCAGCACACTCCTCACACGCACTCCACTAACCAACTCACACATTCCGTGGTGTTCCAGCGGACTGATGGGGCGTTTCGCCGTGGTCTCCTAAGAGGTCCCGGTTGGGGCTAAGCTGGACGGCAGGACATCGTCCTGAGGGTCCCTAAGGTCCATGACACTGACGTTCATGGCACCACGCTCATGCGCTCATCACCCGAGCAAGACTCGAAATCCTGCTCATGGACAGCAAATCCTGGCACAGGCCGCGATCATCTTGGTCAAGTCCCCAGAGACTTCCAACTGGGCGGCAGGAACTTGATCGGACGGGTCCGGCTGGATAGGCAAGGGGAAAGGAAAAAGGAAGGAGTGGATGTTGTCAAACATTGCCTCCTTGGTCCGGTCACAGTCCAACAAAGCCGCCAGGACCCGTACGCTGCAGCGACAGGGCTCACCGGTCGTTGGCACTTCAGGCTTTTCTGGCTGTGCAGACTGGGGTGCCTTCACCTGATAGCATAATCCAGCCAAGAGGGACGTCACAATGCATAGGGCGTCCACGAGCTGTGGGTCGCCCTTTGCTGGCATCGAAGCAGGGGGGGTATCTTATTCAATCGACCCTCTGGAACTCTTTTTTTGCACTATGCATCCCCTCAATCCCTGGGGTGCTAGGGGTCCCTCTGGAACTCTGTCAAATCCCAGCCTGGCTATACTCCGGGACGGGGCGAGCAGGACTGATATGCTGTTAGCATAGCCCCATTCATTGGATGGGGCATCTGGGTTACTGCTCTCAGGGGTAGTCCCAGTCAGTCTTTGGACCTCATTCAGTCCTTCGCTCAAGCCCTGTTCAGATGTGAATCCTGCTGGAGTCAATGGCAGCAAACTGCTCAGCATTTCTCGACAAATGGGCGTGGCATCAGGACCACTTTCACAGTGGGTCCCTGCCAGTTGTTGAGAAACCTGTAGGGGGCTCTCCATTCTGTCCTTCCCTTCTGATTGTGTGTTCACAGATGTGTGTGTGGGATTGACGTCCAACCTTCGGGGTAGCCACCAGCTTGTCGCTGGGCATCCCTGACTCAGACCCAATAAGGAGCGGAAAGTGTAGGTCTTGAGTGGGTTGGCATGTCATGACATCCTGAAAGCCAGGGGTCTCGCCAGAGTACCCCTTACCTTCTCATCCATGCCATCTCATGCCCAATCAGTAGGTCCATAGCACTTCGTCCATGGCACCCTGGGCATATTGTACCCAATCAGCTGGGCTAAGGCATAGGGTCCATGACCCGAGACCCCAGATCCAGCCATACCTCAGGGTAACGTCCCTCCGGTGTCCCAACACCGCCTCACTTATGGAGGGCTGGCACCCCGAAGGGTCCAACCCCCTGGCGCTGCCTGCATGCGGGGTATATCCCGCCGTACCCACCTGTATTCCTCCGGCGCGACTCAGTGGTCGCTGCCCGGGTACTGTCCTTGCGGGGGGTCCAAAATTGGCATAAAAAAAAACCTGAAAAACTGGTTCCCTCGCTGGGCGCCCCATGCTCTGCGTTCCTCAGGGTCACTCACCCACTGTCCTTCAGGATTTTGGTGGGGTTGCCCTGGTGGAGGCCTTCCCCCTCCATTTGTGGCCACTCCCCTCCCCAACGGTTTCTAGTGCTTCGCGCCACTCCAACCCCTCCTTGGCACTGTGCCTTGCCGTGGTGCTCACGGTTTACCTGGTTCCTTCGTTTCTGGTTGCCCCACTTGCGCAGATATGCGCTCGGGTCGCCCTTAGCCCACTACTCCCATCATCGGCCACATCCTGTGCAGCCTCCGGGCTGGGAAGTGCCATGTGGATACCCAGACAGCACCCGGCTCAGTCTGACAGTAATGTCCCACTGGTGATAGGACGTGGGGCTCCCTTCCACTCTGTGACCTGGCACTCCCATGGCACCATAGTTGGCACATGCGCTGGGGGAGGGTCCCCACAGGGGTAGGGCGTCCTGGTCTACTCCTCACTACTGCAGGTCCATGGCACTCAGTCCATGGCACCAATGAGGCATGGAAAAATGAGGTACAGGTCCCATACCAACCTGGGTGTTCGCCTGCGGCACTTAACCTTCAAGGGGGGGCAGGTTGTGATGCTGAAACTGGTAACCTATCAGGAAGACGAACTGCCCCAGTCGCGGTCCACCCCTAAAGGGCATTTCTCTCCAACCGCCGACTGAGAAAGGAAGTGAAAGAAACTGGACACAGGCCGATTGCAACGGCTCACGCCCCACATCAGCACAGCTGCAGATTTTCTGGGGCCCTGGCCATCATAGGCTGACATACCCCTAGAGACACTCAGAATCGGCCATTGCACTGATTCCTATGTACAACAGTGGCATAGACCGGTTGCGACGGCTCGAGCCCAACATGGATCAATCCTGCTGACAAACACAAAAAGTAACACCCTGCAGGTCTGCTGGTTTCTGCTCCAGTCTGGTGGATCCCCTTTACCCACAGGGACCCCTATAAACATCCACACTGGGCTGAAAACCAGAAACCAGATCTCCGTGTAACTTGATGCTTGTCTTGGCAGGCTAGTGCCTGTCCCCGTAGGTCATCCGGTTGCACCTGAGTGCAACCGCAGGCACGCCGCCCGCATGGTGGATCCCAAGGGCTTCAGATCAGGTCGTAGCACCCCGGAGCGATGAATCCCCATAATTGTTGGAGGCGATGGAACGAGCGTGGTGGCGCGGGCTGTGCAGCCTCCACAGGGCTGCGGCTGATCGCCAGCATGTCCTGCACGGTCTTGGGGGCCTCATCAGGGCAGGGGCAGGTTGCCACAGTGCCCTGCTCGTTCGTGGTTGCCTCCTCGGCCTGCTCAGCCCCTGAGGGGGCGCATTGGACATCCTTCTCGGCCTCCTTGACCCCTGAGCGGACATCCCTGAAGTTCAAGGGGTCCTCCACGGGGCTCTGCGGTTCGGCCGCGGTGGTCAACTCCATGAGCTCCTCTGGGGTGGGTTAAGGGGGTTGATTCGGCCCCGTCTCAGCCCCGGCGGCGCACGCGGGGTCATTCAGGACCTCGGGGGCCTCGCTCAGGACTGTGGAGTCATCAGGGGCCGGCGACGAGGCCCTTGGGGCTGGCTCGGGCCCTTCACGTTGTCGTCGGCTCTGCACTTGTCGACCTGCTCGACATCCTCTCTGGCGGCGGCGGCGTGGGAAGCTCGTCACCGTTGTTGGTGCACGCAGTTCCCATGATCTCTTTGATGATCTCGTAGGCGCCGGCCATTGTTGAGTTGGCGGCAACCGTTGGGGCTGCCCTTCAACTGATGGTCACCTCCATGGCTGCGAGGGGGCGGCCACTGAGATGGGGGCCTCCCCTTGAGGGGATTAAGGCGCCTGGCTCAAGGGGTGGTCCTGAGCTGGGGCTGCCGGGCTCGCTGGTCTCGAAGAGGTCGTTAGGGGGGTGCTGACGGCCTCCTTGGTCACTGAGATCCTCTTCTTCATGAACTCCAAGCGCTCCCCGATGGCCAGGGCTGGCCTGCATACCCGCAGGGCAGGACCCAAGTCAATGACGAGGTCCTCCAAGATAGCGAGGCGCGCCATGCCGCATTGGATGGTGAAGCGCTCTCTCCCGAACTCTTCCAACTCCATGAGGGCCTTGGTGAGGGCGTCCATGGTCTCTTTGAAGTCCATCTCCGAGGGATTGACACTTTCCAAGGATAAGGGGCTTAATTTGCGCCTTACCGATGGCGCTCGGGATATGGGGCTGGTCGATGCTTCGATTTGCTGTTGCGGGGCTACCGTCCCCAGGTCGACCCTTTCCAAGCCCATGCGGCCTCCTCCCTTGCACGTAAGCGTAGCACAAGAAGAAGACCACTCACATCCACTCGAACTCAGTAAGCATCCATCGGGATTGCGAAATTGAAGCAATTTCTTTGAGGTCTAAACAACAAAGGAAAGAAAGCATGTACAAATGGTCATAGGAACATGTAAATCCTCGAAGGCATGTCCCGGTTAGGGTAAGGCGCAGTAATCAACATGAGTCACAAAGACAGAGGCATCAAGGCAGGAGAGGGAGGGACAAAGGGAGCGCACTCTCCCACGCAGCACATCCTGGGTAGCCTGATTCAGGATCCCGGAGGAGGAAGAACAAAACATGCAAAAACAACAAGACATGGGTAAGGCCCATCGGCTGTCAAAGCCTACCCTAGTTGGGGGGTTGTCACTCTCCACTCCCGGCACTACAGGACCCCAGAAGCGGGGGTCTACTGCCTACACACTCCCTCTCCATCCTCCCTGAATATCCAAACTGGAGTCACCTTGGGGCAGGCGATTGCCCCACCACACCACCGTAGGGGGGGGGGGTGGTCCTGGGTGCCTATGAGACTTAGGCCCCAGAAATTCTGTGGAGAAGGGGGTAAAGTGGTATATCACCCATACCACCTCGGGATCCCACATCCCAAAAGGAAACAAGGGTGATTGGGGGTAGCCAGGACCTTCACCCTGACACACGTAGAGGGGCAGGACCCAACTCCACACGGGCTCTGAAACCTAGCAAGGGAAGCAGGGCACAAAAACAGGCAAAACCGAAAATCAGAGGTTACCCACTTCCACACACTTTCGCGCCAAGGCAAAGGGGATCGAACGATTCCATGTGGGCACATTCAAAGGGCATCAGTCCAACATTATGCCCACCACATATCCGAGTCTGTCTCCCTGATACCGTGTCACTGTCACAAGTCTGGTAGGCTGTGCACTTTGGTGAAATTCCCCTAAGTGAAAAACAAGGGAGAAAAGAATGCAATTAACTCCTGCATAGAATCAGTCTAAGGTCCAGGGAAGTGCATGCACAAAGGATCTGGGGAGGAGTTGATTGTCCTAAAAGGGTTGACCCTACGTCTCCCTCAAGTTGGAGCAAGGCAACAAACTCCAATACCCACTTTTTGAGGTCATTTTTGGGGACGTCAAAAAGGGCTTATGCATACATTCCTGAGTCAGATTGGAAGTCAAAATTGAGATGACATATGGGTTCGGTCCGATCCCATAAGGGTGGGCCATAACCGAAACTCCTCAAGTACAGCCACTAAACACTGATGAGAGGCCATGGGTAAAATACTGGTCCAAATCGAGAAGCTGGCCTAACGTTTCCATGGCCCAGAAGTGACCTCATGAAATTTGGAATTTTGAACAGAATTCCAGGGAAAATTCAAAACAGTGAACCTGTGTACCAGCAACCTTCCAACAAATGCTCAATACAAAGTAGAGAGCACCATTGAAACATAGGAGAAGACTCCAAGGTCCAACTCCTCATAGGTTCTTTACTGTTTACCCGCCCAGTGACTACATGACAGGGTGGTTTTCAGGGTCCATAATGTACATCTCTGGGACCATGTAAAACCACTATCCTATACACTTGGCAGACTTGGTTCCAATGGATTGAGTAAGTAAGAGAACATACCAAAACACGTTCAAATACCCAAAGTAGAAACATTGGGGAGGTCTAGGGTCAGGAAACAAGGAGATGTGGCCCAAAGACCCAAATGAACCAAGTGAATGAAGTGAACACACAAAATGTGAAATCTCCAAAACGTTTTGTAGATTGCAATGGTGTGATAAGCCCAAAGTGAGTTATAACCATGTAAAAGCATGCAGTTTTCAGTGAGAAGCATGTTCTTCCATTGCAATCAACAAGTGGGTTCGAACTCAACATGTACATGAAGATATGAGTTCGAAAAGACAACCCATAACTGAGTAAATTTTGGCAATGTGCTCATGACCAAATTCACTATAAGCAGAAATAGGCCAAAATGGCAGATAGAAAATTGCTCGTAGCGTAAACACCAAAATCGACGACGACCCATAGTGACCATAGAGAAATAGTAGAGACCATGAAGACCACAAAGGATCGAACGTTGGACCAAAAACTCAATAGTAGTGGATCTCCATGGTCAGCACAAGTGAACACATGAAAAATATAAAATTCAAGACACAGTCACTAAAATTCATGTGTAGCCCTATGTAGGATTATGCACGGCTGAGCAAAGTGCATTGTCAAAAGTGAACACATGCCACAACAGGCAAAAACAACACTTAGACTCAAACCCGATGCGAGCTTGGAGATCCAAGCTCGAAAAGTAGGCCCATGAAAGGACAAAAATGAGTGATTTTTGGCATAAAATGAATAAGCCAAAATGTGCTCAAAAAAGTTTAAAACTTCGAACCAAAAGATGTCAAAAGCATCGAATCGCAACCAAAACTCAAACATATATTGTTTGTACTCACCAAGTACGCACAAAATGAGCTCTTACTTATTTTCCGTCGCCACTATATCTTGGAGATATAGTGGCGAACTTCGAGCACATGAAAACAAAGTGCTCAAAATCTCGAAACAAAACTTGACGCCGAAAATTACCATTGGCTCAAACGAGCTCAAATCAAGGTGATTCTGAAACTAGAGAGTCGTCGGTACGACGCCAGAAAACAATGACGAGAACCATCGACAATGACGCGACACACTGACTCGAAAAAGTGACTACATGAACACAACAAAAATGCACTATTTATGCATGAAAGTGGGTCCCACCATGGAGTGTGGTGACCCACCACCACAATGACTCGTGATTGCAAAGGGAAGGGAAGGCAAACCAAAGTGTTTCCCAATGTTGGCTTCACCCTGGAGTCAATGAAATCGGCTTGACCTTGGAACTCACCATGGTCACCAAACCACAACCAAAACTCAATTCAATCCTAATAGTTTAGTCATATCTCCAAACTGACTTGCAACTCACACAAACAAATAACATACCATTGTAGAGGAGAGTCATGCCATTCCATTGCATCTCTTCTCAAGAGAAATGGATGGAAAATATCAATTCACGGTTAGGCAGAAGTGAGCACATGAAATGCGTAAGATGTGCATGCCATGCCTAATCTAACAATGGGGGGTAAAAGAAAAAGGCACTGTAAGGTGCTGGCACTGATGCCTGAGCTATCCCTATACTTTAAATGGCTGGGCACCATGACGTTAAGGGGTTTTTGAAAATAGTGGCACCGGAACCTGAACTTTTAATTCCCTATCATAAACTAAGTATTGACTATTACAACCGTGCAGTCAGAATTAATTCAGCTCAACAGGATGAAGTTGGCGTAAAGACCAGTTCATGGTCTCGCGATTTGGGTCGCCAGATCGCAACTGGCAGTTCGCCCGCAAATTGGCGCGACGCCGGTTCACCACCAGGCCGCCGCCAATATCTAACTTCTGTACCTATGCGAATTTAAGGCAACTTCAGAAAGGTATCAACAGGGCAATGAATTCCCTAATGACTGGTACAAAAGCGGTGGAAAAAGACGCCGAGTTCAATGATATCTCTCCTGCAGGCTCAAGTCAAAAGGACAATGAAAGGAAAGGTTAAGGGGGGACGAAGGCTAATGATATCCCTTATCAAATCCCATAGTGTGGGCCTTTAAGAGGCTACACAAAGGGATGACGGGGGTCAGCACAAGGAGGAGTATGTGTCCCCATAACCGGGGATCAGGCTCCACAAAGGGGACTGGGGTGCGCCGGGCATCACGCAAACCAAACAGGCGGCTGATGAATACGTAAAATTGTGGATATGCCGGCGGTAACAATTGCAGGCGCCAATGAAACTCCGCACGTCGTGTAGACCCTTCTTAGGGTCATCACGTATCCGCATGTCTTGCAGGCGTTGCATCTTAGATGCGGCTGGCTTCCACCAGCCATACCAAACATCAAAACATAGATACTCCATCTCCTCACACATGAACTCACATTTCTCGAGTTTGATGCGGAGATGGTTTTCCTGACAGACAGTGAAAAACTCTTGTAGGGGGAGGATATGATCCTCCTTGGTATTAGTACCCAGGCTCACGTCATCGATGTGTGCCTCCATCTCAGCCCCGCGGGAAACCAGTTCCTGTACAAGGGGTCTGCGTCTCAGGATACATAGGATTTTATTCATCGGCTCCTGAAAGACAGCACGGGCATTCGCGACACCGAAGGGCATGACTTTCCGGCAGAAGACACGGCCCTTAGGGCTTACAAAGGCGAGCAGTTCCTGGGCTGCTCGGGTTAGGTCTACCTGCCAGAAGCCACTGCGCTTGTCCATCTTAGTTTTGAATCGGCACTTAGCGATTCTGTCCAGGGTGTTCTCCATGTTGGGGATACTCCCTGAGTGGTTCTGGGCCTTTTTGTTGACCTCACTGTAGTCAACGACCAAGCGCATGGCAGTGGAACCAGGTTTAGCCACCAGAAAACAAGGGTCACAGTGGCGGGGGTAGTCCCCGTGTTTATATTCCTCGACAAGGCCAGCATCTATACATTCCTGGATCTGGCGTTCGACCTCGTCGATCTGGTCTTGTGGGACAGCGTATGGATGCCGTCTTACCACGGACCCGTCATACTCTGGTTTGAGTTTGAGGTCCATCTGGACCAGTTGTTTGCAAGACAGGGATGGCGGCAACGCCCCAAAAACCTCCTGATATTTCTGGATGAGGTTACTGAGACGGGGGTCTAGGTTCATGCTCTCCAGTTTCTCAACAAAATCCTCCTCAGCATGGAGGTTGCTCTTCCCTTTTTCCTGTTTCTTCATACGCCCGATGGTTTCAGGGGGTAGTTCATCATCCCAGTCCTGGCGACCCTGCTGGGCATAGTGGAGGGAGTATACCAGAGGTACCTCAGGATCGGGAAGAGTCATCTCTTCATCATCCTCCTCGGACCATATAGACGTTTTTCAAGTCCTCTCGAGGAGGTCCAGGCAGGTTCGTCGCTCAATACTCTGAGCATTAGCCCATAGAACTTGTTGGAGATCCTGTACATCGTACCAGGAGACAGGCATATTGTTGGGAGAGGGTTTAGCGCCAGGTACCTGACCTGTAGGGCCATCTGTGGCCTGCATGGCGAATACAGCGTGGTCATGGGACCCGCCATGAGTGGACTCACCAAGGTTCACCTCATCCATAAGCAGCTGCGCTAGGAAAGCGCTGTGCTTCAGTGTCACCACATCTGGGTCTACCGGGGGTATAACACTGGCGATATCGCTGAGGCGGTCGTCAGCATCAGCCAAGGGAGTAGAGACGGCTGGCGTCTCCTGCTCATCGGAGCACTCACCACTCCTAGTAGTGACCAAAGAGTACTCGGATCTTTTCTTAGGATCCAGGAGGGTAAGGCCTCTGTTTTCGACCATCAACTCCTTGAGTACCACCTGGTCGAGGTCACTCACAGGTAAGGGGTTTAGAGAGCCATGTACGATGGACAGGAAACTGCCCCATTCAGAAGGGGGCATGGTCTCTTGAGAGTCCTCAGGGAGGTAGATTGGACCATTGGGGAGTTCAGTTATTCCCACTGTCATACGGTCCAACAGTCGTCTCCAATAGGCGTGTTCGCATGTGGTACCCCAGTCGGGGGTACACAAGACCACTCTCGCTCCTTCAAGGGCGATTTTTGTAAGCACCTTAGCGAGTAGAGAGAATGAGGGACTAGCATAGCACAACCCCATCCGTTTCCAATAGAAGCGGTAGGCGTTTTTCAGATAACGTGAGCAATAGAGCTGCATCATGTGCTGCTCTTCAATGGCGAACAGTTCCACCTGTACTTCATTCAGGTCTACCTGCAGGGCGGCCAGTCCATTTTCCAAGACGGGCCGCAACAACTGATAGTTTGCAGTTCGATAAGACTGGTTCACGTAGCGCAGACCGGATTCTTTTCGTCCTGACAGCTCCAGAGGGACAGAGAAACGGCCACTGCCAAAGTCGCACTGAAGGGCATAGGGACATTGCAAAGACAACAGTTTTACCCTGGGGGTTACGGCGCAGAAAATCTGTGCCGATGACAATGTCAAAGGCGTCGGTGTCCAGCACTTTTTGAATTATGTCAACATCTCTGTGGGTTCTCATGGGTTTGGCTATACTCACAGTGGTATATACAGGGGGTGTAGTGGCTCCCAGTGGCTGCCTGTGGTCCCCAATGGGTCCATGCATCACCTCTGTGGCCCAGCGCCAACCCAGCGAGTGTACCTGTGGCTTCACCTAGTGCCAGTGGAACAAAGTCACAGTATGCACAGCAAAACATTCCAGAAACGAAAACCAGGAGAACACCTGGAAAGCACCTTGAAAAAACAGAGCTGTCACTCCCCTCAGGGCTGGTGCCCCTGTGATTCTGGACGGAGCGTGCATTTTCAGCAACAGAATGAATGCTGCCAGGGAAAAAGAAAAACAGACTGTTACCGAAAATATAACTAATAATGCAGGGGTCGGGGAAGGGGACAGTGCAGGGCCTGTGGTTGAGGGGGAGGGAGGGGGGGGGGGCAAGTGCCGGCAGAAGAAACAATCACATGGTTTGACCGGCAGTGAAAACAAAAGTAGAAGAGGCCGAAATTAGGGGCTATGTACAGCTCCCTGCAGGCGACGTAGAAGGAGAAGTCGGAACCCTCGGTCAATATTGGCGATGGAAATTCTGCACTCTGAGGAAAGGGTAGGGCAGGGAAGAGGGTAGACAGGCGCTGGCAAGTCACGTCAGGCAAGTCGAATCGCAACATGAAGCCACAGGAGGGGTCGGGTAGTCGGGGAGGGGGGCAGACAGAGAACCAGGTACACACAGGGGGGGGGTTGGCGAAATGCCATCATGAACCGAAACGCCTGCGATGCCGGCGGTCGTCGTGTTGAGGGGGGCAGGTGGAAGGGGAGAGCTGGCTCGTGAGCTATCAGAGCGGTACGGAACCACTGGACTTGCGGGTGCGATCAAGTGAAAAACAGAGGGTTCGTGACTAGGACTACATTAAAAAATAACCATTGCAGTGTAGGCAAAGAAGAGTAGGTAAAGACTGCGACGCTGCTGCTCTAGTCTGGGGTGCACGGTATGACAGCTACCGGTCTCAGGAACTCTTGTATAGAAGCCTGCCGGCGACGCTCAGGGACAGAGGGACCTGTCGGTGATTTTTGGTGCGGCTTTTTGCTCTGTTTTTCTCTGGAGGGAGATCGTTTGCGCTTGGGAGCGGCCCGTCGCGTCGGTTTTGGGCATTACCTGGAGGGGGACAGCAGCAGGGGGTGTGTACGAGTGTACGGTGGAGAGGGGGGGGGCCTGTCGGATGTGCTGAAAGTGCCGTGTGAATCGTAGAAAGTGTTTGCTGTGAGTGGGGGTGGGAGGGGATCGGGTAGCGGATAACTTTCTCTGTGCAAGCATACGCTCTTACAAACCGCGGTGAGGCGTTTGTTGCGCTCTGGGAGTGCATCATACAGAGCACCCAGCAAATTTTTATCAGGGGCAAGGGCAGAGTACAGGGTGAGGGGCACCAGCGTGCGTGCAAAATTGCGCATCTCTCCTTTCGTGCGGTTACCCCGCAGCCATGAATGCACGTTTGGGGCTATGGAAGGTCCCCAGGCATCTGCCATTTGGTGGAGGAAAGGGCGAAATTGATCGCAGAAAGCGACGCATGAGGTAAGATCAAGGGGGTGTTGGTGTCCACAATCAGGGCACTTACGTTCAGCGAGGTCGAAGTGGGGGGCCGCCCCCTTCACTCCTTTGACACCCATGACCCACTTATCAGCAAACGCGCTAAACCAGGAGTAACTGGAGGACCAGTCGAAACTTGTTTTGATGTGTATGCCGGTATGCTGGTGTCTGGGGTAAAGAGACATTTTTTGGGAACCTCCAAACTTGTGGATTACCGGGCTTTTACCAAAGGTGACTGAGTGTAACGAAGGCAGCTGACGGTGGATATGCAGGACTCTGACGGCATAGCCGGTGTATTTTGCCAGGGCATCTGCCATTACATTGCCTTGAAAGCCCACGTGAGCCTTAAGGCAACCTATCCCAGAATGCAAATTCACACTGTCAAGTAGGTCAGCCACAGCCACTTGCCAAGTGCCCTGAGTAGAGGTTGAAGGTGGGGGGCGGCTGGAGCCAGAAATGTATGCGTCATCACACTGTACTATTTGCGCATTGTCAACGCAGAAAAAAACTGTACCGCGTGTGCCCACAGACTGCAAGTAACGGGTTGCTTGAATGAAAGCCAAGAATTCTGAGTTTTTACTGGAGTGGTAAGGGCAGGGTATGGCTAGTCCCAGGGTGGTGCCATCTGGCCACACAATTATGGCCGCAGAGCCCGACCAGGGGTTGTCCCATGAACGATCGAGATAGACCCACACCCAGTTATGAGCATCCGGATGTGGGGCGGCCATGGCAACACTGGTACAGTCCCAAGCGAGCAAGGCATGAACCTGCAGAGCAGCCGGAGGGCGTGGATAACCAAAGACCTGTCCTTGGGGGACTGCATCGATGTACTGAGAGGAGTCGGGGAAAGGGTAGGGTGGGAGAGGGAGGGGTGGGGTCAGGAGCAGGGGGGCCAGGAGGTGGTGCAAGCTCAGAGGGGGGCCCTCTGGTCCCCCCCCCCGGGGTGTGTGCTCAGCGAAGTTGTGGATCTTGTCCTTTACGGAAAAAAGAGTATGGTCTATATCGAACTTAACGATGCTGGCTGCGGCGTGTTGGTCGTAGTGTTGGACAGTGCCAGTGAACCACCCATTGGAGAACTCAACGTGAATACATTCACCTGAGGTCAACTGAGAGGTAGGGCACGGGTTCCATTCACCGAAGCCGTGGCATCTCCCGCCTAAGGCGTATACCGCATCCACGAAAGCATTTTGTAGCCAGTTCGCCCTTGCGGTGGTGCGAGCCTGGCGAACCCACTGATTGCTCTGGCGCGGGCCGTCCCCTTGGAGGTACCGCATGGAGTAATTGAAAATTTGAGTGTGCATGAATACTTTGAAGGCTGTGAGGTTGAGAGAACCTTGGGCGCGGCCAGCGTGCCTATTTTTGGCGGAAAGAGAACGTGGGAGCTTTCCGTGAATGGCGAGGTTAGGCCAGATGCATTGCTCCACAGAGTGGAGTTCAGCGTCCGTGAGGGGTCCTGCTAAGAGGCGAAAAGCAATGTTGGGCTGGAGTTGCTTGTTGCAGAGCATAATGAGTTCAGAGGCTGTGAGTCCGATGGGGGCGAGATGAGTAAAAAAAGAGCGAATCTCTGATTTGATGAACTCTAGTATTTTTTGACCCTGGTCACTGGTGAAGAAATCAACACCTAGGTATTTGTAAACTTTGTGGGGGCTGCCGGTTGAGTCCCACGTGGCGATAGAAGCGCCATGACAGGAGTGGATTTCGGTTTGGGCCGAGCCGCGCATGGCATGCAGCTCAGTTTTGCCGACATTCATATCCAGCCCGAGCTCTCTAGCCGGGCCATCGAATGCCTCGAAGACTGTTTTGATGTCTTCGATAGAGCGGGCCCAAAAAAGGATGTCATCCACAAAAGCGTGGATACGTTTTTCAAGTCCCCACTGAATTTTGGTGTCGAGGTAGAAAAACATTAAATTCAGGTATAAAATAAAAAGGAGGGGGCTGAGGGGGCAACCTTGCCTGACTCCCCTTTCCTGAAGGTGGCCCTTTGTGGTGACACCTTCGATGAGTCGGTGGTCGTAGGAGTGAGTGTAAAGGCGCCTGATGGAGTCGATGAGTTGTTGCAGTAGTCCGTATCCCTCTAGGGTTTTCCATAGGGCCTTTAACAGTACTGAGTTAAAGGCCTTATTAAAATCGATGTAGAGGTGATAAAGCCTTCCTTTACTCTGGAGCATGCGGGACACCACGTCATATACGTGCTCCCCACAGCGGTGACCCGCTAAACCTCCATGCTGACAACCATGCAAGAGGGAGTGCTGCTGTGTGGCGGCAGTGAGGTGTTTACATGGCCATGCAGCCGCTAATTTGACCAGGATCTGGATCAGGCAGATTGGGCGGTAATTTTCAGCTTTGCGTGGGTCTCCTTTTTTGTAAAGAAGGCAGACTCTGGACGCAGACCAGTTGGCCGGGGGGCCCTCGTGAACCACAACGTTTATAGCGCGCAAAAGGAGGCGCTTTATGGCAGGGGGGCATAAGGAGACAACGTTGTAATTCAGGTCATCTTCACGTGTGGCTTTGGAGGGGTTAGGCGGTGTGGTAATATCCCCTAGCCATTCGGTTGTCGGGGAAGGCAAGGAATGAGAAGTCACTTCTGGCGGGCAGTTGGGAACGCGAGAGATGTGGGCCGACAGTGTGCCCTCGAGAACGTTTTTATGAGTCTTTCAGCTCTTGACGTGCCTCTCCTGCTGCTTGCTGCTGGTGTAGGGTTCCTGCTGCTTGTTTTTGATGGAGAAAATGCTTTTTTGATGAAGTACAACCAATACAGGATAACCCAAGCCAGAGATGAGCAAGTAGAAGTCAAACAGGATCAAAGCATGAAGGGCTGCAGTCAGAAAAGAGTTAGATAATAAAGATATCAACGAAAGACTACAGCAATAGACAATCAATGCAACTTTGATCAAGGTATTTTACATGATTGAGAAACACTGATTGAAAAACTACCCCCAAAAGCTCACACTCCATATAGTGCCATCCTGAGATGTGCACTCTTTGTTTTGAGTCCCATAGGTGCTGAGGTGGCATGGCTTGTGGCGCTGAGGTCACTGCCATGTCACATGGGATATTCCTACTTAGCTAGGCTGACTGGGAATTGAACCCAGGACCTCTCAAAAAGAGGTGCCCCAGCCCCCTAGGGCACAGACCACTAGGATAGCTAAGCATTCATGAGAAAACATAGATAAATCTATAGGCTCTACCTCAGTATGTCAGTGCCTCAGTCAGTCAGGAAATGATGTATGAGTTCACATTGCTTGGGGATTAAGGGGTCCACACAACATCCTGGTTTAGTGTTTGGTTCTATAGGTCAAAATGTGTTATCACCCATTTTGGTCAGGCCAATACTAAGATTAAAATGCAGGAGAACTAAAAGCATCTCTAATACAACTAAAGTCTACTCCAAAGCAACGGAAAAGCACTTTTTCTTACTCCCCCCTTGTGCTGTGGTGGCCACCACTGTCGCATTTCAGGAAACAGGGAATTTTCTCGGCCTTTCCTTGGTTTCCACATCTACCTTAAAATACCTATAGCCTCCCTTGCACTGGAAAAGAGCGCTTTACCATGGCCAGCGCCATTTGCTGCATTTGTCGCGACAATTACCTACAGAAAACTCAGCGCTCTTGGCGCTGCAGGGGTTTCTGAGACTTGGTGGGGTTAGATTTGGGTATGCAAAGACTATATGCATATGCATCCCTCCCTCCAAGCTGCAGCGCGACACAACCCAACGCTAGACTCTCACAGGCGTTCGCTCTGAGTCTCTTGGAACCTGCTGGCGGCACCTGTCCTGGTCTTAGGGCGAGGGGGCGACGAAAAAAAATTAAAATGCCCCTTGGTGGGGTCTTGGGTTTTGGTTCAGTCTCCTGATGCTGCTTTTCGGCCTGAACAGCGGCCTACTCAGCGACGCTTCTCGAGGATATCTGTACAACAGAAGATGAGAGGATGGGGGACGAATCCACGCAAAATGAGAAGCGCAACACCAAAATCCGCCAAATGACGGCCTAGAATTTTTCTAAAGGCACGCACCTGACCAGAATCCAATTGCGCATCAGATGCACATTTTTATGAAAATAGTGGTCATCTCCTGATTTTTTAAATCCAGGAATTTCCACATTGAAAAAGGCAGCGCGCCGCAGCGAGTCCTAACAAAGCGCCAGAAAAACAAGAAATAATAAGATTTTAAACGTATGTCACGTATAATGACGGAAATGAGGAGACACACATAAATAAGTAAACATAGGTAATCCACCCATGCTCAAAGGCAAAATCAAAACTCAAGAATTCAAGAATTCAAAATGACTACAATAAAACAGGTATAAACATGCAGGTTTGTCCTCGTCTCGTATGCAGCATGCACATTGCTTGCCTCGTGTCTCCGTGAACGAGCCTTGTAGCAGCGCTAACAAACAATAGAGGGCTAGATTAGAAAGATTGCAGATGATTAGAGGTGAGATGGGGTGATTAGAGCATACACACGAGTGCATAAACGCTTGCCTCCGTTGTGTCTCGCTTTCTCCTTTCCCTTGCTTCGCTCTCCAGCGGTAGGTAAGGTAAGTAAGCCCAGGAGGGGCCACCCTCTGGTACAGTTCGTGATTGTGGTATGGATTGGTAGGAAAAAAGGGATTGACAAAGGTGCTTGAGAACCTCGTGCATGACCGTGCATGCATATGATGCATTAAAGGTCAGGCCACGCGTGGTGCGCACGGTAAAACCCTTGTTTAGGTCACCCAGGGGCTCCACCCTACATTCTTTAAGAGAACGGGTGGAGTTCCTTAAGCTTGCTTGCTTGTACTGGGGTTCAGGAACAGCGTATTACAGGGCAGTCTGAGAAGCGTATGATACGTGGAGGCTGTCTTGGTTCCTCCGTCTTGAACCCCAGTCGTTGGCCTTTGCTTTACAGATGGAAGGTCAAGGTGAATTGGTGCAGCTGCAGTTGCCTTCGGCGACTTTTGAATTTTTTGCCAAAGCCAAAACGGGCGCTGATCACACAATCAACAAACTGCCCCTCAGCCAGGAGTAGCAAGGGCAGTCCGACCTCTTCAACATCTACGCTGTGCACGCAACCTGAGCACTCCTTCCCTCCAAGCACTATCAGGGAAACGCGTAGTGGCATCCCTGTTAGGCCACAGTCGCTTAGTAGCGCTGTGTTCTCACGTCCCTTTCACAAGCAGGCCTCTAGGGCCTTTGAAATCCTCGTCAACAACCCCAAGTAGCGTGAGGGTGTAGGAGTGGCAAGCCAGGGTGAGGGCTTGGACTTGAGAGCCAGCTCATCCTTCGATGGCTGGTGCCACTATAGTGAGTTTGGGACCTGTAGTGTGTGTGTCACTGTCCCACCTATTTCCTGCAATTTTATCAGGGTTTCGGTCGGCAGTGGCAGTGGTTAGTCTAGGTTTGGCCATCGTAGCAAACAGGCGTTTTCATGCCTCATAGCTTTTGGCCACCCCTCGCCTGTAGTAGGCAGGTAGGTAGGAAAACAATACCTGGACTCGCGTGCTGAGTATTCCCCAAAGGTTTCGCGCCATCACAGAAACTGGGCGCTTAGGGGCGGAGAGACCCGGGGCGTACCCCGTGGCACCGGTAAGACATCCGCCGGGTTCAGCAAGGGTGCAGACTTGGGTATAATTAGGACGCCGTTTCTGCAGCTGGCTCCCAGGACCTCAAGAATAGCACACTCACACACACACACTTGGGAAGGTAAGGGTAGGGTTCAGTCCCTAGCTTTAGTCTTGGAGGCAAGCGTCTCAGCGAGCCTCAGCAACTCTCCAAGGTTGTTCTGGGACACGTAGTCTACCAGAACTGAGTTTAGGAGTCCGTCAGGTAGTACGAACGCAGAGAAGGGCTCCCAGGTGGCCTCTTCGACCCCAAACCCTTCCCAAAGGGTGAGCAAGCGCCAACCCTGGCGGTAGCGGTGGCGTAGTATAGACTTCACAAGAGAAAAACCCTCCTTAGCCATCTCCTCCGCGTCCATGTTGGCGAGTTCCCCTTCAACTTCCATAGGGCTGGCAGCGCCCTGTAGGTCTAGAGCGGCGATCTCCTTGTCGTTCAGCTCCCACTCCTCCCCACACAGGTCCTCAGGAACGTAGTAGCGCTTCAGATGCTCAGCAGCGCACACCAGGGTCCCCCCTAGCCGGGCAGAACACCTCACCGTGATCCGGTGTCCACCCACTGAGAAAGTCTTGTAGGGCCCGAAGTAGGAGTCATCGCTGGTAGAGCGTGGCCAGGCGGGTGGCCGACCGTGGTGCACCAACACCCAGTCCCCCTCTTGGTAGGAGGCGGGCAACCGGTGCTTGTTCTTCTTGTTCCACTGTCGCCCCCTCACTCTCTGGAGCACAGCCTTGGCCTTGTCCACTTTCGCTTGTTGCTCCTGGACCGAATTGCCCACAGTAGAATGGGTATCCTCTGGATAGGGAGCATGTAGGAACCGCGCCGGGCGCCCTAGGAATAGCTCATGGGGCGAGTAGCCAGTCGCCGAACTCTCTTGGGAGTTCATCATCAAGGATTTGACGGGGAGTAGTCTCACCCAGTCTCTGGTGCGCTCCGTCTTGCACCATATCCGTTGATTCTCCTTGAGGACACGAATCTGTTGCTCACATAGGGGGTTGCTCGTATGAGAGTAGGGGATCCCTGTGGAAACTTGGACATTGAGGGATCTCAGGACCCTCTTGTACCAGCCGGTGTCAGAGCGTACTCGTACGTCCTCATCGGAGCTGATCTCTTTGGGCGCCCCATAGACACAAAACCACTCCTCGAGGAGTATCTTGATAGTCTCCTCTCCGGTAATGTGCTTGGTACACGGGAACACCGGGGTAAACCTGGTCAACCCACAGGTTACCACGAGGGCAAAATTGTAGCCCCCAAATTTCGGCATCTCCGTGTAGTCCACATGGAGCACACTGTTAGCACAGTGGGGGATGGGCAGGGTCGAGTAGAGACCCCTGTCCCTGATATCCCCGGGTTTGCAGGACCTACACGGGCACTTGTCCACGATAGGCTGGAGGGTCTTACGCAGTTGGTCGTCACTCCACGTAGTGTGGAACCACTGCATGAATAGCCTCAGGGTACGGTCAGTACCCACATCACCACTGGACTCATGGGTCAACTTCAGTAGCGCTGGGACTCTGTCACTGGGTACCACTGTTCGGTCCTCGTGCCAGAGGTAGCTCTTGTCCCTCTTCCACTGCTCTTGGTTGACCAGGAGGGGTTGCAGGCGCTTCTCCAGGCGCTTATAGATATCTCTGAACTCCTTCAGGTACTCAGCTTGTTGGAGTCCATCTAGGTGTCGTATCATAGTCATGTTGAGGTCCAGGTGTACATCCATACGGCTGAACGCCTCGTTGGCTAGCGCTTCTGACCTGGCACCAATCAGATCGTCGAAGTTGTTGCGGCTAAGGTAGTCGGCACACTCGTTCTTGACTCCCTGGATATGGTGCACTGTCAGCCCTAGTTTGCTGAGGTAGGTCCCCCAGCGCCGTAGCTTGGCCTTCTCAGGTGGGGGGCCCTTCTGAGAAGTGCGGACCGGCTCTTGGTCGCACAACCATACCACAGGGTTACTCTGCAACAGGCGTGCCTGAGAGGATAGCACCAGCATACCCGCGAGCAATTCCTGCTCATAGGTGGAGTAGTTACCCTTGGCCTGGTTCCATTTCCATTTCCAGTGACCCAGGGGTACTAGGACCCACTTGTCGTCAGGGTAGCTGTACTTGAGGGTACCATCTCGGTTCAGTCCATCTGTCCCCCATTGGGTAATGGCCGAGTCGAACTCCTCCTTCTCTAGTGCTTGCCATTGGAACAACGTTCCACCACCGCCCACATTGCTGGCGTTGGTCACCAGGATCAGCTCCCCTTGTGCTCTAGGCACGCCCAAGCACTTAGCGTTGGCCACCTTGTTTTTGAGCTCGTCAAACGCTTGTTGCTCTTGTGGGGCCCAGCGCCAGGTGGTACTCTTCCCAATCAAGTCCGTTAGGATGGCGCTGGTGTAGGTGATGTTCTTGATATGGCGGCGGTAGAAGTTGCAGGCCCCAATGAAACTAAGTACATCATGGAGTCCTTTCTTGTGGTCTTCATGCCGTACCTTAGCATCCATCAGGGGTTTGGCCTTCGAGGCCGCGGGGGTCCACCACCCATAGTCAACATCGAACCCCAGGTACTGCATGGTCTCCTGCATGAACTCACACTTCTCCAGCTTGAGTCGTGTGTGGTTCTCCTGGCAGACCGCAAAGAACTCACCCAAGAGGATTAGGTGATCCTGCTGGGTATTGGTCCCTAGGCATACATCGTCGATGTGCGCCTCCATCTGGGCCTCAAGGGATATGAGTTCTTGCACCTTGGGTCTTCCCCGTAGGATGGACGGGATCTTATTCATCAGCTCTTGGTATAGAGCGGGTGGGTTGGCCACGCCAAAGGGCATGACCTTCCACTTGAACACCCTCCCCTGAGGGGTGATGAAGGCGAGTTGCTCCTCGGCGTTGGGCGTCAGGTCCACCTGCCAGAATCCGCTTCTTTTGTCCATCTTGGTCTTGTAGCAACAGGAGGCAATCTTCTCAAGGGTAGACTCCATGTTAGCAATGCACCCTGAGTGCTTCAACGTCTTCGTGTTCAGCTCTCCATAGTCCACAAACAGCCGTATGGCTGTGGACCCAGGTTTCGCCACCAGGAAACGGGGGCTGCAGTGTAGGGGGTAGTCCCCGTCCCTGTACTCCAGGACTAGGCCAGCGTCGATACACTCTTGTATCTGTCGCTCAATCTCATCGGCCTGCTCTTTAGGAGCCGGGTAGGGTCTCCTCCGGATCTTATGGCCCACGAACTCGGATTTCAGCTTGAGGTCCATCTGTACCAGCTTGTCACATGAGGCTGGGGGTGGTAGTTCCCCGAACAGCTCCAGATAGGTCCTTATAAGCTTCCGTACCCGTGGGGCCAATAGTTTGATCTTGTCCTCCATGTCCTCGTCAGGGTGTAAGTTGCTTGCCCCCTGGATAATAGACGCCGGGAGGTGATCCTCCACTGGCTTTCGTCCTTGGTAGTATCCTTCAACCCTTGGTAGGCATATAGAAGGTCTCGTTCAGCCATCTCCGGCGGAAGATGGCAGCATAGGCACGCTCGAGGAGGTTAACATACACATTCCTCTGAGAGTTCATCCTCCTCTGGTGTCCTCACATGGGCACCCCACATGCTCTTCATGAGCTTGAGATCCACCTCCCTTTGCCAGGTGGTGATCTTCTGTTCGAGGTCCTCCTTCAATTGGGAGAGGTTTCCCATACACCCTTGCTTCAGTGGCCATGAGCTGCGTGTCGGCTTAGCATAGCATAGCTTTTTTGCCACCAATCTCCTCTTGGAGTCTACGTACTCCCTCAGCCTGGATCGGGGGTCCAACTCCTCGTCCAAGGGCTCTTCTCCCCTCATGGAGAGTAGGGGTTTCAGTGGGCTGACGTACTCGGCGTTCTCCACTTCCTCCACACAGGTCTGCACGAAGAAGGCGTCATGGTCAGTTTCGTCATCAGAGTGAATGGAGCTGGGTAGCTCGGATAGACCACACTCTGTGACTCCATCAGGAATAGATACATGGCAGGGAGAGTTGGAGGCATAGTTGTTAGTCAAGACGTACTTGTCTCCCCCTGGAATAGCTTGAATAGCATCTTGAGGTCGTAGTCGATCCTTCAGGTCACCCAGGGCGAGTCCATCGCTCTCGTGTTGGATAGTCTGGACCAGCATTGAGTCCAGGTCCTCCCAAGGGATAGAGGTCAGACTACCGTCCACTACGCTGAGCATACTCCCCCATCCAGGTTTCCCGATGGGTGTCTTGCGGCCCAGAGGCACGTAGATAGCCTCATCAGGTTACTGGACAGAGGTGATAGTCAGCCTGTCCAGGAGGGTTCGCCAGTACTCATTGCTCCCATGGGCTCCCCAATCAGGGGAACACAGGACCATACGGGAACGTTCCAGGGCCACCTTGGTCAAGACCTTCCCCAGTTCACTGAACCTAGCGTTCCCGTAGGCCATCCCGAAAGAGGGCCAGTAAAGTTTGTAGCAGCAGTTTTTCCCCTTGCTGCAGTAGAGGTCCAAGACATGTTGCTTGTCACTGGCGAACAACTCCACGCTCAGGTCTTCTCTGGAGTAACACAACTCCTTCAGACCTTGGTCCATGACTTCGCCCAGTAATTGATAGTCCTCAGTTTTGGAGGCCGCCATCATGTTTGAAGGCTCCTCCTTCGATACCCTCAGGTAGCTCGAGGTGTATTCAGACTGCTCTAGTGGCACTGACTCCCTGCCATCAGCATGGGCCACGTAGAGGAGGTAGGGGGCTTGCAGCGTTAGGGATTGTATTTGGGTGTGCTGTACGAAGAAGTCGGTACCCAGTACAAAGTCGAAGGCCTCGGTGTCCATCACATAGAACCGATGGGCTATAGTTCGGGAGCCCATAGGCACCTCCACTTCACAGTCCCTGCAGCTGTGCACCACATGTCAATCCCACATACAGATAGCCGCGGTAGGCATGGTGTTCGTCAAGCTCCCACGAGGTAAAATTTTCTTAGCCACTATCGAAATAGTGGCTCCGGTATCCAGTACCCCCAGGGTATTCACGTACCCCAATTCGGATACGTACCCAGAACACCAAGTCCAGGGCCCCACCGGGGCGTCCCCATCCGAACTCTGCGGGACATGTGACCTCCAAACCCTTGTTCCGCAATTTGCGGGCCATCCGCATGAAGCGGGTTCTCTTCTTAGCTTGGCCATCGTCACCACCTTCATGTCCTCGCTTGGCCCCTTGCTCTTGTTGGGCCTGAGTCTGCGAGCGTGTGGTCGACCCGGAACCAGACTGCCCTCCAGAGGGCTAGGAGGTCCCCCGTGGATTAGGGTTGGGGTGGCCTCCAGACTTGTCCTAGTTTTTGTTATCCTTATCTTGCTGGTGGTCAGCGCATCCTCCTCGTCCACCTTGGCTCTTGTCTTGGTCTTTCCCACAGCCTTTCGACTTGCCTTTGCCAGAGTCGTTCTGGTCCTTGCCACAGCCCTTGCCAGAGCCCTTGCCAGGATCCTCGCCCTTGAGCTTCGCCGACAGGCGTTGCTTGTGGTAGCACTCATCCTCATAGTGCTTGCGCTTCCCACAAAAGGCACAGGTGATAGTACACCTGTAATGATCCGGCCCCTTAGGCTTGCTGCCGGTGTTGGTCTCCTGCTCCTTCCCCTGGACCACGAAGCAATCGCGCTGATCGCAGTCGGGGGCGTGCTGCAGGTGACCATGCTCGTCTCTGGCGTCACACCAGAAGAGCTCCTGGACATTGCCCATGATACGCGCTTCCTTGGGGGAAGTCCCCTGTCCAGGTCTGGGTCCCTGGTACCCTTTGTCATGGCTCCCTGAGCCTGCCCCTCTAGGACGGTAGGCATCCAGATGCTGGTCGCTCTCCTTCTCCGGCGCCAGCTCCAGGAGCAGGACAGACAAGTCCTCGTAGGTGAGGGTCCTTGCCGTCCTCTCAGCCGTGGCTCGGCCTTCATCCCACACGGAGATAGGGATCCTGGCCACGAGCCACAACAGCAGCTCGTCGCTGCCATAAGAGCCCTGGGGTCAGCCGCCCCACCCAATGGTCCAGGTCCGCGAGCAACTCTGTGATGCGGGCCACCTTCGGGTTGTTGGGTAGCATTCCCAGGTTCTGTATCTCCGTCCTGATGGAGAGGTCTGTCTCGTGGGAGGGGTTCTTCCTCTCCAGGGCCATCAGAACCTTGGCGAAGGTGGCGGACTTTGTCACCATCTGTTTTACTTGCTTTTCCAGGTATTTTGTCTTGCAAGATTGCAACAGCAGATTGCATTGGACCCTGCCACTGGCATGGGTCTGGCCGGTCATCCTCTGGAAGCGCCCAAAATTCTCAGCACACCCGGATAGGTCCCTCCCCGTGAACTCCGGTAGGTTGAGGTAGGTAGGTAGGTATCTTCGGGAGCTCGGGATGCCTCCTTTGACATTGCAGGAAGAAGGTCTTACCAAGGGGACGTCCTGTCCCTCCCACTGCCCTATGTCAGGTGCCTCTTGAGCCGCTCCCGCGTGTGCTTGGGAAGGCATTGTCGCGGGCACCCGGTCCATGTGTCCCAGGTGGGAGGGTGTCCCCACATGTGTCCATGGGTAGGGCCACATGCCCCCTCCTCTGGGCGGCAGCTCTGGGGGGCTGCCCAGCCGTGTGGAGTATCTCTCACCACAAGGGGTATTGCTCCCGCTTGTCTACGGTACGACCGCCTCACTCTTGTGGCTTGAGTTGCGGGGCCACTCTGCTTGGCAGGTGACCCCCTCCTGGACTGTGTACCGGCTCGCCTGTCACCCGTTGCTTCCATGGCTCCGGGTGACGTTTGCCATGGTCTCTGGTGCAGCCTGGCCGGGCTCGGACCAGTGGCCTTGGAGTACCGCTCCTGCCACTGGCCCGGTGGGTCGGCTGGGTCGCCCCAGTGCGTCCGACCCATGGGGTATTTGTTCTTTCCTGTCCCTCGGCCACCCTACGTGTATGCAGTGTCCTGGGCCGCTGGGCTCCTGTTCACCGGTGTGCCCGCGCGGTTTGCTGTGGTGCGTCTGCGGTGTCCTGGGCCAGCCGGCTCCTGTTCACCGGTGTGCTCGATCGGTGTGTTGTGTTGCATGTGCGGTCCCCTGGACCACTGGGCTCCTGTTCACCGGTGTGCGTGCTGTGTGCGATGCGCGTGTGCCTTGGGTGGTTGTGTCCCTCTTCCTCCCCCCCTAATTTTCGTTTTTTTTTCTTGTGTTTTTTTTTCCTGGAAAAAAACAAAGAAAAACAAAAAAGAGAAAAACAGGGGCGCGCGTACACTGCAGGCACAGGCACGGGCAGCTGGTGCGGCGGTGCAATAGCGTTGTGTCCTCTGGCGTGTGTCGTCGGTGCTGTGGCGGCGGTCGCGCCCCAGGGGTGCGGCTCGTGCGTCCTGATGTACACGGGCTTGGGTCAGGGTGGGTTTGGTGAGGTGTCTCTTTGCTTCTGGAGCTGGCTGGTTAGGCGGCTGTGCGGGCTGTCGGTGTGGGCTGTGGTTACGTTGTTCCCTCGGCGGGTTTGGTTAGGAGTCAAGGGTTAGCGGTTTCGGGGTGCGGCTCGGGTTTGATTTGTGCTTGAGTTCTGGCTCGGTTAGGCGGTTGCGCGAGGCCAGGCCTGTGGGTAGCGGCGTCCACGGGGTCCTGCGCCCGAGGTGAGTGCGGGGTGGTGCGTGCGGGCCGGCCGTTGGCCGGTGGCCTCACTGGGAGTCCCACACGGAGGGGTGGACGGGCGTGCCGGGGGCGTACGCAGCGTGCAGGTTGGGCAGCAGCGGGCGCACGTGCAGGGCGTCGGCGTGCCCGATGAGGACCTCACTGAGGACCGAGGGGTTGGCGGCAAGCAGTATGCGATGCCCGGGAGGGGTGGCGGCGAGGAGCGGGAGGATATCCGCGGCCCGCGACGTGGGGGCGACCACGACGTGGGCCGGGTGCGGCCCCAGGAGCGGTGCCGGGGGGAGCGGGACCACAGGACGGCGGTCTACTGTGAGGTGCCAAGTGGCGCGATGGTGGAGGAGCCGGACTAGGGCGATGCTGTGGCGCAGTGTGTGGGGCTGGGTGCTGGGCGGCGTTGGGACGTGCGGCGGGAGGGGGGGTGGGCGGGGCGGTGGCGTGGGAGGGGGCACGGCGGAGGAGTGACGTCAGTGACGTGTGTGTCGTGCTGAGGGTGGAGAGGAGCCCACAATTTCGGGCCTGGGTTCGGCGCCTTTGGGCGTAGTGGTGCTCGTTGTCGTGTGCGTTGGCTTCCTTCGGCGTCCGGTTCGTTTGGTGACTTTTGGGCGGGGCCTGGCGTGGCACCCCGTGGTGGTGGTGTGCTGGGTAACGGGGTTAGATGGCGGCGCCGCTGGCCGGGGGGTCAGGCGCGTCGTGTTGTGTGGCGCGCAGGGCTCCTGGGGTGCTGTGGGTGTCGCCGGTGTCGGTGCGCCGACGCTTGTGGGGTGGTGAGGGGGTGTGTGCGTGCGGGGCTGGGCTTCGGGTGATGTCCCACAGGCGGATGCCGTCTCGCCGCGTTTCCTGGAGGGTCTCCCGCAGGCGCCTGAGGACATACGGGTGGTCCTGGGGCGCGGGGGGGTTGCGGGGGTGGACTCCCAGGGGGTGGAGCGCATCGGCCAGCATGGCTTCCCATGCGGCCTGCGGCATCCAGCCCCCCGCCGGCCGGAGGCGGCAGTTCTCCACCGACCCCTTGCGGGGCCGATGGACCAGGCCCTCGAGGGAGGGCTCTCCCCGGGCCCATTTCCGCAGCTCCCAGAGCTGCGTGTGGGTCCAGCGCTGCCACCACTGTTCCTGGGCGGGCCTGCGGTCTTGGGCGGAGGAGTGGGCGTGGGTGGGTGTGATGGGGTCGTGGAGACCGGCGGCGGTGGCGGGCCTGGGGGATTCTTCGTAGTCCTGTTCCGTGGGGGTGCGTGGGGAGTGGGGGTGCACGCGGATGTGGACCCGCGGGTGTGCGCGTACGGTGTCCGCCTCGGGGTTGGGCGGGGATTCGCGGCGGCGGCGGTAGTGGGGCATGCGTTGCATGTGGGCTGTCATCGGGGGCCGGTAGGGGGGCGGGGACGCTGCTGGTGGACCCTGGCGTTGTTCTGACTTGGTCAGGAGCGGTCCGTGGGCCTGGGGTGCGGGCTTTGGGAGGTGGCGGGACGAGGCGCGTCGCGCTTCGGCCGCGGCGCGCTCCGCCATGAAGGTGGTGGCGGTGGCGTCGGTGACGGTGGGGGGGCGCCGCGCTGGGCGCTGCTGCCTTCGGGCCTGGGACGGCTGGGGCCGGATGTCGTAGAGGACATCCTCGGGGGGCCGGGCACGCGCTGCCGTCGTGGCGCCGGGTTTGGGCTTGGGTTTGGGCTTGGCTGCGGGTTGCCGTTTGGCGGCGGTCTTGGGCTTCGGCTGGGTCGTGGGCGTGGGCTTCGTCGGGGCGTGGGCCTTGGCGGCGGTGGGGCTGCTCGCGTTGGGGGCGGGTTTGGAGGCCCGTTTTGGGAGGTGTCCCCCGCGGCCTGGGGGGTGGAGTGCTGGATGAGGACCTGGTGGTGGTGGTGGATGAGGTGGTCGTGGTGGTGGATGTTGTGGAGTCGGAGGCGGAGGAGAGGGCTGCGGGAGACGGCGGAGGGTCCCGGGCCTCGGGGGCGGGCGTGTGATGCTGGGTCCTGTAAGTAGCGAGAACGAGGGTGCAGGTTCGGGCATCGGGCGTGTGCGCGCGTTTTCCCTGGTGATCCGTGCGTGCTGGTGTTGGCGTGGCGGCGTTGTCTCGGCTGCGCGGGCACGTGGGTTACCCGGGGGCCGGCCATATCTGCTCCAGGACGTGGGGGTGTGTTTGCTGGAGGTAGTCGAGGGTCCGGAAGAAGCATCGCTGGATGCCGGGCATGTCCTCCTCTGTGAGGTGGGGGTAGTTTTGGGTGGGGGTGTGGGGGCCCGGCCATAGCAGCGTCATGAGGCGGGCTGCCACCATGTACGGGCATAGTTGTAGGGTGGTGGGGCGTGGGGGGGTGGGTCCCCTGCGGTTTGGGGGGGCTTCCCTCTGCTGGGGGCGCAGCGTGACCACCCACACCCATCGGTCCGTGGGGATCCCCCAGGTCCGTTGGGTCGACTTGGCGAGGCAATACATCGCCCTACCAAGGCCCTGGTAGCCGCTGCGGATGGAGAGCAGCGTGTCCAGGGATTCGGGTTCCCACGTGCCCCAGATGTGGGGGTCATCCGGGTCGTCCCCCCTGGCGTACGTGTCGGGGCCTGGGTTGTGTGGGGGGGGGGTGTAGTCGGCGGGGAGGAGGGAGTCGGTGCCGTGTACCACCCAGTGGTCTGTGGGTGCGTCGTAGGTGGTGGTGGAGAGGGTGTAGTGCAGATTGTACATGAGGGTCATGTACGTGGAGGGGGCTGGCTGCTGCTCGTCGGGGGTGGGGATGTCCCCCGGGATGTGGTGCTGGAAGTTGCTTAGGGAGGCCATCCGGGCTACCCATGTTTCCCGCTCCCACTCTTTGGTGCTGTCGGGGGTGGCGTCGGCTGGGGGGTGGGCCATGTTGGGCTCGCGGTAGCGGGTGCGGCCCTGGGTGCTATCCCGCTCCCGCACGGGGTGTCCGACCAGGTGTCGCCCCAAGTCGATGGGGGGCACCCAGATCCGGCTCCCCGTGGGGGGCGGGCTCTCGCCGTCTGGGGTGGCGCGTGGGGGGCGCTCGTGTCGGGCGACGTGGAGGAAGGCGTCGAAGGGGAAGTCTCTGACGCCTTCCTCCAGGGTGGCCGCCTGGACCAGGGTGGCCGCCCGGATGGGGGTGCTGGTGCCGGAGGTGCGGAGGTACAGCACGACGTCCTGTTCCCCGAGTCCCCGGAGGTGCTGCCGTACCGCTGCGGGGTTGTGTAGGGCGTAGGGTTCGGCCGGTGCGGCGACTGGTGGTGCGGGGTGTGATGGGGGGGCTGGTGTGGGTTGGGGGGGGTGGTCGTCGTTGTCGCGCGTGGGGTCCGGTGATGGGGTCTCTTGTGGCGGTCGCGGGAGGGGGGATTCGCGGTGGCGTGTGTCGGCGGGGGTATCGACGTCAATTGGCTGGTGCTGGCTGCCGCGTGTTGTGTCCGTGGCCTGGTCTCGGGGGGGGGGGCGGGGGGGGGTGGTGTGCGGGTGGCGCTGTTGGTGGTTGGGGGGGCGGGGGTGGGTGTTGTGCTGGCTGGGGGTCTGGGCGTCCCTGTGGGTCGTGTGGGTGTTGCGTGTGTGCGCCGTGCGGCCCTTGCGGTTCTTGACTGGTTGTGGTGCCGGGGTGTGGGTGGGAGGCGGCCGCATGGGCGTCCGGGTGGGGCTGTGGTCCGTATGTAATGGGTGGCTGCTGGTGGATGGTGCTCGCTGGTATGGGGTGTGGGTGGGGTGGCTGCTGGTGGTGGTGGGGTGGGGGGGGCGGGGGTGGGTGTTGTGCTGGCTGCGGGTCCGGGCGTCCCTGTGGGTCGTGTGGGTGTTGCGTGTGTGCGCCGTGTGGCCCTTGCGGTTCTTGACTGGTTGTGGTGCCGGGGTGCGGGTGGGAGGCGACCGCATGAGCCCCCGGGTGGGGCTGTGGTCCGTATGTGATGGGTGGCTGCTGGTGGATGGTGCTCGCTGGTATGGGTGTGGGTGGGGGGGCTGTTGGTGGTGGTGGGGCGCTCCTACTAGGCCCTGGTGTTGCTGTTGTGCGTGCGCGGTTCCTTGCGGGTCCATGGGGGTGTACCGTGGCTCGTATGTCGTGGGCCCGTGTAGCGGGGGCGGCGGGTGGTGCTGGACCGCGTGGTGGTGGTGTGGAGGGTGTGCCGGTTGTGTGTGGTACCCCGGCGTTGGTGGGTGTGGTGGCAGGGGCTGGTGGTGGTGGAATACGTGATGGTGTGGTGCGGTGATGTGCGCTATGTGGGGTGGGTGGTTCGCGGGGCCTGGTTGTGCTGTGGCGTGGTGGGGATGTAGCTGGTGGGGGTCGCTGTAGCATGGGGGCATTAGGGGGTAGGGGTTGGGAGGGACGGGGGCGTGGTGGTGGTGTTGGTGGTGCCATGTCCCCTGGCTCTGCGCGTACGCTGGTCCTGGCATGGTGTGGACGTGTGTGGGCGGTGGTGGCTGACTGGGCTGCAGGGTTTGGGTGCTGCGGTACGGTGGTGGTGGTGGGCGCTGGCGGTGGTGGTGTTGTTGGTGTGCCCCGGGGGTCTGGGCGTGGGGCGGTGCGGTGTGGCTAGACCCGGGCCTTGGTTGGGGCGTCGCGCCCTGCTGGCGGGCGCGTTGGCGGGCCCCCTGACCTCTCTTGGTCTTCTTGGCCTGGTGGGTGTCGGGGGCGGGTGAACCCCCCTGTCCCCGTGGGGGCGACGGGGAGCGGGCGTGCCAGCGGTGTGCCTCTTGGAGGCTCATCTTGAGGCCTCTGACGTAGGCTTCCTGGTCCGTGAGGCCCATCCGCGTGGCGGTGGCCTCGTCGGGGGCGGCCAGGTGGGCGTCCCGAAAAGACGCCCAGCCCTCCAGGGGCTTCTGTTGTGCGGGGTGGGGGTGGTGTGCCGGGTAGAGGAGTGCGCTGAGTGGGTAAGGTGTTCCTTGCCGTCGGCCGAGGGCGTGTTTGAACCGGCGGCAATTGATTCGGAGGTAGGCTGCTATCTCCTCTGGCGCCGTGTCGGCCCACGCTTCCGGCGTCAGGGCTGCTGCTTGGGGGGCCGGGGGTTGTGGGTCTGGGAGGTGTAGGTCTCGGTGGTGGAGGTACAGGGCGAGGAGGATGTGGCGGGCCGCCACGTTTAAGCCGCCTCCGCTGTGGCGTAGGGGTGGGCTGTGGGGGGGCAGGGGTGTGTTGCCCGTGGCCACGGCTATGGTCCATGCGTGGTCCGCCGCGTCCGCCACGTAGTACCCTCCCAGTTGGTCCCGGAGGGTGTCGGTGAGGAACCCGAAGAAGCTGGGGTGGCTGGCGGGGGGGGGGTGCGGCTGGGGCCGCGGGCCGTTCGCGGTGGCGGGGGTTGAGGTCCCCGCAGTGGGGGCAGTGGGTGAGGCGGTGCGCGGCTCCCAGGCAGACCCAGTGGTCTGGGTTGCAGGGCAGGGCTGTCTGTGGTAGCCGCTGGCGAACGCAGAGGGGACATGCGGTGGCTGGTGGTTGGTGGTACCTGTGGACGGACGGCGGCGTGGGGGGATGGGGGCTGGTGGCGCGCGCATGCTGGTGGGAGCGTGTGCGGGGCCTGTGGCGCCCGTGTGTGCTGTGCCAGTGCTGTGCTCGGTGGACGGTGTGTAGACGTGGTGGGGGTTCCGTGTTGGTATGTCACGGGGTAGGTTCTCATGGTTGGTAGAACAGGAGTTTGAGGAGGTTGGCTTGGTCTGTTGGGGGCAGGGTTGCCGCATGCTGCAGGTATTTGTGGGTGCGGTATGTGAGCTGCTCCGCCGTCTTGGCAACGGCCGTCCGCTGCATGTGCGCCGCCGTGGCCTGGGGGTCCTCCGCGTGGGTGCGTAGCAAGGTGTAGACGGCAGTGGGGACGAGTCCCCTGCGGACTGCCTCGAGCACCTCCGTCTGCTTGAGGACGGTGGTGAGTTGCTGGGTCGCCGGGGACTGCGCCAGCCATCCGGCGTGCTGTGCGATGGTGTGGGTTGGGTTCCAGTCTTTGAGGGTGTCCAGTCCTCTGTACAGGGGGCACGCCTTGAAGTGGTCGGGTGTTTCTTCTTCCGCGTGGCTGCAGATGCATTTGGTGTGTCCTGCGGGGACGTGGATCGAGCGGCGCATATACCATCGGTGGTATCGGGTGAGGAGGGGAAGTTGTTCGAGGGCGAGTTGGAGTCGGGGCTTTTGTAGGTGTGCTGAGAGGCTATCCGGGCGCAGGGCGGAGTAGTAGAGGGGGGTGTGGACGGAGTCTTCGAGGCGTCGGAGGAGTTTCGTGTTCGCTGGGTGGCCCAGTGTGGTGGCCAGTTGCTGGATGGGTGTGGGGTAGTGGTACTGCTTGTCTCAATCCGTGTACGGCGTGTCCTCGGGCATCCATTGGGGGGGCTGTGTGGCCAGGGGTATCGGGGGCAGGTGCTGCGGGTGGCTGTGGTGTGGGGTGTCCAGTCGTACATGTGCGAGGGTTCCCGTAGGCCATCCCGAAAGAGGGCCAGTAAAATTTGTAGCAGCAGTTTTTCCCCTTGCTGCAGTAGAGGTCCAAGACATGTTGCTTGTCACTGGCGAACAACTCCACGCTCAGGTCTTCTCTGGAGTAACACAACTCCTTCAGACCTTGGTCCATGACTTCGCCCAGTAATTGATAGTCCTCAGTTTTGGAGGCCGCCATCATGTTTGAAGGCTCCTCCTTCGATACCCTCAGGTAGCTCGAGGTGTATTCAGACTGCTCTAGTGGCACTGACTCCCTGCCATCAGCATGGGCCACGTAGAGGAGGTAGGGGGCTTGCAGCATTAGGGATTGTAGTTGGGTGTGCTGTACGAAGAAGTCGGTACCCAGTACAAAGTCGAAGGCCTCGGTGTCCATCACGGTAGAACCGATGGGCTATAGTTCGGGAGCCCATAGGCACCTCCACTGCACAGTCCCTATAGCTGTGCACCACATGTCAATCCCACATACAGATAGCCGCGGTAGGCATGGTGTTCGTCAAGCTCCCACGAGGTAAAATTTTCTTAGCCACTATCGATATAGTGGCTCCGGTATCCAGTACCCCCAGGGTATTCACGTACCCCAATTCGGATACGTACCCAGAACACCAAGTCCAGGGCCCCGGCGGGGCGTCCCCATCCGAGCTCTGCGGGACATGTGACCTCCAAACCCTTGTTCCGCAATTTGCGGGCCATCCGCATGAAGCGGGTTCTCTTCTTAGCTTGGCCATCGTCACCACCTTCATGTCCTCGCTTGGCCCCTTGCTCTTGTTGGGCCTGAGTCTGCGAGCGTGTGGTCGACCCGGAACCAGACTGCCCTCCAGAGGGCTAGGAGGTCCCCCGTGGATTAGGGTTGGGGTGGCCTCCAGACTTGTCCTAGTTTTTGTTATCCTTATCTTGCTGGTGGTCAGCGCATCCTCCTCGTCCACCTTGGCTCTTGTCTTGGTCTTTCCCACAGCCTTTCGACTTGCCTTTGCCAGAGTCGTTCTGGTCCTTGCCACAGCCCTTGCCAGAGCCCTTGCCAGGATCCTCGCCCTTGAGCTTCGCCGACAGGCGTTGCTTGTGGTAGCACTCATCCTCATAGTGCTTGCGCTTCCCACAAAAGGCACAGGTGATAGTACACCTGTAATGATCCGGCATCTTAGGCTTGCTGCCGGTGTTGGTCTCCTGCTCCTTCCCCTGGACCACGAAGCAATCGCGCTGATCGCAGTCGGGGGCGTGCTGCAGGTGACCATGCTCGTCTCTGGCGTCACACCAGAAGAGCTCCTGGACATTGCCCATGATACGCGCTTCCTTGGGGGAAGTCCCCTGTCCAGGTCTGGGTCCCTGGTACCCTTTGTCATGGCTCCCTGAGCCTCCCCCTCTAGGACGGTAGGCACCCAGATGCTGGTCGCTCTCCTTCTCCGGCGCCAGCTCCAGGAGCAGGACAGACAAGTCCTCGTAGGTGAGGGTCCTTGCCGTCCTCTCAGCCGTGGCTCGGCCTTCATCCCACACGGAGATAGGAATCCTGGCCACGAGCCACAACAGCAGCTCGTCCCTGCCATAAGAGCCCTGGGGTCAGCCGCCCCACCCAATGGTCCAGGTCCGCGAGCAACTCTGTGATGCAGGCCACCTTCGGGTTGTTGGGTAGCATTCCCAGGTTCTGTATCTCCGTCCTGATGGAGACGTCTGTCTCGTGGGAGGGGTTCTTCCTCTCCAGGGCCATCAGAACCTTGGCGAAGGTGGCGGACTTTGTCACCATCTGTTTTACTTGCTTTTCCAGGTATTTTGTCTTGCAACATTGCAACAGCAGATTGCATTGGACCCTGCCACTGGCATGGGTCTGGCCGGTCATCCTCAGGAAGCGCCCAAAATTCTCGGCACACCCGGATAGGTCCTTCCCCGTGAACTCCGGTAGGTTGACCACGATCTTCCAAGTGGCAACCGCTTCGGCATCCTGAGAACGATGACGTCGGCTCTTCTTCTTCTTCTTCTTCTTCTTCTTTTCCCTCAGATAGTTGAGGTCCTCCGGGTCATCATCGTCTGAAGGGGAGGCTGACGTAAGGGAAGGCGGCTCATCGTCGGAGGGGTCGCCGCGTAGGTCACTAGAGCCATAAGGCTCAACGTTGACCATAGCCCTCAAGGCTGTAAGTACTGGCTAGTCCAGCTCTGCTCTGGTGGAGTTAGCCACGTGCCTGTATGGCGGCTGGGCGGTCCTCGGTACAAAGGAGCTCCTGGGCACCACTGCAAGCGTAGGCATAGGCCGGCTCCTCACTGCTCCAAGAGTGTGGCTCAGCCCAGCCACCAGGTGGTTAGGCTGCAGGCGATGGGAAGAGGCTCCCAGGGTCGTAGGTGACCCTTGCGGCGGGATCAGGGGCTCTAGCTTCTCCCTGATCTCTTGGGTAATGTCCCCAACCAGGTCAGCGGTTGCTCCTCGTAGGGCTTCTCCCAGTTCAGACCTGGTCAGGGAACGATTGGACGATCCCCTCGATCCCCTACTCTTGCTCCCGCACTACTCAGGGCCTCTCCTTAGCCCACTCAGGGTTGCATACCCGGTCGCTGGCATAGGATAGCCAGGCTCATACGCTGCATACCCAGGAACATCAGCCATATAGGCTCCCGTAGCCGGTAGAGGATGGTGATGGTGATAATCCGCCACATACCAGCGCGGCGTAGAACTGGAGGCCACTGGCTCACTGGCAGTAGTTGCCTCTGGAAATGCAGTGGTGGATGGGTCCACACCATAGGCAGGGTAGGTAGGCATGCCAGTAAAGCCTGTGCTCTCAGCCATAGGGAGGGTGGTTATGAATGTGGATGTTGCAGCAGCTGGGTCTGGAGTTGGGAGTGTGGCGGTTGTAGTAGAGGCTGATGCGTGGAGGCCAGAGGCGCTTGGTGCGCCCTCAAAAGTTGGCTCGCTCGTCGGGTCGTGCCCATGGTCCACTCCTTCGTCTGCCATGCCTTCTCCTGCATCCTTCTCTCTCTCCCTCTTTCTCTTAACAGGGTCGGTGTCCACCTCCTCGACTGAAAGGCCCCTGAAGGCCGATCCCAGTCCCTCCAGCGAATCGTCAGCCGCGTGCACTGGCCCATGCAAGGGCACCGAAGGTACAGCGCCAGGTTCTCCAGGTCGAGGCACTACAGGCGCTAGCATTGCTGGTGCCCCAGGCGCCGTCTTCACGTCGGTGTCCTCCTTCGTGTCCCTACTTCTCTTCGCCCTTCATGCTCGGGACAGCCCTCGGCGTGCTGGGTGTACGGCACGGGGTTGCTGCCGGCACGCAGAGGCTGTCTGCCTCTTGCTACCAGAAGGTTTTTATGAGTCTTTCAGCTCTTGTTGTACCTCTCCTGCTGCTTGCTGCTGGTGTAGGGTTCCTGCTGCTTGTTTTTGATGGAGAAAATGCTTTTTTGATGAAATACAACCAATACAGGATAACCCAAGCCAGAGATGAGCAAGTAGAAGTCAAACAGGATCAAAGCATGAAGGGCTGCAGTCAGAAAAGAGTTAGATAATAAAGATATCAACAAAAGACTACAGCAATAGACAATCAATGCAACTTGGATCAAAGTATTTTACATGTTTGAGAACAACTGATTGGAAAACTGCCCCCAAGGGCTCACACTCCATATAGTGCCATCCCGAGACGTGCACTCTTTGTTTTGAGTCCCAAAGGTGCTGAGGTGGCATGGCTTGTGGCGCTGAGGTCACTGCCATGTCACATGGGATATTCCTACTTAGCTAGGCTGACTGGGTATTGAACCCAGGACCTCTCAAAAAGAGGTGCCACAGCCCCCTAGGGTGCAGACCACTAGGATAGCTAAGCATTCATGAGAAAACATAGATAAATCTATAGGCTCTACCTCAGTATGTCAGTGCCTCAGTCAGTCAGGAAATGATGTATTAGTGCACATTGCTTGGGGATTAAGGGGTCCACACAACATCCTGGTTTAGTGTTTGGTTCTATAGGTCAAAATGTGTTATCACCCGTTTTGGTCAGGCCAATACTAAGATAAAAATGCAGAATAACTAAGAGCATCTCTAATACAACTAAAGTCTACTCCAAAGCAATGAAAAAGCACTTTTTCTTACTCCTCGTTTACCTCGTACAAGGGGTCACCGCCTAGGGTGGACAGGCATTCAGAAAAGACCCTGCCCACAGCTTTTGGCTCGGCTAGGAGCCTTTGGTCCTTATCCCAGACTTGCAAGGGCTCCCTGGTGCGAAGCTGAAGAGACTCTTGCACGGCCCTCTTGATTTTGCTGCAGCAAATCATGGAGTAATGAAGTTTGCGTTTGCACTTTTTGACAGTCTTAGCTTTCCATGAGTCGGCCATAGCCGGTAGTTTGCGCAGAGCCGCCTTGCGCTGTTCACCTCCCTGCGGCAGGTTTTGAAGAAGGGTTTTAAACTTTGTTTGGAGAGCTGTGTCTTCATGTTCGCAAGCTGGGCGCGTGATACTGTGGTAGGCCTGCGAAATCTACTTGTAGAGCGCCGTAGCGTGGTCGACAAAAGGGGGAGAAGGGACCTGAAGAGGATATTTGCAAGCCCACTCTTCGAGGGTCGTTAATTTGCAGCGAAAGAGGGACTCTTCGGCTAGAGTGAGGTGTCTGAAGAGCGTAGATGGTTGGGGGGGCGGGGGATATTCAGGGGTAGAAGGCAATTGGACTCTACAAATGAAGGGGTGGTGATCAGAGGACCTTTCCTGTTGGCAGAGGTCTGCCTCTTTGAATTTAAAAGATGCTGTGGAGGCCAGGGGGGTGGTGATCAAAAAAAGGTCAATCCGAGTATCGCAGGGGAGAAGTGCTGATTTGCACCGGGTAAATGCAGAGGTACAGGGGTGCTTGACACGGTACGTATCCACTGCCAAGTGGCGGTCGTGTACCAAAGCGGAGGCCAGCTCCATGAGTTGCGGGTGACTCCGTTGGAGTCTAGCAAACTCAATTGGGCGTTAAAGTCACCTCCCAGGACATAAAAGGGGTACTTTTTGAATAGTTTGTCCAGGGCTTTTTTGAGTTTCTGGCGTTGAGGGGGCTGGGCGTAGACGCTCGCCAAAAGAATGATTGGCTGCCTCGGGAGATGCGACTCAGCTAGACTAAGCGCACCCAGGCAAGGTGAGGAGACAGTGAAGGTGTATGGGCCCAGTCTAGGAGCCACTAAGATAGCAGTTCCTTCGGCCCCTGCCATTGCAATGGAAGAGAATATTTTGGGAGGTGGTTTCTGGCTTGCCCACATCATGGGAAGGTCTGGTTTCCTGCTGATCTCTTGATAACACACGACGTCATATCCAGCGTCCAAGTCGGCAAGGATGAATTGCTCTGGAGCTTGCTTGTTGATGTTATGGGAGCGAAATTTGAGTAGGGGAGGTGCTAGAGGGTTGGGAGAAGGTTCGGGGCGCTCAGCGAAAGGCTGAGGTGGGGAGGTTGGAATGAGGGGGGGGCTGGCCGCAGGGTGTTCAGGTTGTTCGGACTGCTGCATAGGGGGTCGAGGGGCGGGGATTTCCATGGGGGGGTGCCAGGCAGGGGGTACTCGCGGGGAAGGGTCTTGGCCTCGTGAGCCAAAGACACGCTGGATCGTGTCATTGCTAAGCCCGGTTTTTTTGAGGACTTCTGGCAACGATGGATTCATTTATACCAAATCAGGGTTCGTGTGGGTGAGGTAAGGGGTCTCATGATAGAGAAGAGGAGCCAAGAGTGAGCTGTGCCAGACCAGGGGCGAGCCCTGAGGGGAAGCGTGGAGGGGCTGCGGGACTTTAGGGGGAAAATTCCATAGGTCTGGGCCGTCACAGGCGAAAACTCGGGGAACCGGGGGTAACATACGTCGCTGTGATATCGCAGCGAAGCTCCATGGACATTCAGATGTAAGGTAGCAGCCAAGCTGGTAAGGCACACTGCAGTGGAATGGGAGGGGTTGTGACTGACTTGTGTGGCGAACACGTACGCCGATGGTGCGTGTGAAGGGCGACATACTTCGCTGAGGAAAGCCAGCGAAGATCTGTGTACACCCATGCGTGCTCTAGCCGTCTTGATGATGAATCGTTCTGTATGAAAGTTTGGATGAACGTGCACAACCTGTGATAGGGAGTGCACGAATTAAATATTAGAATCAAGGCCGTGGACGGGCGGAGAACGCTGGGGGTTCGGGGTGACGGAAGTAGGGCGCGGGGTTCGGAGGGGAGAACATACTTCACCGCTGGGCCGTGAAGCAGATATATTCTCACTCTGACGGAGGAGGAGGAGGTACGGTGGATCTTGCACATGGGAGCGCCATTGGGCGTAGAGAGAGGCTGAAAGGGGCGAGTGTGGCACCGATAATAAGTGAGCGTGGCGCGGATATGAGTCCTTCCAGAGCCATAGTGCACAGTGGAGACAGTTTCGTGATCGCCGCAGGCAGGATTCGGAATGAATCGTGTATGCAACAAAAGACAGTGTGTTTGTGGGCGTGTATGTTTGAGTGGGGTGGGGCTGGGGTGACATACTGCACAGCTGTGTTGCAGCGGGGTCTTGTTTTTCTTGTAATGAACAGTACTCCGTTGCAGGCACACAAATTACAAGGGATCTGAGGTCCAACTGTTGGGGTGTTTGGATGAATTGGAGTGATGATCTGGTGTGTTGAAGTTAAAGAATGTGGCGAAGGTGCCGACTTTAACTACGAATGTCCTCCATGAGGCGGGCAGGGAGATAACCCTCGGTTTATAAAATGCATGCTCATGCTCATGATCGCACTGGAAGCGAGAACCTGCATCGGCGCAAGTGACATTCTGGTAACCCATCGCTGGGACTCCCTTCACGTCGTCTTGGCCATGAGAAAATACACTGGAGAAAAGAAAGTAAGAGATGTTGAGGGTAAGCCTCAGTGGCCAGAGCCGGGCCGTTTGTGGGCAGCCAGTGACCAGCTCGTAGTCAAGAGTCTCCTTACCGCTATTCATTGTGAATTGGCGGGCGTGGTACGTTCCGGAACAACAGGGAAGTGCGTTGGGTCCGTGCAATTTTTTCTCCATCTACTTCGTCCTCCATACGAGCCGGAATGCCATGTTTCCACTTTTTTAGGCAATCTCCGATGAGGGCAATGAAGTCACGCCTTCGATGGTAGAGGGTGACTGCCGTAAAATCAGTACCATCAGGTGGCGTGAAAACAATTGGCACGGCGATTTGAAGGCCTACAGTGACTACTGTGTCGCCCAGGAGAGGAGTTTCTGAGTGCTCACCCACACCTACTCCTGGTTCGTACATCGCTACTGTGCACTGGTTGAGTTGGTGTTCGAGTCCATTCCTCCGAAGGAGCTGTGCCGCGAGGTGATGTGCTTCCGCTAAGTATTCGGGGATAGGGGTGGCAGGCTGGATGTTTCCAACATTCATGTCGAACTCAAAACCAAAGTGTTTTAGTTTCCTCCTCGTGGTGCAGTCCCAATTAATGTTATTTTGGTGGAGGTGAGAGAGAATGGCCTCTTCTTGTTCCATTTCCATGGCATCGGGTGCAACAATCAAACCTGGGACCTCCACCTGTTCCGAAGTTGATGAGGTGCTTTGGCATCGCTCAATTCATTAATTTTTTGATCCTTGGTCAGCGGTGCTTGGTGCAGCCGTTCATCCGCTTCTATGATCACTGCAGCAAAAGCCTTTGAGCCCAGAGCCATACCAGCCACCACAAGGCGTTGATGCAAGGGGGCTTGGGGTTCAACATCTTGGATGAGGGCGGTTTGTTTGATTTGATTGGGGTTAGCACATACAATGGTTGAGCCGGACATGGAATATTGGTGTGCAAGCGCCACTGAATCTCGAGATTGGTATTCGGCACGGCTCACATGGCCGTTGTATGCCGGATCCACCGCTTTTCGCCAATTTTTGAACGGGCCAAACAGCGCCGCCGCTACCTTGGCGTGGAGCTCACGTTCATTAGCCGGCGTTCGTACTTCGAAAGAGCATTGAGTCGGCAGCTCGGACCCCGTGTGCGGAGCAATGGGCTTGTTGTTGTCTTGAGGCTTGGTTTCCGTGGTCGTGCTGCTCGACCAAAACCTGACCAATTGTGCTTCACTCCCGTAAAAAAGGACAATGCCGTCGTTGTGGAATGAATTCCACGCTAAGGATTGTAAAGGATTGCGACCGTTGTCGCCTGGCACGTGTGAAACATCCAGTTTGGCCAAAAGGCTATTTTTAGACCGCAAAGAGCAACCTTCAACCATGGTGCAAGGCGGTTTTACGTACCCAGAACGCATTATGGTGCACCATGTTTCGGGTGCATTCATTTTGGGGTGATCCTTTAGTCGCTCCCAAGACGCTCTGAGTTGAAAAATGTTGCCTTGCTCAAGGTCGGATACCTTAATGGCGAAGAGATATCCGTTTGATGTCCAGTCATGATCCATCATCATCTTGAAAAGAAGATGGGCACTTGTGGTGGGGAGGGTCCATTCGAAACGCAAATATGCTTCATGAGGGGATTTGATGATGCAACCGCCTCCGAGTGGGAAGGCGGCTGCTGGGGAGTTAAGGGATATATCTTCCTGACCGGGCGAAAATTGCCGGATCAAGAATTTTTGGAAGCCCCTTACATTGGTCATCAATCTTTCATCCGGTTGTTTGGCGGTAGGTTTTCCTGCTTGTGTGTCGATAGTGAAGCGCTCTGCATAATAATGTTGGAGGACATCACGCCGCACGTCGAACCGAATGGTTGTCTCCAAGTCTCTAATATTCTTGGGAATACTCAATTGGTTAATTGCCCATTGAACATGGAAACCATCACTCCGATAATCAAAAAGCTCAACGGGGTCATTGGCCTTGTGATGCGTGTTAATGTGGATGCTCACATAAGGGCGCTCCGGGATATTGCCTTTACGGAGTTGAAAACCATGCAAGGAGGACATCATAGGTGCAACACCATGGTGTACAACGACCTTATCAACGGCCCATTTCCAATCTAGGAGGGGCCCGGCGGCAAATAGTAAATGATTGCGCGCCGTTGTATGCCTCTCCCAAGACTCCATAGTCCACCACCCGCTCATGTGGAAGTCTTGATTGTCCTTTTTTAGTTGGTTGTACGCGGCCTTCAAGAATTGGCTATACACCTTGGAGGAGTAGACATGGTCCGGTTGAATGCGTTCGTTGTTTTGCGGGAAGGTATACCACGTAGTGTGGTTTTTGAGATAATGTTTGAGACTTTTCAATGGGTCAGGAGCCCTTGTTATGGAGAGGGCCTTGTGTCCTTCGGGGATGGCCAAAGCTTCGTGTGATCGGTGCAAGTCGTCCTCGTCCATTCCCATTTCCAACTTTGCCAACTCGTATAGGCGTGATCTAGCCTCGGTAGGAAGAGATAGTTTCTTTCCGTTGGTGGTCTTGTTGTTGTCCTTATCATGTCTATAATAGACGAAGTCGTTTTTTACCATGTTCTCGGATATACTCTTGACGTGCTTGGGGAGTATGGACGGAGTAGATAAAGGTGCTCTCCAGTTGATGACGGGTGTGTAGTTGGACGTAGTGTTCGACGAACTCAATAGGCTGAACATTTTATCGCCGTTGGTTGATAACAGATAGATGGCTGAAGTCGGTTGACAAATATTAAGTTGGCGGCCGCAAAAGTCACCAACAAGGGTTGATTGATGGATTGGTGCAAGGAGTTCAAGAAAGACGGTATATCCGACGATGAATGTCATAGCGGGGATGTTGGTAAGGTATAAGGATCCCCAATTGACGAACGGATAATTGAAATGATTGAGAAATTGTTCTGGACGGATATTACGCCCGTGAATGGCTGATCCTGGACGATTTTTATTTGAATCAGCTTTATTCAGGCATGGTAGTGCTGAAATCGAAAAAAAATGGACACTCAGAAAGTGAGGTGTCCAGCACTCTGCAGTGCCGAGTCACCTGTTGGTCACCGAGACACACGGTCACATCGACCCCCCCCAGGGAACGGATGGTCCGACCATCCCCAACCCTTATGGCCACGGTTTCGGTTTTCCGGATCTTGGCCTGTTTCAGCAGTCTGCGGGCCACGATTGAAAGTGTAGCGCCCCTGTCTAAGACAGCCTTGTAGACCTGATCACCAATTTTCACGGCGATCCAGAAAACCAAATCCTCATCCTCGGAGCCGCCCCCCTATCCCTCTTCAGGGAACTTGACCTCAACCCCAGCGGCCTGCAGGCACTTGGAGTGCCAATTTAGGCGGCGCTTCTTGGCGTTCTCGCTGCTCTTGTCGGTGCCATCAGCGCTGGGGCTGGAGGGGGCTGACCGTTTCTCACCGGACGGCTCACCCTTAGGTGTCGGGTTGGGTGCTCCTCTTCCACCAGTGGGGGGGGCTGAAGACCTTCGTCCTCCAGGGTTACCCTTATCCTTAGAAGCTCCGGGGTTAGGGCGGCCCCCCTTCGGCTCCTCCGCTCTTACCGGAGTTCTTACGCCCTTCCTCTTCCGCTTTCTTGAGTTTTTCGGATTCGCGGCGTTTGATGTGGCATTCATTTTCATGATGCCTCCTCTTGCCGCAATATCCGCACGTTATCGTGCAGCGGAAATGGCCTTGGTGCTTTACCTCCTCACCATCTTTAGTTTTCTGCGTGCGCTTCAGCTGGAGCATGCACGCACTTCGCCCATCACAGTCAGGCGCGTGGCAGGGTCCACCCTTATGGTCAGTTGGACGACAGTAGAAAAGTTTGGGGGCCCCTTTACTATTGGAGGGGGTGGTCTCAGTCATGCACTTGAGCTGCCCACCACGGCCCTTCACAGGGTTAGAGTGGGGTTGAGGCGACCTCCCTCGAGGAGACTTGTCAGCAGGGGTCTCCCTTTGCAGATGTTCGCGCAGATACTTGTCCATGTGGGAGTCATTCTCCCTCTCCATGGCCAACTCAATCAACAGATCGACCAGGTCATCGTAAGAGTGCGTGCGAGCTTCCCTCTCGGACGTCTCTCTGCAGTTATCCCATGTCCTGGTAGGAATCTTCCCCACTAGCCACAAATGTGGCTCAGTCGGCCCATAGGACGAGGGGTTCATGCGCCCCATGAGCTCTTCCAACTGCGCCACGAACTCGGAGATGCGCGCAGCAGTCGGGAATCGGGGGAGAGGAGGCAGCTCCTCAATCTCCGTTCGGACACTGAGGTCCGTTTCATAGGCTGGATACATTCGCTCCAGTCTTTTCAGGAAGTTGCCCCAGTTGGAGCTCTTCCAGATAGCAGTTTTAACCTACCGCTGAAGGAATTTCTTTTTGCACGACTTTTTGATGAGCGTGCATTTAGTACGGACATCAGCATGTTGCTGACCCGTGAGAAGCAACAACTCAGAAAACTCCTCAGCCCATTCAGGCAGGTTTTTCGGATCGAACTCAGGGAGTTCGATCTGAAGGTTCGCCGTGGCGATGGCCTTCGCTCCCCTTGCTGGGACGCCTGTGTCACCTGTATCACCTGAGAGGGGGTAGGGGTGCACTGTGACCAATGGGGCAAGGGAAGACAGACCATAGCCTTTCATCTCAGCCTCTGTGGTGTGACCTACACTGCAGACAGGCACAGTCCTCACACGAGGGTGGAAAGGGCTAGCACAGGTGTCCATTGGGGAGCTGCGGATGCCTCTACAGCTCTTCACATCCCTGGTTAGCAGTTCAACACCTGAGGACATGGTAGGTGGGGGCTTCTTCAGATCGGAGAGCCCAAACTTCGTCTTGAATGCTGCTGACACTGCACTCAAACTTGGATCTTCATCGCCTGCACCAAGGACCGGGGAAAGCAACTCCATGGTCTCATCGACAGCCAGCTTATGGGCCGCCATGCGTGGGGGCAAACCTCGAACCACACTCGTAGGTTCCAGAGCCACTGCACTGGGACTGGGGCCAGGCTTCATGCATTCATGCTCCTTCGGTCTGTCTGGAGGCGTAGGTTCTCCACACACCCAGTCGGGTTCCTACTCAGATGATTGGGCCGGCGACGACCAGTCCATTTCGCCGTGAGGTATGTCGAACGTCTCCTCGGCCCACGTAGCTCCGAACATCGTTCCCAAAGCCTCTTTCCTCTTTCATTTCCTTGCCGCTCTTCTTCAGGCCTTGACCTTGGCATTTGCCACTTCGGTCTCGGGGGTAGGAGAAGTTTCGGACGGGGGCATCGAGGACACGACTGAAGCGAAGGCTGCTGCCACAGGGTCCTTGCCTTCAAGACGCCTGAAATTTGCCTGCTTTAAGCCGGGCGCCTCGGCGCTTGCACTCGGGCGGGCTCCTTCTGTATATATCTCCTTGATTTCTTCCGCCCCTCTTGTTACTGCAAGTTCTCCTAGAGGACTGGTATCAACGGGTACAGTAAGAAAAAGTGCTTTTCCAATGCTTTAGGGTATACTTTAGTTGTATTAGAGGTGCTCTAAGCACTCTTGCATTTTTAAGTTAGTATTGGCCTAACCAAAATGGGTGATAACACATTTTGACCTACGGAACCAAACACTAAATCAGGATGTAGTGTGGACCCCTTAATCCCCAAGCTATATGCACTAAAACATCTTTTCCTGGGTGACTGAGGCACTGATATACTGAAGGCAGAGCCTATGAATTTATCTTTCTTTTCTCATGAATTCTTAGCTATCCTAGTGGTATGCACCCTAGGGGGCTGGGGCACCTCTTTTTGAGAGGTCCTGGATTCAATACCCAGTCAGCCTAGCTAAGTAGGAATATCCCATGTGACATGGCAGTGACCTCAGCGCCACAAGCCATGCCACCTCAGCACCTATGGGACCCAAAAACAAAGAGTGCACATCTCAAGATGGCACTAGGGAAGAGTGTGAGCCCATGGGGCAGTTTTTCAATCAGGTTCTCTCAAACATGTAAAATATGTCATCCTGAGTTGCAATGTATGTTAATTGCTGTGGTCTATTGTTGATAGTTGTCTTTATCTAACTCTTTGCAACTGCAGCCTTTCATGCTTTGATCCTGTTTATCTTCTACTTGCTTATCTCTGTCTTGGGTTATCCTGGATTGGTTGTATTTCAACAATAAAACATTTTCCTCTTCAAAAACAAGCAGCAGGAACCCTACACCAGCAGCAAGCAGCAGGAGAGGCACAACAAAAACACAGTGCTCAAAACACTATAAATCATTCTGGTAGCAGAGGCAGACAGTCTCTGAGTACCGGCAGCAACCCCGTGCCGTACATCTAGTGCGCCGACCACTGTCATAAGCAGGAAGGGCGAATATCGACACAAAGAAGGAGGACACCGACGTGAAGACGGCGCCTGAGGCACCAGCAATGCCAGCACCTGGTGAACCTGGACCTGGACCTAGCGCTGTACCTTCGGTGCCCTTACATGGGCCAGTGGACGTGGTTGATGATTCGCTGGAGGGACTTCAGTCGGCCTTCCGGGCCCTCTCAGTCGAGGAGGTGGACACCAACCCTGTGAAGAGAAAGAGGGAGAGAGAGAAGGATGCAGGGGAAAGCATGGCAGACGAAGGAGTAGACCATGAGCACGACCCGACGATTGAGTCGACCTTCGAGGGCGCACCAAGTGCCTCTGGCTTCCACGCATCAGCCTCTCCTACAACCACCACACTTTTAACTCCAGACCCAGCCGCTGCAACATCCACACCCATAACCACCCCGCCTATGGCTGAGGGCACAGGCTTTACTGGTATGCCTACCTACCCTGCCTACGGTGTGGACCCATGTACCACTGCGTTTCAGGAGGCAACTACTGCCAGTGAGCCAGTGGCCTCCAGTTCTGCGCCGCGATGGTATGCGGCTGACTATCACCATCCTCTACCCGCTACGGGAGCGTATGTGGATGTTCCTGGGTATGTCACCTTGAGTGGGCTAAGGAGAGGCCCTGAGTCATGCGGGAGCAGAAGTAGAGGATCGGGGAGATCCTCCAACAGGACCGTGACGCGGTCGGAGATCAATGAGGCACTCCGAGGAGCCACTTCTAAAATTGTTGGGAATCTCACTCAAGAGAATCGGGCTAAACTGGAGCCCCTGATTCCCCCCGAAGTGTCACCTACCGTCCTGAGAGTTTCACCCCACCGGAGACAAGCCAACCATCTGGTGGCGGGGTTGACAAACACCCTGGGGAGCCTGAGGAGCCGACCGATGCCGACCCCTGCAGTGATACCGAGAAGCCCTTTCATACCATTAACGGCCCAGCCTCCCTACAGCCACGTGGGGAATTCCACGAGAGCCGAGCTGGACCGGCTAGTGCTGACAGCCCTGAGGGCAATGGTTGACGTGGAGCCCTATGGCTCTAGTGACCTGGGCGGAGACCCCTCTGACGATGAGCCGCCGTCCATGACTTCTGCTTCGCCCTCGGAAGACGACGACCCTGAGGACCCCGAGAACCCAAGTGGGCGGAAGAAGAAGAAGAAGAGGAAGACCAGGCGCCCTGAGGGACGCAGGTCTCAGGAGGCTAAGGCCATTGCCACCTCCAAGATCGTGGTCAACTTGCCTGAGTTCACAGGCAAGGATCTCAGCAAGTTTGCTGAGAATCTTGGTCCGTTCCTCCGAATGACTGGCCAAACCCATGCTAGTGGGCGAGTCAAGTGTGATCTGCTCCTGCAGTGCTGCAAGACCAAGTACCTGGAGCAGCAGGTCCAGCAGATCGTGACTAAGTCCGCCACCTTTGCAGACGTGTTGGTTGCCTTGGAGAGGCAGTACCCTACCTACGAAACCGACCTCTCCATCAGGGCCGACATCCAGAACCTGGCCGTGCTGCCCAACAACCCCAAACCTGCCAGGGTCTCTGAGCTACTGGCTGACCTGGATCACTGGGCTGGACGACTGACGCCCGGTTCCTACAGCAGCGACGACCTGCTTTTTTGGTTGGTGGCTAAGCTCCCTCGGGAGCTGTGGGACAAGTGCCGGTCAACGGCAGAGCGCAAGGCTAGAGTCCTCAACTACGAGGATTTGTCTGTGTTACTCCTGGAGCTGGCACTGGAGAAAGAAAGCGACCAGCACCTGAACGCCTACCGTCCTGGAGGAGGAGGCTCTGGAAGCCATGGCAAAGGGTACCCAGGACCCAGACCCGGACAGGGGACTACCCCCAAGCACGGCCGTATCATGGACAATGTCAAGGAGCTCTTCTGGTTTGACGCCAGAGATTAGCATGGCCAACTGCAGCACGCCCCTGACTGCGAGCAGCGAGACTGCTTCGTAGTCCAAGGGAAAAAGCAGGAGACCAACACCAGCGCCAAGGCGAAGATGCCGGATCACTACAGGTGTACTATCACCTGTGCCCTCTTTGGGAAGAGGAAGCACTACGAAGATGAGTGCTACCACAAGCAGCGCCTGTCGGTGAAGCTGAAGGGCGACAATCCTAGCAAAGGCTCTGGCAAGGGAGGTGGCAAGGGCAACAGCAACGACTCCGGCAAGGGCAAGTCGAAAGGACGTGGAAAAGGACAAGACAAGAACCAAAGTGGACGAGGAGGAGGCGCTATGTAAGTGCGGCTAACCCCCATCTGCTCAGATTTTCACTGATCTAACCCAGATTGGCTACATTTTGGTCATTTTCTTTGCTTCGGCGGAATCGCCGCCTCGCAGCTCAGTCTCAGGATATTTCCTATATATTTCTGATATGCCGGATTTGATTCCGCGGTCCATTCCCCGTAAATCCGCCGCGTTCCGATCATTTAGCTGGAATCGCCATTTGCCGCTGACGCGCGCTCGCGGGCCAGATCGGCCAAACTTTTTTACATAATCGGATTTATTTAAATCTTTTCAGACAGATATGGACACTCAGATGTGCATAGAATAATCCGCGTCAATTTTCTTCATAGACTGGGATTTTCTGCCGGACCACAATCAGCATGGACCTTGCTTCAGTTGTTGCTGCTCTCGCCTCCGTTGGTGTTCGAGTATCCGGTTCTACCCCCAATAACAACGTCCAGGGAGACTCCTCGCGTGCCTGCCCCACTGGTCTTGCCGGCCCCGAGCCCTCCGGCACAAACATCGACCCAGGGCAGCAATTTCATGGTAGCAGAGGCTACCTGAATGTTGTTCCTTTGGTGTCCCAACCACAGTTAGCTCCCCAGTACGGCCCCGTAGACTCCGCCGCCCCTGGAGAAGTAACCATTACGTTGCCCTGGTGCTGTGCGAACGAGGCCTTGAAGGGAATGCCTTGCGCTAGCCCAAGCTGCCCAAGAAGGGCACAAATCAGCAGCTGTGGGGACCCAAATCATCCCAATCCCAGTCGAAATTGGCCATCAAGCAGCTGGAATCTCCCAGCCTACGACGATGGCAACGCTCCGGTAGACCTTACGGAGCTGGCAGGTACCCACATTCCCTACCAATGTCCCACATTCGAGACCATCGAAGCCGACATTGACGACATTGAGATGGGTGGTCCAGGTGAGGTACCTAACTACAATCGACCAGCCTCTTGGGCACAATTGGACAACCATTTGTCTTCAGAAGTGACCCGTAACCTTCAGAGCCTTGAGGCCCTTTGTCTATTAGCTACGTCTAAGCTGATCGGACAAGAAAGAATCGCCTCTGATTTTTTATTCGAATATTTTTTCCTTCTTCAAGAAGAAATTAATACCAGGATGTGGTGGCGTTCTCAAGAAGAAGACTCTTTTGCCATTTTTTTGCAGATCTGGGAGGCAAGTCCCTTCCCGAAGGAGAAGACCAAGGCACCTGTTGCCGGGCCCTCCGCCCCTCATCCCCCTGTTTCCATTCGCGACGATCTAGCCGCCGCGGTTGAGGAAGGAATTTTAGAGGCAGCCAGGCAGGCAAGTCTGGAAATTAGGGCTGAAGGAGCTCCCCAAGTGGACTCCTGGCTGCGAACCACTGAGATTAGCGGTCCGACAGCCTGCTCAGGCCCTTCAGGACACGGTATGTACTGTCCTGCCGACTGCTCTTGCAGATCCCAGCGAGATACTGAGCTTCAATTGCTCAAAGATCAAATGCAACTCATCATTCAAACGCTTGGAATTAAAGATCTTTTCAAGACGCACATGCGATCTGAGGGCGCATCATCGGTGGAACAAGCAACAGAACCGTCGGAGGAGTCGACAGAAATTTTTTCAATTGCTCCTTCGGTGGACTCCAAGACCACCGATGCAAGGATCAGCAGGACCAAACTAAAGGAAAGGGTTACAATCTCTCGATCTCAGAGTAGGACGGCGAAGGCTAGGACTGAGGCTCAGAATGCCAAGCGAACTGCCTCCCGTACTGCCCCTCCTGCTGCTGATTCCAATGCATTAGCCCAGCTGTTGCTCGCCCAGACCCTCGCCGGAGCTGGTGTGGCGAATGATGCCGCCAAGGTGTCTGCCATTACGGCCGGTGTTGGGCTGGATTCGCTCCTTAATCCCACTTCATTGCGACTTCGTCAGGTTGCCAAGCAACCGAAGTATAATGGGAACCCCAGACGTTGGCCTCAGTTCCAACGGGAATTTAAACTGTGGGTTAAGACTCAAAAACTCCAAGATGATCAGTTCCTGATGGCCCTCTTGGACTGCCTTGAGGGAGCGCCGGCCAACACTTGGCTCAGGACCTGGAGTGATCGTGAGGATTCAAGTTCCCCTCTTACCTTTGATGAGGTGTGGGAACAGTTGGAGGTACGTGGATCCCGGCTGCCAGAGGACCATTACCACCAGATGTTGAAGAATTTTCCTTCATTCTCTCGACTGATCTTGCACGAAGTGCAAGACAAGAGACAGCGCTTCTGGAATTTAGTGGAAGAGTCTGAACATTCAGGCGAAAAATTTTCTAGTGCTGAGCTGAAAAATTTGATTTTTGACAAGATCCCCTCCGAAACTGCCGCCACCCTTCGGAATAAACAGTCCGAAGAAAAGGTCAAGACCTGGTGGGCGGAGGTCGAAGGCTTTGATGCCTCGGCCAACAGGTTTACGGTCAGGGAGGCACTTCAAAAGTGCTCCCCCACGTCGTTTTCCAAGGTGAAATTCACTGAAAACACGTGGAAAATCAAGTTTAATGAACACGAGGATCGGGACTTGTTTGTCCAAGTCCTCAATAGGGGAGAAAGCTACCATGGCACTCGCTTGAAGGCCAGGAACTGGGTGTTTTCGTTCACCCCGAAGGAATTGTGGGAAGAGGTTGAGCGGCTCGCTGACGCCGCCAATCAAAATTTCCATGAGGGTCTTGGGGGAAACAAGAATACCCAGCAAAACACCCAAAATGGGGCCCAAAAGGGCAACAAAAAGGTGAATGACACCCGGAATGTTCAGGATCACTGTAGCATCTGTCTTCTTTTAGGTTCTACGAACCGAGCTAAGTCGCATTCTACTGGTAATCACCGATGGTCTCCTTACGATCACAAGGTGATTGGTGAAAATATCAGTAATCCTCAGAATTCAGACAGGAATGACAGACAGGTGCATGGTGGAAAGGGGGGAAAGGGTAATCCGACCCCCTCCGGTGGAAACAAAAATACTGGAGGCCCTGGCGGGTCCCAAGGCAAAGGAAATCGGACTCCATCCGGCTCCGGTGGGCAGCCGAACGGTCAGACAAACCCCAATGGCAACGCCGGAGGCGGAAATCGAAATCCAGGCCAAACCCCTCAATCCGGTACAAACAAAGGAAATGCTCCAGGATCACAGGGTAAAGGTAAGGGAAATCCTTCGGGAACCCCTTTCTCTGGTAAGGGCAGAGGGCGTGGCGACGGTGGAGGTCCATCATCCGGCGGCCGTGGCCGTGGACGTGGAAAGGGCAACCATCGTGTGGATCAGGTCTCAGGTGCAGATCAGGTGTCCGATGCGGATCGAGATTACGTTGAAAATGCCTTGAATCCAGCGGATGATCCATTCCAAGAGGAGTGGGTCGACGAATCAGGGTGTGTTCACAACGTTAACGCAAACACTGGAGGTCAGAACGCCTAGGGGAGCCACGAAAATCGCCCCTCCCCAGGCGATTTCAGGCATGATCCCCAGATTCCAGATCGACCATTACTTGATGTAGGGTCGCTTGTCTCCTCTCCCCTGGATCCGGCAGCGGATCCTTCTGTTGTAGTGGACGAGGTTGGTGTACAGTCCAAGCACAGGGCCCGTCAGTTCGTCACAAAGCTGTGGGTCTCTGATTGCAAGGGAAATTTCCATCTCGCCACTTGTTTGTGTGACAATGGATCAGAGGTAAATCTCCAATCCAATTCTTTCTTACCAGACGACTGCGTGTTTGAGTCGCCTCATCCTGTTACCCTCGAGGGAGTTTCTGGACATTCTCTCGCAGGTGGGCAACGCGGTTGTTATATATCAACTCATTTGGTCGCTCAAGACCTTTGGGAAGAGCAAAATGTGGAAGAAGTTGTCCTTAAGGATGACTACTTCTATCGTGCCGACATAAAGTATGACCTTTACTTGGGCCATCCTTGGCTTCGCAAGAACAGGGTAGCGCCCGTAGGTCATCGTCGTTGTTTTTTGCTGGAGTCAGGACCCTTGGAGCGTCCTGAATTTCGTTTTTTGCACGCAGGGTTTAAAAGTGAAGAAGAATTTTTGAAGCAAAAAGTTACACCAAACTTTGGTGAAGATGTCACCATTGCAGAGGTGAATGGGAGTGCCGATTACTCCCGAGAGTTAGAATGTCTTCGTAGGGACTCTCAGCCACGACGCCCTTCGCGCTGGCACTCTTCATCCTACAGAGTTGTCGACAAATGGCGCGATGCAATTTGTGAATATTTTCATGAACACCATTCCTTTTGGCCACAGTATGATGCCTTTGCTAACCGCGAGAACAAGCGCTTTGACAAGCACTTTCGCGACGCTTGGACCCATAAATGGGACAAGAAGTTATGGATTAATCCTCCGTTTCACTTAATCCAGCAGGTCATCCACAAAATCAAGCAAGATAAAACCCAGGCGATTTTAGTTGTGCCCTTGTGGGACGACAAACCTTGGTTTCAGGAATTACAGGACATTTGTGTAGATTACATCGAACTTCCCAGGAAGATTAAGCTGTATGCCAGGGACGACACAGGTCCCCTGCCACAGCGGTCCTGGAGTTCGCTTGCATTCCTGGTGGATGGAAAGCTTTCTGACTCTAATTCTGCTGATTCTGGTACTGATTCTTGTGTTGGGTCTGAATCTGAGGTTGAGCGTGGTACTGATGATGAATCTATTTTTTCTGATTTTTGTCCGTCAGATACCCAAGGTGATCCAACGACAAATGGATCCGCCTCGCCTCCCTCTTCCCCAATACGATCGACATCGAAAAGAATCTTCAGTGCACGGGCGAAGAAAAATTCCAAATCGCGCCGCAAATTCAGAGTTTTTTATGAAAAACCCCCTGTGGAAGCTTTCATGGATCCTTTCGAGGAGCTGGATCACGAAGAGAATCTCTGGGATTTCGACACACGACCCACCTATCTTCAAGAGGCAGTTGATACGGACCTGTTTAGGGACATCCGTAAGAAGATTCTTCCTGCCAAAGCCGAAGAAGTCGCCAAGGTTTTTTCGACAGTAATTCCGGGCGATCAGGTGGACACTGAATTGTGTTCCAAGTCAAGAGAAAAGATTTTTGAGGAACGGAAGGACACAACTCTTTCGGGGAAGTTGATCAAAGAGCCCCCTGTCCGTGGGCAGTTCGGTGAAGCCTTCATCGAGCTTCGTGAAGGGTACAAGGCGAAAAAACAGCGCCCTTATGAGAACCATGGACATAAACATGAGATCCTCAGAAAAATCATCGAGAGAAATCTCAGGGAATTTGCTTGGCTTGAGGGTTGTATGACCAGCGAATGGTGCTGTGCACCCTTCACAGTCCCGAAGCCGCCGCCTGCAGACCAGAACACCATTGATGGTTGGCGAATGGTTGTTGATTTTCGCAATCTCAACGCCGAAACCAAGGCGGATTCACACCCCCTGCCCCTCATTGAGGAGGAAATCGCCAAGAGGGCAAGAGGTCGTTTGTTTTCGGTGCTGGATCTCCGTCACGGCTTTCACCAAATGCCGTTGAGGAAGGACAGCCGACCTCTCACCTGTATGTGCACGCCATGTGGCCCAGTCCAATGGACGGTCATGCCCATGGGCCTGAAGAATGCCCCTTCGTTTTTTCAAAGAATGATGGAAGATGTGCTTTTTTCAGCTCATCCTGAGCTTCGTGCCTTCGTGAGCGTGTACATAGATGACATAATCATCGCGACGGAAGGGGAGGGACTGACCGAAGCTGAGCTGGTGGCCCTACATGAGAAGCAGCTGAACCAAGTTTTGGACATTCTTGATGCCAATCAGCTGATTTGTGGGCCAAAGAAGGGAAAATTATTTTTAAAATCAGTCGAATTTTGTGGTTCTCTCCTAGAGAATGGCACTCGACGACCCAGTCCAGGGAAGCTCGTCGCTATTCAGAAGTGGAAGCGCCCTGAGACGATCACGGAGTTGAGAGGATTCCTGGGTTGTTGCAATTTTTATCACACTTTTGTGCCAAATTATGCCAAATTTGCTGCCCCCCTCACTGAATTATTGAAGGTAGGGAGAGATGCGGGCAAGGCAGGTTCAAAGGTTCGTGTCAAGTGGACTGACGAGTGCGAGGAGGCCTTCCATCACTTGAAGGCGGCCCTCTGCGAAGTCGCCACGTTGCATGTGCCCCAATTTGACCGACCCTTCTACATTAGAACCGACGCTTCTAGGTACGCGATCGGAGCTGTCCTTGAACAGGTTGATGAGACCACCGGCGATCATTACCCTCTTGCATTTTGGTCTCGGAAGCTAGCCCCACGCCAAATGCAATGGTCGCCGCGTGAGCAAGAAACGTACGCCATAATCTGCGCTCTAAAAAAGTACCAATCGTGGGTTGGCACCAATCGAGTCGAGGTCCTGACGGATCATCGATCTCTGGAGTATTGGGCCACCGAACACATTGATATTGTCGCGAGCCCAGCTGGTCGACGGGCCAGATGGCACGAATTTCTCTCTCTGTTTGACCTCCATGTGTCGTATTTGCCTGGAAAACACAACACGGTAGCGGATGCTCTGAGCCGATGGGCTTACCCCGCCTCAGAGGGGCTGCAAAGTACCAACATCCATGGTACGGAGCAGGACCGCCATGTAATAATCGAGTGGGATCAAGAAGAAAAGAAACTCATTCGACGTGCATGTATGCAGTGCGCTGTTAAACAGCACGCATTACCGTGCCATGACATCACGGCCATCTCAGATCCGGCGCATGCTCATGAGATCTGCACCAAAACACTGAAAGTCGTGGAAAAGGTCACCGATCCCTCCTCAGGGAGTGTGAAACGGTTTGACTATACCCGACGAGTAAGTCGATTTCGGTTGATCCAGGGCATTAAGCGTCGAGATCCGGCCAAAACTCCACCCCTGCCTAAAGATTCCCTGATAATCCGTGACTGGACGTCCGATTACCTGCAGGATCCCATGTTTAAAGAGGTCTTTGGAAATCTCAAATCCAAAGATGCTCACAAGGATGGGATTTTTCCTGAGTATTCGTTGGATGGGGGGAAGCTGTGGATGGAGGGTAAATTGTGCGTGCCAGACGCCCTGGCCCCCCGAGTGTTAAACTGGTGGCACAAATGGGAGTCCCCCCACGCACATGGCCGTCGACTGTGGTCGATGATTAAACATAGGTTGTTTGGCTCACGGCTATATACTCACTGCATGAAAGTAGCCGCCGGATGTGCCCAATGTGCTGTCTCGACACCCCCCAGCGCGAAGAAGCACGGCCATCTGAGGCCTCATCCTATTCCGGAGCGCCTCTTTAACAGAGTCACCAGTGATTTCTTCTATCTCGGTGAACTCGATGACGAAGAGTGCCATTGGACTAACAAAAAAGTCAATGGTGTGCTCCTTATTCAGTGCCGTCATTCCGGCTACATGCAGGTGTTGCTTTGCAACATCGAGTCGATGACTGGCAAGGCTGCCGCCAAATGGTGCGCGCAGACCTGGATGGGAGGTTGGGACGTCCCATCCGAGGTGGTTACGGACTCAGGCAAAGAGTACACCTCCGAATGGTGGAGAGAATTATGTGCTCGCCTTGGAATCCACCACCTCAGGTGTGAAATCCACTCGCATCGAGCACTGCCTGGCGAAAGAGCCGGCCGCTCTATAATCAATATGCTTCGTAAGGAGCTCGCGAGTGAGAAGGATTTCCACTGGCTCGAAGTTCTCTTCGCATTGCTTCGCCGTTACCACAACACGCCTTTGTACCATGGCCTTTCTCCAAATGAAATTGTCTTTGGACGAAAGAAGTGTTGGTGGAACATGCCGTTGAATAATCCTCGCCCCTGTAAAGATGCTTCGTTGTTTTTGGACGACGTCCAACGAGCAGATAAAACTGTGTCGAAATTAATCGAAAAGCATCAAGCTGACTGGCTTTGGGTTCAGAATCAAGGCCGAAAAAACCTCCACAATTTTGAAGTCGATGATCGAGTTTGGCTTCGAAAATCCGAAACCACCCTGGACGGAGATGACAAGCTTCTTCCCTTGTGGGAGGGGCCATTCGCTGTTACAGCGCGGCTTGGTGAGAACAGGTGGAGGATTCGTGTGGATGTCAGCAGGGAAATTGACGTTTCGGGCGATCGCCTCAAGAGAGAGATCCCCTCCCCCAAGGATCGGGTTAAACCCCTTTTTTGGACTGCGAAACATTTGTCTGATCGGGTCATCGAAGGGGGGAAGTACGAACTCAAGAGGATTGTTGAAGCAAGACGTGACGCCAAGGGCGAATGGGAATTTCTGTGTGAGTGGAGGGGCTTTGATTCCAGTCACAACAACTGGGAACCAGCCCATTCTTTTGTCCATGGGTACACCAAGGGGTTCATCGACTTCCTCAAGAAGCACCCCGAAATTGGCGTACTCCTGACAGATTGTTTGTCGAAACCAGACAGACAAGTGGAGAGCGACGGAAAAAGACCTGTGGTGAATCGAGATCCAGCCTTTTATGGCCCTCATTCGTCACATTCCAGGGCTGATCCGTCGATCCCCCCTCCTGCGGTCAGGCCAGCCCAGGAGCCAAATGAGGACCAAGCTTCGAGTTCGGCCGCTGATTTGCAGCGCCCCAGCCGTACAAGGGCCAGGCCAGACAGGTTGGTGGTCACATGTATTCGTGCTTGGCCGAATTGAAAAAGCCATCCTACCACATTCTGCTCAATCCACTGTTCATTTTTCCTGACTATGTCATGATGTGGAGAACTGCAAATGTTTGATAATTTGACGTCAATCAACTTTTCTTTGGTCTCCGTTCGGTAGCGTATCGAAAGCCGAAAGCCACGGAGTGTGCTGCCGTGTACAGAAACAACCAAACTCAGGCTTAATTCAGGCAGATTCGGGGTAATCTTGTCTCTGTTGGTCTGTGCATCTTTGGAATTTGGCTACTCGTGCAGATGGAAGCAAATGTACATAATCAAAACGCTGGCCAGCGACATTCACCCCTACAGGCACCCCCTGTAGTACTGGCTGCACCAGATGCGACGCCAGGAACTCAGATCTTACCTTCATTTGCCGTGATGCGAAAGCCAAAGTCCAGATTCAGATCCAGGATCCTCAAATTTGCCTTGAATTCCTCAGGTTTGTCCATCATTCTGCCACTGTTGTGCAAAACCCAGACGTCAATTGTTCAGACAACCTTCACATAGGAGCTCTAGGGACTTCTAACAGCAACCTCTGAAGTCCGTAAGCTTCGTTGTATTTTTGGCACACGCCAATGTGAGCTCAATCCGACCTGAAACTGTCGAAAATGGTGAATCCAAGTGTCTTGTGGGACTCAATCCAAAGATTGGCCTTGTCCAAGTCGATTGACACCGCCGCCACTGTAAATAAAGGACTCTTCGGTGTCTCTCAGTTATATACTGTCAGTAAAGTGCCTTCAGCGAACCTTCGGCGCGTTACATGCCAAGGATCCAGGGCCAGCATGTCCCATCATGATGCATCATCACATGATCCACATTTTCATAGAATCTGTTATATGCTCGCGCACCAACGTGCCGGAAAGCACAATTGAGCTGAATAAACGACAATATATATTAACTTTAGTCTAAACGAAAGTGTTAGTAGTTTCAGTTTTAGACATTCCGCTTCATTTCACCATCATCTCATGAATTTGCCTCATTGTAGGACAATTTAGGTTGATTTCCTTGTCATCTCCTCTCATTCCTCGAAGATCTGTCGACGGCTTTGCCTAACTCCGTTGACGCTTATGATTTTCGGTGCACTTAGGGTCTGTAGACTACATCTGTATTTGTTTTCCCACTCTGTGCTTGTTTAATCTCCTTCATCTCTGCCCAAATTCATTCTTAATTTTGCTGAATCTTGTGATCATCCGCCAGATGCGCCAAATCTGAAGCACATGCTGCACTTTTCAGAACGAGAAAAGCGGGAGTAACACGATGTAGAGTTCGGCGAGGACACCGTAGCGTGCCCGCGACAGCGAAACTGTGCCAGAGCGCTGAGATGTCACTCCATTTCTTGATTCCCCCACTCAATCCACCAATAATCTACCTCATTCTCAACCAGTGCATGGTTTGGTATCGATTCTCGATACGTTTACATGCTTCCTAGCCCTTAACCGAATGTTTTACTGCACGGAGGACTGTTCGTCACTTCTCATTCTGTCTCATTTCAGGTTCATCCATCCTGATTCAGTGCCAATTCAGCCCAAATCAGGTCAGATCAAGCAGATTTCGCCCCATCGAGGATACATTTCTATTTTTTCTGGGACTTACCCGCACTACGTTCTTCGTTGACGTAGCGACACACCCCAGTGTGTTTTTGGAGGGGGGGTGTAAGTGCGGCTAACCCCCATCTGCTCGGATTTTCACTGATCTAACCCAGATTGGCTACATTTTGGTCATTTTCTTTGCTTCGGCGGAATCGCCGCCTCGCAGCTCAGTCTCAGGATATTTCCTATATATTTCTGATATGCCGGATTTGATTCCGCGGTCCATTCCCCGTAAATCCGCCGCGTTCCGATCATTTAGCTGGAATCGCCATTTGCCGCTGACGCGCGCTCGCGGGCCAGATCGGCCAAACTTTTTTACATAATCGGATTTATTTAAATCTTTTCAGACAGATATGGACACTCAGATGTGCATAGAATAATCCGCGTCAATTTTCTTCATAGACTGGGATTTTCTGCCGCACCACAATCAGCATGGACCTTGCTTCAGTTGTTGCTGCTCTCGCCTCCGTTGGTGTTCGAGTATCCGGTTCTACCCCCAATAACAACGTCCAGGGAGACTCCTCGCGTGCCTGCCCCACTGGTCTTGCCGGCCCCGAGCCCTCCGGCACAAACATCGACCCAGGGCAGCACTTTCACGCTAACCACCAGCCAGACAACGACAACAAGAACCTGGACAAGAACGGAGGCAACCCCAACCCTAATCCAGGGGGGAACTCCGAGCCCTCTGGAGGGCAGTCTGGTCCTACCACACGCTCGCAAACTGAGGCCCAGCGAGAACAAGGGGCCAAGCGTGAGCATGAAGGTGGTGATGACGGCAACGCTAAGAAGAGGAGCCCTTTCATGAGCATGGCCCGCAAATTGCGGAACAAGGGGTTCGAGGTGACCTGTCCCGCGGAGTTCTGACGGGGACGCTCCAATGGGGCCCTGGATCTGGCGTTCTGGGTACGTATCCGACTAGGGGGACGTGAATACCTAGGGGTATTGGATACTGGAGGCACCATATCTATAGTTGCCAAGAAAATTTTACCTTGTGGGAGCCTGAAGAACACCATGACGACCGCGGCTATACAAATGGGGGATGGACATGTGGTGCACAGCTGCGGGGACTGTGAAGTGGAGGTACCTATGGGCTCCCGAACTATCGCCCATGAGTTCTATGTGATGGACACCGAGGCCTTCGACTTTGTATTGGGGACTGACTTCTTCGTGCAGCACTCCCAGATACAATCCCTGACGCTGCAAGCGCCCTACCTCCTCTACGTGGCCCACGGCAATGGCAGAGAGTCCGTGCCACTGGAGCAGTCTGAATACACCTCGAGCTACCTCAGGGTATCGAAGGAAGAGCCCTCGAACATGATGGCGGCCTCCAAAACTGAGGACTATCAACTATTGGGGGAAGTCCTAGACCAAGGTCTAAAGGAGTGGGGATACTCCAAAGAAGACCTGAGCGTGGAGTTGTTCGCCAGCGACAAGCAACATGTCTTGGACCTTTACTGCAGCAAGGGGAAAAACTGCAGCTACGAATTTTACTGGCCCGCTTTCGGGATGGCCTACAGGAACCCCAGGTTCAGTGAACTGGGGAAGGTTTTGACCAAGGTAGCCCTGGAACGTTCCCGTATGGTCCTGTGTTTCCCCGATTAAGGAGCCCATGGGGGAAACGAGTACTGGCGAAGCCTCCTGGACAGGCTGACTATCAGCTCTGTTCCGTTACCTGATGAGGCCATATACGTGCCTCTGGGGCGTAAGACGCCCATCAGGAAACCCGGATGGGGAAGTATGCTCAGCGTGGTGGACGGAGGTCTTACCTCCATCCCCTGGGAGGACCTGGACTCCACTCTGGTCGAGGCTATACAACGAGAAAGCGATGGACTTACCCTGGGCGACTTGAAAGATCGACTACGACCTCAAGATGCTATTGAGGCTATACCCGGGGGAGATGAATATGACTAACACCAATGCTCCCAACTCTCCCTGCCGTGTACCTGTTCCCGATGGAGTCTCTGAGTGGGGACTATCAGAGCTCCCCAGCTCTATCCACTCAGATGACGAAACTGAGCATGACGCCTTCTTCGTGCAGACATGCCTGGAGGAAGGGGAGAACGCCGAGTACGTCGCCCTACTGAAACCCCTCTGCTCCATGAGGGTGGAAGACCCCGTGGACGAGGAGCTGGATCCCCGATCCAGGCTAAGAGAGTACGTGGACTCCAAGAGGAGGTTGGTGGCGAAAAAGCTATGCTACGCTAAGCCTACCCGCAGCTCATGGCCACTGAAGCAAGGACGTATGGGAGATCTATCCCAATTGAAGGAGGACCTCGAACAGAAGATCACCACCTCGCAAAGGGAGGTAGATCTTAAGCTCATGAAGAGCGTGTGGGGTGCCCATGTGAGGACCCCAGAGGAGGACGACCTCTCGGAGGAAGGTGTATGTGAACCCCCTCGAGCGTGCCTATGTTGCCATCGTCCACCGGAGATGGTTGAACGAGACCTATTGTATGCCTACCAAGGGTTGAAGGATACTACCAAGGGCGTAGAGTCGGTGGAGGATCACCTTCCGACGTCTATTACTCAGAGGGCAAGCAACTTACACTCTGACGAGGACATGGAGGACAAGATCAAGCTATTGGACCCGCGGCCGCAGAAGCTTATAAGGACCTACCTGGAGGTGTTCGGAGAACTACCACCCCCAGCCTCATGTGACAAGCTGGTACAGATGGACCTCAACCGGAAACCCGAGTTCGTGGGTCACAAGACCTGGAGGAGACCCTATCCGGCTCCTAAAGAGCAGGCCAACGAGATTGAGCGACATATACAAGAATGTATCGACGCTGGCCTAGTCCTGGAGTACAAGGACGGGGACTACCCCCTACACTGCAGCCCCTGTTTCCTGGTGGCTAAACCTGGGTCTACAGCCAAACGGCTGGTAGTGGACTATGGAGAGCTGAACAAGAAAACGCTGAACCACTCAGGGTCCATTCCTAACATGGAGTCTACCCTTGAGAAGATTGCCTCCTGTCGCTACAAGAGCAAGATGGACAAGAGTAGTGGATTTTGGCAGGTGGACCTGACGCCCATCGCCCAGGAACTACTCGCCTTCATCACCCCTCAGGGGAGGGTGTTCAAGTGGAAGGTCATGCCCTTTGGCGTGGCCAACGCACCTGCTCTTTTTCAAGAGCTGATGAACAAGATCCTGTCGATCCTACGACGAGGACCTAAGGTGCAAGAAGTCATATCCCGTGGGGTCCAGATGGAAGCACACATGGACGATGTATGCGTCGGGACCAATACGCAGCAGGATCACCTAATCCTCTTGGGTGAGTTCTTTGCGGTCTGCCACGAGAACCACACACGACTCAAGCTGAAGAAGTGTGACTTCATGCAGGAGACCATGCAGTACCTGGGGTTTGACGTTGGCTACGGGTGGTGGACCCCAGCGGCCTCTAAGGCCAAACCCCTGATGGATGCTAAGGTGCGACATGAAGACCCCAAGAAAGGACTCCATGATGTACGCAGTTTCATAGGGGCGTGCAACTTCTATCGCCGCCATATCAAGAACTTCACCTACACCAACGCCATTCTGACAGACCTGATCAAGAAGAGTGCTACTTGGCGCTGGGACCCACAGGAGCAACAAGCGTTTGACGAGCTCAAAGACAAGGTGGCCAACGCTAAATGCTTGGGCGTGCCTAGAGCACAAGGGGAAATTATCCTGGTTACTGACGCCAGCAATGTGGGCGGTGGTGGAACATTGTTACAATGGCAAGCACTAGAGAAGGAGGAGTTCGACTCGGCTATTTCCCAATGGGGGACTGAAGGTCTCAACCGAGATGGAACCCTCAAGCACAGCTACCCTGACGACAAGTGGGTCCTAGTACCCCTGGGCCACTGGAACTGGAAATGGAACCAGACCAGGGGGAACTACTCCACCTATGAGCAGGAATTGCTCGCGGGTATGCTGGTGCTATCCTCTCAGGCACGACTGTTGGGGGGTAACCGGATGGTTTGGCTCCGCGACCAAGAGCCGGTTCGCACTTTCCAAAAGGGCCCCCCACCTGAGAAGGCCAAGCTACGGCGCTGGTGGACCTACCTCAGCCAACTACGGCTGACGGTACACCGTATCCAGGGAGTGAAGAACGTGTGTGCAGACTACATCAGCCACAACAACTTCAACGCCCTGATTGGTGCCCAGTCTGAAGCGCTGGCTAAGGAGGCGTTCAGCCGTATGGACGTGCACTTGGACCTCAACATGACTATGATACGCCCCCTAGATGGACTCCAACAAGCGGAGTACGTGAAGGAGTTTCGGGATATCTACAAGCGCCTGGTGAAACGCCTTGAACCCCTCCTGGTCAACCAAGAACAGTGGAAGAGGGACAAGAGCTACCTCTGGCACGAGGACCGCATCGTGGTACCCAGTGACAGAGACCCAGCGCTGTTGAAGTGGACCCATGAGTCCAGCGGTCATGTGGGTGCTGACCGTACCCTGAGGCTATTCAAGCAGTGGTTCCACACTACTGGGACTGATGACCAACTGCGGAAGACCCTCCAGCCTATCGTGGACAAGTGCCCGTGTAGGTCCTGCGAACCGGGGGATATCAGGGACAGGGGTCTCTACTCGACCCTACCCATCCCTCACTGTGCTATCAGTGTTCTCTACGTGGACTACACCGAGATGCCGAAGTTCGGGGGCTATGACTTCGCCCTCGTGGTAACCTGTGGGTTGACCAGGTTTACCCGGGTGTTCCCATGTACCAAGCACATTACCGGGGAGGAGACCATCAAGATACTCCTCGAGGAGTGGTTTTGTGTCTGTGGGGCGCCCAAAGAGATCACCTCCGATGAGAACGTACGGGTACGCTCAAATACCGGCTGGTACAAGAGGGTCCCGAGTTCCCTCAATGTCCAAGTGTCCACAAGGATCCCCTACTCTCACACGAGCAACCCCCTATGTGAGCGCCAGATTCGAGTCCTCAAGGAGAATGTAAGGATATGGTGCAAAACTGAACGCACCACAGACTGGGTGAGACTACTCCCCGTCATATCCTTGATGATGAACTCCGAAGAGAGTTCGGCGACTGGCTACACGTCCCATGAGCTATTCCTAGGGCGCCTGGCGTGGTTCCTACATGCTCCCTATCCACAAGACACTCATTCTTCTGTGCGTGAGTGGGTCCAAGAGCAACAAGCGAAGGTGGACAAGGCCAAGGCTATGCTCCAGAGAGTGAGGAAGCTTCATTGGAACACGAAGAACAAGCACCGAGTAACTGCCCCGTACCAAGAAGGGGACTAGGTGCTGGTGCACCACAGCCGACTACCCGCCTCGCCACGCTCTACCAGCGATGAACCATACTTCTGACCCTACAAGATTCTATCTGTGGATGGACACCGTATAACGGTGAGTTGTTCTCCCCGTTTAGGGCAGACCCTGGTGTGCGCTGCTCAACACAAGAAGCGCTGCTATGATCCTGAAGACCTCTGTGGGGAGAAGTGGGAGCTGAACGACGAGGAAATCGCCGCCCTAGACCTACAAGGGGCTGCCAGCCCTATGGAAGTTGAAGGGGACCTCCCCGACATGAACGCCGAGGAGATGGCTAAGGAGGGCTTCTACCTGGTGAAGTCTGTCCTACGCCACCGCTATCGCCATGGTTGGCGCTTCCTGACCCTCTAGGAAGGGTTTGGAGTCAAAGGGGCCACCTGGGAGCCCTTCTCTGCGTTTGTTCTACCTGAAGGACGCCTAAACTCAGTTCTGGTAGACTACTTGGCCCAGAACAACCTTGGTGAGTTGCTGAGGCTCGCTAAGACACTTGCCTCCAAGACTAAAGTTAGGGACTGAACCTTACCCTTACCTGCCTAAGCGTATGTGTGAGTATGCTACTCCTAAGGTCCTGAGAGCAAGCTGCAAAAATGGTGTCCTAATTATACCCAAGTCTGCACCCTTGCTAAACCTGGAGGACATCTTACCGGTGCCACGGGGTACGCCCCGGGTCTCTCCTCCCCTAAGCGCCCGATTTCTGTGCTGGCGCAAAAACTTGGGGGAATACCCAGCGTACTAATCCAGGTATTGTTTTCCCTACCTATCTGCCTACTATAGGGAGGGGTGGCCAAAAGCTATGAAGGCTTGAAAACGCCTATTCGCTACGATGGCCAAAATCTAGCCTAACCACTGCCACTGCCCACCAACCCCGCTAAAATTGCAGGAAAAGGGTGGGACAGTGACACACGCACTACAGGTCCTACACACCCTACAGCGGCACCATCCTGGTGGGCGAGCACTTCTGCAACTAGCTCAAGCCCCCACTCAGGACTAACACTCCTACACGCACACTCTACTGGGTGGCGTTGAAGGAGAAGTCACGAGCCCTAGCGGCTCACCTGTGAGATCGCAAAAAAACACAGAGCTACTAAGCGTCTTTGACCTAACAGGGACACCACAACGTGTTTCCCTCATAAGGCTTGGAGGGACGGAGTGCTCAGGTTGCGTGCACAGCATGAATGTTGAGGATGTCGGACTGCCCTGCCACTCCTGGCTGAGCCGCAGTTTGTCGTTTGTGTGATTAGCGCCGCCTAGTTTAGCACGGCTTGAGACTCCACCAATTCACCCTGACCTTCCTACCTGTAAAGCAAAGGCAAATGACTGAGGCTTGCGGCTGAGGAACCAAGACTACCTCCACGTATTATACGCTTCTCAGGTAGCCCTATAATACACTGTCCTCAAACCTCAGTACAAGCAAGCAAGCTTAAGGAACTCCACCCGTTCTCTTATAGAACATGGGGTGGAGCCCCTGGGTAACCTAAACAAGGGTTGTACCGAGCGCACCACGCGTGGCCTACCCTTTAATGCGTGTGTGAATGCACGAGCATGCACGAGCCTTCCAACCTAACAAACTTTGATCAATCTTTCTTTTTCCTCCTAAGCTTACCCACAATCACGAACTCCACCACGGGGTGGCCCAACCTGGGCTTACCTACCTTACCTACCGCTGGAGAGTGAAGCAAGGTGAGGAAAAAAACGAAGCACAAGCGAGACACCACGCTATGCATAGGTGTGTATGTTCTAATCAGTGCAACATAAAGGGTGGTTGTAACGTAAGAGCAGTTGTCACGGTTGCCCCGCATTGCACCACAGGGCAGCACCGTTAGCCCCCCGTGACAACCACTCCCTTGCCGAAGGCCATCTGTTTTTTCCCTAATCTCACCTCTCATCACGTGCAGTCTTCCTAATCAAGCCCTCTATCGTTTGTTAGCGCTCCTACAAGGCACATTCACGGTGACACGAGACGAGCAATGTGCATGCCGCATACGAGACGAGCACACCTCCGGTTTATACCTGATTCATTGAAGTCTTTTCTTTGATTTTCGAATTCTTGGAATTTTGATTCTTTCTGTCAGTGTGGGTGAGATCTTTATATTTATTTATTAATGTATGTCTCCTCATTTTTGTCATTATACGTAACAAAGGTTTATAATCTTATTAATTCTTTATTTTCCGGCGCTTCCCTAAGACCCGCTCCTCCGCGCCGCCTTTTTCTGCATGAGAATTTCTTGATTTAAAAAATCCAGAGATGACTACAAATTTTATAAAAATGTGCATCGGATGCAATGCACAATTGGATTCTGTTCAGGTATGCGCTTTCAGAAAAATTCTAGGCCGTCATGAGACGGATTTAGGTGTTGTCGCTTCGCGTTTGCGTGCATTCGTCCCTCATCCTTCCATTCCGCTGTTGTACAAATATCGTCGCAAAGTCTCGCTAAGTAGGCCGCTGTTCGACCGAAAAGCAACCGCAGGAGACTCAACCAGAACCGAGACCCCTCCAAGGGGCCAATCAAATTTAATCGTGGAACCGTCGCCCCGGTACCAGGACAGGTGTCTCCATCAGGTTCCATGAGACTTAGATTGAGCGTCCCATGAGCGTTTGGCGTTGGGTTGTGTTACGCTGTAGCCTGGAGGGAGGGATGCATATCCATATGGTCATTACATGCCCTATGCTAACGCCACCAAGCCGCAGGAACCCCGGCAGCGCCAAGAGCGCTGAGTTTTCTGTGGGAAATTGACATGAACATTGGAGCTAGAGTCGCTGGCCATGGTAAAGCGCTCTTTTTCAGTGTTAGGGAAGCTATAGGTATTTTAAAGTAGGTGTTGAGACCAAGGAAAGGCCAGGAAGAAAATACCTTTTTCCTGAAAATGCAACAGTGGTGGCCACCACAGCACAGGGGGGAAGTAAGAAAAAGTGCTTTTCCAATGCTTTGGGGTATACTTCAGTTGTATCAAAGGTGCTCTAAGCACTCTTGCATTTTTAAGTTAGTATTGGCCTAACCAAAATGGGTGATAACACATTTTGACCTACGGAACCAAACACTAAATCAGGATGTAGTGTGGACCCCTTAATCAACAAGCTATATTCACTAAAACATCTTTTCTTGGGTGACTGGGGCACTGATATACTGAAGGCAGAGCCTATGAATTTATCTTTCTTTTCTCATGAATTCTTAGCTATCCTAGTGGTATGCACCCTAGGGGGCTGTGGCACCTCTTTTTGAGAGGTCCTGGGTTCAATACCCAGTCAGCCTAGCTAAGTAGGAATATCCCATGTGACATGGCAGTGACCTCAGCGCCACAAGCCATGCCACCTCAGCTCCTATGGGACCCAAAAACAAAGAGTGTATATCTCAAGATGGCACTAGGGAAGAGTGTGAGCCCATGGGGCAGTTTTTCAATCAGGTTTTCTCAAACATGTAAAATATTTCCTCCTGAGTTGCAATGTATGTTAATTGCTGTGGTTTAGTGTTGATAGTTGTCTTTATCGAACTCTTTGCAACTGCAGCCCTTCATGCTTTGATCCTGTTTATCTTCTACTTGCTTATCTCTGGCTTCGGGTATCCCGGATTGGTTGTATTTCAACAATAAAACATTTTCCTCATCAAAAACAAGCAGCACGAACCCTACACCAGCAGCAAACAGCAGGAGAAGCACAACAAAAAAAAAGTGCTGAAAACACTATAAAACTTTTTGGTACACCACTTGTAGATGAAGGCCGTACTCTCACAACATCCGTGTTGGATCTAGTGCTTGTGATCGGCACGGTTTTGGCACTGACAGTGATAGACATCTTCACAGTTCAGGATACAAGTTGTTTATTGGTGTTCTTGGTGTTCTGCTTTATTCTTCTAGGGCCTTCGTCTGCTACCAGAAAAGGTGTCTGGTTTGCTCTCGGTTGTGTTTCTTCCTTGTATATGCTTTTCAACACCTTGCTGACTTTCCACAACTCAAAATCAAGTCCACACAGAGGTAATGTAGAACAAGTCCAGGCACCGGACCAATCAAATCAGGATAAGTCCTTCCACAATCAAAACACATGTAACAAAGAGGGGCTGCAGATAGACGAATGTAAATCTAAATACAAAGCTCCGATGGTTTCTAAACAAAATAGATGATTTTATGTGAAAGCTGGCATGACTCAGGCCACCAAGATGGCACCAAGCACTTCATGTGCACTCTTTTGGATGAAATGGAGTTGGTTAGGAATCTGGGGCAGAGGAGTTGGGCCAGACAAAGGATATGGCTTGGCTAGCAAGGCCAAGCAACTGAATTCACAATCAGTAAAAAAGTAGAACCACAATAAGTGGTAGAATCAATTGAGTATAGGGGTCTTGAGGTGGGGGACCACTAGCCTTAGCCTCCAAGGCCTTAGGCATGAAGTGCCTACTTAATTTCGGTGTAACCTCCATGAAGGAAGATACGTCCGCTCAGTTGAGTGGTAGGGGTGAACTTCATGGTGGGCTAGGCTTGTAACCCTAGTTACTTTGAGAAAGTGTACTTCAAACTTCAAAGGAAAGATAAAAATGATTAAGTTAGTCTCAACATCCACAAAAGGTTTCTAACGGGGGGCTTAGCCTGGATCAAGTCCTCCAAGAAAGACATGGCAGTGACTTTTTCTTACTCTCCAGTCCTCGGCCGTCAACTTCGCATCAGCATGCTGACTCTCGCACATCAGGGCTGCTCTCTCGTTCAGCGGTGGGTTCCGGTTCTCAAACAATTTCCACCACTGCAGACCACTGCTCATTTTCGTTGCCTCTCCCTCCGTCGTTGGTGCTGCCATCTCGTTCGCTCATTTGAGGACTTCGTCTGTCGTTGGACTCATTGCCTTGTCGCATTGTTCGTCGATCCAACGCCTAAGTTGTGCTTCATTGATCCTTGGCTTCACTCCTCTTTTGATGACGACGGGTTCACCTCTTCTAGAACAACAATATGACCAACCACACGGGGGTTCCTTGAACTTGTCGCTTTGCTAACGCGTCGCATCGCCTTGGTGATGTTTCTGCGCGTGCACGATGGTAACGCGGGTGACACCTAACAAGCGGAGGGGGGCTCCACGAGATAGGGAAAGGCAGTGTGCGGGCTGCCATCGCCTCTGAAGGGTATCTGTCGGACGACGAATTCAGATTGCACAATATGCACGTGCATGATCAGCGATTGATAACAAAGAACGATGAGCATGTTGAGGAAATTTCAATGAAGCAATGATACATGATATGTTGCGAAGGGTGTGGAAAAGTAAGGTTAAATGAATGCTTCGTCTTTCGTTCTGGGTTTGGCATTTCCTTTGCTGGTGCGAAGCACCATCAAAAGAAAAGCCTTATTACGTTTTGAGCCATTTTCGGGTCACCTTACTATCTCGGAAATGGAACCGGGCGATGACAAACAAACGCAAAAACACTCCTTTGCCTTATGTTTAAGCTAGCAGCGCAAGGACAGGGGAGGTGCATTGGGCAAGATTAGCGACACAAAGTGCAAATAGCATACAATTGACATATTCATAACTCGGGCCTATTGTATCGGATTTTGACGAAATTGAGGGCAATTTTGGTCAATTTGGGGGTGTTTTTTTCATTTTTGAGCTTAGAAAGGCGGCTGAGTGCGCTGGAAACCGTCAAATCGAAAAGCGGTGCTAAAACAAGATGACGGCGGTCTCTCAATTATACAGCAAGACGAGGCTTTTAGAATCATTGATAAATTTGGTCTTAGATCGAAATTTCGTGCATTATAGCCCGATTTCACCTTGGACAGTCAAAATGAAAGATCGCAAATGCCGGCGACTGCAAAATGCACGCGTGCACAGTAAATAAATAATATGTCAAATAGATTTCTTGAGATTTGGGGCCTGTGGCTGATATATAGTGTTGTTCGGCACCTCAACTTTGCTAGTGCATATTTAAATCGCATCCCTAGCTTATATGGAATTAGTGGATGCTATTAAAGAAGTGAAAACCTTGTAAACGTCCTAACTTTGCAAAACAGCCATGATTGATCGAAACAAATATGACGGCGCGAATCAGCTCTTTGAGGCGGTCATTTAGAGGGGCTGCATCGTACACTTTTGGGATATGTTTCATTTCGGCGCGCGGATCGTATATAATGGCATAAGGACTGCTTTTAGAGGGGGGCGGGGCCCCATTCCCCGGCCCCCCAATTCAAAGCCCCCCATGGGGGGGGGGGGTGAACAAGCGGGGGAAAGATGCACGAGGTGGGGTCGCACGGATGCTCAGATGAGAACGGGGAGGACCAGGAGCACAAAGGCAAAAAGACCATTCAAAGGCGGAGAAGGAGAAAACCATGAAAACACGGGAGCAACGGCGCCAGCGCCGGCCGCTAGGCTCCGTTTTTGTGGGCCAAGCCCCACAAAAACGTAGCCTAGCGGGTGCTGCCTCTTGCCTCTTGCACAATATGGTTGCCCCGTTAGCAGAAAAGGTTTGCCAGATGGGCAGCAAGTATACATGCCAAATATGGCGAAAAAAATGGCAAAAAACTGCCAAAAAACGCGTAAAATTGACCGTAAATCATCAAAAAGGTACCTGACTTGGCCAATTACGTTGCTTTTCCGACGTTTTGGCCCGAGCCGGTCATTTTAAGGGGCTACAACATGATGTAACTTCGCAAGCAAGAGCCAATACGGAATTCAGCCCCAAATTTTCGGAGACTGCCCGAAAAACTGCTTAAAACGATCCTAATTCACCAAAACGACCATCATCGGCCATAAAGAAGAAGAGTCGCATTCTTAGAATTCCATTGCGATCATTTTAAGGGGCTGCATTGCGGGGTTTTGAGAAGGGCTGTCTTCCAGGGGGGGGGGGTCGCGTAACGTGGTAGTTGGTCACTGCTTCTGGCGCGGGGTCAGGGGCCCCCAACACCCCGACCCCCACAGAAGCCAGCCCCCTGCGGGGGGGATTTGAACAAGCGGGGGGAAATTGCACGAGGTGGGGTCGCACGGGTGCTCAGATGAGAACGGGGAGGACAAGGAGCACAAAGGCAAAAAGACCATTCAAAGGCGGAGAAGGAGAAAACCATGAAAACACGGGAGCAACGGCGCCAGCGCCGGCCGCTAGGCTCCGTTTTTGTGGGCCAAGCCCCACAAAAACGTAGCCTAGCGGGTGCTGCTTCGTGCCTCTTGCACAATATCGTTGCACCATTGGCAAAAAAGGCTTGCCAGATGGGCAGCAAGTATACATGCCAAATATGGCGAAAAAAATGGCAAAAAACTGCCAAAAACGCACAAAATTGACCGTAAATCATCGAAACCGCACCAGATTTGGCCAATGAGGTTGTTTTTCTGACGTTTTGGCCCGAGCCGGTCATTTTAAGGGGCTACAACATGATGTAACTTCGCAAGCATAAGCCAATAAAGAATTCAGCCCCAAATTTTCGGAGACTGCCCGAAAAGCTGCTTAAAACGGTCCTAATTCACCAAAACGACCATTATCGGCCAAATAGAGGAAAAGTCGCATTCTTAAAATTCCATTGCGATCATTTTAAGGGGCTGCATTGCAGGGTTTTGAGGAGGGCTGTCTTCCAGGGGGGGGGGTCGCGTAACGTAGTAGTTGGTCACTGCTTCTGGCGCGGGGTCAGGGGCCCCCAACACCCCGACCCCCACAGAAGCCAGCCCCCTGCGGGGGGGATTTGAACAAGCGGGGGGAAATTGCACGAGGTGGGGTCGCACGGGTGCTCAGATGAGAACGGGGAGGACAAGGAGCACAAAGGCAAAAAGACCATTCAAAGGCGGAGAAGGATAAAACCATGAAAACACGGGAGCAACGGCGCCAGCGCCGGCCGCTAGGCTCCGTTTTTGTGGGCCAAGCCCCACAAAAACGTAGCCTAGCGGGTGCTGCTTCGTGCCTCTTGCACAATATGGTTGCACCATTGGCAAAAAAGGCTTGCCAGATGGGCAGCAAGTATACATGCCAAATATGGCGAAAAAAATGGCAGAAAACTGCCACAAAACGCACAAAATTGACCGTAAATCATCGAAACGGCACCAGATTTGGCCAATGCGGTTGCTTTTCTGGCGTTTTGGCCCGAGCTGGTCATTTTAAGGGGCTACAACATGATGTAACTTCGCAAGTAAGAGGCAATACGGAATTCAGCCCCAAATTTTCGGAGACTGCCCGAAAAACTGCTTAAAACGGTCCTAATTCACCAAAACGACCATCGTCGGCCGAAGAGAAGAAAAGTCGCGTTCTTAGAATTCCATTGCGATCATTTTAAGGGGCTGCATTGCAGGGTTTTGAGAAGGGCTGTCTTCCAGGGGGGGGGGGTGGCGTAACGTGGTAGTTGGTCACTGCTTCTGGCGCGGGGTCAGGGGCCCCCAACACCCCGACCCCCACAGAAGCCAGCCCCCTGCGGGGGGGATTTGAACAAGCGGGGGGAAATTGCACGAGGTGGGGTCGCACGGCAACGGTCTGCATGACAACGGAAGACAAAGAACACAAAGGCAAAAAGAACCATGCAGAAGCGGAGAAGAAGAAAAACTCGAAAAAAACGGGTTCAACGGCGCAAGCGCCGGCCGCTAGGCTCCGTTTTTGTGGGCCAAGCCCCACAAAAACGGAGCCTAGCGGATTCTGCCTAATGCTTGTTGCCCACTATGGTTGCCCCATGGGTCAAAAAGCCTTGTCGGATGGGCAGCAAGTATACATGCCAAATATGGCAAAGCTATGGCAAAAAACTGCCAAAAAATGCACAAAGTTGGCCGTAAATCATCCGAATGACACCATTTTTGGCCACTGAGGTTGATTTTTGAAGATTTTCCCCCAAGCCGGTTGTTTTAAGGGGCTACAACATGGTGCAACTTCGCAAGCAGAAGCCAATACCAAATTCAGCCCCAAATTTTCGGAGACTGCCCAAAAAGCTACTTAAAACGGTCCTAATTCACAAAAACCACCATCATCGGCCAAAAAGAAGAAAAGTCGCGTTCTTAGAATTCCATTGCGATCATTTTAAGGGGCTGCATTGCAGGGTTTTGAGAAGGGCTGTCTTCCAGGGGGGGGGGGTGGCGTAACGTAGTAGTTGGTCACTGCTTCTGGCGCGGGGTCAGGGGCCCCCAACACCCCGACCCCCACAGAAGCCAGCCCCCTGCGGGGGGGATTTGAACAAGCGGGGGGAAATTGCACGAGGTGGGGTCGCACGGGTGCTCAGATGAGAACGGGGAGGACAAGGAGCACAAAGGCAAAAAGACCATTCAAAGGCGGAGAAGGAGAAAACCATCAAAACACGGGAGCAACGGCGCCAGCGCCGGCCGCTAGGCTCCGTTTTTGTGGGCCAAGCCCCACAAAAACGGAGCCTAGCGGGAGCTGCCTCCTGCCTTTTGCACAATATGGTTGCCCTATTGGCAGAAAAGGCTTGCCAGATGGGGAGCAAGTATACATGCCAAATATGGCGAAAAAAAATGGCACAAAACTGCCAAAAAACGCGTAAAATTGACCGTAAATCATCGAAACGGCACCAGATTTGGCCAATGAGGTTGCTTTTCTGACGTTTTGGCCCGAGCTGGTCATTTTAAGGGGCTACAACATGATGTAACTTCGCAAGCAAGAACCAATACGGAATTCAGCCCCAAATTTTCGGAGACTGCCCGAAAAACTGCTTAAAACGGTCCTAATTCACCAAAACAACCATCGTCGGCCAAAAAGAAGAAAAGTCGCTTTCTTAGAATTCGATTGCGATCATTTTAAGGGGCTGCATTGCAGGGTTTTGAGAAGGGCTGTCTTTCAGGGGGGGGGGGTCCCGTAACGTAGTAGTTGGTCACTGCTTCTGGCGCGGGGTCAGGGGCCCCTCACACCCCGACCCCCACAGAAGCCAGCCCCCTGCGGGGGGGATTTGAACAAGCGGGGGAAAGATGCACGAGGTGGGGTCGCACGGATGCTCAGATGAGAACAGGGAGGACCAGGAGCACAAAGGCAAAAAGACCATTCATAGGCGGACAAGGAGAAAACCATGAAAACACGGGAGCAACGGCGCCAGCGCCGGCCGCTAGGCTCCGTTTTTGTGGGCCAAGCCCCACAAAAACGTAGCCTAGCGGGTGCTGCCTCTTGCCTCTTGCACAATATGGTTGCCCCGTTGGCAGAAAAGGTTTGCCAGATGGGCAGCAAGTATACATGCCAAATATGGCGAAAAAAATGGCAAAAATCTGCCTAAAAACGCACAAAATTCACCGTAAATCATCAAAAAGGCACCTGACTTGGCCAATTGGGTTGCTTTTCTGACGTTTTGGCCCGAGCCGGTCATTTTAAGGGGCTACAACGGGATGTAACTTGGCAAGCAAGAGGCAATACGGAATTCAGCCCCAAATTTTCGGAGACTGCCTCAAAAGCTGCTTAAAACAGTCCTAATTCACCAAAACGACCATCATCGGCCCAAAAGGAGAAACGTCGCGTTCTTAGAATTCGATTGCGATTATTTTAAGGGGCTGCATTGCAGGGTTTTGAGAAGGGCTGTCTTCCAGGGGGGGGGGGTCGCGTAACGTAGTAGTTGGTCACTGCTTCTGGCGCGGGGTCAGGGGCCCCCAACACCCCGACCCCCACAGAAGCCAGCCCCCTGCGGGAGGGATTTGAACAAGCGGGGGGAAATTGCACGAGATGGGGTCGCACGGGTGCTCAGATGAGAACGGGGAGGACAAGGAGCACAAAGGCAAAAAGACCATTCAAAGGCGGAGAAGGAGAAAACCATGAAAATACGGGAGCAACGGCGCCAGCGCCGGCCGCTAGGCTCCGTTTTTGTGGGCCCAAGCCCCACAAAAACGTAGCCTAGCGGGAGCTGCCTCCTGCCTTTTGCACAATATGGTTGCCCTATTGGCAGAAAAGGGTTGCCAGATGGGCAGCAAGTATACATGCTAAATATGGCAAAAAACTGCCAAAAAACGCACAAAATTGACCGTAAATCGTCAAAACGGCACCAGATTGGTCCAATGAGGTTGCTTTTCTGACATTTTGGCCCGAGCGGGTCATTTTAAGGGGCTACAACATGATGTAACTTCGCAAGCAAGAGCCAATTGGGAATTCAGCCCCATATTTCCGGAGACTGCCCGAAAAACTGCTTAAAACGGTCCTAATTCACCAAAACGACCATCGTCGGCCAAAAAGAAGAAAAGTCGCGTTCTTAGAATTTGATTGCGATCATTTTAAGGGGCTGCATTGCAGGGTTTTGAGAAGGGCTGTCTTCCAGGGGGGGGGGGTGGCGTAACGTAGTAGTTGGTCACTGCTTCTGGCGCGGGGTCAGGGGCCCCCAACACCCCGACCCCCACAGAAGCCAGCCCCCTGCGGGGGGGAATTGAACAAGCGGGGGGAAATTGCACGAGATGGGGTCGCACGGGTGCTCAGATGAGAACGGGGAGGACAAGGAGCACAAAGGCAAAAAGACCATTCAAAGGCGGAGAAGGAGAAAACCATGAAAATACGGGAGCAACGGCGCCAGCGCCGGCCGCTAGGCTCCGTTTTTGTGGGCCCAAGCCCCACAAAAACGTAGCCTAGCGGGAGCTGCCTCCTGCCTTTTGCACAATATGGTTGCCCTATTGGCAGAAAAGGGTTGCCAGATGGGCAGCAAGTATACATGCCAAATATGGCAAAAAACCTGCCAAAAAACGCACAAAATTGACCGTAAATCGTCAAAACGGCACCAGATTGGGCCAATGAGGTTGCTTTTCTGACATTTTGGCCCGAGCGGGTCATTTTAAGGGGCTACAACATGATGTAACTTCGCAAGCAAGAGCCAATTGGGAATTCAGCCCCATATTTCCGGAGACTGCCCGAAAAACTGCTTAAAACGGTCCTAATTCACCAAAACGACCATCGTCGGCCAAAAAAAAGAAAAGTCGCGTTCTTAGAATTTGATTGCGATCATTTTAAGGGGCTGCATTGCAGGGTTTTGAGATGGGCTGTCTTCCAGGGGGGGGGGGTGGCGTAACGTAGTAGTTGGTCACTGCTTCTGGCGCGGGGTCAGGGGCCCCCAACACCCCGACCCCCACAGAAGCCAGCCCCCTGCGGGGGGGAATTGAACAAGCGGGGGGAAATTGCACGAGATGGGGTCGCGCGGGTGCTCAGATGAGAACGGGGAGGACAAGGAGCACAAAGGCAAAAAGACCATTCAAAGGCGGAGAAGGAGAAAACCATGAAAATACGGGAGCAACGGCGCCAGCGCCGGCCGCTAGGCTCCGTTTTTGTGGGCCCAAGCCCCACAAAAACGTAGCCTAGCGGGAGCTGCCTCCTGCCTTTTGCACAATATGGTTGCCCTATTGGCAGAAAAGGGTTGCCAGATGGGCAGCAAGTATACATGCCAAATATGGCAAAAAACTGCCAAAAAACGCACAAAATTGACCGTAAATCGTCAAAACGGCACCAGATTGGGCCCATGAGGTTGCTTTTCTGACATTTTGGCCCGAGCTGGTCATTTTAAGGGGCTACAACATGATGTAACTTCGCAAGCAAGAGCCAATTGGGAATTCAGCTCCATATTTCCGGAGACTGCCCGAAAAACTGCTTCAAACGATCCTAATTCACCAAAACGACCATCGTCGGCCAAAAAGAAGAAAAGTCACGTTCTTAGAATTTGATTGCGATCATTTTAAGGGGCTGCATTGCAGGGTTTTGAGATGGGCTGTCTTCCAGGGGGGGGGGGTGGCGTAACGTAGTAGTTGGTCACTGCTTCTGGCGCGGGGTCAGGGGCCCCCAACACCCCGACCCCCACAGAAGCCAGCCCCCTGCGGGGGGGAATTGAACAAGCGGGGGAAAGTTGCACGAGGTGGGGTCGCACGGGTTCTCAAATGAGAACGGGGAGGACAAGGAGCACAAAGGCAAAAAGACCATTCAAAGGCGGAGAAGGAGAAATCCATGAAAACACGGGAGCAACGGCGCCAGCGCCGGCCGCTAGGCTCCGCTTTTGTGGGCCAAGCCCCACAAAAACGGAGCCTAGCGGGTGCTGCCTTCTGCCTCTTGCATAATATGGTTGCCCCGTCCGCGGAAAAGGCTTGCCAGATGGGCAGCAAGTATACATGCCAAATATGGCGAAAAATATGGCAAAAAACTGCCAAAAAATGCTCAAAATTGACCGTAAATCATCGAAACGGCACCAGATTTGGCCAATGAGGTTGCTTTCCCGACGTTTTGGCCCGAGCCGGTCATTTTAAGGGGCTACAACATGCTCCAACTTCGCAAGCAGGAGCCAATACGGAATTCAGCCCCAATTTCCGGAGACTGCCCCAAAAACTACTTAAAACCGTCCTAATTCACCAAAACGAACATCATCGGCCAAAAAAAAGAAAAGTCGCATTCTTAGAATTCGACTGCGATCATTTTAAGGGGCTGCATTGCAGGGTTTTGAGAAGGGCTGTCTTCCAGGGGGGGGGGGTCGCGTAACGTTGTAGTTGGTCACTGCTTCTGGCGCGGGGTCAGGGGCCCCCAACACCCCGACCCCCACAGAAGCCAGCCCCCTGCGGGGGGGATTTGAACAAGCGGGGGGAAATTGCACGAGGTGGGTTCGCACGGTTGCTCAGATGAGAACGGGGAGGACAAGGAGCACAAAGGCAAAAAGACCATTCAAAGGCGGAGAAGGAGAAAACCATGAAAACACGGGAGCAACGGCGCCAGCGCCGGCCGCTAGGCTCCGTTTTTGTGGGCCAAGCCCCACAAAAACGAAGCCTAGCGGGTGCTGCTTCGTGCCTCTTGCACAACATGGTTGCACCATTGGCAAAAAGGCTTGCCAGATGGGCAGCAAGTATACATGCCAAATATGGCGAAAAAAATGGCACAAAACTGCCAAAAAACGCACAAAATTGATCGTAAATCATCGAAACGGCACTCGATTTGGCCAGTTAGGTTGCTTTTCTGACGTTTTGGCCCGAGCCGGTCATTTTAAGGGGCTACAACGCAATGTAACTTCGCAAGCAAAAGCCAATACGGAATTCAGCCCCAAATTTTCGGAGACTGCCCGAAAAACTGCTTAAAACGGTCCTAATTCACCAAAACGACCATCGTCGGCCAAAAAGAAGAAAAGTCGCGTTCTTAGAATTCCATTGCGATCATTTTAAGGGGCTGCATTGCAGGGTTTTGAAAAGGGCTGTCTTCCAGGGGGGGGGGGGTGGCGTAACGTGGTAGTTGGTCACTGCTTCTGGCGCGGGGTCAGGGGCCCCCAACACCCCGACCCCCACAGAAGCCAGCCCCCTGCGGGGGGGATTTGAACAAGCGGGGGAAAGATGCACGAGGTGGGGTCGCACGGATGCTCAGATGAGAACAGGGAGGACCAGGAGCACAAAGGCAAAAAGACCATTCATAGGCGGACAAGGAGAAAACCATGAAAACACGGGAGCAACGGCGCCAGCGCCGGCCGCTAGGCTCCGTTTTTGTGGGCCAAGCCCCACAAAAACGTAGCCTAGCGGGTGCTGCCTCTTGCCTCTTGCACAATATGGTTGCCCCGTTGGCAGAAAAGGTTTGCCAGATGGGCAGCAAGTATACATGCCAAATATGGCGAAAAAAATGGCAAAAATCTGCCTAAAAACGCACAAAATTCACCGTAAATCATCAAAAAGGCACCTGACTTGGCCAATTAGGTTGCTTTTCTGACGTTTTGGCCCGAGTCGGTCATTTTAAGGGGCTACAACATGATGTAACTTCGCAAGCAAGAGGCAATACGGAATTCAGCCCCAAATTTTCGGAGACTGCCTCAAAAGCTGCTTAAAACAGTCCTAATTCACCAAAACGACCATCATCGGCCCAAAAGGAGAAACTTCGCGTTCTTAGAATTCGATTGCGATTATTTTAAGGGGCTGCATTGCAGGGTTTTGAGAAGGGCTGTCTTCCAGGGGGGGGGGGTCGCGTAACGTAGTAGTTGGTCACTGCTTCTGGCGCGGGGTCAGGGGCCCCCAACACCCCGACCCCCACAGAAGCCAGCCCCCTGCGGGGGGGATTTGAACAAGCGGGGGGAAATTGCACGAGGTGGGGTCGCACGGGTGCTCAGATGAGAACGGGGAGGACAAGGAGCACAAAGGCAAAAAGACCATTCAAAGGCGGAGAAGGAGAAAACCATCAAAACACGGGAGCAACGGCGCCAGCGCCGGCCGCTAGGCTCCGTTTTTGTGGGCCAAGCCCCACAAAAACGAAGCCTAGCGGGAGCTGCCTCCTGCCTTTTGCACAATATGGTTGCCCTATTCGCAGAAAAGGCTTGCCAGATGGGGAGCAAGTATACATGCCAAATATGGCGAAAAAAAATGGCAGAAAACTGCCAAAAAACGCGTAAAATTGACCGTAAATCATCGAAACGGCACCAGATTTGGCCAATGAGGTTGCTTTTCTGACGTTTTGGCCCGAGCTGGTCATTTTAAGGGGCTACAACATGATGTAACTTCGCAAGCAAGAACCAATACGGAATTCAGCCCCAAATTTTCGGAGACTGCCCGAAAAACTGCTTAAAACAGTCCTAATTCACCAAAACAACCATCGTCGGCCAAAAAGAAGAAAAGTCGCATTCTTAGAATTCGATTGCGATCATTTTAAGGGGCTGCATTGCGGGGTTTTGAGAAGGGCTGTCTTTCAGGGGGGGGGGGTCGCGTAACGTAGTAGTTGGTCACTGCTTCTGGCGCGGGGTCAGGGGCCCCTCACACCCCGACCCCCACAGAAGCCAGCCCCCTGCGGGGGGGATTTGAACGAGTTGCAACCGACAAGCGTTCGTGGCAACATACAGAGCAGGCTTGCATGCCTCTCCGAGGGTGATTGTGTTTACACCATGGTTTGCGGCTGCACGCTGAGTCTTTTCTTGAGACAGGCTCTCGGCGACGGCTTGCTCCAACAGCGACGCATTTTTTGGCAAAGGATAGACAGTTACTGGGCAAGAGGGAGGTTGTGGGGTTGCGGTGGCTTTGGTAGTACTCGGCTTGGCCTTTGGCGCAGTGCTCAAAACCTCTGTCAACCATGATTTGCACCTTCATTTTGCGCCACGCATTCTGATACATAAATTCGTAGGCAAATTTTCAAACAACAATTCTGTCAAAAAAATTTCAAATTTCATGCAGTATTAACAACCCTTCTCTTCAATGAAGCGTGGCTCCGGAATTGGTAATCCGCAATGCGCGCGGTGCGAGATTTCAGCGCTGATTATTCTGCAGCATTTGGATTTTTCAAAAATTGCATTTACAGTTCTAAACTTTCATATTTCAACTACTAGTCTGACAATTCTTTGATTGCCAGCATTAATCGCATCCATCTGCTACATTTGTACACTATCGCCCTAGTTATTGGTCCGTTTACCTTATGGCGTTTTTAAAATCAGAAACATTGCTTTTACACACATGACATGCATGCACTAATATATTCATATGCAAACAAGTTGGAAGGTTGGTGTGTTTGCCATGAATTTCTCCTCACATGCGCATAAATTGCTTTTTGTCTCAGAGATGCTACCGATGCACTGATATGGCAATTGCGTCCCTGCTTCTCAGTAGCAAAGCCCACCCCTTTGATTGGGCGGGGCCGCTCAACGATTTAAGGCCGATATGGGCAATGTTTTCTGAAAATATTCATCGAAACAAGCTGAACGGTCTTGTTCACCAAACACCACAAAAGAAACGTTTCAAAAATGGCGCTTGGTTTTGCAGTTGTGCCGAAAAGCCTTCACTCAGATCAAGCAATTGCAAAAACATGGGTCAAATATGCGAAAGAAATGAATAAAATGAAGCACCATCTTACTTTAATTTTGTCGGACTGGTTTTGAAATTACATCCAACGACTGATTTTATGAGCATAATCGTAATTAAGGTCCTTGACAGATTAATTTTCCGGCTAGTTACAGCAGGCAAGCCACAAGCCACAAGAGATGGAAAAATTATTTATCCGGCATGCCGTTTCAAACTGTTTTTACATATTGATAGCCATGTCAAATGGCTTTTCTCAACTTGGTTTCAAAAATAAAAATTGGGGTAGCTCACCGTGGCTAAAAAGGGGGTCATGCCTGGCCATTTGCAACCTAGTTTTGCCCACACAATTTAGCGGTGTTTACAAATGGGGCATCCATTGGACGCAAATGAACCATGGTTGAGGCACATTGCAAGCATGGCACTCTGCTATGTGTGTTTTTGTGTATGGCCATTCTTCCACGCCATTGACACCGAATGTTCCCAACCAAGAACAGACCATATCTTGGGCTACCTGGCTCAACATAACATTCCGACAACTCTTGCCTCATCCACAACCACTCACTTTTGTGTTTTTTATTCCTCCCAATCCCCTAAATAGATACCTTCAGCGGTGCTCGTTGTGCTTTCACCCTGTGCAAGCAAGCTGCAGCCTAAATAGGTGCGCGTCAAAATAGGACATTTTTGCTTGTGGGATGCCCAAGCAAACGGTTCTAGTTTATCTTCATGGGGTCCCAAGAAGCACTAAGACGAGCCTCTTTGGGAAATGGTGGAAAGTGGGTCCCAAGTTTTTTGGACCATTTGGGATGTACAACCGTGAAAATTTGTAACTGGACCAGAAATATGGACCCCACACAACCATGTTATTGCACATCTTCTACCCTTACGTAGAGAACAAAATCCTTTCGTAAAAAACAAGTGTACTTGTTTCAGCTGCCTCGATGCAGGATGTGTGAAATAGACCCTTTTGAGCCCTTTTGTGCGAACATTGAAGCCTCCTCCATGTAGAGGCTTGCACTGCTCAACATAATGAAGAGGATATCCATTTGTGAGATCTGCTTGCACAAATTGGTGCTGTGAAATCTTTGCGTGGTGTTTCGTCGGAGCTTTCACCATCTTCATGGTTTTCCGATGGAACATGGCGTTGCCACTTGTGAACAAATCATTCAGCTGAAACCCAAACAGCCACTGACTACTTGGGCCACTCATTCTTTGCCAAAGCTGTGCACTGACAACAAGCACATCCATCCCACTGTTTCTGCTGTTCAGTAGGGAAGTTGTCATCGCAATCTGCGAGCCATCCAGGAAGCCTCAGACAATTTTTTGGTTTTTTCATGTTGGGCAGCCTGACTTGCGATTAGTGGGGCCAAAAAGAGCTTCCTGCAGGGTTCGTCATTATCACACTTCTGAACATGGCCCCCATGTTCCAGAAAAACCTTTTGTGCATAACAGTAAATCGGGTTGGAGCAACGTGGCTGGCCATTATTCACGTTTCATTGGTGTGATGTACGGAGGCAAGTCCTTCAGGCTTCGAACACACACGTGTGGCCACGTTGGGCGCCTTAATACGATCAACACCACGCCTGGGAGAGGCACAAGGTGTTCAGGACGTTGATTGGTTCTGTACCTCGCCAACATTTTCGGTCCAGTGCTCGTGTCTAAAAGCCCTTCCAAAAATTATGGTGTCCAACAGTTGTTGCGGCACACTTCCAAATACTTCTTTCGAATACGAAGGACAAAACTTCGTGTTCCGAATTTCTCTGTTTCCGTCCGTTCCCGACTCATCTGACGGAAGGCGGATCACCTGGAATTTGGGCCCTTGATTTACAGCTCATGCTCGTGGACGACCAACATGGCGGTTGTGTTCGCTCAGACACATGACAGAAAGGCGCTTCACGGTTTTTTTTCGCTAAGCAGTCGCGCACCCCAAAAAGTCGCCGACCACGGGCCCACATGCACCTTTGCGCGTGAGTCAACCAAAACCCCATAATTGGATGCCACTGGAGCTTCCGAAGCTTTCCGAGCTTTCATAATTTCCCTGGGAAGCCCAAGCACAGCCAAGTGCTCGACAGCTTCCCGAGTTTTCATAAATTTTCCTGAAACGCTGGGCACAGTTTGCGATACGTATTCACTCGCGCACGAACGCACGGGCACAGCACAAAAATACTTGTAGGTGTCATATCAAACGGGTTCTGCCACCTCCTCTCGTTCACTTGCTCCCCATACTTAGAAGTCGTAAACCTCAGAGAACACGAACTTCTTAGCGCCCAGAGGAAGGGGCTCGTTCTTCTTCTGCACGGTCATGGCAGGCTTGGGCTGTGCCGGCAGACGCTTGATTCTCTGGCCAACACCAGTGCACCTGACTCGCTCGTTGTGCCTGACACGCGCCTTGAACTCCTCCTGGCAGCGAGACTTCCGCACGTGCTCCGTACGCACGGTGACTTTCTTCTGCATAATACGACCCCTCACACGCTTGTTAACAAGCACACCGAGAGCACGTGGAGTGACGTTCCAAACTCGGCCAGTCTTGCCCTGGTAGAATTTGTAAGGCGCACCCTTGTGCACTGCAGAGTTGTTGCAAATGTCAACGTAGTCTCCGATCTTGAAAATCGCCAAATAGGTCGTCAAAGACGGACGACCATGGCAACGGAAGCCTTTCGAGAAAAGGTCACGAGTACGTGCCTTAAGACCCCACGAGTGTGGCATTCTGTCCCCTGCAAGGCACACATCGAAATAGACACTGTCTCAAAATTTGCCAAGCAACCACGCGGTGGTTGATCACGTAAAGTGTCAAAAATGGCACGGATCCAAATTGAAATCCATGTTTTGCAGTCTCTCTCTCAAAGCACAGAAAATTTGTGAGAAGAGGAGGTCGCGTAGGATAATCTCGGCCGACGCAACGCCGCAATTTCTGAACGTTTTGGACAGCTGTTTGGATAACTGCAGTCGCCTCCTGACAGTGCCACTGAGTGCACAGCTCATCATCAGCATTCAGCGGTGTAAGTCAGAAGAATACTAGTCAGTACCAATCCTAGAAGCAGGGCTGAACAAATATATCAATGCTCAACAGTCAAACGACAGCAAGCATAACTACTGACCTAGGAATAACAATGGTCAAGTTTAAACATTGGATTTTAAAACAAGTATACACATTAAACTGATCTTAACTTAATTCAAACAAAACCATTTTTCGTTGCGAAACAAGAAACAAATTTTTGAACTAGGAAAGAAACAGTTTGCGAAATAAACCTTGTTTTGTTCCAAACAAAACGGACTTTTTAGTGTATTGCTATTGTATTATTTTTCTCTTATTTAATTGTTTTTCTGCTTCGCATCCCTTTGCTTGCACTTTTTTGTTATGTCTATGATTCTCTACTTGTTTTCCGGCCAAGGTATCCTAAATGGACCCATGTAGAAAAATTCAACAAAATGTTTCTCTTCTACCAAAACCACAGTCCACATTTAAGAACAAAAGTTCTGTTTTTAGTCTATACAGTAGGCCGCTTTTTAATCCTTACTGGCTGTTTCGCACTACGGAAATGGCTCTTGCATGCGGTTAATGGTACAATTTGGGACCCAAATGACTCATTTGCAACCCTATTGTATCTCATTTGTTGCGAAAAATCAATGGTTGTGTGTGTGAGGTTTGGACCCAGCTTTACCTATCTATTGGAAGAACTGGTTATCCGCCATGATTGGATGGTAATTTCAAAACAATGGACACTATCGGTTTTTTTAAAAGATAATTTAAACTAAAAAATCAGACTGGTTCCAAAGTGTGGGAACGTTTTCCCACCAAACGGGGGCCTCGGTAGGAATAACCGGTGGTCTATGGTAAAATACAACTTCGGAAGTAATTTTCAAGCTTGCATTCGACTTGTAGGGTCTCTGGTAGTGTCATTGATGGCTAGAAAAATATTAATGGGGAGCAAGTAATCGGAAAACTTGGCTTTTGACGTCACTTTCTTTAAACTGTTAATCGGCAAAACTTGTTGTTTTTATAAAAAGTAATTGAGGCTTCAAACATGATTAATTTAAAAGTTTTAGCTTGGACAATAGTTTCTATCTTGCATTTGCCACTTGCAACACAATGCAAAATGCTTCTTTTTGACTTGTAAAATCGCCCTATTCTTCGATCACGGCGTGCTATATATGGTTCATTTGCAACCCATTTAGCAATGGCAAAATTTACCAACACCATCTTTGCACAGTAGCTTCCATATTGAAACTTTTTGACAATAAAGCTAGAAGCTACAACCGCGTCCCTCCGCATCCAAGGCGCCCTCACCAATGAATCCACCTGCTGTGATGGCAAAGATCAAGGTAGATTTTGGTGTTTTTGACAAGGCACCCAAAAGAAGCATAGGATGACTGGAATGCCAAATTTGGATTTATTACGTAATTTAGGAGGTGTGCTATCATTTTGGCCTAACAACATGAAGAAACATCTTTTGTTGGAGTTGCATGAAACAAAGTAACATTTTGTATGATGGTGTAGATACTTACATGTACCGGAACAACTCGCTGTGTTACTTGCGTCTAATGGCCCATATAATGTTCCGGTAGACGTATAAAATTCTACTTACGTCTAGCGGAATAAGTGTTACGTGTAGCGGAATATTATAACCATACCGAATTTAACATTATAATGTTCCGCTAGACGTATTGGGACGTACATCTCAGCCCGCTATAGGGATTCCTCGCCCTGCGGCACGCAGCAGAAGCCTCCATGTAGTAGCAGTGTCGAATCCTTTGGCTACAAGAAAAAGAATAGGCAGCTAGGCATGCTGGTATGGGACCATTAGCAGTGGCTTTTACATTTCGCACTTGTTCATTGCATTTGTTCGCTCCGGGCCCCAACGGCATAGCGCCACATTTGCTGCGGTCGCTTCAAAATACCTTGAAATGAGACTTGTACCCCGCAGTCCTCCATGTGCGGCATACAAAAAACAAACCGAAAGAGTGGCTCACGACTTGTATCAGCATGCTATATAAAAAAGCGGACACACAAAGGGTCACCAATTACCAACGGGCCATTTCGGGGGGGGCAGATTGCCCATTCAAGCTGAGAGGCGGGGTTTTACTTGACAGCGGGAGGGGCTAGCAGAGCTGGATCAAGGTGCACCAGGTGAGAGAGCAAATTTACAAGCACATACAACTTCTTGTGGATCAATTGGGTGTCCTAATATGGAAAGTGTGGCCCTTTTCGAAAAACTGCACTGTGCCAACGAAGTCAATCTCTGATTGGAGTGCAGCTGGACTGTCCATTGGAAGCGTACTTTTTGGCCATGGACATGGCCTTCAGGGACCTGGCAAGTTACTCCATACTTTGGTATGGCACGAGTTCGGAAACACATGCTACTACTTGCCCATCCCCGAAAGCTATAATGTACGAGGAGCAAAAATGTTTCGTCGTTCTTTACATGTGCAAGAAAAGCCAAACTAGATGCATGGTTTACACACCCACCACCCCTTCCTATTTTGAGCAGCAGATTGCTTGATGTACAGCAAAAGTTTTCGAAAATTCACCCGCCAGTGATGTGCAATCAACTTGCCCAGAATTCACCAGAAAACTCAGAGGTGTAGAAAAAAATTGAGAAAAATTGGACCTTTTTTTTTACGGTGTTTGCTGTGCTGCAAGTGCCACTGGGGAAAACCACCATTGAGGCTTTTTGGTTCGACGCCCGTGATCACACAATGCAACGTGTCACCTAACCCTAACCTGCAGAATTAAAAAGTGTCCGATCACACAATGCAGCATGTCTCCTAACCCTAACCTACAGAATTAAAAAGCGTAAAACTCAATGCAAACTGTCCCTGTGCAGAAATAAACAATGTGGAATTTCTTCACTGTGGCTCCTGCCAGTGGGTTCAGAATCGCACGGGGGATTTACAGGGGGGGTTCATTGCATGGGACCAATCATGGGCAGTGTCAGAAAAGATAAAAATTGTGTGATCGATCCTCCATGGGTAGTCCCCCATCTATGTCCATTGTGCATTGCCCTACACATGTTAAGACATTGGGCAAGTAATGATCATAATGATGTAGGTTGAGGGTTTTGGAGGGGGTTTGGGACATTGCCCTCAGATGTTGCTGCTCTCGTGGCAGTTGGCTGTGGTTACATGGGGAGGGTCGCAAAGCCTCAATCTATGTTATTTATATAAGGCCCAGCCCCACACGAATCCCCCCCCAATTGCATATTACATTTGGTGCTACTTAGAAATATCTTACAGTTCATGTGTGCAACTGCTGGAATTATCTTTTTCCCTTGTGGTGAATGGGGAACAAAATCTTACCTCTCTTTTTATGTGTATTCGAAATGCTCGGAATTGAACGGGGAATTCAAAAATTCCCAAACCCTGAATGAATGAATGCTTTGCAACATGTGCACGTCCGCATTGCGTCTAACCCCCCAAACCCCTGATTTTGCATTTCACTGTTCCAAATTATTTCAGCCTCTTTCGAGTATGTCGACAGTGTTGTTCCAGTTTCATATTTGTTTGAGGTTCAATCGGGTCTGACTTGGAGAATAAAGATGCACTCATGTCAGATTGTGGGGTGCATTGCAATTTTTCTGCATTTGTCTTTGTTTCTGTATTTTTTTCAAATGTGTCTCTCAAATTCATGAGGTTTCACCCCCCTCCGGACCCCTGTATTTACCATCCCCCCCCCTCCCCCTATGTCAATGCCCCCCTCCGGAAAGAAGAATCACCCCCCCCTGAGTTTTCACTGCAAATCACAAATGTGCAATTGCAACATTTCACCTCATCATGTACCCTCCTATTTGGATCAGTGGTCAGTTTGAGGTGGCGGCAGTACCATTGCTGGGTTGTAGGCCCACCATGCAGATCACCAATGCGCATGGGATTGTTAGTTTGATATTTCCAATGACAGGGATGGGTCTCCCTTGTGCACATGTGCCAAACACACACACACACACACACACATACATACACAAACACACACACGCACACAAACCATTGTGGACACCCCCCCCACACACACCCTGGCCTGGCCCAAACCCCGGAGCAGTATTGCACAAATCATTTTCCACAGTCACATGATATTGACCAATGCAAATCCTGATCCTGTATTCAAGATCAGCAAAGCCTGGAATCATGTAGATCATGAAGATCAGTAGACTTCTCCATGTCAAAACCCTGCCTCCTCAATCCCAAATACCTGGCCTCTCAATCCCAAAACCCCGGCCTTCTCAATCCCAAAACTGCCTTCTTGGTGCCCTCATGCCCATCTCTTATCCCATATGCCCCCCACCCCCACTGTGGGACCACACCCAACCGTTGGCGATAATCTTGTTCTGCTGTGGAATTCGGTATGATTCCTGTTCCATTGCAGTCAGAAAAACAGAATTTTCAGTAGGCCTTTGTACCCATGTACATGTACCAGATAGACCAGAGACGAATGTACGCCAAATATGTACACCAGATACGAAAATGCAAACCAAAAATTTGCACATGAAAATAGTTCTTTGACAGAGCGAGAGACAGACAGATAGACGGACAGACTTACAGACAGACTTGCAGACAGACAGACGGAGAGAGAGAGAGGCCCACCTTCCAACCAAATTGCAAAGAACCCCCCGCCTTCTGCAGGAAAATCTCTTATGGAAACGAGGAAGAGGTCTGGAAAGCGGTGGTCCCAAGAGGCCCATTGCGGGGGTCATCAAATGGTGAGCATCCGCGTACACAGTCGTTCGGCAGACAAAATGGATCGCAACGCCAGATCAGAGACTTCATGCATGAAATCGCTGTTGGCATCAAGCAAAGTGGAATTGCCTCCACAAAGGAGAGATAATCAATTTACAAGAAGCACTGACAATCCGTAGCACGGGGTTTCCTCTGTCCTGGTCCTTGCAGCAGGATTGGCCACAGCAATGCCAGACCAACATGCAGCATAATGTAAGTGTGTGAGCCGGCAGAATAATAGTAGTAGAATGAGAGATTGGGGTGGGCTGGGGGACAACGAAAAATTACTGTGAAAAATGACTGGACTGCACTACACACCTTGGACTCAATTTATCAAAACTCGCCAGGTTAGGGTTAGGGTTAATGACTGGATCTATCGACCATGGCCGCCATACCAGTGTTAAAATTGCAGGCTACCAGCTGCTGGACAGCCATCAAGAATGCTGCTCCTTGCGTGAGAGACAAGGGCGGTAGTTTGCTGAAATCATGAAGCACGAAAACGTTCGTAATCGGAACAACTTTTGAAGATAGATACCACCCCATACACACTCTCTCCAAGCCTCCATGCTAGGCAGGGAATCAGGTAGGTAATGGAAATTGGGATCCATAGGACTGGGGTTGCCACAATAATGTAGACCAGGACAGTGAGGGTGTCAAATGCACAATACCAACCTCAATACCGAGACCAACCGAAGTGTCAACCTGGTTCAATGGTGTGTGTGTCATACCTTTCAGACCATGACTTAGTTCGGTGCATTAGGGTCTTGTGCCACGATTTGTTGTTCTTGGTGTGCAGCAGCTGGTTGGGTAGCAGACTGATTGCCTGCACTTGGACTGGCTAGGAGTTCCGTCTTCAGGGGTACCTTGTTCCGCAGCATCTTCAAAATCATCCTGAAAAGACCAGTGGCATCAACAGACGAGCACCTTCAGGCAAAGAAAATATGAAATTTACTGCGACCAGCTCGGCGATTGGAGGGGAATCACAATGCCCTGCACACGAAATGCATTGGAAACTGATTCAATTGGCTGCTTTCCCAGGAAATCTCAAGGTTGTCCCCCCTTGTAGGATGCTCCCAACTAGGCTTCATTTTTTTCGAGGGGATATTTGCCCACCACCCATCCATGCAAAGAATTTTTTTTTGAAACAGACGTTGGCTTTGGAAAAATCAAATTTGCAGGCAGCCCATGTGGGACCCACTCCGTCTTGTTTACTTATACACACAGCCCGCTCCCAAACCAGTCTTCAGTGCCGTTCTAGACGTAAATATTGTCGGGTCACGGGGGGGGGGGGGCTTTCAAGACCGATTGTCGCCGGAAACCACCACACGACCAAACTGCCCCCATGCACCCATCAGAAGACAACTCAGTGGCATCAACAGCCGAAAAGGACACTCTTGGTCTACCCGCGGCTCCCCTACAACACACACTCAAACATGGTCTCTTTCTGCCCTCCGGGCATGCTCTGCTATAGCCGACGCACCTTATGCCAGTGCCGCTGCATTCTTGTGGCAATGCAGAACCATCCGCGAGGAATTTACGGCTGTATTTTTTCCTCGGCACAGCCATTAAGGCTACACCGACGCGGGGGGCTGAACGGCCAACCGCTGGAGCCAGCCATCCAACCGCCGGCGGTCAATCTACAAAGTTTGCCCACCAAAAGGCCGTCAGTTGATCGCCAACATCTGTCAGTGGCTCGAAAACAGGGGGAAACACGGGGAGACGGGGGCAAGTGGGGGAATGACTGGTGTGCCACGGTCGAATGCTCTCAGGAACTTCCCCTGAGGCGTGCCCCCTCTTCGCCCTGTAGGTCCCGACAAGGAGTTCTAGCAATCCGCTGAAACTGAAGAAGAAGTAGCGCTGACCTTCAAATACCAACATAATCATGCTGCCCAAATTGGCCATACTGTCGTGACAGGTGGGGTACAGCAGAAGGTAATAGCGGTGAAACCCGGATAATCATCATGGGAAAAAGCCAAAAAGAAGTGACTCATCCGTTTTTCTCCATTTCCCCCAATTTTCTTCCGTGTTCTCCCCATTTGCCCTCTTCACCCCGTTTCTCCCAGGTTTTTGCTTGCTTTCGCCAAAAATTCTTATGTGTTCTAAATCTTGTGCACCATCGAGCCAAAGGGTTCCCAAATTTTCACAGTAATCCATGCAAATTGGTGTTGGGAGGGGGCTTTGCCTGTTCGGCAGGCTTCACAAAGCCATACAATCTTGGCTCTCCGCAAGCAGCGAAGCTTGAACAAATTCTGGCTGTCAGCATCAGTTCGGAAAAGCCCCTTCGGAACTGGGGCCTTTTTTTGATGTTGTCCTTATGCTATGACAATGGTAAATGCACACAAACTCTCCAAATCAGCTGTTGCACCGCTTGGGCGCTCAGCGAAGCCTCGTTTTGTGCAGTGAAAGATACGAGTCAGTGATGCATACACCAGCAAGGTCAGCTGGTCAGGCTCAGGATTGGGGCGCTGTTCAACCATAACTAGACCCAGTATTGCAGCCAGGATGTAGATTTATCAGTACAATAATTGCATCTTCGTACTCTCTCTCGGTTTGCATTACACTGCTTTGAGGCCTGCAGGCTCATTTACTTTTTTTTTGTCGTGGCGTCCGAAAGCATCAGGGTGATCGAAGCGGACAATGAAAAAGAAAAGCCCAGGACGTAGGCTGGGTGTTGGGTGAAACAAAAGCACACGACGTTTACCTGGTATGCACGCTCGGAACGGTGTCTTGTTCAATGTGCACACGCCAGGGAAGACAGTCCACAAGGGCATGCAGGGAAGCCGACATGTCCGACTGGCAGGCAAACATTGTGGACAGAACCAGAAGACTGACCCTGTGTCACTATGCACCACGAGAGCTTCAGAAAATCGGAGGCACTTGACTGTGCTTTTGGCGCCTGGCGCCCTCCAGGGTACCCTCACTCAACGTATTGCCCACGGAACCGCGGTCGAGTGCAAGCTTCTGGGCCACCTTTCGGGAAACAATGCCCCCCCAGTACTGTTCTGCCCGTAGGAGATGGGGAACCCTTGCTTTGGCTTGTTGAGCAGGGCACAGTACCTCAGATGGTGCGGCACGGCATGCTCCATAACAGCAGGGGAATTCTGTGCTGTATTGTCACACCTGACGAGACAGGCAATGTCAGCTGTGGGGTGGCAAGCACCAGGGTCAGGGTTTTGCTTAGCCACGGGGGATGGGGGGGTGCGCTGGCAAACCCAAGCACGCAGAATTTCGGAAAACCCAAAACCCACGGGTGTCCCACCCCCACAGGGGGGGGGGGGGAGACCTAATTAAAAAAACAGACAAATGCAAACCAGAGGTAATGCACTCCACAGTAAGGCATAAATGCATCTTTTTTCTCTATGCAAACCTGGTTAAACCTCAAGACACACACCGTGTCTGAAACAGAAAACAGAACATCATGTCTGACTGCAGTTATTCAGACAATCACGGGGGGGGGGGGGCTTGCTGGACCCCCACCCACACCCAGACACAAGCATTGAAAAGGGTTTGAGGCTGGTTTGAAACACGCACACAGTCTATTCCTTGCTATTATCCGAGTCTGACGAGGAGCCGGAGGAGTTGGACAAACTCAAGAAATCATCCGACTCATCACAAGTCTGCACGGCGCTTCCTGCCTTCCTCCTTATCGTTGGGCACCTGCTTGCCCTTGGGCTTCTTAGCACCGCGATCAGCACTTGCCAACCGGAAGTGTGTGGGACGCGCATTGGTTGGCGCATAGGTCATAAGGAGACTCTGTCCAGGGTACACTGTCCAGAGGCAAAAATCAGAAAGTGCTCCATCAACTTGGTCTTAATGTGCAACCGTTGGGGTGAAAGCAAGCCGCTGAGCTGCGAAAATGCATCACCTGGAACCTCCCATTGTCATCTTGTACCCCAAACCCCGTAAACGGCCTATCCCCCCCCAGGGGGGGGGGGGTGTTGCCGGACGCCCAAACACCCAGAATTCCGAAAACCCCAGCCCCCCTCCCTCCGATAGGCCGCACAATAAGCAAACTCCTGATCAGGGTGCGCGAGTGGGTGGCAGAGACGATTGGTGCATCAACCAACCCAGGCAACAAGACAGCATAATACAAGACAGCACAACACAGAACAGCACAATACAAGGCAACACAACACAACACAACACAACACAACACAACACAACACAACAAAACACAATGCAGCGCAAAGAAATTCGAGGAGGGTAGACATTTGGGGGCTGACTCCGCACTGGACGCTTTTGAAAATCACCAGCACCGGGATAGGCATAAGGCTGTAAACATACACATAAAGCATGGATCTCTCGTGCTGTTCAGTGCGGTCCTGTGATTTAGATGACGGTTCTCTTGACATCTTTTTGAGGAAAAAAGACTCCTCGTTATATTTTGTGATTGTTTATTCGCAGAACGTTCACATTCATACAGGGAGAGAAGAAGGAATATCGTCATCGTCATTCGTCATTACGCCCTCCAGAATCACCACCCTGCCCAACCAGAATTATCCACTCCAGTCATCCATTCTAAGGCTGCGTCTGGAAGGAAGGAATGCAAGTCATAAAGATGCACTTCGCAGCACCCAGCAGACCACACAGTGAAACATTTGAGATTTCCCTGAAATTTTGAGGGCAGATATCATCTAGAATTCACGTGCCCCTTTCTGTCCCGCACACGCAAATGAAAAGCGGCGAGACCATTCCAAGGCACACATACATGCAAATTTGCATGCACACCACAGAAGCATGTACCGCACATACCATTGCAATATGAGTTGGAGATCTTCGTCGGTCTTGATCTTGTCACCGGACAACTGATTCGTAATGCTCAGCAGCCCCTGGCAACCAAACACAAAGACATTGGCGACGTAGCGGGTAGTAATGGGCGTACAGGGTTGTGGATAGTTGGAACGGGGTGGAAAGAGGTAGCCAGGGTCAGAGGGATTCAAATTTCACACGGAGGGATGGCGCTGGAGGAAAGCCCAGTCGAATTGACATGCAAGCCCCCTGCAAATTGTACCTAACGCCCCATTTCTCGGTTCTTGCATCTCGCCACGGCAAAAAGAACAAAAACTGCAGAAACAACAGCAGATTTGGACAGGGCCGTTTTGTATGCACAACGCTATTGCACATACGCCGGACGTCAGACCCGGAAATAGACCGTTTCGGGGGTTCAAGCCGCAAACCACATCCCTTCAGACAGCGACAACAAATGAAAAACCACCCAGTCCCAACCAGCAAACCATTGCCAAATCACAGCAAGGACACCCATTTCTATTGAGCCGAAGGACCACAAAATCCACGTTCCCAAAGCGGTGTCGACGACACCTGCAAAATGTTGCCTCGGCAAAGCTTTGGGTGGAGGGCGGGAGGATACCGGTCCTTGCGGATTGAACAGTGGCTCGCTGCATTGGCCACAGCCAGACCAGTCTTGACGACCCTTGACCCTTCGGCTGTTCATATGACCGCGTGCACTACGCCAGGCTGGGCTATTGATGAGGGTGGATCGTGCCGGGCTGCACGAAACAGCAAATGACGGGCCACGGTGATGTGTACTGGAAAACATGAACTGACACCCGCCTATCACCTTGCGGCTGTTGGAAGGTAACGGAGAAAAGCGGGCAACTGTCGGACAACACTTTCGTGTTGGTCAGGCGTAATGTACTACCGTCAGTGAGCCAAAAGACTCCGGTCGGCCGAGAGGTTGAAGCACGTGACTCTTGCACCCATGATTCCTAATCCAACAGTACTCTGTCGGCGCTGGCAGTGACGCCGTGGCCTGCAAACGCTCCTCAAGACCCCAAAGTCGAGGGTTGAACCACGGCTCATCGCGCTCGCGTCACGGCAACTCGTCCTCAGACAACCAATGCCCCGCAATACCACTATCGACCGCCACATCAACTCCTGTCTGCAAAGAACGCTAACCACCGTCAGTCAATTACCGGGCCACCGCAGTTCCCTAGTAGCCGTTGAAATGCACCTTGACAGCTTCCACATGTGTCGGAAGTGCAAACTGGTCAGGCGTGTCGACGACAACCTTCTTAAACCAGCCGCTGAAGAAAGTGTGCACCAAGTCCCGCTCCTTGTCGTCAGTGAAATTGACTGGGACCTGGAACAGCAACAACGTTGTGTACGGGGCTTCGCATCGAATGACAGGGTTCCGGAGGGTGCAAAGCCGGTACCCCAATCTGGTCCCTTGTGCGAACACAACCCCATGGGCGGCTTTTGTTACCAGGAGGCCCAAAAGCAAATAGATAAAAGAAAATAAAGTGAAAATAATAGTATTACCAGCAACAACAACAACAACAACAACAACAACAACAACAACAACAACAACAACAACAACAACAACAACAAAGAGAGGAAGGAATAAAGAGGAATCATTCTTTTGCTGCAATGGTGGATGCAATTTGGAAGATAACGGTGGTTGTTTCATTTGCTCATCCTCTCTCTTTTCGGACAAGCACTCGGTGCTGTCGCTCTGCACTTCACTTTCACTCTTGCCCTCACTCTCTCCTATACGCGCTCTGCACTGTCAATGCCCCCTGTCACTGTCACGCTGCACGGTCTGCTGCGACAAGAACACAAATGGCATCATGCATATCAAAAGTTTAGGTATCGCAGTCGAAAACTGCCTTTTCAGAGGACAACACGATGACCACTTGGAGGCCAGAGGTGCCAAATTTTTTTGTTCGGTCAGGGATGGGCATGACTCGTTTTCCATGTCCAAAACACCAAAGGGTCCTCCCAAGCTTCTGACAATTAGATCCCAACAAGCTAACAAGCTGAACTTTGGCAAATTAACAAGATAGCGAAAATCCTCCAATGTGCTTCGACACGGCAATAAACCGATGTTGTTTAATCGGTCACTGACAGAGTGGTCAATCTGCAGCATTTGAAGGTCTACATACGGCGGATGAAGGGTAACTGACGTGACCGTACATATGGACACTGTGCGTGACAGTGGCAAGACTCTGTTGTTGAACATGTCATCTCTGTGTCTCCTGACGTACGTTCTGCCGTGTATCTCCTTGTTCCCTCTGCACACAGACGACATCCGGCTGATTCTACAGCCCCATATTTATCAGGCTGCGGACGGGAACCCTGAGGCAGGCCTCTTACGATGTACTCGGGTTGGAGGAACAGGCCAAGCTACCGAGTGCCAACATAAACAACGCCAGTTCATCCCCAAGCGAACCACTGAGGCGCTTGAGGGAATCTGGTGAACCGCCCCCCTCCTGCTGTGCTTCAAGATCCTGACGCAACAGACAGCACAGTCTCAGGCAACCAATGCCAACTTGCGAGCGCAACTGTGAGGACAGCAGCAGCACCTTTGCAATGGCTGCGAGCGCCGCAATGTACAGACCCCGAATTGCATTCTTGCGCTCCGCTGGTGGTTGTCCATCTTCCAGTACTGGATGGTGTGAAAGGTGCAGCGGGGATGGGTGTGGATGGGTGTGGGGAGCTAGGACCCCGGCTGCATTGGGCTGGTACTTCGACCACATGCACCGGTGCGCCTTCGATATTTGGTGGTCACCGAGGTGACAGCCCCCCCAGCACCCCGGGGAACGAAGTGGGTGGGGATGACAAAGGGGGGGTTGGGGGGGTCATGTGCATTGGTGGGTGGACGCACACGACCCTGCCGCACACCCATCTTACGGCCAAGCTCTGTGGCTGGAAGGGCTTTGCCCTGTGCCTGCACTTGCCCATGCTGTGACGAGTTAAACCTCCAAGGTGGGCGTAGAACGCAATCGGGTTTGAGGTGTCTGCAATTGGGGAGGAGTTGAACGAGCACAGTGGGAAGTCTCAACCTCAGAGCACACTAGGCAACGTGAGCCCCCCAGGGATCGTGCCCGGGGGGGGCAACCCCTCAGTTTTGGACGCCAACTACCCCCCCAACTAACTGTTGGCCGGAGGCCCCTTGGGGGGGGGGGGGGGGGGCTTCAGGGAGGGGCGAATTGGGGGGGGGCTCCAGGAGGGTCGGTTTGGGGGGGGGGGGTCCAGGTGAGGCGATTTGGGGTGTTGGGGGGCGGGAGGGGGGGCACAGGCTCCCCTTACCTCCCCTTGCCCTCCCTCTAACCATACCATCACCATAAACCTAACCCTAACCTTTGCGGCCAGCTAGTTTGGCCATGCTAGCCATGTTGATTGGGCTGGACAAGATCCCCCAAATGCCTTTGCCATATCATTGCTCTCCATTTTGGACCCCAACACTCACTGTTACCCTAGCCTAGGGTGAGAGCTAGGGCTAGGGTTAGGGCTAGGGTCACCGAGCTGGTGGAACCAGTCTTGGTTTTATAACCCTCTTCAGTGTCTAGGATGGACCCACTAAGTTTAGCACGCAAGCAGCAAGCGGCAAGCAAGCAAGCAGCAAGCACACGCGAAATGGGCAAAAATCACAGCTCCGTCGTGGTGCTTCGGATTTGGCCAAAATTTTGGTGGATGCTACCTATGGGTGTGAGGGACAACCACACAAAGTATGAGCAAGAAACTCAATGGTGGCCGCCGGGAACGGGCGTCGCAAGTACCGGACCCCCATTTCAAAATCTGCAATTTAGGGCCAAAATCAGCCTTTTTTTGCCCAAAACCAACCGAAAACCTGCTGAAAACAGCCAAATGAAAGGAAATAGTGGCTACTCTACACATGCAGCTAGACTTCCTTGTGCCGAACGGCCCTCTAGGGCCCTCTAACTCCACAATATACCCGCGAACCGCCCCCAAAAGGCCCCCGAAAGCCCCAAAATTTGTGCACATGGGCCGCCGACAGCCCCAAACCAAAAACAGACCATATCTTGGGCTAGGTGGCTCAAAACGCGATTTCCAGCGCACCTAATCCACCCGCAACCACCCACTTTTGGTGGATTTCACCCCTCAAAATTGCCCTAACCGACACCTAGACCCCCGTCCCTAGGCCCAGTGGGCTTCGGCAAGCTGCAGGAGGTAACCCAAAGTGCCAAAATGGTTCAACAAGGTCCACCGGGTGCAAAACAATGACTTTTTTCAACGATGATCCTGGACCACATGGAATGCCAAAACAAGTGTTTCTGGCGCGGTTTGAGCTCGTTGTGGCACGTTGTGGCCCTCCTAAAATCCCAAAATGCCATGAAAATGGGCTGTTTTGGGACAAAAAATGGGTCAAAAATGGGTCAAAAATGGGTTTTTCCAAAAATGATCCTAGACCATTTGGGGTGCCTAAACAAGTGAAATGAGCCCTTTTTGAGCCCACTGCAAGCCATTTTGGCCCCTCCAAAGTCACAAAATGCCTTGAAAATGGGTTGTTTTGCAACAAAAAATGGGTGGAAAATAGGTAAAAAATGGGTGAAAAAATGGGGTTTTCCAAAAATGATCCTAGACCATTTGGGGTGCCTAAACAAGTGAAATGAGCCCTTTTTGAGCCCATTGCAAGCCCACTCAAGAGTCACAAAATGCCTTGAAAAAGGGCTGTTTTGGGACGAAAAATCAGTCAAAAATGGATCAAAATGTGTTTTTCCAAAGATACCTTTGGACTATTTGGGGTGCACAAACAAGTGGAATGAGTCCATTTTGAGCCCATGTTGAGCAATTTTGGCCCCTCTCAAGGCTGAAAGGGCCTTGAAAATGGGCCACTTTGGGACTACAAATGGCTCAAAAACGGGTCAAAACCATGGTTTTCCAAACATGCTCCCATTCCAGTTGTGGTGCCCAAACGGATGAATACAGCTCATTTTGAGCCCCATTTGAGCCGCTCTCGTCCACTTTCCGGTGCGTACCTCAACCTTTAAGTCTCCTAGACAATGTTCCTTCCCCCACCAGCTCGGTCCCAATATTCAATCCTGGTTAGGGTTAGGGTTCGGTGTAAGGTTAGGAGTAGGCTGAGGGTTGGGGGTGGGTGTTAGAGTCAAGGTTAGGTCTAAGGGTAGTTTTGGGGTGCAAAGTGGACAAAATATTCCTTAGGGCACCTTTGGTGTTCATGGAGCCTCGGGCGCTTTTGGCGCCCATGGACGCCTGAGGGCGACACCTTTGGCAACTAACTGTTGGCCGGAGGCCCATAGGGGGGGGGGGTTAGTTGGCGTCCTAGGACCCGCGGAGTCGCCCCCCCCCCCCCCCCCGGGGCTCGTGATGCCATTGTACGAGCCGGGATGGCTGAGGTTCTACTGTACGCTCCTCACTGGTGCTTCCCTGAGGGGCGTCAGGTAGCTACATTTTTCCTTGGGGACAACAGCGTTCTGGACAATATGAGCTGGGAATCGAAGGCTGCATCGTGTACATCGAGGGTGTCTGTAGGGGGGTTCTATAGAGGCTGGTTGGTTGCAGCGCAGTACAAGCAGTGTGAGAAGGGGGCGGGGGGTGTTTCTAGATGTGGAGGATTCTGCCATATCCAGAATGCCAAAGAGCAGGTGACATGACAACGACACCCAATATCTCGACATCTACAGCCAGGTGTCATTCTCCACTAACCCAAAAATGTAATCTGCATGGTCCCAATCCCAGTTCCAGCCCTCGCGTGAGCCTCATTATCACCTTTTGCCACCAAAACAGTCCTAGTCACAACCCCACTCGGGGGGGGGGGGGGGCGCCAGGGGACAAATTTTGCGGGGCAACATTGAAATTCAAAATGCCACGTGGGTGACTGCACCATAGTACACCAGAATACAACAGCATTCCTCTGAACAAGTGGTCAGTTTGTGAACAAGACAGGGCACACTGCAGGAAAAGGCTGAATCGCGCAGCTCCGGACACGCAGCGTTTGCAATTATAACACAACCTTTTCTATCGGCAGTCCGCTCCTCTTTCATTGCAGCTATCAGCCGCCGATGCTTGGCCAGATGATTGTAACTCCAGCTGAACTTCCTGAGGGATTGTGCGAAGACACCGGGCCACCATCTGCTTTACGACGCCAAACCCCTACCCGTGTTTGAATACGATGGCACCGGATTCTGATGGTTGCTGTCCTCCTGGCAGACACATCTTACCATCTCCGTCACGTCGTCTCGTTTGCGGCGCCACTTCGGACCTGATTTTGAGACCTGAACCTCAGAACCCCGATCGACAGACATGCCGAAAATCACACTTCATGGACCACTTCAGTGGCCCACTCCAATTTGGCGACCACACCAATGAAGCGCAAGTGCACATCCCTACTCAAGGGGGGGGGGAGGCGGTGCGGCAATCTCAGGCACGGACAGCCATCATAATTGTGGGCTTGACACACAAATTACGTCGCAGCAAAGTTTGGCACAACATTCTAAACGCCAATCTTTCCACAGGACACTTTCCCCTGTACTGCTTCATTCTGCAGGGTTCATGCAGCACCGTCAGAATCCGATCACTTATCGGGCCACACTGGGAAACATCAGACCTGTAACTGGTCAACAAGTCTAGGACTCGCACCGCCTCACTACCAGCATCAATCCCTTCAGCGGTAGTCCAGCCTGAAGCAAATACAACATGGAAATGTAATTCAAGTGTGCGCACTTGGAACAATAAATTGCATCGGACGCAGGGCAGACTGCGCAGCAGCCCAGGAATGCATGGCTTCACTTCACACCCCTGCTTTGTACTCTGTATGCTACCCTCCCTCCCTCCCTCCCTCCCCAGAAAAGTGGGGTGCCTAAGACTTGTTGGGTCTGGTTGACTGGACCCGCGCCCTGCAAGTCAGGCTGCCATGGTCATTTTGCATGCGCTGCCACACAGAGGTTGCTGCAAGGAACATGGACGTTGAGAAGCCATGAGGCCAATGGAAAAGGTCTAGGCACTGTGGTTGTTGTATTGCGGGGTCATAGATGTAAAGTGAAGAAGTATTGCCAGCGAAATGGTCCCCAGGTTAAAGCCTGGGGCAAGGGAGGCTGATCTTTGAGCCTGGAGTAGAACCACCTGCATCGTTGATTGCAGATAACTGCTGGTGGTTCCAAGCAACAAGAATGCTCAGGTGTTACTAGCATCAACAGTGGTCCCTTGATACCACAAAGCCCCATATTGCTCCCATCCTACTGTGTCTAAAGCTTCATGAGATTGACTCAGCAATGTGCCCTTTCCCACAACTGGTGTTTCATGCTAACCAGAGCCCGCCTGTCAAAGACAGGAGTTCCTCCATACAGGTTCCAAGTGCTATCCACCTGCCCACAGGCGAGGCTGGGAGCGAATCCATTAGGCTCCTCACCCTCCCACCATTTTGTCTGGCAATTTGTTTGGCAAAGGCATTCAAGGGGGTATTTGGTAAAACTTAGTACCGGATGAAGTACCACTTAGTAAAATTTGGTAAAACTTAGTAAAAAAGAGGTAAAACTTAGTAAAAAAATTTCAAAATTTTTTTTTACTAAGTTTTACCTCGGTCCACTAAGCCCCCCACCCCCCCGGCTGCCGTTTTAAACAAGGTAGCCAACACTTCGATGGTAGGTGGTACTTTTGTTGAAGGGCACAAGGCCCCCGAGTCGATTCTCGGCCACTTGTGTTAGTGGCGCCCCACCCAGGCCAAACCCATCATGCACACCAATTAGTTGGCACTCGGCCAACATAACAAAATATAATTGGGGTTGGGCAGTAGAAACAAAATCGGGCTCAAGAAAAGAGTCCTGACAGGGCCATGGCCAACATATGTGGGAACTACTTACAAGTAGTTACAAAAGACACGCTTGAAACTCAAGTCGGCCTTGGTATCATCTGCATGGCACGGTTTGCCTCGCACTGTGGGATTATTGGTACACATCCCAAACAGAGCCGTTTTCAACTCCCCTTGCAGCTCAGTGCAAAATGCTTGGTCATTTCTCAATTGACCATCAGCATTTTGGGGATATTGAGGAGGCACTACATACCACTTGCGACAGATCCACACACCACGACAGGTGTTAACCGCAGAAGCAGCAACAACAGTAGGCACACCAGGACGGGTGTCAACAGCAGTAGTAACAACAACAGCAGAAGCAACAGCAACAGCAGCAAGGTTGGCCGTCGAGAATGCACGCAACCCAACACAGATCTCCGATTGACAAAAGATGGACACATGCAAGGCACAATGAAGAACCTTACATACGTGGCACGCCATGTGAGGCGTGCCATCACAAGAAAGCATGTGTCAACGGGGTCCACGGATTTGGGTTCGGGGTACATCCGAGCCACCTCCCAATGTACCGCTGGGTCCTTGGGGTGCAGGCCAACTTTGAACGACTGAAGTACAGGGTAGCCTCAGCCATTTGACGCAACAACCACAATCGATCTTGTGGCACTTGTCCCCGCCGCTTCAGAGCGGGGGGCAGAATCAGAAGTGGCCCACAAGTGGGCAACGTGGCTACATAACCCCTGCCGCTTGGGGGGTCCCCACCGCTTCAGAGCGGGGGGCAGAATCAGAAGTGGCCCACAAGTGGGCGAGGTGGCTACATAACCCCTGCCGCCTGGGGGGTCCCCACCGTTTCAGAGCGGGGGGCAGAATCAGAAGTGGCCCACAAGTGGGCAAGGTGGCTACATAACCCCTGCCGCTTGGGGGGTCCCCACCGCTTCAGCGCGCGGGGCAGAATCAGAAGTGGCCCACAAGTGGGCAACGTGGCTACATAACCCCTGCCGCCTGGGGGGTCCCCACCGCTTCAGCGCGCGGGGCAGAATCAGAAGCGGCCCACAAGTGGGCAAGGTGGCTACATAACCCCTGCCGCCTAGGGGGTCCCCACCGCTTCAGAGGGGGGGGGGCAGAATCAGAAGTGGCCCACAAGTGGGCAACGTGGCTACATAACCCCTGCCGCCTGGGGGGTCCCCACCGCTTCAGAGCGGGGGGCAGAATCAGAAGTGGCCCACAAGTGGGCGAGGTGGCTACATAACCCCTGCCGCCTGGGGGGTCCCCACCGTTTCAGAGCGGGGGGCAGAATCAGAAGTGGCCCACAAGTGGGCAAGGTGGCTACATAACCCCTGCCGCTTGGGGGGTCCCCACCGCTTCAGCGCGCGGGGCAGAATCAGAAGTGGCCCACAAGTGGGCAACGTGGCTACATAACCCCTGCCGCCTGGGGGGTCCCCACCGCTTCAGCGCGCGGGGCAGAATCAGAAGCGGCCCACAAGTGGGCAAGGTGGCTACATAACCCCTGCCGCCTAGGGGGTCCCCACCGCTTCAGAGGGGGGGGGGCAGAATCAGAAGTGGCCCACAAGTGGGCAACGTGGCTACATAACCCCTGCCGCCTGGGGGGTCCCCACCGCTTCAGAGGGGGGGGGCAGAATCAGAAGTGGCCCACAAGTGGGCAACGTGGCTACATAACCCCTGCCGCCTGGCCGCCTGGGGGGTCCCCACCGCTTCAGAGCGGGGGGCAGAATCAGAAGTGGCCCACAAGTGGGCAAGGTGGCTACATAACCCTTGCCCCTTACCATCCCAAATATGGCACAGGTTCTGCTCGACTGCAGCTTAGTCTGGTGTCAGGTATGTAGCTGGTGACCAGTGGGGCCAAATTGGCATGCACCACTAATCAGGCTTGGCACCAATACCGAGGCACCCGGGGCTGCCTACATACACCCAGTCACTCTGCTTGGATCTGCCCGAACACGTGACGTGTGGTACCCCTGTTGGCAGCCATGTCTGTTTGGGGTGCGGGCCACGCCGTTGATGACGCTTGTGCAGTCATAGTGGAGGACGCTGCATCATGCTTGGAAGTGCTCCTCCCTTCTCAAAGAAAAGGGGGGTCACTGCAGCAATAGTGGTAGGAACAAGGGGGCAAGGGGGCGCAAAGCAGGGGCCTCTCTGTACCACCCTTCACAAGGTGCCCAGGTCTGCCCAGCTAGACCCTGGCACTCTGCCTGGGTTTGCCCAGATGCCATCCCCTCCCTGCCTAGGTCTGCCCGGACTCATGCCACATGCTGCTTGGATACTACTACCAAGCTTGGAACTACTGCTACTGACTTGTGATGATTAAGCAGCACAGGCTGCGACTCAGTAGAGCGCCTGGACCACACTACGGCCAGCCACCCCTGGGGCCAGGGCAGGACGCGCATACCCCCCAACTCAAGGCGCCCAAGGTGTCCAACGCCCAAGCCACACGTGGTACGGTACAAAATCCAAACCGCAGCCATGCAAGTAGTCTCTGGGCAGGCAGGTTGCACACTGTAAAACATACTTTCCTCCAACTGCAACTTGACGGCCAGATTCGAGGGGCAGACCTGGGCGCTATGTCATGTGACTGTAGTTTTCAATGGTATTTGTGTCCAAAACAGAGGAGGGAGGGGGAACAGAGGGACGAAGGGGGAGGGGGAGGAGCAGACGGAGACAGGGAGGGAGAGAGTTGTATTTGGAGCTGAAGTGGCCAGATTCTAACAAATTGGCAGAGCAAGTTGGGGACGCCATGATGGTGGTCCTCAAAAAAGCCTCTAAAAGTCAAAACCAAAAACAAACGACCAAACAAAATGCGATCGAATCCACACGTACGAGGGAAGAGACAGCGGACGAATGGTCCTGAGGAGACCACCACTATCATGAAGGTTGGGCTTCAGTCATGAAGATGAGCAGAGGGTCGGAACGATAGGGCTAGGCAGCGACGGATGGGCGCAGCAAACCTTTGCAAGCGATGATGCGGTCCACGCAAACCTCCGCCAGCTTGTCCAATGAAAAATCTTTTGGGTCAGGCCACTAGAAAGCAAAAGTGGGTGGTTTGCAACACGTAGTGAACCGAAACCCCCTGGGGTCTGTGTTCCGTTCCCCACATCAGGTGTAGCGGAGAGCACCCTCCGCAATTAACAGTCATGGCAATCCCTGCATGCACTGCAGGCGCTTGGCAGACACTTGTCCCATTACATTGCTGTGACCTTTATTGCGAACCAACGCCCGAACTGCCCAAAAAGCCGAATGGAGCGTCGCATTGAAGCAAAAGATGCTGACAGCAGTGATCCCACCCATGATTTTTTGCCCCTTCAATGCAATACCCCACATACCCATGGGGTGGGTCCATGCCCACACATGACACCTGGCGACGTACGCCTGCCAGACCAAAAATGAAATCAAAACAAAAATCGAGGAAACCCTCCCCTTGAAACATCCATCTTCCCCCTGTATCAGTAGCAACCTGCAGTCGCTTCTCCAACTCTATCCAGGCATCCTTGACCTCATTATCCAGGTGAGTTTGACAGATCTCCCTCAGCACCAATTGATACGCCATGGACAAAATGGATCCAGGCTTGTACAGACAGGACGGCATCTCCTTCGCAATGATGTGGAGCAGCTTCAGCAGCCTGGGACAGGAACGATTGGGGCGCATATGCAGGTGCAGGTGCATCATGGTGCTTCCCATTACAACCACCATCATTCCAGTGTTAAAATCACCGTGATGATGGCCACGAGGCCGAGCGTCATTCTCACCAAAATTGATGTGCCAGCACGATGCCCATCATGATTGTAGGTTATTTTGGACCTGGACTCTGATAGTGCTCATTACCATCATTCTCAAATCTCAGATCGGCCACCCTTGGGCGGATGAGGGTTCTCCAGCTACAGTAGAGGTTAAAAAACAAACATGAAAGACTGCTTACAATGCCACATGCTAAACGCAGGTGGCTGGCACCCCCTTCGAGACTTGAAATTTGTGATGTTGTGACACTGCAACTGTGGCAGGACACATTTAATGGCTATGTGCCTGAAGCGCCATGCAGCGGTGCATGTAAGTAAGGGGGGTGGTGTCCTTTACCCGCCGCTCCCCCCCCCCCTCTGACATGCATTGGTGAGCCTCGTCACAAAATGGTTCTCCAGCATTCAAAACACAGATTTCCTTCCGTGCCCGTGAAACACCCTCCCGTTCTTTACGCACTTTGTGCACGCGCCGCCGTCGTTTCACTGTTGCCCAACTGTCAGCCACTTCATACGGAAAATTTCCCGGAGAAATGTCCTCTGCTCCAATCAGGTGCATACATACATATTTGACAAAACTGTCAAACTGTCAATCTGTCAAATTGGCAAAAAATGTCACACACAAGAAAGCATGCATTGGTGACATGACTTGGCGACATGCATTGAGAAAGTACTGTTATGTCATGTCATGCCATGCCATGTCATGTCTTGTCATGTTATGTCCTGTCAAACTGTCAAATTGCAAAAAGTTGTCACACACAATACAGCAAACCCTCACCATCCCTGTCACTGACACTGTCACTATGCCTAGTCACAAAGGCAAAGCATGTCGTCCAATGCATGTCGTGAGCAGCCCACCCCACACACCCCCCACACCCCCACACCCCGAGAGACCCTGTTCTTATATACAGCCCTGACGCCATGAGCCAGCTGCAGCTGGTTTAAAACTCCCAGAGACCAATGGTCATTCTTCTCAAACTACACAAGGCGCCGGATAGGTCCCTACAAAAACCACACCTTTCAGCTGTGCCAGGCTGTGCAGCTGTGCAGGAACAGAAGGCCACGAAATGCATCCTGTTGCATCCTACGAGGGTTGCATCAGCACAATATCACAAGCTCCCCTCTTCAGGGCTACCCTGAGGCAGCCAAAACCCCTGACCTTTGGTCACTTTTCTGAACGGCGTTTCCAGAAACCTGAAAATTGCCGAGACCGAGCCTCGGGGGCTGGAAAGCGGGATCAGTCGGCAACACAATTTGGCCAACAATGCACTGAACTGGCCGTAAAATTGAGGGGGATGGTAAGGCTGAATCCAGAAACATGTCAAATTGATGACGTATTACTCAGTTTTGCCGGTGTCGCAATGGCCACGCCGTGGAGTTCCAGAATTGAGGGCCTTCCTGATTGTTGGCGGTGCCCTTATGACGCACTCGCTCCGACCGCTTCACACACCGCAGACATTGTTCACTGCCGCCTGCACCCTGCTTGCCATCCCACAGTCTCGCCACGCCACATCTCTCTGCCTGGCACACCTTGCAAAAAAGTCGGACTCGCGAGAGATATACTCGGATCCGACACAGAAGCGGATGAAATCAAAGGCGACCACGGTGACCGCGCCCTGATGTTCTGCAGAGCACAGAGCGGGGGTGCAAGCAGGACCCGAGCACGCAAAAAGGTCAATAGCAATATGCAATCACGCCCCCACCCCCACCCCCACCCCCAATAGAACAATTGAACAAACGTCCCAAGGAGAAATCACAAATCATGAAATAGTGTCTCGACGTCGCAGTTGAATCAAGTGGGAAATCGCGTGCACTTTGGTGCCAAGCGCCAGAGATGTGTGATCCCTCTGCAGTGTGTGCGCACCGTGCAACCACTCCAAGGTACGTATGCCACGGTAAGAAATGCGTGAAGAGAGAAAAGAAGCGGTCCCGGGAGAGCGCCGGGTTGTTGGTCCGTGCCAGCTGCAGATGTACTGCAGGACTTGGAAAACTGTCATGGGAGCGCAGGCTTTCGTTTCCGGGGGGTCGATAGATCCCTCTGGCTAGACCCCCCCCTCCCCCAAAAAGGGCTCAATTGACGGGCCTCCCAAAATCCTACCGAGTCTGACCCCCAGGCCCCAGGGGTGACCCGGTCCCAAACATCGGCAAAAAATGAAAATGGGATTTTTGGAATCAGCGCGTCGAGGGGGTTCAGAAAAGTCCTCATCTGTCATGTATTTGGCGAAACGTTTTTTTGGACCATTTTCAATGCTCAAAAAAAATTTTCGGCGCCTTTGGCGCCCAAGTTCGTAATAACTGATTAATGGTCCTGTCAATTGAGCCCTACCCTCACATTTTGCCATTGACCAACCTCTTCCCCTGCCCCATAATCCACGCATCCATCCCTGATGGAAGAGGGTGGCCGGGGGGGGGGGGGGTTGGCACAAGGCCTCGGCGGGGGGGGAAGGGGGTCGCGGGGGTTGCAGGTCTACTCACTTTGTATTCGGTTTCCTGTTCCAAATGCCTCTCGTGCGTTTTGCCGAATTAGCCGGTTGGCGTAACGCCATGACAATCATCAGATGATCTGTCCAGCGACCCTGTGACGCCCGTATCCTGGCAAACCTGCTGCCCCAGCTGCAGTTGAAGCAGAAGAATTGCAAACACATACTAATGAATTTCATCCAATGCACAAAGAATCGCAATGAGTACTTGGCCTTGTCGAGCAACACCATCTTCCTCTTCCCAGATTCCCCTGCGCCCTGCAAGATATGGCAGGCGGCAGGGCACAAGGGTTGTGCGTGCTAGGCCCTCCACACCACTACACTTGTGGCTGTGAACAAGGGGATCAGAAGGAGGAAAAACTGAAAGAGGCTCGGCTGGGAACGAATTGCGGATGCTGCTATCCAAACGTGGGATCACACTGGCAACACAGCATGTGGCCCTGTACAGCACCCTGAAGAGATATTGGTGGCTTGACCACAGCAATCTGGGCCTACTGATCAACAGCCAAAAATTCTATTGCCTTTGGCAAGGCACCTCGAAGAGAGACGAGAGAAGAGCCCTGGGCTACATGGGCATAGTGACCCTGGAACGACGAAAGGATTTCGGAAAAAATGGAATTTTGGAAAATTTTCAAGTGCCACTAAATAGCCTAAGCAGCGGCAATTTCGGGGCTTTCGGGGGGGCCATGGCCCGGGCTACATGAGCCTAGCGGCCACTACGTGGGTCCCCATGGGTGCTCAAGTACCTGTATTGTCACCAAATGATCATGATCACCCAAAACCATCCCTGGGGCCACAGAAGGGCTTCAGAAAAAATCGAATTTTCGAAAATTTTCAGCCGACGCATGCCTGCCTGAAAACGGCCCAGTCCTCACCGGCAAGAGCCCATAGGCGGGGGGGGGGGGGGGCGACCAGGGGTACCGGAGTTCGGACCCGGGACCCCTGCCATGGGTTAGGGGGTCCATATACAGGAAAAAAGTTCTTCAGGACCCAGGTCCAAATCCACACACAGCGCCGCAAGATGCAAAGAAGTGTTGACGCCCCACCCCCCCTGCCAAAAAAGGGGAACCCAGGTACAGGGGGGTAGTGGGCTCAAAATCGAAAAATTATTGGGGGATCATTTTGTCTCCCAAAATGATGATTTCACAAGGGGTTAGACATGCCATACCATACCTTGGGGTATGCTACTCAAATGACTGCCAAAAGGGGGGGGGGGGCTGTATGGCACCCGCACTTGCACTTGATCTAACAACCTCTCTTCGAGGTGATTTCGCAGCATATTCCTTCTTTCTGTGCCAGGGATATCTATGTCAGGTGTGCTTTCAATAAACCTCAATAAAGTGCATCAGAGACAGCACCAGCCACACACGTTGTCTCTCAGACTTGCCCACCACCCAAAAATTGAGGCTGTTCCCAAATAGATGCGAAAAAACACCTAAATCCAGCGTTGGCACTGGCTGAAATGACGGGTGCCCATCATTTGTAGACGCACGAACGCCAACCCAGGACATATGGATGGGGGTTTGGCACGAGGCAACGGATGGGAAGCGGGGGGGGGGGGGGGGGTAATGGTAGGCTTTGCTCTCTGAGACATCCGCACCCAGGCCTCAGCCTGCACAGCAGCGTGTGTCTCTGATGCTGTGGCGTAGCCTAGGTGTGGAGGTTTTTGCACCAGCCTTCTGGGTGCGTTAAGGGATGACACAATCGGTGCATGCTCCCCTGTCCCAGGACTCCAAGCATGGGCACGCAAGCAAACAGGCACACCGGCTTGACGGCAATATCTTCAGCCATGTTTCCGATCCATTGGGCAAACGAACCTATGAATTCAGGGAGCTTCACACGGGTTTCTTCCACGAATGCCTGCAAAAGAGGGCACCAAATGTGGCCAATGTGTGACCGATGCTCTGCAATAGCACAATAAAGCGCCAGAGTAACATGGTGGAACCAAACAGGTGAGGCAACAAAGTGGGAGATGTGGCAAAGCAACATCAGAGTCAAACGACGAAAAAATGGTGGACTGAATCGGCGCAGAATGGCTTGTCAAGCAGCAAGTGAAGCTGTGTGCTTTTGGAGGGCATCGTCTATGGCTTCGGATGAGCAAGGAGCAAAAAAGGGATCTGCAACGATCAAGGGGTCCAGAGCGGTCCAGAGGGGAAAGCGATTCTTGAAAGCAGGAAGTCTCAATGAATGTAAAACAGAAGCCGGCCGCACCCCGCTGAATATTTCGACACAAGAATGGGACACAATCATGACAAAAACAGGGAAGTTGTGAGCCAACCGACGACGGTTGGGGGCCACTCGGCAGAGATTACATCTAATTGATGGCGGTGAAAGGCTAACAGATGGCAGTTGTGGGGAATTGACCGGGGTGGAGTGGACGTTTTGAATGGGAAACTCTTAGCCAAGAAAGTAAAAACCAGCCAAGTCGGCTGAGGGCTAGAGCACCGCAGTCCAGGATGCAGCATTGTCCCGCTGTATCTAGGGTAATCGCAGGCAAGCAACCAGCCCGTGTCTAGACATCTGTTTTACAGCCTGGTGGGCAACTCTGCCTGTGCCCCCTTCATGCTGGCACTCAACGCCAACCTCCACCTCATCAACCCTCCACAACCCTCCATCATACGTCAACCTTCGACAACCCTTCACAACCCTCCACAATCTATTTCTCACCACGGCCCAGCACAATTCTCCACAGCCCTTCACAATGAACCAGTCCACATCCCTCCACAACTCTCCACAATCCACCGTACAATCCTCCAACAAACCAAACCCTCCATTAGGGCAGCTCAGCGCTCCTTACAGATGGAATGGTTTTCTTTGATACTGCTGTGCAGCATCATTACGTGCGGTGGGGGGGGGGGGTTGGCAGCAGCTGATTGTTTTTGGCTCCGCTGAGATGAGATAGCCAGGGAAAACACTTTTGGAACTGAGAAGCAGCATGTGTGGGTGAATCCACTTGAGGGCAGGCGGTTCAATTGAGCTCGGTTCCCACGTCATTGTGAGAAAGACCATAATTGCGATTCGATTGGAATACCTAAATTGACCTGCACCGAAGGTTTCAGAGACAGTTTTGGCGCCAGGGACGGGATTACAGATTTGTGGGTGGTCTGGGATCTCCCTCCCCAACACACGGCGGGCATCTTCCCAACTCGACACGGCAGCCATGTGCACAAACCCAGAGGCCTGACCCCTCGTGCCAATAACAATGCCCAACACCGGGTGCTTGGTCGGTGCTCACCCCTCCCACCCCAGAAGGACTTGTAAAGTTGAACTCTGGGGCAGCACAGTCACAAACCATGAACTTGGACAGGATGGGGCCTTCTGCCAAGTTGTCTCCTTCACCGTTGATAAAGGAGATCAGACAGCTTGTGACATCTACACAGGAGGAGAAACATGCAGGATGGGGATGGAGGCTGCAGCTGTGGCGCTGGCCACCCCGCCTCCCCTTTGCGCAAACAACGGCAGGAGCACTGGCAGTTCCGGAAAGAACGCCTTGTGTTGTTTCGACAAGGGCGTTGTCTACGCACGACGGCCAAACGACTTAGGCATTTTGTGGAGCAGAAGAACACCGTGTTTTTGAGACACTGTGCACATACCCGTTTCCCTGTGTGCAATGTGCGCACAGTTTTTTGACACTACGCACAGGTTGTAGGCACTGTGCATAATTTTTAGCCACTGTGCACATACCCGTTTACCTGTGTGCAATGTGCGCACAGTTTTTTGACACTACGCACAGGTTGTAGGCACTGTGCATAATTTTTAGCCATTGTGCACATACCCGTTTACCTGTGTGCAGTCTGTAGATACTGTGCACACCTGGTACACATGTTGTAAACACTCTGCACATGCTGTCGACGCAAACAGGTGCAACAAGAAGGCCACGCCGTCACCAGAGTCCCCCGGAACATGGATCGGGACCCTCACCATTGGTTAGGCCACAAAGCGTGATTTTCGGCATTCACATGACCCCAGGTGCTTCATGCGTCATGCTTCAGCGCAACGTGCGACGATTTGGACCACAAATCAAACCAGAGATGACTGCACCACGAAGCCGATATTAAGGAGGGGGCGTGAAGCGAAGCGCGAACCATCCCAAAAAGGGTGGAATAGGTCCGTTTACCTATCTGATAATAATGAGGCTGGGGAAGGGGTCTGGCAAGTACAGCAAACACAACATCATCCCCAACTAGCAGCAACCCATGCAAAACCACACCCAACATACTGCCTACAAGCGCACCCAAGAAACAGAACCACGAAATTCCAATAATTAGCTGACACAACGCCTGGTGCGTGTTAGGACGGGGCGTTATCTGCACAAGAGGGTCACTTCAACTCCGATTCCGTTTCGAGGACTGCTGCTTCAATGGTCATCAACGACTGGCAATAGAATGCCCGACGGCAGTAAAAGACTTTCAATATTGATTAAAACAGGAAAACAACGAAAGCAGAGTGCATACCTTTTGCACTAATGGCATTCATCAGCGCATCCCGCATCTCCCGAACCGTGGTGTCATCGTTACCGGTCAAGAAAGCGGTCAATGCGGCCCGCACTTGTGGATGCGCGTTGACATTTGGTCCTGCAGAGAAACGCCGACACGTATGGCACATCACAGGCCACGTCCACACATTCGGCTACTCGCCTACATGGACCAATCCCACCGGCAAAAGCGGAAATATCAGGTCCGCAGGAGAGGGGATTCTAGTGTACTAAAGTGCTTCGGACGTGCAAACAAGCGTTCCAGAAATGCAACCAATTGTAATTGTATTACCCATTGGAAATATTACAAAAATTAACGCTGCCCCATGATGCACCTCCCTGCTCTTCCAGCCACCCACATTTCTGTCGCGCTGTCGGCGTGAACCACACGCCTGGCGGTCTTCTATGAACAGCCATGCAGGCTTGCCACGTCAGCTTTGTGCCGGCAAGACGGGACCTCGCCCCCCGCCTGACATCCCCTCTGCGCTTTCCAATCCCCGCTGTTATTGATGGGAATTGATGCCAATGAGCGGTGGCATCGAGTCCCCGCTGCGCATAAAAGAAATCAATGGCTGTGACGCAAACTCCTCATGCTCTTTGAGAGACAGCAGCTAAAGGCGACCATGCCAAGTAGACCTGACGTCAAAATTAAATTCAAAAAGCAAACCCGTCTCCATCGTACACTCGGCGACAGGATGGAGAACTCCCCCGCCACCCACGAAACTGCAGTCATCGATGGGCCCTACCTTCAACTATCCATCTCAATATTGTGCTTGAGAAAAGAATGTGCACATTAGAATCATTTATACCCACGTCAAACCAAGCCCATGTACTGCATGTGGTGGTCGCAATTTTCGTCATTGATCTCCAAAAATTGTTGGTTTGCAATGGCGAACACAATGACCTCGGGTTCTTTTTGGTGCGGTTCCGCCCCCTGTTGGCGCGACCCTCTCTCCGTGGTCATGTATGGTCGGTCGCCTGTGGTCATGTGTACCAGACATGCAACAAGCGGCGGGAAGCCGGGGACCCGACCGGGCAATCCAAACCGGTCGTCAGAGGAGTGGTGATGCGGCGGTCAGCACACGGCGCAGACAGACACGAAGCCTGACCCCTACGGCCCGGACGCCCCCGTAGCGGCAGTTGAGAATTATCGTGCATGACCTTGCCTACGTCAGTTGCGCTCCGATCGAAGACGGGCACCCTCCGCCCCTGCCTTCCGTCCTCTCGCTGATGCGCCTCCCCCCAAGCCTCGCCCTCCTTTACGAGGACGCCCTCCGCACTAAAAAAGGGTGTTGTGTTGATCTCTTACCTGCCCTCCCCGCCCCTTACACACTTCCCGGCCATGTTCCACATCTGAAGCAACAGCACGAAAACATGGGACAGTGCTCGGTGTGTTCGGTCTCTGCTGCTTCACGGGCACTTTATGACCGACGACTCCAATTCAGAACTGCTGAAGTGAATACCTGCCCACACCAACTGCAAAATCCGTCACCAGGATCACCATAACGCTTTCTGGGAGCAAGCCAGTGAAGGCGCCCCACCCCTATGCCAGGGTCGGGACTGTGCGAAAGCGGGGTGCGGGGGGGCACACCCTTTATTGGCTGTACAAACCTAAACCTGCACAACTTTTGATATCTGCCGCTGGGTCCAAACCAGAAAACACACACGCACGCGCGCGCGCACAAACACTTACACACAAACACCGTTCAATACTGCAGGCATGCCACGCTGCTGCTTGGAAACCAGGGTTTGGGTGCGGTTCGGTTGCAGGCAACGCGGCTAGTCCCCCAAAAACCCACATGATTCCAGCTTCCTGACTCCCACACAGCCACGCTGGCGCATGTGTCGCAATGTGATGCCCACAGCTCAGCAAAACCCTGCCTGCTGCCTGAAATAGCAACACTTTGACTCCACCCCATCACTGGCTCGGAGCCAAAACCGCCGCACGTCCTCAGTCCTGTACCTCGGGTTCTGAGCTTGTGCAAAGCGGATTGGAGGGGTGTCATCGGCTGTGGTTTGGGGGCATGCACTGCAGTCGAGCTGGAGGCAGCAACGCTGGAGGAGGAGGATGCCGTCGGTTGTGTGTCCTGCGTCCTCGGTGCCTTGGCGATTGGTGCATCTGCCGTTACGCCATCATCTTCGGCACGTTTCCTGAGGCAATATGGCAATGGACCAAATCGCAGGTGTCTCAGTGAGGGCAGGGATGGATGTCACTGCATCCAGGGGGGACCCCCCACCCCAATACCCCCTTTTGCGACGAAAAACGAGTCCCGCGAAAGTGCAAAAAAAGAGAAGGGTCAGTGCGAGTGATAATAGCAGTGCTGATAGTAGCGATACCAATGATGATGGCAAGGATGACGGCGATTTTCCTGCTTGAGCACTCTCCCCTTTGTGCTAAGTTCCGTATGATAATTGTCTCCATTTCGTGTTATTTTTGCAAGTGTATCTGGCACACAAGGATGGGTATGCTGTTGTGGGTGGCTGGGATCGGTTGATGGGTGCCGCCTGTGACACTGTCATTGGACGTTGAGGGGTCAGTAGGAATCGATTCAAAAGAGGACAAGAAGGTCTCTCCCTCAACAATTTCCCCCAGGATTTCCGTCAAGATAGCATCCTCAGCCAATGTGTCCCTGTTGGGTTTTACTACTCCCCCCCGCCGCGTTTTTCTCGGGCTTCCGTTCATTTTTGGTCCCAAAACCGCAGGAATTTGGCTGGTGTTCTCAACAGCAGGGGCAGCCTTCGTGCAGGTGACCCAAAATGAAAACAGCGTAACCTGCTTGACCTTTTTCCTTGTGCCTGCACCTCTGCATCCGGGGCTGCATATCTGATAGGGGCTTGTTTGCTGTCGCGCTGGGGGGGGGGGTTACCTCGCTGGTTGTTGGGGCTGGGACTGAACTTTGGTGTCTACAATGGACGCCGCTTCCGCAGCTGACTGCAATAGCTGCGCACGGGGCAGCAAGCCCAAGCCTCAGCCTGAGCCTCATGGGTCGAAGCTGTGTGCAGGGAAACCCCAGCGTGAAGCAACAACTGAGCACGTGCAATCTGACCGCAATATCTGCCGCAACGATATTTGGAGGCTTGAGAATTTCTCACTATGTGTGACGGTTGACGAGTGGCCAACACCTCCCAGGACCCCCAACTCCCCAAGCGGTGCCAAAAATACATCTATTCCTGGAACAGGGAATGAGGCATGAAAACGGCGTCCGCGAAGGGTGGAGGGGTTCTCCAGCACCGGTGGTTGTGTGTCATGCGGCCAGGGGTGCCAGCTCAGCAACTGTTGCACAAGCACCACCAGCATACCTTTTCAGGTCATCCGCAGCTTGTCCCGGGAGGGGTCCGGCAGGTGGCTTGGCCGGTGGTCTCTTCGGCAACTGCTGAGGTCGGGCTAAAAAACATGCGATGAACGTGGAATGCACATGCACAACGCTCTGGATCGCAATTGCAAAGAACTGGCCCTCACTCAGTACTGCCCACCCTCTGTGTGCTGCCCAGTCCCTGGGCGTGGGAATTCGTTTGGACGGGGGTTTGAGCCCACTTTCCGGACCCTCTTCCCCCAGGAAGGCCTGTGACCGAGGCCATCCCATGGACGCCTGAAGCCCTTCAAAAGGGGGTCCAGCATCAGCCACACACGACGCGGTCTTCAAGGACAGTCAACGAAAACTGGCATTTAGACGTGCGAACGCCAACCCAGGACAGCCAAACTTTGCGCACACATTGTGCGGGCTGTGTCGGGGGTGTTGCCGTAAAGGCTGGGTAAGTGCGTTGGGTGTGTTTTTTTTTGGGGGGGGGATGTTAGCACACTACTGGTACTATTTTGCAGGTTGCCTGCGGGTCGTGTTGTATTGTATTGGCTGAACACTCTGAAGAAGGACGCTGAATGGCCCCCCTCCCTCCCCTTCCACTGCGCAGCCTCGGCTCCCCAGCGCACCTCGATCACAGCCCCACACGGCAGGCGGTGCAGACCTGGTGCAGACGCACGCTTGCTATTCGAGGCATAAAGGTTTCGAACTTGTGCTTTGGCGGAGGGTTTGGCGGCCGTCTTTGCGGGCTTTGGGGGTAAAGGCCGGCTGAACTGTGCAGGCACTGGGCGCGGCGGGGCGCGCGGCTTGGCCGACGCGGGACTGGGGGCAGACGGAATGGGGTGCGCAAGCGCAGATGTCGAGGTTGACGGCACGTCATCAATGGGCATCGAATGGAAGTCGTGGTCCGCGTCATTGACTGCGTCCACTATGTTGTGGGACCTGCCGGACAGTGTGAGCGGACGGCCATGGGAGACACGTGGTAGATCTGGGGGCCTACCGGTAGCAATGGATGAAACGGGTGCCTGTACCACCAACAAGGGGGATTGGTGCGTCATCCTGACTTCCAGACACAGACCTGTCTGACAGCGGAGCTCTGGGGCCTGGGGTACTTAGGCCAGATGTTTCTTCTCCCAAAAGTGGCCTCTACACCAGAATGGCAAATCTGCATTACCCAATCAACATATGTGTCAATTGTATTTCTCCAGTCAAACAGAATTTTGGTCTACAAAGCTTGATATTTTCATGCAAAGTCTGATGTCTTATTGTTGCCTTGATGCACCTCCTTTGTTATGACGTGAGGTACCCCGCCCCCCAACTTATCGTGGCCAGAGGCCCCCTGGGTGGGCGGGGGGCTCCCCAGAGGGGGGGGGGGGGGGGCTCCCCAGAGGGGGGGGGGTTTCAAACCGCGGGTTGGCCCTCCCATTATTGGGGGGGCAGGGCACGATGAACTTTCACCTGGGGGGGGAGGGGGTCAATACAGCCACCTGGCTAGATCCCCCCCCCCAAAAGGACTGAATTAACAGGACCCCCGAAAACCAACTCTGGAACATCCTGGGTGTCAAACACCGCAAGGGGGGTCTTCCGAATAAGAACACACACACCACATAAGAATACGCAAAAAAAAAATAAGAACATGTGCATGCTCTTATACAAAGGGGGGGTTTGGCACAAGGCCTCGGTATTAGGTATAGGGGGGGTGGGTTATGCTTGCTCTGAGGGCGTCAGTGGTGGTGATGCCGATGGGGTCCCGGTAGGCCTCAATGGGGAGGAATGGGGCCAGCAATGGTGAGGGCAGCCGTCTATCACGGTATGTCGGGGTGGGTTGTGGCGGCGGTGATGATAGGCTGGATGGTTTGGAGGGAAGCGCACCAGGAGGTGACCGAGGCGGCAGCCCCATACTTGGCTTTGATGAGGGAGAGGAAGTGCAGCAAGTGGGTGCGGAGGGCGGGCCTATGGGACTCAGCATAGGAGTGCTAGGCATTCTTGGCCGCGGAGATGAGGAGAGCCATGGTGGTGGCGAGGAAGAGGAGCTTGGAGGCTTTGGCAGGCAAGTGGAGGGGCTTTGTTATGGTTGGGCATGGGGAAAATTGGCTTGCGCGGGGTGGCCGGGGGGGGGGGGTCATTCGAGTCCCCCAAAGGAGGGGGGGGGGTCTAGGAAGGGGGCTCTCGTGACAGGCCAGTCCCAAGAGGCTAGTCTAAAACCTCTGCTGATGACTCACCAACTGCGCCACGAAGCGGCCTGGAAGTTTTTTTTAAAAAAATTTCCCCCATGATACATACCTCAAAATGATCAGCGCATCGTGGGGATCATTTTGAGTCATATATGTTGTGGTACCTCAGGACCTGCCCCCCCCAAACCTCCCCTGTCAGCCTGTTGGGGGTCACCGTCAGCCTATCGGGGGTCCCCGTCACGGGAGCCCAGGAGGGGGGGGGGGTCCAGGAAAGGGGCTCGCAAAAGCCCGCCCCCCGCCCCCGCGCAAGCCAAATTTCCCACAACCTTATGGGTGTGGGTGTGGGGTGTGGGGGTTGGGGCTGGGGGGCTGTCCCAGGGGCAGAAGGGCGGGGGGGGCAAAGGGTTTGGAAGGGGAGGAGGCATTAGGTCAAACACTCACTCCAACCCTCACGAGCCCTAACCCTAAGGCTAACTAGGTAACAACGGTAACTGCATACCTACTGCTTGATGCACATACCCTATGGAGAACCCACACTTCCCACACGTTACAAAGCACGGGCATAGCAGACAAGAGGGCACGGGAATAGGCACAAAAATCGGGGTATTTAATTGTTTCGGCTGCCAACGAGGGTTCATAGTGCTGTGCAGTGCACCTGGTGCATACCTACGGTGACCAGCGGCAGCCCCAAATTTGGAGGGATGTTTGGGTAAAGCGCGGCTCAGCCGTGGACCCTGCCTGTCATGCCTTGCCTGCCTCACCCGTGCACCACCCTACACGCAAGCCCCCCACCTGCCACCACCAGCACCACCGCCGACCCCCCGTTTTCGAGGCGACCCCCCCCCCCCCCGACACCCAGAAACCAGCACTCATTGTGTCACCCTCTGGGTCAAAGGGACTGCATGTGCGCTGCTCCCTTGCACTCTGCCCAGGGAGAGCGTGCAAACAAATCTCCTGTTGGCACGTGCTTGGTGCCTCAACACCAAACACCAACCCCCCCCCTCCATTGTTCCAGCCCTCTCTGTTTTCAGAAATATGGTAGGATTAAATGTTCATGACCCCTCTTTTTGGTTTGATGATGTTGTGGCTGCCAGAGATGAGGAGGAGGCAATCGTGGATGATTGCAATTTCAAAAGAGTGGGGTATATAACCCCATTTGACGTGTAGCTTCGTGTTCCCGACACCTTTCTTGGAAATACCAGCAACCACCCAGAAGCAGCCTGGAAATAACAGCAACCACCCAAAAGCCTCCTACAAATAACAGCAACCATCCACAACCCTCCAAGAAATGACAGCAGCCACCGACAAGCCTCTAGGAAATGACAGTAACCATCCAAAAGCTTCTAGGAAACAACATCAACCATCCAGAAACGGGCTAGATGGGGTGCATGTTCTTATTTTGGACATACCAATAAGAACATGCGTGCATGTTCTTATGTTGACTGTGTGTTCTTATGCGGGGGGTTAGTCGGCCTCTACAACCACCTCACCACCCTTGTCGAGTACTAGGAGCTCATCACCTACATCAAAACGGCCCTCCCCCCCAAGACCACCAACAACCTCAATTGGTTCCGCCTCAGCTCTTGCGTGCCCTGACCGCCACGACTACTTTAGCCCCCTACCCTGTGCCACTCCAACCCCCCCCCCCCCCAAGTTGTCTACTACCCCTCCCCACGTGACAACATTGTCCCTGCAGCAACCCTCCCCTCTCAGCCCCCATTGCCCCCACCCCCACCCCCATCCCCACTCGGGTGGTCTACGTCGCAAGACTGCGCCATGAACACACTAGCGCCATGTCCGCCACCCCCTCCAACGCCAGGTGTGGGTTCGGCTTCGCCATCCTCCTCCACACACTTTACGACTCCCTCTTTGCATGCCTCGTCACCCACGTCATCCAGTACCCCGACATTTGGACCCTCAACATCTCCGGCTGCTGTGATGACGGCCACCCTTGGGTGGCCCTAGGCAACTACCTCAACACCACCCTGTCCCTCCACGACCCCCGCGAGATGGAGTCACGCCCCCTCCCTCCACAGCCAAACACCGCCACAGTGAGTCCCCACCCGTCAACACATTCGGCATGGGGTATTCAATTGCACATAATTTTGCAATAAGCCTTCAGGTCTTGCTACACTGCTTGGGCTCTAACTGTGCAATAGCCTGTGCAAGCACCTTAAAATGTTGCCATCAATGTGATTTGCATGCCCAAAAATCAATATTTTGGAATGAAATGCAAGCACCTTACACCCTCTACTATAGGTCACCCTAACCCTGACTAGGGTGAGGACAAGAACATTGCACACTAAAAAGCATGCACCATAGAGGGAAACCGCATACTTCGTCCGTGTCCTACAATGCATCCTTGTCTGTGCCTGTGTTCCCCACATAGTGATGTGGAGATGGTTGCAATATGTTGGTGCACAGCATGTGTTCATGCATGGGACAACAGGCTGAAAATGATTGATGTGGGTTCCAATCAGACCAAAAATACTTGGCATCCTAGTGGTCCAGGTTCACTTTTGGAAAATCTTTTTTTGAACCCTTTTTTGACCTTGTTTGGACCCAATGCCAAGCCTTCTTGGGGTATTTTGGGGGGCCAAAACGGGCAACCACTAGCTCAAAATAGGGTAAAAACATTTGTTTGAATAGCCCCAAAACTTCCAGGATCAGTTTTGGAAAAATGTGTTTTCGACCCCTTTTTGACCATATTTTGGGGCTGAATCGGCCCTTTTTCAAGCCAATAAGGACTTTTGGGGGGCCAAAAACAGGCAACCACAGGCTCAAAACGGGCTAAAAACACTTGTTGGGACACCCCAATGGGTCACCCCAATGGGTGCAAAATCCCTTTTGGAAACCCGTCGTGATCTACCCTAGCACGTGCCTAGTGTACCACTCCCTGGTGCTATTGGGGCATTGAAGGGTGCTAGCACTGACAGTGTGGAAATGGCTTGCAACTGTGCCGAGGTATTGTAACGTCATCTAGGCTGGTTCGAATGCGAACAACACCCTCCACGAACATGCTGGACACCCAAAACGGTGACCAAAATGACCAAAAAAAAAAAGGCATTTTCTGGTCACTTTTTGAACTCCACGTCCACCACTTGCGGCACCCATTCTGACCGCCATGGCTGACTTTTTTGCTCAAACCTGGTGTGATTGTACTTCATACTTATAGGTATCATCCATCAAAAACCCGGCAGAATCCTCAGCAAAAAGGGTTATAAAATCTTTGTGGTTCCACCAGCTCGGTGACCTTGAGCCTAGTATAGCAACCCTCGCGTTAGGGTTGGGGGTCAGTGGTAGTCTTGTATGCACACACTGTAGGAAGCACAATACATTCTGTCATCTTAGCAACATCTAATGGACATGCATGCATCATGGACATTGTTGTGGTAGGGTGCCATGGACAAAGTTCTCCTTGTGTGCCTTCGGTGTCAACGGTCATGTGAGGCCCAAGCCTGGCTGAGCCGGGAACTTTGGCAACCGACTGTGGCCACAGGTTCCCTCTGGCGGGGGTTGGGGGGGGGGGGGGGGGTTGCGTCCTTGGAGCGGCAGAGCCGCCCCTCAAAAAGGGAGGCGCATCGGCTTCCTCTCCCTTACCCTCTGTCCCTCCTGCTCCTCCTGCAACCATTGGTCCGGTGTGCAGTGGTTGTGCGTATCCACGGCGCAGCGGGTGAGGACGATTCAGGAGCCCACCGACCTGGGTTTTCCCAAAGACCCAGAGATCCGCCACCAATGGGGGGTAGGTGGGCTGCCTGCACCCACCCACCCACCCACCCACACACACAAACACACACACCCAATCATGCTGAAAATGTTTCTGCAAGCCAAGTACACGTGGATGCACAGACGCGAGCATTGGAAAAATAACCGATTTTTTCGCACCACAAGCCACACGTTCTCATGCGTCATTTACGCCGAACCCACAAAATTGGGCTCTATGGAATGTAGCAATGTACCAAGGCATGCCATGTGCCTTGAAATCAAAACTGCACCACACAACGGGGAATCTGCATTGCACAACATACCAAAAGACCAAGGGCTTACTTACCGCTATGAAATCACCCAGTTTAGCCTACCCCCACAGCGGGTGGTAGGAGGTGCTGAGACACCCAGCCACCAGAATTTCTGGACCCCCCCATCTTGAGGGTGCACACTAAACACAGCCCTGGAATGGATCCAATATGGGGGGCATGGCACAAGGCAGACACCTGGAGGGCAGAGGAACGGGCGGGGGTATGGACATGGGACGGGTTGAGGGGGGCCTTGTTGGACGCGTGGCAGCATTGGTTGCTGGTGCCAATGCACTCACGACGGTGGTCATCATCGGCATAAGGTACTTCTGCTGATCGAGCATATGTCCTTGCAGCCGATTCAAGAGTTGGTTCTGTTTGGGAGCGGGATTGAAGACAGGCTGGAAATGGCAATGGATGGGGGGCTGAACAGGCTTGTGCTTGAACAGGGATCTGAAATCCAAGGGCTTGTGTGTCAAAAAAGGCCCAAGTAAGTGTTCTTTTGTGACACTTGATTCCCTTCTATGTCAGACCCATGGGGGAACCTGGAACTCTCCATGCAATTGTCCCCGTCCAAGGACCGAGGGGTGACCCAGGAAGACCAAAAACAACACTTCCAGTGCAGCGCACTGGTTCTAATTCTGCCGAGGGGACCTGCTGTACAGGATGTGAGCTGCTTGCTGTGCATCTGGCCTGCGTTGCATTGCCACTCCTGCCTCCAGGTAGTGTTCAGACAAGGGCTTGTGGAGGTGAATGAATGGGGTGGGTGGGCTAAAGAGGGGGTCATACGTAATTCCAGTGCATCAAATATTGGGGTGGAGTAGAAAAGCATACAGGTTCTGCCTGGCAGAATTGCGCAAAATCCTGTTCTGGCTCCATCTCCACAGATTTTTTGTGATACCACAAGGCGCCTGAAGATTTTGTTCGGTGTACTGCGACAGCCAAGGGTGACATGCGCGCACTCAGCGTGCTGAGAACTTGATGGGGAATCCCAATGTGGGTCAGAAGCCGAAATGATCCCTGCGGACGCTCCCTTCCACTCTGTCTCGAATTGAAGCCATTTACCTGAACCCAAAATTAAAAAGGGGGGGGGGGGGCGTATAATTGCGCGGGGTGGTGTGTAATTAATCAGGGTGTCGTAGACTTTTGTGGACCCACTGCAATTGTTCGTCCCGCTGCAATCATTCACTGTATTTCTGCCGCAGTGGTGTCATGTCTGATGATGAGTGTGCATCATCTGTCTCAGTTTTGGACACCGACAGGGACGTTGAATTTGAAGATTCACAGGTTGCTATTGCACACGATGACAGTAAGCCAGCTGCATGCAGAAATGAACAGTAATGGTGATTTTCACATTCGTGTTGAAGAGGGCAACATGATGGTGCCAAATGGCAGGCTTATGTTTGTTATTCCGATTGAAGCACTTGTACCACAATGCATGCCCTGACATCGACGTGGAGCCCCAAAAAGCAAGGTATACAGCTTCTGAGAAGCTAATTAGAGTAACAAATTGATTGCATTGTGCTGTACTCAGCTGCAAACCAAAATGGAGGACAAATTAGAGAAGACAACTATTTCACTAGGATGGGTCCCAAGTACGTCTCCAGCCAGGCCACATGGCTCCAAGTATGTGCCAGCACCACCTCAAATGGCAGAGTTTGAGAGGGCACTGGCTGTAAATTTTGCCAATGCCATGCCAAAACCTGGAGCCCAACGCAAGCAGGCGCAAAGACAGCGGGAGGACATTATGTTTATGTGGATTCGATTTCTGGTTCCAGCTGCCTGTCTTCGGAGTTGGTCAGGTCGCCATGATTCCACACAATCTTCCTCCCAAAACCCGTGCAATTATTCGTCCCCCTGCAATTGTTTGCCTCCCCCCTTTACCATGCCAAACCCCTTAGGCCCTCACTACAAAATCCACCCTAGCGAGCGGCATACACAGCACACAACGCAGCAAAAAACAAGACGATATGGCACAACACAACACAACACAACACAACACAACACAACACAACACAACACAACACAACACAACGAAACACAACACAACACAACACAACACAACACAACACAACACAACACAACACAACACAACACAACACAACACAACGCAACACAACACAACACAACACAACACAGCACAGCAGCACAGCACAGCACCACATCCCACCCAACTCCAGCCCCCCCCCCCCCCCACACACCAGCACGACCACCACTACGTCAAAACGGAATCAACCCCATCACGCTTCACTTGCAAAAAACCCAAGCACGCTTGCAATATGAGGTTCACCACAAGGGCATCAAATACAGCTGCAGCGGCGCATGCACAACAACTATACATAAAGCCTGAGGTACGTGAAAGAGCCAGCACGCTGGCTCGGGAACGGGCGGAACGAAGCAAAGAACTGAAGCCGGAGCCCAGTATCTTGTGTCTGTACGGTGCGCGTTTGTGTGCCTGTGGTTGCAGAAGTTCGCGTGTCAGCATTTTCAAACCAGCACAAAGCCCGGGTGCCCTGCTCATTGCATCCGCACACAACAACCTGGCTGAGGCGTGTGTGCACATAACAGACACACATAAAGACACCTGCTCAATAATCTTTGCATCCTGCTCCCGATGCATTTGGAGGAACTCTGTCCGAAGAGCTGCACAATCACAAGGTTTGAGACAATTTAGGAGACGGGGAGTTGGCGACAGGAGGCGTACAAGAGCTGGGCTGGCAACAGGAGTTCAAAAGATGGCACGTCAGTAAGAGATGCCACACAGGAGCAGGGGTGTGCAGAAGTGGGATCAGCACAAGGGCCAGAGGGGTGCGGCTGGGTTACGGAGTGCATGAACACGGTTGGAAAGTGTCAGAGTCCACAAGAGAGGAGGGTGCAAGAAAAAGAATGCTGCTGAACGGTTTTGTGGGCAGATCACAGGTAGGCATGGAGAGTCCTGCAAAGGACAAGGGCCAAGGGGAGGTAATAAATAGACTCCTAAACCCTGATAGTCCTCATCGCGGAGGTCCCCGACTGTACAAACGCCTGACAGCCCACCCTGCAACCTCACGGCACGTGCACCTTGAATGCTGGTGGTGCTGCCGCTGAGGTCGACGGCCGTGCCCACAGATCCGCTCGATGCAGCCGAAGCCTGGTCTTTCTGCTTTTGAATTTCCGCAAGCGCCTGAGCGAGTCGAGCGTCGAGCGGGCGCGTGTTCGGTGCCAGAACCATTTTGCCTCACATGCAAAGGACTCATCCACGCGCACCGTTGCATGCCCAAGTGCACAAAGATGATGCCAAAACAGGAAACCAAGCAGAAGAACAAGGACCGCGATCTCATGAGGCAAATCGTGATGGGTCTGTGCTGTGACAGGGCCCCCTCACCGTTCGTGTTGGCGGTCGGGTGGGTCGGCCACCTCTTTCCTCCCACCTCTAGGCACCCCCCTTTTGCAGGTGTTGAAACTGTCGCAGCCACGGGTTTAGCTCGCATTCACGCACTAAGCCCCACCACACACAGTAGGGCAAAGCCCACCGCTGCGGCCGCAACACTCTGTGCAATCGGACGCAGTAATGCCCTTGTTCACGGTGTCGCATGCGTGTAAGATCCGTTTGGGGATGGACCGCACATTGTCCGCAGCAAACTGCCGGTGCATTGCAGCTTCGGTATGTGAAAAGACCACATTGCACTCTGCACTTGGACAGAAGATCAGAGATGTGGACGGCTTCAGAAAGGCTTTGGGGACTGCTGGTGGAAGTAGGAGCACCCTTGAAATATCAGATGAGTCTCACTGAAAACGCAGGCGGCAAACGCAGTATTGAAGCATCAGACAACATTCGAACATGCGTTTGCCTAGTGACACCGAGTCGCACAGGAACGGCGTGTCGGCGCGTTGCACGAACCCCGAACAAGAGCTGGGATTTCTGTATGAAAGAACAGTTTGATTATGGAGCGCAACATGTAGTGCACGTGGCACGTACATTGCAGGCCCCCTGAGAAATTTGACCAATATGAGACAGGGGACGCCGGCACGGCACAGTGCATCAATCGGTGCATGTTGGTTACAGAGGGGGGGGCTGATGTACGGGGGCAACAAGCACAATGTATTGCGGGCTGCGTGGCCAGGACTGCCCACTCCATTCTCTGTGCGACTACTGGAGCGCAACTCACGTGGGAGACCAACACCTGCGGTGCAAGCCTGGGATTCGGAGGTGGGGGCGGGGATAAAAATCTTTCGAGTCTTTTGGGGCAGTTTTGAGTTCCCCGCTTAGTTCTGAGCATTTTGAATACACACGTGTGTAGACCCACGATATCCATTCACCGGGAGTGGAAATCAAAAGGGCATTCCAGAGGATGCACCATTGAACTAAAAGCAGCCGGCGAGTAGTTAAATACACAGGGCAACCCATGATGACTTCCACTGTTTGCGGTTTGCATTCGCGTAGGCGGAGGGTCTGCAAAGGGGCGGAGGGGGGGGGGGTTCAGCCATACACGCAACTGGCCCCCTCGCTGCAAGGGATTGTCCTTGCAAATACTCACATGAAATCCATACACCAGCGCCCAGTGCAAAGCATCCCACAAGGCACAAATACCTCCCGCAGGCGCTCCTCCTTTTCCGCCAGCAATGCAGCGCTCTCTGAAGGACTTGCGGACTGTGCCGCTCGCCTCATGTCGGCCAGTTCTTCCCGCAGGCGCCGCGCATCGGCTTGCTCCTTCGCATGCTCCGCCTCCATGGCCTTCAGTTGCGACCTGAAGTGTGCCAATGATGTACCCCGTGCAGGGGCGGGAAGGGGCTGGACTGATGGAGGGGGTGGGGGGCAACCCCTTGCCTTGGGAGTCCCGAAGCGTCAAACAGAACTCTGCCTCGTATCACAGAGTGCCATGTGCACGATGACACAGGGGGCGGGGGGGGGGGGGGGGCGTTGCCCACAGAAAGCGCCGCACACCTCAGATCGTCAATCGCTTTCGACGGAACCTGCAGTTCAAAACAACGGGAGCCAAGCGGAGCAACCTCAGAGACCCCTGAGTTCTGTGTGGGAGGGCGGCCCTCAGCGCAAAGCACACGTGAGTGGGTCATGTTCGGTCATGAGTGGCGCTGGCTGGGGCCTGATGTGTGAGATAGCCCTGCGATGAATCGTACTGCGTCCCTATCGTCTGGTGACATGGCACAGCATGTGTGCCACTGCCCTGTGCATCCCACTACTCGTGCGCCGTTGGACGCTGATCACCCGCTGGAGACGGGAGGACCACATGGTCCAACTCCGGAACGCCCGCATCGACACGCAAAAGATTCCTCTTGGCGGCATGTCCCACATATCTCTCGGCCTCATTCATTATGCGCCAACACGGTGGGTTTTGGCATTTTTCCTCCGTTTTGTGAACTTTTCGTCCAACGCGCCAAAATTTCGTCACTTTGGGGGGGGTATGTGTATATTTTTTGAAATCTGTGAGAAAAGGCCGTTTCAGAAATGTATGGGTTTGGGGGGGGGGGGTAGGTGGTCACATTTTTCAGCAAATAGAGCTTCAAATTGGACAATGCACAGGACAGAGCAATGCTCGAGGGACCACTGATTATTCTGAATCCGAATCGTCGTCACTGTTTCCCCCTTCCACAAGGGCAGGGACCCCATTGGGGCACACATCCCCCTGCTTGTGAATTGGAACCTATTTTTTCAGTTTTTCCCAATCCTGTAGCCTGCGTGCCTTGACTGGCACCCACCCTGTGGCATGGCATGGCCCACAGACCATCAGTTGTGGCCTCTGCAGACGTCAAAATCTGGTGCTCCTTGTGGGAGCATGCAGGTTGCTGTGAACCGGCTGTACGAGGCTTCTTGGCCTGCCTGCCAGGCTGCTGGGACACCTTCGTCCAAGTTTCACCCCCAGAGCGTGCTCTTTTGCGAACCAAAGGCTTCTGTGGAGCATCGGGGGAAGCAACAGCACGTGGTGTGAATTTGTATGCAGACATTGTAGCTGCCTGTTGACAAAAAGGGGCAGCGAGCAACACAGGTACCGTCCAAAACGGACGAAAATCTGAAACATATTGTCAGTGCAGCATGCAGACCCAGGGTGTTCCGAATAGCCCTTTTCAAGGGCTTTCCGAATATACCCCACATACCCCCCCCCCCCACACGGGACACACAGTGGGCACAAATGAGGCAACAATGACAACGACCACCGAAAACCCACCGAGTTGGCGCAAAACCTGCCGATGCCGAGAGATATTCTATTGTGACTGCAGACCCTACCCATTCCCAAACCCCTTGGGACTGCAACACAATTCCCCGTGTCCTTTGCGACTGCCGTGCCGTGCCCACACATACCGCTCTCTCTTTACTTGCCAATTCATTTTCCACCTCCTGAGATACAACGGCAAAGGGCTTCTCGCGCTGCGTTCTGAATGCTCTGCACCCCAGACACACCAGTTTGCCTTTCAGACAAAACCCACATTGCTGGACTGTGCTCAACACAGCGGCGACTGCCGGTGGCCAGAGATTCCTGTCGGTCAATCCCCAACGGCCCCCGAACAGCCGTCAACTGCTGTCGGTGGAACGTAGTTCTCCAAACCACCACCGTCGGCTTTTCCTTACTCAAACGTATGACTCCTGAGGACAGCCCCACCCTCCCCCTGCCCGCCCATTGAAGGACACACTGTCTGGACGTGGACAAAAAGACTGTGAATGCGACTTTTGATGTCCCTGAGCTATCCATTCTTGCGATGGCGCATGAAAGCAGGAGAGGGGATTAAGGGGTGCCCCCATTATATGAAGATTAGGTCCCCCACAATCAAGGGGGGACCCTGTTGCATGACAACACCCTCTTGGATACTTAGCACAAGCACAGCACAAGAAATTCTGTAACAACTATGCACAGCACAAGGTCTGGACCACCTCTGTGGTCCTATCTGTCACACCAACGGGACCACTATGTTTCAGAACACCCAGGGGGGGGGGTCGCACACAAGGACCCGGCCCGGCTGGCCCCCTGTGGGGGGTACCCCAATTGCATCACAACATCCTACACTACACTGCCGACACTCCTCAATTACGCCAGGGGAAAATTAAATTTCGCCACCTTAAAGACTAAATTTTCCGCCCACGAAATTATCCACCCAGGAAATTTCCCCTGTCCTGTATCTGTGCTCCTGCTCACAATTCCAGCCACTGTCCTCCTGGCGTCCACTGGCCTGCCAGCGCCCACAGGCCTCACATTCAGTCATTCCTGGACTGTGAAGTTTGGAGGGTGCTCACCGGCACATCTGGGGCGGGGGAATAAACCTGCAGTCGCAGAGCAAGCGCCTCGTTGGCCTGGTGCTCGTCCACCACCTTCTTAGAGCTCTCATCCAGCCGCTTCTGCAGCTGCTGCACCATGTCCTGATGAATCATGAACAGACCCTGAAGGCAAATCCAAAGTCTCGCCGGCAGCTTCTCTCCACATACCAACTGTACCCGACTGTTCACACGATGGCGCCTTTGTGGATGGGCAGAATTCTTAAAAAGGATTTTTTCTTGCATCATTCCGACCCCACGCAGCCGTGTCCTGCTTGTTTGCGAAATGGGATAGGTGCAAATATCCAAATTAAGCCTTCTTCCATGCTGGAAAGCAAACAAAAAGAGTTACTTGCAATTACTGAACACAGAATATGCTTTTCAGGGTGCAACCAGTGCCAACCATCTGGCTGGCCCCATGGGCATGCAAAGGAGTATCATGGGTCACGGACTTTCTCTGAGGGCTCAGCCCACCCCAAACAGAACTTGACCCAATTTCTTTACATATGGGGCTGGTATCAAAGCATTGTATCCCGTCCTACCCCTCTCATACCATATCCTGTGCTTTGTTGTCACATTTTGATCGCGTCTAGAGGGACGTCACAAACTGTCAATGTGCTGTTGCACGTCAGAAAAGCTGCAACTTGGACCAGGGGGGATAAGTGCGTGCATGCGTGCATGTGTGCAGACCACCAGCTGCATAGCTAGGGCCTCCCCGGTCCGGCTACCCTGACCTCGGCCAACAGAAACTTGTGGCATTGCGCTTCTGTCCACCACATGGGCGGGGCCCTGGCCGTTGTCTGGTCCTGCAGTGTGCAATACACCCCTCGGAATTCCTGCTCGACATAGCTGCGGATGAGGAATCCATTCCCAAAAGACCACTAGGGCTGGCTGCCATTGCTGCACATCGTCACATTGCAGCATGACCCCCATGGGGCTATCTTGGACCCTTCAGTCCCTCTAGCTACCTCAGGATCCCTGTGGCGCGGGGACTAGGTGGGCACAAGACTCCGCTCCTCTATTGGTGGCCAGCTCGTTCCCACACCAGCCTCACCAGCTACAAAGCTGGGAGGCGCAAACGCGGGTGGAGCTCCTGTTCGACTCCGTAGAAAGGCACTGGTAGGACCGCAAATCCATGGTCCTTTAGATCGACCCCTTCAGTGATTGGTGGGCATGGGTAGGATGGGGGCTGTCCGCCTCTAATGCCTCTGCACTTAAGGGTGGTAGCATGCACATCGGCCGCCATCGCCAGCATGGCACCAGAGAGCAAGCGCTTCGATGCCTTAGTTGCCGGCACCGCCCCAACAAGGGAACCTTGGGCCCATGTGGCCATTGCCATGGTCATGCATCAAATGGCCGCCAAGGTCCCAGCCTCGGTCCGCAAGGAGCATGATTAACCCATATCACAATTAATCAACCAACACGCAATGGACAGCTAGGTCCAAGCCCTCCGACACCAAAGGCACCAAGGCCCCATGGTGTACCTCCATGTCATCCACCAAAGCTCCTCCCCTCGAAGTGGCTGGACATACGGGCCATGAAGTTCAACGCCAAAGTGACCCCATTAGACAACCCAAAACAACACGCCTAGCTCATCCTCCCTTGTATCTAACTCACCATGGCACTGCCCACCAAGTGCATGAAGCAATGCCTACCAGGTAGCTGTATGTAGAGGGCACACGCCCTTGGGCAAGGCCGCGGCTAGTGGTATCCCACTGAGGACAACCATGTCCTCCACCCACTGCCGAGTGGGCATGGAACCACGGGGGCCGCCGCCAGCCAATGTGTGACCCCGAGGGATGTTCGACAGTTTGGGGGGCTGTAGGGGGGGGGGGGGGACCCCAACCCCCCCTTCGTTGACCCAAACCCAACACCTTTTCCGTCAGGCCCCGTCCAAGCGCGCAAACAGACAAGGCTAACAAGACGCACTGTGACCGGTCATAGCTCATGATTGTTTTGCTGCACTGCAGCACTTTCACAGCAGTATTGAATGTTACCTTGAGTTCGCCCAAAGGCTATCAAATGTCTCTTAGGCTGCCTTGGGCAATGTTGTCTTCCCGTTCATGGTCAACCCATTTTGCACATGGCTTGCAGCGTAGCATGTCATGGTCATTGTAAAAACCGTATTTTCGGATGTTTTCCATATGCTGATCAACGGGAAGACGTTTTGACACTTTTTTGTGTCCTCCTCTTTGTTGTGGTACATCTAGTTTGGACTTCTTTACAGCCCCAGAAGTCGTAGCTGTTCCACTAATTGTAGCAGTTGCAGTGGCCATTGCAATTGCACTGGTTGTAGCATCATAGCAGTTGCACTGGTGGCAGCATGGTGGCGGCAGCTGATACGACGCAGGTAGCTGATATGACGCAGGAACTTGTGGAAGCGGTCGTGGAACTAGTGGAATTGGTGGCAGACGTCACCATGCCAGTGTTTGTCACAGTTGTAGCAGCAGGTTTGGCAGCAAGAAATGGACAGGGTTGACAGTAACGTATACAGAGTGAACACAATTCAGCATCTGTTGGCAGTTGAGAATGGTGTTGTGCTACTTGGGCTCGGACAAAAGGTGCAAGATCTGTCACTGCCTGCAAGGAGGAGCGCTTGCAACCACAAACATGACAGGCCATGGAGGTAAAAGCAGCCAAGAAGTAAGGCACGTGGACACTAAATACTGTCAATTATTAACAGGGCCAAGAATCCAACAAATCGGCCCGGGGGGGTCGGGACAATGGGCCATACGCCGACTCCTTCCCGCTTCGGTGCCACTTTCAAGGCGGGGGGCAGCTAGAGGGGGGGGGGGGGGTCCAGACCCCTACATATATGGTGTGAATTGGCCGCGTCATCACACTTATCACTTTGAGGTACAGATGCAGGAGCAAAAAAAAATTGCAACAGGGGGGGGCGGGGGCATGGTAGGTGGTACTTTTGTTTAAGGGCATAGCACCCCCGAGTCAATTCCCGGCCACTATTGCTAGTGGCGCCCCACCCAGGCCGAACCATGCTGTTTTCAAGGCAGAGTTGGTGTATGTTTCGAAACCCTTTGGAGGAGCACGGGGAGGGGAGGAGGTTTGCACCACATGCACTACGTCTTTTTCCAAAAAAAAAAAAAGCTCTCTCCGCGCACTACGTGCCCACAACGTGCGCACATACAACAATGGTGCATCGTGTGCAGGAACGCGTCGCGTGCCCTTCGTCCAAAGAGAGGGGGACAAAATCAGAATAGGTGGGGCCCACAAGTGGGCAGAAATGCTACATCACCAAGGGGGACAGAATCAGAATTGGATGCCTAAACCCTGCCTTCTGGGGGCCCACAAGTGGGCACAAATCTTGCATTCTCGGGGATCCCCAACAAAGGGGACAAAGTAAGAACAAAAAAAAACAAAAAAAAAAAACCAAGAAAAAAAATTCCCATGGTGTCCCTCATCCTGCCTATAGTCCTGCAGATTGACCCCACTGGGGTTTGGACCCAGGACCTTCCAGTTGCAGGGCACTGCTTTACCACTAGGGTAGGGCCCATCTCTGACATACCTCTGCACAGGGGTGGTATCCATATTTGGTCCAATTTGGTTTTCATCCACTATTGGGTTCTCCTACAAAAACTGAGTATTTTGAGTATAGACACATGGGGTGAAAACCCAATTTTTCACCCTCGAATAAGTCAAGCAAATTTGCCTTAGGGCGCCTTTGGCGCTGATGGTCCGGCACTTCGGTGCCAATTTCCAGGGAGGGGGGGGGGGAGGGGGGGGGGGGGGGGAGTCGGCGTAAAGGACCCGGGCCCGGCGACCCCCCCGGGCAAATCAGGGCACTAAATCGGGGCAAATCGGGGAAATTGGCCCCCAATTTGGGTGGGGGTGGGGGGTTGTTGGATGCCCTTGGGTACGATCCTATGTGCACCCACAGGGGGCTGGCTGCTTGCGCACATGGCCTCTCACTGCCTAGCAACCGCCATCACCGCCAGGCTGGTCAGGATCAGCCCGGCACAAGCCCCTCTGGTCAAAATGTTCCATGGCAACCTGGCATTGGCTCACAGTATACAGGTGCACACCCCCAACCAACTAGGCCCTGCACCCTGTCCTGAAATCATCACTGTTGGTCTGAGGCGCCTGCCCATTGTGCTTGTGCCATGCCCTTTCTGTGCTTGTGCCCTCCTCACGGTTCAACCCAGGCTGCCCACCAAGTAGAAGCAGCGGCTTTTTGCGACTTCAAAGCCCTGCCCTCAGGAAATATGAGGGTCCGGACACCCCTCCATCCGTGGAGTCCTGGACCTGCCTCTGAAAGGGTGTCCTATGTATGGGTATTGTCAGTTGCAGGTGAATTCCTTGGCACTCGTGCGCATGGATGTATTGTGTGTTGCACAATACAGGGTGGGGGATTTGGTGCCTAGTCAATTTGGCAGTGGTAAACTTGGCTGTGGGAAATTTGCGGAAACAAGGAACAAGGAATGAGACATGGAGCATGCAAAGCACAAAGGGATAGGAGAACAAAGCAAGAAGCTCCTGGATTTGGTGTGGAAAATTTGGCGGCCAAACTGAAACGCCAAATTTCCCACACCAAAGTTATGGGCAACCAAATCCGCCCCCCCCCCCTGTATACCATGACGCTGCAAAACGAGCCAGCACAAATGACAACCAACACGTGTGGGCCAGCCTTCAGTTCAAGGAGCTCCATGGCAACGCCAGCTCCCCGCAAGATGCTGGTCCCGCATGGGCACAAATACTGTTTGCAGTAGGTGGCAGCCCTTTCAAACCCCCGAAGGTGCCACAGGTGGAGGGCAAGGGGGTGAGGAAGGCAGAGATCAGCCACCCACATCCATAGCATGTGGCAAGCACATCTCAAAATGCAACTACTGAAATGCGCACCTCTTTGGACTGGGCCGTAGGCTGTGTCTTCAATCGTTGCTCCAATTCCTGGAACATCAAAATGTAGGGGCTCACAAACCACAAATCGATGGACAACTGCCCTGCCTGCACGGGCCCACCGACAGACTACTGCATAGTCCTGAACTCACCATCTCCAATCTCTTCAAGAAACACTGAGGGCAGGTAGCGCCAAGGGCGATGCGCACTGGAAATCAGGTGTTTGACATGCTGTTCCTCTACATAATTCAGGGCAAATACAAGGGGCTTCTTTGCAACAGTAAAGCAGTAAAGGGTTGGTCAGGATGTTAAGGGTTCTTGGGGATTGAGATGGGGCGTATTTGCAGAGGGCTTCGGGAGGGGTTTGGGGAGGGGTCCCAAGGAGCGAAGAAACGCTATTCCTGTTACATCCGCCCGGACGTACTGGAACCCAGAACCACTGCAACGGCAGTCACAACCTTGACTTGCTGTGTGATAGATGCATTGGCTTTCCTTTCCTTCTCCAGGTCCTTGGCATTTTGCTCCTGCTGTGCCTCAAGCTGCTCTATCCTGGCCTCCTAAGAAGCAGGAAGAGCGGGAGGAAAACAATGCGGAAATGAATCCAAACCCCCTGGTCCTCAACCTGGTTCCCTCCTGTTCACTACAATGCAATTGATCCGGCAAACGCGCATGCCCCTCTGCTTTTGCTGCTGCGTTTGCCACCAGACTTGCCACTGGTGTCTGCCAAGGTAGACACAATCAGGCGTGGCTGGGTCCTAGTGAGCCATGTACTGAACGCAGCAAGTTCCTACTCAGTTCTGGACGTGAGTGGGGCGAGTATAACTGAGTGGTACATTTCATAGGATTGATTCTTAACAAGACCTGGAATCCCCGCCGGACGCTGGTGGCATGTCTGTTTGCCACAGTCCTTTCCCATACATCCCAGTTGGGCAGCGGCCCGTCTTACCGGGTGTCCAGGTTTGATTCCCAGTGAGGGAGCATGTATTGCACCACGGTGCGTCTGTGACAAACGCCTGGAAGGGAATCAGTGTGGAGGAAGGATGTAAGATATCACTCACTTATTATGCAGAGTCTGCACATGCCCAGGTGCGCCAACTTCTCTATTTGCCCCCCCCCCCCCTCTCCCTCTCTCTCCATGCCTCTCTGCCCCTCGCTATCCCTGCTCCCCCTTTTAGACCAATGGCAAAACGGCTCCCAGCCCTGCAGGTTGTGACCCCTGAGTGTTGGAACCGGGACAACATATGGGCCAAAAACATCCAATCTGCCTTCAGTGCCAAGCAGACTGTCGTAACCAGTTGGTAGCAATGTCGGTGGTGTCGGGTAGGATGGGTTGGGGTGGGGGGCTCATCCCCTGTTTCTTTCAGGTGGAGGCATCACCGTGTAATCTTTGGTCACATTTTGGCCATCAATACTTGCAGCGAGGCACTCTGCGGTGTTGATCGATCAATGCTCGTGAGATTTCGCTGACGGACTCTTGTTTGGTTAGGTGCTACATACAGATATCATATTCAACCAGACATGATATACAACGTAACACAGACATGCCATTGCTACAGAATATTGCGGACTACAAGTAAATAATATCGCTGCAGCATACCTTGTCAAGGTTGGCTTTGGGCTGTTGCTTGTTCTGTAGGTCTGCCTCCAACTCCTGCAAAGATCAATGGCTGCTTAACCGATGCTGCACCATCCTGTGCCCAAACCACTTAATGTCCGTGTGTGTCAGGTGTGTGGGGAGTGCATGTGTGTCGGATGATTTTTCAATTGTGCAACCCATGTGCGTAAAATTTGTACCACTGTGCAGCTAGACGGATTTGCTGACCAATTTTTCCTATCGGACCCAATTTTTACCCATTTGGTGTCACACTTGAGTGACTAGCTCACAGAGTTTTTCCTATTGGTGGGCGATGTGCTGCCTTAAATCCACTGGCGCCGCAAGTTGTTGCTGGTATGCATGTTCATTGGGCTGGTGCGTGAAGGTACATAGTGTGAGGTGGTGGGCATGAGGATCATCAGGCATGATGTGATGTAGTGTGACTGCTCCCCGCTGTATGTATAGGGTGCATTTGTTGCCAGCATTTTCTGTTTGCATTGCCAAGAGGGTGAGCATTCTTAGATCTGGTGCATGAATTGTCTTGTTGTGCAGTTACCCTGTGTGTCTTTGGGGAGGGGTCTCAGGAAGCCACGTATGTGGTCTAAGCGTCTTGGTTGCACTTTCCCACAGTGGTAATTTTGGTAGTAGGCTCCTGATCTTTGCTTTCCTTGTTGATACCACTTGGAGAGCCTTCGCATGGCAACCTCTGTCCTAGTTGAGGAGCAGAGATCGTGCTCTTGTATGGGAACTCTGCCACTATGTTTGGCATGTGGCACCGTTGCTTCTGCAACACATGCTTCACCAGACTAATTGGGATATGCCTTTTGGGTGTGTGCAATTTCTTGAGGGCGGGCTGTTCCCCAGAAAGCTGAAAGAGGTTTGCTCATTCCCCACACATTGTGCCAGATGTGTTGGAATTTGCCAACCCAGTGAAGGCATTCAATCAGCCGTTGGCCTAATATTACGCGGCACTGGATGTCACATCTTGCCCTTACATGGGCTTCCTTCCACGTGAGCTAGTGGACAAATATGTATGCTCTCAGTGGTGTAGATAGATCCATGTCATGGCAGGTGTGGGTGCCGCCCCCAAGGAAATGGTAATGCTCCAGGGACCTTAGGGGGTGGCATCTTGCACCTCCAAATCGCAGATCGGCTCTGTGTTTTGTGAGCTCATTTGCTTTAATACTTGTGCGTACATCTGTGATGTTCATCCTTACGCCTTGCTTGCATCGGTCCTACATGAAATTTTTTTCTGATGGATGGGAATCCATATGTTTGTTTGTTCATTGGATAGGATTGTATATTGACTGCTTTTTGGCAGTGAATGGCACATCTGAGGATGATCAGTGGAGAACTATTAGGGACGGTGATGGCTTCACTAGTTGTGAGGGCATGCTGCACATGAGAAGAACATTGTGATGTGGAAGACATGGCTGTGGTCTTCGTGACAGACACTTGCACATTTATGGAGGGAGAAATGTTTTCAGATGTTCGAAACGATATTGTGCAGTGTGACAATGCTGAAATGGATATTTCATTTGCCTGCTTTTGAGAAAGAGAAGCTGCAGCAGGAGTTGCAAAGATCGAGACCAAATTGAATTGTGGGGAGAAATATGCCATGAACAATTCAGCCGTTCGCAGGAGATCTGAAGGGTGCTTCCACACCAAACCGTGGGCTGTTGAACAACATTGCGATGGTACAAAATTTGCCGACACATTCATTGTGCTTCCTTCTGATGACGTGATTTCAAGAAACATGCTTTACACCAATGGGAGCGCTTACTGCGCACCACAGGCGCACCACAGGGGGCGCAGGGTAAGGGTACTTAGCTTTAGGGCAATTAGCACCGCTTCAATTTTCCTCAATTCTGGGTGAAGGAAGTAGGAAGGAATACACCATGATGCATGACTGAGCCCCAAATGAGCCCCAAATGCATATGTCCACTTAGCCATGAGTTTGAGCCCAAAAGTCAGCGGTGGTGGCAGGGGCACCAGCCACAAGTTGGGGTCTCCCCTGCAGCTTCAGCCATTTTAGGCAAAAATTGGCCCAAAATGACAATTCTGACACTCCGAACCAGCTTGCCTTCCTTGCCCCAAATGGCTGTAAATGCTGTGTTTTGGCCAGGAGCAGTGCAGCCACCACAAACCAAGATTGGGCTATATCTCGGGCTGTGTGGCTCAAAATCCACCCGCAAACCCCCACACCTCTCAAGCACACAAGCAAGCAACAAGCAATACTTCAGCTATCCTTCAGCAATCCGTTTTGTGAATCACTCTGCCATAGGGGGAGTATCCGCGCCGCACGCATGCCGCGCGCTACTTCTACGGCGCATTTTCCCGGAACGGCCTAGGCTTTCCCCCCCTCCTAAAACGGCTCCTATGGACTGGGCCGTAGGCTGTGTCTTCAATCGTTGCTCCAATTCCTGGAACATCAAAATGTAGGGGCTCACAAACCACAAATCGGTGGACAACTGCCCTGCCTGCACCGGCCCACCGACAGACTACTGCATAGTCCTGAACTCACCATCTCCAATCTCTTCAAGAAACACTGAGGGCAGGTAGCGCCAAGGGCGATGCGCACTGGAAATCAGGTGTTTGACATGCTGTTCCTCTACATAATTCAGGGCAAATACAAGGGGCTTCTTTGCAACAGTAAAGCAGTAAAGGGTTGGTCAGGATGTTAAGGGTTCTTGGGGATTGAGATGGGGCGTATTTGCAGAGGGCTTCGGGAGGGGTTTGGGGAGGGGTCCCAAGGAGCGAAGAAACGCTATTCCTGTTACATCCGCCCGGACGTACTGGAACCCAGAACCACTGCAACGGCAGTCACAACCTTGACTTGCTGTGTGATAGATGCATTGGCTTTCCTTTCCTTCTCCAGGTCCTTGGCATTTTGCTCCTGCTGTGCCTCAAGCTGCTCTATCCTGGCCTCCTAAGAAGCAGGAAGAGCGGGAGGAAAACAATGCGGAAATGAATCCAAACCCCCTGGTCCTCAACCTGGTTCCCTCCTGTTCACTACAATGCAATTGATCCGGCAAACGCGCATGCCCCTCTGCTTTTGCTGCTGCGTTTGCCACCAGACTTGCCACTGGTGTCTGCCAAGGTAGACACAATCAGGCGTGGCTGGGTCCTAGTGAGCCATGTACTGAACGCAGCAAGTTCCTACTCAGTTCTGGACGTGAGTGGGGCGAGTATAACTGAGTGGTACATTTCATAGGATTGATTCTTAACAAGACCTGGAATCCCCGCCGGACGCTGGTGGCATGTCTGTTTGCCACAGTCCTTTCCCATACATCCCAGTTGGGCAGCGGCCCGTCTTACCGGGTGTCCAGGTTTGATTCCCAGTGAGGGAGCATGTATTGCACCACGGTGCGTCTGTGACAAACGCCTGGAAGGGAATCAGTGTGGAGGAAGGATGTAAGATATCACTCACTTATTATGCAGAGTCTGCACATGCCCAGGTGCGCCAACTTCTCTATTTGCCCCCCCCCCCCTCTCCCTCTCTCTCCATGCCTCTCTGCCCCTCGCTATCCCTGCTCCCCCTTTTAGACCAATGGCAAAACGGCTCCCAGCCCTGCAGGTTGTGACCCCTGAGTGTTGGAACCGGGACAACATATGGGCCAAAAACATCCAATCTGCCTTCAGTGCCAAGCAGACTGTCGTAACCAGTTGGTAGCAATGTCGGTGGTGTCGGGTAGGATGGGTTGGGGTGGGGGGCTCATCCCCTGTTTCTTTCAGGTGGAGGCATCACCGTGTAATCTTTGGTCACATTTTGGCCATCAATGCTTGCAGCGAGGCACTCTGCGGTGTTGATCGATCAATGCTCGTGAGATTTCGCTGACGGACTCTTGTTTGGTTAGGTGCTACATACAGATATCATATTCAACCAGACATGATATACAACGTAACACAGACATGCCATTGCTACAGAATATTGCGGACTACAAGTAAATAATATCGCTGCAGCATACCTTGTCAAGGTTGGCTTTGGGCTGTTGCTTGTTCTGTAGGTCTGCCTCCAACTCCTGCAAAGATCAATGGCTGCTTAACCGATGCTGCACCATCCTGTGCCCAAACCACTTAATGTCCGTGTGTGTCAGGTGTGTGGGGAGTGCATGTGTGTCGGATGATTTTTCAATTGTGCAACCCATGTGCGTAAAATTTGTACCACTGTGCAGCTAGACGGATTTGCTGACCAATTTTTCCTATCGGACCCAATTTTTACCCATTTGGTGTCACACTTGAGTGACTAGCTCACAGAGTTTTTCCTATTGGTGGGCGATGTGCTGCCTTAAATCCACTGGCGCCGCAAGTTGTTGCTGGTATGCATGTTCATTGGGCTGGTGCGTGAAGGTACATAGTGTGAGGTGGTGGGCATGAGGATCATCAGGCATGATGTGATGTAGTGTGACTGCTCCCCGCTGTATGTATAGGGTGCATTTGTTGCCAGCATTTTCTGTTTGCATTGCCAAGAGGGTGAGCATTCTTAGATCTGGTGCATGAATTGTCTTGTTGTGCAGTTACCCTGTGTGTCTTTGGGGAGGGGTCTCAGGAAGCCACGTATGTGGTCTAAGCGTCTTGGTTGCACTTTCCCACAGTGGTAATTTTGGTAGTAGGCTCCTGATCTTTGCTTTCCTTGTTGATACCACTTGGAGAGCCTTCGCATGGCAACCTCTGTCCTAGTTGAGGAGCAGAGATCGTGCTCTTGTATGGGAACTCTGCCACTATGTTTGGCATGTGGCACCGTTGCTTCTGCAACACATGCTTCACCAGACTAATTGGGATATGCCTTTTGGGTGTGTGCAATTTCTTGAGGGCGGGCTGTTCCCCAGAAAGCTGAAAGAGGTTTGCTCATTCCCCACACATTGTGCCAGATGTGTTGGAATTTGCCAACCCAGTGAAGGCATTCAATCAGCCGTTGGCCTAATATTACGCGGCACTGGATGTCACATCTTGCCCTTACATGGGCTTCCTTCCACGTGAGCTAGTGGACAAATATGTATGCTCTCAGTGGTGTAGATAGATCCATGTCATGGCAGGTGTGGGTGCCGCCCCCAAGGAAATGGTAATGCTCCAGGGACCTTAGGGGGTGGCATCTTGCACCTCCAAATCGCAGATCGGCTCTGTGTTTTGTGAGCTCATTTGCTTTAATACTTGTGCGTACATCTGTGATGTTCATCCTTACGCCTTGCTTGCATCGGTCCTACATGAAATTTTTTTCTGATGGATGGGAATCCATATGTTTGTTTGTTCATTGGATAGGATTGTATATTGACTGCTTTTTGGCAGTGAATGGCACATCTGAGGATGATCAGTGGAGAACTATTAGGGACGGTGATGGCTTCACTAGTTGTGAGGGCATGCTGCACATGAGAAGAACATTGTGATGTGGAAGACATGGCTGTGGTCTTCGTGACAGACACTTGCACATTTATGGAGGGAGAAATGTTTTCAGATGTTCGAAACGATATTGTGCAGTGTGACAATGCTGAAATGGATATTTCATTTGCCTGCTTTTGAGAAAGAGAAGCTGCAGCAGGAGTTGCAAAGATCGAGACCAAATTGAATTGTGGGGAGAAATATGCCATGAACAATTCAGCCGTTCGCAGGAGATCTGAAGGGTGCTTCCACACCAAACCGTGGGCTGTTGAACAACATTGCGATGGTACAAAATTTGCCGACACATTCATTGTGCTTCCTTCTGATGACGTGATTTCAAGAAACATGCTTTACACCAATGGGAGCGCTTACTGCGCACCACAGGCGCACCACAGGGGGCGCAGGGTAAGGGTACTTAGCTTTAGGGCAATTAGCACCGCTTCAATTTTCCTCAATTCTGGGTGAAGGAAGTAGGAAGGAATACACCATGATGCATGACTGAGCCCCAAATGAGCCCCAAATGCATATGTCCACTTAGCCATGAGTTTGAGCCCAAAAGTCAGCGGTGGTGGCAGGGGCACCAGCCACAAGTTGGGGTCTCCCCTGCAGCTTCAGCCATTTTAGGCAAAAATTGGCCCAAAATGACAATTCTGGCACTCCGAACCAGCTTGCCTTCCTTGCCCCAAATGGCTGTAAATGCTGTGTTTTGGCCAGGAGCAGTGCAGCCACCACAAACCAAGATTGGGCTATATCTCGGGCTGTGTGGCTCAAAATCCACCCGCAAACCCCCACACCTCTCAAGCACACAAGCAAGCAACAAGCAATACTTCAGCTATCCTTCAGCAATCCGTTTTGTGAATCACTCTGCCATAGGGGGAGTATCCGCGCCGCACGCATGCCGCGCGCTACTTCTACGGCGCATTTTCCCGGAACGGCCTAGGCTTTCCCCCCCTCCTAAAACGGCTCCTATGGAGAGAAAACCCCTTGGGGGTAACTACGGTTGCTTGGTCGGGATAGGTGGCCAAATCCCTGCGCCGCGTGCGCGCCACGTCAAGTGCCCCCCCCATAGCAGCCCATTACTAGCCGCAAATCTAGGTGCTCAAAGTCTAGCACACAGCATTGCTAAATTGTAAATTGGCGCCGAAAACTCACTGGTGGCCAAGGGCATCAGCCACAAGAAAGGGTGCCTACCCTGCAGAATTTGATCGGCCAATTTTGCCAAAATTCAGCCTAAAACTTGGCCAAAATGGTCAGACCATCGGGGATGGTGGTGTTACCATTGAAATGGCTTGCCTTCCTTGTGTCAAGGAAGGTTGTTTCACCTTCTAACTCCGCGATATGTCCGCGCAATGCCCCCAAAATGGCCCAAAATGGTGCAGAAACAGTGCATTGGCCAAAAGTAGGGCAGCTTGGGGCATAAAATAGTAGGTTCATCCCATCATATTTTGGTTACCTTGGGGGGTTGCTTGTGGACATGGGGGGGGCGCAGGCTCACACCATGACACCTAACTTTTTGGGTCCTATGGCGGGGGGATTGGGGGCTCCTTGGGGTACCGGGGGGCCGCCAGGTTGGGGTCCCGGGTACCCCAACATGCGTACCGGGGAGGGGAAAATTCTGTACGGGGGTTTTTCCGCAGGGGAAAATTCTGCACGGGGAATATTCCGCACCTGTCCCAAAAATCAAGGGGAAAATTCCGCACCTCCCAAATCTTGAGTGCCTGAGATCACCTCTGTAGATGGCGTGGCCCACCATTCACAAATTATTCGACTTCCTGCCCCCCCTTCCCTGTTGGTTGACAACACCTGCAGAAGAGCGGGAACAAAACAAATGGGAGCGAACGGCGAAGCACAAGGCATACGGTGGTACGGTTGCTTACATGGACAAAATTCCGCACGGGGAAAATTCCGCACCTCCCCTTGAAAAATGAGGGGAAAATTCCGCACCAAATTGAAATACGGAATTTTCCCCGCGGAAAAATCCCCCCGCGGAATTTCCCCCCCCCCCCCGGTACCTCAAAATAATCCCCTCGTGGCACTGATCATTTTAAACACAAATATCTGGGGGTTTTGAAAAAAAATTTACCCCTTGGGGTGTGTGGTCCTAGCAGCCAGGTTTGTGGGGCTGGATGGGGGAGGTCAGGGGTCAAGAAAACTTTTCACATTTTGCATACATATTTGGATTCCCCGTAAAATTCTGAGCATTTTGAGTATACACACATGGGGAAAACGAAAATTTACCCCACACCCAAAATCCGGCGCCTTCGGCACCAAGTCGGGGCCAAATATGGTGCAGACCTCCTCAACATTTTGGCCTTTTGGGGGGGGGGGGCGTTGGTGTCAAATCTGAGCTTGAGGGCCCCCCATGCTTGTGGACTACGTGCCCATGAAACGGGCTACGTAGTGCAAGATGCAGCTCAATGTTGGCTTGGGGCTAGTGTGGCTAAAACACACCATTTTGGGGCCATTGGGGTCAATTTTGGGGCATTGCACTAACATGTTGCGGAGTTCCACTCTTTTCCCTTCACACAAGGAAAGCAAGCCTGTTTGGTAGAGTTAGAAGCATTTCCAATGGTGTGACCGTTTTGGCTCAGGGGTTTTGGCGGATTTTGGCCAAACATTACCCTGTCTGGTACACGGGTCTAGGTGTCTGTATTGGCCATTGTGCAGTGGGATTGATGGGGAGGAGGGCATATCATATCCTCGAAGCTACACCCCTCTGCCCAACTCTCTGTGGCTCCCAATGCAGCTCTAGAAGGCAAGCTACAAGAGACCATTTTGGGCCTTGCAACCCCCCCCCCCCAAAAAGGCCCAATCTCAAGGCTTTTGGGATTTTCTAGGCCCCAAAACAGGTCACCACGGGCTCAAACCGGGCTAAAAACACGTGCTTGAGGTTCCGATGGTTTTGGGAAACCTTGGGAAAAGCCATTCTGGAGCCCCTAGAGATCCCCGTTGGACCCTTTTTCGCCCCGGTTGGTTAGGGCTCTGTGCACTGCCCGTTGCAGGGCCTAGCACGCCCTAGCACGGGGTCCAAGCGGTCGTTTGGGCAATTTTGAGGGGTGGAAGGGGTTGCGGCTGTTCTAGGTGCTTGAATCGCCTTTATGAGCCACATAGCCCAAGATATGGCCCATTCTTGGCTTGGGCCTCTTTGAAGCCCAATTTCGCAGATTTTGGGCCATTTTGGGCCATTGTTTCGCTGTTTTACGGACATGTCATGCAATGATAGGCTAGTAGAGGGCTTTGGATACCACGAAACCAAATCAGTCCAGCACATGCCTTCCATTTTCCTTCGTTTGGCCATTTGAACGGGTTTCGGCCCTGTTTTGGGTAAAAAAAAACTGGCCGTTTCTAGCGCAAAATTGCGCAGATTTGGGAAGGCACCTCCTGAGTTGGCGCACACACCATCAATTGGGGGCTCAACCTCTATATTTGAGACTATCATGTGTCAATGCAGAACATGGCTTGCGTACAGTAGAGCCCGAAGCGATGAGTAACATCTAAAACAAAACGGAGACATGTTGCTTGCTTGCTTGCTAGATTTAAGGGGAGAGGGGTGTTGTAATACATAAATAAAGCAGATTATCCTGTAGGGTTACCAGGTGGGCTTTGGGTGGGAACTAGGGGCCCTATCCCCTTTTTTGAGGGTGTAGAAACATGTTCTAGAAGGAATTAGGATGGGTTTGATTGAGTAGTTGGCGCTACAATGCAGGGGGAAAGGTCAAAAATAGGGTATGACATCATTGCAAGAAAGATCGTAATCAGCGTACCAAAAATAGCTAAGATACAAACAAACCACAACAATCCATTCCGTCCCCAACATTGCATTTCTGACCTAATTGTGAAGTGCAATGCACAGTCCCATTTGAGATTCTCAGGGTGTATATCGGGATGGGAATGCTACTTCTCAGGGGAAACAGCTATTTTTAGTACTCTCAATAGCACCCAACCAATCACTTATGCCCCGTGAGTAAACCGAAGAGGGGGGCGGATATTGTTTGGGAGAAAATTTACAATCTGAAGCAAATGCGTTGCACCCAAGCACAACTACAACGTACCCTGTTCCGGGACAAATACCCAAACTGCGCGCCGCAGGTTGTGTCATAGGTGCAGAAAAAGACTTCTCAAGGGCCAAAAAGTAACCACTGGTGCGATGCAGCGAGCAGTCACCCACCTTCACTTTCTGCTGCAGAGCTGCCTCCGCATTCCTTGCAGCTTGCAATTCCTTGGCATTTTGATCCTGCACCTCAAACTGTTTAGTCTCCTGAGAAAAGCCACAGCACGTCACAGCCCCTGACTGATTCCCGCCTGCCACTTTACTCGCCCATCTCCCTCCAACGGGACACCCTGCCGAAGACTTTTCCAAACGAACACCTCGAATCCATTCACAAAACCTGATAAACCAAGCCCCTGCCCCATTATCCTGCTTGTCTCTGTGCATTGCATTGCCCTACATCCTGCATTCCAGGAAACAGGGACCAAGGCCAGTAACCAGGCACAACAAACTACTGGTCCAACTGCCCCTTTCCACACTCCGATCAAAGCACTTGGGGTCCCTGAATTCTGGAGCGCATGTCTGACGAATCGTCAGACTGCTCACCCTGCCCCAGCAAAATACATTCTTCCAAATCCGGCTTGTACACACTCCTTGCCGTTTTTTGGTGATGAACACAACCCGTCCTCCTTGCTTTCGGGTCGACAATGACACTTGGCTTGCTGGCAGATGCGGAAAATAAATGCATGTTATGCACTAGAAACACACGCGGGGTGGGGTGGGATTTTAAATCTGATGATGAAAATTTGAGCACTGCCCCCAAGCACTGGACAAATTGCAAGGTTTTATCCGTGCTCATGGATGCTGCAGCGCAACGAAGCACAAAAAAAGCCCCAATCAATCGCGGATCCCCTACTCAATGACACATTGGCGTGTTCCACTTGATCATGCCACGTTACGCACGTGCATTAGCAAACCACCCATGCATCCTGACTCGCTCTCATGCCACGTACTGCCCTCGATGCCATTGAAGCAGTGCAATCGAAAATGCATTTTGTCACGCTCCTGCGTCCAGCATCACCACCGAATGCCACACGCACGCAATCACATACACCCATTTAGCCAGAACACAGCACAAACCAAATTACCTGAATGACGACAAATCTCACTTGCTTACCCACCTTGCTACGATTTCATTGGCAGTGCAACGGAAAGATGCCTGCAGTTTCACGCGTTGGTGTCGCGGATGAATGCCATACCCCCTTAATTATATGCACCCACTCAAGAACACAGCTCACCCAAGTACCTAAAAAAACAACCACTCAAATGTCAAATCGCTTACTCGCCTTCAATGCGATCATCGGAGCAGTGCACCCAAGGATGCCTGCAGCCTCACGCTCCAGCAAATGAGCTGCAATTCATCTTCGTGGCATAGCACAATGAATTCCACCTCAACAAATGGTGGTCGTGGAACATCCCCCTGAAACAGAAGCATGTAAATCAATACAAGCACCCACAAACTCCAAGGATGCCAGTGCCAATGTTAGAAGCAGCAAAAGCAACAGCAGGAGGAGCGCAACAACTGCAGCGCAAACTTGATCGACATTGCACCCGTGCAAGAGACTTAGGCTCTTCGGACATGGGTAGGCAACTATTTCGCTAGTCGCCAAATGCTATTTGGGGCATCTGGCGACTTCCAAATATTGGTGGGACGCGCCCTGCGAAATTTTGCGGGGGTACAAATAGGGTTTTGCGGCGGTGTGGGGCATTTCACTGCATGGAGTTGCCGAAACCATTTAAGCTGGTCTCCCTTTGGGACATACACGCTTTTGGTAGCGGATCCTCGGCTGTACCCGCCATCCCTAAATACCATAGTGTTAATTGCACGATATACACAGCAGCAGAGCACTGTCGGAGTGTAGCATTTGTATAGTTTGGAACCCAAATTGAGTGTCGTTCGCTCTCTGGGTGGTGATTACACGACAATTTCTGATTACCTCATTTAATCAACATCAAATACTTATGATCAATTAATCACAATCACATGTAATGATCGATATTGGAATATCAACTACTCCTTGTCTGCGTTCGACCCCGTTTGGACGATAGCAGGAGTGTTCAGTCTTGGAAAAGTACAACCTGCTCTGCTCACGGAGGCTCTCAGTTTTGGACCCATTGACGAAATACATTTTCTAATAATGTCCGGGTTCAAATCCATTCAATTCCCGAACACTGTTAACTCGCTTCCAGTGGCCAATCATTGAATGGGCTTCATGACGTATTTGCAATGTCCCGCACTGAGCAGGACCTCATCTCAGAAAGGAATAAAAAGTAGCATTTCACTTGCACTCGGTTGAACAAACATGTGTGCACAGGGATTGTGACTCCCAGCGTGAATAGAAAGATGCTTTCGACGACGAATGCGACTTGGAGATGCTCTGGAATCTCGCCACGATTTCGGAACAACAACGGAACACTACGGAAAACAGAGCAACGATGAAGGTCCCCACCCCCACATACACCCCCGCCCCCATAGGCGGCGAGGCCGACGGCGTGGAGGCCCCCCAACAGTGGGGCTTCGCCGGCACCGCCGCGGCCAGGTGTGTGCAAGGGAGGCAGGGGCACAGGGCACCAAGGGGGACAGACCTGAGGTGACGTGAGGAGTTACGGCAGGATGGGGAAGGGGTCATGGGACAGAGGGGTCGACCCCCCCCCCTCCCCCCTCCCCGGGCGGACCACACACCTTCTCATGTTGAGCTCCGATTTGATTTTGCAAATCCTGAACCAAAAAATTGAGCAAAGAAAGATGCACTAACAAATACTCACACCGGGGACAAATACCTAGTTATAAATGCGTGCAACGTGCTGCCACGTAAAGGACGAGGACGGATGCACGTAGAGCGCAAATGCATCCACCTTTAGTTGTTGTTCAAGTATGGCTTTGGCGTTCTTAACCGCCTGGAGATCCGTTGCGGCCACTTCTTGTCGCTTGCGGGCTTCTTCTATGGTTGCCTGATGAGATACAAATGTGTTCTTGCCGTAGGTTTGTCCCCCCTCTTTCTCCACGATGGGTTCTAATGGGCCGCATATCTTATGTACCTATGCCACACACACAATGCCATTCGGAAAACGTTTCTTTCCCTGCACCACTTTGACGACCGCTTCCGTCACCATGGGACAATGGGACAACGAATTGGCACAGATCCATCCAACACACCTTGGCGTCGGAAAGCTCTTTGATGATGTCATTCGTCGGCTGGCCACCGCCTTTGTTCTTAAGCTCATCTTGCAACTTGCGCAACTCTTGAAGGGCTTGCTTGCGAGCCGTATCCGAAGATTTGAATTGCGCATCCAATTGCCTGTTCGCCAGAATTTGCTTCTTGAGTTCCATCTCCTTCTTCCTCGAAGTTTCTTCGAAATTGGCCTACCAAATGGCAAAAATCAAAGTGATTGAAGGCCCTTCAATTCAAATCAAGTGCGACGAGACGGTGCTGCGGGTTCATGCCACGAGTCGTGACAGTGGTGGGGAGCGGAAAACTTGGCATACCTTGAGGTTCGCGTAAGTTTGCATCATCTTGTCACCTTCGTTTGCCTGCACAATTACGGTTAACAATCAACCAACTTTCCGCAAATGGATTGCTCTCCGGCCCCTTCGTACGGAAAGAGTTCGGCGCGAGTGACACGAAGGGGGGGAAAGTGAAAGCAAAGGACGTCTTGGACCCCCAAGGTGGAAAGGCACCTGAGTGGAATCGTTGCCAACTCTCTTTTCGAGGTCCTCAATTCGCTGTGAGGCTTTCTACACAGTGCATGTGTGGACAAGCGGGAATCTCAAACAAATCCCACCCAATGCCTCCGAACGGCAAGCGACGACACGAAGGTATTTTCACACATCGCAACCCTTGTTCCGCGGAAATTGGTGTTATCGGGGGTTTTCATTTTCAAGGAAAACTTCCCAACGGCCCAAACATGAAAAATTCAAGCTACGATGCAATAAGTATCAACCACACACTTTGAACTTGGCAACCATATTGTCCACTTGCTGCGTCAAATCGGCAATTTGATTGTCTTTGGAGACGCAATTTTGCTCAAGCCTTGCCGCCTTGCGTTCCATATCGGCCTTCACACTTTTGACGCCGTCTTGGGCTGCACGCTCGGCGCGATCCTTATCTTCCTTTGCCTATATGCATAATTTGAAACGTTGATTCGTCCACCACAACTGCGTACACACGGGTCACACGGGTCTACTGGGGTTACAAAGTGATTTGCAGTATAATAATGTAGACGAAAAACGAAAATGTAAAATGTAAATGTTAAAGAAAATTAATAATGTGGCTGAAAAATGGCTAATGTAAAATGTTATTTTTTAATGGTAATTGGATGTTTTTTTCAATTTTTGCTTTGGCGCCTTCGGCACCCAATGTTGACTCCCTCCCAAGAAAGAAGTAGAAGAGAGGAGGGGGCGGGGGGTTGGGAGGGGGGGGGGGCGGCTTCACCCCCCGGTTTGTCAGCGTTTCTGGTACCTCTCTGCTCCCTCTCGCCCTCTCGAAGGCACATAAGACAAGCAGTAGACCAAAGCAACACTGATCTGAAGTATGACTAAAGCATCGTCAACGTGCTAGTCCCTCTTGGGTCGCTTGACGCGCCTCCCTGACCGAGTGAAGCACGCGACCAGAGGATCCGGCAACACAGTGTCCCTTTCATCGTCGGTCACCTCTACTTCCTCACCCCCCCCATCTCCCATGGCAGCCCGAATGTCCTCCCACTCCGCCTCATCCGCCTCCGTATCCTTGGAGTCGGAGCTTGAGTGTTCAACCGCAGCATGGCGACGGGGGCATTCTCGTGGAGCATTCTCGATACTCTGATTCATGCCGCCGGCCGAAACGGCAAAGTCCTTGGACCGACCACCGGCCACTCGGAATAGCGTTCCCGCGGCCTAAGGCAACAGTCACACTGCATGGCAAATTTACGTTAACACCATTAAAAAATGTTCAGAGAAGTGCAACTCAAAATGAGTAAGACCACTGATTGTTTTCAACTTCCAAGTTTGCACGGTTTGATACCAGAGTTCAACCTGACTTTTCCTTTCAAGAAGCGCTCCGATCGCAGCCGCCAACTGTAGCGGCGCTCGTAAATAGCGTTGCCGTAAATGTAAATGTAAAGTAAATAATAATGCTCCGGACCACATACCGTAAACGTAAATTTAAAAAATAATAATGCAGCCGAAATCCGGCACTGTTACTGTAAATCACTTTGTAACCCCAGTATGATAAAAAACATACCTGTTCATAAAGCCTTTGTAAGCTGTTACGTTCTGCCAGGATTGTCTCAAATTGCTGCTCCGCCATTCAGCTTATTTTGTCCTCCAAAACCTGTACCAACTCTGAGTCGCTCTGAGTCGCTCTGAGTCAACTCTGAGTATTACGTCGCACGCGCATTGTACGCTGACACACAAACAGTCCATCCAGGTCAGGATTGCCGTCTTCGTCCAGAATTCAACATCAACCAGGAATAGCGTGCTCCTGCAATACTTCTTATTAAAAGCTGAACTAAAGGCTCCCTCCGTACAGTAGAGGGGACAAACCACCCTGATCGAGCCACTTTCGATACGGCTTTTCTTGCCAATTTCTGCAGATCTGGAAGGCCAGTGTTTTTCAGGTACAAGAGCCGGCTGGGAGGCCAGATCCCCGTTTACAGGACTGAAAGAAAAAAAGAGAAAAAATTGAACATATGTGGCCTCAAAAACGCGCTCCAGACCCCCTTGATATATTTGAGGCCACCCTTACTCGTAATTGAAAGCCTGCTGGCTCCTGCAAAAAGTTTTGCAGAATTTGACCACAGCCCACATTGTTGAGGTAAGACATTGCCACGAAAACAAAGAAATTTTCAAGCCTTTATTAATAATTGGATCATGGATGTAGTGGCATCGGACATAGTGACATGCGACACCACTGTTGAGTATTGCTCGGGTTTGCGTTCAACGAATCAACCTAACACCAAAGAAAGCGGTATAGGGCCCCAACGGATCCCCAACAAAGGCAGGTCTATTGCTTATCCTTTGAACAAGGATGCTATCAATATGGAAAAGGGTGTGGTGGCTACGGTTTTTTGCAAAAGATTGAGACAAGGGTAGCACAGGCGTTAGGCATTGGAAGAAGGCATATGCATAGGAACACTAAGCGGCGTGAGGCGAAATCGCAATTCGTTGTCGATGACCTTTGTCTCTTGAGAATAATAGGGCCCATCGGTTTGACGGTCGATCTAGCTCTCGTATGGTCCTCAATATGTATTTCCGTAGGAATGTCGAAAGATGATTCCCATCCCGAAGAAGGCGAACCCGAAAAGAAGGGAGCGAAAGTTGAAGGAATCCTTAGCACTCCGGCCCAAGTCCTCAAGGCTCCGGGAACCACGCATCCCGAGAACCCAATCGTCTTTTTTGACATTTCCATTGGGGGGACACCTGCTGGACGTGTGAAGATGGAGCTATTCGCGGATAAGGTACCCAAGACGGCCGAGAACTTTAGGCAATTTTGCACAGGCGAATTCAAGAAAAATAACCTTCCGCAAGGATACAAAAATTGCAAATTCCATCGTGTCATAAAAGACTTCATGATCCAAGGTGGTGACTTTCTCAACGGCGATGGGACCGGCACGATTAGCATTTATGGTGACACATTCGATGACGAAGACTTCGGCTTGCAACATACGACACCAGGGTTGTTGTCGATGGCGAATAGTGGGAAAAATTCGAATGGATCTCAATTTTTCATCACTTGTGCAAAAGCAGATTGGTTAGATGGCAAACATGTGGTTTTTGGACGGGTCGTTGATGGCATGCTCACCGTTCGCAAGATAGAAAACACACCGGTGCTCGGGGAAAAGAAGGCGCCAAGATTGCCTTGTGTCATAAGCCAATGCGGGGAAATGTGACGATTCAATGATGGATGTTTTGGGGCTAGGGGCTAGGGGATTAGAGCAGAATGTGAGCACACGCTCCGACGGAGCTTACATTGAGGGATAAACGGTTGCATGCATTGTTGTTCAAAAGTTGCAAAAGTTGAGGGAGCATCGCGGGATGCATTTGTTGCTCGTGGCTTTCGAGTCGCTTATGGGAGGACGCAAAGGAACGTTCCTTTGTCATGTTTAGTGGATAATCTACCATGCAAAATCTTCCGGCGACACACGAAGAACAATATTTGATGAAACTGATGCGGGCCTCTACAACTCCCGCCGCCACTCGGCCAAACCCACGGGGAGCGCTCCCGTTCCGTTGTTCCAAATCGACGAAAATTTATACTTTTTCATAGACACCAGCTATATTTTTCAAGGTACAAGCAGCTAGTGGGCGTTGCAATTCGTACCTTTGTGGAACCCGTCGCACCTACGCATGGCCTCCTTTGTTTGCGTCGCCAAATCAAGGATTGGGAAAAAGCGCGCTCGACCTTGCGCCTCATTTGTGCAACACGGACCGGGTTGGGGCACGGGGATGCTACAGACCATCGGGATGCATCCGGAATGGAGGATGCGCGCTGATTCTAGCTTTCCGTATTGATGGGATTAATGTCGTGTCTCCCTCCCACAAGAGGAAATCCTTGTTTGTGCATCCTCCGACGGTGGCTCAGAGGCTCGCAAGAAGGCAAGGTAGGATCACTGGCCCTTGACTTAATATTCAAGCCCAAAACCTATTTGTTTACATTCCTTGGCACTATATGGATTGGTTTTGGTGATACTTGGCAAACGTGTCGTGTTCCCAATGTTCATAGTGCATTGTGTGTTTGTCCTTTCCGCCTTTGTCCTATCTTAGGGATGGGGTGAAGAGATTCAACATGAATCCATCAGTTAATAGCGCATTGCGGAGTTGAGGGGAAGGTGAGTTTGATCAACAAATTTTGGTGGCGGGCTTTTGAACCACCAAATCGGTGCGAGTCCCTTGTCTCAATAAGTATGTCATGACCCACAAGCATAAATTTTCGTGCAAGCCGTGATGTTAAGGCGTCGGACACTTATGGCGACCAGCAACAACTTCATATCGTAGAATGATTGTCGCACCAAACTTGGCGAATTGCTATTCGCGATGGATAGAATGGAGTACATCTCCTTTGTTTTTGAAGTGCCAAATCGTAACCCTCTCCCTCAACATTTGTTTGTGTGAAGACAAGCAAAGAATGGGGGAAACACAAAGCTCTTGTTGAGATTGTCCTTTGTCATGGCCTCTTCACAAATGCATTTGCGGAAACAAGGGTGCAATGTAAGATCACATATCCTTGCTGTTCAGCTTCGCTTTCATCTCAAGCGTCCCAACCATGTGGTGTCTACATCTCCTTTTCTCATATGAAAGGGCTTTAGAGCCCTATCCTCCATCCATCCAATAGATGGTATTGGAGTGCCATCCGCAAGTCGGATTTGCCTTAGGATATCCTCTTACATTTGAGAATGGTTGGCTAGTACTCTCATCCAAGTTGTAGGTCGTGTTTTTTTTTCAAAGTATGGGACACTATTCCTAAAAGGGGCTGATCTTGTGCACACGGTGCCATGCACCGGCAGGTTCGTTACCACCGGCACACCTGGAGGGAAGCCTCAGGGGATGCGGATGATACTTTATCCGTAACCGCTCTTGCTAGGTGGGCAGTGTCGGAGACAATCGCCTCATTGCATGCCCATTCCCTTCACGGATAGAATTCCCTGACTTGGGGGTCATCATGCGCCTAGACGCCTGCAGGGGCAGAGGTAGCTAGATAGCGTCAATTTGGGCAGGACATAGGGTTGTTGTGCACCTGTCGTTGCAATGCGAGGGCACTGAGTGCCCAAATGCTAAATGTTGAAGGCTCCATCCATTGGGAGACATGCGCCCATGCTCTTGCGGTGGCAATTTGAGAGATGGAGCTCTCCATCTTGTGGGCTGGCAAGCATGGCCCGCACTGCTAACCGAGTTTAATAGCATGGATTGCGGGCGGTGCGGGTGTGCTCAAACTTGCCCATAAGGTTACTGTGCTGGCAAGCGTGGCTTGAAGTACTGACCGAGTTTAGTAGCATGGATTGTGGGCGGGGTTGTCCCACATTAGGAGCTCCCCAGCTTTCATCACCTGCCCATGGTGCTCAACGTCAAAGGCCTCCAAGGCCACCAAAGTGTGCTTTTGTTATCTCCCTACGCCCCGCTCCAAGGACCCACTGAACGCTGGCTCTACCGATTTAGGTGCACATACTAGATAGTGGTCAACCTAGGTCTATGTGTGTCGCCGCTCGCCCCATTTGGCCCGCACAGTCAGACCATATGGACAGTATGAGCAAACATTGGAACCTGACCATGGAGGCCCCGAGCTACCAATGAGCCCCCCTTTGGGAATGAAGAATCATGCAACACCCCCCCCCCCTACGGTTTTAGTTGGCACAACAAGGTTCTATTCAACACCCCTTCAAATGTCCCAAATGTACTGAAATGGATGTCAAAATATGTGCACAAACCACAGAACAAGAATGTTAAAACAATTTGAGGGTTTTGAACAAAATTTGTGTCGTTGGCCCCATTGCGGCCATGCTAATGCCCCCCTTTCAAAAGGAGGAAACATGCCCACTTTTACCAATGGAAGGGGGGGATGGGGGGCAACGGTGTGTGGCACGTAGCCTGGGTTTCATGTGCAGAAGCAAGTGGAAGGAGACAGTTTGTTGTGATGAGTTTCTAATTAGAACCAAAAATGGTCACCGCAACATCCATGTCTTCAATGGTGTACTGAGGGAACGTTAGCGTGCTGGGCAAAGTTTCACCATTCACCGTCCCACCTTCAACCAGCCCAGCCTGTGCAACACTGCGTCGCATCGCCAGGTGGCGTGCGATCCTCAACCCCCCACCCCTCATCTGCACCCCACAACACACACGGCAAGGGCTCCCCTTGACTGTTCACATGACTAGTTCTCAACTGCACTGAGCGTCACACTGGGGCGCTACCGGCTCACAGACGCATTGGGTCCGCATGTTCAACGGGTGGCGTAGTGAGTGTTAAGGCAAAGATCATGCTGCCGGGATGGATGATGTGCATCTTTGTACGACAGGCATAATTGTAGATACACTTCAAACTGAGGGATTGCACATGAGGTAAAAAAAACAAAGAAAGGAGAGTATTTGACTTTTCGATATTTCGATGTGCAATTGTACTGGTCAGTGGTGCTGCTGTTGTGTTGTTCCAAAGGGGTAGAATGGACAGGAGTAGTTTCACAGCACAGCCAAAATAAATGCACACACCACATTCCTTGCCAGACACTACCCTTCCAAACAATGGAACCAAGGCACGAGGCTCGAGGCTCCATTGCACTGGGCGACACCATCAGGAACAGCATCATCATCAGTCGCAAGAGGAAAATAGAGTCATGAGCCTCGGAGTGACCATCCTCAGAATGTTCAGCTGCCTTATCCTCACCTTCATCTTTCCTTACCCACGCACCGTCGTCGCTTTTCACTGCAAAGACATCATCAACTACCTCATGATTCTGCAGGTGACACATTCTGTTGGACAATTGTGTGAGCTTCCCCCCTCCTGCCCCCCTGGATTGTCCAAGAGACACCTTTCAAACAATGTGTGGCCGTGCTTTGCTAAACGGCGCTGTGCTGACATTGTACATTGACGTTCTGTTGGAGATGCCAGAGTGATTCTGGAGGGTAGCGACCATCGCTGATTTGTGGCCAAGAGACACCCTTACCCAAGGTATAGTAGGGGCCGAGACCGTATTTTTTTCAGTCAATTGTAGTGAGGCAACAAAGCCTGGTTTTGGGGTTCATTTGACAAACCACGAGTTTGGGCAGAGTGCAAGGCAGTGACGTATATGCTCTTTGGAGGGGTTTGGTGCCTCTATGGCTAGGATCTACACACTTTGGTGTGTGTCCCCTGCCCAACCCTGTGGCAAAATGAGTTTCTGCACCTTGACTGGTGGCTGCACTGGAATGTGACGCCAACATGCAACCTGTTTCTAGACCTTCACTGAGACCAAAAGCACCTCCAAAGCCCAAAGAAATTGGCACACTTGAAGTAGCACCTTGGCTGAAAAGATCAGCCTCAAACGTCAGGGAGAATAGGTGCCTTCAAATTAGTCCAAATTCACCAATAAAACCTACTTTCAGGCAATGCCATATCACAACATCCTCAATTCTCTGACCCCATCCGCCATCACAGCAAACGTTCCCTTCTCACCGAATCACCCCTTTTACTGTTCCAGAGTAGGGGGGTACGTCACCATGAGCCTACAACCTATTCTTGTACTATACCTTTCTGGCACCTGCCATTCTACCCGTGTCATTCTCTTTATTATATTCGCACGGAAAGAGAGGAACAAAGAAACACAGTATGGGTGCTGTACCCATTTCACAAAGGTCAGGACCTCTGGTTAACACAGGGGCACAACACACCTGCACATTATGTGCCTTTCATTTTAAGGCACCGGTGCTGCAAGATTATGCAACCCCTTTTCGACCTCACATTGCCCAAAAGGAGGGGTTCTAGCTTGTCATTTTGCAGAAAAAAATTCTGATGCTCCTGCCAACGGTGTCCACACCCTGTACACCTCATTCACCTTCAGACACCCACCGAGCAATGCACCCCAAGATCATCATTTTCTGTACAATTGTCATGCAAGTACACACACCTGTTTTCTTTTCCTCTTGGCAACACAGCAACCATGCTTGCAGTGTTCAAAAGAGGGTGAAATGTGCTCTTTGGTCCCCCACCGAATAACCCACAACAAAACGCCTGCGCTTACGTCCATCACCTGAAAATCACTGTGTGTCTGACAAGTGGCAGTGATTCACTGGATGCAAAGGAACGAAACGAATGGGGGCCATGGAACAGGACTGCCTATCTGCCTGCCAAGGAACCGTTTTATTGGCAACCATCATCTATTGCTTAATGCAAATCAAATCTATTCGCCTTTTCTTGTGTTTTCATGAGAACTGACTCCTGTTGGTCCCTGCAGGGAAGGAAACTTGCATGTGGTAGGCCCTGCTGTGTTGGGACCAAATATCAGTTAAACAATTCTCAATGGCAAAGTACTTTGAAGAACAGAAAAGGTGGTTCGATGCCTAGAGTGTGCCCTTGTTGGATTAAACTATTCCTGCAAAGCCTGTGGACAGGCTTCACGTGTTTTTCACCCCAACAACAGTGGTCATATGCAGGATAATCTGTGGAAAATTTGCACCGGCAACAGGCTCTTGTTTTGGGCACCGGACAATGCACAGGCAGCACTGCATTTGGCAGATATGTTGTGGAAACACCCATATCATGTGATGGTGATGTGGGAGGATAGTTACAACAAATCGCGACAGATCCGAAATGTGGCCTGCCAAACGGAGCATTTCCATCAATGCTATTTGTGCAGCAATGTTTTCAGTCCAAGTGGCAGTCTTCCACGTTTTAACGGTGTCTTCACACCACCTGTGCTGCTAAGTGGCATCACCTGGCAATGAAACACGTAGATGGTTCTTTCAGGGTTGAGTTGAGGAGTAACGTTCCTTGCAACTGGACGATGATTCTGTTAGTGCAGACATTTCATTCCCAATGGCACCGTGGTGGATATGTGACAACCTACAGATGAATATGTCCTCCAGAAGAGGACTTCTGGACCTGTGCAGCAACCTTGTTTGAGCGGCAGCGCTTGCTAAGCACCACATCCTAACACATCCGTTCTACACGCTGTGTGCAGCTTGTGGTGTAGCAGGCTGGGATGCCATCTCCCTTGGACTCCAAGATCCAATGTGAAAGGTGATGCCATTCGTTTGTTTGCACATAGCACATGTCCTGCATGCGGGCATGTCGTGCCTCTAGCACGACGAAGTACAGCTTATCGCCTCTTCAACTGAGCCATTACTCTGAGAGTTATAATTTCCTTGAAGAAGGCGGGGCAGGGTTGACATCGTCCCTCAAGGATGTTCCTCGAGAACGTGTTGTCCGACTCTTACGAACCGAAGTGGAAAAGGCGACGCACAAGAGCACCACAACCCCTGTCGCCTTTGACATCCTGGCCCTTGACGACAACATCAGGCAAAGTCTGACTCCCGATGAACGAATTCAAGTTCAACGACAATTGGCACGATGCCAAATCAATTTAGGGCTGCCGCGGTCGTTCATTAATGCAGTTTTGATCGGAGGCGAGCGCGCCAACGAATTCAACGCCTTCCGGCATGACCAACGCACTGCAGAGCAATTTGCCGAGTGGGTGTGTTGTGTATATGGTATATGGGTCGTGGGCAGAGGGGTAAAGCGTTTGGAGCATCTTGGGGAGCGTCAGAAAAACATGGTCGAAGAGAGTCGCCAGGCCCAGATGGCCTTGCTTGGACAGGAGGTGGGGTGGCACCCCCATCTTTCCATCACCATTTCCCCTTTGGTGGTCTTGGGATTCCCCCAAAAGCTTCCAATTTGGCATTCGGACATTCTCTACGTTGCACAACAACACGTGTTGTCCGTGGCTCCATTCATCATGCAGTAGCACACATGAAACTCAACTTGGGAATTCAAGTTTTATGAGCTCTTGCTGAAAAATGATTTTGAATATGGGTGGTAAACCCATGTGATTTTCAGTGAAACTATTGCAAAGATTGGTAAGCACAAACCCCAAGGGGATGGTGAACCTCGCCCTAAGAATCACGTTCCAGCCCACGACATGAGATTGAAACGAGGTCCCTTTCAAACCGAAACATTGCATTGCAGCCTTTGTGTGGTCGCAGGGATTCAGTGCCCAAAGGGCAACACTTTCTTGGCTTTACTCTTTGCTTGTCGCCAAAGTGCCCCTATATTCTCCAAATACTCCCACGAAGGATACCGCGCAAATTGTAAGAATCTTAAGAATTGGAAAAATCCGCGAAATGCGATGTCAAAAATTATTTAATTTTCTGGGATTTTTCTGAATTCCGCGATGAAAAATTTGAACTGTTCGCCTGTAAATAATTTTTTTTGCGATTTTTTTTGGGCTTTGCGTTGCTGCAACGAAAATAGGGATATGGTACTTCCTACGGTCTCCGGATGGATATGGTTATTCCGTGGTGCCCCCTGGTCACATGATGTTATTTCTTGGTCCTCTCTGGATGAATGTTGTTGTTTCCTCGTGCTTGCTGCTTGCATGCTACTACTTCTTGGTGCCCCCTGGTTGCATGCTATTATCTCTTACTTCTCCCTGGTTGGATACTGTTGTTTCCTGGTACTCTCCACATGGATGCTGGCATATACTCCCATCTCACCACGCATTGTGTGTTGCCACGTGTTCCCCTTGGGCGGCGTAGCGTTGCACAGCCGTCTCGTGTGGAATCACAGAGAAGAAATGTTGCATAGTGAACATGGCGCAGTGGGTGCTACGGGAGGAAAGGAGGTTGGAGGGTAACCTTGGGTCCCATGAACCTTTCCACAAGACGACATGCAACATAATCCAAAGAGTTAATTTATTTTTTGTGATTCTTTTGAATTCCGCGTCAGTATGTGCTTTTTTTGATCGTCCGCCCGTAATTAATTTTTTTTGTAATAAATTATTTTCCGCGAACAACTAACTTTCGACGCACAACTTCCCCAGAATTATTTAGCTTTATGATTCTTGAAATTTCATCGGTAATTCAAAACTGGTGCAGCCACATAGTACTTGCTTGTGGTCCGTGCGCACGGCCTTGTCTAAGCACAGGGGCACAGTGGGATTTGCAGATCTTCGGGGCTGCAACAGATGTCATCAGGCTTTGATGCTGGTGTATTGTCCTCTGGTGGGTGTAGCACAAACACCAGCGACACCTAGTTACCGTTACGGATGTTTGTCACTATTTTCAGCTCTGACAACACGGTAGATTCTGATTTCAGCACCGTCGTCAGCGACACTAGGGGGAAGCGATCATGAGTGGCATAGGTGCCTCTCGCGATTTGAGGGAGTAATCAAGAACCTTGCCCAGTGCCAGGAGGCACAAGTGGGCTGGGGGCAGGTGGCTTCACCGCTTTTTCGGAGCATGTTGGCTAGGGAAGCCTGTCAATCAAGAACCTGACCCGGCGCCCGGGGGGGGGCGACTCCGCGGGTCCTAGGACGCCAACTGCCCCTCCCCCCCACCCCCAAGGGGCCTCCAGCCAACAGTTAGTTGTCAAAGGTATGAACCCAAGGAGCTGATGGGCGCTGAAGGCGCCCAATTGTACACAAGCACCAGAAGCACTACCCTGAGCGCTTGACTTAGGGGGAGCACTTGACGCGGCACGGAGATTTAGCGGTCTAGCCTGACCAAGCAGCTACAGCTTCTGCCCTTTGGGCCCATTGTCTAGGGGTTTGAGCCTAGTCCGTGATACTCATGAGTTGAACTACTGCACTAAGTTGTTCCATCAAACCGTCCATGCTTTGAGCGCGAGATCGTGCAAGACGAGGCACTATACAAATGTCATTTGTTGCCCTTTGAAGATCCCGCCCTCGAAGCTCAGCCCCGGCACGAGGTAGCAGTCGGTGTGGGGCGAAACGAGCCAGTGGCCCACGATACTGTCGGACCCAGCACTCGTTTCAGTGGTGTACATCGCTTTGAAGATCCCGTAAGTACGACGGCAATTGTACTGAACTATGGAGGAATGGCTCCCATAAGGTATGGTATGTATTGTATGGCGTTGGGCGTTGGGCGGTGCGAACTGTCGGATCACACCTGGGCCGCATACCCAACTGTTCGGAGGTGCCTGACGAGCCCCCCCCTGGGGAACCGCACTCCCCGGCGCCCCCCCCGACGCCCCCCCCCCCCCCCCCCGGACGCCCCCCCAAGGGGCCTCCAGCCAACAGTTAGTTGGGGGGGTTAGTTGGCGTCAAAACCTAGGGGTCGCCCCCCCAAGTGACCCGGCGCTTGAAGGTGCTTGGACCTTGTGCTGGTAACTATGCCGCCATGTTGGATATATGTAAGGGATTCGTGATGCCCCATTCATTCGGGTGTGCTGGAGTCAGCATGGACGCTTGACAATGCCCCAATAGCATAATGTTGAAGGTGTGATGTCCAGGGTGACAACCATCTTTAGATTATGTCTAAGCGCAATGGTGAAGAAGTTTCGCTAAAGGTGCTTGCAGTATGGGTACTGGCGGCTGTGCCGCCTTGCATTCTATGAACAGGTGGGGGAAGCTTCGCTGCCTGTTAGACACGTGTAGGAGCTTTGGGGTTGCCGGTAGCACCTTGCTGGACACAGACACGTACGGCAGAACGACTTGCAGATTGTTGAGGGTGTGATGCCTGGGGTGACAGCCGCTGTTGTTTTGTTGTGCAAAGGGAGGGATGGGCATGGATGGCACTTCTAGTTCTCGGACCCATGGCACATTGATTGGCCCCTGTCACCTCGGTGTGTTGCCACCAAGCGGAATGTGGACTCTTCGCTGGTCCCAATCCCCTCCAGTTTGTGCCGAAATGGAGTGCAGTCCAAGTTTAGTCACATGTCTGGGTGCACAGCTTGTGGGACGTCAATGTGCGGTGGTCTTAACGTCTGGATTGCACACCTATTTTCGGAGTTGCATGGGGCCTTGATGGATTGGTTCCATGCTCTTTCAGGTAGCAGCATTTGTCAATACCGGACAGCTGCTGCGATTCTTGACCCAGCAACCTCCCAGTGTTTGGGGTATCGCCGCACATCCGCTGCAATTATTCGAAACGAAGGAGATCGTATCAGAGAACGTGCAAAAGGAGGATCCGCACAATTTTGAAATCTGGACGTTGCAACGAGCTTTGGAGGAATATCTGTGGGATGAAGTATGTGTTGCCGTCTTCCTATGATTTCCCATGTCGTGTTCAGATTCCGTTCCAGTGATTAAACCGATCTGCATCATAGTGCGGGACAGGGGATCTCGGTATTGAAGCAGCCAGGGGAGGATTTAGGGCACAAGACTGGAAACGGGGAGGATGCTTGACTGGTTCAATATCAGATTCTCACCACGATCCACCAAAAGGAGGCAACCCAGTACATCGACTCTTTACCATCAGTAGGCTTTTCGGCACTCATGTCATATCACATGTGATATTTGGTTGGATATACAGCATGGAGTTGACCCCGCGGCAACACGGAGGTGGTTGGGGAGGGGCGGCTTTTCATGGGAGCGAGGGCCCCATGAGTTAGCTTGAGCGAGGAGCATGTGAGGCCTGAAAGGCGAGGCATCCTCCATCCCGTGAACTATGAAGCTTCACCATCAGTATCTGGTATGGGAGGAACCACCACCTCCCAAAAACAACAAGTCGACATCAATAGTTTTTCATGAGGATTGGGAATCGTGTGAGGGATCCCGAGCAATCAGCAGGTGAGGCCTGAAGGCTGAGGTGTCCTCCATCCGGTGCATTATGAAGCCCACAGCATCTGCACAAGAGGAAAAAGCGCACCCCCCCCAAGAAAAAATAGCATGTCCACATCAACACTTACCGGCTTTTTGCGACGACCGAGGATTCTCATTAAGAACCCTGAGCGCTAAGTATGTGAGGTCCAAAGGGCCCAGTTGTTCTGCATCTGCTAAATTGAGAAGGTGAGAACATCTGCCACACAAACAACTGCCGCCTCTTAGAAATAGCATGTCCACATCACACTTCACACTTGACAGTTTTTTGGCGCGGATTGAGGGTTTTGTGAGGGACCCTGAGCAACCAGCCTCACCGTTTGTGCAGCCCTCAGCGAGGTGTCATACATCCATCAACTGAGAGGGCTACCATATATGGAAATGTGCAACAAACATCCTTCAAAATCAACGTGTCTGCATCAACACTTGATAGGGCCTTTGAGGAAGGGGCAGGTAGGGGCCAGGTGATGGAGGGTGGAAGACGGTGGTGTACAGGAGGGGTGTTATGGGGAGGGAGGGGGGGTGTTACAGTGGGGTGGTATGGGGGGAGGTACTGGGGAGGCATGAATGGTGGTAGGGATGGGGACTATGTGGGTTAGACAAGAGGGAGTTGCAGGGCAGGGGATGGGGGGCTTCATGCCGATTATCAACCGAGCAACGAAATCAAATCAATCAAACCAGTGGCATTACCTGTTCCGACGTTGAGGGCATTTTGGTGCTTACCCCCCCCCCCCCCCTGCCCCCAGTCCAGTACCCACTGGAGTTTTCAACCTACGGCCCAATCCAAATGTCCTGAGGGGTACTGGCCGAATGGGGCCAGCACTGTGCGGGTACGCCAAGGGACTAACCTCTGACCAGCATGCACGCCACAAACCCAATAGAGGGAAGCTACCAGTGCATTGCAGACACATGTGATTTTGGAGGGTGGCGATCATGGCTTTTATCGTCAAGATACAGCCTGTTCAAGATAAATAGGCGAATAAATACCGTGTTTATTTGGGATTGAATTGAATTTAGCCCTGATTTCTGAATGTGAGGACGCTGGCATCTCACTACACTTCCGCATTACCCACTGGGTGCTTGTCACAGCTGGTGGCTGTACCCCCCTCCAGCCCCCCTAAAAATGGAATTGTAGTGCACCATTGATGCATAAGATCTGGAACCCCCTGGCCCTGGGCCACGCCTCTCACAGCACCCTTGGAACTTCGTGCTCATGGGAACGACTGCATGTGAAGCCGGCTGGCAGCGGCAGTGGAGTATTGCCATGGGACAGCATGCTTTGATGGTACAATGGGCCAAACATCCTACGCTGGCCCACCAAACTGTACATTTCCTCCCGCACTCTCACAAGCTCACAAATGACTGTGACCAACAAAAAGTCCGCACAAAAAGCAAAGCACTGTGCCGCCTTCATGGCCTTTTACAATTTAAGGCTCTTTTTGCTCAAGGAGGGAGGTTATGGGTTGGGGGTGGTTTTGGTTGGTTGGGGTTGGTTGGTGATGGGATTTACTACACGGTAACCAACCAGCTTTTCTGGAACACCCCCCTCGTGCGCAAGCAGATTGTTGGCTCATATGGAAACTGTGGCTTCCGCAGGGGAATCACAAGAAGGGGTATCATTTTTGGCATGACAAACGGACCGGAGATCCGATCAAGCTCCGGCCGGCACTGTGGCCCCGGCAATTCAAGGCGCATCAGCGATGGGTGGCATGGTGTGAGGCGGAAGTGGAGCGGCGCACCGGGCGGCAGTCGACACTCGCAGGTATGTCCAGTGCATTCCTGAAAACCTTTGGGCAAACCTGGGGACGGCAATTGGAAAGACGTGCTGATCGGCGTTGGCCCCGCTGCGACAAAGTCTCTCCCCCCCAACCCCTTTGTACAAGCTACACCCTTGTCCAAGCTACAGCGGGCGTAGGGACTGAATTAGTTTGGTACCAAATTTGATTCGGTACCAAATTGAGTGCAGCCACATTGACAAACCAAAACAGCATTTATACAACAGAACCAAGCAAAGCAAGGCAGACAACAACTAAGACACAGCAGGGCAAGAGCAATTAAGCAACAGAAAAATGCACATACACAGACACAAATCACAATAAGACATGGGTTTGATGACAAATTTGCCAGTCACATGGAGTCATGGACACATTTGTTGTGAGTGTTTGCCCACTTGAAACCATGTAGCTCTGATTTTGGGTTTGCGCACTATATTCACCCTTCTCTAACCAGCTCACCATGCAATCTTCTCTTTTTGAACCTGGGCTTCCGGCTATTTTCACACGTTCCACCAGTGAGCGTGTTGATGCCACAATGAAGGGACCATCAGAGAAGGGGGAACTGTTTGCGGTGTTGGAGTACATGAAGGGTGGGCAGGTGGTCACTCACCCCTGTGCCCCCCCTTCAAAAAATCGAGTTCTTCATCCAGTCCCCGTCCCCTTCCCCCGAGCCAAGAACACAGCCGCCACCTGCTTCTCGTGCTTCACTGCTTGTGAGAACATTGGTGTGAACCTGAAATTTCATGTTACCAACACTTTCTTGTATTTGCATGCCTTTGGGAACGTGGTTGGAGGTTAAGGTGCACTCATACCGTGCGCTCACTCACATGTGTGTTGATAGTTGTATGTGTTGCGCGTAAGCTACGGCCTTGTCCAAGCTACAGTAGGCGTAGGGGCCGTATTAATTTGGTACTTTTGCGTAGCTTATGCAGGGGGGGGGGTAGGTCAATGCAAACGGGGCATCCCACCTCCCACTGTTGTGCTGGGGCCATTCGCAATGGCATTGCGCCCCTTCCATGTGCAGTGGCAGTGGCAGTGGCAGTGGCTGTGGGGGTTGCAGTGCCACTGCCACTGCCACTGCCACGATCGCTGCTGCGATCAGTACACTGCCACTGATTGTGATTTCAACAGGTGGATACTGAAGTGGACACAAAGTGCATACAGCAACTGCTGTCCGTTATCTGTCGCGGTAATCGTTATGTCCTTCGGTGGAGAAAGCGTCTTCAGAACACCCGTGCCCAGGACCCTTGGCGTCCTGCGTCCAGAATCCCAGCAGTTTTATTGTTTGTTTCGGTTTGCAAATCAAGGGCGGCCTGCGATCCATACCCTGCCGCGCGCCGGCAACTGCGGAACCTTCGTTTCTGTTGCAGGACTGCGCAGCACTGGTGAGCGGCTGTTTCTTCAGGAAGTGCGCTTGTTTGGGTTAGAGGCCGATGAGCTTGATGACGCCGGCCACGTCGCGTTCGTGGTGTTCGATAAGGACAAGAAGCAATTCTTCAAGTACGACCCCAACGGCACGGCGGACTGGAATCACGCCTTCCTGTACAACTCCGAGGCGTTCCTCATCGAATACTACACCAATCTTTTTGAGGTCTGCGTGCAAAGCAGGTGTTACTGAGTGGCACATGGCACAGGGCTAACCTTTAACGAGACACGGCTGCTCTACTGGATGCTAGTGACAGGTCTGGGAGCAATTGCACCAGCAAACAGGAACTTACAGAGCCCTTGTTAAGTTCTTCTTCATGCTGCCATCCCCTTCCCTTACCTCCTGCAACTTGGTGGGGACCACTTGCTTCCAGTGCATGAGTGAACCCAGCGCTGCCTGATCACATTTTAGGTGGCAGACGCTCATGGTACGTCTGACTGCTCTTTCACAGAGATTCTTGAAGAGTGCTGACGGGGTGTGTTGGTATTTCCGTTGGCAGAAATTACCGGTTTTTGCAGCTACAAAAAGTCGCGCGGGCTGCCCTCGCTTGTCACCACGCAATCGTGTGCGCGCGCGTGTGTGGATTCCAGTCAGCGCCTGCTGAATGGCTCTGTCAAATAGGGGAAGTCTGTTGGGTCCATTCACTCTTGCACAACGTTCTGCCTTTCACGCACATCTTGCGGGGTGTGGGATCTTTTCCAAAGAGGTGCGCGCGCACGCGCGCGCGTGTGTGTGCGTGCGTGCTTGTGTATGTGTGTGTGTGGGGAGGCGTGTGTGTGTGTGTGAGTGTTTGTGTGTGTGTGTGCGTGTGCGTGTGCATGTGCATGTTTGTGCACGCGTCCGTGCGTGTGCATGCTTCAGTGGACTGTCCTTTTGTGTTCACCTCAGGCTCCGCCTCAGGGCTGTGCCGTGAGGAGCTGTGCCCCGGATTGACTGCAGTTTGTTGCACTTTGCGACTTTCTTGACCCAGAGAGGGGATTAGTGGCGCCCGCCATGTCTGTTGTCTGAGGATTCACCGGATGAAATTTCAGCATTTAGGCTGAGGTTGGACCATTGTCTGTTTGTTGTTATGATTTTGTGTGTGTGTGTGTGTGTGTGTGAGTATGTTGCATGACTGTACCCCTGGCCTATCCCTGTGCCCTGATCTGACATGGCTGCGGAGAATCCTGCTTGCTTGCGGCGCGAGGTGATTGGTAATCAACTGTCCCACTGCTCAGGTACGAACTGAATGGGTCAGCCCTGAGGGGCTGCGTTCTGATGGTGGACTGCATCTGTATCTCAACATCCTTTCTTGCTGCAGAAAGGCGCCAAGCCGTCGGATAGTCCCATGGTTAGACTGTCTGATGGCTTGATAAGATATGAGCACTCAGTCGCTTTGCAAGTGCCTGTCTGTTGTGTATTATGTGTCTGTATGTATGTGTGTTGGGTGGGTGGGTGGGGGGGAGGGCAGTGGCATCATTTGTGTGTTTGGTTCACTGAACATGGTAATGTCAGCACAATGTATGTGTTGTGTAGGGCCCTTAGCGTGATGCTTGTGCAATTATGTTGCATGATTGGTAGCCTCCAAGACCTGCTGACACCCGCAGCCCTTAAGGCATGCATTGAGGTGCACACAGGAATCTACAGGGACATCAGCAGATGCTTGAAGTGCGTGCAGGGGCAGGCATGAAACGGCTGCTTGGGTTGAACCCAGGTTGCAGCTGGCTCTGAGCACCAGTCACTGTTTGTTCGTTTCTGTGTGCCATGCATGATGTATCATGGGGTCTGCTCTGCTATCAGATTCCTGTACAGTTTCACACTGTATACATGGTCTGCACATGACTGTTAGTTCTCAGTTCTTACTTCGTTCTAAGCGTGTGTGTGTGCCTGGCATATGAACAAGAATGCCGCTACAGCTGCTTACTTCTGTGGAGTTTTGTCCAACCGCATTTTTTGCTTTTCTTTGCATCTCTTGCTGCTCTCACTGAGTGTGTGCTTGTGTGTGAGTATGTGTGAACACAGGTGCAGTCTGCCGAAGGTCTGGTCACAGATACCGTGGCTTTGGATATGATTTTGGGACCCTTTTCGTCTGTCTGTCTCTTCCCAGAACTTCTACGAGGGAGCCCGCTGTTTATATGTGCCTGCCTGGTGGATGTCATACCTCACATTTGTGCATCTGCCGCCACAGCTGCTGATCTTGTTGCACGACGCCCCACATGTCCTCGTACGTGTACTTTGACATCCCATCACCACCTGTGAATGCGACCTGCAGGCAGGCGGGAGTTAGCCACTTGTTTCTGCCCCAAACGAATAGCATCACCCGCGCAAATCCCCGCACTTTTTCTGCACTTCGTATAGGCCAGTTTATTGGTGTTCCCGCCCTCAGCAGTCGTGCCTTCTGCACCAGCTCTGCACCTGTGTTATTGTACAGGAGCCCTACAAGTACGGGAGACCCGGAGGGAAGGCCAGTTTCCAGGAGTATCAAAATCTGAGGAGGCGGCAACACAATCACGTTACGTTGCGTGAGCGCAAGCGAGAGCGCGGACTTCAAGTGGGCATGGATGACAAGGGGCAGAAGAAGCGGAAACTGGATCCCAAGTATGTGCCCCTGCAGCGGGAGCAATATGCATTCCGATGTTGTCCATTCTGCCTCCGAGGGAAAGCGGCACGAAAGATTCTGCCAGCCAAAAAGCCTTAACGTGACTTGAAAATGTGTTTGTACCGGGGGGGGGGGGGGTTGCTTCTTGTTATGCCCTTGAGGATTGGACCCCCCCTCACACCCAACAATTCAACCCTCTCTGGGCCACCTGTATGGAGAATGCAGGTATCCGCCCGGGCGGATAAACCTACGAGGTTCTCAAGCTGGTTCCCCTTTCCCTCCCTCCCCCCCAAGGGGCTGGTTAAGCAGTATTAAATCCTGTCTGGTACGGCTCTCATGATAACCCTTTTCGTGACCATGACCCAAAGGCTGAAGAGCACTTGCGCGCATGCAGACATCCTGCACTGATTTTTCACTCCCAAAGCCAACGGCTGGCTTTTTGGGACGCCTGTGACCTCTGGTTCTGCATGACCTCAGGGGCTTGCAGCCCTCCGGCCAAGGACACAACGCTGTGTTGTGAGTTGAGAGTTATCAAAGCAGCCCCGAAACTGTTGGACATGTTCTGATGTTCACACTTCGTTTCGTTTTAGGGAAGAAGCAGCGCTGCAGGAGATCGAGCTAAAGCTGCTGACGGAAATGACGGCTCACGAGCAGGGGCTGCGGGATGACTTACTGATAACAGACGATGAGGTGACGGCACTCCGCTGCCCTTTTTGAGCCTCCTGTGCACAAACGCGTGAATATGAGGATCTTGTGGTCGAACGTAGGGACTCCATGAGAACGGCAGGGGCGCGTGGCTAAACTGTTACTCAGGGGACAGAGAGGGTAAAGCGTTACGGCACCCGAATTTGCCCTAAGTCTTCGAAGTTATTCAAGCTGGAGTTGAGGTGAGTAACAATTTTCACCTGTGAAAATTCTCACCTTTGCTGACGTTTATTCACCTCGAAAAATGAGGTACCCCCCATCCCCTCCCCTGCATTCAGTGAGAGGGTAAGGTGAGTAGTTACTCAATTTTGGTCTCCTCCCAGCTTAGCAAACCTGAAATGGCAAGGGTGATGTAGCCATACCCCTCCCATATCGGAGTCCAAAATGCCCCATAAATACCCATCTGTGCTGAATGCCAACAGTAAACAAAATCTCATGCATGCCCAGATCGCCTCCAGTCCCACTAGGGAGGCAATGGGTGCTCGATGGTTACCATGGGACAGAGCCATTGGAGCTTGCAGGCTGTTTCCTCGAAGGTAAAGAAGCACATGTGCAAGAGTTGGGCAGAAGTGCTTCTATCTATTGCGGAAGTTTGTCTCGGGGAGCACATCGCTGCTGATCGAATGCCACAATAATCAATAGCAGTATTGGATTTTGTGGGTGCTCTTGATTACCCCACGCTGTGCATGTCTGGTATGATCCTCTTCCACACTGTCCATGTGTAATGCCCCCATTGCTGGGGGATCGTGAATTGATGGACATTGTTGCCCATGCGAGAAAGAAAATTTGCTTGGTTTGCTTGCTTTTGCTTGCTTTTGGTGAGTCTGGGCCCACAGTGTCGATCTTCGAAGCAATCTTCTTGCACCAGCCTATCGACAGTTACCCCCAACCTCAAAAATGACAAATGAAACTTTTGAGGCGAGGCAGTCTCAAAAGTGTGCGGTTTTGCAGCCAACAGGATCGGTGGACACCCATCGGTAGCACAACCTCTCCGTTTGCATGTGGATACACGACGCAGGGCCTGCTGATCCAGCCAGGCGCCCAGCGAGCAAGCCCATAGCACGGAGGGCGCTCAGGTGTGATTCAGACACCGGCGCACCGGACAACATCATGGGCTTTCTGAAGGGGAGTTGGGGTGGGGGGAGGAGGGAGTTCGAAAACCAAGCCCAAACGTGGCATATGTGTGGTTGGTCCGGTGTCTCCTAACGCGGGCTGCATGTGGGTGGTGATGGGGGCCCTTTTTTTTTCTAACGCCAACACACAGCCCATTCACATACCTACATCTGCAGGACAAGAAGGGGAAGTATTATAAGCTCTACCAAAATTGCCATATCTGGGCTGTGTATGGCACAGCTCTGTTGCTGATGAATTATGACACCATGCGGCTGCGGGACATGGAACTGGCATTGAAGGTGTCATCTGCACCGTGTGTACTAACTAAGCCCTTGGTGACTGCCTTTGCGGAACCACAGCACGTACAGCGTGCACCATTTGCACGCGCCCAGCACACTGTGCCGGGTTTGGGGGAGGTATTCTTGGCTTAACAACCCCTGGTATGCAGGAGTAGTGGTGGTGCTTCCACATGCCGCTGCAGGTGTTGAACACTGGCCTGTATGGTACATGTGCACTTGTGCAGTGAATTATGGAGAGTTACGGGGAATCACCGGTTTGATTGCAATGGATGATGTGCTACAATTGCTGTAATGCGTATTCGTGTTAGAAACGGCCAACCTGTTGGCCAGCGCTAACCGCCAGCGATTACCAGCCAATCCTGCGGCCGTCGTCGTCGCAGTGCTAACAGCTGTCTGATATGGATATTATCGGGGTCCGCTTTTGATGTCTTTGAGTTTGTTTGTCCGCTGGTTTGGGATTTGCATTTATGCTCAATGCACCTGTGATCTGCAATACGGTCATACCCATCTGCCTGCTTGGGTGCGAGCATTGCAAGAGACATGCATGACGTCTGCCATCATGGGGAGGATTGGTGATGATGTTGACTAAATCAGTTTGTGTGGGCGCTGAGTAGGATGTCTGTTCAGGTGGGCTTCTGACTGCTGACGCCATCTTACTGAAGTGTGATACCTGTTCTACCCTCCACTTCGGCTGGGGCTGTTGATTGTTTCGAATGATATTGCGTTTACGAAGGAACGAGTGCAACCATGTTCCAGCATGGGTGCTGGTGGCATGGTGTTGTGTTAGCTGTGCGCGTTGCTGGTCAGATATTTGACCAGTGGGGGTTGTCTGATGTTATTCATGGGTCTTCTTGCCACAAATATGCTTCGTGTTTGGATCCCCGCTTCTTGTGAGCTCCTTGATATTCACGTACTGAAGAGGAATGGTGCCGTGCAAAAATATGATGCGCACTGACCAGGAATGTCCCAATGACTGACACCAACCGCCCGAACTCTGACGGTGTCAGTGCCCAGTATTGGAGATGTTGACTATTACCTCCCCAGCGATGAGACCTACAGCGAAGGTGCATTGGCTGGAGCCACCCACACGACACACTGTTTTGATGACAGCACATGATGCGCCACTATCTTGTGTACTGTGTGAAATATCACGCAATGCCACACAATACCACGCCATGCCATACACTGTGTAAACCCTCCCATATTTGGCCGCACGCCGCTGCCTCACCACTGCAAGACCACACCACAGTTCCCTCCAGTCAATTGCTTCGACCTGGGCAACTCCCCCATCCCCAATTCCCCCTGTACAACCCCCAACAGTTTTCCAGCAAGCTGCTGATTGTGTTGATGCGCAACATCAAGACAGACGTGTCTGAATGAACCAGTTGTGATATGTGATATGTGATATGGGGTGCAGTAGAAGTCCTGAAAAGCCGGACTGCGGTGGAACCGTTTTTCGGAACAGCTCTCTCTTTCTTTCCTTTGGTTCTTAAAAATGATTGACTCCCTGGCGCCAACTACCGTTACTGGCCAATCGTGTACCCCCCGTGGTACCCACTGCTGTCGGTTGACTGCCGGCCGCCTTCGGTTAGGCGTCAAGCCGCTGGGATACTCCGTTTGCTTTCACCGAGTAATCCAATGGCTGTGTTATTTCGCTTTGATCAGGATGCGGATCTGACGCTACTTGTTGATATAGTCCGGTTTTACATCTTCACGGAATTCCTTGATGAAAAGGCCCGCGCGCGCATCAGAGACCCTCGTCCATTTCAGTACAACATGTTCCAGAATCTCAAGGGCTCCCATGATTTGCCTCCCAATTTCTCTCTCCTGATGCCACCCAAACAACTCGCAGTTCGCTCGAAGGCAAGGTCCCGACATGGCGGTGCCACCACACCAGGCTCCACGTCGTTGGTACCGTCTCCTACTCCCTCCCCCTGTGTCACTTCTTCTGTCCCCTCCACCTCCACAACCTCCTCCTTCTCCAGCAACAGTCATGACAGCGGAATCCCCACTGCCACTGCCACCATTGTTCCCCCCTTCACCTCGTCCACTTTCTCTTCCTTGTCTTCCTCCTCCCCTGTGTCAGCCTCCCCATCTCCTTCTTCGTCAACATTGTCGTGCTCGTCTTCCACACCCTCGGCGTCCTCGTCCACCGCATCTTCAACCCACGCCCCTGCCCGTGAGGCAGCCCAGAACACCAAACTCTCTGCTTCCGCCGCCGAACCATCCCGTGGCACGTCTCCCCCTGCCTGCCTTCCGAACGCAGCCTCCTCTCACAACAGCTCTGCTGGGTGTGCCCCTGCGTCCCTTCGCTGCCCCTCCGCTGCCCCGTGTCCTGCGACGACGCCCCAGCCTCTACCAGCTCCCTCCTCTTCTCCGGTGTCTCACTCTTCGCCTGTGGTAGAGCCCGCCACCAATACCCCCTCATCACCGCCGTGCCCTGATCAATCCGCTGCAGGAAGTTCGACTCCCACTTCCTCGTCCTGCTCCTTCCCAGTCTCCCCCGCGGCATGCCCCTCTGCGCTGTGCGAGTCTATCCCCTTCTCAGCTGTGGCACTTTCGACACCCACTGTGTCCATCGACCCTTCACTGCCAGCAGCAGTGCAGCTGAAGATTGCACAAGTGCTCAGTATGACCAAGAACAGAACTTGATATGCAGAGGGGTCGTCTCAAGCGAGGGCACAAGTGAAAGTATTTCACAGCGAGCATGGCGCTGCATGGACCACCACCCGAAAAATGTTGCACTTGGCGGCATGCCAAGTGTTCGCCCCCAGTAATTTGGGGGGGGGGGGGCTTCCTTTTGGTGCCTTTGTGGTGACCCTGTTTGGTTTCGTTCTGAGTCGGGCATAAGTTAACCATTGCAATCCCACGTATGAAGGCGTGGGTTGCTCAGAATCAGAGTCCTGTGGCTGGGTACGGTCACCATATCTCTTGGGGACACCGCGTTTCATGCCAACACGGAGCGTTTTCAGGGGTTGGTGCCTTTGTTGCCTCATTTGTGCCCACTGAGTGTCCCAAAGGGGGTATGTGGGGTATATTTGGAAAGCCCTTGAAAAGGGCTTTTCGGAGATGTATTGGTTAGGGGGGGGGGTCCGGAACCATATTTTTTTTTCGAAAATTGGCCGTTACCGCTGACAGGTTGGGTTTTTTTTGCCTGTTCTGGTCCGGTTTCAGACAGACTGCACCGCACCCCTACCCCCATTACTCCAACATATGGGCATATGAGGGTCAAGTCATTCGGGTGGATTTGTTGCATTTGATGTGTAGAAGACATGTGCAACATAGGTCCCCTCAAAACCCCAATATGTTGAAGACTTTGACCAATAACTACCTTGGACACCCGGGTGATGCCTGGTGCAACTTGCAGCATCAAGCTCACCAGAGTGCAAGAAATCAAAGATGGCAGAATTTCTCAAACAGGCTGTCAAGTTGGGCCATGAGACCACAATATTTGGATTCAGCACATCAAAACACATCCACTTATCTCCTTTCACTTTCCTCCAACTCCACAATATGTCGGAGCACCCAGGGGAACACCTATGAGTTGGTATCCTGCACGCGTGTGCGGAGCAGCCTGAGGCCCGAAAACCCTGAAACGCCCAAAAGTTCGGCCTCGGTACTCAAAAATATGGTCACCTATCTCCCCTTTAACCATACATTTCTGAAACGGCCTTTTCTCACAGATTTCAAAAAGTATGCACATACCCCCCCTACGGAACGAAATTTTGGTGCATTGGACGAAAAATAGAGAAAACCCTGAAAAAGTGCGAATTTGCGCCGTGTTGGCATATACCAGATGTCCCCGAGAGATATGGGGTCGTTATGTTGAGGTGGTCCATACAGGAAGGTGGGTGAGGGCCTGTGACGGAGCAGATTGGTTCTAGAACTGACCGCATGCTTGGTGCTGGAGGAGCAGAGGGGGGGGGGGGTAACGAGGTGGGGCAGTACGCTTGCAAGCCACTCCACGGGGTTTGCACGCTGCGGACGTCGCGGCAGCCTTGTCTGTTCTGTGGAAGTAGCTGTGAGTGCGTATTCTGCACTTCATCAACCGTCACGTGCACAATTGCTCCGGTGCAGCCGACGTTCACCTCGCAACAACTGGCCTTAGAGGTGCGGGAGGCGGTCCAGGAAGTCTGTTGCCTTCAGAGGCTCGATCTGAACATTTGCGGAACACTCCAGGACACTGCAACCCCTTTGGGGTGGCAGCGTCCTGTAGCATCCGGCTTGTATCCCCCTTTGGTAGAGCACACCACGAGTCATATGGCCATGGGGCACCGGCCGTTTGTGTGCAGGCCCCCGAGTCCCCATGCCTGTGAACTAATATGCACCGGTGCTTAGCATTGGATGATTATGTTGTGGGCTCTGCACTCACACAACGCGTCGGGTGGAGTGTTTGCTTGCACCAACTGCACGACCATCAGCAGCGGCCGCAACGCATTTAATGCAGCACCAGTGCGTGCAGCAACATCGTCGCCATAATCAAGAGCAACAGGAATGCTATCGTCGGTTGCAACAGCAACGGCATTGCCAATTGCCGCATCATCACCATTGCCCACAGCAACAGCAACAGCAGCGGCAACGCCATTGCCAAGTGCCATATAATAACCAACGCCAACAGCAACAGCAACAGCAACGCCAACAGCACCAGCACCAGCAACAGCATTGCACAGGTACACAGGATTACCAACCATAATGTCTTCACTGCGGGAGGGCACACCTGGGGAGGGCTTTGGGCGCTTGGTTCCCAGTTGGGCCGAAGGTAAAAAGTGGGTGGGGCTAGGCTGTTAGCCCTGGTCACCCAACAAGTATCATAAGTGAATGGGGGTTCGGTTGAAGGCATTCAGCTGTGGATTTATTTGCATGGTCCTGTCACCAGCAACGAAAGATCTGCGTCTGCCACCAGACATGGCATGAACAACAGTGGGAGTGTCCGACCTCCGGTATACTACACTACGTTGCCCCACCCAGGGGTGCGTAAGGTCGCAGATGTGCAGGCTTGCCTTTGTTTTCGGCAGATATGATTCACTGCTCTTCTTGGCTCAGCTCTCGCTACAGGGGGCATCAACTGTTTTTGAGTCTTGGCTGGGGAGACGTCTTGACACTGGACACTGGGAACAGTAGTGAGTCTTCGTCTTCATCTTCTGCCTGGGATGCGCAGCACTCTAGCATGAGGGACCTCGTGACCTTTGACTACTGATCATACTGGGGTACAGGGGGCTCTCAATGGTGGCGTTCTTGCACTGAACTACGGCCAACAGGTTTTTTGGGATTTGCGAAAAAAGCATAGCACCTGAGCCAAACCCATGGGGGGATTGTGTCCTGGTGAGGGTTCGGGGGGCGGGGGGGGTCAGCTGGGGCTGGCTGGGGCCTCAAACAGGGTTGTTTCAGCAATGGCCTGCTTGGGAGGAGGACTTTCATTTACAGATTTTCGCAAAAAAGCTTGGAACCCTCGTCTTGCGGTCTGGTACGGCAGTGGCCTGTCGTGTGGGTGTGTGCACCGTGTGGCTGGTTATTGGCAGCATTCAGTGTGAAAAGTGTGGCACTTGGCAGCACTTGTCCGAAAAATGTTTCAGACCCAAACGGTCACCTTGGACACATTTTTGGGGTCGGGATTTCACCTCAAACACAATTTGAGGCTCAAGAGTCCATTTTGAACACAGTTTGAGGATTCGGCAGATGCGAAAAGTGTCATAAAACTGCACACTGAGGAGCGCGCAAATGGCTCACAATCACCCACAGCCCATGAACAAGCTTGGCAGTCCACCCGGCCCAGCAACCCACCCACCTCTGGAAGCCCATTCCCTCTTCCCTCTCTGGGCGGAGGGGTATCTGCAGTTCCCCCAAATCACGGAAAATGGGGCAGACCCCACAGCCCCCTTGCTCGGCGGGGCAAGGTGTCATGGTGTCATGGTGTCATGGTACCATGGTGTCATATCTCGGAGCCTAGTCCACTGGCGCACCGGATACAGCTGCCCCCCAGGCTGCCCCAAATTCGAGTGGGGCAAGGTGGCACAATGCTGCAGCAAGTGCAACACCCTGTCGTGCTGCTGTGTCGCGTGCGATCCCACCCTCCACCTTGCACTCCCCGCGGACTGCTTGAACGGACAGCCCACCTGGTTGCTGCACCATGCCCACCTTGCACGAGGTGGTTGGCTGCCATGGCCCCACTGCTTGTTTGCGGCCGTAGGCACAATCCTCAACAGCCATCTTCTTGTCATGTCTAGCTCTAGGGGCGTTAGTGGCTGCCGTCTGGTCCCGGCATGACCAGTTTCAGCACGCCCGTGATCAGCTCCAATGTACCGTATGGCCGCGGGCCAAACCCTCCATAGCCCACACAGGCGTGAGGATTGGGCAGGGGGCATCCCCATGATCAGCACCAATGTGTCCATGATCAGCTCCAACACGCCCACGATCAACTCCGGCACACCCATGATCGTCTCTAGCACACCCATGATCGTCTCTAGCACACCCATGATTGTCTCTAGCACACCCATGATCGTCTCTAGCACATCCATGATCCACCCTAGCGTACCCATGATCAGCTGTAGCACACCCACGATCGGCATGCCCATGAACGGCTCTAGCACTCTTGACTAGCTAGCTCACCCATGACCAGCTCCAACACACCCATGAACGGCCCCCAGACACACCCATGAACGGCCCCAAGACACACCCATCGTGGCATTCCTGCATACTCATGATCAGCTGCAGCGCACCACTGATCACGCCCTGTGGCCCCATGATCGACTCCAGCGCACACAAGAGCAGCTGCGGCACACCCATAACCCGCTCTAGAACACCCATGATCGTCTCCAGCACATCCTCGATCAGCACCAAGACCCCCATGATCAACTCTAGCATACCATGATGGGCTCCAGCACACCCATGACAAACTGCAGCACACCCATGACCAGCTCCAGTACACCCATGATCAGCTCCAATGTACCGTACGGTCATGGGCCAAACCCTTTATAGCCCACACGGGCGTCAGGATTGGGCACGGGGCAACCCCATGACCAGCACCAACGTACCCATGATCAGCTCTAGCACGCCCACGGATCAACTCCAGCACACCCATCATCAGCTCCGGCACACCCATGATTGTCTCTAGCACACCCACGATCCACCGCAGCGTACCCATGCTCAGTAGCACACCCACGAACGATCGGCTTCAACATGCCCATGAACGGCTCTAGCACACTCTTGACTAGCTCTAGCACCCATGACCAGCTCCAGCACACATATGATCCTCTCCAACTCACCCATGAGCTTAAGCACACCCATGCACGGCCCGAGGACACAGCCATGATCAGCTCCAGCACACCAATGATCAGCTCTAGCACACCCATGATCAGCTCTAGCACACCCATGATCCAACCAATATGCAAACACATGAACAAACACCACACGCTCTTTGGTCATGTCCTGCGTTCACTTCGGACAAGCAGGCCAAGAGCTCCTGGACGGTGCGCTTCTGGGTAACTTGCCACATGTCATGACACATCTCTTGGTCATTCAGCACAGGGCCACCATAGCCAGGAGGAACCTCAAACCGCTTCTTCCCAAACTTTGACAAATGTGGGGGCAAGGTGTGTGCTCACCAGTTGACACCGGGGCAGTTTCCTTTTTTCGGAGAACTTTTGCCTCAAGAGGCAGGCTGCCGTGCTTCCTTGGCAAAGGAGTGGGCAACAATGGGTTTCTTTATTACAGCAGCCCAAGCAGCCAACTCTGATGTGTGTACATCAACACACAGGTTTTGACTTGGCGGGGAGCCTCCCAATGCACATTCACTTGGTCGCATTGTAAGCCACAACATGACCACGATACAAGTAGCGCTCTTCACCGCTCTTGGTGATGCAATTGGACATTGCAAAAACAAAGAGACCCCTTTTACCATGCCTCAGTCCGAGACACTTTCAGCTCATAACTTGATGTGGCCAACTGCTCAAAAACAGGCGTCAACATTAAAGGGCTACATCGCAGGGTAGTTGCAAGTGCAGCCGCCGAGTCAAGATGCATTGCTGCAAGGCCATTGCATTGACAAAGGCCTTTGCACATCCTTCTCCGAAACTTACCACCCATGTGTACCCTCCGGGGGGGAGCAAAGGTGAAATGGGGTAGCTGAGGCTGATCCAGAGGATCCAGGATGGCTTCCAAGAGCTTGCGGTGGCTGGAACCGGATTGAGTTCAGCCTCGTGCCATAGTGCAAAAGGGGCATATGTGCCTTGGGCCTCGGTGCGACACACTAGGAGCCACAACAACACATAGCAGATGCATGGGGGGGCCATCTCGCCAAAAAATGGTGTATTAGTGGAGCCCTAGTCACAATAAGACCTTCAGTCAAAAAACGAGCATCTGGTGTTGTATGGACATGCCGCTTTGAGGACCACCAGAGCAGTACAACAATCGCCGTGGGATGTGCATGCAAGGGATTGGGCAGAAGTCATATAGTTTGCAGTACAGCACAGCAAACAATGGAGCACACAAAGCAACAAGAATGCCAATGGCTCTGATATCGGTAGGAAGCAAAAACGAAAAAAGAACTGCCAGTTTCATGGTTTCTAAAACGTTGCACAAACAGCACCCCGTGTTGTTTGGACACGCCGTTGTTTGGACAACGGGATGGGGGCTACAATTCCTGAAACTACTTTTGCCAAAAAGCTTCATCACTTGTACCACACGCTGTTTTTTTTCTTCACGGTGAGGGCACGCCTGGGGGGTTCCAAGAGCTGGTCACAAACCCCCGATTCTTGAACCCCGAAAACGTGTGGTGCACCAAACCAGACCATCAGCAGTCTGGCAGTACCTGTCCAAACATTTGGCAGGTCTGGGTTTTTTTTTTGGTAAGAATCAGGTTTTTTTTTGGCTTTGTTGGTTAGGAATGGGGGTGTTTTTGGCCAGGGGGTGTTGATAATGTTGTAAGGAGTGGCGTTGTGATCATATGCAAGTGGCGTGTATATTTCAACAGCAAAACAATTGGATAACGAAACATGCTTCGTACAGTTGGGTCGTGTGTCACACCACACTACACACACCAGGTTCCAATTTTGAATAGAGATGCTACTCAGGCACCCCAAAATGGGGAGGCGCAAAATGACTACACAACCCATGCCACATTCTATCATCCTAGCAACATGAGATGGACAATGCACCATGGATATGTTTGTGGTAGGCCGCCACAGACAACAATTTCCTTCCAGTGCCTTTGCACCAATGGTTGCACCAGGCCCAAGCCCAGCTACCTTGGACAAGTCAGTGTGGTCAAAGGCCAGGGGAGGCAGTTGCAAATGAAACAGTAGTATGGCAGGGAATCCTGTTGCAGACATGGCACATGGTGAGGCAATGCTTGACCTGTTCTTTGCCCAAGCCACACACACAGGCGACCGCTGGGGGCCCTGGACCCATGCGGGCCTCCCTCTTTAATATTGTTCTGCCAAGCCACACACACACACACACACACGTGGGAAATGCCTTTCCTAGCCGATCTTTTGCGTTGGTTGAGGGCTCTGACCTGGACACAAGAACCGGGTTCAGTGACCTTCCTAGAGTTAGCTCTGGACTTCGAAGAATTTGCCGAGCGTACCCTGCCGCATGCACCACAAGCCAAATTCAAGGGAACGACACTTTCACTGCGGGAAAGGGGCAGGGCGCTGAGGCTGGCCATGACCAGTGTGCAGCGACTTGTAACCAAAGGCCAACTGCACCCAGCACGCATCGTCACGCGATGCAATTCGTTGGTCCCTCTGGGAGGGCCAGCGCTATGCGGACTGAATTGCCGCCCTTACTTCGCAGGCAGAAGTGCAATGCTCTTCCACATCCAAAAGTTGGCAGAATACTGCGAACAATTATGGTCCTCCAAAGTGGGTGCGCACAGAGTGCATGCGCCACGGCCATACGCATATCGCCCGCGCAGGTCAGCCTCAGAAGTGGAATCACACAGGCTGCACCGGGCTCTCCATGGCAATCTGCAGACAGGACTGGCACCTCCATCAGAGCAGATAATGCCAGCCAAGGGGGGGGGGTCGAACTCGTCTTTTGGGGCCGATTTCTTCCCAGTCATTGGAGATGGGCGCTTGCCACAACGCCCCTACACAGGCACGCGCAGACACGTGTCAACACACACCACGCCACACTTGGCGCCGCGAGTCGACCTTTCCAAATGCGTGTCACACACAGCGCTGGCATGTATGACCTGCAAGAGACTGCACAGATCGGCAGAAGAGTGCTGCAAACTCGCGCATCACGCAGCAAGCCACGTGGCTCGTAGGCCACAGTTGCAACTATGCCCTTTGCATAACCTACCCCCCTGCCCGAGATGTACCCTCAAGCAGAGAGGGGTGCGCCATTGTTGTGACCGGGGGCACCACAAGGTATGCACCCCGGTCTTGGCACACCGGAAACGTACCCTCCCTATGCAATCTCTTTTGCCCTACAAAAAACCATGCCTGCAAAGGCCAGCACGGCACTCATCAGGTCTGCTGAGGTCCCCACACCAACCGCCCACGCCTCCGGCGCCCAAGCGCAGGAGGCCGAAAACACCGCCGCCCCCATCCCCCCAGCACCTGTTCCACAGGGACTGGAAGGTGACGAAGCCGAGGATGCAGTAGCCCGACCACTCTTTCTGTCGAGGCATGGAAGAGCCAGTACTTCGGTCAACAAAACACAGAGGTTCTGATTCCGCAGAAGGGGGGGAAACAACGTCACACAGAGGCCTCAGCAGACCTGAGCTGAAAAGGGGCGTCCAACCCAATGCTGCACAAGGATCTACCTCATCAAAGTACAGAGCACACACACACACACACACACACACACTACTCGCATGTCACGTCTTCACCATTCTCATTGCCGATTGCCGAGGGTGATAGCCATTGTTATTCCTATGGCCAAGCTACAGCAATCAAACAGGGAGCAGGAGAGAGGGTGCAATACGGCACTGAAAATCCTAAATGTGGAGTAACCCCCTCAAAACAAGAACATAGCACCGTCCCTCATGCAGATGCACTATTTTTGCGACGACAATGTCTGTGGGTCATAGTACATGGTCTTGGCGCAGATTGTGTCTCAACTCAAGGCCCAAGGCATTGGGGTCAAGCCCGAGTGGGTCACAGAATGCATGGCCTTTTTATCGCAGGGGGGTACACCGCAGTCTGCACTCCTGGACCACATCTTGCAGCAGCTTTTGCACTCCGACTTCAATGTTGTGTGCACAGGTTTGTGGCAGCCCAGTCCTGGGGATGATTTGTTGCAGGTTGTCTGGGAAGTCACTTGGTAATGAACCCCTAGTATGCGACAGACGAAGTGCAGATGGGTAGGTAAACTGCCTCCTGTGCATTTCAACGACAACATGCAGTGGTCTGTGATAGGGCGGCGACCAAGACATGACCACCTAGCGCGACTGCCACACTCCTGCTGAAAAGGTGCTTTTTGCATTTTCAACGGATTGAAACTTGATGGAAGCAGATCAAGTGCTGGAGCATTTGGGCCCAATTGTGGCATCTGTAGGACGAAATGTTGAAGTGGCCTGCGAGGAAATAACAGAAGGAAAGGTTTCCTTTCGGAACACATTGAATTCTGAAGCATTTTAGCACCTCCGCGCCTTCATTTCAGGCTGCTGTGTGGACATTATTGTGTTGACGCATACTGTCCTGTCAACGTGGTCATCTGCAGGCAGGGTATTTTGTGCCAGTACCGCCTGCCCCCCTTGTCCAAGCAATAGGGCGCTTTGCGTGTTGTGAACACTTTGATGTGGCGCGTAACGGCGCCTTGCTGTTACTTTTGCATGATCTGTGATGGAGGTGGAGATTCTATTACCCCTCTGCGTCTGTCTCTTCACTGTGCCTCAGGACTGACCCCCGGGAAAGTGTGCGACATGGCCAAGGGGGTGCTCAAGGGACCTCTGGTGCTTCAGGTGGAGGCGGTGGGGGATTGTAGTGAGAGCAATATTGATGGTCTAGACCGGTATGTGATTTGCCTGTTCATGCGCCAGCAAATCCTGCGGACTTGGCTGAAACTACAATGCGTATCAGCCACACAATGAAATCAACACCCAAACACCTGTTGGAACAATTGTGGAAGTTCTAATCCCCATGGGGTCTGTGGGGTGCAGGCTAGGGCTTGGAGTGCCTTGTGGGGGATGCCAGGAGGGGGGTAAAGAGGGAGTGTTTGCCTGGGGTGTGCCTGGCACGCAGACAGTGCATCTCTCCCAGGCCCCTGTAAGGAGCCCAAGATTGCAGGCCGTGTTACTGGTACGGGCCCACTGGGCATGCGCTGGCAGACTTTCAGGCCTAACCGCTCCTGAATGGCGCTGCCCAAGGGGCTGTCCAACCCCTTCCCACTCTGGGGGCCCCAACACTGCAGGAGCTATGTAGCCATTTGTCTCCCCTCTGCTGTGGGGACCCCAATATCGCCACACCTCCTCCCGCTCTAGGGACCCCGAGACGGCCAGTAGGGTGGCAAATTTCTCGTCTGATTTGGCGACTTTTACTGAAAAGGAGCAAGTAGAAGGGGATCTGTGCTGACCACAACGACCCGGCCCGTTTCGGGGATTTTGTAATTTCGTTGGCAGAGGGGGGGCGTACACCGTGGCAGGAGTGGGCAAAGCACAGTGGAAGTCGTGACATGATGCAAGATGTTATTGAGAACGAATCCCGCCGTTCCGCCATCACACCACCCCAAACGGTGCACGTGGCACCAGTACTCGCTAACACTGTAGAGCTGTAGAGCTGTAGAGCTGCAGACAAGTGGGTTGAGGTGATCAGCATCAGACCTGATTCATGGCCTATGTTGAAAGACGGGCCCCCACCTCAAACCATTTTCGTAGCGTGTATTGTGGCAGCACAGCTCGCACAAGCTTCTCCTCCCCAACCCAAGGGTTGAGGCACTGTGGCCCAAACAATAACCAAACCATCACACACACACACACACACACACACACACAAAGGATAAACAGTTCACGAAGGGTAAACAGCCAATTCGGCACCGCAACATCTAGGAGGATATATATGCCATGGTCATCATGAGATCAGGTTCATTCCAAGTGACGCATGTATATGGGCACAACTCTGTGCCACATAATGAGGAAGCAGACAAGCGGGCGAGGGCAGAAGCGCAAATGTCTGTAGTCCATAAGGTGACCTTGTAGTCCATAAGGTGAGCTGGTGCTGTTGGTCGCTGGAGGCATGACAAGGGGGGCAGTAGGCGTAAAGTAGTGAGGGGGCACAGGGTAAAACGACAAGTGGCTGTGCAAGTAAGAGGGTCTAGCAGTGAAGAAAGTGTGCAATTCGTCAGTGAAAGACGCAAATGGAATCGGCAAGGGCCGTTGGAGGTGCCAGACCTGGAACCTGATTCAAGGGTTTAAGTGCACAGGCAACTAGACAAGGCCTTGACCCTGACTCTCATGCCATGATTTGTATTTATGTTAGAAAGCCCCGAAGCAAGTGGCCACAACGGCAGCAAGTGTGACGCGGGGTCAAAGAAGGGGCGGCGGGGACACAAAACTAGTGACCGCAAAAGGAAAGCAAAGAGGCGGCGACAGGACCATGACCTCATGAACAAGTTCACCTTCTAGGAGATCCCCGCGAGCTGCAGTAGAAGCTACAGATCTTGACATTGTACCTGTTGCTCAATGCGGTGACCAAAGCGTACTAGCGGCACCTGCTGAAACAAACAGTGCGCCAAGTTGTCACTAAAGACCAATTACATCACACAATGTGGCGAATGATCCTCATCACGAAGACACCAGATGTTGTTAGAGGGCCGTGAGTGGGAATAACAATAGTAAAGATTCCCAGGTTGAAGAAGGGACTATGCGCCTTTAGTGCATAGGTCTTCCTAAAATGGTTCCAGAGTTCCTTGAATTGTTGCCTAAGGCCGAAAATGTACATGGACAGCTTGACCTAGAGAGCTTGACAGCCTGATGACAAATGTGCATATGCCTGAACTGCATCGAAAGATGCCTGGACAATGCCCGCAAAGAACTGCCGCATGCACAAACTGATTGCGTGAAAAAGCACCCGTGGCGGGGCAATTGTCAATTGGCGCGCTTGTACACACACAATAGCAACCAGGCATTCGACCATCCTCCATCCCCAGTCCTTCAGCACCCCGCTTCCCTTAGGCCCCAAGCCGCTGGATGGCGGCTGAGGGCTTGCAGGCGGACAGCCGCACTGAGTCTATGGGCGCAAGGACATCCAAACTAATGACAGCCCCCCAAACCAGACATGCCAACAGTGGTATCATGTGCTGCTCAGTAATCTCTGCTCCGGTCGCACCCACAAATCAGTGTGAAGCAACGGCATTCAGAACACAACTCATGAGGACCCGGCCCGTCATGTCTGATGTGCATGGCCGTAGTCTGAAGGAACAGTTGGCGAAGGCTGTGGGGCAGGCACGGTCTGAACCTTGGCGGAGAGCCACCCCTGGATGCCGCTGTGGCGGTGGCCCTAACTGGCATGCGAGCGTGCGGCTTGCTGGAGTCTGTGTTGGGGGAACAGGACGCACTGTGCTGAATTGTGGCATTGCATTGCATTACAAGCTGCCAAACCTGCTCAGCACCCCCGCCCCCCTTGTGCGCCTACCCTGTCCACTTCTTTGCAACCACACACATCGCACACAAGGTACAATGCACGGGTTCGCCTCATTCCAAATGGAAATGATGACAGCTGCAGGCGTTACCAACCTGCAGCATTGCGCATCCCCAACCTCCGGCCCCCAAGCTGCCGTGCCATGAGATGAATCATTCAGCCCTTCCTGTGCCCTTCTGCTGTGCCACATCCCACTGCCCCGTCTTGCAGGAGGCTGCGCGGTCAGCAACAGGAAAGGGACAAACGGTGTCTGAAGCTGCGGTGCACTGATGGTGCCCAGACGGTGCAGTGCTTCGAGTACAGAGCCTGCCCTGGTCTTGATGGGGTGAAGGTGCACACCTCTGCCATAAGGGATCGTCCAAGGGTGGTCCACACCCCCACCCCCCGCACCCGCCCCTCGTGGTGACAGTTGGAGGCGGTTGAGCCAGGACGCCGTTCTACATTCTTCCATCAATGAACCGTCAGCACATCGCATGCTCTTGGGGAGGAAGTGAGGGAGGGAGGGTGGGAGGGCAGAGGGAAGGGTGGAGGGAATGTATTTGTCGCATGCTATAGCTAGACGCATACAAAAACTATCTGAAGGGTCGTAGGCAGTCGTAGGCAGCAGGCAGCCCCTCTATCATCAGTGCAACCTATCACTTGTGGGTCAAATTACCCTGTGTAGCCATCACCCCCTGGGACTGATCAACATGTAGGAGTTGTCGCCTTTGCATGGTGTGTGTGGGGGGGGGGGGGCGCATGCTTCTGTCATGGCTGTCGTTAGTGTGGTTTGCATGGTGTGTGGAATATTCATGGTTGGCGTTAGGAACCACCATGGGAGAAACCTTACATATGTGAAGCGCAACCAGCCTCAGGGTTACAAGACCCATTGGGTGCCAAGACCCATATCTCTCGGGATCATTCATTTTATGCCAATGCGGAGCAAATTTGCACCTGTGCACCAAAATTTCGTTCCGTAGGGGAGGGGTATGTGTATACTTTTCGAAATCGGTGAGAAAAGGCCATTTCAGAAATGTATGGGTTGGGGGGGGCTAGGTGGTCGCATTTTTGAGCATTAGAGCTGCAAAGTCGGCATGCAAACTGAACATGTCATACACGCTTATTCTGAATTGTCGTTTGCGTTGTCCTTTTCTGGCAGGGCTGGGACCCCATTTGGGCACACATCACCATGCTTATACTTTTTCAGCTTTTGCCAGTCCTGCAGCCTGCGGCTCTTCACTGGTACCCACCCTGAATTCAGAGGCATTGCCCAGAGACCATCAGTTGTGAGGTCGACATTCCGTTGCTTTGTCCACCTCACCTTGCGCCACTCAATGGACTCGCTGTACCCTACCCTCATCCACACAAAACCAGGATGAGGGAAAGGTTGCCCTCATCAGGGTTGGTTCCAAAGTCCTACCACTTCATCTTGTGGTCCCGAATCAAAACAGGCTGTTTATGCTGGTCCAGATGGTCGGACGGTGATACATAGGCCCCTGCCAGCCAACGGCTGACGTCCCAAAAATCGTTTCTGGTCAAGATGCGCAGTTTCCTGATGACTCGTTGTTTGTTGCGGACAACATGCTGGATTGTTAGGCCAGCCATATCTGTTAAACCATAATAATATTTCACATTCTGCAGGGGCGGACCATGGCACGTGATGCGGCATCGCACAGGTTGTACGAGTAGCCCTTTATGAAAACACACCACGAAACGCGGTGGAACCAGCGCCACTGCACCAACTTGTCAAAAAGCTTATAAAACTTCCAATTCAGGAACTCAGAACAACAACTATCTGTATGAATAAATAGGTGGCCAGCCCCAGTGGAGCAGCGATAAAGCTCGCCAATCAGGGCTGAAGCGGTTTCATTAAATCCCTTGCCAGCCACATACTTCGGCCACACCATCACTGTATCAACGCCTAGCAGTACCAGGCGGTGGGCGGTGGCAGCACGCAACACAGGCAACATCTAAAACGGACGAAAATCTGAAAGATATTGTCAGTACAGCATGCAGACCTGGGTGTTCCGAACAGCCCTTTTCAAGGGCTTTCCGAATATACCCCACATACCCCCCCCATTGGGACACTCAGTGGGCACAAATGAGGCAACAATGGCACCAACCCTTGAAAACGCTCTGTGTTGGCATTTATGTCGGTGACCCAAGAGATATGGTGATGAGGTCTACAGGGTGATGTGACCTAGTTTGGCTCATCAGGGCGGCTCAATGTCATTTTTGTTGGACTGCTGCACGGCACATCCCTTTATCACTGTAGCAAAGTGACAGGTATAATACCAACCCCATATTTTATGATGTCGCAGCTCCGGTACAGATGAGTTCACTCTGAAGCTTCGAAGAAGCATCTGTTTGGATGCTGCTGCCATCCACTGCCGCACCTACATTAATTTTCTGCCTTTGGGTGTTCAGACATCAACATGGGTGTATGCCTGCAAGAGTCCTGCACTGTACTTTTTTTTTTGGACCGTACTTCACATCGGGAGGATAACCCCTGGCTTTGTGTTGTATTCCAAGAGCCTGCAAGGACATGCAAGCAGTTTTGAAGACGTTAAGTGCCATTTTTGTGGTAGCAGTGGACTCTCCTCCGCTCCTGGTGTCGAAGATCTGCTCATACAGTGCTGCTGTTCATCATGCTCATTGTGATTGCCATCCTTGTAATTTTATCAGGATGTGTCTTGTAATGCCAATCAGGATGATGCTGATGTCCAGGAAAGGCCCTGGTACCTAAGGTGATGCATACCTCATTCCGTAGCACATCCACTGGGTGTGCAATAGTGATTGTGTTGGGGTGCTACTTGCGCTGCTCTCCAGTTTGGGAGAGAGATAACCCATCTTATCAGCCTCCCACCCTGTCCCCAACCTTGTGCCACCAAGAGTATACCGCTCCCCACTGCGCCCCCGCCCCCCCTGTCGTATGCCTTTACGTGGGTGTTATCTGCCGCAGCTTTCAGAGGGGGGCCTTCGCGCCCCCCCATCTAACCGCCCCCATCTAACACCTGCTGCCTCGGCATCCCGTTCCCGTTCCCCTGCTCAAGCCCCACCCTTTGCCACCGTTTCCGACCCAAGAGCCCAAAAACCCGGGCTTGAACACCAGTTCTCTCACCAGTCTTGCCACGCGTATTGTTCTGCAGGTGGGCATGAAGCTGCAAGTGCGCAATGTGAACGTGCGGCAGGGCATGATTCTGTTGGTGGACACCAATGTCGCTTTGCTTGGCGGCGACGTGGAGAGTAAGAGTGCAGAGGAGGAGCGGATGTTCCGCCAGAGGTGCCTCATGCAAAAAGGCAAGCCGTATCTCTTGCAGCACAACTTGGCCGGCCTTCAAAATGATTTGCAGCAGCACAACCACCACAACCACAACAACAACAGCAACCACAACCAAAACCATAACCTACACGGGAGTCGCCAGCAGCCGCATGGGCAGCCGCAGCCGCAGGGGCAGGGGCAGGGGCAGGCGCAGCCACAGGGGCAGGTGCAGCGGCAGCGGCAGCCGCAGCCACAGCTTCAGCAGGCCCAACACCACCACCACACCCACCAAAATCATCAGCAGCACCAGCAACACCAGCAGCTCCCGCAGAGGACTTTGCTTCAGGACTCGCAACAGCAGCAGCAGCAACGTAGTGTGAATGCACCCAACAATCTGTTGGGCGGGCAGCAGCAGTCGAATCTACGGCAAGCTCGTCTGTCACCCACACCCAAAGCAGAGCCTCAACCGCCGCCCCAGCCTCAGAGGGTGCAGGGGGCTGCCCCCAGGCCCGATGCTGTTGCTGCCCCACAGTCCGGGGCGAAGCAGACCAGCCTGGACCGCTTTGTCAGCGTCAATCTTGTGCGGCCATTCATGTACCTCGCGCAGTGCAACCTGGAACGCAATGCCACGTACACCGTAAATGCCGCTGTTACTTCCGTGATCCCCCCGCTGGAGTTCTCAGGGGGCAAATACCGTCTCAAGGTCACCATCCAGGATGGTATGTTGTTGAGCCCCACCCCACCCCGCTGCGTCAACCAGCATACTCGTTCAGCTTTCATGGCACACACCCCTGTGTCCACTGGATGTACCGCCTCACCACCCCTCCCCGTTTATGAAACGGCGCACTAGACGGAGCACAACAAGATAAAGTGCCCAGCATCTGAACCAGTCATCCAGTCATCAAGTTTTGCAAGCAAAGAGTGCAGTTCGATGAGCCGTGTCTGAATGAAATAATCACACATGGCAGAGTACAGGTGGCATGGCACGCCTACTCCATACGCACGCTCCACAAAACGCAACAAGTTGCGTTGAACAGGAAGTACCGACCGGCAAACTCCACGTTGACGGTTCGGCCTCCGTTCTTCTTTATCAGTGAATACTTCCGTGGAGAGCGGCAATTGGAACACTTTGGTCGTATTGATTTTCCGACAGATCCACGTACGGACCACAGCGAACCTTTTATGAGCCCAATCACGGCGATGTTTGATGGCTCAGTGTCGCTTTGCTTTGGGCACGTCCTCAAGGACGGCCTATCAACCTACGTCAACCAATTTCAACTGACATGAACCGCTGTTCACTGTCAGTGGGCAAGCGTCAACAGCCGAAGTCCACCGTCAACTCGAGGTGAGGGGGATCGGCAATAGCACCAGGATGTTTTGAGCCACACTAAAGGCGCTTCGATGACAGGCTGTCTTGTGCGGCATGCCCACGACTGCACGCTTCCACGAGCCCAGGATAGCATCCAGCCACTGAGTGGGACGGGGGGCGATGGGAGGTGGACCCCCCTCTTTGGAGTAGGGCAGGACCGTTTCCAAGGGTGGGGCCTCTTTTTTGCATATTTGTCGTAAGCAACCGCGAGACATGCAGGTCGTGCCCCCGATGCGACAGAGGTGCGGAGATCAACAGATGGAGGCCGCTGTGACGGAGTTCTGTGAGGCTCCGTCAATCCACCGGTCACTGTGCACAGGTGGCCTTTTGTGGTGACATGGGATGGGGCCGTCCACTTGGAAGCAAGTTTGGCCCGGTACAACCCCTACGATGGCCTCAGTGCTGTCCTCAGGGGATCTACTCTGTGCCAGGTTGTGCTTGGTCGACCGAAGGCGGTTGATGGATCATTGCAATCCGGGGGTTTTCCGCACGGGACATGGAACATACAGAAACACTGGACAGTCAATAGCAATTGAAGGGCCGCAGTGCACATAAACATTTACGGATTGGCAGCCTGAAAATATGAAGCAATGTTGCAAGGGACCATGGTCCTTTGCTTCGGACTTTGGATTGGTATGCACAGGGTCAATGGTCCAGGGGGGGGGGCTTGCCCGTGAGGCCTGACCCCCCCCCCTCTGGACCCCCGGCCCATACTATTTAGAATGTGGTTGGAACTGCCAACCAGGAAATTTTGCACTTGGCCCACATGGGTCATTTCTTTCTTACCCATGCCTTGGAGTGGCCCCTTGAGTTGGGGATACGGAGTCCCACGCTTTGGTGTGGCCCCTTGAGTTGGGGATACGGACTCCCACACTTTGGTGTGGCCCCTCGAGTTTGGGATATGGACTCCCACACTTTGGTGTGGCCCCTCGAGTTGGGGATATAGACTCCCACACTTCTGATTTTCTCCCCGCGCTTGGCGTTGGGGAGCCCCCGAGAATGCAGGGGTTACGTAGCAATTCCGCCCTCTTTTGGGCCCTTGAGAAGGCAGGGGTGAGGTAGCCAATTCTGATTTTCTCCCCGCACTTGATGTTGGGGGAATGACATGCACGCAGTGCGCACACAATGCGAAGTTCTGAATGTCGGCCAATACTCAAACCCTACTTTTGGCCCCTTTTGACAAGTTTTTGGTTCCATACTGGGGTTTTTTTAGCTTCCTATGCATTTAGGATGTGGCACATTTGAATTGTCACCCTTTGTTGCCCAATGTCAACCATTTTTAACCATTTTCCATCCCCCATATTGAACTCTCCCCACTATGGGGACCCCGAGAAGGCAGGGGTGATGTAGCCATACATAGCCCGTGGACCTTGAGGAGTTTGTGGTACGACCTTCATCCCCACCACATCACTGACCTCGCTCGCCATCAACAAGTGTGTCGCGTCCACGCTCAGAATCACCACCGCCCTCCCCTTCACCCTATTCGCGGTCCCATCACCCAAGAGACCACGGACAACGCATTCCCCGCGCTCCGAGTCAAGGGACACCTCATCGCCGCCTCCAAGAGTGAAGCCACGGGCACCGAAACACTCGAAGCAAGCGGACTTCACAAGGCTGAGTGGTTTGTTCATAGGGACAGTGGAGTACCAAGTTGAAGGTAATTTCGTCGTTCTCATGTGGGCTTTGTTGCTTCGCTGTGCAACCAGTCAGGTGACAGGTATTCTTGGGTGAGTATCCCAGCCTCTGCGTGCGCAGTATGCACGCAGTGCCCACGCAGTGCAACAACTTGGCCTGGGGACCCCCGAGAATGCAAGGGTTACATAGCAATTCCGCCCTCTGTTGCAACGCGGGCACAATGTAACAAGCGCAAGCGGACCACAACACCCACAAAGGGGAAGGGGAAGGAGGGGAACACAATCCGGGAATCGCGTGAATGGAGTGATGACTCCGATGTAGAGTAGCCTTGAAGGCGCTTTGCTGCTTATGAGGAAGCACCGCCCCGTCCTAAACCCGCTCCAAGGCCACCTAGTGAGAACGCCAGGCGTGGGCCAAGGATGTTCGGGCAAGGGTGCAGCCGATGGCAAAGCATAAGCGAACCCATTGTCAGGACTGTGGTCATCCGAACCCCAAGTGCACTTGTGCATGGGCTGTGGGCCCTCGTATCACCCGGCCCAATTAAATTGTTCATGCATATATGGGCATATATATATGTTTGGCTGTGTTTGTAAGGATGGAATGAAGACGCTACATTCGAAAGCATGGACCTAGTTGCAGTTGTTTGATGTTGCCATTTGTCTTCTGCTAGCCCGGATGCCTTTGCTGTTTGGGGGGTACCTCTGCTGGAATACAGCACTATTTTTCATTTGTTGTGAGTGGTAAAACCAAAATTCACCCCACTTGTGTATATTCAAAATGTTCTGAATGAAACGGGGAACTCAAAAATGCCCCCAAAATGGGGAAAAAATTTTGACCCCCCCCCCCTCCGGACCCCCCGCCCACGCCGCGGGGGTTGGTGTCTAGAAATGAACTGCAGACCCCCCCGTGCAGTGGTCTCGCGGTCCCAACGTAATCTCTCCATCGGTTTCAAGGTCCTTCTCTTCAGAGGCATTGGCAAGTTCAGAGTAGTCGTCAGGGTTGCCACTGCCACTCATTGTGTTTTGAGCAAAGGCAGAGGTACTGTCTGCATGTGGTGGGTGATCCAGAACGAACAGCGCACTGTATTGACGAGCAGTGTGGTACACGCACATCATACAACCAACCACAAAAGCGATGGCCCACATCCCTGGTTTGGTGGCATTTCACCCCGGGGCATTTCAAATACCCCAGGGGTGGTATCTTGAATGAGGCGAGGGGGGAGGGGGGATTGCTGATGATTCGATCTTGGGATCTTTGCTGTGGGAGCCGGGCGCTAGAACCACCAAACCAGTCGAGTCTCTGTGATCCGCACATAACCGACCAGCCAGCGCTGTAGCAAAATCTGAGCGGCAGAGTCTCGCAAGCTCCTTTTTAGTGCCGCCCTGATCCAAGTATGCACATCAGCTCCCCCCCCCCCCCCCCGCAGCAATCCTGAATTCCAGTCCTTGCCTCCGCTGCTCAATTAGTGCTGCCTCCGTGTACCTGAAGCGTCCTCCTTCCTCTGGTGCAGGCAGCATGTCCACGCCGTGTGTGGTGTGTGACAAGATTATGCAGGGCCTGATGGGAATGCCGGCGGAGGCGTACGAGAGGCTGGTGATGAGTGGGGACGAGCGGTGGCAGAGCATTGCTGCGTCCACCGCCGATCGCTTGGCCACGCTGGCGTGCATCATGGTGATCGATTGTAAAGACGGGGTGTGGGCATGTGACGTCCCGTTGGCCTTGGCCCTCATACCTCTGCTACTTCCAGGAGGCACCCGATTTGGGAGCAGTATTGTTTCGGCAGAATGCCAACCTCAGAATGCCCTCGTCACAGAGCCTATTGGTGCAGCATTTGTTTCACTGCACGTCTCCGCTTTCCCGTCGGTTGGAGGTGGGGGTGAGAAATTGGCACTTGGCACAGGGGTCCTGGGTCTCGAGCCCATGTTCCAGACCCATGCCCCCCCCCTTCGATTCTGGGGGTGCTTTTTTTTTTGTCGGTTGTGGGACAGATCAGCCCACCATTTGCTAAGATAATGGAACGACCAGGCAAAAAAAAAAGGTACGTTACTAAAAACACGTTTTCGTCGTTTTAGTAGTTTTTTTTTCATTTAAAAGTGATTTTTCTCTTTACACGCAGCAGCTCCAAAGCCAATTCAAGCCCGTGTTCTGTTTCACCTTTCCCCTTGCCAGGGGCTCCGAGCCCTTGTGCCAGCACCGGGAGAGGGAGAACTGGGTGCTGGAGTGGGGATCGGACTGTGGTACCCCGCCCAGGACGCAGAAGCACAGGAGGTGAGAGTGGGTGTAGGCCGCGCGGGCGCCTACTGGCGCCATGCTGCAATGCGCACGATTGTTGAGAGCGCCTCTGGCGCCTTTTTTGTATTTGCACTAGTGATTGGCGGCTTTGCCGCGGATGTAATGTGATCAGGGATGTGCTTGGTGTTCGGCCTACGGGACAGGGGGGTTGGAAATTCTGGGTGGGTGGGTGGGTGTCCAACCCCCCCCCCCCCCGCACCTTCCGTGGGGTTGGGATGTCTTTTGGTGTATGGGTACTGATGGGTTCGCGGCCTCTCAGTTTGTCGTTAAACAGGTGCTGTCTGATGACTGGGTGCCCTGGCAGGCAGGTTTCACTTCTGCCCATCAGGGGGGGGGGGGGAGGAGAGGACGCCCAGGCACCCAAGGGGTCCAAGGGAACAGGGCGGGATGCAGAAACAAAAACATGTAAATTCCTTGCCTGCTCTCTCGCTCGAGTATACCCCCCTGTTCGTGTTTTGTGTGGTGCTTTGGTGGGTGGGTGGCTGGGGTGGCTGTCCAACAGCCCCTCCCGCCCCCCCCCCCCCCCCCCGCCCCGTGGGGTGGGTCCCTGGGTTTTCCCCAAATCTGGGGGGTGGGTCCAGAGTTTTGCTTAACAACTCAGCATCTCCAGGGGGGGGGGGGCGTCTGACACCCCCCACCCACCGCCCCTCGGATCCCCCCCCCCCCCGACTTAAGTGATTGTGCAAACTTTTCTCTGGGTCTTCAGCCAATCAAAAATTTTCTCTGGCGCCTTCGGCGCAAGTCAGTTTAGGCCAAAAAATTTCTTCGACGCTTTCGGTGCCTCTAACAACTCAGGGTCTCTTGGGTGGGGTGGGGGGGTCCCCCCCACAGCCCCACCCACCCACTCACCCCCTTGGACCCCCCGCCCCCTACGGAAAACTCTGGGTGGGTCTCGTACGTCACGCCCCCCATCCCCGTAGATAAGCACATCTCCAACCGCAATGCAGGCCAAAAAACGGATTCTGGAGGCTGACGGCCGTCGTCGATCTACGGACGGCGCACTTTCACTTCACCCCCAATCCAACGCAATCGACGCAACCGAATCCAACGCAAGCCCAAACCCAACACAACCCACGCCGCACCGGCGCCCCCACTCGTGCGCGTCGTGTCATGTGTGCCACAGGAAATGCCAAAGATCATCGACATCACTGAAAACATGCGCACGGAAGACGTGGTGGTGTTGGCGCGCCGAGTGCAGGCGCTACTCGAGGGCACTGCGCGGCCTCACCATCCGTCGTAGCCCCGCGGCGTCTCCGTCTTCACCGCCGCGGCGGTGCCTCAGACGTGTGGGTGGTCGTCAGAAACGGTGTTTTGTGGACCGTGGCCGCCCTCAAGGGACCCGTTGTGGGGCCTGAGACACCCCAAATGCCCCGCAAAAGTTCTGCGGAACGGCGAAGCGCCCCACAAACGGCGAACAGTGCGCCTCGAACACCAAAAGTCAGGGCCGCTGAGAACGGGCCAGGCCGCAGTCCCGAGGCGCATGTCTGAGGCCCGCAAGACGGGGCCCGAGCACGGGCAGTGCGTCAAAGGCGTGCCAACCACCGCAAGCGAAGGCGCGGAAGCAAATCCTGTCTGAAGGGCGAGGGGGGGCGCGGGGTCGAAGGTGCTCAGCTGTGTGAAGTGGGCCACTGCTCCCGGTGCCGTGCGACGACTTCCTCAGGCTACGGCCTCAGGCTACGGCGTGCCGCGCGCACTCAGTGATCGGGACGCACGTGCGTCATTTGCGCTCGGCAGGATTCGCCTCAATGCGCGCCGACCAACATCGCAAGTTTTGCCGATGGTGATACGGTGCGCGTTGCTGAGCGCCGGTGCTTTTTGTGTTTGTTGCCCTGAGGACCGCCCCCCAGGGGCCGCTCTAGTCACCGTCCAAACGCCGTCGGTTACCCTCGGACCATCAAGCGTGGGTCAACGGACGCCAGCCACGGTGCGCGGGGCGATCACTCACATCATTTCAGAAATGGAGGGTGGAGCCCGCTCTACGTTGTGGGGGTGTGCGGCCCAGTCTGGCCCGCCAGAGGGCCTCGTTTCCTTTTTTCGTCTCTCGCAAGTACGGGGGGATGCTTGGCACAGCTGAACACTGTAACCGCAGGCTACTGTGGGCGTATGGGCACCTGCATTGCATGGCTCCATGGCGGTGACCAGGTCACACGGATGAACGGTCCTTATACCTCCCCCCCCCCCCTAAAGCGGAGGTTTTCGAAAGTTAATGTCGCCGTGGAGCCCATTCCGGGACCGAGCCTGTGGAAGATGTTTGTGCCCATGATACGCGGCTCACCATCACCAGCAAAACACAGCCCGGCTACCCTCCCCCCGGATGCGGCACCCCGACCGAGAGCATCACGCAGAGCGAAGAGCACAGCGCTGAGGTGCCGACGCCCAGCGACACGGACAATTCATCCGACCATGCTTGACAATGACGCGGGCAAGGGGCGTCGGAGGGATTCGCCAAGCAGCAACGGGGCCGCAGGTGCGTCCATGAACGAGTGGCGGCTCACCGACTCTTGACCTTGACCCAACGCCGTCGCCGCAGTGGTATTTCCGCCCCCCCGTGGGCCGGACTGGACGAAACAAAAGTGATGGGGAGGCGCTCACATATGACACCGCCGGGTCAGAGAGCACGCCGTCCAAATGCTCCAGCCATTACGGATTTTGCAAACTCATCGTCATTGTCGCCCCCTTTTGGGTGGGTGGCATTGCCGAATGGTCCTGTCTTCTGTGCAGGAAAAGGCACATCGATCGCAGTCGATTTTGCTGGCATGCGGTCCCTCCGACGGTTTTGGGGTTAACGGTGGGAGGGGATCTCAAGGGAGGCATGGAGTGCATTATCATTGCGCTCATGTCTGATTGCGTTCCAACATTTATGTAAAGCTAACCATCGAATCTCAACCCGCATTACCTCACTTTGACCGCACGCCGGGGGCGGGGGGGGCATCCGGACGCCTGCTGTACCTCGGACAAGGGCATGAGCGCAGGAACACCGGGCGTAGGGTGCACAGTTTTGCATCAGACTGACCTCTTTGTGCAACAGCAGGGCCTCCGAGATGCTGAACTGGAAACACTGTGAGTATCCCCCCCCTTGACACCTTCCCCCCTTCCTTGGGCGGCATTATTATGCGGAGGGAAAGAGGCAGAAAACACGCCAAGGCTCGCCCAATGCCTCACCGCTACCAAGCTTCCTGCCCATTGGAGCGAGAGCCCTATCTGCCTTGCCTCAGTTTCTGGGCCAGATGCCGCAACATGTTCCGCATGAGTTATGCTCAAGCCCAAGGAGTGTTTCCCGACGATGACAGGGCACTGATCTGGCGTCTGGTAGGGTCCGTTTTCTTGGCTCTGTGTTGTAGAGCTCGCACAGCGGCTCGCACTGCGAGAGAGGTTGCTGCCTGCTGGGCGCTCCTCAGGCAGCGAAGCGCCTTTGCTCCTGGACTAGGGAATCAAGGTGCTCTCTTGGTGCGGCAAGCTGAGATAACACAGTGTGCTCAGGCATAGTGCAGATACTGTCAGGTCACCTTTGTTTCACTAGAGGAGTGATGGGGGCCAAGGCGTGGCATGTCACGTTCTGCTGGTCGAACACCTGTTTCCACTGCTCTTGGGCATTGTACAGTGGATATTTGAAACAGCGCAATGGTTTGTACGCGACTCCACCTTTTTGTACAACTGAGGCCTGACCCCTTTTAATCTGCTTCTGTTTGTTTGTGTTAAGTTTGTTGCCTTTCAGTGCACTTTGACAAGTGCATGCAGCTATTAGACACAGTAGACCATGGGATTGAGGCTCTCCCATTTAGGGGACACGCTAACCTCTAAGGCTGCCTTTTGGCTCCTTCTACACTGACATATGACCTGAGATTATATTGAGAGCAGGCGTGCCCGCCTACCCTCCCTGAGTGTGGTGCTGGAGGGGCTAAAGAGGCCATTGTGGAGGTGGCAGCTGGCACCCCATGGTCGCTCAGACCCTTAAAGCCATCACGCCACGCGAGGGCCCAGCCATGTTGGTACCGACTGGCGCTGCCGGGGTGCGCTGCCAGCTGATGCATTGTCGCGTCATAGCTACCCGCTGCTAGCACCACACAGGGCGCACCAGATTTGAAACACATAATTTAATCGCCTTTTCCTTCAGTGGATTCCAGCAATGCGCCCCTAGGGGAGCTGGCCGGCCATGAGGAGAGGAGGGGAGAACAGGCAGTTTGTGGGTGCATGGACATTCTTGGACATGCTAGTTGCAAAATATCATGATAACATCTGTGGTAGACAGGAGGCGTGCTCGCTGGTTGTGCTATGACCAAGGAATCACAGAAGTGCCGCAGAATCCCAGAGTAGAAGTTAAGCAGCGGATCCAATGTCATTCTGTGAAAGGATTTGAATCAAATGAATGAGAAATGCCATCCCTGGGAGCGGCCAGAAGCGCCCAGAATGAAGACAAAGGATGTGCTAAAGGCTTGTGCTTGAACAAACATACAAATGGACGTGCTGAAATTGCAGTGGCAATAAGAGAAATGGCAACTCAAGATAGTGGATGTGTGGCAACTGGAGGTAGCCAAGGTGGTGTATCTTTGACTTGTATGTTGTAATATCTCTATTTTTTTTTTGCGGTAAATGCGAGTAACAAAAAAATCGTCACGTCCCGTAATTTTTTTTTGCGGTAATTAAGTGTGAACCCGTACTCGTATTTACTGCCGAAAAAAAAAATACATGATGTGACCATTTTTTGTACCCACGTTTGCTGCAAAAAAAAGTTACGTGACTTTGCCGCAAAGAAAAAAAATACATGATTTCACTAAAAACAAAAAATACATGCATGTAGCCAATCTGCCCACTCCTAGGCCAGTGCTGATTTTGTCCCCCGCTCTGAAGTGTTGGGGACCCCTTAGACGGCCGTGGTTATGTAGCAACTGGGCGCACTTGAGGGCCACTTCTGATTTTGTCCCCCGCTCTGAAGCATTGGGGACCCCCGAGGCGGCAGGGGTTATGTAGCCACTAGGCGGAGCTGTGGGCCACTTTTGATTTTGTCCCCCGCTTTGAAGCGTTGGGGACCCCCAAGACCGCAACGGTTATGTAGCCAATCCGCCCTGCAACTACTTGTAGCGGGTGCATGTTGTGTAGCCTTTTCGCTTCTCTATATTTCCCTCCGCCCATTTGATGTACCCATGGTGGAGCGTATACGCATGCTTTTCTATTGGCCCCATCCCAGTGCCTTGGTGGTGGCACTTATGTTGGCCATGGCCCAGTCAAGACACTTTTCTTGAGCCAGAATTTGTTCCCAATGGCGGCACACTGATAGTGGCCATGGCCTTGTCAGGACTCTTTTCTTGAGCGTAAGTTTGTTTTTGGGGCCAATGACACCATGTGATACTATCCTTTATTGGCTGAGTCCCAACTAAGTGGTGGCCACACAGGGTACTTGGTGCTTTGTGGACTTGGTGTTCCATTGGTAAGTTGCCTTTCTTTCAATTCTTCAGTTTTTGATAATTTACACGACGTACCGCAAAGAAAAAATTGCACGCATTTACGGCAAAAAAAGTAACACGACTTGACGATTTTTCTATACAGGAGTTACATTTTTCACATCTTTGACAGGTAGTCGTAGTTGTGAGCAGAGGGAGGAAAGGAATGGCTGCTTTTTATTTGTCCTCTATTTTGCATGATGGATGATTGGTTTGCCTTTGTACACTTCTTGCTGACGTCTTTTGGGATTTTTGCTGCACTGCAATGGGGAGGCCTGCTCGAGGGATGTGGTACCAGCATTCCATGAGGAGTGAAGGGATTTCGCCCACTCCCAGACAGCGATTACTCCTCTACATCTCAGCATCTTTTAAGATTTTTGGGTGTGCAATGAAGCAAGCAAATTTCTTGAGTCGTGCATTGCTGCTGGGAAGGACAGGGACCAGATAGGGGGAAGTTTGTCTGTCCTTTATGGTGCATGCCAGAGAGCCACGGCATGCACAAAGTCCATCGAGCGAACGCTCAAGCTGCTTCGTGTCCATTGATTTGTGCTGCTGTTTTAGATCATGGAATTGCCTTTACCGACCGATGCGACTGGTGTCCTCGCCAGTGATAGCAATGGATTGTGCCTTGTAGCCACAGGTTGTATCCCTTTCCTTCACTATGGCTACGCGATGTGCAGTGCTCTGTGGTGGTCAGTTATAAATTCCTGAAAATCCTTGAGGCACACAGTGACAAATACTTTATTCTGAGCCTGAGTGTTGTTTTTGACTACTACTGAACTGGCCATTCAACAGAATCACAGAGTCATGACTCAGTGCCTTGATTCCACAGCATGGCCAAATTTAATGGACGCAGAGATTTGAGCTGGTCCACGGTGCATGGAGGCCTTCCCTTCATGTCAAGCCCCAGTCCCGTACAGCTGCCAAAAAGCGGGGAACCCCTTCCCCCCCCCCCCAGCAGACACACACGCCGCGGGTGTTGGGGCCCTCATGTGGTTGGAAGGGTGGCAGTCATGCCCCCTGTCCCCTTTGAAATCTCCCCCCCTTGCAATCCCCCCCCCGTCACTTAGCCCAAAAAGCATAGGAAATACCAGGCGCCAAAGGCGTCGAGGAAAATCACCTCGATTTTTCTTGAGGTTATGCTGGAACTGCTGCAGTTTTAGTGCGACCATTGTGTGGTGCAACCCCCCTCCCCCCTTGGGGGGGGGGGGGCGTCACTTCATAACCGTCCCCCTCCATCCGTTACAACATTGGGGGGGGGCGGGGTGCTTGTAGTTGAGGTGAGTGTGGCCGTCAGTCGAGTGCGCCATGCGGCAGCACCCCCATATGACCGCTGTCTCCGTGACTTGGGCCATGCCTACACAAGGAGGAGGCTTGCCTGGCACCTGAGCACTGTGAAGTGCAACTCCACGTGGAACTCCCACAATACCCCTTCTTCCAAACGACCGACCGCGTCCTCGAACTGCAGTTACGGCGGGCGGTACGGCAGCAGACAGGAACGGAGTTGTGGGGTGGGCTTAAGGTGCATGCGGCATACGCCGCAAGTCCCGTCCCAAACCATTCAGCCCCGGTCTCCATCGCAGGTGCCATCGATTCGACGCACAGTGGAGTGGCTCAGTCGCTCGTGGATTCCGCCAAAAGATTAGAAGGAGGTGTGGTTTGTCGTGCCTCCGGAGTGCACAGCCCTCGCTCCCATTTTGCCCAACGCCAATCCACTCGCACCGTCCAATGTTCCACTCGGGAAGAGGACGTGGGCGATGTCCGGCTGCACGTGGGGTGTACGTTGACCGCTGCATGGGCTGAAGATCTCATGGACCAGACAATTCATTCCCAGAGACGCAATTGCCTGTGCTGGCCGCGCTGGCGATTGGATTGTCGAGCCCCTGAGCCACACGGTCAAACTTGTTGTCCAAACGACTATCCGCCAGGCACACGAGCTACGGGGCTGGCAGAGGGGGTGCAGTGCGGGCTGTGAGCGCTTGTTTGGCTCGCTGCAGCCGCCAACATCACAGCGCTGTGGGTACGTCGTAGGGTTTTCCCTGATTTCATGAGATGTTGTACGCGACCAAAGGGGGCGCCCCCAGGGCAGTGCGCGGACAGTGCAACTGTTCTGCCTTTGGGAGCTAGTTTTTGTGGGCATGTGGAAGGGGGGCAATGTGGTGGCTGTTGGGAGGAAAGTGCGTTCTAAAAGTGGCGCGCGCGGTGCGAGGACCCCCCCAAAGGCGAGCGGCTCTTGGGAAGTCTGATCACAGGAACATTGACTGCAAATCCCACCAAAACAAACAGAAGTGGGTTCCAGTCGTCGTGGCCACAAAGCACCGACACCACGTGTTTTTTGTCATCGTGACTCCCACAAAAACAATGACCACGGACAGAAAAGCGCGTGATCGTGGTATTTGATCAATGCCGTTGTCGTGTTGATGGCGCCATCATTGAGATCACGCGTCGACCTGCCCCTCTGCCCCTCGTCTGCTGGCGATGCCCCTGTGCCCCTGCTGCTCCCCACCCGAAGCCCTGCCTTTGGTCCTGTGTGCCCGTACTGCTTCTCGTGCGCTCCTGCCTCCGCAGCCAGCAAAAGCAACCGGTCGCCGCACATTATCATCGAAACCAATCTGCGGACCATTGCCATTCAGCAAAGGGGAGATCATACCGTAATGTCCACAAAAGACCTGCCTTCATCGTAGGCACGAACACCCTTGGGCTGATGGCGACATCGACCCTTCAGTCACATCTGCAGGAAAGACGTTGCTCGCAGCAGTCGTAGCGCTGGTCGTCAGCGTTCTGATGCCAGGGCCCGATCCAGGCTGATTGCTACGCCCTGGTCTCGATCCAAGGTTTTGCAGCATTGGGGACTGGTACCTGGGGTTCGATCCTGGGATCTTCGTTTCAAACCGGCTCCGGTATCGGTCAGCAGGATGAGAAGGAGGCTGTTGTTTGTTTTGATGGCAAAAGGGATAGCATGAATTAGTCTAGAGCACCTGGGAAAGCACTCCTCCAATGAGTAGACGCAGTGCTCTGCATGCTCGTATGGGGATGCACACGAGGAGCATGTTCTCTCCCTGCAAAAGCCGGCTCCAATCAAAATGAATGCTGCAGCTGTTCCTGTTGGAGACATTGTGGTGGACTCTGTCGGCAGAGCTGTTGCTGTTGCTGATGGTGTCGCTGTGAATGTCGGCAATACAGTGTCCGTTTGCACTGATGTTGCTGATGGTGTTGATGTTGCCGTCTGCGTCGGCAATAAGGTTGCTGTTGATATTGCTGATAGTGCTGCTGTTGATGTTTCTGTTGGAGTTGGCAACATGCTGTTGATGTTACTGTTGGAGTTGGCAATAGGGTTGCGGTTGATGTTGCTGTTGATGTCGCTGTTGGTGTTGCTGTCAGACAAGTTACTTCCGGCCCAAAATCACCGCTGAGGCCGCAAAGATCCCCTCCTCCCTTGTTTGGTGGAGATGCTATCTTTCAGAGAGAGGGGTTGAGCCAATCAAAACGCTTGTGGAAGGGGGGAGGGGGGTCATTTGGTTCTACAATCACAGGCGCCGAACACGCTCTCGTTGAATTACGGAGGGGGGCTTCACCCTGCCCCAACTCGAGACGGCACTGCATTTCGATTGAATCTCATGTGCTTTGCTTGCAAAGTGCGAGTAACTGAGATGTGCGGTTGGTTTCCTGATGCAGGCGTTTTCTCCCCCACATGTGTGTTTTCAGCGAAATGCGAGACGGTGGTGCCCCTTTAGCAATCTGGAGTTACGTCCCATGTGCTGCACTATGGGACCAGTCATTGGGGTTTGGTTCAGCAGCAGCATTCAGACCGTGTTTGTTTCGCCTCTGATGGCGGGTTTTCCCCAACCCCTGCTCCGCGGTGCAGTCATACTGCCAAAGGACATGAGGTGGAGGTTGTCTGCAAGCAGACCACAACAGGTAGCCCTCATGTTGCCGGTCCTTGAGGCATATCAGGCGGACTCGCCCGTGCAGAGCTCCCTGACAAATCTTCGGTGTGCATGGAGCACCTGGGGGCGCTTGGTTGACTTGCTGCACGCGGGCTGGTTGGGCCCCTTATGTCTCCTCTCTCCCAGTGCCTCGCCCTTTGGCACTGGGTATTGGCAGGGCCCAGGCATCGGCAGCCAAAAGCAAGCCGAAGGCGGAGGCATGGTATGATCGTTGTGGGCAAGTGTGAACAAACTTTGTGCTCTTGTTCCCTCAGCTGCCCTTGACATCAGGTCATCAGGCAAGAGGGATTGAGCCATCAGGGGCAGAGTTTACAATTCATGGGATAAGTGTTGCAAGGCTCCCAATGCCCCAGGGTCGAAGTTGCATTCAGTCACCATCATCATCCATCACCCCAGCACCCAAACGAAGCTTCGCACCGATGTCAATCTAACCGATAGCACTGAATGTAGACCCATACGCTGGAGCATTGTCATACACGAACATGCAGGAGTACACAATTGGGGGTCACTGTGAGAGCTCTGTACTTTTAACGCCTTTTTGTATGCAGATATGCCTGCCCAGCGAGTTGGGTATGTCTGGCACATTGTGACAGACAGACGGCGTGGCATGACATTTCCAGTATTAGATGTTGCCTCTGCCATTATTTGCCTTTTCTTTTTGACCCCCCTTTTGGCACAACGTTTCTGTGTTTTGTCTGTGGACATCTTTTTCTCATCGGCAGCCACGCTCTCTGTGCGCCTGTTACCGCTTCCTCTTTTCTGATTGGCGTTTTTGTCTGGCTTTTAGTTTTGCGCCTCGTTGAGAATTACTCCGCAACTCTTTGGATGTGCATGCACATGACTAGACATTCGCATGCGATGTCTCGTCATGTGCATGACATATCTAGATGGTTTCTCAGTCATGGCGCAGAAAGTTTGTCCCCTCTTCAGCTGTTTCAGGCTGAGAGGCTTAGGGTTGCCCACAATGGGTGCACCGGGTCCTTTAAATATATCAATCTTGAAGACCTCTTGAAAATTTCAAGCTCCCCAACTCTCAAATTCAAATTTGATGCTGGACATTTGCAGTGGGGTTTCCCCTCTCACTCCCTGTCCCCCACCCACCCTAACCCGTACTCGTCCTCGGATGTCTGTTTGCAGCTACATAATCCTGTTTACACAGTATCTCACCTAAGCATGCTCTACCCACCTACAGAGCGGCTTGGGTTTTCCGGTCCAGGTTCCTGCTGTGCAATGAAGCATTCACGGCTTGTTGGTGCTGTTGTGCAATGAAACCTGAGTAACCCTCCCTAATTGTCAACAACTCTTACGAATCTCAGCAACTTTTTCAGCACTCCTGACAACCCGCAACAATTAAGCTCCATGTAGCATCGTGTATCACGTTTCGTTTTACTGAGACAGCCCCAGAGAGAGGAATGGCAGAGGGATCTTCTGACCAATTTTGCATATTGGTGATCGGCCATTCTTTTCATACTGTGCTGCAAGGCAGAGTGTGGCGTGAGGCAGCAGGGCGCAACATGGGATTCATGCATGGTATTTCAACCTTGGGGAGCTTCGTGCATGCTCTGTATGTGTCCGTCTTGCTGGACGGTACCATGCCAGCAACGTGCATCTTCTTTTCTATGCATGCCATATTCAGTCCTCGAACTTAAGAGCTTTGCACCAAATGAGCAGTGGTCTCAGAGGTTCTGAGGGTGAGCTACTGGAAAAGGGACCTGTTTGTCACCAAGCGTTTTGAGTGGTCTTAATACATCAAATCGTCCCGGAGTCAGAGCGAAAGTTGCACATTGTTTGAGACCCATGCGTTTCTTTGGGCACGTGCTGGTGACCTGCATAGACCCTTTTGCGAATAGCAAACCATAAGCCTTATTCCGGCGTTGCTGCAGGGAGCACAAAGCACTTGTGGACGAAGGGCTTTATTCTAAAAGAACGATTGATGGAGATTGTATGTGGGTCTCATTTAGAGCGCATTTTGTGTTTGGTTGGGCTGTGCTTGGGCATGGACTTGTGCTGTGTCCAGAGTCCATGGTGGTGCAAGGGTTTACACGGCTTTTCACGGCACAACGACAAGGGGGGGGGGGGGGGCAGGAGGGGCGCCGGGCGTGGTCATGGGACGCAAAGACCCCAGCCCCCCCCCCCCCCCCCCCGGCCGCCCCCCCTCCCCTTGGGTTTTGAGAGATAGTGGCCCTGGAGTCATGGCGCCGGAATTTTTTTTTTACATGCTCAGCTCAAGGGGTATTTTTTTTCGTTCACCCCACGTGTCCATGGTCAAGATGCTCGCAATTTAATGCACAATTTGAATGTGAAAGAAATTTGTGAAATTTTATTTTTCAGTGATTTACCCCTCTTTCGGGACCCCTGAGACGGCAGGGGTCATGTCGCCCTTGTGACCGGAATTGACTGGGGGATAGTGTGCCCTGAAACACAAATAGTAGCCACCCACCATGACCCCCCCACGCCCCATGGACTTGCATTCCAGTCCACTGCCAAAAAAAAACCCCATCAACCTCTCCAGGCTCTACCCCTCCCCCCTCCAGCCCCCCGGTGGCCAGCCCCCACAAACCACAAATCCCCCGACATATCTGTCGACAATTTTGGGGGGTGGTTCTCATCAGGACCGGTTCGGAGGCCAATCCCCCTCCCCCCAATGTGCAAACTGATTAGTTGTGCCTGTGCTTGGGCTGCTGCCGAGGTTTCAGTGGAATTGAATATGGCAGCAGATGAAGAGCCACTGCATTTCAGGGAGGGTTTGTACCTGGCCAACAGACTTTTTCCCACAGTTTTTCCCCAAAAGGGGTGACGCAGGATTCAGGGAGCAGAGAGGGGTAGGGGCCCCATCCGGAGCTGCTTCGAAAATTTGGCTCTGATTTTGTCAAATGTGGATGGAAGGAAAGTGATTGTGTGTTTCTGATTTCGTTGTTGTAATTTGATCAAGTGGCATTGTGGTGGCTACCGGGGGCCCAAGGAGGGCAGGGGTGGCAGGCCAGTGGGGTCCATAGGGCCTCCCAGCTGTTGTTCTTTGCTGAATATGCCACCGTACCCAGCTGTTTTTTTCCGTACCAATGGACTCACTTCTGCTGTGGGCTGAGGGTATTTTCACAAGGGAAGCTGGAGGCATGCGGTATTTTGCAGTGGGAGTGGCGTTGTCAAGGGCCGAAGAGCACTTAAAATGAAAAACATGAAGAAAAAATGCATTTAGTTTATCCACAATGTGTGCTACGTGTTATGTCCGCTACCACGGTGAGCTGTGGGACAATTGTAGCACTGGACTGGTCTGATTCCTGATTCCGAGAGCTCTCCCGAGTGCTGTTTGGTATGAGGGCTTTGCCAGCTTACCCAGGTCTGAACAAAAAAAGTATTTAGTTTTCCATAATGCTGACTTCAAGATCTACATATTGGGAAAAGAGTTTTCTTTGACCAAACCGCAGATTATCTTCCTCAAACAGCGGCCCCAAAGTTATGTGTAGCCGTTGCTACAGAAATGGGACAATCTGCAACCAAGTCCTGCCCCCCTGTGGTGTCCCCCCGGTGGTGTCCCTCCTTGGGGACACACCTGACCCGTCACAAGTCACAAGTGTACATTGTTCTGGACCCACTATCCAAGTGCGCACTATGAAAGTGGCTGTTGCACACGCCTAGCGCTGGAACACAGAAAAAAAGGTGAGAGAGAACACCACCCATGATTTGAGACAACTCCCACTCACTACACTAAAATCGCTGGTGAACATGGATCTTGATGAAAGTGATCCTAGCGATAACAGCAGGAGCCACACTAAGTGCAATCTCATAATGAAATGGTGCAAGAACAAGTATGTTAAGAAGCAGGTCAAACAAACCTTGAAAAGATGCCAAGATTTTGGTGAAGTATTGAAGGCTCGAGAAACCCCATACCTGATTAAGCTCAATGCAAGAGAGGATGTCAAGATGTTCATGGCTTGTTCTGCTATGACCCCGTCCCCAAACAGGCATACCGAATCTTCCTAATGTCCATGTCCACAAAGGCAATCGTATGGGGATTCCTTGCACTGTGCGCACTGTGTGGGCACCACATGCTATTTAGACTACATTCCCCACCGAAGAGCCCCAGACACATCCTTTCCAGACGTCCTCAAAATTAGGCCATCCTAGCCACCCTAGCAGTCCACATGGAAGCAGCATCACAGCACAAATACACAGATCCTATGCCATTTGTACACCCAAAGACATGCCCTACGGTTTCCCCTGGTTTTAATAAATTTTTGGCGGGGTACAGATTTTTTTTCTGGGGGGAGCGGTTACGCATCATCTCTGCATGGGCAACTAAAAGGTGTTTGGTGTGTGCAAACAGGGAAGCTGTTTTTTTTTTGTGAAAGGGATGAAGAGGGCAACATATGTGAAATACAAAAAAAATGCAACCAAAGCTCAGAAACGGGGGAGGGAAGGGGGGAAATGGGGAAAAAAGAATCAGCCAAACCCCTCCATCCGTTGGTTCTTTGGTGGGGGGAACAAAGGCTCTGACCCAAGTGTGCGACATACAGTGAATCAATGTGAGGGGTCAACTGGGTCTCTAACCTCTGATTGATTCCATTTATGGTTGTGCATTGGTTGCGAAGAGCAATGCCTGCTTTGTACAGCCATGCACTGCAGGTCGTGGTTGTGACATTTGGGGGCAGTGTTTTTGTTTTTTCTTATCAAATTGACCAAACATGAGAGTGCCAGGGCCCATCGGGCAGGTTCATCTAAGTACAGAATTCCCCGGTGCCTGGGTCTGCATACGGGATTCAGCTCGTGACTGGTCCCCCATGGGTTCCCTGTTGTCTATGTTGTCGCTGGATCCCGGTTGATATCGGTGTCGGCGGACTGGGGTGTCGCTGCGTGTTAGGTGTTGTGTGGCCGCATGGCAGATCGTCAGCTAGTTGGATGCGTTGGCGTGGGCTTGCATTTTGTGATCTGTGGTGCAGTGGGTTGGCCGTGACAGCCAAATGCTGCTCCCTATTTATGCTGGCTCCGGGTAGGGTGCTGGCCTGGTGCATGTTACTGCAGTTGGACCTCCCACTTGTTGGGGTCCCATTGTGCCTTGTGCCGCTTAGGCAGAGGACGCAAGATCTCCCACATGGCGGGATCCCACTCCTCTCTTGGCCGTTTTCGGTGTATAGTTGTTGTCATATCTGTTGTGTCTTGTTGTTGTAGAGTCCGGTACGTGTGCTGCTCGAGTCGGTGGCGGTAAGCCTAGGCTCGAGCGTGGTGGACAAGTTGTTGGGTGTAGTGTTGCCACCTGTCTGTTAGTGTCTGTAGTCGCAGCTGAGCATCGTCGGGTTTTTGGGGGCAGTGTTTGCCATATCCACCACAGGGGGAATGCCATGCACGCAGTGCGCACACAGTGTGCACGCAGTGCGAAGTTGTCGGCAAATACTCGAACCCTAGTTTTGGCCCCTTTTCACAAGTTTTTGGTTCCGTACCAGGGTTTTTGTGGCTTCCCAAGCATTTAGGATGTGGCATATTTGAATTGTCAACCGTTTCCCCCTAATTTCCTCCCCCGCAAGCTTTTCCGTCAAGTGACCGAACTCATGGTTACCAAGGACCACAAGTTCGTTGGGAACTCTACATCTCCCCCCTTTGCCTTCCTTTCATACCCCTTTCACATGGGCATATCGCTTCCTTTGGGGAAGCGGCTAACAAGGGTGTTTTGGGCCACTTAAGGGTGTCGAAAACCCAAGTCTTTATCGTGCGCAAACGCTAACTTTGTGTACTTGTGAGCATGAACGTAAGTAACTTAACACAATGCTCGAACTTGAACATGTGTGTATCTTGCATGCCCTTGCATAGTTGTACTTTATAAGGCTGATTTGCTTGTTCATAACGACACTTGATTACCAAGCTGAAGGCAGTTTTGTTGTTCTGATGTGGGCTTTGCTGCTTCGCCGTGCTAGTAAACAGGTGACAGGTATTCTTGGGTGAGTATCCTAGCCTCTGCGTGCGCAGTATGCACGCAGTGCCCACGCAGTGCCCACGCAGTGCGCACGCAGTGCAAACACTTAGCCAGGACCCGTTTCCGCTGTGACCCCCCCCCCCTCTCCAGTATCTGCCAAACCTTGGGGGGGTGTACCGCCATTGGGAAAGCGATTGGGGAGCAGGAGGCGGTGGTTACAAAATTGTTGCAACCGTAGCTGGGTTTGGAAGGATATGGTTGGAGTGAAACTAATAGTCACTGTTGGAGAGGGTGGACCACCTCCTTCAAGTCTAGGTCTGTTATGCAGCTATGGTGGTGGTTGCGGTGGTTGGACTGTACCAACTATGCACATCTTCCTATGCTAGTCACAGTCCCTTGGTCCTAAACATACTCCCCTCGGCTTAATGGGCAGGTGGCCAAGATTTATCCCTTTGAGACACCTACAAGCAAATGGAACACGGACAAATCCAGTTTACACTTTCAGCACTACTGCAGAGGTCATTTGAAGGACAAAGTGGGTTTGGTCTGCTTCTTCACATTGGAAACATTGGCAGAGGTGGGAACTACAACAACAGCAGAAGATCCTGCAGCCCAAAATCAGATAGAATCTGAATGTTCCATGCAGCCTACGCAAACCAGAATTAAATTGCAAGAGAAAAGGAACATGCAGCACATCCCTGCCCAAACTTTATTCCCCCCAAAATTTATACCTCCCAGCCTTACTGAGTCTTTTGCCAAGATCCAAACCGCGGGCTATACATTTTTTGGGGGCAGTTACCATCCCGCTGCAGTAGATTGGGAACCGCAATGGTCCACAGTCAGGCCAAATACAACTCGTATAAGCACGGCCTTCTCTCAGCATGAGATTCCCATCCTATTCTTGTTTTCCCTGAGTCAGGACATGCTTGTGCAAGGGGGAGGGGGTTTAGCAAGTGTGACTGAGGGTGACAAGCATGGTGGATAATGGGGCACCACCCCCCGAAGTGGATGATCTCAGTGGTGTTGCCATGGATCGGTTGCGCATTCGTGGTATGGATTGTGACTCCGACAAGATTGGGCAGCTGCAGTTGACCTGGTGCCGTCCTGTTAGTTGTGGCTGGGTTTGTTTTGTGACCCCAATACCTCAGAATGACGCACATCCTAGTGGTCAACGCTATGGACAAAGGAAGGGGTGTTTCACAAGACTCAAACAATTCGAATGTTGGTAATGTTTGTGTGTACGAAGCAACCGTAATGGGGTATAGAGGATCACCAAGTGTCCTGAATGGTGTGGCGGCCTGTCTCCGAATTAGAGCCCACGGGGCCAGCGGAGCATGGTAGATGCCACCCCCCGGCAATCCCCCCCCGGCTTTGACTTTGGGTGGGTGGGTCGTCTCCAGCCACCATTCTGGGGTTCCTAACCTGGTCTAGACTGGCACCAAACGTTGCCCACACGGCTTCACCCAGCCCCACTACCGCGACCGCCACTGCCTGCATTCCCCCAGGATCAGCCAAGCCGATTGCCATGCACAGTGCTGAGTGCACTGTAGAGTTGGGGGATGGAGGCAGAGGGATTCACGTGGTGGTGCAGGGGTGCTTCGTGTTGCACGCCCTCAACACGGAGCCTAAGTGCTTTCGCAGGCTTTCGAGTGGACTGTTACATGTGTCAAGAGGTGAAGGTCAAGAGTTGAAAAGGGAGAGCATGGCGCCAGCGGGCGAACACCCACGGCCTACCCCTCAAATGGAGTGCGCATGCTGTTCTGACGTGCTGCCGGGGGGGGGGGGGGGCAGAGAGGGAGCTCAGAGACGCTGAGGGGGCCAACAGACCCTCACCTAAACACCAAAGGGTCTCTCCCTCAGTCAACGGCCAACCGCCGTAACTCAACCACCGATGGGCTTTGTCAGACGGTCTCTGAGGGGGGGAACCAAGAACCTGGCGCCCAAATGACTGCTGGGAGCGCGCCCCCTGAGAAACGCTGCGCCTTCTTCTATCTTGTGGTACCTTGTGGCCTCGGGGAGGCGGGGGGGGGTGTCAACTGACGCCTCTTTGTGTGTGATGGAGTCCACACTTTTTGCGTTTTTTTTGCATTGGGCCTCGGGCTCCGGGCCCTGGGTCCGCTTCACGGAATCGACAAATGAAACAATCATCAGGATCGAACTCTGCCCCAATCCCCTCCGCATCGCTTTCACAGAACAGACAATGCGCGCCGTTGCACGTAATCTTCGGTCGTCCTCCCGACGGGCCTACAGCGTGAACCAGGTGTACCAGCCTGGGTCCCGAGTGATCCCATGCCCGAAAGTGGACCCCAGCAAGGCCCACCCGGATCTCCCTGAAATTCAATCGGAGCTGATTGCCAAGCATTCCAACAAAAGTTGGACTCGTGAAGGTTTTCTGCAACCGCATGCTCCTGTGCACGTGCCTTTGAGTGTGTGGCCCCGAGGCCCTGAGCCCTGTGGGGGCCTCTCTCTGTACACAGGTCTTGCCGGCTGCTGTGTGGCGGGGAATGCCTGCAAAAGTCAAGCCCATGGGCTATGCTCATGAATATATTCTACTTCGCTGCATGTAAATGTGGGTAGGAACGCCCTATGAGCCTTGGCAATGGTGCAGTGTGCCACGCTTCACTCCACAGGACCGCACGTGGAATGCAGAACCCCCCCCCCCTTCCCAGCAGCTGGCGGGACAGCTTCTAAGCAGTTGGTGGGACACTGGGATGGGGTGTCAGTTTCGCCGGGGAAAACTATACAGGAATGTGTGGCCTACTTGAAGCACATTGGTGCCTATTCAGTTTTGCACAAATATGGCCTGGCACCTTTTTGCCCCTTGTCCCGTCTACTGTTGAGGAGGCCCTTCAGAGGCTACACTCCGGGGGGGTGCGCCGGGCATGGATGGCTTTCCTGCCTCCATTTTTAGGCATTTCAGTCTGTTTTTGCGTCGCAGATGTTTGGGTTGTTACAGGCCGGGCTGGCAGGGGGTGCATTGCCGGAGCCAGGGTTGACCGCGATTGTGACCATGATCCCCAAGGTGGCGGTGGTCCCCTAAGTATCCCCCAGAAAACCAGCAGGGCCAGGGCAGGTTTGGCGGCAGGTGCCAATGCACCAGCCCTTTCCGGAGCAGGACGGTCATTGTCGGTTGGCTGCACTTCAGCCGGGCCTCGCAGTTTGGGCTATGATCGAATTGGTTATGCCACCGCTCCCTCCGCTTCAAGTTGAGCACTGAGAAAGTCCAGCAGGGCAGGGTCATGCTGGTCAGTTGAGCCATCAGGGCCCCCGTTCCGCACAAGCCTGAGTCAGACCACTGAGGCTTTGGTTGCCACTGGTCAAAACCCCTTCCAAGGGTCGCATCACCTGCCGCTTTCACCAGAAATGGATAAGGTTGTCCAGGACAACATGTTGTTCACTTGGGCATGGCCCAAGACGGTCCCCCACATTTCTCACGGCGAAGGGGTCTACATGGTCACGACTGATGGCAAGAAGATCATGGACTTCAACTCCCAGGCGATGTGCTCCCATCACGGTCACACGATGGATCCGCGCATCATTCAGAGGGTGTGTGACTGTGCACAAGACCGTGGTCATCAACGCCCACTGAACCCCGAACCTCCGTAGTCACCAACCCCCCCATAACGGGACAGACGACACCTCATGATCCGGAACCCGGTGTTGCAATTTCCCACAGCAGATATGGTACAGAACACCTTGGAAATGCCGTGCACGCAGTGCGAAGTTTTGGATGTCGGCAAATACTCGCACCCTAGCTACCTTTTGGTGGTAAAACATTGATCCTGTGCCCTTGGGTTCCTATAAAGGAAAAGTGCTTCCATAAATAGTCATATATTTTTGGATTGTTCATTTTTCTGAAATGGATTCCGAGGAAATAATACGGTCACCACCAACCGTATTACTTGGGTGAGTATCCCAGCCTCTGCGTGCGCAGTATGCACGCAGTGCCCACGCAATGTGCACGCAGTGCAAGAACTTCCCCCTTGAACTTCACATTCTGGGAGTGGTTACATGTGAAGCGTGCCACAGCTGGCAGAGGAGTGGACGCCAGAGGCCAGAAGGCTACAACTGTGAGCGTTGGGACAGACATTCCATGCTCACCCACAAAAACAAAAACAAAAAATTATCCTAGTCCATTTGGGGTGCCAAACCAGATGAATAGAGCTCATTTTGAGCCTATTTTGACCTGCTCTAATCCACTTTCGAGGGCGGTTTCGGGGGGGAAGTGGCGTGCATCATTCTTCATGTCCCTGATAGTTGGCGTCCAAACCTGAGAAGTCGGCCCCCCGTGCTGCTCAGGTGGTTCCAGCAGTGATAGTAATAGTAGTGCCAGGACAGGTCCTCAAGTTCCAAAATTTCAGAGTCCTCTGAGGCTTCAACTGGTAGTGAGGATTTGAGAGGTTTCAACGTCCACCCTCCTTGCATTGCACCTCCAAAGTCTGCCATGGAAGAATCAAAAGACACACCGCTGAACCCCATGCACCCCATGCTGTCCAAAATGATGAATTGAAGTGGCTAATTGCATTTTGACCAATGCCAGTCCTGAAAAAGCACTGCGTTGGGACAGATGGGAGACATTTGAAAGTCAAGGCGTGCTGGACTGCTGGCAGCCCCTGAACCCCGAGGTGGCACATGCGGGAGGGAGATACCGCCGTGCGTGTGTGTGTGGCGTGCGCGCTGCTGGGGTGCCTTTGGGTCTGGCACAGGGCGGGGGGGGGGGGGGGGTTTGTCACCTGGTGCTCCAGGGGCCGGCAAGGAGGCAGTAGGTGCCTGACACTAAGCCTGCTGGGGGAGTAATCGGCCTGGACACGCCTCCTCCAGGTCAACTGACATGCCGCTGGCCACCCCACGACTGCCTGGGGGGGGCACAGGGGCGGCTAAACCTTGCACTTGACTCGGGGCCGCCGGCACTCCTTGATTGCATTGGCACAGGTGGTGCTGCTCACGGCTGGGTGGCGTCCCACGGTGGGTTGGCTGCGCGGTTGGAGGGGCCGGGGCACGCTAAGCGCTGCCCTGCCCGGGGCCTGCCCAGGTTGTTCACCCAAGTGGCGGTGCTACTGTCCACATAAGCGGGGGGGGGGGGGGGGCAGAGGGCACACCACCCAAGTGACCGCCCCCTTTGGAAAAGGGGGGAGGGGCAGGCTTGGAATAAGGACCCGGGCGCCCGGGTCTACCCGGATGCACCCTGCTGTTCTGCCCAGGTGTGCCCGGATACACCCTGTCACTCTCCTTTGCCCCAATACAAGAAGACAAGTGTTGTTTGTCCCCAGATGAGGTGAAGTGTTCCACATGGTTTCACACACATTCTTCCACCTACACGCCTTCTCAGAGCTCCCCTACCCTTCCCTACCCTTACTGCAGAGTGGAAATGCAAGAGAAGAGCAGGGTTGTTGCAACCACATTACAATCCCTTCAGCGTAGCCACTAAAATGGCTCTTTACCCCACTTTCATTTCACACTGCTGCATGTCCTCTGGTTGCATGAGTTTCAAGCCGCGACAGCCAGGAGCGCCCAACCCAGTCGAGTCGCGCAGGGACGCTTGCGCTGACCGTGGGTCTGGGCGTCCAGGGGAGGCGTTGACCCAAACCAAACCAAACCCCCCCCCCTTTCCAATGGTAGTTGGTTGGTGTGTCCTGGTGAACCCAGTGCCCCCGGCCCCTGCAGCTCTGTCAGAAAGCCAGATCAGTGCACCCGTTGCAACGCCCCCGCCCAACGAACCAGCACAGCCAAGTTTAAGCAGCCACAAAGCGCATTACCAACCGAGCGGCTATCAGGATTTGGACCACACACTTGGTCGCACTGCGCTGTGGAATGCCCTACGGTGTGTCCCTTGGAGTTGTTTGTGACTGGTCACGGTCCCGACGCAGGTGGCTTTGCCACACGCTCCATCAGCGAGTGCGTCCCCTTCGGAAGGACCTGTGATGCCGGGACCCCAGTAGTCCCTCGATTGGTAAAGAGGCGGTGGTGGGCCTACGCTGCAGCAGCTGGCCTGCTCGCTACCTGTGGTCTTGGAGGCCCCAGTAGGCCCCTGATTCGTGACGCGGCTGGGGCACGACAGGCCTGCGTGAGGCTGCTCAACCACGACCACACTGCAGCGCGTATGCGGGCCACAGCAGCTGAGGAGCAAGCGCAGCCAAGCCCTGTGTTGGTACTCTGTCGCTTGTGGGCAGCAGCACATCGCACCAAGGAGCCGAGTGCACCCATGCCCCAACACAACAGGACGTGCCCGGGGCTAGAGCTTGTGGCGAAGCCACCTGAGTCGGGACCACGCACAACCTGATAGCCACTTGATCCGTAACAATGCTGTGTTTTGTGTCTTGCAGTATCCTTTCAACATCCTGCTTACATGCATTCAGCATTTATGACCGACCCATTTTGGAAGGCCCAAAAATGGAAGTGGATGTAGATTATTTGGCACAGCATATTTGTTCAATGGTGTGACCCATGGTGTTTTCAGTGGCAATTTCGTGAGCACATCTTTCTGATCCAGAGGGAGCATGGGTGTGCACATCAGCGTATCGTGGGGTAGTTTGAGCTTTGGCATTTGCAGGGTAGCGAAATTTTCTACCCCCAACTTTTCCTAGCGAAATAATCCCTGTACGAAGATTTCCCCCCTGGCCAGACTACGGCTGGATGGATAAACTGGACAAGGGTTCGGCGCACTTACGGGCTCGGCTACATACTAGCTCGGCGGAAAGTCGCCCGCGGGTACTCCCACGTACGCAAACCGGTCTGTGCTGTGGCCTCAGGCACAGGGCACAGGCTGACGGACAGTGAATCATGGCAGTGAATCATGAATGGCATGCCCCCACTCCCTACACCCCTGTGTGGCAGGTTGTCAAGCAAATGGAGGAGATTGCCTACGTCTACCCTGGGGTGGGTGTGACCCCAATCCGTGTGCAGCTCACTGCTCTGCTTAGGGACATGTTCCCAGGGGACCTCAACACCTTCACGTTCCCAAGCAGTGGCGCTGAGGCCGTTGAGGCAGCCTTGCGCGCTGCTCGCATCTACACGGGCCGGCACAAGGTCTTCTCAAGGCATGTTCCTGCACATGTACCTTGCATGGGCGTGCCTGACAGACACCACGATGTTACTCAAACCACAATGTTACTGAAATCGTGATGCTTCAACATTGTTTGTTGATGGTGTTGTCTCGCACATGTCAAACAGGCCACAAAACCAGAGTAGGAGTGCCTTTTGTGTGCTCATTAGGACTGGCCTTAGCTGGGTCTGCTTCACTCAGTTTGAAAAGAGGTCACGCTGATATACCCAAAAGGTCGGAACACGAATATGAAGGAGTCACCTGGGAGAAGTCACCTTCAATGATCTAGGGCGTTAGCCCTGGGCCAGAAAATTAGGAGACATCTGCTGTCATGTTGGGGTGGAGTAGCTTGCAATTTTAGTAAAACGCCCCATGAATTCGTCCCATTTCGACGTATTGTCTACAAAGAAATGTTCCATGATGCAGCATGGCACAACCAAAGTCTCTCTGGTACATCACCGAGGCCAAAACCACCATTAGGATCCCAATCGCTCTAACATTCAAAATGGGGTTCTGTGGACTTGAAAATAGCCCCACGTGCGTCCATGGCCAGAACGGGGCACCAAAACATTTCAGGGACCCCTACGACTTGCTGCCGCCTTACACTACATGGTGGTATTGACGAGGAGTTCATTTTGACATCGATTTGACCCAAAGGGTTGGGGCCGGGGGGGTCAAGACAGCTTGTGCTCGAAGGGGGGAAAGGGGAGGGAGGATTTTAAGCAGGCGCGGTGGGGTCGGGGGATATTTTGGCTGTCCTCCTTGCTGAGAAGAAACTGGCAACTTGTGTGGGCTGCCAGAGGCGCTGCAACGCTTGGTTGATCGCATTGCTAAGTGTGAATCCCCTACGCCCAGTGAGAGAGGTGTTGAGCACTGGGGCAACAAGATTCTTGGGTGTCCACTTATCTCCGTGTATGTCTTGAGATTGCCTCCAAATATTACAAATTGCCTCCAGATATGTGACCAAATATCAAACTCCTCATGTGCTCTTTGCCGAGACGATCTCAGTATCAGAGTCAGAATCATAACAGTGTTCCCAGTTGTAGGAGCATGAGGCAATCCAGCATCAGGCTCAATACTTGATTTAGAATTGCATTTTGGGCTTTGTTGCTTTGCAGCTTTCCAGCCTTGTGTAGCACAGGGTAAGGGCACATCCCACATCCCACAGCATCCCACAGCAAGTACCTTGAAGATCAGGAGGGAGGGACTGCAACCTGCCAATCAGCTGGTGTATACGCCTTGGAGGGATTTATGGCGCGAGGCGGAGCCAACTGTCAGCCTGTAGGAAGTATAGGTGCTGTTGAGTAAAGACAGTATACCATGCACAAAAGAGATGAGAGCACGTGGCAAACAGATTGGAAGAGTCCTGAATGACAGCGTATTATGCTCTGGGTCACAAAGGTCTAAGCTGAAATGCGGTACAGGGGTGAAGAGGGTTGTGGTGGTGCTTGAATCAACCCTGTCTCCACCGTCCTCTCCTTGCGGTGCATGATAGTGCAAGGTGTATCGCGGTGTATCCTGGCCATGGTGCCTCATAGGCCATGGTTGCTCATATACTCTCTCTTTCACACGCGCGCGCGCGTGCGCACACACACAAACACACACACATACAAGAGGGGGATTAAGATGATAGCCAAAGACTTGGTTCTGTCCCTTGCTGGCAATAAAACCTTGCGTTGGATTTCTCCAAAACCCTTGCGTTTTCCTTGCCTTGCCTTGCTTGTTTTGCCAAACATCTCAATACTGCACTGGAACCGGAGCAACAGTAGCACGACAAATACCAAGTATCTCATACCTACAATGTCATTGTACTCACAATTGTTGTTGGCTCTCTGGCACCATCACATGCTCCGCCAGAGCATTAGTTTTGGACATGTGACTTGTTGCAGCCATGACAATGACAGGCTGCACAAGGAAAGATTATTTACAAGGCAATAAACATACAAAAACATTAACAAGGTCTCACAGATCAATAGATCATTTCCAACCTTGGCAGATTCTGGGGGTTTATTATGTTCGGCTGTGCTGCGCCCACTGGCGCCCGCGCAACACCCCGCTTCCAGCGCCGTCCTACCCAAGGTAGACATACAAGGGTCAGTTGTCGCCACAAAACCAAAACGGTCGCACATACAAACTAGGAAGGCCTCAAAGGCCCTTCCTTCAACCAGCATAGTGTTACACACAAAAGGTGTTACCTGCAAGCAAGTGTGGGGCAAGAGTACCCTGTCGCCGTGCTCAAAAAAGGAGAGCACTACTATACTGCTTCCAAACAACTGCCACCAGGGTAAGTTTTTGGTAAGGTAATTCCAGGACGTGTCAAGGCCACACTGTGGCCATCACTCAACCGAGTACATGGATAAGTTTTTGTTCAGGTCTTTCCGGGACCGGAGAAGGCCACTCCGTGGCCCAAAACATATATGCAAACATCATATGTTATGCGCTGGCACGTGCTCCGGCAGCCTGCATGAATACGCACCATCACCAGCGCTGGAGTAGGATTCTGCACCCCACAATGCACCAGCCTTCGTCTTTCACGGCCACGCCAGGAAACTCCTTCTGTCGCGCGCCAAACTTACCCAAGCTTGGGCCCAACCTCAACGTGCGGCTGCTGCCTGCGTGTACACTGCTCTTTCACTCCTCGATTTCACACGGCGCGTCCTCCCGCAGATTGATTAGCGTCATTGCTTGATTCAAGATTGCTTCAGGTTTCTTTGACGTCCGCGTTGTGTGGCGCCCAAAAAACCAAACACAGCTACTCATAGCCGCAGGCATTCCCCACAACGTGACCTTCAGGTCACAGTCAGCTCACCTCGACTCAGGATTCCTTGCTCCATTCTCGTGCTTTTCTCCGCTCGCTTGTTGACAATTTTGGACTCAACTGAGTGTCCCCCACCACTGGCCTTCAGCGTTGTACTTGCCGTCAACGGGCAAATATGAGATTTCCCCCACTCCTTAGCTCCCTTTAGTCTTGCTTGCACGAAACAAACCTTGACTGCACTCTGCCGCCGTGATTCCTCCTCCTCCGGCTCATCCCTCAAGCCTTCAGAACTGCACGCCACTCCTGTGCTGCGGCTGAACTCTCCAGTCTTCAGAACTGCTCGGCGCTTCGGCGTTGCGTTTCAACCCTCAAGCCTACAGTGTGACACTTGCTGAGCTGTTCACATGTAGATTCACAGGCAGGCGGGCGGGAACTTTATTTGCAGAGTGCGCAGAGCGTGACGTAGTGTCACGCTCCGTTGCATACCATGATAGCAAAAGACTTGGTTCTGTCCCTTGCTGGCAATAAAACCTTGCGTTGGATTTCTCCAAAACCCTTGCGTTTTCCTTGCCTTGCCTTGCTTGTTTTGCCAAACATCTCAATACTGCACTGGAACCGGAGCAACAGTAGCACGACAAATACCAAGTATCTCATACCTACAATGTCATTGTACTCACAATTGTTGTTGGCTCTCTGGCACCATCACATGCTCCGCCAGAGCATTAGTTTTGGACATATGACTTGTTGCAGCCATGACAATGACAGGCTGCACAAGGAAAGATTATTTACAAGGCAATAAACATACAAAAACATTAACAGGGTCTCACAGATCAATAGATCATTTCCAACCTTGGCAGATTCTGGGGGTTTATTATGTTCGGCTGTGCTGCGCCCACTGGCGCCCGCACAACAAAGAGGCAGACATCTGTACAAACGCCGGAGCCGGACAGCGACAAAGGAAGGCGGGCCATTCAGGGCATCTTGGAGCAGACGGGTGGATGGAGTCAGAGGGTGAAAAGCAAGTGGCAACGGCCGCTCAACCTGCTGGACCCAGAGCCAGATTAGGGGGCGGCAAGGACTGCCAACAGCATGAACTGAGAGCGTGTTTAATCAACCCATGGGGCAATTGGCCACACCACTGCCCCTGTGTTGGACACACCCAGGCACTCAACAGCGCATTTGCAGCTGTTATGTCAAAACGGGGGGGGGGGGGGGGAAGGTTTTGACCGCTTGTGGTGAGAACAGATACTCCAGGGACTTCTTTTGCATAGGGCCTCCAGTTAGGACCATGAATCGATGTGGGCAGCCTGCGCCATGATGCATGGGTTTGAGGCAAGCCACAGGATCACACACACACCCGGACCTGCCTCCTTGGTGTTGTGAGTGGTGAAGCTTGTCAGAGGTCATCACACTCACCACTCCACATGGGTAGCACTGGGAATGGCACCGGCACTGCTGGTTGTGGGTGCACTGTACTCCTACCGAACTTCTTGTCTGTGCCCAGCCAACTTGGCACAGGGGGTGTTAGTTAACTCAGTGTCGCCGCCAAGCCCGCAGAAAGTTCTTCATCCTTTCAGCCATAGGACTTCTATCTCAGAAGGCTATTTCTTGCCCTAACCATTTGAAAAACTTCCACTGAGTGCTGTGCGCAATGGATGGGTTTGTCTCTCAACCCCCCCCCCCCCGAGTTTCGCCAGAAAGTGGGGGGAATGCTACAGGACTCCCCCCCCCTCAGCCCCCTGGGAGGGAGCAGAGGCAGGGCGGGGGGTCCCCAAACCCCCAAGGGTTTTACCCCTCCTTACAGAGTGTCCCTGACACGCTGAAGATGGGTGTGGGCAACGAACCTACCTAAACAGCAAAATGCGCTGTGTCAAGAAACGCCTCCATGTTCTCTCCCTCTACTTAGAGCCCACTGGATCAGATTTCTCCGAAATCCTTTCACGCCCTAACAGTCCACTCGAGGGGCGTGGCTCATTCGAGCTCCCACCCAACCACCTTCCAGGTTTTGAAAAAGGGGCTCCTGTGGTCGGGGTGCGCGCTTTGCAAAAGGCTCCCGTCCCCTTGTGTCCCGACCCCTCACCCGTTTTCCTACTCGTCTCCTGCGGTCGCAGTTATCGTTCGTATCACGGTGGCACACTTGGGGCCATGGCCGTTACAGGCGACCAGCGCAGGTGGACTTCCGAACCAGGTGCTGTGTTATGGCTGCTGCTGCTGCTGCTGCTCACAGCACAACCTCAAACCCCGTTCCGATGGCAGTTCAAACCAAGCATTGCCTGCAGCGTCGGCGACATCCAATGGAGCTGAGTCCTACTGAGCTGTGCACAGCTGGTGCCTGCTGAGCTGTGGGTGTGACAGGAGGGGGTTATCACTCAGTGTCACATTGTACCTGGCGAATTCCAACGAGATTGTGTTGCCCCGCCGGGCACTAGTACGTCTGGTGCAGACCGCTCCCCAGAGCGAGCATCAACAACCACACTTTAGAAGCTCCTTGCACAGACACCCTTGACAGTCAACTGCAGTAAAGATCCTCCGTGTCAGAGTAGGGCAGTCTGTCTGGCTTCGCGATTTGTATAACTCAGATTCGCGAGTTGAGGTAAGAAATGCGCTCGTTATCCCCTGCGCTTGGGCACGCACCATCACCATTAGGGCATGCACCATCGGGGCGCGCGCAGGGCAAAACACTCCCTCGCGGCATGGGAATTTCTGCGCAGTGCTGTGTTTGCCACGTTCGCCTGAATGTCGGACTCCACAATGCATCACCTGCTCACGTTGACCGTAGGCGACCCGTCGGTTGTCAAGATGATGCCCCCTCAGCCATACTCGCTCTCATGGGGCGAGACCGAAGAGGAGATCACTTCCAAGTATCCCCTCTGCTTGCGTTGATTGCATACCATGGCACCTTCTGCAATCCGCCCGTCTCCGGTCTGCGCCAGAACCATGCCCCCCCCCCCCCACCCCCCAAAGATGCGTGACCTTACCCAGAAGTCATTATGGTCGTTGTGTTGGCTCTGCGCGCTCTCTGGATGACAGGTGCCTTACCCTGCTGAAGGAGCAACTGATGTATGAGGGGCCCACACGCGTAGCTGCGATTATTGTCGAGAGTGTGGTGGGAACCAATGGAGTGGTGAAACCTCCAGCAGGTTTGGATGTTCTGTGTGTCACCCATGTCCCCAGGCTCACTCAATACACCTGTGCACACCCGTTTGCCATATGAAGAAGTTCTGGTGCACAGGCGGTTTCCTTGTTTTGTCTCGTGTGCGCCAAGAACCGTGCACCAACATGGCAATGCTCGAACCATCACACAATGATAAAAGTGTGATGGATTTTGGATTCACAGCACGAGGAACGGACCTGAATTGCCGCAACCAGTCTCGAGAAACACTGCTTTAGGACTGCCGCTGGGAATTCCACGCATTGGTGGCGTCGTGTGGGTGAGGACTCAGCTAAGGCCCATCCGTTCGTGCTGCCAGGATATTTGGAAGGGGTTCGTGCCCTTTGTGATGAGTATGGCATTGTCATGATTTGCGACGAAGTCATGGCCGGCTTCGGCCGTACTGGCAAGCTGTTTGGGTTCATGCACTCTCCAGGTATGTCCAGGGGGGTATCACCACAGGGAACTCGCCTCACGCCATGAGCTAGACGGGTTGGGGCTGCAGAATGTGATCTATGGGGCCATTAGGTCGAATCATGAACCAGTGAAGTCTACAAAGTACGGCAGTGGTCACAGCATTCAAATTTTACGCCCTTGACAAGCGCCCGACGCAGCGAATCGATTTGAAATTAACACGACATGTCCCATCTCAGGCAATAAATCACATCAGCAGCTTAAGGTGGATATCTGAGTTGAGCAGGTTGCCATATTTGAGATGGTGATGTCACAGCAGGTGCAGCATGGGACGCGGGATGAAACGCAAACAGGGTCCGCATGCACAGGTGCCAAGGCACAACGAACGCTAAATGGTATGTCAACAGAACCAAAGCGGCAAACCCAATGTTGTGCAGTGAGTCTGCAACCCTTTCTGGCCTCCTCTGGGTACCGAGCCCCTCAACTCGCCCAGCCAAAGCCTGGAATAGTGGTGTCGTTCCCCGGGGGCTCTGTTGATTCCCTCTTCCCCACCCACCCGGGCACACAAGCGGTCACATTGCAAAGATGCGTGAAAACACTGCAACACCTCAGAAAGCTTAGAGGCCTACATTCAAGCACCGCCACGCCACTAATCGCACTGCAAAACTGCACACCTTGAATCAGCTCTTTGACGGGATCCGGCCAAATTTTCGCGGAACAGCTTTGTCCCGATCGAAGTTGTCAGCGAGGAAGTTGTCAGTGAGCATGTGCTTCCTGTGTACCAGATTTGGACGTCGCGTGACTACGTCTAGTTGCACTTGAGTGCTGTCCCGTGGGCTGTTCTTTCGATTGTTTCAGCTCTGAGCCCTCACACACACCCTCAGGCGTGGTCCCGGACATGGTCACTTTTGCCAAAGGCGTCAATGGGGCTTATCTGCCTCTTGGGGGCCTGGCACTGCGGGACCCTATCGCTGACTTCTTCCGCAAGAACCCCAATACCGGCTACGGTTCCACATACAACGCCCACCCGGCGGTTTTGGCCTCTGCTCACGAGGCTCTGCTCTTGCTCATGGAGAAGGATTTGGTTGGGAATGCCAAACGGCTTGAGCCTGTGATGATCGAATGCATGGAGGCAATCGCAGGTGTGGCCCCTGTCATTCCTTTTGACTGCTCAATGGCACTTTGTGACTCACGACAGTGATGGCCTGGGGATCAGTGATGCACATGGTGTGGGACATTGCGCGAATCAGACAACGAATTGGGAATGCCAAAGCAGTTTTGCCCTTCATCCCGGAGGGCCCACCAGGCTCGATCCGTGGGTGTAGACCCCCCCCCCTTGCCGACCAATAGTTAGTGGGTGGGTTGCAGTGGAACCGGTCCGCACAGATCCCCCTGGGGCTTTGAGCCCGGTGGGTCACCACACCATGGCGCTCAGGACAGCCATGTGTTCCTGCGAAGGCCTCTCTTGGGGTTCGAACCCGGGGCCTGTTGGCCAAACGTCACGCTCTATGCGCCACATGACCTCCGCAATTGAAGGACAAGAGAGCTGGGCAACCCCGCATCGCTCAGACGGCATTATTAAGGCGCAGGACGAAAGAAAGCTGAGCAATTTACCCTGAGGTAGAATCAGAATGGCACGTGTTCAAGGGTGTCCTTGCAAGGGATGATACTAGTAATAATGGTTCACTGGCACCTGAAAATCGAGTCTGTCCTTTTACACGCCGATTTGCCCTTGATCGCAGACGTAGTGCGCAATGCGGCTTTTGTTACTGAGGGCACCTGGTTCCCTCGCTGCAGTGGTGCTTTCTTGGTCGTGTGTCTTGACATTCTCCAATGGGTTGCATATCCCCTCACTACCCCCTAGCCCACCGGGGGAGGGGGTGTCGTTGTCGAAGTGCCTCTGCCTTGGCCGTGGAGTTTACGTCATCCAAAACAACATCTAAGAAAGTGCCTTCTTGGTGGGAATGCACTGAAAATGGGAAGACATGCAGATGCAATGGGCAAGGCCAACAAGTCCTATGTTTGAATCTTCCAGTGAACGCGCGTGGAGCGCATGTATGAAGGACTTGGAGTTTATGAAATTTCCTCCTTCCCACAAGCTACGAACCGCAGCGCACGAGCTGCGTAACAACTTACAGATGATTGTCTTGTCCCGTAACAACGTCCAGGATGCATACACTTCTACGGGGTAAGAATGGTCTAAGTGGCATACATTGTTAACCTCCAATCCCCTCAGCTGTGTTAGTAGAGGGACGGTGTACGGTGGCAGAATCCTGCCACGTTGCAAGATTGCCTGGTTCGCGAAGAGTACACGCGGGGGCAAGACGTCATGTACCCACTGCTGGCGGCCTCGTACGCTTAATATGGATCATGTGCATATTCAGGGTCCTCACCTGGTGGGAACATCTCACGTAGCATGGTCTCGTTCCGGCATGGGCTAGAGATGACTTAGAAAGTAGAATGCGTGTTCTGTCACAAACAAGCCACCGTGACACAGTATCAGGAGGAATGTCAATGCTAGCCCCAAGGGCAATGCAATGCATAGTGCCGGAATGCAATGTGCTACTTCCCACCTGATGGGGCTTGTTGATACAACGGGGCGGCACATACGTGAGCCTTACAGTTGGGGATGTGGACGAGTGCCCTGTGCGGGATGTGTCTTGGATTTCTTTATATTTGTATGGTCGAGTGCTTACCGCGTCAATACAGGCTCTCCACTAGTATGGTGCCACATCGCAGCAAACACACACTATTTTGGTAGCATTTTGGCATGCAATATTACACATGTCTCGCATGTCTCATCCCTTGCAGTTTCAGGCGAGTACCAACTAGAGTTTACAGGGACAAGGGCAAGGGGCTTATTTTGTGCAGCACCCATCTTGAGGCTTCCCCCAAGCGGGCCCGGTGGCAGTTGATTTTGACAGAAAACCTCCCCAGGCCCACTTCTATGCAATTGCACCCGTGGCATTACCTAGACAGGGTCATGTTATACGTCCCCCGGAGACGCTTAGCAGAGGTTGGCAAAGGGCATACTTTCTATTGGTTTCATCGCCGCAGGCACCCGCCGACGGTCCCACCATGGCCCGCTTTTGTGCGTCGCTTGAACTGAATCATCACTGGTCGACACCGGTGATGGGTTTTATAGTATGGGGTAGAGCCATATCAGTACCTCACTTGAAACTCTACATTTACACCTACTCCTAGTGTGTGCATGGCTCGCACTTGGGAGAAGAAGTGGTTTTTTGTTTTGTAGTGCTCTCGACACATTGGGCATTCTCATTATGCGGATATGCGGCTTCGTATGCCCGAGACCTTAACACACCAAAGTGAGTGCTTGATGAGGATTTGTAGTGTGGTGCCACACCATGTAGTAGGTCTCATGTCTCTCGACCAATATGCCTGAGGGACTTGCCAGTGCATTGTTTTACGTCAACCCTAGTAGCCCAGGTAGAAAAACTACAATGACAAGCATGCTCATGACGTACACCAGACTTGCACATGACAGAGGGGTGCTAGGCACTAGCCGGAGGGGGGAGGGCACTCCGTTAGAATGCAACCGCAAAAGGAGTTGAGACCTATGGGGCATGTACATTAAACGGAGAGGCGCCCCCCTCTTCCAATTGCCGAACCCACGGGTTTGACACGAGGCGGACCACGTGCCCGTTTTCTACCCCCCGCCCCGAACCATGCGGTGGTCAAATGTGGGGTGGATGGGCCCAAGTCACACTTCCGCCCATACTAGCGCCAGTGCAAGTCCTGCAGCTTCACCACCACCCCTCTCCCTATCACCCTTCAGCCGTCTCCCTACATGCCCTGTTGTAGCTCACTTCAAGTGACCTCTCTTGGAAGTTTTGAGGTCAAACGGCATGTCACCCCATATTCTCTCCCTGTTTCCTCACACGAACATGTAAACACACAGAGAGAGGGGGGGGGGAGTTGGCACAAGGCCTTGGTGGTTGGCTCTGTTTGCCTGTGGTGGCACCTATCCGCCTCTCGCCCTTGAATCTTCTGCTATGACAAGCCGGCATCTGCACTACCGCGGACATCCGCACTGCCGCAGGCATCCACCTGCCTAAGTGGGAATCCACAATGCAACTTCTGCCCATGGTGTCCTCCCCTGACGGCCTGATCAGTGCCCGGTATGCGGTCATCACGAAGACCCCAGGCTGGGAGGTGCTCACCAAAACCAGCAACGTGAATGTCACACAAGGCCATGGGTGCTAACTCACCAATGCGTGACTTGGGGGCGGGGGGGGGGGGGGGGAGGAGATTCTCACCAAGCTGAGCGGACAAGCGGAGAAGCCTAAATCTGCTAGCCACAGGCCAAGACATGAGCGGACGTGAGCAGAGCGCTGGTAACGCAAAACCGACCTTGTAATGCAAACCCAACCCTGCTGGCCCATGCTGGTGTCCCTCCCTGCTCCCCGCCCCAACCCACTCCTTGCTGCTTGCCGCCCCTGGCGCTATGAGGCATGTGGCTTAGGCGGTGGAACCTGAAAGGCACATGCCCTCCCTAACATGCCCTCCCCAGCCACACACACACACACACACAACGGACAGGAAACACACGCACGAACGGGGTGTGTGGAAAAGACCAAATGCCCGGAAATGCTGTGCACCACTGATGGGTCACACTTGGTGATCTGGAACCCCCTGGCCCTGTGTTACACTTCCCACATTTGTGGGGGTGAGCACCCTCCAATATTCACGGTCATGGCAATGACCGAGTGTGAAGCATGCGCCAGCATGAGAGGGATGCCAACGAGGAGCAGCACTTGTGAACAGAGGGACAACCATCCCACTCTCATGTACAAAAAAAAAATTTATCAGCAAGTGGTTTGGGACAATCAATGTGCACAATTTACTCCTGAACCCAACCGAAAGCGTACACCTAGAAGTACCAACCGGTACATTTACTGAGCTGTTATGGCAGCCCCCCCAAACACGCACACATAACCCCCAGCCACCAGAGGCTCTGGCCTAGGCGAGGGTGACGACACTCAAGGGGGGCCAGTGCAGTCATGATGATTCTCATCGGACATCCTTTTTGGCACAGGCCCCCCCCGCTGGGCGCCCACCCCTGGACCCATGCAGGCCTTCCTCTTTAATATGGTATCACCCCCAAACACGCACACATGCGTCCACGTGCATACTGTATGCTGCCTCTGTGCTTCTGTATTCCTCAGCAAAGCATCCGTCAGTCAAACAATGCCGAGCGATGGGGCTTTTTGGCATCTTTGACATCCAGAAGAATCGCAAAGGTATGAGCCAATGCAGTGAATCGGAGGGGCATTGGAGAGTACAATAGCCTGTTGCACAAAGCATTACAGGTCAGCTCCGCCAAATGATGGGCCATTTAAGACGTATTTTTGTTCCTTTGTGTTTGTTTGCAACCTGCATTTATGGTGGATGGAACTGTGACCTGCCAAATGGCCAGGCATTCATGCTGTTCGGCTCCATTTTGACCTACCTGCTGTTGCTGATCAGCCCATCTCTGTGGCCACAGATTTAAACACAGCACGATGTTGGGTTTGCAGCTTTGGTTTACTGACATATCATTTAGCGTTTGTTGTGCTTTGTCATCTGTGCATGCGGACGCTGTTTCTGTTTTATTGTTTAAGCACCTTGGTACGCGATTGACCGAGGAGGAATGGTGTGCACTGATGATGATATTTATTCAGAGGAGTGTCTGAATGACTGACGCCAACTCACCCAACTCTGATCTCAGTGTCAGCGCCCTGTATTGGAGATGTTGACTGTTAATTGCCCATCCATGAGACTGTAGGGCAGAACAGTGCAAGCACTGGTCAGGTCATGTCATGAGTGCTGGCCGTTCTAACATGGACAACAAAGGACAGCCTCCAGTTGATGCTTTCTGATTGCAAGCAGATGTGGAAACTGCTAGGGGTGACCTTTTCAGGTGGGTTGTGTGAATGTGGAAATCATGACGGCAAAGAGGATCGTCAGCAGTTGAATCGATTGCGCATACACTGAATGGGATGTCTGTTCAGGTGGGTTTCTGACTCCTGACGCCATCTTACTGAACTCTGATATCAGTTGCGCATTTTGTCATTGGGTGGTTATTTGGACTTGTGATGAGGCATTTTTGAGGGGTTAACCAGACTACCGCCCACCTGCTTGTTCGTGTTCCGTATTCATGGGTATTGCTGCCACAAATGTGGTTTGTTGTTCTGATGCCTGCATCCTGTCAGTAGCTGCCGGATAGTTTGTGGCACGGCCAGTGATCAGGATGACCTTTGTGTGGGTTGTTAACCGATCCGTGACGCCAGATTACTGATTTCTGACGAAAGCTGTGCCACAGAGTTATTGGGGTTATGCCACAAGGGCCGGCAGCCCTGTAAAGGAGGACAAAGGACAGCAGTGGTTGGATGCTTCCTGATTCCAAGCAGATGTGGAAACTGCTAAGGATGACCTTTTGCGCTGAGTTGTCCGACTACCTGACGAATGTTACTGATGTCTGATAGGAATGGTGCCCGTACCGAGCTCTCTGTGTTGTGTTCTGTCTGCTTGGTTGGGACGTGCTGCATTTATGGTGGATGGAACTGTGACCTGCCAAATGGCCAGGCATTCATGCTGTTCGACTCCATTTTGACCTACCTGCTGTTGCTGATCAGCCCATCTCTGTGGCCACAGATTTACACACAGCACGATGTTGGGTTTGCAGCTTTGGTTTGCTGACATATCATTTAGTGTTTGTTGTGCTTTGTCATCTGTGCATGCGGACGCTGTTTCTGTTTTATTGTTTAAGCACCTTGATACGCGATTGATCGAGGAGGAATGGTGTGCACTGATGATGATATTTATTCAGAGGAGTGTCTGAATGACTGACGCCAACTCACCCAACTCTGATCTCAGTGTCAGCGCCCTGTATTGGAGATGTTGAATGTTAATTGCCCATCCATGAGACTGTAGGGCAGAAGAGTGCAAGCACTGGTCAGGTCATGTCATGAGTGCTGGCCGTTCTGACATGGACAACAAAGGACAGCCTCCAGTTGATGCTTTCTGATTGCAAGCAGATGTGGAAACTGCTAGGGGTGACCTTTTCAGGTGGGTTGTGTGAATGTGGAAATCATGACGGCAAAGAGGATCGTCAGCAGTTGAATCGATTGCGCATACACTGAATGGGATGTCTGTTCAGGTGGGTTTCTGACTCCTGACGCCATCTTACTGAACTCTGATATCAGTTGCGCATTTTGTCATTGGGTGGTTATTTGGACTCGTGATGAGGCATTTTTGAGGGGTTAACCAGACTACCGCCACCTGCTTGTTCGTGTTGGGTATTCATGGTCATTGCTGCCACAAATGTGGTTTGTTGTTCTGATGCCTGCATCCTGTCAGTAGCTGCCGGATAGTTTGTGGCACGGCCAGTGATCAGGATGACCTTTGTGTGGGTTGTTAACTGATCCGTGACGCCAGATTACTGATTTCTGACGAAAGCTGTGCCACAGAGTCATTGGGGTTATGCCACGAGGGCCGGCAGCCCTGTAAAGGAGGACAAAGGACAGCAGTGGTTGGATGCTTCCTGATTCCAAGCAGATGTGGAAACTGCTAAGGATGACCTTTTGCGCTGAGTTGTCCGACTACCTGACGAATGTTACTGATGTCTGATAGGAATGGTGCCCGTACCGAGCTCTCTGTGTTGTGTTCTGTCTGCTTGGTTGGGACGTGCTGCATTTATGGTGGATGGAACTGTGACCTGCCAAATGGCCAGGCATTCATGCTGTTCGGCTCCATTTTGACCTACCTGCTGTTGCTGATCAGCCCATCTCTGTGGCCACAGATTTACACACAGCACGATGTCAGCTTTGGTTTGCTGACATATCATTTAGTGTTTGTTGTGCTTTGTCATCTGTGCATGCGGACGCTGTTTCTGTTTTATTGTTTAAGCACCTTGATACGCGATTGACCGAGGAGGAATGGTGTGCACTGATGATGATATTTATTCAGAGGAGTGTCTGAATGACTGACGCCAACTCACCCAACTCTGATCTCAGTGTCAGCGCCCTGTATTGGAGATGTTGACTGTTAATTGCCCATCCATGAGACTGTAGGGCAGAAGAGTGCAAGCACTGGTCAGGTCATGTTATGAGTGCTTGCCGTTCTGACATGGACAACAAAGGACAGCCTCCAGTTGATGCTTTCTGATTGCAAGCAGATGTGGAAACTGCTAGGGGTGACCTTTTCAGGTGGGTTGTGTGAATGTGGAAATCATGACGGCAAAGAGGATCGTCAGCAGTTGAATCGATTGCGCATACACTGAATGGGATGTCTGTTCAGGTGGGTTTCTGACTCCTAACGCCATCTTACTGAACTCTGATATCAGTTGCGCATTTTGTCATTGGGTGGTTATTGGGACTTGTGATGAGGCATTTTTGAGGGGTTAACCAGCTTGCCGCTGCCTGCTTGTTCGTGTTGGGTATTCATGGGTATTGCTGCCACAAATGTGGTTTGTTGTTCTGATGCCTGCATCCTGTCAGTAGCTGCCGGATAGTTTGTGGCACGGCCAGTGATCAGGATGACCTTTGTGTGGGTTGTTAACCGATCCGTGACGCCAGATTACTGATTTCTGACGAAAGCTGTGCCACAGAGTCATTGGGGTTATGCCACAAGGGCCGGCAGCCCTGTAAAGGAGGACAAAGGACAGCAGTGGTTGGATGCTTCCTGATTCCAAGCAGATGTGGAAACTGCTAAGGATGACCTTTTGCGCTGAGTTGTCCGACTACCTGACGAATGTTACTGATGTCTGATAGGAATGGTGCCCGTACCGAGCTCTCTGTGTTGTGTTCTGTCTGCTTGGTTGGGACGTGCTGCATTTATGGTGGATGGAACTGTGACCTGCCAAATGGCCAGGCATTCATGCTGTTCGGCTCCATTTTGACCTACCTGCTGTTGCTGATCAGCCCATCTCTGTGGCCACAGATTTACACACAGCACGATGTCAGCTTTGGTTTGCTGACATATCATTTAGTGTTTGTTGTGCTTTGTCATCTGTGCATGCGGACGCTGTTTCTGTTTTATTGTTTAAGCACCTTGATACGCGATTGATCGAGGAGGAATGGTGTGCACTGATGATGATATTTATTCAGAGGAGTGTCTGAATGACTGACGCCAACTCACCCAACTCTGATCTCAGTGTCAGCGCCCTGTATTGGAGATGTTGACTGTTAATTGCCCATCCATGAGACTGTAGGGCAGAAGAGTGCAAGCACTGGTCAGGTCATGTCATGAGTGCTGGCCGTTCTGACATGGACAACAAAGGACAGCCTCCAGTTGATGCTTTCTGATTGCAAGCAGATGTGGAAACTGCTAGGGGTGACCTTTTCAGGTGGGTTGTGTGAATGTGGAAATCATGACGGCAAAGAGGATCGTCAGCAGTTGAATCGATTGCGCATACACTGAATGGGATGTCTGTTCAGGTGGGTTTCTGACTCCTGACGCCATCTTACTGAACTCTGATATCAGTTGCGCATTTTGTCATTGGGTGGTTATTTGGACTTGTGATGAGGCATTTTTGAGGGGTTAACCAGACTACCGCCACCTGCTTGTTCGTGTTGGGTATTCATGGTCATTGCTGCCACAAATGTGGTTTGTTGTTCTGATGCCTGCATCCTGTCAGTAGCTGCCGGATAGTTTGTGGCACGGCCAGTGATCAGGATGACCTTTGTGTGGGTTGTTAACCGATCCGTGACGCCAGATTACTGATTTCTGACGAAAGCTGTGCCACAGAGTCATTGGGGTTATGCCACAAGGGCCGGCAGCCCTGTAAAGGAGGACAAAGGACAGCAGTGGTTGGATGCTTCCTGATTCCAAGCAGATGTGGAAACTGCTAAGGATGACCTTTTGCGCTGAGTTGTCCGACTACCTGACGAATGTTACTGATGTCTGATAGGAATGGTGCCCGTACCGAGCTCTCTGTGTTGTGTTCTGTCTGCTTAGTTGGGACGTGCTGCATTTATGGTGGATGGAACTGTGACCTGCCATATGGCCAGGCATTCATGCTGTTCGGCTCCATTTTGACCTACCTGCTGTTGCTGATCAGCCCATCTCTGTGGCCACAGATTTACACACAGCACGATGTTGGGTTTGCAGCTTTGGTTTGCTGACATATCATTTAGCGTTTGTTGTGCTTTGTCATCTGTGCATGCGGACGCTGTTTCTGTTTTATTGTTTAAGCACCTTGATACGCGATTGATCGAGGAGGAATGGTGTGCACTGATGATGATATTTATTCAGAGGAGTGTCTGAATGACTGACGCCAACTCACCCAACTCTGATCTCAGTGTCAGCGCCCTGTATTGGAGATGTTGACTGTTAATTGCCCATCCATGAGACTGTAGGGCAGAAGAGTGCAAGCACTGGTCAGGTCATGTTATGAGTGCTGGCCGTTCTGACATGGACAACAAAGGACAGCCTCCAGTTGATGCTTCCTGATTGCAAGCAGATGTGGAAACTGCTAAGGATGACCTTTTGCGCTGAGTTGTCCGACTACCTGACGAATGTTACTGATGTCTGATAGGAATGGTGCCCGTACCGAGCTCTCTGTGTTGTGTTCTGTCTGCTTGGTTGGGACGTGCTGCATTTATGGTGGATGGAACTGTGACCTGCCAAATGGCCAGGCATTCATGCTGTTCGGCTCCATTTTGACCTACCTGCTGTTGCTGATCAGCCCATCTCTGTGGCCACAGATTTACACACAGCGCGATGTCAGCTTTGGTTTACTGACATATCATTTAGCGTTTGTTGTGCTTTGTCATCTGTGCATGCGGACGCTGTTTCTGTTTTATTGTTTAAGCACCTTGATACGCGATTGATCGAGGAGGAATGGTGTGCACTGATGATGATATTTATTCAGAGGAGTGTCTGAATGACTGACGCCAACTCACCCAACTCTGATCTCAGTGTCAGCGCCCTGTATTGGAGATGTTGACTTTTAATTGCCCATCCATGAGACTGTAGGGCAGAAGAGTGCAAGCACTGGTCAGGTCATGTCATGAGTGCTGGCCGTTCTGACATGGACAACAAAGGACAGCCTCCAGTTGATGCTTTCTGATTGCAAGCAGATGTGGAAACTGCTAGGGGTGACCTTTTCAGGTGGGTTGTGTGAATGTGGAAATCATGAGGGCAAAGAGGATCGTCAGCAGTTGAATCGATTGCGCATACACTGAATGGGATGTCTGTTCAGGTGGGTTTCTGACTCCTGACGCCATCTTACTGAACTCTGATATCAGTTGCGCATTTTGTCATTGGGTGGTTATTTGGACTCGTGATGAGGCATTTTTGAGGGGTTAACCAGACTACCGCCACCTGCTTGTTCGTGTTGGGTATTCATGGTCATTGCTGCCACAAATGTGGTTTGTTGTTCTGATGCCTGCATCCTGTCAGTAGCTGCCGGATAGTTTGTGGCACGGCCAGTGATCAGGATGACCTTTGTGTGGGTTGTTAACCGATCCGTGACGCCAGATTACTGATTTCTGACGAAAGCTGTGCCACAGAGTTATTGGGGTTATGCCACGAGGGCCGGCAGCCCTGTAAAGGAGGACAAAGGACAGCAGTGGTTGGATGCTTCCTGATTCTAAGCAGATGTGGAAACTGCTAAGGATGACCTTTTGCGCTGAGTTGTCCGACTACCTGACGAATGTTACTGATGTCTGATAGGAATGGTGCCCGTACCGAGCTCTCTGTGTTGTGTTCTGTCTGCTTGGTTGGGACGTGCTGCATTTATGGTGGATGGAACTGTGACCTGCCATATGGCCAGGCATTCATGCTGTTCGGCTCCATTTTGACCTACCTGCTGTTGCTGATCAGCCCATCTCTGTGGCCACAGATTTACACACAGCACGATGTTGGGTTTGCAGCTTTGGTTTGCTGACATATCATTTAGCGTTTGTTGTGCTTTGTCATCTGTGCATGCGGACGCTGTTTCTGTTTTATTGTTTAAGCACCTTGATACGCGATTGATCGAGGAGGAATGGTGTGCACTGATGATGATATTTATTCAGAGGAGTGTCTGAATGACTGACGCCAACTCACCCAACTCTGATCTCAGTGTCAGCGCCCTGTATTGGAGATGTTGACTGTTAATTGCCCATCCATGAGACTGTAGGGCAGAAGAGTGCAAGCACTGGTCAGGTCATGTTATGAGTGCTGGCCGTTCTGACATGGACAACAAAGGACAGCCTCCAGTTGATGCTTCCTGATTGCAAGCAGATGTGGAAACTGCTAAGGATGACCTTTTGCGCTGAGTTGTCCGACTACCTGACGAATGTTACTGATGTCTGATAGGAATGGTGCCCGTACCGAGCTCTCTGTGTTGTGTTCTGTCTGCTTGGTTGGGACGTGCTGCATTTATGGTGGATGGAACTGTGACCTGCCAAATGGCCAGGCATTCATGCTGTTCGGCTCCATTTTGACCTACCTGCTGTTGCTGATCAGCCCATCTCTGTGGCCACAGATTTACACACAGCGCGATGTCAGCTTTGGTTTACTGACATATCATTTAGCGTTTGTTGTGCTTTGTCATCTGTGCATGCGGACGCTGTTTCTGTTTTATTGTTTAAGCACCTTGATACGCGATTGATCGAGGAGGAATGGTGTGCACTGATGACGATATTTATTCAGAGGAGTGTCTGAATGACTGACGCCAACTCACCCAACTCTGATCTCAGTGTCAGCGCCCTGTATTGGAGATGTTGACTGTTAATTGCCCATCCATGAGACTGTAGGGCAGAAGAGTGCAAGCACTGGTCAGGTCATGTCATGAGTGCTGGCCGTTCTGACATGGACAACAAAGGACAGCCTCCAGTTGATGCTTTCTGATTGCAAGCAGATGTGGAAACTGCTAGGGGGTGACCTTTTCAGGTGGGTTGTGTGAATGTGGAAATCATGACGGCAAAGAGGATCGTCAGCAGTTGAATCGATTGCGCATACACTGAATGGGATGTCTGTTCAGGTGGGTTTCTGACTCCTGACGCCATCTTACTGAACTCTGATATCAGTTGCGCATTTTGTCATTGGGTGGTTATTTGGACTCGTGATGAGGCATTTTTGAGGGGTTAACCAGACTACCGCCACCTGCTTGTTCGTGTTGGGTATTCATGGTCATTGCTGCCACAAATGTGGTTTGTTGTTCTGATGCCTGCATCCTGTCAGTAGCTGCCGGATAGTTTGTGGCACGGCCAGTGATCAGGATGACCTTTGTGTGGGTTGTTAACCGATCCGTGACGCCAGATTACTGATTTCTGACGAAAGCTGTGCCACAGAGTCATTGGGGTTATGCCACGAGGGCCGGCAGCCCTGTAAAGGAGGACAAAGGACAGCAGTGGTTGGATGCTTCCTGATTCCAAGCAGATGTGGAAACTGCTAAGGATGACCTTTTGCGCTGAGTTGTCCGACTACCTGACGAATGTTACTGATGTCTGATAGGAATGGTGCCCGTACCGAGCTCTCTGTGTTGTGTTCTGTCTGCTTAGTTGGGACGTGCTGCATTTATGGTGGATGGAACTGTGACCTGCCATATGGCCAGGCATTCATGCTGTTCGGCTCCATTTTGACCTACCTGCTGTTGCTGATCAGCCCATCTCTGTGGCCACAGATTTACACACAGCACGATGTTGGGTTTGCAGCTTTGGTTTGCTGACATATCATTTAGCGTTTGTTGTGCTTTGTCATCTGTGCATGCGGACGCTGTTTCTGTTTTATTGTTTAAGCACCTTGATACGCGATTGATCGAGGAGGAATGGTGTGCACTGATGATGATATTTATTCAGAGGAGTGTCTGAATGACTGACGCCAACTCACCCAACTCTGATCTCAGTGTCAGCGCCCTGTATTGGAGATGTTGACTGTTAATTGCCCATCCATGAGACTGTAGGGCAGAAGAGTGCAAGCACTGGTCAGGTCATGTTATGAGTGCTGGCCGTTCTGACATGGACAACAAAGGACAGCCTCCAGTTGATGCTTTCTGATTGCAAGCAGATGTGGAAACTGCTAAGGATGACCTTTTGCGCTGAGTTGTCCGACTACCTGACGAATGTTACTGATGTCTGATAGGAATGGTGCCCGTACCGAGCTCTCTGTGTTGTGTTCTGTCTGCTTGGTTGGGACGTGCTGCATTTATGGTGGATGGAACTGTGACCTGCCAAATGGCCAGGCATTCATGCTGTTCGGCTCCATTTTGACCTACCTGCTGTTGCTGATCAGCCCATCTCTGTGGCCACAGATTTACACACAGCGCGATGTCAGCTTTGGTTTACTGACATATCATTTAGCGTTTGTTGTGCTTTGTCATCTGTGCATGCGGACGCTGTTTCTGTTTTATTGTTTAAGCACCTTGATACGCGATTGATCGAGGAGGAATGGTGTGCACTGATGACGATATTTATTCAGAGGAGTGTCTGAATGACTGACGCCAACTCACCCAACTCTGATCTCAGTGTCAGCGCCCTGTATTGGAGATGTTGACTGTTAATTACCCATCCATGAGACTGTAGGGCAGAAGAGTGCAAGCACTGGTCAGGTCATGTTATGAGTGCTGGCCGTTCTGACATGGACAACAAAGGACAGCCTCCAGTTGATGCTTTCTGATTGCAAGCAGATGTGGAAACTGCTAGGGGGTGACCTTTTCAGGTGGGTTGTGTGAATGTGGAAATCATGACGGCAAAGAGGATCGTCAGCAGTTGAATCGATTGCGCATACACTGAATGGGATGTCTGTTCAGGTGGGTTTCTGACTCCTGACGCCATCTTACTGAACTCTGATATCAGTTGCGCATTTTGTCATTGGGTGGTTATTTGGACTCGTGATGAGGCATTTTTGAGGGGTTAACCAGACTACCGCCACCTGCTTGTTCGTGTTGGGTATTCATGGTCATTGCTGCCACAAATGTGGTTTGTTGTTCTGATGCCTGCATCCTGTCAGTAGCTGCCGGATAGTTTGTGGCACGGCCAGTGATCAGGATGACCTTTGTGTGGGTTGTTAACTGATCCGTGACGCCAGATTACTGATTTCTGACGAAAGCTGTGCCACAGAGTCATTGGGGTTATGCCACGAGGGCCGGCAGCCCTGTAAAGGAGGACAAAGGACAGCAGTGGTTGGATGCTTCCTGATTCCAAGCAGATGTGGAAACTGCTAAGGATGACCTTTTGCGCTGAGTTGTCCGACTACCTGACGAATGTTACTGATGTCTGATAGGAATGGTGCCCGTACCGAGCTCTCTGTGTTGTGTTCTGTCTGCTTGGTTGGGACGTGCTGCATTTATGGTGGATGGAACTGTGACCTGCCATATGGCCAGGCATTCATGCTGTTCGGCTCCATTTTGACCTACCTGCTGTTGCTGATCAGCCCATCTCTGTGGCCACAGATTTACACACAGCACGATGTTGGGTTTGCAGCTTTGGTTTGCTGACATATCATTTAGCGTTTGTTGTGCTTTGTCATCTGTGCATGCGGACGCTGTTTCTGTTTTATTGTTTAAGCACCTTGATACGCGATTGATCGAGGAGGAATGGTGTGCACTGATGATGATATTTATTCAGAGGAGTGTCTGAATGACTGACGCCAACTCACCCAACTCTGATCTCAGTGTCAGCGCCCTGTATTGGAGATGTTGACTGTTAATTGCCCATCCATGAGACTGTAGGGCAGAAGAGTGCAAGCACTGGTCAGGTCATGTTATGAGTGCTGGCCGTTCTGACATGGACAACAAAGGACAGCCTCCAGTTGATGCTTTCTGATTGCAAGCAGATGTGGAAACTGCTAAGGATGACCTTTTGCGCTGAGTTGTCCGACTACCTGACGAATGTTACTGATGTCTGATAGGAATGGTGCCCGTACCGAGCTCTCTGTGTTGTGTTCTGTCTGCTTGGTTGGGACGTGCTGCATTTATGGTGGATGGAACTGTGACCTGCCAAATGGCCAGGCATTCATGCTGTTCGGCTCCATTTTGACCTACCTGCTGTTGCTGATCAGCCCATCTCTGTGGCCACAGATTTACACACAGCGCGATGTCAGCTTTGGTTTACTGACATATCATTTAGCGTTTGTTGTGCTTTGTCATCTGTGCATGCGGACGCTGTTTCTGTTTTATTGTTTAAGCACCTTGATACGCGATTGATCGAGGAGGAATGGTGTGCACTGATGATGATATTTATTCAGAGGAGTGTCTGAATGACTGACGCCAACTCACCCAACTCTGATCTCAGTGTCAGCGCCCTGTATTGGAGATGTTGACTGTTAATTGCCCATCCATGAGACTGTAGGGCAGAAGAGTGCAAGCACTGGTCAGGTCATGTTATGAGTGCTGGCCGTTCTGACATGGACAACAAAGGACAGCCTCCAGTTGATGCTTTCTGATTGCAAGCAGATGTGGAAACTGCTAGGGGGTGACCTTTTCAGGTGGGTTGTGTGAATGTGGAAATCATGACGGCAAAGAGGATCGTCAGCAGTTGAATCGATTGCGCATACACTGAATGGGATGTCTGTTCAGGTGGGTTTCTGACTCCTGACGCCATCTTACTGAACTCTGATATCAGTTGCGCATTTTGTCATTGGGTGGTTATTTGGACTCGTGATGAGGCATTTTTGAGGGGTTAACCAGACTACCGCCACCTGCTTGTTCGTGTTGGGTATTCATGGGTATTGCTGCCACAAATGTGGTTTGTTGTTCTGATGCCTGCATCCTGTCAGTAGCTGCCGGATAGTTTGTGGCACGGCCAGTGATCAGGATGACCTTTGTGTGGGTTGTTAACTGATCCGTGACGCCAGATTACTGATTTCTGACGAAAGCTGTGCCACAGAGTCATTGGGGTTATGCCACAAGGGCCGGCAGCCCTGTAAAGGAGGACAAAGGACAGCAGTGGTTGGATGCTTCCTGATTCTAAGCAGATGTGGAAACTGCTAAGGATGACCTTTTGCGCTGAGTTGTCCGACTACCTGACGAATGTTACTGATGTCTGATAGGAATGGTGCCCGTACCGAGCTCTCTGTGTTGTGTTCTGTCTGCTTGGTTGGGACGTGCTGCATTTATGGTGGATGGAACTGTGACCTGCCAAATGGCCAGGCATTCATGCTGTTCGGCTCCATTTTGACCTACCTGCTGTTGCTGATCAGCCCATCTCTGTGGCCACAGATTTACAAACAGCAGAATGTCAGCTTCGATTTGCTGACATATCATTTAGTGTTTGTTGTGCTTTGTCATCTGTGCATGCGGACGCTGTTTCTGTTTTATTGTTTAAGCACCTTGGTACGCGATTAATCGAGGAGGAATGGTGTGCACTGATGATGATATTTATTCAGAGGAGTGTCTGAATGACTGACGCCAACTCACCCAACTCTGATCTCAGTGTCAGCGCCCTGTATTGGAGATGTTGACTATTAATTGCCCATCCATGAGACTGTAGGGCAGAAGAGTGCAAGCACTGGTCAGGTCATGTCATGAGTGCTGGCCGTTCTGACATGGACAACAAAGGACAGCCGCCAGTTGATGCTTTCTGATTGCAAGCAGATGTGGAAACTGCTAGGGGTGACCTTTTCAGGTGGGTTGTGTGAATGTGGAAATCATGACGGCAAAGAGGATCGTCAGCAGTTGAATCGATTGCGCATACACTGAATGGGATGTCTGTTCAGGTGGGTTTCTGACTCCTGACGCCATCTTACTGAACTCTGATATCAGTTGTGCATTTTGTCATTGGGTGGTTATTTGGACTCGTGATGAGGCATTTTTGAGGGGTTAACCAGACTGCCGCTGCCTGCTTGTTCGTGTTGGGTATTCATGGGTATTGCTGCCACAAATGTGGTTTGTTGTTCTGATGCCTGCATCCTGTCAGTAGCTGCCGGATAGTTTGTGGCACGGCCAGTGATCAGGATGACCTTTGTGTGGGTTGTTAACTGATCCGTGACGCCAGATTACTGATTTCTGACGAAAGCTGTGCCACAGAGTCATTGGGGTTATGCCACAAGGGCCGGCAGCCCTGTAAAGGAGGACAAAGGACAGCAGTGGTTGGATGCTTCCTGATTCCAAGCAGATGTGGAAACTGCTAAGGATGACCTTTTGCGCTGAGTTGTCCGACTACCTGACGAATGTTACTGATGTCTGATAGGAATGGTGCCCGTACCGAGCTCTCTGTGTTGTGTTCTGTCTGCTTGGTTGGGACGTGCTGCATTTATGGTGGATGGAACTGTGACCTGCCAAATGGCCAGGCATTCATGCTGTTCGGCTCCATTTTGACCTACCTGCTGTTGCTGATCAGCCCATCTCTGTGGCCACAGATTTACACACAGCACGATGTTGGGTTTGCAGCTTTGGTTTGCTGACATATCATTTAGTGTTTGTTGTGCTTTGTCATCTGTGCATGCGGACGCTGTTTCTGTTTTATTGTTTAAGCACCTTGATACGCGATTGATCGAGGAGGAATGGTGTGCACTGATGATGATATTTATTCAGAGGAGTGTCTGAATGACTGACGCCAACTCACCCAACTCTGATCTCAGTGTCAGCGCCCTGTATTGGAGATGTTGACTGTTAATTGCCCATCCATGAGACTGTAGGGCAGAAGAGTGCAAGCACTGGTCAGGTCATGTCATGAGTGCTGGCCGTTCTGACATGGACAACAAAGGACAGCCTCCAGTTGATGCTTTCTGATTGCAAGCAGATGTGGAAACTGCTAGGGGTGACCTTTTCAGGTGGGTTGTGTGAATGTGGAAATCATGACGGCAAAGAGGATCGTCAGCAGTTGAATCGATTGCGCATACACTGAATGGGATGTCTGTTCAGGTGGGTTTCTGACTCCTGACGCCATCTTACTGAACTCTGATATCAGTTGCGCATTTTGTCATTGGGTGGTTATTTGGACTCGTGATGAGGCATTTTTCAGGGGTTAACCAGCTTGCCGCTGCCTGCTTGTTTGTGTTGGGTATTCATGGGTATTGCTGCCACAAATGTGGTTTGTTGTTCTGATGCCTGCATCCTGTCAGTAGCTGCCGGATAGTTTGTGGCACGGCCAGTGATCAGGATGACCTTTGTGTGGGTTGTTAACTGATCCGTGACGCCAGATTACTGATTTCTGACGAAAGCTGTGCCACAGAGTCATTGGGGTTATGCCACAAGGGCCGGCAGCCCTGTAAAGGAGGACAAAGGACAGCAGTGGTTGGATGCTTCCTGATTCCAAGCAGATGTGGAAACTGCTAAGGATGACCTTTTGCGCTGAGTTGTCCGACTACCTGACGAATGTTACTGATGTCTGATAGGAATGGTGCCCGTACCGAGCTCTCTGTGTTGTGTTCTGTCTGCTTGGTTGGGACGTGCTGCATTTATGGTGGATGGAACTGTGACCTGCCAAATGGCCAGGCATTCATGCTGTTCGGCTCCATTTTGACCTACCTGCTGTTGCTGATCAGCCCATCTCTGTGGCCACAGATTTACACACAGCACGATGTTGGGTTTGCAGCTTTGGTTTGCTGACATATCATTTAGTGTTTGTTGTGCTTTGTCATCTGTGCATGCGGACGCTGTTTCTGTTTTATTGTTTAAGCACCTTGATACGCGATTGATCGAGGAGGAATGGTGTGCACTGATGATGATATTTATTCAGAGGAGTGTCTGAATGACTGACGCCAACTCACCCAACTCTGATCTCAGTGTCAGCGCCCTGTATTGGAGATGTTGACTGTTAATTGCCCATCCATGAGACTGTAGGGCAGAAGAGTGCAAGCACTGGTCAGGTCATGTCATGAGTGCTGGCCGTTCTGACATCGACAACAAAGGACAGCCTCCAGTTGATGCTTTCTGATTGCAAGCAGATGTGGAAACTGCTAGGGGTGACCTTTTCAGGTGGGCTGTGTGAATGTGGAAATCATGACGGCAAAGAGGATCGTCAGCAGTTGAATCGATTGCGCATACACTGAATGGGATGTCTGTTCAGGTGGGTTTCTGACTCCTGACGCCATCTTACTGAACTCTGATATCAGTTGCGCATTTTGTCATTGGGTGGTTATTTGGACTTGTGATGAGGCATTTTTGAGGGGTTAACCAGACTACCGCCACCTGCTTGTTCGTGTTGGGTATTCATGGGTATTGCTGCCACAAATGTGGTTTGTTGTTCTGACGCCTGCATCCTGTCAGTAGCTGCCGGATAGTTTGTGGCACGGCCAGTGATCAGGATGACCTTTGTGTGGGTTGTTAACTGATCCGTGACGCCAGATTACTGATTTCTGACGAAAGCTGTGCCACAGAGTCATTGGGGTTATGCCACAAGGGCCGGCAGCCCTGTAAAGGAGGACAAAGGACAGCAGTGGTTGGATGCTTCCTGATTCCAAGCAGATGTGGAAACTGCTAAGGATGACCTTTTGCGCTGAGTTGTCCGACTACCTGACGAATGTTACTGATGTCTGATAGGAATGGTGCCCGTACCGAGCTCTCTGTGTTGTGTTCTGTCTGCTTGGTTGGGACGTGCTGCATTTATGGTGGATGGAACTGTGACCTGCCAAATGGCCAGGCATTCATGCTGTTTGGCTCCATTTTGACCTACCTGCTGTTGCTGATCAGCCCATCTCTGTGGCCACAGATTTACACACAGCGCGATGTTGGGTTTGCAGCTTTGGTTTGCTGACATATCATTTAGTGTTTGTTGTGCTTTGTCATCTGTGCATGCGGACGCTGTTTCTGTTTTATTGTTTAAGCACCTTGATACGCGATTGACCGAGGAGGAATGGTGTGCACTGATGATGATATTTATTCAGAGGAGTGTCTGAATGACTGACGCCAACTCACCCAACTCTGATCTCAGTGTCAGCGCCCTGTATTGGAGATGTTGACTGTTAATTGCCCATCCATGAGACTGTAGGGCAGAAGAGTGCAAGCACTGGTCAGGTCATGTTATGAGTGCTGGCCGTTCTGACATGGACAACAAAGGACAGCCTCCAGTTGATGCTTTCTGATTGCAAGCAGATGTGGAAACTGCTAGGGGTGACCTTTTCAGGTGGGTTGTGTGAATGTGGAAATCATGACGGCAAAGAGGATCGTCAGCAGTTGAATCGATTGCGCATACACTGAATGGGATGTCTGTTCAGGTGGGTTTCTGACTCCTGACGCCATCTTACTGAACTCTGATATCAGTTGTGCATTTTGTCATTGGGTGGTTATTTGGACTTGTGATGAGGCATTTTTGAGGGGTTAACCAGACTACCACCCACCTGCTTGCTCGTGTTGGGTATTCATGGGTATTGCTGCCACAAATGTGGTTTGTTGTTCTGATGCCTGCATCCTGTCAGTAGCTGCCGGATAGTGTGTGGCACGGCCAGTGATCAGGATGACCTTTGTGTGGGTTGTTAACTGATCCGTGACGCCAGATTACTGATTTCTGACGAAAGCTGTGCCACAGAGTCATTGGGGTTATGCCACAAGGGCCGGCAGCCCTGTAAAGGAGGACAAAGGACAGCAGTGGTTGGATGCTTCCTGATTCCAAGCAGATGTGGAAACTGCTAAGGATGACCTTTTGCGCTGAGTTGTCCGACTACCTGACGAATGTTACTGATGTCTGATAGGAATGGTGCCCGTACCGAGCTCTCTGTGTTGTGTTCTGTCTGCTTGGTTGGGACGTGCTGCATTTATGGTGGATGGAACTGTGACCTGCCAAATGGCCAGGCATTCATGCTGTTCGGCTCCATTTTGACCTACCTGCTGTTGCTGATCAGCCCATCTCTGTGGCCACAGATTTACACACAGCACGATGTTGGGTTTGCAGCTTTGGTTTGCTGACATATCATTTAGTGTTTGTTGTGCTTTGTCATCTGTGCATGCGGACGCTGTTTCTGTTTTATTGTTTAAGCACCTTGATACGCGATTAATCGAGGAGGAATGGTGTGCACTGATGATGATATTTATTCAGAGGAGTGTCTGAATGACTGACGCCAACTCACCCAACTCTGATCTCAGTGTCAGCGCCCTGTATTGGAGATGTTGACTATTAATTGCCCATCCATGAGACTGTAGGGCAGAAGAGTGCAAGCACTGGTCAGGTCATGTCATGAGTGCTGGCCGTTCTGACATGGACAACAAAGGACAGCCGCCAGTTGATGCTTTCTGATTGCAAGCAGATGTGGAAACTGCTAGGGGTGACCTTTTCAGGTGGGTTGTGTGAATGTGGAAATCATGACGGCAAAGAGGATCGTCAGCAGTTGAATCGATTGCGCATACACTGAATGGGATGTCTGTTCAGGTGGGTTTCTGACTCCTGACGCCATCTTACTGAACTCTGATATCAGTTGCGCATTTTGTCATTGGGTGGTTATTTGGACTTGTGATGAGGCATTTTTGAGGGGTTAACCAGACTACCGCCACCTGCTTGTTCGTGTTGGGTATTCATGGGTATTGCTGCCACAAATGTGGTTTGTTGTTCTGATGCCTGCATCCTGTCAGTGGCTGCCGGATAGTTTGTGGCACGGCCAGTGATCAGGATGACCTTTGTGTGGGTTGTTAACTGATCCGTGACGCCAGATTACTGATTTCTGACGAAAGCTGTGCCACAGAGTCATTGGGGTTATGCCACAAGGGCCGGCAGCCCTGTAAAGGAGGACAAAGGACAGCAGTGGTTGGATGCTTCCTGATTCCAAGCAGATGTGGAAACTGCTAAGGATGACCTTTTGCGCTGAGTTGTCCGACTACCTGACGAATGTTACTGATTTCTGATAGGAATGGGTGCCCGTACCGAGCTCTCTGTGTTGTGTTCTGTCTGCTTGGTTGGGACGTGCTGCATTTATGGTGGATGGAACTGTGACCTGCCAAATGGCCAGGCATTCATGCTGTTCGGCTCCATTTTGACCTACCTGCTGTTGCTGATCAGCCCATCTCTGTGGCCACAGATTTACACACAGCACAATGTTGGGTTTGCAGCTTTGGTTTGCTGACATATCATTTAGCGTTTGTTGTGCTTTGTCATCTGTGCATGCAGGCGCTGTTTCTGTTTTATTGTTTAAGCACCTTGATACGCGATTGACCGAGGAGGAATGGTGTGCACTGATGATGATATTTATTCAGAGGAGTGTCTGAATGACTGACGCCAACTCACCCAACTCTGATCTCAGTGTCAGCGCCCTGTATTGGAGATGTTGACTGTTAATTGCCCATCCATGAGACTGTAGGGCAGAACAGTGCAAGCACTGGTCAGGTCATGTTATGAGTGCTGAGCGTTCTGACATGGACAACAAAGGACAGCCTCCAGTTGATGCTTTCTGATTGCAAGCAGATGTGGAAACTGCTAGGGGTGACCTTTTCAGGTGGGTTGTGTGAATGTGGAAATCATGACGGCAAAGAGGATCGTCAGCAGTTGAATCGATTGCGCATACACTGAATGGGATGTCTGTTCAGGTGGGTTTCTGACTCCTGACGCCATCTTACTGAACTCTGATATCAGTTGCGCATTTTGTCATTGGGTGGTTATTTGGACTTGTGATGAGGCATTTTTGAGGGGTTAACCAGACTACCGCCCACCTGCTTGTTCGTGTTGGGTATTCATGGGTATTGCTGCCACAAATGTGGTTTGTTGTTCTGACGCCTGCATCCTGTCAGTAGCTGCCGGATAGTTCGTGGCACGGCCAGTGATCAGGATGACCTTTGTGTGGGTTGTTAACTGATCCGTGACGCCAGATTACTGATTTCTGACGAAAGCTGTGCCACAGAGTCATTGGGGTTATGCCACGAGGGCCGGCAGCCCTGTAAAGGAGGACAAAGGACAGCAGTGGTTGGATGCTTCCTGATTCCAAGCAGATGTGGAAACTGCTAAGGATGACCTTTTGCGCTGAGTTGTCCGACTACCTGACGAATGTTACTGATGTCTGATAGGAATGGTGCCCGTACCGAGCTCTCTGTGTTGTGTTCTGTCTGCTTGGTTGGGACGTGCTGCATTTATGGTGGATGGAACTGTGACCTGCCAAATGGCCAGGCATTCATGCTGTTCGGCTCCATTTTGACCTACCTGCTGTTGCTGATCAGCCCATCTCTGTGGCCACAGATTTACACACAGCACGATGTTGGGTTTGCAGCTTTGGTTTGCTGACATATCATTTAGTGTTTGTTGTGCTTTGTCATCTGTGCATGCAGACGCTGTTTCTGTTTTATTGTTTAAGCACCTTGATACGCGATTGATCGAGGAGGAATGGTGTGCACTGATGATGATATTTATTCAGAGGAGTGTCTGAATGACTGACGCCAACTCACCCAACTCTGATCTCAGTGTCAGCGCCCTGTATTGGAGATGTTGACTGTTAATTGCCCATCCATGAGACTGTAGGGCAGAAGAGTGCAAGCACTGGTCAGGTCATGTCATGAGTGCTGGCCGTTCTGACATGGACAACAAAGGACAGCCTCCAGTTGATGCTTTCTGATTGCAAGCAGATGTGGAAACTGCTAGGGGTGACCTTTTCAGGTGGGTTGTGTGAATGTGGAAATCATGACGGCAAAGAGGATCGTCAGCAGTTGAATCGATTGCGCATACACTGAATGGGATGTCTGTTCAGGTGGGTTTCTGACTCCTGACGCCATCTTACTGAACTCTGATATCAGTTGCGCATTTTGTCATTGGGTGGTTATTTGGACTCGTGATGAGGCATTTTTGAGGGGTTAACCAGACTACCGCCACCTGCTTGCTCGTGTTGGGTATTCATGGGTATTGCTGCCACAAATGTGGTTTGTTGTTCTGATGCCTGCATCCTGTCAGTAGCTGCCGGATAGTTTGTGGCACGGCCAGTGATCAGGATGACCTTTGTGTGGGTTGTTAACTGATCCGTGACGCCAGATTACTGATTTCTGACGAAAGCTGTGCCACAGAGTCATTGGGGTTATGCCACAAGGGCCGGCAGCCCTGTAAAGGAGGACAAAGGACAGCAGTGGTTGGATGCTTCCTGATTCCAAGCAGATGTGGAAACTGCTAAGGATGACCTTTTGCGCTGAGTTGTCCGACTACCTGACGAATGTTACTGATGTCTGATAGGAATGGTGCCCGTACCGAGCTCTCTGTGTTGTGTTCTGTCTGCTTGGTTGGGACGTGCTGCATTTATGGTGGATGGAACTGTGACCTGCCAAATGGCCAGGCATTCATGCTGTTCGGCTCCATTTTGACCTACCTGCTGTTGCTGATCAGCCCATCTCTGTGGCCACAGATTTACACACAGCACGATGTTGGGTTTGCAGCTTTGGTTTGCTGACATATCATTTAGTGTTTGTTGTGCTTTGTCATCTATGCATGCGGACGCTGTTTCTGTTTTATTGTTTAAGCACCTTGATACGCGATTGACCGAGGAGGAATGGTGTGCACTGATGATGATATTTATTCAGAGGAGTGTCTGAATGACTGACGCCAACTCACCCAACTCTGATCTCAGTGTCAGCGCCCTGTATTGGAGATGTTGACTGTTAATTGCCCATCTATGAGACTGTAGGGCAGAAGAGTGCAAGCACTGGTCAGGTCATGTCATGAGTGCTGGCCGTTCTGACATGGACAACAAAGGACAGCCTCCAGTTGATGCTTTCTGATTGCAAGCAGATGTGGAAACTGCTAGGGGTGACCTTTTCAGGTGGGTTGTGTGAATGTGGAAATCATGACGGCAAAGAGGATCGTCAGCAGTTGAATCGATCGCGCATACACTGAATGGGATGTCTGTTCAGGTGGGTTTCTAACTCCTGACGCCATCTTACTGAACTCTGATATCAGTTGCGCATTTTGTCATTGGGTGGTTATTTGGACTCGTGATGAGGCATTTTTGAGGGGTTAACCAGACTACCGCCACCTGCTTGCTCGTGTTGGGTATTCATGGGTATTGCTGCCACAAATGTGGTTTGTTGTTCTGACGCCTGCATCCTGTCAGTAGCTGCCGGATAGTGTGTGGCACGGCCAGTGATCAGAATGACCTTTGTGTGGGTTGTTAACTGATCCGTGACGCCAGATTACTGATTTCTGACGAAAGCTGTGCCACAGAGTCATTGGGGTTATGCCACAAGGGCCGGCAGCCCTGTAAAGGAGGACAAAGGACAGCAGTGGTTGGATGCTTCCTGATTCCAAGCAGATGTGGAAACTGCTAAGGATGACCTTTTGCGCTGAGTTGTCCGACTACCTGACGAATGTTACTGATTTCTGATAGGAATGGGTGCCCGTACCGAGCTCTCTGTGTTGTGTTCTGTCTGCTTGGTTGGGACGTGCTGCATTTATGGTGGATGGAACTGTGACCTGCCAAATGGCCAGGCATTCATGCTGTTCGGCTCCATTTTGACCTACCTGCTGTTGCTGATCAGCCCATCTCTGTGGCCACAGATTTACACACAGCACGATGTTGGATTTGCAGCTTTGGTTTGCTGACATATCATTTAGTGTTTGTTGTGCTTTGTCATCTGTGCATGCGGACGCTGTTTCTGTTTTATTGTTTAAGCACCTTGATACGCGATTAATCGAGGAGGAATGGTGTGCACTGATGATGATATTTATTCAGAGGAGTGTCTGAATGACTGACGCCAACTCACCCAACTCTGATCTCAGTGTCAGCGCCCTGTATTGGAGATGTTGACTGTTAATTGCCCATCCATGAGACTGTAGGGCAGAAGAGTGCAAGCACTGGTCAGGTCATGTCATGAGTGCTGGCCGTTCTGACATGGACAACAAAGGACAGCCTCCAGTTGATGCTTTCTGATTGCAAGCAGATGTGGAAACTGCTAGGGGTGACCTTTTCAGGTGGGTTGTGTGAATGTGGAAATCATGACGGCAAAGAGGATCGTCAGCAGTTGAATCGATTGCGCATACACTGAATGGGATGTCTGTTCAGGTGGGTTTCTGACTCCTGACGCCATCTTACTGAACTCTGATATCAGTTGCGCATTTTGTCATTGGGTGGTTATTTGGACTTGTGATGAGGCATTTTTGAGGGGTTAACCAGACTACCGCCACCTGCTTGCTCGTGTTGGGTATTCATGGGTATTGCTGCCACAAATGTGGTTTGTTGTTCTGACGCCTGCATCCTGTCAGTAGCTGCCGGATAGTTTGTGGCACGGCCAGTGATCAGGATGACCTTTGTGTGGGTTGTTAACTGATCCGTGACGCCAGATTACTGATTTCTGACGAAAGCTGTGCCACAGAGTCATTGGGGTTATGCCACAAGGGCCGGCAGCCCTGTAAAGGAGGACAAAGGACAGCAGTGGTTGGATGCTTCCTGATTCCAAGCAGATGTGGAAACTGCTAAGGATGACCTTTTGCGCTGAGTTGTCCGACTACCTGACGAATGTTACTGATGTCTGATAGGAATGGTGCCCGTACCGAGCTCTCTGTGTTGTGTTCTGTCTGCTTGGTTGGGACGTGCTGCATTTATGGTGGATGGAACTGTGACCTGCCAAATGGCCAGGCATTCATGCTGTTCGGCTCCATTTTGACCTACCTGCTGTTGCTGATCAGCCCATCTCTGTGGCCACAGATTTAAACACAGCACGATGTTGGGTTTGCAGCTTTGGTTTGCTGACATATCATTCAGTGTTTGTTGTGCTTTGTCATCTATGCATGCGGACGCTGTTTCTGTTTTATTGTTTAAGCACCTTGATACGCGATTGATCGAGGAGGAATGGTGTGCACTGATGATGATATTTATTCAGAGGAGTGTCTGAATGACTGACGCCAACTCACCCAACTCTGATCTCAGTGTCAGCGCCCTGTATTGGAGATGTTGACTGTTAATTGCCTATCCATGAGACTGTAGGGCAGAAGAGTGCAAGCACTGGTCAGGTCATGTCATGAGTGCTGGCCGTTCTGACATGGACAACAAAGGACAGCCTCCAGTTGATGCTTTCTGATTGCAAGCAGATGTGGAAACTGCTAGGGGTGACCTTTTCAGGTGGGTTGTGTGAATGTGGAAATCATGACGGCAAAGAGGATCGTCAGCAGTTGAATCGATCGCGCATACACTGAATGGGATGTCTGTTCAGGTGGGTTTCTAACTCCTGACGCCATCTTACTGAACTCTGATATCAGTTGCGCATTTTGTCATTGGGTGGTTATTTGGACTCGTGATGAGGCATTTTTGAGGGGTTAACCAGACTACCGCCACCTGCTTGTTTGTGTTGGGTATTCATGGGTATTGCTGCCACAAATGTGGTTTGTTGTTCTGATGCCTGCATCCTGTCAGTGGCTGCCGGATAGTTTGTGGCACGGCCAGTGATCAGGATGACCTTTGTGTGGGTTGTTAACTGATCCGTGACGCCAGATTACTGATTTCTGACGAAAGCTGTGCCACAGAGTCATTGGGGTTATGCCACAAGGGCCGGCAGCCCTGTAAAGGAGGACAAAGGACAGCAGTGGTTGGATGCTTCCTGATTCCAAGCAGATGTGGAAACTGCTAAGGATGACCTTTTGCGCTGAGTTGTCCGACTACCTGACGAATGTTACTGATTTCTGATAGGAATGGGTGCCCGTACCGAGCTCTCTGTGTTGTGTTCTGTCTGCTTGGTTGGGACGTGCTGCATTTATGGTGGATGGAACTGTGACCTGCCAAATGGCCAGGCATTCATGCTGTTCGGCTCCATTTTGACCTACCTGCTGTTGCTGATCAGCCCATCTCTGTGGCCACAGATTTACACACAGCACGATGTTGGGTTTGCAGCTTTGGTTTGCTGACATATCATTTAGTGTTTGTTGTGCTTTGTCATCTGTGCATGCGGACGCTGTTTCTGTTTTATTGTTTAAGCACCTTGATACGCGATTGACCGAGGAGGAATGGTGTGCACTGATGATGATATTTATTCAGAGGAGTGTCTGAATGACTGACGCCAACTCACCCAACTCTGATCTCAGTGTCAGCGCCCTGTATTGGAGATGTTGACTGTTAATTGCCCATCCATGAGACTGTAGGGCAGAAGAGTGCAAGCACTGGTCAGGTCATGTCATGAGTGCTGGCCGTTCTGACATGGACAACAAAGGACAGCCTCCAGTTGATGCTTTCTGATTGCAAGCAGATGTGGAAACTGCTAGGGGTGACCTTTTCAGGTGGGTTGTGTGGATGTGGAAATCATGACGGCAAAGAGGATCGTCAGCAGTTGAATCGATTGCGCATACACTGAATGGGATGTCTGTTCAGGTGGGTTTCTGACTCCTGACGCCATCTTACTGAACTCTGATATCAGTTGTGCATTTTGTCATTGGGTGGTTATTTGGACTTGTGATGAGGCATTTTTGAGGGGTTAACCAGACTGCCGCCACCTGCTTGTTTGTGTTGGGTATTCATGGGTATTGCTGCCACAAATGTGGTTTGTTGTTCTGATGCCTGCATCCTGTCAGTAGCTGCCGGATAGTTTGTGGCACGGCCAGTGATCAGGATGACCTTTGTGTGGGTTGTTAACTGATCCGTGACGCCAGATTACTGATTTCTGACGAAAGCTGTGCCACAGAGTCATTGGGGTTATGCCACAAGGGCCGGCAGCCCTGTAAAGGAGGACAAAGGACAGCAGTGGTTGGATGCTTCCTGATTCCAAGCAGATGTGGAAACTGCTAAGGATGACCTTTTGCGCTGAGTTGTCCGACTACCTGACGAATGTTACTGATTTCTGATAGGAATGGGTGCCCGTACCGAGCTCTCTGTGTTGTGTTCTGTCTGCTTGGTTGGGACGTGCTGCATTTATGGTGGATGGAACTGTGACCTGCCAAATGGCCAGGCATTCATGCTGTTCGGCTCCATTTTGACCTACCTGCTGTTGCTGATCAGCCCATCTCTGTGGCCACAGATTTACACACAGCACGATGTTGGGTTTGCAGCTTTGGTTTGCTGACATATCATTTAGTGTTTGTTGTGCTTTGTCATCTGTGCATGCGGACGCTGTTTCTGTTTTATTGTTTAAGCACCTTGATACGCGATTGATCGAGGAGGAATGGTGTGCACTGATGATGATATTTATTCAGAGGAGTGTCTGAATGACTGACGCCAACTCACCCAACTCTGATCTCAGTGTCAGCGCCCTGTATTGGAGATGTTGACTGTTAATTGCCCATCCATGAGACTGTAGGGCAGAAGCGTGCAAGCACTGGTCAGGTCATGTCATGAGTGCTGGCCGTTCTGACATGGACAACAAAGGACAGCCTCCAGTTGATGCTTTCTGATTGCAAGCAGATGTGGAAACTGCTAGGGGTGACCTTTTCAGGTGGGTTGTGTGAATGTGGAAATCATGACGGCAAAGAGGATCGTCAGCAGTTGAATCGATTGCGCATACACTGAATGGGATGTCTGTTCAGGTGGGTTTCTGACTCCTGACGCCATCTTACTGAACTCTGATATCAGTTGTGCATTTTGTCATTGGGTGGTTATTTGGACTCGTGATGAGGCATTTTTGAGGGGTTAACCAGACTACCGCCACCTGCTTGTTTGTGTTGGGTATTCATGGGTATTGCTGCCACAAATGTGGTTTGTTGTTCTGATGCCTGCATCCTGTCAGTGGCTGCCGGATAGTTTGTGGCACGGCCAGTGATCAGGATGACCTTTGTGTGGGTTGTTAACTGATCCGTGACACCAGATTACTGATTTCTGACGAAAGCTGTGCCACAGAGTCATTGGGGTTATGCCACAAGGGCCGGCAGCCCTGTAAAGGAGGACAAAGGACAGCAGTGGTTGGATGCTTCCTGATTCCAAGCAGATGTGGAAACTGCTAAGGATGACCTTTTGCGCTGAGTTGTCCGACTACCTGACGAATGTTACTGATTTCTGATAGGAATGGGTGCCCGTACCGAGCTCTCTGTGTTGTGTTCTGTCTGCTTGGTTGGGACGTGCTGCATTTATGGTGGATGGAACTGTGACCTGCCAAATGGCCAGGCATTCATGCTGTTCGGCTCCATTTTGACCTACCTGCTGTTGCTGATCAGCCCATCTCTGTGGCCACAGATTTACACACAGCACGATGTTGGGTTTGCAGCTTTGGTTTGCTGACATATCATTTAGTGTTTGTTGTGCTTTGTCATCTGTGCATGCGGACGCTGTTTCTGTTTTATTGTTTAAGCACCTTGATACACGATTAATCGAGGAGGAATGGTGTGCACTGATGATGATATTTATTCAGAGGAGTGTCTGAATGACTGACGCCAACTCACCCAACTCTGATCTCAGTGTCAGCGCCCTGTATTGGAGATGTTGACTGTTAATTGCCCATCCATGAGGCTGTAGGGCAGAACAGTGCAAGCACTGGTCAGGTCATGTCATGAGTGCTGGCCGTTCTGACATGGACAACAAAGGACAGCCTCCAGTTGATGCTTTCTGATTGCAAGCAGATGTGGAAACTGCTAGGGGTGACCTTTTCAGGTGGGTTGTGTGAATGTGGAAATCATGACGGCAAAGAGGATCGTCAGCAGTTGAATCGATTGCGCATACACTGAATGGGATGTCTGTTCAGGTGGGTTTCTGACTCCTGACGCCACCTTACTGAACTCTGATATCAGTTGCGCATTTTGTCATTGGGTGGTTATTTGGACTTGTGATGAGGCATTTTTGAGGGGTTAACCAGACTGCCGCCACCTGCTTGTTCGTGTTGGGTATTCATGGGTATTGCTGCCACAAATGTGGTTTGTTGTTCTGATGCCTGCATCCTGTCAGTGGCTGCCGGATAGTTTGTGGCACGGCCAGTGATCAGGATGACCTTTGTGTGGGTTGTTAACTGATCCGTGACACCAGATTACTGATTTCTGACGAAAGCTGTGCCACAGAGTCATTGGGGTTATGCCACAAGGGCCGGCAGCCCTGTAAAGGAGGACAAAGGACAGCAGTGGTTGGATGCTTCCTGATTCTAAGCAGATGTGGAAACTGCTAAGGATGACCTTTTGCGCTGAGTTGTCCGACTACCTGACGAATGTTACTGATGTCTGATAGGAATGGTGCCCGTACCGAGCTCTCTGTGTTGTGTTCTGTCTGCTTGGTTGGGACGTGCTGCATTTATGGTGGATGGAACTGTGACCTGCCAAATGGCCAGGCATTCATGCTGTTCGGCTCCATTTTGACCTACCTGCTGTTGCTGATCAGCCCATCTCTGTGGCCACAGATTTACACACAGCACGATGTTGGGTTTGCAGCTTTGGTTTGCTGACATATCATTTAGTGTTTGTTGTGCTTTGTCATCTGTGCATGCGGACGCTGTTTCTGTTTTATTGTTTAAGCACCTTGATACGCGATTAATCGAGGAGGAATGGTGTGCACTGATGATGATATTTATTCAGAGGAGTGTCTGCATGACTGACGCCAACTCACCCAACTCTGATCTCAGTGTCAGCGCCCTGTATTGGAGATGTTGACTGTTAATTGCCCATCCATGAGACTGTAGGGCAGAAGAGTGCAAGCACTGGTCAGGTCATGTCATGAGTGCTGGCCGTTCTGACATGGACAACAAAGGACAGCCGCCAGTTGATGCTTTCTGATTGCAAGCAGATGTGGAAACTGCTAGGGGTGACCTTTTCAGGTGGGTTGTGTGAATGTGGAAATCATGACGGCAAAGAGGATCGTCAGCAGTTGAATCGATCGCGCATACACTGAATGGGATGTCTGTTCAGGTGGGTTTCTGACTCCTGACGCCATCTTACTGAACTCTGATATCAGTTGCGCATTTTGTCATTGGGTGGTTATTTGGACTCGTGATGAGGCATTTCTGAGGGGTTAACCAGACTACCGCCACCTGCTTGCTCGTGTTGGGTATTCATGGGTATTGCTGCCACAAATGTGGTTTGTTGTTCTGATGCCTGCATCCTGTCAGTAGCTGCCGGATAGTTTGTGGCACGGCCAGTGATCAGGATGACCTTTGTGTGGGTTGTTAACTGATCCGTGACGCCAGATTACTGATTTCTGACGAAAGCTGTGCCACAGAGTCATTGGGGTTATGCCACAAGGGCCGGCAGCCCTGTAAAGGAGGACAAAGGACAGCAGTGGTTGGATGCTTCCTGATTCCAAGCAGATGTGGAAACTGCTAAGGATGACCTTTTGCGCTGAGTTGTCCGACTACCTGACGAATGTTACTGATGTCTGATAGGAATGGTGCCCGTACCGAGCTCTCTGTGTTGTGTTCTGTCTGCTTGGTTGGGACGTGCTGCATTTATGGTGGATGGAACTGTGACCTGCCAAATGGCCAGGCATTCATGCTGTTCGGCTCCATTTTGACCTACCTGCTGTTGCTGATCAGCCCATCTCTGTGGCCACAGATTTACACACAGCACGATGTTGGGTTTGCAGCTTTGGTTTGCTGACATATCATTTAGTGTTTGTTGTGCTTTGTCATCTGTGCATGCGGACGCTGTTTCTGTTTTATTGTTTAAGCACCTTGATACGCGATTAATCGAGGAGGAATGGTGTGCACTGATGATGATATTTATTCAGAGGAGTGTCTGCATGACTGACGCCAACTCACCCAACTCTGATCTCAGTGTCAGCGCCCTGTATTGGAGATGTTGACTGTTAATTGCCCATCCATGAGACTGTAGGGCAGAAGAGTGCAAGCACTGGTCAGGTCATGTCATGAGTGCTGGCCGTTCTGACATGGACAACAAAGGACAGCCGCCAGTTGATGCTTTCTGATTGCAAGCAGATGTGGAAACTGCTAGGGGTGACCTTTTCAGGTGGGTTGTGTGAATGTGGAAATCATGACGGCAAAGAGGATCGTCAGCAGTTGAATCGATCGCGCATACACTGAATGGGATGTCTGTTCAGGTGGGTTTCTGACTCCTGACGCCATCTTACTGAACTCTGATATCAGTTGCGCATTTTGTCATTGGGTGGTTATTTGGACTCGTGATGAGGCATTTCTGAGGGGTTAACCAGACTACCGCTGCCTGCTTGCTCGTGTTGGGTATTCATGGGTATTGCTGCCACAAATGTGGTTTGTTGTTCTGATGCCTGCATCCTGTCAGTAGCTGCCGGATAGTTTGTGGCACGGCCAGTGATCAGGATGACCTTTGTGTGGGTTGTTAACTGATCCGTGACGCCAGATTACTGATTTCTGACGAAAGCTGTGCCACAGAGTCATTGGGGTTATGCCACGAGGGCCGGCAGCCCTGTAAAGGAGGACAAAGGACAGCAGTGGTTGGATGCTTCCTGATTCCAAGCAGATGTGGAAACTGCTAAGGATGACCTTTTGCGCTGAGTTGTCCGACTACCTGACGAATGTTACTGATGTCTGATAGGAATGGTGCCCGTACCGAGCTCTCTGTGTTGTGTTCTGTCTGCTTGGTTGGGACGTGCTGCATTTATGGTGGATGGAACTGTGACCTGCCATATGGCCAGGCATTCATGCTGTTCGGCTCCATTTTGACCTACCTGCTGTTGCTGATCAGCCCATCTCTGTGGCCACAGATTTACACACAGCACGATGTTGGGTTTGCAGCTTTGGTTTGCTGACATATCATTTAGTGTTTGTTGTGCTTTGTCATCTGTGCATGCGGACGCTGTTTCTGTTTTATTGTTTAAGCACCTTGATACGCGATTAATCGAGGAGGAATGGTGTGCACTGATGATGATATTTATTCAGAGGAGTGTCTGAATGACTGACGCCAACTCACCCAACTCTGATCTCAGTGTCAGCGCCCTGTATTGGAGATGTTGACTGTTAATTGCCCATCCATGAGACTGTAGGGCAGAACAGTGCAAGCACTGGTCAGGTCATGTCATGAGTGCTGGCCGTTCTGACATGGACAACAAAGGACAGCCGCCAGTTGATGCTTTCTGATTGCAAGCAGATGTGGAAACTGCTAGGGGTGACCTTTTCAGGTGGGTTGTGTGAATGTGGAAATCATGACGGCAAAGAGGATCGTCAGCAGTTGAATCGATCGCGCATACACTGAATGGGATGTCTGTTCAGGTGGGTTTCTGACTCCTGACGCCATCTTGCTGAACTCTGATATCAGTTGCGCATTTTGTCATTGGGTGGTTATTTGGACTTGTGATGAGGCATTTTTGAGGGGTTAACCAGACTACCGCCACCTGCTTGTTCGTGTTGGGTATTCATGGGTATTGCTGCCACAAATGTGGTTTGTTGTTCTGATGCCTGGATCCTGTCAGTAGCTGCCGGATAGTTTGTGGCACGGCCAGTGATCAGGATGACCTTTGTGTGGGTTGTTAACTGATCCGTGGCGCCAGATTACTGATTTCTGACGAAAGCTGTGCCACAGAGTCATTGGGGTTATGCCACAAGGGCCGGCAGCCCTGTAAAGGAGGACAAAGGACAGCAGTGGTTGGATGCTTCCTGATTCCAAGCAGATGTGGAAACTGCTAAGGATGACCTTTTGCGCTGAGTTGTCCGACTACCTGACGAATGTTACTGATGTCTGATAGGAATGGTGCCCGTACCGAGCTCTCTGTGTTGTGTTCTGTCTGCTTGGTTGGGACGTGCTGCATTTATGGTGGATGGAACTGTGACCTGCCAAATGGCCAGGCATTCATGCTGTTCGGCTCCATTTTGACCTACCTGCTGTTGCTGATCAGCCCATCTCTGTGGCCACAGATTTACACACAGCACGATGTTGGGTTTGCAGCTTTGGTTTGCTGACATATCATTTAGTGTTTGTTGTGCTTTGTCATCTGTGCATGCGGACGCTGTTTCTGTTTTATTGTTTAAGCACCTTGATACGCGATTAATCGAGGAGGAATGGTGTGCACTGATGATGATATTTATTCAGAGGAGTGTCTGAATGACTGACGCCAACTCACCCAACTCTGATCTCAGTGTCAGCGCCCTGTATTGGAGATGTTGACTGTTAATTGCCCATCCATGAGACTGTAGGACAGAACAGTGCAAGCACTGGTCAGGTCATGTCATGAGTGCTGGCCGTTCTGACATGGACAACAAAGGACAGCCTCCAGTTGATGCTTTCTGATTGCAAGCAGATGTGGAAACTGCTAGGGGTGACCTTTTCAGGTGGGTTGTGTGAATGTGGAAATCATGACGGCAAAGAGGATCGTCAGCAGTTGAATCGATTGCGCATACACTGAATGGGATGTCTGTTCAGGTGGGTTTCTGACTCCTGACGCCATCTTGCTGAACTCTGATATCAGTTGCGCATTTTGTCATTGGGTGGTTATTTGGACTTGTGATGAGGCATTTTTGAGGGGTTAACCAGACTACCGCCACCTGCTTGCTCGTGTTGGGTATTCATGGGTATTGCTGCCACAAATGTGGTTTGTTGTTCTGATGCCTGCATCCTGTCAGTAGCTGCCGGATAGTTTGTGGCACGGCCAGTGATCAGGATGACCTTTGTGTGGGTTGTTAACTGATCCGTGACGCCAGATTACTGATTTCTGACGAAAGCTGTGCCACAGAGTCATTGGGGTTATGCCACAAGGGCCGGCAGCCCTGTAAAGGAGGACAAAGGACAGCAGTGGTTGGATGCTTCCTGATTCCAAGCAGATGTGGAAACTGCTAAGGATGACCTTTTGCGCTGAGTTGTCCGACTACCTGACGAATGTTACTGATGTCTGATAGGAATGGTGCCCGTACCGAGCTCTCTGTGTTGTGTTCTGTCTGCTTGGTTGGGACGTGCTGCATTTATGGTGGATGGAACTGTGACCTGCCAAATGGCCAGGCATTCATGCTGTTCGGCTCCATTTTGACCTACCTGCTGTTGCTGATCAGCCCATCTCTGTGGCCACAGATTTACACACAGCACGATGTTGGGTTTGCAGCTTTGGTTTGCTGACATATCATTTAGTGTTTGTTGTGCTTTGTCATCTGTGCATGCGGACGCTGTTTCTGTTTTATTGTTTAAGCACCTTGATACGCGATTAATCGAGGAGGAATGGTGTGCACTGATGATGATATTTATTCAGAGGAGTGTCTGAATGACTGACGCCAACTCACCCAACTCTGATCTCAGTGTCAGCGCCCTGTATTGGAGATGTTGACTGTTAATTGCCCATCCATGAGACTGTAGGACAGAACAGTGCAAGCACTGGTCAGGTCATGTCATGAGTGCTGGCCGTTCTGACATGGACAACAAAGGACAGCCTCCAGTTGATGCTTTCTGATTGCAAGCAGATGTGGAAACTGCTAGGGGTGACCTTTTCAGGTGGGTTGTGTGAATGTGGAAATCATGACGGCAAAGAGGATCGTCAGCAGTTGAATCGATTGCGCATACACTGAATGGGATGTCTGTTCAGGTGGGTTTCTGACTCCTGACGCCATCTTGCTGAACTCTGATATCAGTTGCGCATTTTGTCATTGGGTGGTTATTTGGACTTGTGATGAGGCATTTTTGAGGGGTTAACCAGACTACCGCCACCTGCTTGTTCGTGTTGGGTATTCATGGGTATTGCTGCCACAAATGTGGTTTGTTGTTCTGATGCCTGCATCCTGTCAGTAGCTGCCGGATAGTTTGTGGCACGGCCAGTGATCAGGATGACCTTTGTGTGGGTTGTTAACTGATCCGTGACGCCAGATTACTGATTTCTGACGAAAGCTGTGCCACAGAGTCATTGGGGTTATGCCACAAGGGCCGGCAGCCCTGTAAAGGAGGACAAAGGACAGCAGTGGTTGGATGCTTCCTGATTCCAAGCAGATGTGGAAACTGCTAAGGATGACCTTTTGCGCTGAGTTGTCCGACTACCTGACGAATGTTACTGATGTCTGATAGGAATGGTGCCCGTACCGAGCTCTCTGTGTTGTGTTCTGTCTGCTTGGTTGGGACGTGCTGCATTTATGGTGGATGGAACTGTGACCTGCCAAATGGCCAGGCATTCATGCTGTTCGGCTCCATTTTGACCTACCTGCTGTTGCTGATCAGCCCATCTCTGTGGCCACAGATTTACACACAGCACGATGTTGGGTTTGCAGCTTTGGTTTGCTGACATATCATTTAGTGTTTGTTGTGCTTTGTCATCTGTGCATGCAGACGCTGTTTCTGTTTTATTGTTTAAGCACCTTGATACGCGATTAATCGAGGAGGAATGGTGTGCACTGATGATGATATTTATTCAGAGGAGTGTCTGAATGACTGACGCCAACTCACCCAACTCTGATCTCAGTGTCAGCGCCCTGTATTGGAGATGTTGACTGTTAATTGCCCATCCATGAGACTGTAGGACAGAACAGTGCAAGCACTGGTCAGGTCATGTCATGAGTGCTGGCCGTTCTGACATGGACAACAAAGGACAGCCTCCAGTTGATGCTTTCTGATTGCAAGCAGATGTGGAAACTGCTAGGGGTGACCTTTTCAGGTGGGTTGTGTGAATGTGGAAATCATGACGGCAAAGAGGATCGTCAGCAGTTGAATCGATTGCGCATACACTGAATGGGATGTCTGTTCAGGTGGGTTTCTGACTCCTGACGCCATCTTGCTGAACTCTGATATCAGTTGCGCATTTTGTCATTGGGTGGTTATTTGGACTTGTGATGAGGCATTTTTGAGGGGTTAACCAGACTACCGCCACCTGCTTGCTCGTGTTGGGTATTCATGGGTATTGCTGCCACAAATGTGGTTTGTTGTTCTGATGCCTGCATCCTGTCAGTAGCTGCCGGATAGTTTGTGGCACGGCCAGTGATCAGGATGACCTTTGTGTGGGTTGTTAACTGATCCGTGACGCCAGATTACTGATTTCTGACGAAAGCTGTGCCACAGAGTCATTGGGGTTATGCCACAAGGGCCGGCAGCCCTGTAAAGGAGGACAAAGGACAGCAGTGGTTGGATGCTTCCTGATTCCAAGCAGATGTGGAAACTGCTAAGGATGACCTTTTGCGCTGAGTTGTCCGACTACCTGATGAATGTTACTGATGTCTGATAGGAATGGTGCCCGTACCGAGCTCTCTGTGTTGTGTTCTGTCTGCTTGGTTGGGACGTGCTGCATTTATGGTGGATGGAACTGTGACCTGCCAAATGGCCAGGCATTCATGCTGTTCGGCTCCATTTTGACCTACCTGCTGTTGCTGATCAGCCCATCTCTGTGGCCACAGATTTACACACAGCACGATGTTGGGTTTGCAGCTTTGGTTTGCTGACATATCATTTAGTGTTTGTTGTGCTTTGTCATCTGTGCATGCGGACGCTGTTTCTGTTTTATTGTTTAAGCACCTTGATACGCGATTAATCGAGGAGGAATGGTGTGCACTGATGATGATATTTATTCAGAGGAGTGTCTGAATGACTGACGCCAACTCACCCAACTCTGATCTCAGTGTCAGCGCCCTGTATTGGAGATGTTGACTGTTAATTGCCCATCCATGAGACTGTAGGACAGAACAGTGCAAGCACTGGTCAGGTCATGTCATGAGTGCTGGCCGTTCTGACATGGACAACAAAGGACAGCCTCCAGTTGATGCTTTCTGATTGCAAGCAGATGTGGAAACTGCTAGGGGTGACCTTTTCAGGTGGGTTGTGTGAATGTGGAAATCATGACGGCAAAGAGGATCGTCAGCAGTTGAATCGATTGCGCATACACTGAATGGGATGTCTGTTCAGGTGGGTTTCTGACTCCTGACGCCATCTTGCTGAACTCTGATATCAGTTGCGCATTTTGTCATTGGGTGGTTATTTGGACTTGTGATGAGGCATTTTTGAGGGGTTAACCAGACTACCGCCACCTGCTTGCTCGTGTTGGGTATTCATGGGTATTGCTGCCACAAATGTGGTTTGTTGTTCTGATGCCTGCATCCTGTCAGTAGCTGCCGGATAGTTTGTGGCACGGCCAGTGATCAGGATGACCTTTGTGTGGGTTGTTAACTGATCCGTGACGCCAGATTACTGATTTCTGACGAAAGCTGTGCCACAGAGTCATTGGGGTTATGCCACAAGGGCCGGCAGCCCTGTAAAGGAGGACAAAGGACAGCAGTGGTTGGATGCTTCCTGATTCCAAGCAGATGTGGAAACTGCTAAGGATGACCTTTTGCGCTGAGTTGTCCGACTACCTGACGAATGTTACTGATTTCTGATAGGAATGGTGCCCGTACCGAGCTCTCTGTGTTGTGTTCTGTCTGCTTGGTTGGGACGTGCTGCATTTATGGTGGATGGAACTGTGACCTGCCAAATGGCCAGGCATTCATGCTGTTCGGCTCCATTTTGACCTACCTGCTGTTGCTGATCAGCCCATCTCTGTGGCCACAGATTTACACACAGCACGATGTTGGGTTTGCAGCTTTGGTTTGCTGACATATCATTTAGCGTTTGTTGTGCTTTGTCATCTGTGCATGCGGACGCTGTTTCTGTTTTATTGTTTAAGCACCTTGATACGCGATTAATCGAGGAGGAATGGTGTGCACTGATGATGATATTTATTCAGAGGAGTGTCTGAATGACTGACGCCAACTCACCCAACTCTGATCTCAGTGTCAGCGCCCTGTATTGGAGATGTTGACTGTTAATTGCCCATCCATGAGACTGTAGGGCAGAAGAGTGCAAGCACTGGTCAGGTCATGTCATGAGTGCTGGCCGTTCTGACATGGACAACAAAGGACAGCCTCCAGTTGATGCTTTCTGATTGCAAGCAGATGTGGAAACTGCTAGGGGTGACCTTTTCAGGTGGGTTGTATGAATGTGGAAATCATGACGGCAAAGAGGATCGTCAGCAGTTGAATCGATTGCGCATACACTGAATGGGATGTCTGTTCAGGTGGGTTTCTGACTCCTGACGCCATCTTGCTGAACTCTGATATCAGTTGCGCATTTTGTCATTGGGTGGTTATTTGGACTTGTGATGAGGCATTTTTGAGGGGTTAACCAGACTACCGCCACCTGCTTGTTCGTGTTGGGTATTCATGGGTATTGCTGCCACAAATGTGGTTTGTTGTTCTGATGCCTGCATCCTGTCAGTAGCTGCCGGATAGTTTGTGGCACGGCCAGTGATCAGGATGACCTTTGTGTGGGTTGTTAACTGATCCGTGACGCCAGATTACTGATTTCTGACGAAAGCTGTGCCACAGAGTCATTGGGGTTATGCCACGAGGGCCGGCAGCCCTGTAAAGGAGGACAAAGGACAGCAGTGGTTGGATGCTTCCTGATTCCAAGCAGATGTGGAAACTGCTAAGGATGACCTTTTGCGCTGAGTTGTCCGACTACCTGACGAATGTTACTGATGTCTGATAGGAATGGTGCCCGTACCGAGCTCTCTGTGTTGTGTTCTGTCTGCTTGGTTGGGACGTGCTGCATTTATGGTGGATGGAACTGTGACCTGCCAAATGGCCAGGCATTCATGCTGTTCGGCTCCATTTTGACCTACCTGCTGTTGCTGATCAGCCCATCTCTGTGGCCACAGATTTACACACAGCACGATGTTGGGTTTGTAGCTTTGGTTTGCTGACATATCATTTAGTGTTTGTTGTGCTTTGTCATCTGTGCATGCAGACGCTGTTTCTGTTTTATTGTTTAAGCACCTTGATACGCGATTAATCGAGGAGGAATGGTGTGCACTGATGATGATATTTATTCAGAGGAGTGTCTGAATGACTGACGCCAACTCACCCAACTCTAATCTCAGTGTCAGCGCCCTGTATTGGAGATGTTGACTGTTAATTGCCCATCCATGAGACTGTAGGGCAGAACAGTGCAAGCACTGGTCAGGTCATGTCATGAGTGCTGGCCGTTCTGACATGGACAACAAAGGACAGCCTCCAGTTGATGCTTTCTGATTGCAAGCAGATGTGGAAACTGCTAGGGGTGACCTTTTCAGGTGGGTTGTGTGAATGTGGAAATCATGACGGCAAAGAGGATCGTCAGCAGTTGAATCGATCGCGCATACACTGAATGGGATGTCTGTTCAGGTGGGTTTCTGACTCCTGACGCCATCTTGCTGAACTCTGATATCAGTTGCGCATTTTGTCATTGGGTGGTTATTTGGACTTGTGATGAGGCATTTTTGAGGGGTTAACCAGACTACCGCCACCTGCTTGTTCGTGTTGGGTATTCATGGGTATTGCTGCCACAAATGTGGTTTGTTGTTCTGATGCCTGCATCCTGTCAGTAGCTGCCGGATAGTTCGTGGCACGGCCAGTGATCAGGATGACCTTTGTGTGGGTTGTTAACTGATCCGTGACGCCAGATTACTGATTTCTGACGAAAGCTGTGCCACAGAGTCATTGGGGTTATGCCACAAGGGCCGGCAGCCCTGTAAAGGAGGACAAAGGACAGCAGTGGTTGGATGCTTCCTGATTCCAAGCAGATGTGGAAACTGCTAAGGATGACCTTTTGCGCTGAGTTGTCCGACTACCTGACGAATGTTACTGATGTCTGATAGGAATGGTGCCCGTACCGAGCTCTCTGTGTTGTGTTCTGTCTGCTTGGTTGGGACGTGCTGCATTTATGGTGGATGGAACTGTGACCTGCCAAATGGCCAGGCATTCATGCTGTTCGGCTCCATTTTGACCTACCTGCTGTTGCTGATCAGCCCATCTCTGTGGCCACAGATTTACACACAGCACGATGTTGGGTTTGCAGCTTTGGTTTGCTGACATATCATTTAGTGTTTGTTGTGCTTTGTCATCTGTGCATGCGGACGCTGTTTCTGTTTTATTGTTTAAGCACCTTGATACGCGATTAATCGAGGAGGAATGGTGTGCACTGATGATGATATTTATTCAGAGGAGTGTCTGAATGACTGACGCCAACTCACCCAACTCTGATCTCAGTGTCAGCGCCCTGTATTGGAGATGTTGACTGTTAATTGCCCATCCATGAGACTGTAGGACAGAACAGTGCAAGCACTGGTCAGGTCATGTCATGAGTGCTGGCCGTTCTGACATGGACAACAAAGGACAGCCTCCAGTTGATGCTTTCTGATTGCAAGCAGATGTGGAAACTGCTAGGGGTGACCTTTTCAGGTGGGTTGTGTGAATGTGGAAATCATGACGGCAAAGAGGATCGTCAGCAGTTGAATCGATTGCGCATACACTGAATGGGATGTCTGTTCAGGTGGGTTTCTGACTCCTGACGCCATCTTGCTGAACTCTGATATCAGTTGCGCATTTTGTCATTGGGTGGTTATTTGGACTTGTGATGAGGCATTTTTGAGGGGTTAACCAGACTACCGCCACCTGCTTGCTCGTGTTGGGTATTCATGGGTATTGCTGCCACAAATGTGGTTTGTTGTTCTGATGCCTGCATCCTGTCAGTAGCTGCCGGATAGTTTGTGGCACGGCCAGTGATCAGGATGACCTTTGTGTGGGTTGTTAACTGATCCGTGACGCCAGATTACTGATTTCTGACGAAAGCTGTGCCACAGAGTCATTGGGGTTATGCCACAAGGGCCGGCAGCCCTGTAAAGGAGGACAAAGGACAGCAGTGGTTGGATGCTTCCTGATTCCAAGCAGATGTGGAAACTGCTAAGGATGACCTTTTGCGCTGAGTTGTCCGACTACCTGACGAATGTTACTGATGTCTGATAGGAATGGTGCCCGTACCGAGCTCTCTGTGTTGTGTTCTGTCTGCTTGGTTGGGACGTGCTGCATTTATGGTGGATGGAACTGTGACCTGCCAAATGGCCAGGCATTCATGCTGTTCGGCTCCATTTTGACCTACCTGCTGTTGCTGATCAGCCCATCTCTGTGGCCACAGATTTACACACAGCACGATGTTGGGTTTGCAGCTTTGGTTTGCTGACATATCATTTAGTGTTTGTTGTGCTTTGTCATCTGTGCATGCGGACGCTGTTTCTGTTTTATTGTTTAAGCACCTTGATACGCGATTAATCGAGGAGGAATGGTGTGCACTGATGATGATATTTATTCAGAGGAGTGTCTGAATGACTGACGCCAACTCACCCAACTCTGATCTCAGTGTCAGCGCCCTGTATTGGAGATGTTGACTGTTAATTGCCCATCCATGAGACTGTAGGGCAGAACAGTGCAAGCACTGGTCAGGTCATGTCATGAGTGCTGGCCGTTCTGACATGGACAACAAAGGACAGCCTCCAGTTGATGCTTTCTGATTGCAAGCAGATGTGGAAACTGCTAGGGGTGACCTTTTCAGGTGGGTTGTATGAATGTGGAAATCATGACGGCAAAGAGGATCGTCAGCAGTTGAATCGATTGCGCATACACTGAATGGGATGTCTGTTCAGGTGGGTTTCTGACTCCTGACGCCATCTTGCTGAACTCTGATATCAGTTGCGCATTTTGTCATTGGGTGGTTATTTGGACTTGTGATGAGGCATTTTTGAGGGGTTAACCAGACTACCGCCACCTGCTTGTTCGTGTTGGGTATTCATGGGTATTGCTGCCACAAATGTGGTTTGTTGTTCTGATGCCTGCATCCTGTCAGTAGCTGCCGGATAGTTTGTGGCACGGCCAGTGATCAGGATGACCTTTGTGTGGGTTGTTAACTGATCCGTGACGCCAGATTACTGATTTCTGACGAAAGCTGTGCCACAGAGTCATTGGGGTTATGCCACAAGGGCCGGCAGCCCTGTAAAGGAGGACAAAGGACAGCAGTGGTTGGATGCTTCCTGATTCCAAGCAGATGTGGAAACTGCTAAGGATGACCTTTTGCGCTGAGTTGTCCGACTACCTGACGAATGTTACTGATGTCTGATAGGAATGGTGCCCGTACCGAGCTCTCTGTGTTGTGTTCTGTCTGCTTGGTTGGGACGTGCTGCATTTATGGTGGATGGAACTGTGACCTGCCAAATGGCCAGGCATTCATGCTGTTCGGCTCCATTTTGACCTACCTGCTGTTGCTGATCAGCCCATCTCTGTGGCCACAGATTTACACACAGCACGATGTTGGGTTTGCAGCTTTGGTTTGCTGACATATCATTTAGTGTTTGTTGTGCTTTGTCATCTGTGCATGCAGACGCTGTTTCTGTTTTATTGTTTAAGCACCTTGATACGCGATTAATCGAGGAGGAATGGTGTGCACTGATGATGATATTTATTCAGAGGAGTGTCTGAATGACTGACGCCAACTCACCCAACTCTGATCTCAGTGTCAGCGCCCTGTATTGGAGATGTTGACTGTTAATTGCCCATCCATGAGACTGTAGGGCAGAACAGTGCAAGCACTGGTCAGGTCATGTCATGAGTGCTGGCCGTTCTGACATGGACAACAAAGGACAGCCTCCAGTTGATGCTTTCTGATTGCAAGCAGATATGGAAACTGCTAGGGGTGACCTTTTCAGGTGGGTTGTGTGAATGTGGAAATCATGACGGCAAAGAGGATCGTCAGCAGTTGAATCGATCGCGCATACACTGAATGGGATGTCTGTTCAGGTGGGTTTCTGACTCCTGACGCCATCTTACTGAACTCTGATATCAGTTGCGCATTTTGTCATTGGGTGGTTATTTGGACTTGTGATGAGGCATTTTTGAGGGGTTAACCAGACTACCGCCACCTGCTTGTTCGTGTTGGGTATTCATGGGTATTGCTGCCACAAATGTGGTTTGTTGTTCTGATGCCTGCATCCTGTCAGTAGCTGCCGGATAGTTCGTGGCACGGCCAGTGATCAGGATGACCTTTGTGTGGGTTGTTAACTGATCCGTGACGCCAGATTACTGATTTCTGACGAAAGCTGTGCCACAGAGTCATTGGGGTTATGCCACAAGGGCCGGCAGCCCTGTAAAGGAGGACAAAGGACAGCAGTGGTTGGATGCTTCCTGATTCCAAGCAGATGTGGAAACTGCTAAGGATGACCTTTTGCGCTGAGTTGTCCAACTACCTGACGAATGTTACTGATGTCTGATAGGAATGGTGCCCGTACCGAGCTCTCTGTGTTGTGTTCTGTCTGCTTGGTTGGGACGTGCTGCATTTATGGTGGATGGAACTGTGACCTGCCAAATGGCCAGGCATTCATGCTGTTCGGCTCCATTTTGACCTACCTGCTGTTGCTGATCAGCCCATCTCTGTGGCCACAGATTTACACACAGCACGATGTTGGGTTTGCAGCTTTGGTTTGCTGACATATCATTTAGCGTTTGTTGTGCTTTGTCATCTGTGCATGCGGACGCTGTTTCTGTTTTATTGTTTAAGCACCTTGATACGCGATTGACCGAGGAGGAATGGTGTGCACTGATGATGATATTTATTCAGAGGAGTGTCTGAATGACTGACGCCAACTCACCCAACTCTGATCTCAGTGTCAGCGCCCTGTATTGGAGATGTTGACTGTTAATTGCCCATCCATGAGACTGTAGGGCAGAACAGTGCAAGCACTGGTCAGGTCATGTCATGAGTGCTGGCCGTTCTGACATGGACAACAAAGGACAGCCGCCAGTTGATGCTTTCTGATTGCAAGCAGATGTGGAAACTGCTAGGGGTGACCTTTTCAGGTGGGTTGTGTGAATGTGGAAATCATGACGGCAAAGAGGATCGTCAGCAGTTGAATCGATCGCGCATACACTGAATGGGATGTCTGTTCAGGTGGGTTTCTGACTCCTGACGCCATCTTACTGAACTCTGATATCAGTTGCGCATTTTGTCATTGGGTGGTTATTTGGACTCGTGATGAGGCATTTTTGAGGGGTTAACCAGACTACCGCCACCTGCTTGTTCGTGTTGGGTATTCATGGGTATTGCTGCCACAAATGTGGTTTGTTGTTCTGATGCCTGCATCCTGTCAGTAGCTGCCGGATAGTTTGTGGCACGGCCAGTGATCAGGATGACCTTTGTGTGGGTTGTTAACTGATCCGTGACGCCAGATTACTGATTTCTGACGAAAGCTGTGCCACAGAGTCATTGGGGTTATGCCACAAGGGCCGGCAGCCCTGTAAAGGAGGACAAAGGACAGCAGTGGTTGGATGCTTCCTGATTCCAAGCAGATGTGGAAACTGCTAAGGATGACCTTTTGCGCTGAGTTGTCCGACTACCTGACGAATGTTACTGATGTCTGATAGGAATGGTGCCCGTACCGAGCTCTCTGTGTTGTGTTCTGTCTGCTTGGTTGGGACGTGCTGCATTTATGGTGGATGGAACTGTGACCTGCCAAATGGCCAGGCATTCATGCTGTTCGGCTCCATTTTGACCTACCTGCTGTTGCTGATCAGCCCATCTCTGTGGCCACAGATTTACACACAGCACGATGTTGGGTTTGCAGCTTTGGTTTGCTGACATATCATTTAGTGTTTGTTGTGCTTTGTCATCTGTGCATGCAGACGCTGTTTCTGTTTTATTGTTTAAGCACCTTGATACGCGATTAATCGAGGAGGAATGGTGTGCACTGATGATGATATTTATTCAGAGGAGTGTCTGAATGACTGACGCCAACTCACCCAACTCTGATCTCAGTGTCAGCGCCCTGTATTGGAGATGTTGACTGTTAATTGCCCATCCATGAGACTGTAGGGCAGAACAGTGCAAGCACTGGTCAGGTCATGTCATGAGTGCTGGCCGTTCTGACATGGACAACAAAGGACAGCCTCCAGTTGATGCTTTCTGATTGCAAGCAGATGTGGAAACTGCTAGGGGTGACCTTTTCAGGTGGGTTGTATGAATGTGGAAATCATGACGGCAAAGAGGATCGTCAGCAGTTGAATCGATTGCGCATACACTGAATGGGATGTCTGTTCAGGTGGGTTTCTGACTCCTGACGCCATCTTACTGAACTCTGATATCAGTTGCGCATTTTGTCATTGGGTGGTTATTTGGACTTGTGATGAGGCATTTTTGAGGGGTTAACCAGACTACCGCCACCTGCTTGTTCGTGTTGGGTATTCATGGGTATTGCTGCCACAAATGTGGTTTGTTGTTCTGATGCCTGCATCCTGTCAGTAGCTGCCGGATAGTTTGTGGCACGGCCAGTGATCAGGATGACCTTTGTGTGGGTTGTTAACTGATCCGTGACGCCAGATTACTGATTTCTGACGAAAGCTGTGCCACAGAGTCATTGGGGTTATGCCACAAGGGCCGGCAGCCCTGTAAAGGAGGACAAAGGACAGCAGTGGTTGGATGCTTCCTGATTCCAAGCAGATGTGGAAACTGCTAAGGATGACCTTTTGCGCTGAGTTGTCCGACTACCTGACGAATGTTACTGATGTCTGATAGGAATGGTGCCCGTACCGAGCTCTCTGTGTTGTGTTCTGTCTGCTTGGTTGGGACGTGCTGCATTTATGGTGGATGGAACTGTGACCTGCCAAATGGCCAGGCATTCATGCTGTTCGGCTCCATTTTGACCTACCTGCTGTTGCTGATCAGCCCATCTCTGTGGCCACAGATTTACACACAGCACGATGTTGGGTTTGCAGCTTTGGTTTGCTGACATATCATTTAGTGTTTGTTGTGCTTTGTCATCTGTGCATGCGGACGCTGTTTCTGTTTTATTGTTTAAGCACCTTGATACGCGATTAATCGAGGAGGAATGGTGTGCACTGATGATGATATTTATTCAGAGGAGTGTCTGAATGACTGACGCCAACTCACCCAACTCTGATCTCAGTGTCAGCGCCCTGTATTGGAGATGTTGACTGTTAATTGCCCATCCATGAGACTGTAGGGCAGAAGAGTGCAAGCACTGGTCAGGTCATGTCATGAGTGCTGAGCGTTCTGACATGGACAACAAAGGACAGCCTCCAGTTGATGCTTTCTGATTGCAAGCAGATGTGGAAACTGCTAGGGGTGACCTTTTCAGGTGGGTTGTATGAATGTGGAAATCATGACGGCAAAGAGGATCGTCAGCAGTTGAATCGATTGCGCATACACTGAATGGGATGTCTGTTCAGGTGGGTTTCTGACTCCTGACGCCATCTTGCTGAACTCTGATATCAGTTGCGCATTTTGTCATTGGGTGGTTATTTGGACTTGTGATGAGGCATTTTTGAGGGGTTAACCAGACTACCGCCACCTGCTTGTTCGTGTTGGGTATTCATGGGTATTGCTGCCACAAATGTGGTTTGTTGTTCTGATGCCTGCATCCTGTCAGTAGCTGCCGGATAGTTTGTGGCACGGCCAGTGATCAGGATGACCTTTGTGTGGGTTGTTAACTGATCCGTGACACCAGATTACTGATTTCTGACGAAAGCTGTGCCATAGAGTCATTGGGGTTATGCCACAAGGGCCGGCAGCCCTGTAAAGGAGGACAAAGGACAGCAGTGGTTGGATGCTTCCTGATTCCAAGCAGATGTGGAAACTGCTAAGGATGACCTTTTGCGCTGAGTTGTCCGACTACCTGACGAATGTTACTGATGTCTGATAGGAATGGTGCCCGTACCGAGCTCTCTGTGTTGTGTTCTGTCTGCTTGGTTGGGACGTGCTGCATTTATGGTGGATGGAACTGTGACCTGCCAAATGGCCAGGCATTCATGCTGTTCGGCTCCATTTTGACCTACCTGCTGTTGCTGATCAGCCCATCTCTGTGGCCACAGATTTACACACAGCACGATGTTGGGTTTGCAGCTTTGGTTTGCTGACATATCATTTAGTGTTTGTTGTGCTTTGTCATCTGTGCATGCAGACGCTGTTTCTGTTTTATTGTTTAAGCACCTTGATACGCGATTAATCGAGGAGGAATGGTGTGCACTGATGATGATATTTATTCAGAGGAGTGTCTGAATGACTGACGCCAACTCACCCAACTCTGATCTCAGTGTCAGCGCCCTGTATTGGAGATGTTGACTGTTAATTGCCCATCCATGAGACTGTAGGGCAGAACAGTGCAAGCACTGGTCAGGTCATGTCATGAGTGCTGGCCGTTCTGACATGGACAACAAAGGACAGCCTCCAGTTGATGCTTTCTGATTGCAAGCAGATGTGGAAACTGCTAGGGGTGACCTTTTCAGGTGGGTTGTGTGAATGTGGAAATCATGACGGCAAAGAGGATCGTCAGCAGTTGAATCGATCGCGCATACACTGAATGGGATGTCTGTTCAGGTGGGTTTCTGACTCCTGACGCCATCTTACTGAACTCTGATATCAGTTGCGCATTTTGTCATTGGGTGGTTATTTGGACTTGTGATGAGGCATTTTTGAGGGGTTAACCAGACTACCGCCACCTGCTTGTTCGTGTTGGGTATTCATGGGTATTGCTGCCACAAATGTGGTTTGTTGTTCTGATGCCTGCATCCTGTCAGTAGCTGCCGGATAGTTCGTGGCACGGCCAGTGATCAGGATGACCTTTGTGTGGGTTGTTAACTGATCCGTGACGCCAGATTACTGATTTCTGACGAAAGCTGTGCCACAGAGTCATTGGGGTTATGCCACAAGGGCCGGCAGCCCTGTAAAGGAGGACAAAGGACAGCAGTGGTTGGATGCTTCCTGATTCCAAGCAGATGTGGAAACTGCTAAGGATGACCTTTTGCGCTGAGTTGTCCAACTACCTGACGAATGTTACTGATGTCTGATAGGAATGGTGCCCGTACCGAGCTCTCTGTGTTGTGTTCTGTCTGCTTGGTTGGGACGTGCTGCATTTATGGTGGATGGAACTGTGACCTGCCAAATGGCCAGGCATTCATGCTGTTCGGCTCCATTTTGACCTACCTGCTGTTGCTGATCAGCCCATCTCTGTGGCCACAGATTTACACACAGCACGATGTTGGGTTTGCAGCTTTGGTTTGCTGACATATCATTTAGTGTTTGTTGTGCTTTGTCATCTGTGCATGCAGACGCTGTTTCTGTTTTATTGTTTAAGCACCTTGATACGCGATTAATCGAGGAGGAATGGTGTGCACTGATGATGATATTTATTCAGAGGAGTGTCTGAATGACTGACGCCAACTCACCCAACTCTGATCTCAGTGTCAGCGCCCTGTATTGGAGATGTTGACTGTTAATTGCCCATCCATGAGACTGTAGGGCAGAACAGTGCAAGCACTGGTCAGGTCATGTCATGAGTGCTGGCCGTTCTGACATGGACAACAAAGGACAGCCGCCAGTTGATGCTTTCTGATTGCAAGCAGATGTGGAAACTGCTAGGGGTGACCTTTTCAGGTGGGTTGTGTGAATGTGGAAATCATGACGGCAAAGAGGATCGTCAGCAGTTGAATCGATCGCGCATACACTGAATGGGATGTCTGTTCAGGTGGGTTTCTGACTCCTGACGCCATCTTACTGAACTCTGATATCAGTTGCGCATTTTGTCATTGGGTGGTTATTTGGACTCGTGATGAGGCATTTTTGAGGGGTTAACCAGACTACCGCCACCTGCTTGTTCGTGTTGGGTATTCATGGGTATTGCTGCCACAAATGTGGTTTGTTGTTCTGATGCCTGCATCCTGTCAGTAGCTGCCGGATAGTTTGTGGCACGGCCAGTGATCAGGATGACCTTTGTGTGGGTTGTTAACTGATCCGTGACGCCAGATTACTGATTTCTGACGAAAGCTGTGCCACAGAGTCATCGGGGTTATGCCACAAGGGCCGGCAGCCCTGTAAAGGAGGACAAAGGACAGCAGTGGTTGGATGCTTCCTGATTCCAAGCAGATGTGGAAACTGCTAAGGATGACCTTTTGCGCTGAGTTGTCCGACTACCTGACGAATGTTACTGATGTCTGATAGGAATGGTGCCCGTACCGAGCTCTCTGTGTTGTGTTCTGTCTGCTTGGTTGGGACGTGCTGCATTTATGGTGGATGGAACTGTGACCTGCCAAATGGCCAGGCATTCATGCTGTTCGGCTCCATTTTGACCTACCTGCTGTTGCTGATCAGCCCATCTCTGTGGCCACAGATTTACACACAGCACGATGTTGGGTTTGCAGCTTTGGTTTGCTGACATATCATTTAGTGTTTGTTGTGCTTTGTCATCTGTGCATGCAGACGCTGTTTCTGTTTTATTGTTTAAGCACCTTGATACGCGATTAATCGAGGAGGAATGGTGTGCACTGATGATGATATTTATTCAGAGGAGTGTCTGAATGACTGACGCCAACTCACCCAACTCTGATCTCAGTGTCAGCGCCCTGTATTGGAGATGTTGACTGTTAATTGCCCATCCATGAGACTGTAGGGCAGAACAGTGCAAGCACTGGTCAGGTCATGTCATGAGTGCTGGCCGTTCTGACATGGACAACAAAGGACAGCCTCCAGTTGATGCTTTCTGATTGCAAGCAGATGTGGAAACTGCTAGGGGTGACCTTTTCAGGTGGGTTGTATGAATGTGGAAATCATGACGGCAAAGAGGATCGTCAGCAGTTGAATCGATTGCGCATACACTGAATGGGATGTCTGTTCAGGTGGGTTTCTGACTCCTGACGCCATCTTACTGAACTCTGATATCAGTTGCGCATTTTGTCATTGGGTGGTTATTTGGACTTGTGATGAGGCATTTTTGAGGGGTTAACCAGACTACCGCCACCTGCTTGTTCGTGTTGGGTATTCATGGGTATTGCTGCCACAAATGTGGTTTGTTGTTCTGATGCCTGCATCCTGTCAGTAGCTGCCGGATAGTTTGTGGCACGGCCAGTGATCAGGATGACCTTTGTGTGGGTTGTTAACTGATCCGTGACGCCAGATTACTGATTTCTGACGAAAGCTGTGCCACAGAGTCATTGGGGTTATGCCACAAGGGCCGGCAGCCCTGTAAAGGAGGACAAAGGACAGCAGTGGTTGGATGCTTCCTGATTCCAAGCAGATGTGGAAACTGCTAAGGATGACCTTTTGCGCTGAGTTGTCCGACTACCTGACGAATGTTACTGATGTCTGATAGGAATGGTGCCCGTACCGAGCTCTCTGTGTTGTGTTCTGTCTGCTTGGTTGGGACGTGCTGCATTTATGGTGGATGGAACTGTGACCTGCCAAATGGCCAGGCATTCATGCTGTTCGGCTCCATTTTGACCTACCTGCTGTTGCTGATCAGCCCATCTCTGTGGCCACAGATTTACACACAGCACGATGTTGGGTTTGCAGCTTTGGTTTGCTGACATATCATTTAGTGTTTGTTGTGCTTTGTCATCTATGCATGCGGACGCTGTTTCTGTTTTATTGTTTAAGCACCTTGATACGCGATTGACCGAGGAGGAATGGTGTGCACTGATGATGATATTTATTCAGAGGAGTGTCTGAATGACTGACGCCAACTCACCCAACTCTGATCTCAGTGTCAGCGCCCTGTATTGGAGATGTTGACTGTTAATTGCCCATCCATGAGACTGTAGGGCAGAACAGTGCAAGCACTGGTCAGGTCATGTCATGAGTGCTGGCCGTTCTGACATGGACAACAAAGGACAGCCTCCAGTTGATGCTTTCTGATTGCAAGCAGATGTGGAAACTGCTAGGGGTGACCTTTTCAGGTGGGTTGTATGAATGTGGAAATCATGACGGCAAAGAGGATCGTCAGCAGTTGAATCGATTGCGCATACACTGAATGGGATGTCTGTTCAGGTGGGTTTCTGACTCCTGACGCCATCTTACTGAACTCTGATATCAGTTGCGCATTTTGTCATTGGGTGGTTATTTGGACTTGTGATGAGGCATTTTTGAGGGGTTAACCAGACTACCGCCACCTGCTTGTTCGTGTTGGGTATTCATGGGTATTGCTGCCACAAATGTGGTTTGTTGTTCTGATGCCTGCATCCTGTCAGTAGCTGCCGGATAGTTTGTGGCACGGCCAGTGATCAGGATGACCTTTGTGTGGGTTGTTAACTGATCCGTGACGCCAGATTACTGATTTCTGACGAAAGCTGTGCCACAGAGTCATTGGGGTTATGCCACAAGGGCCGGCAGCCCTGTAAAGGAGGACAAAGGACAGCAGTGGTTGGATGCTTCCTGATTCCAAGCAGATGTGGAAACTGCTAAGGATGACCTTTTGCGCTGAGTTGTCCGACTACCTGACGAATGTTACTGATGTCTGATAGGAATGGTGCCCGTACCGAGCTCTCTGTGTTGTGTTCTGTCTGCTTGGTTGGGACGTGCTGCATTTATGGTGGATGGAACTGTGACCTGCCAAATGGCCAGGCATTCATGCTGTTCGGCTCCATTTTGACCTACCTGCTGTTGCTGATCAGCCCATCTCTGTGGCCACAGATTTACACACAGCACGATGTTGGGTTTGCAGCTTTGGTTTGCTGACATATCATTTAGTGTTTGTTGTGCTTTGTCATCTATGCATGCGGACGCTGTTTCTGTTTTATTGTTTAAGCACCTTGATACGCGATTGACCGAGGAGGAATGGTGTGCACTGATGATGATATTTATTCAGAGGAGTGTCTGAATGACTGACGCCAACTCACCCAACTCTGATCTCAGTGTCAGCGCCCTGTATTGGAGATGTTGACTGTTAATTGCCCATCCATGAGACTGTAGGGCAGAACAGTGCAAGCACTGGTCAGGTCATGTCATGAGTGCTGAGCGTTCTGACATGGACAACAAAGGACAGCCTCCAGTTGATGCTTTCTGATTGCAAGCAGATGTGGAAACTGCTAGGGGTGACCTTTTCAGGTGGGTTGTATGAATGTGGAAATCATGACGGCAAAGAGGATCGTCAGCAGTTGAATCGATTGCGCATACACTGAATGGGATGTCTGTTCAGGTGGGTTTCTGACTCCTGACGCCATCTTACTGAACTCTGATATCAGTTGCGCATTTTGTCATTGGGTGGTTATTTGGACTCGTGATGAGGCATTTTTGAGGGGTTAACCAGACTACCGCCACCTGCTTGTTCGTGTTGGGTATTCATGGGTATTGCTGCCACAAATGTGGTTTGTTGTTCTGATGCCTGCATCCTGTCAGTAGCTGCCGGATAGTTTGTGGCACGGCCAGTGATCAGGATGACCTTTGTGTGGGTTGTTAACTGATCCGTGACGCCAGATTACTGATTTCTGACGAAAGCTGTGCCATAGAGTCATTGGGGTTATGCCACAAGGGCCGGCAGCCCTGTAAAGGAGGACAAAGGACAGCAGTGGTTGGATGCTTCCTGATTCCAAGCAGATGTGGAAACTGCTAAGGATGACCTTTTGCGCTGAGTTGTCCGACTACCTGACGAATGTTACTGATGTCTGATAGGAATGGTGCCCGTACCGAGCTCTCTGTGTTGTGTTCTGTCTGCTTGGTTGGGACGTGCTGCATTTATGGTGGATGGAACTGTGACCTGCCAAAGGGCCAGGCATTCATGCTGTTCGGCTCCATTTTGACCTACCTGCTGTTGCTGATCAGCCCATCTCTGTGGCCACAGATTTACACACAGCACGATGTTGGGTTTGCAGCTTTGGTTTGCTGACATATCATTTAGTGTTTGTTGTGCTTTGTCATCTGTGCATGCAGACGCTGTTTCTGTTTTATTGTTTAAGCACCTTGATACGCGATTGATCGAGGAGGAATGGTGTGCACTGATGATGATATTTATTCAGAGGAGTGTCTGAATGACTGACGCCAACTCACCCAACTCTGATCTCAGTGTCAGCGCCCTGTATTGGAGATGTTGACTGTTAATTGCCCATCCATGAGACTGTAGGGCAGAACAGTGCAAGCACTGGTCAGGTCATGTTATGAGTGCTGGCCGTTCTGACATGGACAACAAAGGACAGCCGCCAGTTGATGCTTTCTGATTGCAGGCAGATGTGGAAACTGCTAGGGGTGACCTTTTCAGGTGGGTTGTGTGAATGTGGAAATCATGACGGCAAAGAGGATCGTCAGCAGTTGAATCGATTGCGCATACACTGAATGGGATGTCTGTTCAGGTGGGTTTCTGACTCCTGACGCCATCTTACTGAACTCTGATATCAGTTGCGCATTTTGTCATTGGGTGGTTATTTGGACTTGTGATGAGGCATTTTTGAGGGGTTAACCAGACTACCGCCCACCTGCTTGTTCGTGTTGGGTATTCATGGGTATTGCTGCCACAAATGTGGTTTGTTGTTCTGATGCCTGCATCCTGTCAGTAGCTGCCGGATAGTTTGTGGCACGGCCAGTGATCAGGATGACCTTTGTGTGGGTTGTTAACTGATCCGTGACGCCAGATTACTGATTTCTGACGAAAGCTGTGCCACAGAGTCATTGGGGTTATGCCACAAGGGCCGGCAGCCCTGTAAAGGAGGACAAAGGACAGCAGTGGTTGGATGCTTCCTGATTCCAAGCAGATGTGGAAACTGCTAAGGATGACCTTTTGCGCTGAGTTGTCCGACTACCTGACGAATGTTACTGATGTCTGATAGGAATGGTGCCCGTACCGAGCTCTCTGTGTTGTGTTCTGTCTGCTTGGTTGGGACGTGCTGCATTTATGGTGGATGGAACTGTGACCTGCCAAATGGCCAGGCATTCATGCTGTTCGGCTCCATTTTGACCTACCTGCTGTTGCTGATCAGCCCATCTCTGTGGCCACAGATTTACACACAGCACGATGTTGGGTTTGCAGCTTTGGTTTGCTGACATATCATTTAGTGTTTGTTGTGCTTTGTCATCTGTGCATGCAGACGCTGTTTCTGTTTTATTGTTTAAGCACCTTGATACGCGATTAATCGAGGAGGAATGGTGTGCACTGATGATGATATTTATTCAGAGGAGTGTCTGAATGACTGACGCCAACTCACCCAACTCTGATCTCAGTGTCAGCGCCCTGTATTGGAGATGTTGACTGTTAATTGCCCATCCATGAGACTGTAGGGCAGAACAGTGCAAGCACTGGTCAGGTCATGTCATGAGTGCTGAGCGTTCTGACATGGACAACAAAGGACAGCCTCCAGTTGATGCTTTCTGATTGCAAGCAGATGTGGAAACTGCTAGGGGTGACCTTTTCAGGTGGGTTGTATGAATGTGGAAATCATGACGGCAAAGAGGATCGTCAGCAGTTGAATCGATTGCGCATACACTGAATGGGATGTCTGTTCAGGTGGGTTTCTGACTCCTGACGCCATCTTACTGAACTCTGATATCAGTTGCGCATTTTGTCATTGGGTGGTTATTTGGACTTGTGATGAGGCATTTTTGAGGGGTTAACCAGACTACCGCCACCTGCTTGTTCGTGTTGGGTATTCATGGGTATTGCTGCCACAAATGTGGTTTGTTGTTCTGATGCCTGCATCCTGTCAGTAGCTGCCGGATAGTTTGTGGCACGGCCAGTGATCAGGATGACCTTTGTGTGGGTTGTTAACTGATCCGTGACGCCAGATTACTGATTTCTGACGAAAGCTGTGCCACAGAGTCATTGGGGTTATGCCACAAGGGCCGGCAGCCCTGTAAAGGAGGACAAAGGACAGCAGTGGTTGGATGCTTCCTGATTCCAAGCAGATGTGGAAACTGCTAAGGATGACCTTTTGCGCTGAGTTGTCCGACTACCTGACGAATGTTACTGATGTCTGATAGGAATGGTGCCCGTACCGAGCTCTCTGTGTTGTGTTCTGTCTGCTTGGTTGGGACGTGCTGCATTTATGGTGGATGGAACTGTGACCTGCCAAATGGCCAGGCATTCATGCTGTTCGGCTCCATTTTGACCTACCTGCTGTTGCTGATCAGCCCATCTCTGTGGCCACAGATTTACACACAGCACGATGTTGGGTTTGCAGCTTTGGTTTGCTGACATATCATTTAGTGTTTGTTGTGCTTTGTCATCTGTGCATGCAGACGCTGTTTCTGTTTTATTGTTTAAGCACCTTGATACGCGATTAATCGAGGAGGAATGGTGTGCACTGATGATGATATTTATTCAGAGGAGTGTCTGAATGACTGACGCCAACTCACCCAACTCTGATCTCAGTGTCAGCGCCCTGTATTGGAGATGTTGACTGTTAATTGCCCATCCATGAGACTGTAGGGCAGAACAGTGCAAGCACTGGTCAGGTCATGTTATGAGTGCTGAGCGTTCTGACATGGACAACAAAGGACAGCCTCCAGTTGATGCTTTCTGATTGCAAGCAGATGTGGAAACTGCTAGGGGTGACCTTTTCAGGTGGGTTGTATGAATGTGGAAATCATGACGGCAAAGAGGATCGTCAGCAGTTGAATCGATTGCGCATACACTGAATGGGATGTCTGTTCAGGTGGGTTTCTGACTCCTGACGCCATCTTACTGAACTCTGATATCAGTTGCGCATTTTGTCATTGGGTGGTTATTTGGACTTGTGATGAGGCATTTTTGAGGGGTTAACCAGACTACCGCCACCTGCTTGTTCGTGTTGGGTATTCATGGGTATTGCTGCCACAAATGTGGTTTGTTGTTCTGATGCCTGCATCCTGTCAGTAGCTGCCGGATAGTTTGTGGCACGGCCAGTGATCAGGATGACCTTTGTGTGGGTTGTTAACTGATCCGTGACGCCAGATTACTGATTTCTGACGAAAGCTGTGCCATAGAGTCATTGGGGTTATGCCACAAGGGCCGGCAGCCCTGTAAAGGAGGACAAAGGACAGCAGTGGTTGGATGCTTCCTGATTCCAAGCAGATGTGGAAACTGCTAAGGATGACCTTTTGCGCTGAGTTGTCCGACTACCTGACGAATGTTACTGATGTCTGATAGGAATGGTGCCCGTACCGAGCTCTCTGTGTTGTGTTCTGTCTGCTTGGTTGGGACGTGCTGCATTTATGGTGGATGGAACTGTGACCTGCCAAATGGCCAGGCATTCATGCTGTTCGGCTCCATTTTGACCTACCTGCTGTTGCTGATCAGCCCATCTCTGTGGCCACAGATTTACACACAGCACGATGTTGGGTTTGCAGCTTTGGTTTGCTGACATATCATTTAGTGTTTGTTGTGCTTTGTCATCTGTGCATGCAGACGCTGTTTCTGTTTTATTGTTTAAGCACCTTGATACGCGATTGATCGAGGAGGAATGGTGTGCACTGATGATGATATTTATTCAGAGGAGTGTCTGAATGACTGACGCCAACTCACCCAACTCTGATCTCAGTGTCAGCGCCCTGTATTGGAGATGTTGACTGTTAATTGCCCATCCATGAGACTGTAGGGCAGAACAGTGCAAGCACTGGTCAGGTCATGTTATGAGTGCTGGCCGTTCTGACATGGACAACAAAGGACAGCCGCCAGTTGATGCTTTCTGATTGCAGGCAGATGTGGAAACTGCTAGGGGTGACCTTTTCAGGTGGGTTGTGTGAATGTGGAAATCATGACGGCAAAGAGGATCGTCAGCAGTTGAATCGATTGCGCATACACTGAATGGGATGTCTGTTCAGGTGGGTTTCTGACTCCTGACGCCATCTTACTGAACTCTGATATCAGTTGCGCATTTTGTCATTGGGTGGTTATTTGGACTTGTGATGAGGCATTTTTGAGGGGTTAACCAGACTACTGCCCACCTGCTTGCTCGTGTTGGGTATTCATGGGTATTGCTGCCACAAATGTGGTTTGTTGTTCTGATGCCTGCATCCTGTCAGTAGCTGCCGGATAGTTTGTGGCACGGCCAGTGATCAGGATGACCTTTGTGTGGGTTGTTAACTGATCCGTGACGCCAGATTACTGATTTCTGACGAAAGCTGTGCCACAGAGTCATTGGGGTTATGCCACAAGGGCCGGCAGACCTGTAAAGGAGGACAAAGGACAGCAGTGGTTGGATGCTTCCTGATTCCAAGCAGATGTGGAAACTGCTAAGGATGACCTTTTGCGCTGAGTTGTCCGACTACCTGACGAATGTTACTGATGTCTGATAGGAATGGTGCCCGTACCGAGCTCTCTGTGTTGTGTTCTGTCTGCTTGGTTGGGACGTGCTGCATTTATGGTGGATGGAACTGTGACCTGCCAAATGGCCAGGCATTCATGCTGTTCGGCTCCATTTTGACCTACCTGCTGTTGCTGATCAGCCCATCTCTGTGGCCACAGATTTACACACAGCACGATGTTGGGTTTGCAGCTTTGGTTTGCTGACATATCATTTAGTGTTTGCCGTGCTTTGTCATCTGTGCATGCGGACGCTGTTTCTGTTTTATTGTTTAAGCACCTTGATACGCGATTAATCGAGGAGGAATGGTGTGCACTGATGATGATATTTATTCAGAGGAGTGTCTGAATGACTGACGCCAACTCACCCAACTCTGATCTCAGTGTCAGCGCCCTGTATTGGAGATGTTGACTGTTAATTGCCCATCCATGAGACTGTAGGGCAGAACAGTGCAAGCACTGGTCAGGTCATGTTATGAGTGCTGGCCGTTCTGACATGGACAACAAAGGACAGCCGCCAGTTGATGCTTTCTGATTGCAGGCAGATGTGGAAACTGCTAGGGGTGACCTTTTCAGGTGGGTTGTGTGAATGTGGAAATCATGACGGCAAAGAGGATCGTCAGCAGTTGAATCGATTGCGCATACACTGAATGGGATGTCTGTTCAGGTGGGTTTCTGACTCCTGACGCCATCTTACTGAACTCTGATATCAGTTGCGCATTTTGTCATTGGGTGGTTATTTGGACTTGTGATGAGGCATTTTTGAGGGGTTAACCAGACTACTGCCCACCTGCTTGCTCGTGTTGGGTATTCATGGGTATTGCTGCCACAAATGTGGTTTGTTGTTCTGATGCCTGCATCCTGTCAGTGGCTGCCGGATAGTTTGTGGCACGGCCAGTGATCAGGATGACCTTTGTGTGGGTTGTTAACTGATCCGTGACGCCAGATTACTGATTTCTGACGAAAGCTGTGCCACAGAGTCATTGGGGTTATGCCACAAGGGCCGGCAGCCCTGTAAAGGAGGACAAAGGACAGCAGTGGTTGGATGCTTCCTGATTCCAAGCAGATGTGGAAACTGCTAAGGATGACCTTTTGCGCTGAGTTGTCCGACTACCTGACGAATGTTACTGATGTCTGATAGGAATGGTGCCCGTACCGAGCTCTCTGTGTTGTGTTCTGTCTGCTTGGTTGGGACGTGCTGCATTTATGGTGGATGGAACTGTGACCTGCCAAATGGCCAGGCATTCATGCTGTTTGGCTCCATTTTGACCTACCTGCTGTTGCTGATCAGCCCATCTCTGTGGCCACAGATTTACACACAGCACGATGTTGGGTTTGCAGCTTTGGTTTGCTGACATATCATTTAGTGTTTGTTGTGCTTTGTCATCTGTGCATGCGGACGCTGTTTCTGTTTTATTGTTTAAGCACCTTGATACGCGATTGATCGAGGAGGAATGGTGTGCACTGATGATGATATTTATTCAGAGGAGTGTCTGAATGACTGACGCCAACTCACCCAACTCTGATCTCAGTGTCAGCGCCCTGTATTGGAGATGTTGACTGTTAATTGCCCATCCATGAGACTGCAGGGCAGAACAGTGCAAGCACTGGTCAGGTCATGTCATGAGTGCTGGCCGTTCTGACATGGACAACAAAGGACAGCCTCCAGTTGATGCTTTCTGATTGCAAGCAGATGTGGAAACTGCTAGGGGTGACCTTTTCAGGTGGGTTGTGTGAATGTGGAAATCATGACGGCAAAGAGGATCTTCAGCAGTTGAATCGATTGCGCATACACTGAATGGGATGTCTGTTCAGGTGGGTTTCTGACTCCTGACGCCATCTTACTGAATTCTGATATCAGTTGCGCATTTTGTCATTGGGTGGTTATTTGGACTTGTGATGAGGCATTTCTGAGGGGCCGGCCAGACTACCGCCCACCTGCTTGTTCGTGTTGGGTATTCATGGGTATTGCTGCCACAAATGTGGTTTGTTGTTCTGATGCCTGCATCCTGTCAGTAGCTGCCGGATAGTTTGTGGCACGGCCAGTGATCAGGATGACCTTTGTGTGGGTTGTTAACTGATCCGTGACGCCAGATTACTGATTTCTGACGAAAGCTGTGCCACAGAGTCATTGGGGTTATGCCATAAGGGCCGGCAGCCCTGTAAAGGAGGACAAAGGACAGCAGTGGTTGGATGCTTCCTGATTCTAAGCAGATGTGGAAACTGCTAAGGATGACCTTTTGCGCTGAGTTGTCCGACTACCTGACGAATGTTACTGATGTCTGATAGGAATGGTGCCCGTACCGAGCTCTCTGTGTTGTGTTCTGTCTGCTTGGTTGGGACGTGCTGCATTTATGGTGGATGGAACTGTGACCTGCCAAATGGCCAGGCATTCATGCTGTTCGGCTCCATTTTGACCTACCTGCTGTTGCTGATCAGCCCATCTCTGTGGCCACAGATTTACACACAGCACGATGTTGGGTTTGCAGCTTTGGTTTGCTGACATATCATTTAGTGTTTGTTGTGCTTTGTCATCTGTGCATGCGGACGCTGTTTCTGTTTTATTGTTTAAGCACCTTGATACGCGATTGATCGAGGAGGAATGGTGTGCACTGATGATGATATTTATTCAGAGGAGTGTCTGAATGACTGACGCCAACTCACCCAACTCTGATCTCAGTGTCAGCGCCCTGTATTGGAGATGTTGACTGTTAATTGCCCATCCATGAGACTGTAGGGCAGAACAGTGCAAGCACTGGTCAGGTCATGTCATGAGTGCTGGCCGTTCTGACATGGACAACAAAGGACAGCCGCCAGTTGATGCTTTCTGATTGCAAGCAGATGTGGAAACTGCTAGGGGTGACCTTTTCAGGTGGGTTGTGTGAATGTGGAAATCATGACGGCAAAGAGGATCGTCAGCAGTTGAATCGATTGCGCATACACTGAATGGGATGTCTGTTCAGGTGGGTTTCTGACTCCTGACGCCATCTTACTGAACTCTGATATCAGTTGTGCATTTTGTCATTGGGTGGTTATTTGGACTTGTGATGAGGCATTTCTGAGGGGTTAACCAGACTACCGCCACCTGCTTGTTCGTGTTGGGTATTCATGGGTATTGCTGCCACAAATGTGGTTTGTTGTTCTGATGCCTGCATCCTGTCAGTAGCTGCCGGATAGTTTGTGGCACGGCCAGTGATCAGGATGACCTTTGTGTGGGTTGTTAACTGATCCGTGACGCCAGATTACTGATTTCTGACGAAAGCTGTGCCACAGAGTCATTGGGGTTATGCCACAAGGGCCGGCAGCCCTGTAAAGGAGGACAAAGGACAGCAGTGGTTGGATGCTTCCTGATTCTAAGCAGATGTGGAAACTGCTAAGGATGACCTTTTGCGCTGAGTTGTCCGACTACCTGACGAATGTTACTGATGTCTGATAGGAATGGTGCCCGTACCGAGCTCTCTGTGTTGTGTTCTGTCTGCTTGGTTGGGACGTGCTGCATTTATGGTGGATGGAACTGTGACCTGCCAAATGGCCAGGCATTCATGCTGTTCGGCTCCATTTTGACCTACCTGCTGTTGCTGATCAGCCCATCTCTGTGGCCACAGATTTACACACAGCACGATGTTGGGTTTGCAGCTTTGGTTTGCTGACATATCATTTAGTGTTTGTTGTGCTTTGTCATCTGTGCATGCAGACGCTGTTTCTGTTTTATTGTTTAAGCACCTTGATACGCGATTGATCGAGGAGGAATGGTGTGCACTGATGATGATATTTATTCAGAGGAGTGTCTGAATGACTGACGCCAACTCACCCAACTCTGATCTCAGTGTCAGCGCCCTGTATTGGAGATGTTGACTGTTAATTGCCCATCCATGAGACTGTAGGGCAGAACAGTGCAAGCACTGGTCAGGTCATGTCATGAGTGCTGGCCGTTCTGACATGGACAACAAAGGACAGCCGCCAGTTGATGCTTTCTGATTGCAAGCAGATGTGGAAACTGCTAGGGGTGACCTTTTCAGGTGGGTTGTGTGAATGTGGAAATCATGACGGCAAAGAGGATCGTCAGCAGTTGAATCGATTGCGCATACACTGAATGGGATGTCTGTTCAGGTGGGTTTCTGACTCCTGACGCCATCTTACTGAACTCTGATATCAGTTGCGCATTTTGTCATTGGGTGGTTATTTGGACTTGTGATGAGGCATTTTTGAGGGGTTAACCAGACTACTGCCCACCTGCTTGCTCGTGGTGGGTATTCATGGGTATTGCTGCCACAAATGTGGTTTGTTGTTCTGATGCCTGCATCCTGTCAGTAGCTGCCGGATAGTTTGTGGCACGGCCAGTGATCAGGATGACCTTTGTGTGGGTTGTTAACTGATCCGTGACGCCAGATTACTGATTTCTGACGAAAGCTGTGCCACAGAGTCATTGGGGTTATGCCACAAGGGCCGGCAGCCCTGTAAAGGAGGACAAAGGACAGCAGTGGTTGGATGCTTCCTGATTCCAAGCAGATGTGGAAACTGCTAAGGATGACCTTTTGCGCTGAGTTGTCCGACTACCTGACGAATGTTACTGATGTCTGATAGGAATGGTGCCCGTACCGAGCTCTCTGTGTTGTGTTCTGTCTGCTTGGTTGGGACGTGCTGCATTTATGGTGGATGGAACTGTGACCTGCCAAATGGCCAGGCATTCATGCTGTTCGGCTCCATTTTGACCTACCTGCTGTTGCTGATCAGCCCATCTCTGTGGCCACAGATTTACACACAGCACGATGTTGGGTTTGCAGCTTTGGTTTGCTGACATATCATTTAGTGTTTGTTGTGCTTTGTCATCTGTGCATGCAGACGCTGTTTCTGTTTTATTGTTTAAGCACCTTGATACGCGATTGATCGAGGAGGAATGGTGTGCACTGATGATGATATTTATTCAGAGGAGTGTCTGAATGACTGACGCCAACTCACCCAACTCTGATCTCAGTGTCAGCGCCCTGTATTGGAGATGTTGACTGTTAATTGCCCATCCATGAGACTGTAGGGCAGAAGAGTGCAAGCACTGGTCAGGTCATGTTATGAGTGCTGAGCGTTCTGACATGGACAACAAAGGACAGCCTCCAGTTGATGCTTTCTGATTGCAAGCAGATGTGGAAACTGCTAGGGGTGACCTTTTCAGGTGGGTTGTGTGAATGTGGAAATCATGACGGCAAAGAGGATCGTCAGCAGTTGAATCGATCGCGCATACACTGAATGGGATGTCTGTTCAGGTGGGTTTCTGACTCCTGACGCCATCTTACTGAACTCTGATATCAGTTGCGCATTTTGTCATTGGGTGGTTATTTGGACTTGTGATGAGGCATTTTTGAGGGGTTAACCAGACTACCGCCACCTGCTTGTTCGTGTTGGGTATTCATGGGTATTGCTGCCACAAATGTGGTTTGTTGTTCTGATGCCTGCATCCTGTCAGTAGCTGCCGGATAGTTTGTGGCACGGCCAGTGATCAGGATGACCTTTGTGTGGGTTGTTAACTGATCCGTGACGCCAGATTACTGATTTCTGACGAAAGCTGTGCCACAGAGTCATTGGGGTTATGCCACGAGGGCCGGCAGCCCTGTAAAGGAGGACAAAGGACAGCAGTGGTTGGATGCTTCCTGATTCTAAGCAGATGTGGAAACTGCTAAGGATGACCTTTTGCGCTGAGTTGTCCGACTACCTGATGAATGTTACTGATGTCTGATAGGAATGGTGCCCGTACCGAGCTCTCTGTGTTGTGTTCTGTCTGCTTGGTTGGGACGTGCTGCATTTATGGTGGATGGAACTGTGACCTGCCAAATGGCCAGGCATTCATGCTGTTCGGCTCCATTTTGACCTACCTGCTGTTGCTGATCAGCCCATCTCTGTGGCCACAGATTTACACACAGCACGATGTTGGGTTTGCAGCTTTGGTTTGCTGACATATCATTTAGTGTTTGTTGTGCTTTGTCATCTGTGCATGCAGACGCTGTTTCTGTTTTATTGTTTAAGCACCTTGATACGCGATTGATCGAGGAGGAATGGTGTGCACTGATGATGATATTTATTCAGAGGAGTGTCTGAATGACTGACGCCAACTCACCCAACTCTGATCTCAGTGTCAGCGCCCTGTATTGGAGATGTTGACTGTTAATTGCCCATCCATGAGACTGTAGGGCAGAAGAGTGCAAGCACTGGTCAGGTCATGTTATGAGTGCTGAGCGTTCTGACATGGACAACAAAGGACAGCCTCCAGTTGATGCTTTCTGATTGCAAGCAGATGTGGAAACTGCTAGGGGTGACCTTTTCAGGTGGGTTGTGTGAATGTGGAAATCATGACGGCAAAGAGGATCGTCAGCAGTTGAATCGATCGCGCATACACTGAATGGGATGTCTGTTCAGGTGGGTTTCTGACTCCTGACGCCATCTTACTGAACTCTGATATCAGTTGCGCATTTTGTCATTGGGTGGTTATTTGGACTTGTGATGAGGCATTTTTGAGGGGTTAACCAGACTACCGCCACCTGCTTGTTCGTGTTGGGTATTCATGGGTATTGCTGCCACAAATGTGGTTTGTTGTTCTGATGCCTGCATCCTGTCAGTAGCTGCCGGATAGTTTGTGGCACGGCCAGTGATCAGGATGACCTTTGTGTGGGTTGTTAACTGATCCGTGACGCCAGATTACTGATTTCTGACGAAAGCTGTGCCACAGAGTCATTGGGGTTATGCCACGAGGGCCGGCAGCCCTGTAAAGGAGGACAAAGGACAGCAGTGGTTGGATGCTTCCTGATTCTAAGCAGATGTGGAAACTGCTAAGGATGACCTTTTGCGCTGAGTTGTCCGACTACCTGATGAATGTTACTGATGTCTGATAGGAATGGTGCCCGTACCGAGCTCTCTGTGTTGTGTTCTGTCTGCTTGGTTGGGACGTGCTGCATTTATGGTGGATGGAACTGTGACCTGCCAAATGGCCAGGCATTCATGCTGTTCGGCTCCATTTTGACCTACCTGCTGTTGCTGATCAGCCCATCTCTGTGGCCACAGATTTACACACAGCACGATGTTGGGTTTGCAGCTTTGGTTTGCTGACATATCATTTAGTGTTTGTTGTGCTTTGTCATCTGTGCATGCAGACGCTGTTTCTGTTTTATTGTTTAAGCACCTTGATACGCGATTGATCGAGGAGGAATGGTGTGCACTGATGATGATATTTATTCAGAGGAGTGTCTGAATGACTGACGCCAACTCACCCAACTCTGATCTCAGTGTCAGCGCCCTGTATTGGAGATGTTGACTGTTAATTGCCCATCCATGAGACTGTAGGGCAGAACAGTGCAAGCACTGGTCAGGTCATGTTATGAGTGCTGGCCGTTCTGACATGGACAACAAAGGACAGCCTCCAGTTGATGCTTTCTGATTGCAAGCAGATGTGGAAACTGCTAGGGGTGACCTTTTCAGGTGGGTTGTGTGAATGTGGAAATCATGACGGCAAAGAGGATCGTCAGCAGTTGAATCGATTGCGCATACACTGAATGGGATGTCTGTTCAGGTGGGTTTCTGACTCCTGACGCCATCTTACTGAACTCTGATATCAGTTGCGCATTTTGTCATTGGGTGGTTATTTGGACTTGTGATGAGGCATTTTTGAGGGGTTAACCAGACTACCGCCACCTGCTTGTTCGTGTTGGGTATTCATGGGTATTGCTGCCACAAATGTGGTTTGTTGTTCTGATGCCTGCATCCTGTCAGTAGCTGCCGGATAGTTTGTGGCACGGCCAGTGATCAGGATGACCTTTGTGTGGGTTGTTAACTGATCCGTGACGCCAGATTACTGATTTCTGACGAAAGCTGTGCCACAGAGTCATTGGGGTTATGCCACAAGGGCCGGCAGCCCTGTAAAGGAGGACAAAGGACAGCAGTGGTTGGATGCTTCCTGATTCCAAGCAGATGTGGAAACTGCTAAGGATGACCTTTTGCGCTGAGTTGTCCGACTACCTGACGAATGTTACTGATGTCTGATAGGAATGGTGCCCGTACCGAGCTCTCTGTGTTGTGTTCTGTCTGCTTGGTTGGGACGTGCTGCATATATGGTGGATGGAACTGTGACCTGCCAAATGGCCAGGCATTCATGCTGTTCGGCTCCATTTTGACCTACCTGCTGTTGCTGATCAGCCCATCTCTGTGGCCACAGATTTACACACAGCACGATGTTGGGTTTGCAGCTTTGGTTTGCTGACATATCATTTAGTGTTTGTTGTGCTTTGTCATCTGTGCATGCGGACGCTGTTTCTGTTTTATTGTTTAAGCACCTTGATACGCGATTGATCGAGGAGGAATGGTGTGCACTGATGATGATATTTATTCAGAGGAGTGTCTGAATGACTGACGCCAACTCACCCAACTCTGATCTCAGTGTCAGCGCCCTGTATTGGAGATGTTGACTGTTAATTGCCCATCCATGAGACTGTAGGGCAGAACAGTGCAAGCACTGGTCAGGTCATGTCATGAGTGCTGGCCGTTCTGACATGGACAACAAAGGACAGCCTCCAGTTGATGCTTTCTGATTGCAAGCAGATGTGGAAACTGCTAGGGGTGACCTTTTCAGGTGGGTTGTGTGAATGTGGAAATCATGACGGCAAAGAGGATCGTCAGCAGTTGAATCGATCGCGCATACACTGAATGGGATGTCTGTTCAGGTGGGTTTCTGACTCCTGACGCCATCTTACTGAACTCTGATATCAGTTGCGCATTTTGTCATTGGGTGGTTATTTGGACTTGTGATGAGGCATTTTTGAGGGGTTAACCAGACTACCGCCACCTGCTTGTTCGTGTTGGGTATTCATGGGTATTGCTGCCACAAATGTGGTTTGTTGTTCTGATGCCTGCATCCTGTCAGTAGCTGCCGGATAGTTTGTGGCACGGCCAGTGATCAGGATGACCTTTGTGTGGGTTGTTAACTGATCCGTGACGCCAGATTACTGATTTCTGACGAAAGCTGTGCCACAGAGTCATTGGGGTTATGCCACAAGGGCCGGCAGCCCTGTAAAGGAGGACAAAGGACAGCAGTGGTTGGATGCTTCCTGATTCCAAGCAGATGTGGAAACTGCTAAGGATGACCTTTTGCGCTGAGTTGTCCGACTACCTGATGAATGTTACTGATGTCTGATAGGAATGGTGCCCGTACCGAGCTCTCTGTGTTGTGTTCTGTCTGCTTGGTTGGGACGTGCTGCATTTATGGTGGATGGAACTGTGACCTGCCAAATGGCCAGGCATTCATGCTGTTCGGCTCCATTTTGACCTACCTGCTGTTGCTGATCAGCCCATCTCTGTGGCCACAGATTTACACACAGCACGATGTTGGGTTTGCAGCTTTGGTTTGCTGACATATCATTTAGTGTTTGTTGTGCTTTGTCATCTGTGCATGCGGACGCTGTTTCTGTTTTATTGTTTAAGCACCTTGATACGCGATTGATCGAGGAGGAATGGTGTGCACTGATGATGATATTTATTCAGAGGAGTGTCTGAATGACTGACGCCAACTCACCCAACTCTGATCTCAGTGTCAGCGCCCTGTATTGGAGATGTTGACTGTTAATTGCCCATCCATGAGACTGTAGGGCAGAAGAGTGCAAGCACTGGTCAGGTCATGTTATGAGTGCTGGCCGTTCTGACATGGACAACAAAGGACAGCCTCCAGTTGATGCTTTCTGATTGCAAGCAGATGTGGAAACTGCTAGGGGTGACCTTTTCAGGTGGGTTGTGTGAATGTGGAAATCATGACGGCAAAGAGGATCGTCAGCAGTTGAATCGATCGCGCATACACTGAATGGGATGTCTGTTCAGGTGGGTTTCTGACTCCTGACGCCATCTTACTGAACTCTGATATCAGTTGCGCATTTTGTCATTGGGTGGTTATTTGGACTCGTGATGAGGCATTTTTGAGGGGTTAACCAGACTACCGCCACCTGCTTGTTCGTGTTGGGTATTCATGGGTATTGCTGCCACAAATGTGGTTTGTTGTTCTGATGCCTGCATCCTGTCAGTAGCTGCCGGATAGTTTGTGGCACGGCCAGTGATCAGGATGACCTTTGTGTGGGTTGTTAACTGATCCGTGACGCCAGATTACTGATTTCTGACGAAAGCTGTGCCACAGAGTCATTGGGGTTATGCCACAAGGGCCGGCAGCCCTGTAAAGGAGGACAAAGGACAGCAGTGGTTGGATGCTTCCTGATTCCAAGCAGATGTGGAAACTGCTAAGGATGACCTTTTGCGCTGAGTTGTCCGACTACCTGATGAATGTTACTGATGTCTGATAGGAATGGTGCCCGTACCGAGCTCTCTGTGTTGTGTTCTGTCTGCTTGGTTGGGACGTGCTGCATTTATGGTGGATGGAACTGTGACCTGCCAAATGGCCAGGCATTCATGCTGTTCGGCTCCATTTTGACCTACCTGCTGTTGCTGATCAGCCCATCTCTGTGGCCACAGATTTACACACAGCACGATGTTGGGTTTGCAGCTTTGGTTTGCTGACATATCATTTAGTGTTTGTTGTGCTTTGTCATCTGTGCATGCGGACGCTGTTTCTGTTTTATTGTTTAAGCACCTTGATACGCGATTGATCGAGGAGGAATGGTGTGCACTGATGATGATATTTATTCAGAGGAGTGTCTGAATGACTGACGCCAACTCACCCAACTCTGATCTCGGTGTCAGCGCCCTGTATTGGAGATGTTGACTGTTAATTGCCCATCCATGAGACTGTAGGGCAGAACAGTGCAAGCACTGGTCAGGTCATGTCATGAGTGCTGGCCGTTCTGACATGGACAACAAAGGACAGCCGCCAGTTGATGCTTTCTGATTGCAAGCAGATGTGGAAACTGCTAGGGGTGACCTTTTCAGGTGGGTTGTGTGAATGTGGAAATCATGACGGCAAAGAGGATCGTCAGCAGTTGAATCGATTGCGCATACACTGAATGGGATGTCTGTTCAGGTGGGTTTCTGACTCCTGACGCCATCTTACTGAACTCTGATATCAGTTGCGCATTTTGTCATTGGGTGGTTATTTGGACTCGTGATGAGGCATTTTTGAGGGGTTAACCAGACTACCGCCACCTGCTTGTTCGTGTTGGGTATTCATGGGTATTGCTGCCACAAATGTGGTTTGTTGTTCTGATGCCTGCATCCTGTCAGTAGCTGCCGGATAGTTTGTGGCACGGCCAGTGATCAGGATGACCTTTGTGTGGGTTGTTAACTGATCCGTGACGCCAGATTACTGATTTCTGACGAAAGCTGTGCCACAGAATTTGCACGCGCTGCATATATTCTCCATGTGCCTGTCGCCTCCATACTGCTCTGTCAGTTATGATGTTCAGTACATTTTTCTCTTTGCGCCCTCCCTGATTAGCCTCACTTGGTCTTTCTCCCCTGTGCTTCTTGTCTGCTGCACGACATCGGGGTAGGTTTCCCTTCAGTTTTGTAGGATTCCTTTTTTGCCTTTTCCTCCTTTTTTGTCCTCCCCTTGCGATTGAATTCTGAATGCAGGAGATTTCATTGCAGATGTGATTGACCCGCTTCCTCCTGCAATGGCCGCATTCAAGAAGGCGCTCTATGACGATGGACTGTTTACTTTGGCCCGAGGTTTGCCTGCATTTGCTCCAAAATCGTGCTTTCCCAGCCTTCTTGCAGTTTCGTGGGCCACAAGTAATGACAGTTTCTGTCAGCACCTACCCAAGAAAGTACTCAACCGCATCTCCTCTACCAACCCATCAACAAATCCACACAGCCCACAACCTGAGTCAGTGGCGTACGTTATGTAAATTTGCATGGTGGGCTGGACAGGCAAACCGGGAAGCATATCGTGACGTGAATGATGGCTTTGTGCAAGCATGCAGCGCACAGGTGGTCAAACCAAAAATGGCGTAGATGTAGTGTCAACTGAAAGCAATTGTTATGAAGATCCTGGTAGAGACAAGGGTTGGCACACTGCGTCCCAACAGGAACCAAAGCGAGTAAAGTCCTCACATTTTGTGGCAAAGGCCTTCTCAAAATAACGTCTGGCAGGTCTTGGCAGGACTACAGCTAGTCTTCCCCTTTCCCATTTGCCTGTCATTTTATGTGGTGGCTCGGAATGGGTTCTGCTGTTTGTGCCTCCTGTTGGAACAGAACGCTGGGTTTGGTCTGCTTGCGGCAGCCCTTGTGCCTTCGGTGGGGTGGGGGTTGGGTTGGGTTGGGTTGGGTTGGGTTGGGGGGTTTCACACATTTTGGGGTTTATGCCTCACAAGGGGGGTTTTCTATCACCCCCCCCTTCTGGGGGGGGGGGTGTTATGTCCCCTTCTGGGGGGGGGGGTGTTATGTCTCAGAAGGTGGGTCTTATCACCCACAAGATAGGTTATGAAACCACCCCAGAGGGTTTGGGGGGGTTATGACCCTTTTTTTCAGGGGGGTTGCCCACGACCACATAGAGGATGCATTGGCCAACCTCAATAGCCTAGGGGGGCGTATTGCGTGCTGTGTGCGCACTGTGCACAAAGTTTGTACAGGACCATACCCACTGGAGGTAGGTAGGCATCTTCAGGAGCTCAGGATGCCTCCTTTGGTATTGCAAGAAGAAGGACTTACCCAGGGGGCTACCATCCCTCCCACTGCCCGATGGAATGCGCCTCACAAAGTTGCTCCTGCATGTGATTTGGGGGCACGATTCAACGTATTTTGAGTTGACTACAGTCATCACACGGTTTGCACTATTCAATGGGCTGATCTTTTGAAAAAATGTCAAGAAGTTTCTGGTGCCCTGCCCCTACCAAGAACCTACAAAAAGCTCGTTCAAATGGACCTAAAGCTGCGACCTGAGTTTCAGGGCCAGAGGCGCAAGAGGAGACCATACCTAGCATCTGCCGATCACGTGGAGGAGATAGAGTGACAGATACAAGAGTGTATCGACACGGGGTTTGTGGAGAGTACAGAGAGGGCACTGTGTGCGCTATGCCATGGGCTTTGAGTTGACGGATACTTTGTACGGTGTTTGCACTATGGGCTTAGAGTTGACGGATATAGGCAAGACTATTGCTAATTGCCCTAAAATTCCCCAATCTCTCCCTATAAAATGCGTGCTGTGCACAAACACCCCTAGACCGGACGTCAAGGAATTATCCAAGCAAAAAGCAGACCTGCATCTTGGATATTACTCTTCGCAACGTCAAGGAGCAATAACCATATTTGTCAAGGGTGGAGCAAACCCCGTTCTGCCCAATCCTATGTTTTGGAAGCTGGAGCCTAGCTGTAGAAGAAACCCATGTGCCAACAATGGGGTGTCATTTTCTGGCGCCCTCTTGCTGCATGTTAGCCAAACATGCCTCCACGCTTGTGTTTCAACAACTATGTGGACCACAATGAGCTCGTTGGCTGGTCCAACTAGTCCACCTTGGGCACCTCCAGATCCAATGGCAGCCATTGGTGCCCTGGGGAGCATGTTTTGTATGGATGTATCTTGTCTTCTATCGCCTCGACCTTGAAGAACTCAACAGCATCAATATGTTTGAAACACTTGGGCATGATGTTCTTTAATCTCACAGCCCTCATTGTCTCCAACATTGCTATCAAATGCAACCCTACAGTCTCCCTTCTCTGGCTCAGTTGGCTTATTGGTCTCTCTGTGTAAGTCATTGAAAATATAATTCCTTTACAAAGCTCGACACCTCTAACCTGGAGTGACAAGTAGTCCAGTGGGTTTCGTATCGATTGAGTGTCTTATGTAGCCCCCTCCCTCCCGTTTGGCTTGGTGTTCAGCCTGCAATTGCAATCAAGACCCTTGATAGGTTCTTGTCCGTCCAAACAGGGACGTATGACAGGGAGATGAGCAAGCTCGCGATGGCTCGGTTAGTTGCAGCTTGTGACTGTTGATGTTATCGCAGGTCCCTGGTTTTGGGGTTGTTGCAAAGCTTTCTAAATCAACAATGAAGTACTGTGGTGTTTGTTCGGCTGTGGTGAGGTTGCTAAACAATCTGTTGCGGGATGCCTGTGCAGTGAATAATCGCATCTGTGTGGATGCATGGGCATGGCCAGTGCACAATTTCTATTGTTCAGGACATGTCTTCTACACAAACCCCCCATTGGTGATCACTGAGGAGGAGTTGAGGTGGGGGTTTTCAATCATTGACAAGAATCTTACTATTTTGGATGAGGCCATGGAGGATTAATTTATGCCGTAGACCAGGCCTCTTTGCCTCTTTGCCATATATTCAGGACCGTTTGCCATATGTCGACGACCCATTATAATCTGTCCTCCACCGTTTGCCATGGGTTTATGTCCAGAGACCATTTGCCACATGTCTCATAACCTTTGCTTTCTGTCCCCGCATCCTGGGCCATTTTTTCAGACACATTTGCCCAATGGCCATCTTTGTATGCCGCATTTGTACAGCCCTCACAACCCATGATGATTTGATCATCACCATCAGGTCCAACAGCCCTCCTCCACCTATGCTTCATGACAGTTTTCTTCGTTTTTGGATCTAAACCCAATAGCATTTCATCAAGCCAGGGAGCCCCTTATGGCACGATGTTGAGAAAGCGTGTTATGTCCAGCTGGAGGGAAGCATGTCTTGCACGTCATTGGAAAGCACCTAGTGCTGCCGCTGCCGCTGCTGCTGCTGTTGCCGGACCTTTTGTTGTCAATATATTTCTGCATTTTGTTGCTCTAATTATAATGCCTTTCAGGCAAGGCTGCGTCCATTTTTGTTGCAAAGTTTCTGTTTCTTGAGCTGTTTGTACAGTTTTGTACAGCTTGTGTAGCAAACTAGCGTTGATCAAACGCTTCAGCAGTGGAACAGGACTACCGTACATGTGCTGCATGTGCCACCACACTATTTCTGAGCCACTGGAATGTGTCCATTTTGGCACCCCCTTTTTGCCTGAGGGCCCCCTGCCTGCATTCACGTTCCGCCTCAGAAGGAAAAGCTGGCTCCTGATGACTATCTCACCGGATTTTCCTGAGAATTTTTCTACCACCAGCGATGCTTGTGCCCCGTATTTAACAATGCGTAAAAAAAAGTTCACCAAAAGGGTATCAATTGTTTTCGGCACAATTTTTTCAAAACTATGTAGGTGTCAAAAAATTCACTTTTTTTGGTGCGCGCGCTGTTTTGCAGAAGCGGCATGTACAAAATTTGATTTTGACTGTCCAAAGTTGCACCTAGTTAGAGTTGACCACCGATATGAAGGGTTTTGAAAGCCTGATAATCCTGCAAAATCCCTTTCCTGCAAAAGTACACAAATCACTGGTCTGCAACACCAAGGTGGATTTCCGCGGTTTGGTTACGAGATGCCAAGGTTTTGACCTCATAATCGTGTTCAGCGTCAAAAATTTAGGCGGCCTGAAAATTGCTCTGCGGGGGGGGGGGGGGTGACATGGACGCCCGCCAAAGGAGGGGGGGGGGGGGGGGTTGGAGAAATGGGGTTCCGTGTCGGGCCCTTTGTTTTGTGTAAGAACGGATGTTGGCGCCGAAGGCGCAGGAACACAAAATTTTGGCCCGAAAAAGTTTTTTCCACCAATAATTCCTCCCCCCCACATTTGAGTAGTCAAAATGATGAGCACGACATGGGTATCATTTTGAGCCATAGATGTTGGGTTGACCCCCCCCCCCCCTGGCACGGCAGGTCGGGCACCCCCGCCCTGAACCCCCCCTCCCGTCACGGCGGCCAAGGAGGGGGGGGGGGGGGGATGGGCTTCCGTGTCACCCCCCCCCCCCCCCCGCAGAGCAATTTTCTTCCCGCCTTAGTTGTTTGGTTGGCTGTTTTGTTGTAGCTAAGGAGCAATCTTGAAAGGATAATATGATCTATCCTAGGCCATTGTTTGCTCATTTGTTTTAAAAACGAAGCTTGAGAGCCCATTTTGGGATAAATACAGAACCAATTTTGTGTTACTTGAACTATGCGAATGTGTACCTCTTTCTGTATAGTAGGTTGAGAAGCCCAAGTGTCATCGCAAGTTCAACCAAGTAGTTTGTACAGACTTGGTAGGCCGCTGGTATGAATCTTTTTAGTTTTGATATAGTTAGCTCAATTTGGCCATTTTGGTCTGTTTCGCACGCTTCCGGTCGCTAAACCACGTGAGTGCAGCAATGAAATAAGTGCTTTTCTAAGTCTATTTGGACCCAAATGATGTAAAAAACATGAAGGTTGCCTATTCCAGCCTTTTTTTCAAACGTAGACTGAGAGCACAAAAGTGGTAAAAAGTAATACCCATGTTGGTTCAACCATCTCCATTGCACGGCTTTGTTGAGGTGTTGTATCCCGGCCTAGGGATTGAACGTTTGTGTCCGCCAATCTCGTATGGGACCTTCAAAATGGGTCTAAGCAAGTTTGCATGGCTCTGGCCTCCGGGGCGAGCACATGAACCGGTAAATTCAAAGGTGTGTGCTTTTTATGTTGTGTTTTGGAGCATTTCCATAACGCCAACCTGCCAAAATCAACTCGGGGCCATTGCAGTTGGAGCGGGCAATTTAGCGGCCTTTCCCATCCCTTTGGCACCAACATGCGCCAACACACTTGGTTGAACTCCGGTGGTAGTCTACAAACACAATGGGAACACTTCTATACGTTGAAAATGTGGCATTTTGGTCAAAAATGGCAGACTTTGCGTTGCGGGTCCGATCGTCGGAGGTTATTCTCTGACCATATCATGGAGTTGGAACATTTTTGACCTAGAGGCATAGGAAAGACACCTAGTTTGCCTTGTAGGGCCATGTTATCCCGTATGGCAGATTTGCTTTTATGATCCATGGTATCAGGAACAATATTTAGATAGTAGGCCAACTTGGGCTTGTTTCAAAGGTTTTACAATCTACTGCATAGGCAACATGGAACTGATTGTCTTGGTTTGGGAAAACACCATGAAAAAGTGCTACTTAGGTATGCGTTTTGAAGTAGTTTTCACATATGTTTAGCATGATTTTTTCCATATTTCCGGTAATTTTGTGTACTTTTCATCCACCCCGAGCGATGTAGGCATGGTAGGATGCAGTGTCGCACCATTCAACTAAGCTTTCCAAATCACCAACCTCAAAGAAACCTTTTGATTTTTGTTTTTGTTTTTGATAGATTTTCAGTTTTGGAGACCAAATGTTGTTGATGTCGTCGAAGTTACTTTGTTCTCACATAGTTGTGTCAGTTTTGTTTTGTTGTGCCAACTGCACAAAAAAACTTGCTTACCAACAATGGAGTGTCACTACCACTCAACGAAAAATTGAAATTTCATCAAATATTTCTGAATTATTGCTCAACATTGCAGTTGAATGCTAATGTAGACCTTGACCTACATCTTTTCGCAATTAGCGTGTGTGATATTGCACAATAAGAGTGGTTATGTGTGTTTTTCTTGTGAAGCTCGCAAAAGACTATCCAACTTCAACCCCTACCTCCATGCATCCTTCAACCTCATACCCTCGGTCGTGTCAATACACGTGTTAACAGTTCTGTGCCAGGTCTCGTAGCGGATGGGCGGGCCAAACGACCGTCGGAGCTTGTTGCCTTTGTGCGCCCTACGCGCGTGCCACATTCTAGTAGTGGAGAAAAAGGCTTCACTCCCGCAAAGATCCAGGTGAAAGTCGGCCTGTGAGTTAAAAGCCGTAGGATTAGCCTACTCATCTTGTGCGCCATTGATGCTTCTGCCTAGGATTTAACAATGGGTAAAAAAAACTTTAGTAGAAAAGCGTTTATATTTCATAGGAACAATTTTTAAAACGTCCGTTTTAGCTGTCTAAACAGTCATTTTTGTCACCTGTATGCGCGCGCTCCTTTGCCAGTTTTTTTCTGTGCAAATCCAAACCTGGCTCAAGTTGCACAAATTTTGATGGGATACAACTCATCTGTAGAGTTTTGAAAACTTAATATTGCGATGAAAGCGCTTTGACGCAAAACAGCACAACTTATGTTTGCGGTACCGATCGTCGATCTCGTGGACATGGCAGCAACACGCTGATGTTTTGTTTTGATTATCGTGTTCAGCATCAAAATCTACGTACATTTGACTTTTGACTTGTCGAAATTTGAGTTGTGCGCAATCATGCTGTCCGTGAGCATGGGCATCCCGCGTAAATCTGGATGCAGAACATGTAATCTTCTACTTGCCCAACGGTGGGGTCATGGGCTACATTGAGGCTGCACTGCGGGTATGTGTCACTGCACTGGTATGACATGCAGTGGTCATGCAGTGTGTGACGACAAAAACTGGCTGCTTGCTAAGGAGGTGCCCAAGTTGGTGGCGAAAACTTGCTGCGAAAAGCACACAGCAAAGGATATGCAGGTCCATGGACCATGGAGCCTGAGCATCCATTTTAGAGAACAGGTTTTTTTGGTTCAAACTAGATAACATCATCCCCACCCAAAAAACCCTGTGCCTGCCCAACCGACTTTTTGCCTGGTCCAAGACCTCAGAAGGCTTAGAAGCCCAAGCCCACAAAAAAGGGCAAAGTTTTTCTTCTGGCACATTTGGCACCAACCCACTCCTTTTCTGCAAGCATGGCCTTGCCCAAGCACATGACCTACTGTTGTTTTCTGGGGCTTGCACTGTGCCGAGCCTAATGTTTCTCCTGATCCGACATTTGGTTCTGCAGGTGGTCCTTATCGTGATGCCTGTTCCTGCCCTCTCTCATGTATCAACCACGCCGGACTTGCCTGGGCTCTGGGCTGTTCTCGTGCACACCTAGCAAGGCAGAGGCGGAGGGCAAAGCCCTAATGGGGAATACTAACGCATCTTTGGAGGAGATCCATGCCATGCAGGACGTGCAATGACCCAGCTGCAATACTCCAATGACCTGGTTTCGTACTTCGACTGTCCATGCAGTGATCCAGGTTCTCAAAGAGACCCATACCTCCACAGAGATGAGAGAGGCCTGTGAGAAATGCTTGATCGGGCTCTCGAAGTACCAAGTGGTCGCGTTCCAGAACAACGGCAAACTGTACCAAGTGTTCAAATAGTTCACCGCTGATGAGGCGAAGGTTCAGGCACTAGCCCAACAGCAGCAGTACTGGGTCACTGAGAGCATGGAGGGATTCAAGCACTCAGGCCTTGAACTGCCGGAGAACAGCTTTCAGGAGGTCGTCCGGCTGCAGCAGGAGCTCTCTGAGCTCTCCGCCAAATTCAGCACCAACATCAGCGAGGATGTCTCGTGCTTCACCGTCTCGGAGGCAGAGTTTGATGGTGTGCCAGCAGACGTGAAGTCGGCATTGACCAAGGAGGAGGGACCTCTACGTTCTCAAGACAGACTATCCGACCTATTTCAAAGAACTGCCATGTGTGGCAGACACGACAGAAGATGTCCCGGTGCTTCAACAACATGGTGTATCCCATCAACTAGACCATCCTGAAGCAGGTCATTGCACTGCGGCATCAGCTCGCCACGAAGCAGGGTTTTGAAAGCTACGGGCATCTCAACTTGGATGACAAAATGGCCAAGGCCCCAGGCAATGCCCAGAATTTTGTGGATAGCCTCATCCCGGGGCTCTCCAAAAAGACAGATGCGGGGGTGGAGAAGCTGAAGGCGATCGGCGCGGAGAAAGGCTGGGAGCTGTTGCCAGAGGGACGGTTGCAGGCGTGGGACGTGACGTACTCTATCACGCAGTACGCGCGGCAGCATCTTGACGTGGACGAGGTACTCTCTCAACCCCCACCCCCACCGCACTGCCGTGTTACATTTCCATATCAATGGTAGAGAGCCTCCTCCAAATCTTCACGGTCTGGAAATGGCTGCATGTCAGTATGTGCAGACTCCGATGTGAAATCGCGCCATGCCTGTTCACAACATTCTCAGCAATCAGTCAGGTCGTATGACTGCCAAGCAGCTCACACGCACTTGCGGACTCTCAGCCACCGTCCCTCTGTCTCATTCCACAGTGCCGATGCCACACACCGAAAGTACCATCAGTGCCCCGTGGCCGGAACACGCAGTATCTCGCCAGCACATGGACTGGCAACTACTTGAGCACCAGCAGTCAATTGTCGGGCATTGCCGGACCTCCGTTGCGTGGCGGCAATGTGGACCCAAGGGCCAGGGCTCTTGAGGTGCCATGTCTTGAGTAGCACACAGCAGGAACGGAGGTATCCCTGCGTGGGAACTAGGAACACCTCTATACACTCTGGGCTACAGAATCCGAGCCCAGTGCCTGAGCATCAATTTCACTAAGAGTTTTAAATATTGTGGACTGAGTTGAATGCTTGGCGTTGTTCCCACTGGGCACAGGCTGAATATATACACTAGCCAAGCATTTGGGCTGGTTCCATCTAGCGATCGTCTATGTTTGTGGGCGGTTCATGGTTAAAATCATTTGTCTGGCACCTTGTTCACGGAGCAGCATTTGGGGTAGATAGGCTTCGTGGCGATTGACACCCTCGTGGATTCGTACACTGTCTTTGGAGTTCGGAACTGATGGCGGCCATTGCAGGGCGGGACACTCACCTGACAGCGGTGCAAGTGGCAGGAGGCAGCGGGCAGCTTCTCCAAGGGCAGCCCGCAGGGATTATTGAAGAGAGTGTGAGAGATTTGGGCATCCAGAGAGGCTGGGGTACCGTGTGGGGCGGCACAATTATCATGGAAACTGCGTCAGTGCATAAGAGATCCTGAGTCACGTACAAACTTGTGAGACGGTTTGTTACAAATTGGGTCAGAGCCCCTTCCCATGAATTATGCAGGTGATGGGATCCTGTACCACACACGTTGACAGCTTGATTCAGAGGGAGGGGGGTTCTATGGTACATCCTGGGAGGGTTGTTCATGCAAAAGGGGGGGTTTTAAGTACATTTTGCGGGGTTTTTTTTTCACCAGACTAGACCGGGTCTGCAGCTGTGTCACTTTTCAAGATTATCACCATCTGCAAGCAGCAGTTCCAAAACTGAGAAGCTCTTCGTGTCGTATAAAGCCCCGGCTGTCCGAAACGGTGTGTGACACCCAAAGCACTGCGAAACTCTATTATCGCGTTTGCTAATATACATCACCTCTCCATGGCCCTGTCCGCACCGCAGCAATGCTTGGCCCACACCGATGCACAGATGTCCTGCTGGACAGCCGCTCTACGACAGGACATTCACCTCAAAACAAGACATATGCCCGACCGCGCCCTGCAGCCCCAGCACAGACAACATGCTCTGCTGCATCGAAAGCCTGCCCCTTCCCTTTCCTTTTGGTATGAGAGAGGGGTATGCCCACGCCGGCGCACTCTTCCTCCACTTCCATCAGCACCACCGGCAGGCACAGCAGGTCGTGCGCTTCCCCTGTGCAGGTGTGTATCGAGAATACAATTCAGAGATGCGTGTGTCAGCACCTCTGCTGACGCAGCATTGACACTGACGTGCCTGCATATTCAGTGATGCCCTTGTCAATCCTCCACAACGCTCTTCTTCCATCACCCACCGTCGGAATCCTCCCCCTGGCGAGGGGGGACCTGCAGTGGCGGCATAGCGCGACGGTAGGTACATCGGGATCAGACCGCCATACATTTAGACCTTTTACTTCACTGATTTACACAACCGCCACAAGGACTTATGCCAATGCCACCCCATGCTCATCCATGAAGCCTGACCGGATCCACAGGCCAAAGGGCAACGGTGGTATTCCCTGAAAATCTTCCGTGCCCTTTTTTGATGGGAAAAAGAGAGAGGGCTGAAGGGAGAATGGGGGAGGGGGTTGGGGAGCCCTTTATCACAACTACAGGCACGCACTGCAGACCCTCCCGCCGTAGCTTCAAGCTGCGCGTCTCCTCAGCACCGGCGGTGCTGCACTGAATCGTCATCATTGACAGGCCCGCACAGTCATATGTCAGTGAAGTGCCAGCCACAACCATCAGGACAGAGAGAAGCGGCAGCAGCCCCCGGCCTCTCAGGGGCAGCGAGAATGATGACAGTGGTCTACTCGCCCTTCCGCCGTCCTGAGTTCCAATTGCACAACGCACGCCGAGGCGTCTCTGAGGAGTGCCCCAGGCGGCGACGTGTCCCGTTCCTGGCGGGTCATCTTCCGACGGATCCGCTTTTTCGCGACGGGCTGTCGTTGGCACGCAGGTCCGCCATCCCTCGGGGCGCGCGCGCATCGCCGTGGGAAGAGTCAAAGCCACGCGACCATGTGGAGCACCACTACGCTGCTGCCCACACCGCATTGAGAAACCACGAGGCTGTCCGATGCGCGAAGCGTGGCACGTCCGGGAGCGGAGCGCACCTCACGGCACACTGTCAAGCCAACTGCAAACAGAGCCAGTGCGATCCGTGACTGATAGATGACGCCTGTCGCAACCTCGACCAAAGGACTGGCGACTGGAACACTGCCGAGTCCGGCTCCGAGGCATCATCATCCGGCTCACCGATGCCATGTGGATACCCTGCAGAGGGCTTCATCACCACCACCACCAGCAACCACAACACCCTGTAGAACATTTGTGGTGCACCCCAGGAGCTTCCATATCATTCGAGTCCTCAGAGCTGGGCGCGCCCCCGCTCTCAGCCGCAAACAGCAGACTCTTGTTTGTGATGTCCGGCCCCGACAGCACGGCCCATCATTCCATTGGCGCCCTCAAAATGTTGCCATTAGATCCGAGTCGCATTCGATGAGCCTCGTTTGATGGTTGTGATCAGATGTGGCCACTCGGTCGTGTGCGGGGCCCCGATTGCCACACATCATTCCAGGAGGGCCTACAGGCCCTGCGCGCGGGCGACAGCAGTTGCACTCACTCGTGTCAGTCTCCGGTGCCTTGTCTGGCTTCGCGCACCAGAGTTCGCGAGTTTCACGCGAGCAATGCGCTCTTTGCGGTCCATTGGCCTCGCGCTTTGCGGGGCGCACGCAGGGCAGGCGCTCCGTCCCAGAGGCGCTTCGGCTCGCGAATGACGTGTGCTGAGGTCGTCACGCCAAGACGGCCACTGCCGGGCCCCTTAGTCTGATCGCGACGCGGCTGTCGTCCTTCGCAGTTGGCTCCCCGGCCCCTAAAGTGATCCGCACCGTCCCGGGCACGATCCGGGCCGCCCCGGTCGCGTCGACACACGCGACCTGCCGCGCCGCGATCGCCACGGCCACCTCGCGGGACGCCCCCGACGGCAGGTCTTCCGCGCGGCCGAACGCGCCGAGCGTCTTGAGCGGGCAGTCCCCGACGCCCCCGCCGTCGCCGGTGCGGTCGTAGGCCGCAAACACGAGCACGACCGCGGACCCCGTCGCACCGCCTGTGTTCTGGACCGTCACGCGGAAGGCGAGCCCGTCGCGCGCCACACGGTCCGTCCCGGCGGTTGCGGGCAGTTCCCCGGGGGCCACGGTGAAGCGGAAGCGGGTGTAGCTCAGCCCCCATCCGAACGGCAGCAGGACTTTGTCGCCGGTGTACCAGCGATACGTGATGCCCTTCCCGCCGCGCAGGTCCTGATTGTCGGGGGCCCCGCGCTCGCGGGCGAATCCATCCGCGTACCACGTGTACGGCAACTTGCCCGCGGGCGAGACCACGCCAAGCAGCACGTCCAGGATGGCATCGCCGCCCTGGAACGAGGGAGACGCGACTTGGTACAGGGCTCAGGAAAGCCTCCGGCAGCAAGGACAGCCAAGGGCACTTGTACTGCTCAAATGGTTGTGGTGGTGGGCTGAGGCGGAGGGGGGCGCGCTCAGGGAGAGAGGGAGTGCAGGGGGGGATTTGAGACAAAGCCCTCAGATGTTGCTGCTCTCTTGGCAGTTGGTGGCCCTGGCAGGGGGAGAGGGAGGGGGGATTGGGCACAAGGCCTCGGTATCTGGGGAGAGGGAGGGGGGGAGGGATTCCTGTTCGGCCAGCTCCACATTTGCGTATTATGACCAGTGAAACTTGATTGACCCACTCCTATGCTTTTGGGGGGATATGCCCAGAGATGTCCGACGATTCTAAACCCCCGTGTAGTGCATGTCAGGAGGTATTGGCCGGATTTTGGGCTGCCGAAATTTTCCCCGTCTGAAATCCCCCTTTGCACTGCTGCCCCTAATGCAATAGTTTCTCACTCGGACAGTGCTTTTCGTTTTCTCACATCTATTCGCATTCTGTTTCATGTGCTTTCATGTGTGATGTGCACTTGAGTGGTTGCAATCCGGTAGCTCTTGGTAAGTGGCTGTGTTGAACAAGATGAGGCTACCAAAGGTTTCACTACACCTTCGCTTAGCTCACCTTGATTAGGTCTCAGCCCCCACCTTTGCACTACTCCCAGGTGGCTCATCCATGGCATGGCTGGGGGTATGGTTGCAGTGAACAGCTAAGTAAATGCTGGTGGTGCAGGGTATGGTCCGCTCCCAGGCAAGCTGCTGTTGGTGCTGTGCAAGCCTGGTGAAATCAAGACCGCACCGCTGTTTGCGCTCATCAGAGCTACGGGGCATTCTGCCATGGCTGAGTGCTTGCACTCCGCACTGAAGATCATTGCTGCGTGGATCCTTAATGTGTTGGTGCCATGGCACGTAACCATTGAGAAACAGAAACAGTGGGCCAACACAGCGGCTTGGTGGATCTTCATGAGTGGCGAGAAGCCGATTGACGCACAACCACATTTGTTCCGTGGAGGCAATCCTCAGAAGGTGATATCTCCCCTTCGGTGAGCGTGTGCAAATGCACTGAAAATTATGGCCGAATTGTGTGCCGTCTACGTCATCTCTGACCCTCAACCCTGCAAATTTGCACCGGTGCTAATACCACCAGTACCTCCCCGCAGAACAAACATGTAAGCCGCTGACCCAGGGAGCAAGAAATGGCCCAACTTCCACAAAAAAAAATTCGGGGGGGGGGGGGGATTTGGGCACCAAATCTGAAAAATGAAATGTTCCCCTGCCGAAACCTTCCAACCCCCGTGTCCCCGGACATGCGACTAGGAATTGGGAAGGTGGAAAATAGGAAATAGGGGGTTGAAACACAAAAGGGGGGGTGGGTGCCAGAAAATTGGAGGTGCAAGCGGAATGGAGGGGTTAACACCCACGGACTTGATCACCTTTTGAGGAATCCTCCACATGTGGGTAAGTGGTCCACCAGTTGCAGCCGGGGAAGTGGGGGTGGCGGGTCACAACATACATGACTCCAAATGATTCCCTCGTCGCGCTGCTGGCGATGAGCAATGAGCCATCTAAAGAAATGGGCCCTGTCCCCAAATTAGCTCAGCAGGGCCACTGACTTTCAAAACGCGGGGGCGCGGGGGGTGTTCTGCGAGGAAGTATGCCAAAAGGCGAGGGGTAGGGGTTGTTACGTGCTTGGACCGGGCGGAGGCAAAAGGGGGACATTGAAATGCACAAGGGCTTGGGCCGCATGAGGCGGAGATTGGAAGCGGAAATCGGAAGCGGCTGGTGCGACTTTGGGGGTCCGGGACGGAACTGGAAACGGGCAGCATGTACGCGGGGATGCAGGCAGAGACGCCCGCAAGGGACGGGGCGGGAGGGGGAGTCGGACAAGGGACCTGCTGCCCGGGGTAGAACGCCGTCAGCACGGCGGCCGCGGGCCCAGGGGCTGTTGGGGTCCCAATGAGGGCGTCGATTGTGACGATGCCGCCGTGAATCAGGACGATGACGGTCTTGGGCTGGGCCTTGGCCACCGCCAGGCCCAGCTGCAGCTGCTGCCCAGGCAAGTGCAGGTCCTTGCGATCACAGCCCTCGTTCTCGAAGTTGGAGGAGATGCCGAGGAAGACCACCGCAACGTCTGCGGCGGAAGCGGCAGTGACTGCCTCCGAGAAGTCGGCCTGGCCTGAATTGCAGCGATACGAAAACCGACCTCATGCGTCCCGTTACGATGATTCACCACACCGGCCCCTCAACAGTGCACAGGACAGCACGCCCAACACAACGCAACACAGACCACAGCACCCCACAACACACAACACCAGGGCCCTGGCCCAAAAGACTGGAGGTAATGCAGGCCTCAGAAATACCCAGACTAGGTGGATGGTCATATACCCAGCATCGATCCCATAATGCACCCAGCACCAGGGAAAATGGGGGGAAATGCAGGGAAATGGGGGGAAATTAGGGGGGGGGGGGGATGGGGGGAATGGGGGGCAAATCAGGGGAAATGGGGGGGAAATTGGGGTGATATAGGGGGAGGTGGGGGCAAATAACACAAATTGTGTGGTTACCGTGGAGGGGATGGGGGAGAATGGGACTACTTTTTCTGGAACACGGAAACCCGTTTATAGCCTGCTGGTGCACCCGCTCCCCAGCGTCTGGGCATGGCGTGAGTAGGGCTTTCCAACAACAAGGACAACAACAACAACACAAAGCAACACATTTTCCCCAGCTTTCACCAATCACCCCCCCCCATAGCCTTATTGCCAATGAAAACCTTGTTTTCGACCTTTGCGGCCCCAAATTCCCCATTTTTCCATTGAGCATCCAAAATTTCCCACACTTTTCCCCATTTCCCCCCATTTTTCCTAAATCAGCCCATTTCAAGGGTAAATGCACGGTAATGTTGCCTGCTAATGTGGGAGAGAATTGGGGAAATCGCCAATCGGGACAATGCGAAGTGGACAACACCCAAAATGTCCTCCGTCTTCTCATTTTCTCACCAAAGAAGCTCCAAAAGGGGAGCGTGGCATGGCACACTGGCGACCAGAACAAACTCAGGTGCAGTCCATACACCGAGTCCCTGGGGCGTCGAAAGGGGGGGGGTTTGGGGAGGGGGGGGGGGGGACCTAAACACTGGCCCAAAAGCAGCTTTTTCTAAGCTCTCCATGAATTCTGAGCATTTTGAGCATCCACAAAAGCAGTGCTGAGCGAAAATATCAACGTCTATCAAGCACAAGAAACTCAGGTCGTGAGCTGTTTGAAGAATATTGCCTGACATTCATCGTGTACACCAGCACCCGTCCCCAAGAGAGGCTGGTTTCCTTGCTGTTTTGCCCCTTTCCCTCCCCTTTGCCCTGCTTTTGTGCTTTGCGTTCCCAGGCCGCCCAAAAAGACTTTCAGCTGAGATGTTCTCAATTCGGGATGAAATGATTGGTCCTGCAACACAACAACACACTACACCACACAACACATAACACCACACAACCACACAACACACGACACGCAACACCACACAGCACAAGGCACTCACGACCACACAGCACACCGCGCACAGCACACCGCAATCCAGGGCATTACATCCCGCGGCATAGGACACTGACAGACCCCGTTCCAGGGCGACAGCCAACGGGGACTGCTTCAGCACAGCCTTGTTGTCGTTCATGTAGTCGTTGCCGAGGAGGTCGAGAGTGGACCGCGCGTGCGGCCCAATGAAGGCGATCTTAGCACGCGCCGCGAGCGGCAGCACGTTCCCGTCGTTCTTGAGAAGTACGAAGGACTGGGTCGCCGCCACACGGGCCAGTGTGGCGTGCTCCGCGGCGCCTATGAGGCCCAGGTCAAGCCCATTGTATGGGCTGCGCTCGTCGAAAAGCCCTAGACGGATCTGCGACGCCAGAACACGGAGGGCAGCCGCGTCAACCACGGACTCGTTCGTGAGGCCTCGCTGGACGGCGTCCGGCAGGTGGTCCTGGCAAGGAGTAGAGGGGGATGACATGGGGCAGTGAATTGGATACGTGGTGTCCCGTCGCAGCCCTGTGCGCACGTATCTCCAACCGCCGTCGATAACTGGCATGAGTTGCCCTCCAACCGCCAAGAGATGTAGCCGGCCGGCACCGAACTTAAGCTCGAACTACATGTTCGAAAAAACAATGCAAGGAATGCAAAACATCGTAGACACTGTGAAGGATACTGCTGTAAAAGGAACAAGTAAAACTCTGAGAGGGGGGGGGGGGAGGCGTGAAAAAAAAAACGTGTCGTCACGTATTGGGGCCCCTGTACATTCCAACCGTTGTCTTACTCATTACCATACAACCGCCATCGGCCACCCTCCAATTGTTGTCGATTCTCCTTCGATATCAGTTAAACGCACTCCAACCACTGTGCAGTGCATACCCTTCGCCAGTGCGGCGAATGCCCCCCCCCATCAGAAGACACGGCCAAAATAAAAAGACACACACATCTTTTTATTTTGTAGTCCAAAATAAGAAGACACACAGAGCCCCAGCACCATCCCTTCCTTAGAAGCAACAGAAGAATGCATTGACATCCGCAGCAGTTGGCTGTTGAAGAACATCACTTCCATCAGCTTGGACAGCAACTGCGGCATCACCACCAGCCTGAGCAGCAGCAGCAGCGTTGGCAGCAGCAGCAGCATGAGCTTCAGCAGCACCAACATCATCAACAACTTCAGATGTTTTGTTCAGAGGATCTGTTCCGTCATGCTCACCGTCAAACTCAGCACTCGAGGCCTCACTGACGCTCATGTCCCCCTCTTCCCCATCTGTATTTGGTACCCAGAGGTTGCCGTGCTTCTTCAACGTCAACAACGAATGCATCAAATGCTCCCATGATGTGTGTCATATGGCACTGGTACAAGAGGGATTGAAAACTCGTGTCATAGCTGGGTGTCAAAGGGGGGACAGGGCGTCAAAATAAGAAGACACACCAAATAAGACGACACGAATAAATAAGAACACGCGCATCCTCTTATTCGGGGCTGGGCTTTACAAACTGCCCAAGTGCAGCGACCAAGACGGCAGCACTTTTTAGGGTGGCCAGGGCACTGAGGTATGGCCTGTGTGGGTGACAGCAGAGCTCTGTGCGCACCGGGGAACCCAATGGCAAACCGTCCTAAAGGAGGTCACAAAAACACGACCGCACTCACAGGGAATGTCACATTACCAACGGTTTTGTGCTGAAATGCAGATTGCTGCAATGCAGATCGCTGTGCCTGTGCGTGAGCTCTGTAGAGTATTTCGATTCAGAAGTGAGAAGAGACAGTACAGAGGTGGGTGTGGTTGTGACCGCGTCAGGAGACCCACTGCCCACCACCTAAAACACTATGCCTGCACTCACTTGAGTACCGCGCCCACTGGCTGTTGTGTGGCCCGGTCTAGGGGTGGGGCTGGGGCTGCGATTGTACTACAAAACCCCTTGAGCCCCTGCCGATCCCATGAGGGAGCACAAAGGCACCCCTCATGGAACAACCTGATAGTATGGCCCGCAGTCCAGGTCCACCCCAGCGTTGATGGCGGCGGCGGCGGCGGCTTCGGGGGTTCGGCCGAAGCGGTGTTTGTGGAAGGCGCCGTCCACCGCGTCGCAGTCCGAGACCACAAAGCCCTGCCACCCGTACCGCCCGCGAATGACGCCGTTGATATAGTCACCGTGTGCGCAGTCCGGGCGGCCGTTGAAGCTGCAACCACAGGACATGGGGGTATGCACCAGGGCACGCACCGGGAGTGTGCAGACGATGCATGAGGCATGCCCAGGGCACGCGCAGAGTGCGCACGGGGAACAGGACATTTTTAACAGGAAAGGGGAGGCCGGGTTTTCGTTTCCGGGGGGGGGGGGGGTCGATAGAGCCCTCCGGCCGGACCCCCCTCCTCCCCCAAAAAGGGCTCAATTGACAGGACCCCCAAAATCCTACCGAGTCTGACCCCCAGGCCTTGGAGGTGACCCAGACCCAAAAATCGGGAAAAAAGAAAATGGGATTTTTGGAATCAGCGCGTCGAGGGGGTTCAGAAAAGTCATCATTTGCCATATGTTTGGTGAAAAAAAAATCAACCAATTTTAGTGCTCGAAAAAATTTTCGGCGCCTTTGGCGACAGACTTCATAATGACTGATTAATGGTGCCTGTCAATTGAGCCCTTTTCCCGAACCCCCCCCCCCCCCCTCCGGAGGTGAAAACCCGACATGCCAAGGACAAAAAAAAGCCCAGGCCGTCCGGTAGTCAGCCCCATGTTTAGGCACAAAGAGAGAATACCGTGGTCTGTTTGCTTCATTCGCCCTGCACCCTCCTGCACTGACCACACAGGGACAGGCCATGCAAGTGTGCAACCAGTTTCTACACCGCGATGCCCTGACAGGGTCGACACCCCGCGCCCACCGACGAAAGACAAAACACCGTTGTTGGACAGACACGGACGGTGGACAGAGGTGGCTAGGATTGTGGGGCACAGGGGCCTTCACGCAAACCCGGTCTGTCACCCACCCCACGCCAGACCACAGTTTACTTGGCATCAACCGGAGGCCATAGAGGGTGTTTTTGAGCCAACCGACACCAATTGTGGGCCGACGAACGGCACTTGTGGGCCAATTGAAGGAGGTTGGACTGGACGTTTTTTTAAGAAGATAAAGAATAACAGAAAAGTCCCGCCGGTGTCTGCACAGTTCTCTGTACAGGACGTGCAGAGGCACTCACCTGCCGTAGGAGCACATCATGGAGGCACTGTGGGCCGCTAGTGCACAGGCCCTCCAAGGGACGAGGTAATAGTCGAACATGTCCCGGACGGAGACGTTGAAGTCGTTGACGTTGGGGTCGGGGGTCTGGGTGTCGTACAGCGGGATGTGCTTGCACGAGGCGGTGGCCTGGATGTAGGGCTGCGTTGCGGGGCCATCCTGCACAAGGCAGCGGGATGTGGTCAGGCGAGTGCTCCACCACCGCCGGAGGAACGCGGCCGCGAAGCATGTTGAAGCCCCACCAGTGCTCTTGCGCATACCATACCTTCACAACGGCCTGTATTCCGAGCCCGGGGGGGGGGCAACCCCTTGGTTCTGGACGCCAACTACCCCCCCCAACTAACTGTCGGCCGGAGGCCCCTTGGGGGGGGGGGGGGGTAGTTGGCGTCCTAGGACCCGCGGAGTCGCCCCCCCCGGGATTCCGAGGTCCGATAGGCACGGTCACTGCCATCTTGGGACGATATCATACGCCCAGAGAGGGGGGAGGTAAAAAGACTGCCTGTGCAGCGCACGGCTGACGCGTAGCCCTAGGCGATCCGGCACCCCCTGGCCGTGCGGTACAACGTCCCAAACAGATGTGGTGGAGGACATGCTGCTGGGGATGACGGAATGCGAAGCCTGTCTGCGGGAGTGGGTGGCACGGTGGCAGTAGCTGCAGCAGTGAGCAGTGGGACTCACGCGCACGCGCACGCGCACCCGCACGCGCAACCGCAACCGCAGCTGTAGCCACAGCCACAGCCACAGCCACAGCCACTGGACCACTGCACCGTACCTTGACCCTGTACCCAAGCGGCCTTTATGGACTCCTCCACACACTTCTGAGATCATTTGGAGGCACAATCATCATTCACACTGCATCAGTTGGGGAGTGTTTGCTGAACTACGTACAGATGTGTCACGTAGGGTATGATACAACAGCAATGGCCCACCTCAACGTGCATTGCATGCGTCACTGCGACGCGATGTGCAGAGCGGCAACAGCGTTCCTCCTTCCTGGTGCATGCAGGTCATTCGACCAGGAAGGGCCGGGGGGGGGGGGGGGGCAGTTTGAAATGCTACCCCCCCCCCCCCCGGCCCCGCAATGTGTTTTTTTTTTTTTAACTCGTGACCGAAGTTCCACCAAGTGTCCATTGAGAGTACACATAGCAGGTCATGGGTCAGTGACAGGGCCGACTTTGGGTATGGCCCCGCAATGTGTTCTTCCGGTCCAGCCCGAGACCTGCCCCCAGTCCCGTGCGTGAAGGGGCGGCTGTTACCTCTGGAAGCGATTGTCCATTCCGCAAAAACCAGCCCCGGCCGAGGGAGGGTGGCCGTTGCAAAGGGGGGGAGGGGTGATAATCTCGTGCAGAGCAGATTTCGGAGGGGGAAAATTTCGCCGCCATTGCAAATCCCAAAGCTTACACTGCCTCACGCACAAACTGCACTGCCAAAGCCCCCACATTTCCCAGGGAACATCACCTCGCAAAGGTTGTTAGATCAAAGCTAGGCAGGCCCGTATATATGGGAACACAACACATACCCCCCCGACTTGGGACTGGTTGAGCCTATTCGCGTACCCTACCCCAAGGGGTTGAATTGTTAGTTTAACCCCTTGTAAAATCATTATTTTGTCCAATAAACGCATCCCCCAATGAGTCTTTGGTCCGGACCCCCCCCAGACCCCCCCCCACTTGAAACCCACTTTTTTGAGGGGGGGGGGGGGGCAAAAATGTTGAAAAAATGACCCCCCTTTTTTTTGGGTTGCAAATCATGAATCTTTTCCAACCTATGTAAAGCATGTTTTAGGCAGTATTTATGTGTTTTTCACCTTATTTGGGTATTGGGTGCGGGGGGGGGGGGGGGGTCTCCCAAGGGATTGGTACACAACCTGCTTATGCAGTTTTTCACCTTGGACGACTCAAAAATCAAAGTTTCCGAAACTTTTTTTTGACATTGTGATCACCTAAAATGACCATCCAGGATATGTAAAGCATGTTTTAGCCATATTCATGTAGTTTTTACCCCATTTGGGTGTGTGTTGCTCGGGGTTCGGGCTCGGGGTAGATTCTCTATGAGGTGGACTTGCCGAAGGCAATAGAATTTTCCCACGAAATGCTCCCCGCCCGAAATCATCCATCCCCCCTCTGTATTTGGGGGTGCCCTGTGGGGCGGGGGTGGGGGGCGTCTTATGGGGGGGTCAAGACGTAACGAAGCGGGCACTGGGGGACTGGGCCTTGGGGGCGGGCGCAACTGGCGTCTGCGCGCACAAGGACCTGCAGGCCCAGGACGTACTCCGTTGCGACCTCGCCGTTCACGTAGGCGTCCTCGCCGCCCGTCTCCTGCCCCCGCCCGTACAGGGGGTTGCGGAACGGGTTGACGTCCGGCGCCCAGAAGTTCGCCGCCTCCCGCCCGGCGTTGTGCAGCGCGCGCCCCTCACGCCCGATCGCGGTGGCGACGGCCCGCCACAGCGTGCGATTGAAGGCGGCGGCCTGCGTGATCTGGCTCGGGAACATCGTCGGGCACGACGCGTTCGGGAGGCAGAGGGCGTTGATGCCGTGCATCGCCTCGTTGAAGCGGAACGGGGGGATGCCCAGGCGCAGGACCCCGGCCGTCTGGCGGAGGTTGTAGTCGACGGGGGTCCCGTCGAGGGTGGACGTCGGGACCATGACGCTGGACAGTACCCCCGCGGCCTTCTCTCGGAGGGTGAGCCGTGCGACGAGGTCGCGTGCGCGTGCGTCGGGGGGCCGGCGGGCGTCGCAGAAGGGCAGCGCGGCCGCGCCGGGGTCGAGACAGGCGCGGCGGGGGATGCGGGTGCCGGCGTCGAGGCAGAGGCCGGAGGCAACGGTCACGATCTGCACCGCGCCGCCGGTGGAGGCGGTGCGTACAAACCGGAAACGGCAGTCCCCCGGAGGCGAGGACTCCGTGGGTTGGCACCGCTGCACGCAGTCGAGCAGGGCCAGGGGCCCCCCGTCGCAGCAGCCCTGGACGCCGACGCACAGGCCCCGCTGCTTGATCATGAAGGAGGCGCTGGGGGCGTGCCAGTCCAGGGCCCACTCCCGGTCGAGGGCGGGCGTGGCCGAGCAGTCGCCGGCGGTGGTGAAGAGTACCGCGCCGTCGCCGTCGGTGCCGCGGGTCACGACGCAGGACTGCGGGTCCGATGCTGGGCTGATCCGCGTCCCGTTGCCACTGCCGGTCGGCGTGACCGTCCAGCGCTGCGCGGGGGAGGATGCCGCGCACGACAGGGGCTGCACACCGACGCCGTTTGGCCCTGACGCTGTGGTGGCGGACCAGGCGGTACTTGAGAGCAACAGCAGGAGGAGCATGGCCTTAAACGGTGGGACATTGGACGTCACGGTGTTGCTGGGCGACAGAGAGCGGGTTGCGAATGGGCGGTCCGGAATTGCAAGGCCAAAGGTCGCAAATGATTGCAAACAATTGGAAACATTTGCAATTTGGTGTGTTTGTCTCGGATGTTGGCCCCATGCCCTGGCTCGGCTAACGCTCCATGCAAACCATCACAAAGCCGCATGCCGCGATGGTGGCACACCCCAGACACATGCAGAAGATGATGGGTGCGGATTGCATCGGCGTTCCCCCTTAAGTGCCCCTCAAAACCACCGTCCACATCCCCATGAAACATCAACATGGGTCAGATTCGCCGCCCCTCATCAGGCAGACCACGGCGGTACGTGGTATCTGGACTGCCAGCAATGCCCAAAGAGCACCACAGAAGCAGAGGTAGCAAGGACATGCACCAGAGAACGGGCAGCCTGCTCTGGACCTGCAGCCCGTTGTTCCCAGAAGGAGGCAACATCTGCAGGGGTCGTGATCCGGGGTTGCTGAGCGCAATATGCAAACCCGATTCCAGGAGGTTTACCAGGGTTCAAGACACCCACCGCCCAATGGAACCGCCCAGTGCAAGGGGGATCCCAGGTGATGATCAGCACTGCTCTTCCCCTCAAACTTTAAAAGTGCCGTGGGGGAACTGCGCAACCTGTGAGGCAGGAGGGCACTTCCCCAAGAGTGGAGAAATTTCCCCTTCTTGGGTTGTTGTTCAGCAGGGGCATCATCTGTTGCTGCAGGTGGAAATTTCTCAGGCACAATATCAGACATGATGCCTGCACAACACGTGCTTTGTAGCAAAATATTGCAAATGATTGCAAAACTTGCAACTTGCCAACCCCTTCCCCCCGTGGATATTCTGAGCAGCACCCCAGGGTCGAATTTTGCTGACATGATGCGATACACCACATCACACCGACAAGCATAAGGTATCGGGGCTGAACCCAAACTGGTTTGCAGTCATCTTGTTCGTTGGGGTGAAGCGACGCAGCTTTTTTGTAACGTCCGGCGATGATCGCCACCCTGTTGCACATCACTGATAATGGGGTGACTGCAGTCGGCTACAGCCTAATTTTTAAATACGCTCATTACTCACCGTTGACCAGCCTATGTCAACGGGGGAATGTTTGCCCGGCGCGCGCCCGGCGCGCTACCTTTCTATTAACTATCCCGACTTCGGCCCGAGATTTACCCTCTGATGGAGAAGGCCCCCCAAATAGACCATGATGGACTGCGCACCTTCCCTACAAAGCACTTTGCATAATTAGGCAATGGCTGTGAATTCAACAACTCCAAATGTCATTTGTATTGTACTTAGCAAACGGTACTTTGCCCTTACCTTTCCCATAGATTTCGCGATGGTAATGAGTCCCAAAGCCGCAAGCGGTTCAGACGGCGTTTCTGCCTCACGTCACAAGAACAAAGCGCAAACTCAGCATTGGCTACATCACCCGTGCCTTCTCAGGGGCCCAAAGTTGGGCGGAATGGCTACATCACCCCTGCCTTCTGGGGGTCCCCATGGTGGGGAGAAATCAATATGGCTACATTACCCCTGCTTTCTTGGGGTCCCCATGGTGGGGAGAAATCAACGTAGTAAGGAGTGGATGTGGTGGAAACGAGCAAAAAATGGATGAAACTGGGTGAAACTGGGTGAGAATCCAAATATACCATATCCCGAATGTGAAAGAAGCATCAAAATACCCGTTGTCAAACAACAATAATGCCCATAGTATCACAAAGCATGGGGTTCTAGGACGGCTAGACGTGCAAATAGTTGCACTGCGCGCGCACTGCACTTAGTGCATCCCCTAAAAGGTCACCGGTGGGGCACGGGTCAAAACAGATGCCCGGCGCGCGCCTGGCGCGCTAACGCTCCCCCAACATCAATAGTGTACAGAACAGTGTGGAGCCGGCCTCTTCTGGGGGCTGGGGGGGCTGGGGTTGATCCACCACGGCATCAGGAGAGGCCGAAAGATACAGCCAGTACAATATCCGCACGTTTTGTAAGATAAGTCCAGCACGCAGACAAGCAGTGTGGGCGGAACATCCGCAGGCCTCCGGAACACTGACATTGCTGACAAAACCACCAATCAAGAGCTTCGGGAACCGATTCACTCGGAGGCACTGGCGTATGTCATAACTGTACCGTAGCTGTCGCATGTCGTTTGCTGCGTCTGACACCCTTCAACACCAAGGCCCCTTCCATGCAGGAGACACCCCAGTTCCCCACATCCAGAACAAAGCATTGGGGCGAAGAAAACGACAGGCGAAAGCGTGGGATTGAAGGTTGGTGTCGTCTGCTGAGAAGAGGCCAAGATCCATTCCATCACTACTCGAACTGCGGAGGTCGATTGACCTGCAGCGGACAATATGGTCGTGTCTGTGCTGTGCTGCCGGACACTCTTCACCCTGAAAAACAGGATCTACGTTCAATATCCGGGTCACTGTGCGTCTCCTCGGTCACTGAACAACTCCATGCTCAGCCCCAGTCACCCCAGCGTCGCATCTCAAAGCTTTTGGATCATTTTCGCGAGGAAGCCCACCCGCAGCAAACAAGCAGTGCCTGCACTGTTCTGTGGCATGGTCTCACGGATTGTATGGATTGTGGTTCAGGAAACGGCTTGAATACTGGGCACGGACACAGAGATCAGAGTGGAGCCGGTTGGCGTCAGTCATTCGGACACTCCTCTGACAATCCATCACAATTGGCGCTGGGGGGGATCCATCCCCATCACCGTACGTACTGCAGGGGAGCACACAATGCGGGGGTGAATGGGCGTCGTTGGGTGTTCAGGCAGTTGATTGCTCATTGACCGTCGACGGAGGCTGGCAACAGTGTTGACAGCAGCAATGCCTGTCCTTAGGAAACTGGGAGCTCTACCCAAAACCGTCGCTCAAGTTCTTTGATAAATGGGGGTTGGCCAACCCTTTTATTGATGTGGACGGGCGGGCTCTATGAAACTGCGGGCGGCATCAATGTATCGGCAGCCGCTCTTGAACACCTCCTTGCGCGACATTTTCGTCCAGCTTTTGACGTATGGGACCCTGAACAATCAGCCGGTGTCGTCCTGGGCTCCTCAACTGATGTTCTCTGGTGCTGTACAGTTCCCCAAGCCAAACAGGACTTAGACCAGGGATGGGGACAAGGAGCGCCCCCCCGCAACCCCCCCCTTCAAGCGCCCCCCCCCTCCCCCCCTTTTGATGGCGAGATGACGATCTCGAAGTTCAATCTGGTCGATACCGCCCATCGTAACATCAGCAGCGCCCCCTCTGAGAGACAAAGCACTGCAGAGGGTTCGAGTGTGCGGCCAAAAGTGAGGCCAAAAGTGATGGAAAAGTGACACGCTGTGTCTGAGGCTTGATGACAATGACACATTCCGCCAACATTCGACGCATTTCAGCCTCATCACTGTCGGCGCTGGAATCACACAGTCCATTCGGTGGCACCACGTGCGACGCGCAGCTCAGACCTGTGAAGAGGTGGGCAGTGAAAGTGGGAATTTGGTAATCGGCAACTCGTCATCTCGGGCCCCTCAGCAGAGCCCCCCACCAAAATAAATGTCACTGTTATGTCCAGCCCGATCTCAGGCCCCGTGGGCCTTCTCCCAGGCGTAATGGTCCTCAAACCCAACCTCCCGGTACAGTTCATCAAAGGGCAGCATCGCGTCCTCCGAAGGCCGGCCCCCCGCCGCCATCGCAGCCAGGGCCTTCTTCATGGCACATGCGGCAACATTGAATACGGTCAGGCCCTGGAGGCTCAAGCTGCACCCGGCCTCTGCAGCTTGAGCAGGTGTGATCAGCGTCCGGCCAGGCTTCTCCACCTGCGCCAACATCAGATGAGTCGCAGGGGCCAGCGCGGCCCTCACAGTCCGGAGCTCGTCCAGCCCCGCCAGACCCTCGGCGTACACGACGTCAGCCCCGGCCTCCTCAAAGGCCTGGCATCGCCAGATCGCCTCCTGCAGTCCCCCACCGGCAGCTGCGTTGCGGCAGTCCGTGCGCGCGACCACCACAAGATCGAGCCCGGCGGCGGCCTGCAGAGCGTCCCGCGCGGCCAGTGCCGCACGCACGCGCTGCACGGCCTCGTCACGCGCCACGACTGCGAGTCCCCGGGCCTCAGAGCAGCGCTTGGGGTACACCTGCGGATGGGGCAGGAACAGGGGGACTCCAGAGCATTGGTGCGGGGCCCACAGTGGGGGGGCAGGCAGGGCGCACCAAACAGGGCTTTGCCCTTAAGTCCGGGGAATGTCTCCCTTCAGAGCCCCGCACAAGGGGGCGTTTTCGCACAGCGCGCGCACAGCGCGGGCACAGCGCGGGCACAGCGCGGGCACAGCACCAATTACTACGGTGATTATCCAGGTAACAACCCTGAAAACCACACCACCTGCGGAATCATGCACAATCAATTCAAACCTCAAAAATTCAAACATCTGATGCTTGCCATGGGTCCCAGGGACCTAAATTCTGCCCCCTATAGCCCCGTCCACTGCAGCAGCCATTCAATGACGTCCTTTCAATCTTCTGAACTTACCAAACTCCCGGTGGTGGAGAACGGCCAACTTTTCGCACAGCGCGCGCACAGCGCGTGCACAGCGCACGGTACGCCCCCCAATGCTGTCCGTCAGAGGCCTCTGGAGCGCGCTTTGCCATCCAAGATTTTGGGACGCCCCCCCCCTCCCCAAAAAAAACACCCAGTTTTCGTCAACGCCCACATTTGTGTTCACACCCCGTTTTTGTTCGCACTTTGGTAGACTGACCAACTGACCCACATTGTGTTGCACGACTTCTCTGTTCCTCCATCGTTCAGTTGTGCCTGTTGTTTGAAGGCATTCCTCAAGGCGAAGAACACTGACCGATGTGCTGTGACAAAGTTGTCCCAAATGTGTTGCTGCGCTGTGGAATGAACAACGGAGGAAGGCTCTGCCGAGTGGCATGTTGGGTGTTAACGGAATATACACATGTCCAACCCATAAACTGTGCTAATGCCCCCGTTTTTGTTGGCAATTCAGTGTCGCGACCAGTGGCTCAGAATTTGTGATGAAAGTTAACACAAAGACGGTGGTGTTGGGGGAGGGGGGGGGGGGGGGGGGGGTGCACTGCGGTTTTGCTTCTCAAAACAGACATGTCATTAGGCGCAGGCACGAAAGAACTGAATTCGTCAATACCTCAGCTCGACTACAGGCGGTCAGAATGGGATCAGCAGTGAACTGAACTCCCAAGGCAATGCGCATACATGAGCGAAACGATTTTCCCGGGGTGCTTTGGGGTGCGGTGCTGTTGGTGGAGGGTTTTCCCCACACCATTACTATTGTCTGGCAGGTTCTTGGCACAACCTCAGGCGCCACGCGTGCGCCGTGCCTGAGCCTCCTGCAGGAAGAGGGGGTCGCGACCTGATCCTCGATAGTGATGCCCGCAAACCCAGCGCGCGCGTACCCCTCGATGGTCCGCCGCACATTGCCCACACCCCCAAAGCCTGTGTCACCGTCTCCGATAATGCATAGCCCCGCCGCAGCCTCGCACACAGCGCGCCCAACCGCCAACTGCTCGCCGTAAGAGATCAGTCCAACGTCCGGCAGTGCGAGGTGTGCGGCAGAGACGCAGTAGCCGCTCATGAAGGCCACCTGGAACCCGGCACGTTCTATCAGCACCGCGGAGAAGGCGTCGTGGCAGGCAGGCATCAGTAGGCATCGCCGCTCTCCATGCAGCGTGCCCAGCAGCCTGCGGAGGCGGAGTGCTGGGGCAGCCGTTGCGGCATTGGGCAAGCGTTGAGGCCCAGCAGGGCCTGCAGCCTCACTGGACATGTCAACAGCGGGAATTGCCCTACAAAGGAAACAGACTGTGTTCCATTGGGCACTCATCCAAAATCGGCACCCCTCCCTTTAAACGGACCATATGCCTCCATCTACCCATAATGGACATGGATGGTCATAATGTGAGGAGTGCCCATGACCCAACCCAAGTTCACAAGATAAACCTGGGGTGGTGCTTTCGGTAGTAAGATGGGAGACCACTGCCAACTTTATTATGGGTGGTTTTGGGCCATACGCAGGTCACAAAGCGCTCCACGCATGCACGTCCTGGTATGCATATGCAGCAATGTTCGGCAGTTCCACAACGTGTGGCCAGGGCCACTGAATTGCAATGCTACACACTCATTTGCTGTCACTTATGTACATATGGGCCTTGTTTGTCAACCCCTTAAGGTTTGCATGGTACAAGACAGATTGGGCGCACTACTGGCTCATTTACTTCAGCACTACCTTGCCTGTGGCTGGCCCCAATTGGTCAAGTAATGCCTGCGTCATGTGGCCTGTAGCGGAAGAGAAGGGTCATAGTTCATGTGAGGATGAGAGGGAGGGGACATCACTATGATGCCCACAGTCCAGTGTGCCAGAGCTGGCTTCTGTGCTCGGTGAATATGACCCAGCGTCTACGCTTGGCTGGCTGCACCATAGGCGACAGCCCCAATAATCTACAAGTTTCAAGGTAATTATCAGAATTTGAGCTGGAGTCACTTGAGGACCAGGCTTGTGAGATTGTAGTAGCTGTGGCGGCTAAGCCTGCTGACCGGCTGTCTGATGAACCAAACGAGGATTGAGACCGACTATGAGACAGGGAGACATAACGGGATTGATTGTGGATCATAGTTTCATCACTAGACACAGATTCCGCATCACCAAACAACACTTGGGGTTCCCGCCCTGGAGGGGTGCAGTCCTGGTCGTTACGAATTGAACCTGGTTTCCCTGGGGTAAATAGATTTCTGGCAGGTGTGTCCAGGGGGGTGTAGATACCCGAGACTCCCTCTGACCGAATTGAACCTGGTTTCCCTAGGGTAAACAGGTTTCTGGCAAGTGTGTCCAGGGGGGTATGGATACCTGAGGGTCCCTCTGATCCACATAGAGAAGCCGACAATGTTAAAACTTGGTTTTGCGGTTCCTCCCTCCTGGCGGTGTGGGGGTGCATACAGCAACTCCCACTGGCACGAGGGGGGGGGGGGGGTCTGCATGAGTGGTATAGAGGCGACATGAGTTGTCCCATGTTGGCTAATTCATCAGCCGCATCATTTCCACGAAGGCCCACATGGCTGGCAATCTTGACCCACTGAAAGATCGTGCAAGATGACTGGATCGCAGCAAGGAGCTGCTGCCAAAGGTCGACGTTGAAGACTAGCCCAGTTGGAGACCAGCCCAGCGGCTGACACCTAGCCATTGTCCCGCCACCTATAGGTAGCCCCTTGCAAATCTGCATAGACATACTCAGAATCAATAGCAACAGCAAGCTTCCTATTCGGTGCGCCAAACTGCTGAATGACTACAAAAACAGCATACAATTCTGCCTTGTTTATTGTCTGTTTCATGGTGGGGGAGAGCGAGGCACAGGTTTCCCATTCACCCAGTATGGTGGCTCCATACCCTCCCACCCATCCTGTTTTTGCCTGCCACTTCGCAGACCCATCAGTCCAGGCCACAGAGAACCCCTGTTGCTCCAGTCGGTGCAGCGTTGTTCTGGTTTGGTCAGCCACGTCTTGTTTGCGTGCTATTTTCCTACTTTTGCGCTCTTCTCAGGAGAAGACGAGAGAGCACGATTCGGTGAGCAGGCAGAGAGGGGGGGACGTGGTATATGTATTTAAGGGCCATCCCCTCAATCAAGTCTGGGAATTCAAGACGATAGCACTCGCATGCTCGCAAAAAAATTGAAAAAAATGACTGGTGGGGCCTAGTATCTATGCGCCCCCCCCACACCCCAAAGGAGAGGGGGCAGTATACCTTATAACATTTGCTGCCGATTTTGGACAGCCCAGCCACCCACATTGCCAATGCATTAATACTTGCGGTCCTACATCTACGACAAGCCAAATCTTGCGCATAGGGGTCGAAACATGAACAATATAATTGCAATGTAAGCATGCCCTTCTCCCACAAGATGACTGCACAACATTTCAACTTGCTTCTCATCTTTCTCTTTTTGTCAATGCTGAAATCAGGACATAGCATGCATGAGTCTTGCGCTCAGAATATGTGCTGGTTCTGTGGCTCTCGCCTGGGCTTCACCGTGAAGGCGCGGGATGCAAGTAACCCCCCCCCCCCCATTTAGACCAACCCCCCACTTCAACGACCCCCTCAAATACAACGACCCCTTCTAGTCGCTGGGGCATGCCAACACAATAAACTGACCCATTCTCAGACCTGTGCCCCAAGCAAAGACAGAGACACGTGGACAGGTGGACAGGCAACGGACTCGCATTGAAACTGCACCGTTCAGCAGTTGCTAACACAAAAAGGAGGCAATCAACATTTGCTTTGGTGCTGCCTTAGGTTTGGGCTTAGGTTTGGGCTTGGCAGCAGGTACCATTTCACACCCGAATGTTGGAGCAGTGAAGAACTTGAAATCTCTGCTGTGAGTGTTGTAAATTAAGCCAAACACTTTGAACGTCTCAAACACCATGCGTGCAACATCTGAGTGACAGCAACACGCTTTTCAGCTGCAGAGAGTTTGGCACACGCATGTCAAATAGAACGAACCCCCCCCCAAATACACTGACCCCCGGGAAATTCCGCACCATGCTACCCGAAATTAACGATAGGGGTGTTCTATACAAAGGGGGGGGGGGGGTTGCTACCACAAACAGACCTCTGAAAATGCATGCAAACCATGCACATTTCCTGACACTTGGCAACTCCATTGAATTCCTTTCCATTCCATTCCATTCCATTCCATTCCATTTGGTCCCAACCTAATATGGTACATACCCCTTGTGTAATTTGGACATGCCATATCATGGACCAAAGTGTTGGTGGTGGGGGGATCAATGGTCGGTATCAATCGACTGAATGTCCCCACCATACACAATTTCAGCCCTTAATTCAAAGGTTCGCTCTATGTGCACATGTGTCCCCTTCTTGGTTGGGGTGCTCCACTATCATATGTACAAACACAGGAAGAGCGTTTGCGTATGGCTGGTATGTACAGTGGTTCGTTGTTGTTGCACTTGGTAAACCTATGCTGATCGTGCCATAGAGTGTCCGTCAGTGACCGACTATATACTACCACACATCACGTCCTTCGGGCTGCAAAAGCATAGCACTCATTCGGCCTGACCCTCTGGAAATGGAAAGGATTGCGTTTCAGAATATGAGGTGTGCATGGGTGTGGGAAGCGGGGGTGCATGTGCCTACCTTGCTCCGCTAAACAATCAGCTTCATTGTTGCCTTCAATGGTGACATGCGATGGGACTTTAACCCAGTGGACAATTACGTGCAGTCAAGCTCATCCAAGAGCTGTTCCCACAGGTCAACGTTAGAAACCGGTCCCGAGGACCCGACCCAGCCACGGATTTTCTAGCGCCTCGCGGCGCCAGCCGCGCCTAGGATTACGTACTGTGAATCCGTGCAGATAGCAATGTTGCCCTCCGCAAAAATGCGCAGCGCCCTAATTACCGCCAGGAGTTCTGCAGTGTTGTTGGTTTGGCGGTATTCAGAAAGGACATGCGCTGCAATGGCAGCGTGCCCTTCGCAATAGATGCCGTAGCCTGCTAGTCTACCTGACTTTCCTTTAATGGCCGACGAGCCATCAGTGTACACAAGGGGAATGCCACGGTCTGTCAACTCTTGAAGGACCTCCTGTAGCTCTTCTGCCCTTTGTAGTTTCCTGAGCTGTCTTGCCTGTGCTTGCGCCTGTCGTTTGGATGGGGGGGGGGGGGGTTGGTGGGTGGTTGGAGAGGGTCGGCGGTACCAGGGGTGGTTGTTGCTGGAAGGATTTCTCTAGGAACTCCAGGAACCAGGTCAGAGCGTCAGCAGGGATGGGGAGCCATCGTGGACAGGTGGCCCATCAGTGTTGGTAGTCAAAGTGTTGGTGGCGCAATCATCATTCAAACTGCAACGGTTCTTGTGTTCGAAAGGATATACTATGGACAATCTAGATGAAACACAATGTATTCATCTGTCATAAGAACTGCATCCATATCTACAATCAAACGCCATTATTCGAGCGTGTTCACCTGATGACTAATATTTCGGCAAGTGCTGCCTGCATACTACAAACTGTATGTCCTACCACCCACGGCTACTGTAGTCAAGCACTCCTTCGGCTCTCAGTCGCTGTGGCCGTCCTATGGTGTGTTCTGTCGAAGTGTTGGTGGTGGGGGGGGGGGGGGGGTTGGCATGAGGCCATGGTGTTGGTTTCTTTTCCTTTGGCGGCGCCTATTGACCTCTCGCCCTTGCACATTCTGGCCGTCTGTGGGTCTGAACGTGTTTTGGTTGTGTCAACAGAGTCCCCGGATGACTTGTCCTGTTTGACTACTCCATGGTCAGCTGTCCCGGAGACGGGCTGCTGCCCGTGCCATTGACTAGGTGCATCCAGATGCACACACCAGTCCATGCTGTCCATGCTGGGTATACTGACTCCAGCACTGACTTATGCGTGCTGGTGCATCTGCACGATAATTTTCCTGACAGGGGGGGGGGGGGACACTGTGTGCACCACAAAATGTAACGTAAATCTATTAGCAACAGGTTTCCACCAATGAGCACGCGGCAGTTTGGCAAAGTCGCTTGGGCTGTGACTCACAATGTTCATCTCACTACACAATGCACTTTATCTCCTCCGCAACCACAGCTCAAAAAATGGGGGCAGTACTTGCGCTGCACACCACTTTTGTGGTGAGTACCTCCGGTTTTTACCCCCTCCCAAAAGGGCCTCGAAGGAAGGCAACCACTTTGGCCACAAAATTGTATAAACAGCCCCCTTCCCACAAACATAGCACAACCAAGAGGACAATACTATTGGCAACCACTTCATAATCTTTGAAATGGCCCTTAATCTTTGAAATGGTCCTTGGCCTGTTGTGGCCCTTCGCAGTCCCAAATTAGTACATCTGCAAAGATGCCTGGCGCAAGAGGACAAATCCAGACAACAACACAACACCTTTCCCATAGATATTGCCAAATAGCCGCTCCGCATAAGGTGCTCCCCCATTGAAACCCACACTGCACAATACCGCAGTACTGCACCAGGCTACGGGTGGCTGTGCTACTTGCACAGGCGCTGTCAAAACAAAGCCTGTGCTTTGTACAGGTTGGATCTTCAGCAAGAGGTGTGGCCACTAATGGGATAAACAGGTTCAAGAGAACCAGAGGCTCTGATGCGGGTGACCCAGCCAAAGTGAAGCTGGTGTCACAGGTGCACAGTTTGTGTGTGGCTCAAGCATTTCCAACCAACCCAAAACCTGTGGGTTTGCTGTTATTGTCTGAACCGTTGCAAGCGGTGTGTGCCAATTTTGCTACGCCTGTGGTGAAATGGAAATTCTCTTTCTTGACTTTTGATGGAAGCTAAGACAGAAGTTGGAGCTGGCAGCCATGTGTGCTAGTTGATGCTGATGGTTCCTGCGTCGGATCGTAGAAGAGTAGTTGTGCGCAACTCCGTGCCTTATGGCCTCATGTGAGCAGGCAACGGTTTTTCAGTGTGGTCCAGGGGCGTCTTATGCCTACCTGTGCCTTTTCCTAACCAACACACTGTTGTGTGTGGCTGCCATACAGCGAGGGATATGTGACCCCAAACTAGATAAGAAAGTCAGTGATTGCGGTTCACTGTTTAATTTGGATCTTGGAGTTATTCATGGGCCAGCTGCCTGGAATGGTCTTCCTTGCAGGATACAAGGGACGGCCATTCAGAAACAGGGTGAACTTACCAATCCGAGGGGAGAAATGTACTAAACGCTTTTCGGCAGCCAGGGGGGGGGGGAGGTTTGGAAACGTCATTTTTGTGGCTTTCCAACCGTGCAACACCTTTGTTCGCGCTTCCTCGGAGAATTTTCAACATCGTTTGATGGATGCTTTGGTTCACGGGTGTGGCTTTCCATTTAAAATGTACATGCACCTCAAAAATACATAATCGTAAAAGAAAACACGTTTAGCCAACGTCTGGTGTTGCCAAGTGATGTATTTCGCGGTCATGTATGTAGACCAAATTTCTAATGACCCTGCCTGTTTGAGTGTGCATAAATCCTGTAAAAACAAGCCGGTATTTGAAAAATTTTTGACAGTACCTCAATGTTGCCAGCCATGGCATGGGAACAGAAGGAAACACAAACCAACCTTGGGACCAACCCTCGGCAAGCAGCAACAGAATGTGGAAACACCAAACACAAACTGTAACAGTTCCAAATCTTGGCCTGCATCTGGGCTCTTAGCAGGCAATGTTGGGGCGATTCGTTCAGGACGAAAGGTGAACACACCCTCAGAAACCGCCTGCAATACCTTTCCAGTTGGGCCCTCTCCCTCAATAGCATGCAGGGTTGAGTGGGCGTTGCACTCTGAAGTGCATTGTACCATGCATCATCTGCGAATCTGCTCTTTACTGCTGCACACATTCCTGGCGCTTCCCTTCGGCTGCGCAGAAGAGCCTTAAAAATCGCAAAAGAGTGACATGACATGACAACACTGAAACACGGAGTGAGAGCCTTTGTTGTGTACCCTGCTCCCTTGCGACTATAGGAACCCCCAAACCAGAGACCGCAGGACACGGCACGCTGGCACGCCGCAGACAGCAGGGTCGGTCACCCCCTCCCCCCCCTTGGGAGAACACCGGTAAAAGCAACAACACCTCCTGTTGTTCTAACAAGGACGTTGTTTGCACGCATCCTGAAGCCGCAAGCCAAAGCAATGCATCATCAAGGCCCAGACAGCCATGTCTATGGAGGAAACACCAAATCCCACGGTTCCCAAAGTTGTGGAAACAAAGTAGCCGATTAAGGTCCTGCACGCTTTGCGTACAGGGGTCAGCGCAGAAGCAGGATGTGGCAGAGCCACTGTGCCGCCCCCCAAGCCTCACCCTTAGTGTACACAACGCGAGAGAAGGACCCACGCCAAGGGCTCAGGTTTCCTCGCTGCTGGCTGTTCCGTGCCCCTTGCCCGGGGTGTCCGCACCTTTTAGGGGGCGCTGGTGCTCCCCCCTGTTCCCCCTGTTCCCCATCCCTTGGCGACGTCACTGCGGCCGTCCTAGTGAAGCCCAAAGCGAAGAGGCTGCGTGCTGCTACCAGGCGGCAATGTCCGTGGGTAGGCGCTCTGCCTGCCATGCTAGTCCCTGCAACCCCCCTTCCCTTCTTGGGCTTGCTGGGGATGGAGAGTCCTGGCGATCCGGCTTGCACCGCCCGCTTGCTCATGGCTGCAGGCCGGCACTCGCCGTGGGCCGGCAGGGGTCCCCCTGCTCCCCCCCCCCCCCCCTGTGCGGGGCCGCTGGTTGGTTGCCGACCCCCCCTCTGTGTCCTCGGCTGCCTTGTGGCGCTTCTGCCGGCGCCGTTCCTCGCCCGCTGGACATTGCTCTGTTGCTCACTTCCTACCCCCATCCAACCCCAACCGGTTGATGTGCTTGTGGGCTGCCAAAGACGGCGATGGCGCCGGAGGTGGCCGCCCGGTTCTTGCGGCTACTGCAGCCAGCCATGCATGCCTCTGGCCGTTGAAACCCGCTCCGCCTGGGACAGCCTCCGCATGCCCGGCCGCCTAACGTACAACCCCCGGCCCGTGGGTGCGCCTGCCGCCCTAGGGTGGCGGGTGTGCGAGTACCGGCAACAATTGGCGACTCCTTGGCCTGTCGCCCAGCAGTGCTTGCACGAAGGCGCCCCATGTGTGGGGCACAGGCCGCCCGTGGATATGTGTCCCTTGCCCAGCCCTCGTCTACCACTGGCCGCTGCCGCCTCTGGCGCCAACGCTCATTCCGCCTGATTCCCATCTTCCCAGGCCTCACGCACCGGCGGGCACCGAGGTCTTCGTGGGGCCCGGTGATGAGGTCGGAGCCCCCCCCCCGCCCCCCTGCCGTCCGGCCTGGGATAGAACCCGCTGAGGAAATCAGCTGCTGGCAAGGCGTGAAGCGGACACTGCAGGCGTTGTTGCCACAACGTGACACAGTGCGTGGCCAGGTGTTCTAGCTGCTGGGCCATTTGCCCCCGCGCCGCAAAGTATGGATGGCCTGCGACCCCAAGCTGGCCCTGCCCCCGAGCGGTATGAGGGATTTGCAACGCGGGGTCTGCGGCCGGTAGCAGCTCTCCGGCCAGCATGTGGGGCTGAAGTGCCCGTACTGCCTACCGTAAGACGGTTGCCCTTTCCTGCCGTGGGAGCACCGTCATGCATAGCGAGTGTTCGGGCTGTGCCGGCAGTGCCCGCTGCACAGTCAGCTCAAAATCCAGCGCCAACTCGGCGTATGTTACCTTGCCCGCCGTCCACTGTAGGCACCGTGCCCATCGAAGGATGTCTGCCGCTAGCTGCCGGTCCCACTTCCAGCCCCTAGGCGACCCTGGCATAAGTTGGAGGCACAGCCTGTCCTCTATGGGCCTCGGAAGCGGTCCCACAAGGTCTCTCCTCCCAAAGTTGCGGAAACAACACCTCATGTTGTTCTGACAAGGGTGTTAATCTTGCCGACGGGGGCGGGGGGGGGGGGGTTGTAACCGGGGTCCCTTAAGCCACAGCCTGCCACCCGAAAGCTCAATGCGTGAGAAAAACAAAGGGAACAAATCTCATTTCGAATGTGCAGCACTCCCTGGATCCCTGCCCCGTCCCTGGCCGGCTCAGGCCCCAGTTTCCTCCGGGGTTCCGCATCTCTTGTTCTTGCAACGACTGTGTTTCACTTGGCACAGGCTTGCGCAGTCCAGTATCAGTATCCAACTCGATGCCAGCAGCACCAGCCCTCACCAGCCCCCATCAGCCCTCACCAGCCCTCACCAGCCCTCCAGCAACAACTAGATTCTGGCATTGATTCGGTTCGTACCCTTCGTTTCCTTCAGCCCCTTTCCCCCCATTCCCCTGATCACTGATGTGGGGAATGTGAAACAAGGGCAGGGCTGTGGCATTTACCTGCACTCCGCAGGCCGGAGACACCCGTATTTGACGGTTGCAGGGGCTGTCATGAGACCGGGAGATAGCTGATAAGCACAGCACACGCCCACTCCACAAACAACACAGATGCTTCTTGGACTCTCCCAGGGGCTACTCACATTTTTCCAGAGAGAAGCGGGGGCAGGAGACCGAATGAAAGCGAGAGCTTAGCGAAGGTGTTGGTGGAACCTTTGGTACACTACCTCTGTTTGACACAGCCGCCTACCAAGAGCTACTAAATTGCTACCACCCAAAAGTATATAACTTCAAAAAGGAGTTGGAAGGGCAGCAGGGCGGATGACCCAAATCCCTGGCCCAAAAGGGGCATATTTGAGATACCCCGAAATCATGGCCGTTCTGCCGCCCCACCCCCCCCGGTCCCCAACTTGAAATCGGCAGAACATGTTGAGAGTTACAACACGTGGGTGGGAACGTTTCTGCGGCACTAATCATGGTATTGAGCACTGCCAACCGAACAACTGCTGCCCGTCAACTGGCCACCGATGGCGATGTTAATGTCCAACAAATGGCGTCAGGCGGCTTGACGCCGGCAAACTACTGGTCCACCGACGGCAGCGACATCAATGGCCATCGGTCAACCTACAACCCGGTGCTGGCAAAGATGGGGGGTTGGGGTGAATCAGGACGGCCCTGACGCAGAGGGTTGTCACTGAAACTGGGAGCCTCCGTGGCCTTGAGGACCGAAGAGGGGCCGTAAAAGGCACCCCTGGTCTTTGATGGAGGGAACTCTGTCGCAGACTGTGCCCGGGCGTCCATGAAGCGCCTGCCGACCAGGTCGGCGTGCATTCCCTGTCCTTTCGCGGCCCCTCTGTCGAATGGGCAGCGAGGGACGGGCAAATCCTGCGGATCATATCGTACAAAGAGTGACCCCTGGGCACTGCCTCCGCATTACCTCTGCGAATGCGCCACTGCTCCGTGACTACAGCCCCTTTTGTGTGGACGGCTCGGCGTCGGACCACACGGCCTTATTGCAGGGGAAAGCGTGGGCTCGAGCGCTGCCCTCTCTGGCCCTCCGTAGCTGGTCTGCGCAGCACCCGTCTGCCCCCGGCGATGCTCTTTGTTCCCATCCACCGTTGTCCGCTCCCTCTGCACCAGCGCCCATGCGCAGCGCCGCAGCTTGTCAGAGGCCCCTCCTTCTGCGACATCCCGCAACTGACTGCACTGCGGACAACACGGCCACTGTCCACGAAACAAAGACATGCCGAAGCTTCATCGCCCTGAAGCCCCAAAGCAGTGCCACACGTTTGCACGAGCATTCGTGTGCACTGAGGACGTGCACAGGCCCACGCGAGAGAGAGGCCCCCTTGTCCAGCCCACCACCCCCTCCCTCAGCCATCAGCTCTGCCCTCAGTCATGGCCTCAACCCTTGTCTGAGCCCCTTCAGTAGCCAGTGTAATTGAAGGCCCGAGTTCCCCAACACTCCAACGGCGGATGCCGCAGCGCTTTGTTGGTGCAGGGGACTTGGTGCCTCCGGTGCTGTGTTTGGGTGCAGGGAAGTGTGTACATCGGGAGTGGGGCGCGTGTGTCGGGAGACGGGGGGGAGGTTAGGGGCGTGCAATTTTGTGGGCGAGAGCGGAATGTCCGTCCCACTGCTCATGATTAGCGCCTTTTCCCTTCGGTATCTTATCTCCAAGTGCAGCCTGAGCTGGATCCGGGTGCATTCTTTCCCGCACGTGCCGCAGGGACATGGCATCCCCTTCAACACAGTCCGGGTGTTGGGGACGGGTTTGAAAGGACCTGATTGCCCCTCTATTCCTTGCCGTTCGTGCTACTCCTTCGTCAAATGACTTGAGGTCAGGGGAGAGGGCGCCGGGAGCAGGGGTCCGTGAAGGTGCTGACCCCGCTGGCCTCCGGCCTCACTTCAATGGAACGCGACCGAATTCAGCACCGGGTCTCAGAACGAGACTCGGGGCCTTTCGCGGTCTTCCCTTCATTGTCAAGAAAACGGAACCCCACCCGCTGTTGCTGTTGCCTGGCCCGTCCCATGGCATGCGGATCGTGCGGGGGTACGTCTGTGGGGGTGGGGAGTGATGGCTAGAGCAATTATCTAAATGTGGCAGGGCCCAAATCCCCCAGACCGGGGCAGTGCATATGGGCAAACCGGATCAAATCGGGAAATCCGAGGTCCAATTTGGGCCACCATGGCCCGAGTTATATCTTTTTTTTTTGCGGTGGTGGTGGGGGGGGGGGTTAGGGAAGTCTATTTGGAGGACGTGCCCGCCCCGCGTGCGGGGCGCACGCAGGGCAGACACTCCCCAGTGACACGGCCCCTACAGAGCGCCGATACGTCACCTGCACCGCCTGAGGTCAACATCGATGTCGGTTGCAGAGAGCGACCGGTGAACGCGCTCCGGTCGCGGTCGCGTCGCGGGCGCTGCGCTTGCGCTGAAGCTTCGGGGCCGAGGCTTGTTACACGGATCTGCGCGTGTGACCATCGGCTCTGAGAAGGGGAGTGCACAACGGGGGAGACCCCTTTGGAGGCGCAGGGCACACACGCACAGCGCCGCAGCGGGGGCATGAGAAGGCAGAAGAGCAGCAGCCGTCGGGGGGGGCGGACTTTCCATTGCGAAGGGGGGGTCCCCAGCAGAACTCCCCCTTCACGTGTGGAGCATCGCCAGCGCCGGCGTGGGAGGGACGCCAAGGGGCACAAGCAGCACTTGTGCGCAGAGGGACAACTGCCCCACTGTCCCCCAGTCACAACCGTTGCCCCGCGGCTGCTGGGGTTAGCCACGCGGAGGATTCCCTCAAAACGTGAACAAGTACGTACACTCGAGAGTACCAACCGGCGTCTTCACTCAGTCTTGATGGCACACACACACACACACACACACGTCAGCGCAACTCCATGACCGACACGGCCCCGGACGTCACCTGGACCCCAAATTGCGCAGATGTGACAGATAGCGTTGGCGTGCTCAGACAAGGGACAGCGAGGGCGCCTTGGCCTGAGGGATGCGGGGGTGAGACTGGACCTGCGGCGAGCCGACGACGCCTGCGGACTTGCACGGCCGATGAGGACGGGGTCGCAATGGCGGCGATGGGATGTGGTTGCACCAGCGCTCAAGAAGAATCATCGTTTGATGGCAATCAATGAAAAAACCACTTGACCCGTTTTGGACCCCCCCAAAAAAGTGGGCGCCAAAGGCGCCACATTCAAGTGGCTGAGAAATGGCGCAGTCAGTTGACCCCGTGGCGCACAGCGGACCTCCAGTCCTGTGTAGAGCTCTACCCCCTGCCCAGCCACTGACAGCCCGACTTCCCCTACGCCTTGGAGGCAGATGGAGCAAAGCAGTGGGTCGTGCCATCTTCATCGTTCTCACTGAGTGGCCCCAGAGTTGCCACTGGAGTCCGTCACACCGGACATGACCGGAGGAGTGAACACACATCCGGATCAGTTCCACGGCCACCGTTCCTCGTCGGTCGCGATGTTGTGACACGAATACCCGGAAGTGGCCATCCCCTCTTCCGCACAACGCTGGGCTCACGTGCACGCCACCTGCCCGAATGTGACGGGAGCGAGCATGACTCAGGTACACGGTCCGGGGCCAATTCCTGACGAGAGTCGGCTCCCTTGCCAGACACTGGGCGTCCCTCAGTGGAACGCACTGCAGGCAACCGGCTCGTCTGGCCCTTCGGGGCCGGCGCGGACACGGGCATACCGGGCTGGCGCGGGGTTTCCATGCAAGAGGGCGCGACTGGACCGTCCTCGAGTTTCTTGTTGTCATGTTCGACGGCGTTGGGCCTGCGGTCCGGTTGTTCAAGAAGAGGGGGGTGAGGGCGCCCTGTGCACCCGCAGTATCGTAGACATGAAGGCGCCAAGTGCACGACCCTTTGGAACCATTCATGATGCATCGCCTCGTGGGCCGACGGGCGGTCATAGGGGTCCGTGGCACAGAGGAGCCGGATGAAACTGCAGAGGCGACGTGGAGCCGTGAGGTTACGCAGACGTCAAATCGGAGCATGACCAGAACATATGAGTGCACAACGGGAAGTGCAGGTTGAAAGGGAAAGGGACGCAGAGGCTGAGGGACTGCGTTGAGGGACGACGGTGTGCGAGTTCACTGTTCTCACAGTCCATTTGCCGTACCCCCTCTCCGTATCGGGTCTTATGAGGGCTACAGTGGAAAGAGCTGTGCAAAGGAAAACAGGACAACACATTTGCAGAATACTGAGGGTGCCGCCAGTTCATCTCCATTTCTGTCACTTGCTCACAAAATCTCTCAGTTCTCATCTTTTTCTGATTTGCTTTTTGATTGCAATATTAAAGTTTTCCGTCCCCCACTCCCTCTGTAGCTCCAGTTTTCACCCTTTTTTTCTTTCTTTGTCGAAAGGATGTGAGGAAGGACATTTTGGGGCTGCAAACTACTCTTGTGCACGTCAAAAATGATGTGGCTCATGTGACACTTTGATGTGGCGGCACATATTGGACAGCAAACGGGTACGCACAAGCACGGAGGGGCGCCACTCGCCATTCAGAGCCGGATTGCCGGACAGCTGGGCAGCCGGATGTTTGGCCATTGTGGAATTGGAAGGTGTCAATTTTGTTCGGGTTCGGGTAAAGGAATGAAACTTCCGCCGATTACAATGTGCCCCCGATGATGTCCAGCAACACTGCTCCGGGTCCCGTTAAGCCTTCTGCCATCTCCTCCAGAACAGCTGACTTCTCCTCCTCCAAAGCTCTCAGCCTTTCTACAGATGGTAGTCTCTTCACAGCGGGCGGTTGGCGGTGTGGTTGCCAAATTCCTTTGTCATCCACATCATTTCTTGGATGGCTGGTACATATCGCAATTCAAACCACCAGCGGGTTCAGACACTTGCTCCAAGGGCGACGGAACAAGGGGTTCGTTCCTGCCTGTCCATCACGGGCCACATTGGGCTGACGAACACTGCACCGAACCTCTTGGAGGGCACTGTCTTGGCTGCCACAACCGGTTGCCATCGAGAAACACTTGCAGGCTTGGCCATGCAAGATCAAAGAGATTCAGAACGAAACGGCAACAACAACTGTGGATCAGCAATTTGTTGTCATCTCAGAACCGTGCCCCTTTCACAACAATCAGCAGCCACCTCACGATCCGTGGCGGCCAAATTGATGGGCCCAAGGAGGGTGATCTTCATTCTTTATTTCTTCTTTTCTCGCCTACGAGAAGCCCTGATGGACCTCTGCCATTTAAGTGTGTGGCAACACTGCCGCCGCATCATCTAAGTAATCATCTGTGTAAAGGGTGAGTGCATTGGCGGGGTGTGGTGCTTTGTGATGAGACGACCCAAAAGGTAACAAGACCTAAGAGGTGAGAGGACCCACCAATCTTTTTTTTTTTGCAACATGACTTTTTGGCCCAGTTACTTAAGTGACGGGTCACTTGAAACACAGTCGGAGAGCTTCGATCCACTGAAAACCCCCACAAACACCCCGGCAGGGATGTATGGGAAGAGAGGAGGCATTCGCCTTTTCAAGTCCTGGACGCTAGTGCGATTGAGGGGATCAGGGGGTGAGCGGGTGAGAGCTCATCTATATACAGCTGTATACAGATACCCCCTTACCCCCCCCGCCCCCCCAGCGTATCGCGGCGCGACGGAAGGACCCGGGCCTCCGTCCTATGTGGGATCCTCTGAGGAGCGACCCTGCCCAGACCTCGGGCTGTGCGCTCCCCCATCCGCGCCCGCAGGTGCAGGTGCGGCTGTGGGGGGTTGGGCGCCCCCCCCTCCCGATGACTGCACTTGCCGAGTGAAGCCAAGGCTCAAGAGCCCCCCCCCGCGGGGCGGCAAACGGGCTGCCGCACCCCTGCGCTGCGAGGGGCGCCCCTGACGGTCTGCCCCACGCGCTACCCTGCCCCCCCGAGTCGCACTGCCGCGCTCCTGCGCCTGTGCCGCCCCCCCACGAAGGGAGGGGGGGGGGGGGCTGCGCCGTGCCGGAGGGGGGGCGGGACCACCCTGTCCCCGACCCAGGCCCTGTCCCTGACACCCCTGACCCAGAGCAGCAGCCTCTGGCTGCCCCTGAGCCTGCACCACAGATTGCCCTGCAGCATCCTGCTGCCCCGGATCCTGCCCTGCAGCATCCTGCTGCCCCACACCCTGCCCTGCAGCATTCTGCTGGCCCAGGCCCTGCCCTGCAGCATCCTGCTGCCCCAGACCCTGCCCTGCAGCATCCTGCTGCCCCAGACCCTGCCCTGCAGCACCCTGCTGCCCCAGACCCTGTCCTGCAGCATCCTGCTGCCTCTGATCATTGAGGGGTGGGGAGGCACCTTGACCCTGTCCATCCCGAAGCCACCCTGCAGCTCCTTGCTGCTCGCGATCCCGGGGTGGGGGTGGGCCACCCTGAGCCCCATCCGCCCGCGCCGCATCAATGAGCGCGGCCGAGATGGAGCCAAAAACGTCCGCAAGGCTTGCGCGCCCCTGTCCCTGCCCCCCGCCCCCCCCGCGGGACGCGCCCACAGTTGGAAGGGGGGGGGGGCAGTGAAGTTGTGGCCGACGACACAGCCAGCGGGGGTGCCCGCAGCCACCGCCCCCCAGGAGATATGAGGCCAGAGCCACTGAGGCTGGTCGCCCGTGGCTGGGACTGCGGCTGTGGCTGACCCACCCCCCCGCCGCCCGCCCCCCCCCCCCGCATACCCCCGTGGGTGGTGGGGGTTGGAGTCCCGGGAAGAGTGGGAGAGAGATGACCCAGCCCTAGGAGGGGGCCTCCGGCGCGGTGGCTCGTCGTCGGAGGAGGAGCCGACGCGTGGCGGCCGCTGCCTCCGCCCCAGCACTGCCGGCGGCAGCACGCGCCGCCGCGCCTGCGGCGGCTCATCCTCTGATGAGCCCCGCGGCGACTCCCGCCCTCGGGAGCCCAGCACCATGTCTGGGGGGGGGGCGCAGGCGGGTGCACCTGCTGGGGCGCTTGAAGCCACGCACGCAGTGTCCTGGCCCCTGCGCGTTGCGCTGCCGGTGCCAGCCGGTGTCCCTCGTGGCCTAAGGAGCAGCAGTATCTAATGCCTTGACCGGTTGCCGCACACGCCGCGCACGTCGCCACTCCGTGCGCAAGGCACAAAACGCGCACGGTGCCCAAACCGCGTCCGAGCGCCCGAGGGGCCCCAGCAGGGCGCGCCGGCGGCGGTGGCTGCGCGGGCGGGCAGCGCGGCCGCTGCGGGCGCGCCCGCTGGAAGGGGCGCAGCGGCGCCCGACCACCCAGGGGGCGAGGCAGGTAGTCGTTCAGGAAGGCCTCCTGGCGCCCCCTGCCCGGCCTAGCCAACCGCCGCGCCCATAGGGCCCTGCAGTGCATCTCAAGGCGGCGCATGTGCTCCTGCATGGCTTGGCGGCACGCGAACACGGGCCTCTCCGTGCGACCCATGCACCTGTAGCCTCCAAGCGGGACAAGTGCATTGCAAAGCGGGCGCAGCTGGCCCCCAAGGAGCTCACCAGCACGCCGAAACTGTTGCGTTCTGTCGAGTGCGAGCTTGAGCACGTGCGCACGTTCACGTAGTGGCAGGACACGCCCCGCCAACTTGTGCCCTGGGGCCGCTGGGAGGGCCCGGCCCGCATGCTCTTCGAAATCCAGGGCCAATTCCACGTACGTGACTTGGCCCTGGCCAGGGAGCCACAACAGGGCCCCTGCCCACCGCAGCAAGGCATGCAGAAACGTCGCCTCCCACGGCCAATGCGGCGGCAGCCCCTCAGGTGCATCCAACGGGGGTCGGGCCGGAGGCCTGGGCAGTGGGCCCGCCCCAAGTTGGTGCCACGGATAGGCAGCGCGTGCGTCCGGCACCTGGCCCCGCGCCGGGCCGAAGACGGTCGAACGGTGGTCCCCCCTCTGCTGGGCAGCGTCCAATGCCGTCTTGCGCGCCGCGAGCACGGCAAGGAACATCCCGTACAGGCGGTACAGGAGGTCCTTTGCCAGCTGCAGCGCACCGTTGTCGGGCACTAGGGCCAGCGGGAGCAGCCCTGCCGAGCGCAGACAGGCAGGCCACGCAGACGGTACAGCCAACGTGGGGAGAGGGCGCGCCGCCGCCTCCACTAGCGGGCGCCATGCCGCCCGTGCCGGCTCCCAGGAGGGGCAGGCCCACAGCATGTGCTCATCCGTTTCGGCGGGGGCCCCACAGTGAGGACAACGCGGGTCCGTGCGGATGTGGTGCTCGTGGGCTCGCGCCGCAGTCCACGTGGCCCCAGCTAGCTGCGAGCGCAGCAGCACCAGCTCCAGTTCGTTGCACGCTACGGTCAGTGCATGACGCACCGCGTCGCGCTGCACGGCTCCCCCGAGGCCCCCGTACGTCCGCGGGCGGCGGCGCTCCAAGGCCTGCAGCGCGGAGAACCGCTGGCTCTCCCGTACGCGATGGCACACCTCGCCCCAGTCATCCAGAGCCAAGTGCAATGGTGCCGCTTGCCCAGGCAGCCGCCACTTCCACCAGCCCTCAAGGGCAACCCAGCCGAGCCTCCGGGTGTCTTGCAGCGCACGCCCCACCGGTCCCGTCAATGGCGGCTTGGGGCGCTCCTCCAGCACTGCCTGCACCAGCACCTGCACCGTGCCGGTGGTGGCGGATGCTTGCGCCAGCCACAACAGCCGTTGGTACTGCGCCCGCCATGAGGGCGCCACCCGGTGTCCAGGCGTGAGCACCGACCACAAAACCTCGCGGTTCCGGGAAACTCGCGTTGGGCCCCACAGTGCAATTGCAGCGAGGGAGTCCAGCGCCCGCATGTCGGCCTCCCCGACTTCAGCCAATTCTGAACCCCATAGATCCTTGGCGAGCGCGAGGGTGCCTAGCGCTGTAGCCCGCTGGCGAAGCACCGGGATGCACCCGATGCGGCGAAGGATGGCCTTGGCGCGATCCATCCGGGTTTGGAGGAGGGGCCCCGTGCCGCGCCGGGCTTCAACCCGGATACCCACGCCCAGCTGGCGAAATTCATCCTTGTTGGGGATTTCTAGGCCCCTGAGCCGCGCCGGGGCGTCCGCCAGTGGCCCCCAGGGCCCACGCCCCAGACTTGTCGGGGCGGACGTCTTGTCCAGTGATCCGCAGCCACTCGGCGGTGCGGTCACAGACATCCTGCCGATCCTGGGAGGTGCGTGTCATGGCTTGCGTGTCATCCGCATAGCCAGTGGGGCACAGCGCCGCTCGTCCGGCCCCCCGATGGACCACCATGTCCGGTTGGTCCCCGTGGACTGGCGGGAGCGCCCTGGTCGTCACCACGACATGGTGTCGCATCTCATCAATCTCCATCTTCCACACTGTGGTCAGGAGATTGATGAGGATGACGCTCAGAGGGCATCCTTGCAGGATGCCGTTCGTGGCACGCCACCAACTCCCGAGGCACCCGGAGACCTTGAAGGCCCGCCGCAGCTGGCGGTACATGCCCGTCAAGGCCCGCAGGATGCCCGGCTCCAAGCCGAGCTCCTGCCCAACCCTCAGGACGACAGCCTGGGGGATCAGGTCAAAACACTTGACATAGTCAAGGTTGACCCCAAACAGGGTCCATCCCTTGAGGCGGGACAGCTCAAGCAGCACTTGGGTGACTGCCGCGGCGTCCAACGCCCCGCGGGCCGGCCGGAAGCCATAGGCCTCCGGGTGGGCCCAAGTCTCCTGCCAACGCAGGACCTCCCACAGGCGGGTGCCCGCCTAGAGTCGGTACACTACCGACAGCACAGTTAACGGCCTAGTCCCAAGTGGGCCCTCCTCCCCTGGCTTGGGGATCAAGGCAGTGTACCCGCGGGCAAGCACCTCCGGCCACCGGCCCGTGACCTCAACGAGAGTGAGCAGCTCGGCCAACCAATCCAGCAGGCGGAGCGGGAGGGACCTCAAGTCCCCGAGGGACCAGCCGTCGAGACCTAGCGCCGTGGGGTGCATGAACCGCAGTCGCTTGCGCAGGTACCCTCCGGTTAGCGGCTTGTGCAGCATGGGGACCTGCCGTAAATGATGGCCGTACCGCGCGAGGAAGGCCGCCGGATCGGGCTCGGGCGCCTCAGCGTACTTGCGGTTGATCGGGCCCCATGCCGCCCGTAGCAACTCGTCCATTTCCTGGACGTTGCCTGTCGGCGTGCCATCTGGCCGAGCCAGGAAAACCACTGGTGGGGATAACTCCTCCTCCCGGAGCCAGCGGTACACGGCCCCCGGTCGCACGCTCATCTCCTCGACAAGCCATGCCTTCCACGCAGAGGTGCGCGCTGCGTCCTCGCGGCGCGCCTCGTCCCGAACCAGGCGCTGCAGGTCACGGATGGTCGCCTCCAGGTGCTCTACTGCCGGGATCGGCGCCTCCCCCAGCCGTGGCAGGTCTGGGAGTGCATTGGACCGCGGCAGGCGCAGCGCCCGTACCGCTTGTATGCGGCGCCGGGCTCCCCGCCAAGCCTGTTCTGCCGCCCTTGGCGGCACATGGGGACGTGCCGGAGCTGTGCGCCGCCAGTTGAGCACGGGGCGTAGCGCACCAACAGCCGCATGCAGGCGCGCCAGCGGCGCAGTCTCCGGCAGGCCCGTGACTGGCTGCTGCCTGGGGCACATCCGCACCTGACGCACTAGCGCGTCCGTGCCCCGTCCGCGCTGTGCAGTGCTCGGCGCTGCCCTTGGCGCAACAGGCAGAGGGCATGCACGGTCCACCTGCTGCGGTTGGAGCTCCGGGTCCGACAAAGCAAGCAATGCCTCTTCGGCGGCCCACGTCCAGTAGGCCCACACTGCGTCCACATCCGCGGACTCCAGTACTGCCTCCCAGTCAGCAGCGAGGGGCGAGAGGAGGCAGTCCTCCAGGTGCCTCCGTTGCTCCTCTGGTCTTTCCGGTATCGAAACAACGGGGGGTCGGACTGCCCGCCACACACGCTGAGTGGCACGCGATAGGCGCAGGGAGAACACCACCGGTCGGTGCCCTGGAATGCCCGAGCCACGCACTGCCTGGACGTCCTCCAGTGCGGTGGCGATGCGCGGGTCAGCGAGTATCCCGTCAATGCGAGTACCTGCACTCGCCCCCGTCGGGGAAAAACGGCACATACAGGCCTCTTGTGACTTGTTGAACTCCAAGTCCAAGGGGCCCTCCGCCAGCCCAAGAGAAGCGCGGACGGCTGCCCCGACCGCGGCACGCTCGTCCCGCGGGACGCTTAGCCACGCCTGCGCTGTGTACGCGGGGGGCGGGAGATCCCTCGGCGCGGGCGGACGGCGGGCCTCGCATCCGGCGCGGTCGTCGCAGCGCCCGCCATGAAGCCACCCCGTGCCGTGGGCGCCCATCGCCCAGGTGCAGGCCACGGGCCGCGTATCCCGGCATGCTTGCACGCTGGGGTCCCATGGGGCGCCACCCTTGTAAGGGTTTGAGGGGCCCTGGGGGATGACCCCTTTGCAGGCGCAGGGGCGCGCATGCACATACCAGTGCACCACCTCGTTGTGGTGATTTGTCCAGGAGGTCCAGCCGCAGCCTCCATCCGGGCGACGCCCTGGCGCAACCGGCCGCGCCGCCGATTGATCGGGCTGCGGATTCGGCCGCGAGGGCGGTACGCGCGCCGGCCGTTGCAGCCAGCCCCCGGCGCTGCGAAGGCGGGATATTTCCGCCGGGGCCTCGGCCAGCTGTTGCTGAACTGCGGCAAGCTAGCGGCTCAGCGCGTCGATCTGCTGCTGCTCCGCAGTGGGCGGAGGTATGGGCGGGGAGTGGGCGCGCCGGCCGCGGGAGCGCGGGTGCCGATGGTGCCCCCCTTGCGGGGCGGGGACTGCCCGTTGGCCGGACGGAGCTCCGGCTGCAGCGGGCGGCACAGCGGCAGGGCCGGCAGGCGAGGGAGCCGCGTCGACGTTGATGGCGACCGCAGCGGCAGACCCCGACTGCGCGGGGGCGGGCTGGGGCCGCAAGGCCCCGACGATGGCAGCGGCCATCGCAACCATGGATGGCTGCAGGGCCGCCGCGAGAGACGCCGCCAAGTCGTTGTTGGCGGCCATGACGACGGGCGAAAATGTTGTGTAGCGCAGCCGCGAACAGGCGCGCACGCGCGGGCAAAGCGCAATGAGTAATAAAGAGCGAGATGTGTGCTCTCACCAGGCTCACGGGGGGAGCCCCAAGGTGCGAGCCCTGAAATTCGCCGGGGGTCGAGGGCCGGCTGAGGCGCAGCAGCAAGCCGATGGAGTCGCGAACGCAGATCGCGCGGGCGCACGCCGTGGGCTGGCGGCGCACTGCGACGCTGCGTGCACTACGTGCACTGGGGAAGCGGGTGGCGATGGGTAGCCGATCCCGCAGCGAGGACCACCTGGTACAGCACTCAGTGGGAAACAGTGAAAGCACGTGAAGCAGCAGTACAAATCACCTATGGGAAGAGAGGACGCATTTGCCTTTTCACGTCCTGGACGCTAGTGCGATTGAGGGGATTAGGGGGTATGGGAAGAGAGGAGGAGGGGGGGGGGGGTTACCGTGCGAATCCTAATTATTTGCAGAATCCTAAGTTTTGCGTTGGGTGTTTTGAATTTTATTTAAGCAAAATTTTGCCGCAACACTTAAAACAGGGGGGAAAAAAATTTGCGATTTTTTTCTGCGGAACCCATTTTTGCGGAGCATATTGAGACAAAAGTTTTTTTATTTTTGCGTTTTTTTTGCGGAACCCATTTTTGCGAAGGGCCTGGGGTACCTTGGACTCTGGGATTGCAGTCCAATCCTACGCAGGCATACAAATGTGGATCAGTTGAACTCTGGGATTGCAGTCCATAGCACAGACAAGCACCAACAAGCAAGTGTTTCGGATGCTTCAACCTTACCAGTTTTCAATGAGCCAGTTCCAAATTTCGTCCATAATAGTGCCCCTGGCACATGAAATGTGGAAACACCAATGGAATTTGCAACATGGCCCGACGACTTTTTCACAAAATCGGTTTGTAAATTCGGTTCGATCTCGATAACAGTGCACAAGACACATCAAATGCTGAAACAAGGGCACAGAAAGCTGTGCAGGACCATACAACAAAAAGTAACACAGCACTGTAGAGCAGTGCGAAACAGAAGTACCTTGTACATAGACAGTCTCATCTATGCAATTTGCAATTTGGCCCTAGGCACAGAACGGCGGACCACAGAAGTGCCATTCTGTTGGAATTGAATGTCGTATTTGCCATTGCCATGATTTTTCATCACCTTGGCCTCAATTGTAACCCCAGTGCCACGAGTGTACAAAACAGTCCTCCCCACAAAAAAACCTACAGGCTTGGAGGCAAGCTTTGGGGCAGGGGCACGAGTGGCCTTCTGTTGTTTGGGTGCTCACTGAGCATCAGAGGGTTTGCGAGCACGCTGTAGTAGTCAGTTTGCATGCCCTGGCAGAACTCCCATTCTCTGGAGCTCTGTTTTTGAGGTGGCAGTCAACTCTGCCATACCACATACACCAGCTGCGACAGCTTCCCCTACATCCACAACATTTTCCTCATCTTCGTCTCCGATGGCCAGCTGCACTGGGTCCTCTTCATCTTCTGGGACACGTCAAACAAATTAACCTCCCCAGCTAGAACTCTACGGCATGCTTCCTCCTGCAGCTCAGGCTGCCAGCACGCGAGATAACCACCGCGCGCCCATCCATCCATGATGTTGGTGTTGCTCAGCTCTTGGAAACCTTCGCGCAGCCAACTTAGCACGTGTGGTTTCAGCGTGGACATCTTTGTGTCCACCACCACACTTGAAGGATGGACTCCGCGGCGCATTTGGTCACGGGCTTCCTGCTACACCCAGATCTGGGCACCTCGTGTCATGCCCCTCTTGACAGGACGTTGGCCAACAAGGTCAACAACCTGTTTTGCACCTGTACAGCCAGGCCACAGCTGCAGGTGGATCAAATTCTTGTAATGTACCTTCCGGTACTCTACGTACTCCTCGCTTTTTTGCGGCCCCCAATTGTCTTGAATCACCAGGCCCGTTTGGGCGGGCGGTAGACCTGGGGTAACATGCGGGGGAAAAAAAAAGAGGAGCACTAAACCGCCCAAAAAAAAAAGCGAAAACGGACAACATAGTACACACCTAAGCGAACTTTTTGTTCATTGAAGTGCTGCTCAATGTTGTCCAAGTGCTCCAAAGCCAGGTCCGTGTTGGACCAGTGGTTGCAGGAGTGGCGGATTTGCCACCCGTTCTTTTCGAAATCCGATGCATTTGCGGGGTGGCATCGGTCCGTTGTTCCTTCAAAAATTACTTGGGGTGGTACAACTTGCCCGTCGGCTGTCAGGGCGAAATCAATCATCAACGCCCGTTTGTCATCGGCTGCAATTCCTGGCACCACGGCGGCACCTCTTGGCGCGCGGCGTTTGCCCCGCCTTGGGAACAACAAAATGCCCGATTGGTCACGGCTGGCCACCAAAGCTGGTGGAATACCATACTCCGACACCAACCAGGCCTGTGTTGTGTGCAAGCAGTGGCCTAGTCTTAATACTATGAGGAACTGACACTGAGCGAGTGGCAGTTGTTTATTCTTGTAAAGCAAGCAACAAGGTGGTTACCGCAAGGTGTGAGCGAACCCGCCTGGGGGACAAGACCCTTGGTTAGGACCCCGGGGTGGTCCAGAACCCAAGGGGGTCTAACACCACCTACGCGCGCACAGCCTGGCGAGCCACCCCTGTGGTCGTGTTTTGTTTACCTTGGTTTGGGCGAGTGGGCCTGTCTCCCCCCCATGAGAAACCCTCGACCCACGGGTTTACTCCTTTTTACCTCTCAACAACCAAATTCAAATAACGATGGACCCCAGCTGCACAGAACTAGCCCCACTATCTGCTTTGGGGCACAGCAACATCAAAATGCAAGTATCCGGGTCTGCGAGAACCAGCCCCTTTATCTGCTTTGGGGCACACCAATATCCAAATTCAAATATGTCCAATGTGCTCACACAATACCTGACGCTCGTGGGTACCCTGCTTCATAATACATTCTCTGACAGCACAGCAAGGAGCAGAATGGGGTCTGAGAAACAGAAGGGTGGGGGGTGGGGCAACAAGCAGTGGGGCAAACACAGCATCCGTCCCGCAATTGTGGTATTTCTGCAAAGGAGGGCAGGGGCAAAAAAAAAATTTGCGATTTTTTTTTGCAGAACCCATTTTTGCGAAGGGCACAAAGCCAAAAATTGATATTTTTTTGCGTTTTTTTTTGCGGCAAAACAACACCTTGGACCGGGAATTAATCATTTCCGCAAATAATTAGGATTCGCACGGTAATTTTTAGTCTGATGCTTCCCATGGCTCCCATTGTCCCAATTTCTGCACCTGTTGGCCCCTGCAGGTGCACTAGGAAGTAGGTATGACTTTTTGACGAAAGGAAAATTCTCCATGGGAACTGCGACAACATGGAAACACAAAAATCGTCTGGCCTGGACGCGCGATGTCCTGCACAGTACAGTGCACAGCACACAGAAACTCACACTCGTTTTGAAGGAAAAGAGTAGGCCTGATTTGGAGGCACACCTGCAATGGAAAGAAAACAGGGCAAACACACACGGGCACACAAACAGGCTGAAATCCTTTTCCGCCGAAGGCAGGGAGCAAAATTTTGAAACCGTCCCTACTGTCAACCTCAAACACTGGAAGGGGAGGAGGGGGGGTGGGGTCTAGGGGGCGGGGGGAGGGTTTGGTTTGGCATGCACCCAGCCCGTGGCTCTGTCCGTCGCTCTCGACGCAAGGCCTAAGGTATGGGGGCGGGGGGAGGGGGGTCCAGGGAGGGGGCAGGCGGCTCCACCTCTGCTTGTCAGCCGTTCTACTACATACCGGCACCCCAGGCTTAAACGACCATGAGATTATCGTTCTTGTTCCGTCCGACCCCAAACAAACAAACTTCCAATAACACCCCATTTGGCGTGAAAACTACGAACCGTTTTGGAGGCTACAGGGGTTCAAGCGGCATTGATGAGGGCCAACAAGCATGGTACAGGTCAGTGAAAGAGGGAATGCACTGCTGAGTGGTGTGACACACCTACGAGCCTCTGGAGATATCGCCTCCCAGCGCCTTCCTGTCATTGCGGGTGGTTTCCGCACCTCCACCTGCAACTCCTTCACAGTCTTGGATTTGTGGGGCAGGCGACCAGACAGCATCAGGAACGTCAACACCCCAACGCTGTAGAGATCCCTGTGGGAAGGAGCGCAAGCGTAGCCACAATTTGGAGCAGGGGAGTGGGTGTGTGCCATAAAAACACAGCCCCCACGGCAGAGGAGTCGGGGGGGGGGGGGTGCGACCTAATTAAAAAACAGACAAATGCAAACCAAAAAGAAGTGGGGGGGGGGGGGGGGCAGGGGGGTGAGAGGCAAGGGCTTGTGTGGCAAAAATAGCCCAAAACGGTGTTTTAGAGAAAAACTTTCATGTAATCTCAAGGGGAGATGGGGGAATACTTCGGCATGCACCAGCGTAACCGCAATCCATTCCGGTACCGGCCGCTTTCCCTGTGCCTGCCACCTGCCTGCCTGTGCTTGCCTGTACTCCGCTGCAACTACGGTGTGGTGGTCATTTTGAGCCATCGATCCCCACACCCCTGCTTTTCCTCAAAAGGCAAAACGCGTGGAAATACTCCGCACGACTGATGCGTCATGCGGATCCCGTGGACTTGACACTGCCCAGATCGGTGGTGGGTGAGCAGTCTCCAATCTTCACGTCACGGGAATGACTGAATGTTCAGCCTCCCTGCGTCGGGATGAAGAGTCACACTTTCACCCACCAAAAGGTGGTCCCCATCGAATGATCGAATGGGCCAACAATATCGACAAACTCCTCAAAACCCGAACAAATGCAGACCAACCGTGAGCCTTTAGGGCAACCACCCCACCCACCCCACCAGAGTCCCTCCCGAATGGACGTCAAACAACAAGCAGGCATTGGGCACCCTGCGGTTGTACCGCATGGCGACCCACTGGCGTTTATGGAACGCCCCCCCCTCGCCTCCCACTCTGCCCCCGCGTGCTACGGGCACACTTACTCAGCCGTTATGGCAACTCCACCCCCCCTCAATTCTAGTAGCTGCTTGCCCAAGAGCATCAGTTCAACCGGAGCGCAGGTGTACGCACTGGTTTGGGTTGTTGGACAAAAATTGTTTATTTTGCTTGTTCCAAGTCACAGGGGAAAAACATCAGCAGCGCAAATTTCGAACTCTTGAACACCAAAAGGGTCAAGAAAACATCAAATCCAGGTACTGGTATGCCAGACGAAACGAAAAACAACGTCATGGTGTCATTGGTGCTGGTGTCACGTCCCCCTCGGCAGGGTTGTAGCACTGCATACTGGACATTGGGTTCCATTTATCCTTCAGTGCATCTTCCCCAGCATTGAAATGCCTGTACAGTGTGCAGTGTTTTGATCACATTTGGAGGAATATCCCAAAGGGTGAGCCACACCTGCCGGTAGTGCAATAGCAGGGCGACTCTTGTCATGGGACTCAGCAAGCTGAGGGGAACCCCATGACCCCGAAAACAAATTAGTTTAATTTCTTATCCAGCTGTGCTGGATATATCAGAAATTGAGCTGATAAGAACAGAAACTACACTTGCTCTTAGCCAAAAGGCCGAGAAGGTAGGCACAACTACATGTGATGTACTGTTACCCCAGCTGCCACCTTTCAATCTTTCAAGGTGGTTGTGCTCGGGCACTTTCGTACGAAGTGCTCGGGCACTTTCTTACGGAGTGCTCGGCCACTTTCTTACGGAGACGTACACCGGTGCACCGGACGTACACTTTGCACCGGACGTACACCACACCAGTGATCTGAAACTCATGGTACCTGGGAACACACTACACACCTAACCCAACACTGTCTGTAGCAATAACGGTAGTAATGGCAGGAACCGTTTTTCGACGGTGCCGTTTTCGGCGAAAAACGGTCTTTCAAGTTGGAAATCCCAAGCGCAAAGTGACACAGTGCCAATGTAAATGGTGGAAGACATATGGTCGAAATCACAGAAGTGTGGACGAGCTGGGCATCGATCCCAGGACCTCTCGCATGCTAAGCGAGCGCTCTACCACTGAGCTACACGCCCTTGTGGCGAAACCCTGGTGCCAGGCGATGGGGGCGGTGCCCTAAACAGAGTTGAGCACTTGAGCACAGCAGAGCAGATACCTCTTGGAGACGGTTCCGTGGTACACGGGCTTTTTCTGACCCCCGGGCACCAACACCTCCGGGGCGCAGTACCGCAGGGTGCCACATGGGGTGCACTTCACCATCAGCTCGGGGTGGCGCCTCAAATCTTGCGAAGAGAGGGGCATATCGTTCGCGAGTCGGTCCAACAAGTCGTCCGTGGGGGAGACGGGCTGTGGCAGTGGTCCAATATCCCGTGCCAGACCGAAATCGACCACTCGGACATGAGGGTCGGCACGACGGGCTCCACGCTTGGTCGTCGGCCCTGCACCACAGCGATTGTGCAGTGTTGTAAAATGGGGGATTCAGACCCATTCTGCCAAACACAAACAAGGGCTGCGGACGCCCACGTTGTCAGAATGCAGCTCGGGAAAAAGATCCTTCCAGCCCAGCTTGCCTACTTTGCCAAGAGGTCAGTCAACAGTCTCGGCCCTTGTGCTCCGGGTACATGGCTACTGCATTCCGCTGTGCTCCTTCTGCAAATGTTGCAAACAAATAAACAACTACCGGACTTCCAGTACACCGGGATCCCAACAGTGCACAAAAACACGCTGAGGAGAAATTTGAGAATACGGTTGAACCGACGACCTGTGGGATACCCCGCTGTCGCATGCCGCGTGCCAACGATCCCACGATATTCACCAAGGCCATCGCTGCACGCTAACCACTAGAGTACCCCACAGCTACGGTGGAAGTTCCATGGACGTTATCAGGGTTCAAAAATTTGCTCATACCACTTGATTGTCACAGTTGACGCGTGCGTTGCAGCAACTTGTGACATTCTGCGACATATGCCAGGAATTTGCCAGTCAGTCGCAGGCAAGACCCAGAGTCAGCACATCTCTGCAAAAGTCCGCCCAACACACATACACAGAATCCAACCGATGCTGTGAATTGACACACCAAATGCAGCTTGCATCAAATACACGAGCACGTGCAGCACAACGCGGCCCTGTACCCGTCACTGACCTGCGCGGCGGCCATCGGACGCACAAAGGACCAGATTGTCAGGTTTGAGATCGCGGTGCACAAAGTGCTTCACGTCGTGAAGATACGTCAAAAACTCCAGCACCTGAACGACAGTGTGGCACGACGCAGTGAGAAAGGGCCCCGCGGGCTTCGAGAAAGCGTACCTTGCGCTGCTGGCGCTCAGAGGCTGACTGGAGGTTATCATGGGTCCGACATCGGGCGGAAATGGGGCTCACATGGGCTCTGACACAGGGCTCATATTGCGGCTGTCGTGCAGCTGACACTGGGGGGATGGCATGGGGCTAAGGGCTTTCATGGGACTGCCTGTGCCGCGGCAGCACCCAATGCATTTCAGCAAATTCTCTGCAGGTTAGGGTTAGGTCTCTGCAGGAATTTGTAAAACAAGGACAGATGCGCTGGAACACTGAACATGGGACCACCAAGGTGAGTCCGCATTGCCCGTTCAAGAGCGCACCCTCCTGGGGACCTGGCACTCAGAAATGCAAGGCAAAACACGCGCACGTACACACACACGCTCGGCGTTTCGAAGAGCAACAAGTGGTGACTGGTCCAAACATCTACAGAGGAGTCTGGGACAAGCTTCCAAGCGGAATTCAGCCCTTGTGGCAACATATTTTTCATGTATCATATCACGACTTGCCGTGAAAAACATTTGCCAACACCCGTCCCACAGGAGCACACAACCTCATTCTCTGACTCACAGTGACTATCCTCTTCCACAGGAAAGCGCTATGTGCAGTGGTCAAGGAATCCACAGATTCCGTGTGACTATCTGACGTGTTACTACATCCCGGGACAGTCAATATCACATCCACGGCAAGAGTTGCGTAAATCCAGACCTCCGGCATAAAACAGAGAAGGCAACAAAAAAGTCCAGATAACAGTTCCCTTCCCTCGCCCTAAGGGATGCTCAAGGGGGACTGCTGTCCAAATGGGGGGCGCGGGGGGGGGGGGGGGGGGTCCCCCGTCCGGATTTGGACTGACGCCCTTCCCATCACGAGTCCGGCGGACTATCACTACGCCTGCAGCACAGAGATCCAACGGGGGGGGCCTCCTACACTGGTCACCCCTACGTGCACCCTGGCCCACCCCCCTCCTGTGGAGACACCGCCCAGCAAACCTCCGGCCGGGGCCAACAGAAGGGCGTTCCGGAGGGGGCAGAGGTCCACCGCACACCTGCAGCACAATGCTGGCAGTCTGTGACTCCCGCAGCCTTCCTCTTCGCAAGAGTAGGTCACTGAGAACGCTGTCTCCGGCCCAATCAACGATGAGGAACAGGGCTTCGTCGCTTTGAAGACTCTCGTGCAGGCGGGTGGTATGCGGGTGCTGCAGCTGCGAATGGATTTCGATCTCCCGCAGCAAACTGCTGACCTTGTCTGAGGCGAGCGCGCAGACGGGGGCGAGGGCCAGGGAATCGCTTGAAGGGGGGGGGGGGGACCCCCCTCCCCCCTCCCCCACTGCACCGACTCTACCCCAAAGGCATTCCCATACCCCAACACCAGCCCCCAACCGCATTTCCAACCGCCAGAAACCGCCCCCCAACCGCTTTCACATCCCCCGTGACCGCTCTGCAACCGCTCTGGGACTGCCCCGATGGCCCCCCTCCCCTTCAAGCAAAGCCCTGGCGAGGGCCAACAGCAGGGCCCAGCCCAGGACAGGCCGTGGCTTCGCAAAAGGGGGTTTGCCATGAAAGCTGAGGCAGTGTGCGGGTTGGTGCTCCCGGGGGCATGCGCTGGTTTGGGGGTTCTGGGATGGTACACGTTGTGCGTCCAAAGACGGTGGGGAGACACCGCGGGTGTGAGTGGGGCTTGTCCCTCCCCTTTGGAGGCGCTGCTTCCGCCCCTCGGCGCGCCTCCCGCGCCGGGGCCGGCGATGCTTCACACCGAGTCTTCCGAGGTCCGGGGGCGCTCACCACCACCGACGTGGGGAATGTAACACAGGGCCAAAGGGCTGCGGATCACAAAAAAGGGGGGAGGGGGGGGCTCATGGACCCCATCCAACGCACCCACCCACCGAAATGGGCGAAACATACAATTTACCAAAGGTCGTCCGAAATGTGAGGCTGATTTCAGACGCATTTGAAATGGTGGGGCGCCCCCTGTGTGACATTTCGTCGGGTTGCGGTTTTGTTACAGGGCCCTGGACCGTCACCCGTTCTTCCCTTTGCGTGGGGTGCCCCCCCCCCCCCCCCCGTCGCCTCCCTTTACACACTTCCCCGCAACCACACGCAGCCCGGAGGCACCCCCCCCGTGGGGTAGACCCGCTGTACGCCATGGCCTTTACCAGCACCAGGACAAGGTTACCGCCTCCGGACTGACAGACAGTGAGAACGAACCCTCGGGAAGACTGACCGTTTCACGCCACTCGAGAGAGAGACAAACGACCTTGATCAAGCGGGTCATCACAAAGATTTGCACTAAACTGGACACCGGCTGTACCCCACGAACACCAACCGGCCTTTGACCAGGACTGGCAGCCCGGGCCTGAAAGGTTTTTCCATCTGAAAAACTGTGCTTCAGCGGCGCTTGCTTGAGTTTATCGAAAATCTCCGGACCCATTTTGCCAGGCGCCAGAAGCCGTTTTCTTGCAGTGCCCATTCGGGAAACGAAATGGGAATTCGTGTTTGGAGGTGCAGCGCATCACTACCCCCGATATGCGACAGGAATGTGACACAGGGCCAGGGATTCCGGATCGACAAGTGTTACAAATCAGTGGTGCGCAGCATTTCCAGGCGTTGTGCCTTCTGAGGAAAACGAAGGGTGGCTGGACACTGTGGTCCGTGGGCAGGGCGGCCTGGTCCCTTGTGTGGGACGAGCCGAACCCATCTTGGAGGACGCCCCCCCCCCCCCCCCCGAATGAGACTCAACAATTGGCTTAATGAACACGGCCATTCCTCTGGAGGTTCCGTCCGCACTGCTTGTCTGTCCGCCAAGCCTGTCTTACCTGACTTCAACAAGGAGCTTGTAGTCGCACCGAGTGTACATACTGACTGCCCCTTATGCCTTTGTGGATTACCCCCAAGATACCAAAGCGGTGGGGGAAACAAGTGGCACATTCTGAATACATCCTGTGCACACAGAGGCATGGGCCACCGCTTGGAAGCGTTCTTTTGTATGTTGGAATCACTGCATGTACAGTCTGCCTTATTGACTCTGCGGGCATGGACTTTCCTCAAAATCTCCAACGCAATCCATTCCAGCACACCCTGGCTTGCCACGCTGTCTGACAGGGCACAGAAACATGGGGCATCCACAAACTGCACGGCAAAAAGCATACTTAATCCGTTAATCCTTTTCTTTAAGATGACTTTGACAGCGTAACGATTGCCCGTTCTGCGTATGAGAAACGTGGAATTTGGGTTTTGGCGGTTCCGATCCCGAATGGCGAGTTCCGCAGAGGTGAGCCAGGGCACGGAAGACCCTGATTTGCAACCTGCAGCACGCCAGCAGTTCACACGTGTGCTATTGGCACCAAGCATGTCAGTGCGGCCCCCGTTCCGGCCGCGTGGCGGTTGCTCCCTCCTCTTTGTCTTTGCTTGCCCAGTGGCTGAGTCCCTCCCTTCGCACCTGTGCTTTTAGAAATGTACACATTGACGACAATCAAAAGTGCTGTGGGGGTTTTCCTTGTTCTGAACAACCTCATGTTCTCACGTCATGCACATGGCAACAATCACACAAAGTAGAAATGAAAGGCTGTGCAAGGCTGTGCTGCCTCCACCCAAAAAGAAGGGTACATTCAATGCATCACTTCTGATACAGTGGTGCGGAGCTGTTCCGTGGATTCCACAGCTGTTGTTGTGGACACAACAGGTGCTGCCGGGGCTTTCTACCAAATGCCAGGGTCTATCTGTTGTGAAGGTGGGCTACGTCACAGCAGCTTCAGACCAACCCCAGCTTTGGCATTGAGACCTTCCGTTGGAGTTGCAGAAGGTATGCGTGGAGTATGCATTTTCATGCTTCATGCCCAACTCCGACGATGGTAGTAGCAGGGGCATTATTAAGCAGAGAAAAAAAACCTGCCTCCGGTGTTTGCGGTCGCCAGACTGGCTGCCCATTGACGGCAGTTGGCGGATAAACGACGGCGGTTGGTGGGTAAGGAAGGCAGTTGGCAGGCCCATTGGTGCACAATGTGCAGGGGGGAGGGGGGTCACAAAGCAAAAAAAGGAGCCTTCAAAAAGTCCACCCCGGGTGGCGGGTCAATCGGGGGCGGGGAGGGGGAAGGGCAATTGGGATGACCCCCTCTCTGCCCAGAGTGGCACCCACGCAATCTGCAGATTCAGCAGCAGAGGATGAAGGGTGGCATACCTCAGACAACGACAACTGTACACCTTGCCAAAGGCACCCTCCCCTAAGAGATCTGTTGACCAGTTGACTTTGTAGAAGTCTTCCAGGCGCTCAATGGAGGGATACGGGAGTGCAACCAGTGACTGCAGCCGCTTACAAACACTGCAAGAGAGCGGTTGGTTTCAAAACCTGGGAGATCTAGGCATCTGGCATTCTGGGGGAAGGGGCCTGCACCCCCCACTAATGACCTCGATCGACAAGCAGGTCATGCAAAAGACATAGCACTGGATGCTGATTGTACGACGTCGCTCTCTGCCTCTCCCCCCCCCCCCACCCACGGGGGTGGTCCATAAAAATGGAGGTTTGGCGGCTGGTACTTCTGGTCTAATGTACTGAGTTGTGTTTTGTGGAGGTGCGCCTGGGAGTGTATGTGGGGAGTGGCAACGGTGCGTTTGGGAGGGGAGGGTGCAATTTTGTGCATGAGAATGAAATTTCCCACTGCTGACGACTGCCGCTTCCATCTGCAGCTTGTCCCCGGTGATGAGTGTGTGTTGATCCTCCACCAGCGCCACTGGTCTCTGCACATTCTGTAAAAATCTGTACTGCACTGGCAAATGACGTTCCGGCTAGTCACTGTCCCTTGCGAATTCTGTGCTCTGAACTCTTTGGAAATGCGCTGGCCGGGTTTGTTGCCTTCCTGGGACTGTCTGGAAGCAGGGAGCAGGGGGGGGGGGGAGGGGGGTGCACGCTTGTGTGAGTGAGAGTGGGGGTGGGTGGGGGGTGGGGGGCTTTGCCATGAAGGCTGAGGGGGTACCTTTCCCCCCCATGTCGTTGGCTTGGGCCACGACTCTCAATTCCAAAAAAGGGGGGGGCACAACTCGCAAGATCATCGTTTTCACAGAAACCCTTGTGTCGGCATTTTCTGTGCTGTGCAGCTGCTTCAAGGATCGTTTGGACGTATGCTTTGTACCTCCGGCATCTTTGTGATGCTTTTGGAGCTCACCTTAGCAACTTGTTTTGCACCTTTCAATATCTATGGTTTTTCACTGGTGTGTACTTCTGGGACCCTGTACAAATCCCTCACCGCAACCCCGGACAATGCACGAAAGCCTCTGGACTTTGACCACCCAAAAGCACATGAAACACAAGTTTCCAAACTCTGCCAATGCGTGTTTCTTTGCTCCCACTAAAAGTATTCCTGCATATTTAGGCATTCCCCCCCCCTTCCCCCCCCCCCCCACGTCACTCCCCCCCCCCCCCCCCCCGGGTCGTTCGCATGTCAGAGTCACGAGCCTAGTTGGCTGCGTGGCCTGTGACCCCGGGATGGCCCTCCTGAAAAGAGCGAAGCTCCAATCCAATCCAATCCAATCCAATCCCATCCAATCCAATCCAACCCCCCCCCCCCGTACATTGTTAGATTGCCCCCCCTCCCCCTCCAGAAAGAAGAATCATGCCACCCCCCCCCCCCCAGCCACTGGCCCTCACCTCCGAAACCAAGAAATCATGACCCCCTAAAAAGCACCAATGTTGTCCATTTTTTTTGCATTGTTCTTGACTCCATAGTGTTAGCAGATGGGCATGCCAAAACACCTTGCTCAGAAAGGGGTGGTATTTGATTTTTGGAACTGTATGGCACTTGTAGGAGTGAAGCAAAGGCGTGGTTGCTTTGGATGTGTGGGAAGCAGGGTACCAATACAGGGATATATGGCGCGAAGCTGCCCCCCTGTTACCCCCCCCCCCTGTACCCCCCCCCCCCCTGTGTGACATTCCTTCTGGTTGTTGTTCCTTTACGGGGCCCTGGACGGTCACCCGTTCTTCCCTTCGCATGTTGCGTCGGGTTGCTGCTTTGTGTCGGCTGCTGCGGCTGGTGCTCTTGCTGGTGTCGTTTCCGCGTTCACGGAGCCCAATAGTTGGTGTGTTGGTGCTGTGCTGAATGTGGCATGGCGCCTGAGCGACGCCCAATAGTTGGCGTATTGAGGATGTGCTGGTTGTTGCCAGGCTCGTTTGACTGTTTTTGCTGTCCACGCGCCTCTGTCCACAGGCCGTCCATAGCCTGCCTCGCTGTGGTTCTGTGTGCGTGAGGCCTAGGTGCCCTGTTCCTCCACGCGTTGTCCCGGCCGTCCACCATATGTCCTTTTCCCCCTCACGGCTGGTCTGCCCCTTATTGGCCCCTGCTCCTGTTGCGCAAACAGCCCATTTGGGCTGCGGGAGACACCCCCACCTGATGCCGGTTGAGCAGGGGTTACCCTGGCACCCGGTAGCGACGGGTCTGGCTGGCTAGGCCATCCCCTTTGTTGTCGCTGCCTCCCATGCGCACGCTCTCCCATCCCCTCCATTCTGGTTCCCTGTTCCCGCTATTCTGGTTGCCTCTCCTGCTTTGCTGAGCCCCTCCTCCTTGTCTGCTGTGCTCGCCCTTATCCCTCCTGGTGTGGCTCCCACATTCTGTGTGTCTGTGTTGCTCCTCCCCTTGTCTGTTGCCCCCCCCCCCCCCCCCGGACTCAGTCGGCCCAAATTCTATTGCCCTTGGGAGTGCACCTCGAAGAGAGGCTGACAGTCACCCAATCAGTCAGTTAGTCAGGCAAGCAATCAGTTAGGCAGTTAGTCAGGCAAGCAGGCGGGCAGACAGGCAGACATAAACAAACAATTTGGGGTTTTTCAGTGGCGGACTTGCCTCCAAGCGAAGGGGTTCCCATAATGCAGGAGATCAACCAGCGGTCGAGCGGTAATGCACTCGTCCGGCAGCCGATGGGTCGGCGGTTCTAATCACGGCCGACCGACCACCGGCCGCGCCGATCGACTCACAAGCTTTGTTCTACTAGACCCTCGTTCAAATCCTTCTGAGCACAAACTTTTGACCCCCGCCCCCCCCCCCAAAAAAGGTGATATCCAGTTAGAGGCCTCAGAATCCAAAAATCCATTGGGGAACTGTTTTATTGGGCAAAATAATGATTTTACAAGGGGTTGGACATCCAATATCATGCCTTGGGGTATGTGACGCGAACAACCCCCAAAAAGTGGGGTATACGACGCACGCGCCTGCGCTTGATCTAACAATCTCTCTTCGAGGTGATTTCAGCCACCGTAAAGTGAGGCCGTGGGCTGGCCCCCTGTTGGGGACCAGCGAACCGGGAGGGCTACTTTTGTCACCCCCCCTCCCCCCCACCCGGACAAAGAAACACCAAACTCCTAGGACGTGCAGGAAGCGCATGACATGGGGGGGCGGAGCGCAGGCACCAGCACAGAAGGCAGGGGCCGAGGCATGAGTGCGCAGGTCTTCGGGTGGCAGCAATTGGGGCCCTGTCCCAGTGAGGGTTGGTCTCCCTCAGCTCCCCCCCGCCCCTTGTCCCATCCATGATCCGGTCCATGGTTGGGTCCATGGGCCTGCAAGTCCATGGGTCAAGACTGACATGAAATGTACCCCATACCTCCTGTGCACAAATGCAAGCAGAACGCAGGGAGACACTGAACACATTCAAAACTCATGGTCAGCTCCTTGTGTTGGTTTCTGATTTTCATTCTGCTACTGTCCAGAGCTGCTGGAGATAGTAGACAAGAATCTGAGCTAACAGCACCTTCTGATTGAGATCTTCGCAGAAAATCCCAAACTTCCTCCCCTTCACAATCCTCAAGCATGGGGTCCTATACTTTCTTTTTAATGGCTCTCTGTTTGCATGCTGTGTGCTGTACACAGCTGGCATGGGGCTGTCAAAAAACAGAGAACAACAGGAAGCACACAACCTTTCCGGAAAAACAGGGTACAACAGGGACTACACAACAATAGGGACAACTCATCCATAGCATCTATGTCTATACTGTGACAGCCAACCATGAACATACCGTGGACATCAACCCATGGACATGTCCATGGTTGGCGAACCTCCCCCCCACCCACCCCCACCCCCACCCCCCAAATGGCGCGATTCTTATTGACATCCCTGGTTCTGTCCATGTTGACAGGTGTGCCAGTATGTAGTGGACAGAGGCAAACAAACACAGTGAGTCCACCCCTGACTGACAGACAGGAGGACCCCTGTGCCTGCGCCTGTTGGGGTGGGGTGGAGGGGGGATGTGAGGGCAAGGGCATATTAGGGGAAGGGGCTTCGCAGGCGAGGGGCCATGGCAGGAGCTGGGGGGGACTGGAGAAGGGAGTGTGAAGGTGGGGGAGGCGGTCCATACAGGAGAGCAGAAGGGAGTGGGCGGAGATAAAGAGTTGTCTGAGAGGGCTGCATGGATGTGCACACTGGCTGTCAACAGACGGAGACAGAGCTCACCTGAACATCGCTCCTTGATCTTGGGACCCCAGAAATTCCAATACATGTTGGAAGAGGTCAAATGACAATCGGAACAGGTGAGGCGTGTGACAGCGCAGGCAAATGCAGTGGCAATCGGGACCGGCAGGGGTGGCCACACATCCAGAGCAGACGGTACACCCACAGTGCCGACAGAATGACCGACTGCGCATGAATCCGAAGTTTCCCCTGAGCACAAGCAACGCAGAATGCCGAGCACTGCTGGAGTCAAGTGCTGACAGTCAGCCTGCCATGTTGCCGTATCTTAGGCCGATGCTGGGGTGAGCGCATACAATTACGATGGGTAGGCAGGACTAACTACGAAGGACTGAGGAAATGCAGTCCACCACGCTCCCCCTGCGGCCAACCCTAACCCCCTGGGTAGATGACATGCTCAATTAAGGTGTGGTCCCCATGGCGGCTGCTCACTCTGCAGGCTCCCCAGCAGCAACATCTGTGCGAGGCCTCCAGCACTCATCTGGGGCATGCACAGCGTTGTAGGAGCTCAACTGCGCGCACACATCAGTGCTTGGTACAACGGCAGCACTGTGGTGGGCACCCATCCCACCGCTGCATCTGTCCATGGCAGCCGCAGGTGCTCTCACTCAGTAACTGTGCAGTACATGACATGCATGCGTTAACATAACATGCGTAACATAGGGCCAAGGGGATCGAGAGGAAGTGCGGAGGGAGCCACATGTTTGTCCCAGACAAGACTGGTATATTGGAGATAACCTGAAAGTTGGATGCCCTGCGGCAAAGTACCAAAAGGTTGAATTGCAAATCTAGGACTCCCAGTCGGTGAAATCCGATCATCCCCGCCTCCCTCTTTCTAAAAGGTGCGCCACCAAGTTTTTCCCACTGGTGGTGCGCTGCATTCTTTGAGCATTTTGCCTCGTTTTGGTGTTGTTGCACCCCCTGATGGAATGGAGAAAGCAGTTGCTGCTGCTCTGCTGCTTGCTGTTTCGGTCCGCTTGCAGCACCGCTGTTCAGATTACAACTGACGCCGCACATTTTCTTACACTGCAGCAGTCTGGTCGGCTGCTACCCACTTGTGTTCTGCTGCGGTCTGTGCTTGTGTGTTGGTGCTTGCTGCTTTCTTCTGGTTTCTCAGGAGCACTGCTGCATGCTGCTTCATGTGCGTTGCCGTTCCTATCCTGCTGCCTGGGCTGACACGCCTTGCCGACCGTCATCACGGAACCGCCCCACCCCACCCCACCGCACTTGCGTGTTCTTCAATGCGCGTGCCCCTCAGCGGGCTTTGGTGTGGCCAAATGAATGCTCCCTTGGCTCTCACATACAACATCCATTCATTCGGCCGCTCCCGCTCCCCGCCAGCCCCTCGCACTCTCTGTATCACGTACGATGCCTCTTTCACCCCATTATCGTCACACCACAGCACACCCAGCCAACAACCCCACGACCAGACCAAACACTGTGATTGTGGCTCAGAGCAATCCCGCGTGTGCTGCAGGTGTACTGCAGGGCTGGCCTGGGCGCCGGGCCCCCGTTCCAAACCTTCTCCGTATGGCAACATCATTATGAATGGCACAGTGCAAAACTTCTCAGCACCGCCACGCTGCTCATAATGCCGAATGGCGGGCGCTGCATCTCCAGACTCTGCCCACAACGACGTTAAACCGCATATGTGGCTAAGCTCCCCCCTTCCTCCTTCTTCCAGTGTGCTCTCTCTCTAACACCTGTGGTCTCGCATATCCAGAGGGTCACACTTATGCACAGGGCAGCTGCCAGCCCAGTTGGGTGATGTCTGCAGTCAGCTCGCCATGCGCCGCATTGGTCTGCAGTATGCGGGGGAGGCACTACCTGCACATTGCACATGCCTTGACCTTCATGTCCGGCCCCATTTTGTGCCGCAGCAGCCCCGACGTACGTGCACGGTCACAGTGGGTGCACACGGGCTTTGTCTTGCTTGACGACTTCTGTGGCGAAGCACTTTGGGGACACTTCGCACAGAATGGCTCCAGACAGACGCTGCAGGTCTCTGTCCGCTGCCACCAACTGAATGCTGCACTGCACTGCACACACGTGCGCGCTCCTTGCTGTGCGAGACGTGCGTGAACGGGCTGCGGCAGAGACCCCATAATCCGATCCTGCAGACAGCGGGGACAACAGATTGTGCGATGGGAATATATTTGTGCTTTTTCGCACAATGCGCGGCTCTGCAGGACCAAATTTGACCCATAATTTCAAACCCACTTGTTTCCGCGTGCCTAACAAAATTGATTCCGCCCAAATTTGTTCCCGGCGAAAGGTGTCTTGTTTGCCATCTGCCCAAGGCGACACTGCCCCGCTAAGGGCAAACAATGGATGCCAATGTGGGGCGCCAGCACGGCGCTCCCCCCACTGCCCCCACTCGGCGGGTCGGCGATTTCGAGGCCAATGTCCTGGAGGTTCTGCAGCGCCCGGCTGCGGCGGCTGCTGCGGTGGCGGCTGTATCCCCCGTTCATCGCCACCGACGAGGCGGCGAACCTGGACCTCGACCTCGCGAAAGTGCTGCAGCAGCCGACTGGAATGGCCGCTCTGGTTGCGGCCCTCATCCCTTTCACGGAGGCTGCGGAGGGGGACGTCACCGACATCACCGGGGTAACCGGCGCGCCGCCCGCGCGCTGGGCGGACATCATGGATGCCGAGGACGACGTCCCTGTGGCGAAGACGTCTAGTGGGCCTGTGCCTGCCCCGCTGTACAGATCTGCCCGCTGGACGGATATAATGGAGGTCCTCACCTGCAAAGGACCTTCCTTTCTGTCAACACTGACTCAAATCAACACCAAGCCACCAACGCACTGCCTCAGATACCAATGCCAACAGACACCACAACGGCCGTCACTGCCCCGGTAGACCATCAGCGTGTTTCGACTACACGGGCTGCACAAGGACGACTCACAGGAGACCCCTCCCCTCACATGCAAAATACCTCCAGGAGCCCATAATCGCTCCAAGCCCTTGCTATACTGACCACGCCCCTTTGCTTCAAACACTTCCTGCACGGGTAACAAGGCCTCGTGCGCTGCGTGGACGCCAAAGGACTGCAGCTACACGCAGGGCAGTAGGTGATGCCGCAGGATGGGCACCGCACACGCCAGCGCGTTGTACTGAAGGCGCTGGTACACAGCGGACACCACTTGGCCTGGCAGTTGACAAAGCGACGGGCGTTGGGCAGCCGGCGCAAAAAGGCATCCGCCTCCGTCACCTGCACAGGGCCTCTGACTACAGAGCCTGCAAGAGACAGGAAGAGGATGCACATCACAGAGCAGCGACGTGCCCCCCAGGAGGTGTGTCTATCTCGCAACCGCAAACACCAACCCAGCGATACAATAGAAGGGGTTCCGTGGGCCAAGTCAGCAGACGAGTGCCCTCCGGGCTGTCCCCGTTTGCCGCCGCCAGCGGCATTTGCGACCAACAGTGAGTGCTCCGAACCATTGACCAACCCTCTCCACCCGCCCTCGCAACTGCTCTGGGCTGATTCCGCTTCCAATGCACCTCTGCCCCAGTCCCTCAAGATGGACCACCGCCAGAATATGACCCCAATTCTGGATGCATTTCGATCGACACGGAATGCTGAACGGGCCACCCAAGGACTACTGGTGCGGGGCAAGCTCGCGAAACAATACCCGACCTCCCCTCCCATTTGCCTGTGCCTCGCGCTTCGTTGATGGCGCTTGACAAGATGCCGCACATGAAATGCAGATGCTAAGCCAATCCAAGTAGGTCCACTTCGGTGAGCACCTGGAGTGAACGGCTCTGTCCAACATGGCCAGCCAGCCGCCTACATACACACCCTGCATTGGCCTGACACAGAGAGCAACACCATCAGGTACGCCATCAGGCAGCGTGACACAACCAGGGACTGCATCATCAACGAGCCCACGCTGCTCCAGCCCCAGCGCATCACTCAGCGCGGAGGCTGCGTTGACACTGACCCTCTGCCTTCCCGATGCAGCCTCGCCTGACCAGCAGTTGGAAGTGCGACTTCCGTAAAAATGCGTTTCTTGATAAAAGGCCTGTGCATTGGTAGGCCAGTAGACCAGGGCGGTCTTTTAACAGCAAAAAAACAACAACAAACTAATCCGGCGTCTGTTGGACTGAGCCCGGCTGTTGTAAGGTAACCAACAGCCGTGGGAGGGTGACAGAAGGCGGTTGGGGTGACCGATGACAGTTGGCGGGTAACGGATGGGAGTTGGAGGACGGGGAATCGGGCGGTCTTGAAGGGGGGAGGTCTTGAGCAAAATGCAAAAAAGAAAGTTTCCGCGTTGTTACGGACTGCCCTGATCCTCCCGTACGCCTGTGGCCGTCTACTGACCCTCAACGTGCCCTGCTGCGCCCCTGTACGCTCCACATTCTGGCGTACGACCCTGTGGAAGGGGAAGGTTTTCTTTGGGGTGGGCAATTTGGGACATGGAACCCACTCACCTGTCCCCCATCCCCAAGTCTGTGACCCAACAACCCACTTCCTCCACTTCCTGCCCCTCATGCCCCTCAGGAACTCTGCCAAGATCCAGTGGCAATAGCCCCCTCTTGAGCCGGGGGGTAGGGGCGACATAGACGAGGCGATGGCCCCCCACCCACAGCGGCTGCGCAAGGTCCAGCGGGCGCTGGACCAAGTCCGCACGCGCGCCCTGCGGGTGCCCTACAATGTCCCCCACACACTCGTGTGGACCCCATTGGACCGTGGCGGGTTTGGAATCCCCTATCTCTACACCCACATGCGCCTGCGGCATGTCCGGGGCTTCCTCTGCACCATGGACTCCTGGAGGGTCATCGTTCGTGAGAACGTACGTGCACTCTGGTCGAGCCGGGTGTGGTAGCCTAGACTGGTCAGACCAAGAGCTCCTAGAGCACACCCTGCGGGAGGTGGGTATGGACATGCTCATCCAGCCGGCCGCGCAGACGGCTCCAACGGAGCAAGTGGTGGAGGTCCAGCAGGCGTGCGCCGGGGGGCACATCCTCCTCGTGGCAGACGGGGCTCTCACGGCCACCCCGGACGGGGATGACTTGGGCTGGGGCAGCCTGGTCGCGGACAGCCACAGGGTCCTTGCGATGGTCCACTCCAACGTGTCCACCATGTCGTCCAGTCCATGGGCGGCGGAGTGGGCTGATGTGTCGGACCTGGAGTCCTCCCTAGGGTCCCGCCGTGCGAGGTCCAAGACGCCCCCGGCGGCTGCAGCTTGGCTACGCTGGGCCTCGACGGGGGCATGTCCCCGTCGGACTGCCCCTAGGTCGACCGCGTCTGGCTACCAAGGCTCTTGGCCAGCACTGCCCACACATGTATGTCCCGCCCGGCCTAGCACCGCACCAGTTGGGACGGGCTTTTCTCCGGCTAGCAAGCAGCGGCTCGGGCCGATGCCCTGGCGGCCCGGGGCCTGTAGGGGGCCTGCAGGGAGACATATCTGTTCCTGGGGGTGCTCGACGGCTCCGCCCAGCTGTTCGCCCGGGGCCGCGTGGTCACCATGGTCACCGCGGCTCTGGACAACGCGTACACGAGCCAAGCGGCACCATAGTTGGCGTTCCTCCGAGGACCCCCGGGCGACACACTGGCTCTGCATGCATGGGCCCGCGCCGTGAGGGCTGCCCCCATCACCGCCGAGGGCATGCGGTTCGCGGCGTGGGTCCGCATGGCGCCCACCCTACACACGTCGCGCATGCGCGAGTTCCAGTGCGTGTTTTGCTCTGCCCCCTGCTTCGGCTTGGGGGACCACACAACCGGGGCGTGAAGCCCGACGTCATCTTGCACGTGGGCGAACTGCCCTTGTAGGGAGGTGCTGTGCTAGAGATGGTCTTGCTGCCGGGGACCACCGAGCGCGCATTGCTTGAGGGCCACACCATCTAGCCCTTGAGTGAGGGCCCGTTCTTGGGGTTCCCCGCGGGGCGCACACCCGAACGCCTTCTGCGGGCACTCGCGGCCCTTTTCCCGGCGGACGGCCTAGGGGCGATGGAGCTGCCCCTGGAAGAGCCCGCCGGCATGCCGCGCCACAACATGGACGTGGACCTGGACGTGGAGGTGAGGTCAGACGAGGAAGACGAGTACCTTCTAAGCTGAACCCGCCCTCTCCCCCGACCCTTTGCAACCTGGCCCGGAACTTCCCCCCCCCCCACCCACCTTCGACGTCAGTCGCGCCCTAGGTTAGGCGCTACCAGCGCTGCTGCCTCCGAGAAAGGGCCCAGCGTTACCTGGCCATGGGGATGGTGGGCCTGGACCGCGCCCCCGTGGCACGACAAACTGCTGCTAGAGGTGCGACTAGGCTCAGCCCACACGACACCGGACACTCACGAGATGACGCAATATCTGCCGAACGTCCCGCTCAGTGCTCATGTAGGGTAAGCGGGTGCAGGCAGCAGGGAGCACGGAGCGTGGGCGTGATGCTCGCAACAGCGGACTACAAGGGCAAGGGTGGTGCATAGAGACCACTAGCGGCAGACCAAGGGGCCCGCGGGAGGGCGCTGGTGAAAGGGGGCGGGGGCATGCATTTTTGGAAACGCTTTGGGCAAGTGCCCGACGGAGGGGAACTGCCAACCGGAGGGACGTTCGGGCAAGGCACGGCATGGCCGTGCGCTCCCGACGACACTGCATATCGGCCGGCCATGCCATATGATGCACACCCAGGTCCGCGATGTGCCTCTCCCATTGGTCCCCCCGGGCTGTGCAAGCCACAGCCCGCTTGCCAGGCGCCCTCAATGCTCGCCGTGGCCGCCCACAGTCCTGAACAGACTAGGCCGCCCGGCGCCCTCGCCCTAACCAAGGCATGTTTGGGTCCCATGGTGCGTCACCCCAGGCAGCCCATGAGCTTAAAGATTGGCCCCCAAATCCAAATCCAAATCCGCCCCCCCCCCCCCTATCCCCCCCCACCCACCCACCCGAGGGTCTAGAGGCGCCTTTGGCGCTTCCTCGCTTGCTTTGCTCGCTCGTAATACGTTCCCATGTGCACAGGTAAACGCCATTAGCATCCCATTTTTTGGGGAATCCCTTGATGATCTCTTCTTGAGGTCATAGAAGGTAAGGTGACGATCGGCCATCAACACCTTGAGTACTTCCTGGTCAAGGTCACTCACGGGTACGCGGTTCAAAGAGCCATCAATGATGGACAGGAAACTACCCCATTTAGGGGCAGGCATAATCTCCTTTAGAGTCTTTAGGGACATAGATAGGGCCGTTGGGAAGTTCTGTCCTCCCCACGGTCATACAGTCCAGTAGACGTCTCGAATAGGCATGCTCCCCTGAGGTACCCCAATCGGGGTTACACAAAACTACTCTAGCTCCTTCAAAGGCGATCTTACTTAAGACTTTTGCGAGCTGAGAGAATGGAGGGTTAGCATGGCACAAACCCAAAACTCTCCAATAGAAACAATAGGCATTGTTGAGGCTTCGCGAACAGTAGAGCTGCATCAGATGGTGCTCCTTGCTCGCGAACAGTTCAACCTGAATGTCATTCAGGTCTACCTGTGGGTCGGCCAATCCATTCATGAGGACTGATCGCACCAACTGATAGTTCTCAGTTCAATAAGACCGGTTCACATAGCGAAGACCGGATTCTTTTCAACCTGATAGCTGCAAGGGGACAGAGAAGAAGCCGCTGCCAAAGTCGGAGTGTAGGGTGGGAGGAGGTTGCAAAGACAACAACTTCTCCTGGGGGTTTCGGCGTAGAAAATCTGTGCCAATGACTATGTCTAAGGCATCCGTGTCCAGTACCTTGCGGTGCTGGGTCACCTGTTGCCAACATATACTGTCACATCAACCCCGCCAACGGAGTGTATTGTCCTGCCATGCCCCACCCCGATGGCCATGTTTTGGTCTTCTGGATTACAGAGGACAAAGCACCAAAACAATTCAACAATTCACCTCTGGCAGACAATCGAGTCAGAGTGTTGCTGGCGACATCATCGCCTGCAAGAGTATCAAAGCAGTACTCGCCAATAGCGCCACAGGCCTTAGTAAGCGCTCTCCAAAGGACCCCGCCGGGCCTATGGGACACAACCCTACGCGGACTCACACCGGCGATCAAAATACGTGAAGCAGCATAAATACAGATCTCAGCCCCAAAAATTATAAACACCCGGCAGAAGTATACAGCAGGAATCTCCAACCTGAATCCAATATAACACCAAGTCCCACCATCACCGACGAACACAGTGAGGAGGCGGGCGTGGGGGCGGGTGGTGGGAACACAATAAATTTTCAACAAATCTGTACACAAACAGTAGAAGTGATCCCCTGTTCGTAAACGAAAAGGGGACAAGACAAACAGGGGATCACAGAGGACAAAGCACCAAAACAATTCAACAATTCACCTCTGGTACCCCTCATCCTTGATCCCAACCAGTCGCCATACAACCTCACCACACTGAAACCGGTAACCTTCACAAATCTACAGCGGGGACAGTGCCAGGCGCCCGCAGCCAACCAGCCACGGCGCCGGCGCCAGCCTCCGCGTGTAACGTCTGCGCACGACGGTCCCAATCCTCTAGCCCTCACACACAGGTACCATCCCTTGGGTCAGAAACACCGCACGGTCTCTGTGCACCGAGACACAGCTTACTGGAACCCATGAAAACCGCATATCCAGAATGGCGGTCGCTCACAATGCGCGGAACATGAAGCACACTCGCCTAACCAACACCTGCTTCCCTTGGACCCATATATAGGGCAGACGCTGGTCCCCAGTCTTCGTGTTCGACGAGAGACTCAGGAACAACCTACTACCCCCAACTCTCACGATCCAACGATGGCGGCACAAATGATCCCCGCTTGCGCCTTTAACATTCACATCACCAGACGGAGTCGTCTCCTGCTCCGCAATCCCGCGCAAACGGTTCGCTAGGTCCTGTGCTGCTAGCTTCAGAACGCCCGGAGCATCATCCTTCGTGCAAGGTCGCAAGAAGACGAGCCTTGCAGCCAGACCCAGCCAGATCCGCCTCACCGGCCGCCACGCCAGGCGCTTCTCCAGCACAGCTCTGAGGCGTTGTCGCGCACGGTCCCGTCTGCGCCGCAGTGCCGCCGCCGACCGGCGGTGACAAAATCCTCCGCGCCGGCGGCGGTGGCGCTTCCCTCGTCCAGGCATGGCACAAGTGCTGAACATCGCGAACGTGCGAAACATGTGATTTCACGAAACCAAGCAAGCACACCTCACAGGACCAACCCACCCACCTGCAGCACCTCTTGGGGGTGCGCCAATAACACCCGCCAGAGTTGAAATGCACGGCTACACGCCCGCTGCATACTAGATTGGTAATTAGAATCCAACCTACTCGGCGGGTCAGCCGGTTGCAACGCGCCAGGCACCAACCTGACCTCCACAACTAACCCGGTCTGCAGCAGTCTCAAAACCAATGCCCTCAGCAACTTCTGCTGCCTTGACAACCACGTAGAGGCCCGCAGGGACAAAAACTGGCAAGCGGACACCTGCGAATCCGTGACCAACACCACATAACCCCAACCCGGCCGAACAGCCAACCTCACCAACCACACCAAGACCCAAAGCTCCGCGCTTTGCTGCGTGTGACGTGCAAGGGGAATAACTTGGGAACGGACACCCGACAACCGCGGGACGAATGCCCCCCCCCTATACCTAATGGCGTCCAAAGCAGCGTCCCCGAACATCACACAATGGCGAACGGCCCACAAATCGGGTGTGGCAGATAGCGCACGAAACACTGCAAGTCGTGCCGGCGTTGGCGGATCCCAAGTTTCCATACACCGTACGATGGCAGTACACAGTCCATGTAAAACCTTCAGTGGCGTAGGTCGTTCAAACCCCCCCCACTGGTCACAACAATAGCTCCCAGCGAGCAGTGGACCCCCCCCCAAACGGGGCCTAAAGTGCCAATGGATGAAGCCCAATGCTTTGGAGAGCAACCGGGAAGAAGGTCTCGACCGCGTGGCTAACCTGAGCCAAATATTGAACATCTAGAGGAAAGCCTGTGGGTGTGAACGGATCGTGCGCACTCATAAATTAATGTACTTCCCTAGGAAAAATATTTCCGTAACTGGGTCCAGTGTACTCTTGCCCGACACAATAAACCCAGCCTCCTCCAAAGCCCGGACCACGCGCGCAGTGACAACACGCAACCGCACTGGATCCGGCCCCAGGATCAAAAAATCATCCAGGTAGTGGAAGAGGATGTACCCCTCCGGGACCAGGGGACGCACTATCCTCCCCAACGCCGTCTGACAGAACAGCGGGGAGTGCTTCCACCCCAACGGCATCCGCGACATACAAAACACCCTCTCCACCCCCTCCCAACGCATCCGGAACCGAAAGGCCCTCTCGTGCCGTCTAGGCAACTTAAAACTCCAAAAAGCATTCTTGAGATCCACGTGTGTACAAAACAACGGCCTATCGGCCGGCCATTCCGCCAACCTCTGGGAAATTTGTTCCCAACCATCCAGCGAGAAAGACAACGGCTTATGCAAGCTCTCATTAAATTCAACTAAATTAAAAATGAGGGACACCTTCTCCGTGGATTTCGGGATCACAAACGGCCAGCAAGTCGCCCCAATGGGGCAACTTTCATCCATGATGGAAACAACTCCCTCACGCAGCAACCACTTAACCATGGGCAGCACCAAAGCCTCCCTATTAGATGAGCGACTTTCTCTCTCCAAATGAAAATCCGACACAGATGCTTCGAAATCAGGGGGTGCCAACTCACACCACAGATCGTCGGAAATTGTGTAGTTACCCCCTGCTCCCAAACCCCTCTCCACCAATTGTGGGTCAACTTTTCCCACCTGTGGCACCGGGGACGTTCCAAGGTGCAAAAGAGCCTGCCAGGACTCAGCTGTAAATTCCGACAAAGTGCTAAAAATTATATCCGGTGCGGACCGTAAACGAAAATCCTCACACGTAAGGAACAAACGCAGCACAAACAAATGGAGTCGCCGCATGAGCAACAAAACCCCGCAAGACAAAGCCCGGTGAAGCCAGGGCAAGAAAGAAAAGAACGCCTGCAAAAAGTGGACAAATAACGGAACTGGTTCCGAACGTACATACAAAAGGTCTGCCCTGGTCAGAGGGCGGGGCCCACCATCCGCCAATGTGATCACCCGCAGCGATCCCTGCGCCGAACTCAGCACTGGGCCACCAACCGACGTGTCACAAGCAGATGGGGTTTTGCGAGTCACCCCCGCGGGGGGCGAATTTCCAGGCGACCCCCCCCCCACCCCTGCCGGCCCCTGTTCCGCCGCCCTTGCCCTTACACTCCGGCGGGGAACGCACAGCCACTTTGCTGGCAGGCCCGACTGGAGGCCCATCAGGATGCCGCCTCTTGGAGGCAGGTCGTCGGGCTTTTGCACTACCCAGGCCCACCTGCGCGCTCGTCGCATGATGCCGCTGGACAGATAAGGGACCGCCCAGACCAACGACTCGCCGCTTGGGCCTCGGTTTATCAGCGCCGTCGGCCTCTGCTGCGCCGCCTCTCGGTGCCTTGCCGGCTCCTTTCGATCGCAGCTTCCTCTTGCCGCTCCCGACGACCTGAGGCTGGATCCCGGCGTGAATTGTTGAGGGCGTTCCCCCGGACCAGCGGACGGATTGGGTCCTGTGGTGATGTTACGGGCACTTGCTGTGGAGACATCTGAGTCCAAAGACTCCGAGGGGACGGACGAAGAATCCGAATCAAACCCCACATCGTCCACTTGCTTCCGATTCGTCGCCACATCCATATCAGGAAGAGATACCACAGGCCCCGCATTCACCGGGACTGAGATCTCCATGGTCGCCTTCGTGGACTTCCGCTCAGGGCTTGCATACATGGGGTCACCCCACAGGGCGGCCAACAGCACAGCCAAACGCTCATCAGAAGCCTGGCCACCAACAGGCCATGGAAGCACCAAAGCCCCAACCACCGCAGGGTCAGAGTAGCCCAAAGCGTACTCCAACGCTGTGGCCAGCCTCTTCCACCGCCCCCACCAGACGAAGTAAGCCACATTGGGGGAGCGGTGGAAGGCGGCCGCAGCGCCCCCCCGCCGCAGGGAATGCCATCGGTGGCCACTATATGGGGAATCACGGAGGAGGTCTGCGAAGATCCTCTCCACTGCCTCAACCCCTCCCCTAACCAACGGTTGACCTTCAGGGATGCAGCTGGCCTCGGCGTAGCATCTGAGGAATCGGACCCACGACCGTCCCCACTCATAAAGCGGCCGTCGCACTTCTCTGTGGCCACCAACTTTGGTAGTGACGAACAGGACCACGGAATCACTCCCCAACCCCGCTGGCGTGATGGACACCGCTTCAGAGACTCGCAAAAAGAGGAGCCAATTGAGGCTCGCCAATGCTGCCACTGCCTGCTCAACCGGCGAAATTGCTCTGGCCCACAGGAGACAGAGACCCTCCGGCCCCAGGTATGGTTGCCCCGGTGTCGGTTTTCCAGACTTTGCAATCCTCCAGTGGATGGCCTGAACACAACCCGGGAGTAGTCTGACATCTTCTGCCGCCCGAACCGCGGATACATACCCTCTGAGGGTGGATCTGGCCTGCCCCATGGAGACCCTTGACGCCAAGAATTCAGACAGCGTGTCAGTAAGCGGCGTCCGCAACGCTCTGGTACCCTCATACTTCGCCACCGCGGACAGAGCGTCTTGGGGGCCCAACCACGAACGCCCACGGCCGCCACCCGAAACGATCCAACAGCCGCCATCGCCATTGCCCACCCCGCCGCCGCCGCGCTGAAGGTCGCTCTGGCGGCAGATGAGGCCTCTGGGGTGGTAAAGGACGGTCCTCCGCTTTTGACCGCATCTGGCCAGCTCATCGCATCCAGTGGGTTGGACGGGTCCGCTCGACTGTTGGAGTCCAACGTGAACCTCTGGGCGTACGCCTGCTGGGAGTCGAGGATGATACCCCAAATCCTGTAGGCCAGCCTGCCGCCCCTCGGGCATTCCATCGCATTGCCCATCACGTCTGATGGCCTGACCGGGGCAGCACTCGCGCTTCTAACGTAGTCCCGCAGCGCCTCGCCCGACTGGCGCATCCAGCTGGCCACTTTGTCGCCCCCCAGCAGCTGCTCCACTGCCTCCGTGGTCAGGTCCGGTACCGTATTTCTCTCCGCGACGGCCAGGCTCTCCAACCGAGCTCGTAGATGTCCGATCGCCTCTTGCTGAGACTGCAGCAACGCGCGCAGCTCCTCAGGCGACATCTGGCTGGTGTCTAGCGCCGACGCGTCTGCCCCAGAGCCCGAAGCTCCTTGATCTGGGGCCTTAGACGACGCACTCTTAAACGGGGAGCGGAAGACCTGCATGCTGCTTCACACAACACAATAAATTTTCAACAAATCTGTACACAAACAGTAGAAGTGATCGCCTGTTCGTAAACGAAAAGGGGACAAGACAAACAGGGGTTTTAGCAGTCGGCTAGATACGATAGACAAAGTGGCCCTGTGTCCAAGACTGCCTTGAAAACCTGATCACCAATTTTAACCGTGATCACAAAAACCAAATCATCCTCCTCGGAGCCGCCCCCCTATCCCTCTTCACTGGGGCACGCGTGGCTGTGAGGGGGGCTGCTAGCGTGGCGCTGGGGCAAACGCCCCCGGGACCCGTTGGGTAGCCACCAACGCCTAGGTCGGTAGGGAGGAGATGCCGGTTTGGTCTTTGATGGCCGACTCGACCGCCTGCAGGTCTTTGGCCTGCAGCTGTGGCAACGTGGCAACCGCTACGGCGACCACCGCCCACAACATGGCGCGGTGTGTCACTTGCGGCAGAGCCGACCAAATGTTGGGGAGCACGTCCACAACACACGCGATGGAGGTGGCCACGGTTGTATCGGTTGCCGTGTTGGGGAGGGCCTCCTCTGCCTTGCATAGGCGCCCGGCGCACTACTCGCGCGCCAAGTTGGCGAGCGCAAGGTAGTCCCCTAGCTCTAGCCAGGTGGCCCAGTGGCCCAGTTGTCGAGCGCTGCTGCCACCGTGGGTCCCTTTGCCCCCCATCGCGTCGCATTGCTGATGAGGACATTGGCCACTTGGTCCCCCGATTGGGTGGCCCTAAGGGCCGCCAGCATGCCCAGCCCCGAGGGGAAGGCCACGAGGTGCGGGAACACGTCATCCTGCGCCGCGTTGAGCTTAGCCTCGGGCACCAGGTACGCCGCCCCTGCTGCGTGTTGGGTGCTCGGGTGGACCACCACATGCCCCTCGTAGGGCGAGCGGCCTGCGGGCCCGCGTGGGGCGCGGGTGCGGGGTGTACTGCGGCTGTGGCTGGGGGATGGGTACGCTGGCTAGGGGTAGTGCACCAGCTGCAGGTGGTGTACCAGTTGCTGGGAGTGCGCGAGGGTCTGGGGGTAGTGAGTGTGGGGTGGGGTGCTTGGGCCACGGTCGGCTGCCACTGTTTCTGTGGTGGCGGGGGCCGTGCGGCGGCTCCGGGGCTTGCGCTGGCTGCGGGTAGTGCGTGGGGGCCTGTGGGTAGTGGGCCTGGGGCGGCAGGTGGGGCGCCTGGGCCACAGACCCCGTGCTGAGGTCCTGGGGCCTGGCCCCCGCCACTTGGCATGCCCCCCAGCGCAGGGCCATCTGCCGCCGCTTACGGCCCAGCGGGGTGCGCGAGTACCGCCATGTTGGAGGCATCATGCACCGGGGCGAACAGCGGGCCCCTGAGCGGGGGGCGGCTGCCGGGGAGGGCCGCGGCCGGTTGTGTGGGGCCGCGGGTGCCTCGCCCGCAACAGGCGCCGGGGCGTGTGGTGCTGGGTGCTGCAGCGGCTGCCCCGGTGCTGCTCCCTGGGGGATGCCGTCGCCGAGGACCATCGGCGCTGCCAGGCCTAGCGGGTACGGGAGGGGGTGTTACGGGGGGGGGAGGGGGTCAGCAAGTGATTTTAGGCAATGATAAAGGCTGATCCCATGGTGCTTGGCCTGGTGGGGCACCAATATTGCACATGTTGGCCTGGAGTTGGAAGGGGGAGTTTTCAGCACACAGTGCCCCTAAACAAAAATTTCACCAGCACCAATGGTTGTATGAGTTCATGGCTTCACCACAGGCAACCTCCTGCCCCTGCTGCCATGTCTTCTCTCCCAAGTGTGCACAAATGTAACTTGTGGTTAAGCGTGCACAAGCGTACACGGCCACAGAAAGTATGAATGCGCAAGCCATAAAGGAGCATGTGGTGAGCTTTTCCTGTGGGAGGGGCACACAGCACACCTCTCGGGGGGTAGGGCGCGTAGGAAGCAGATCTGGCCCATATCGGGATGGCGGACCCGGAGCGGTACCATCGTGGTCCCAGCGCTTGCGCAAAATAGCAACTGCCGCCCAACGGCTGTGGGGACTTCGGGGAATGGGGAATGTACAATGCGGACGGGCAGTAGATCTCATCCACAACTTCGGGGGACTCATTGAGGATCTTCCGGGCATACTTGTGATCCTGCCACTTCCGTTGCTGGCCCACCAAATGCCTGTGGCAGAGCGCAGGCCCAGGCTCATCATGGGACTGTGGCCCCTTCCTGCCTGAGGGCAGGACTGCGTTTCGTTCCACGGCCACCCCAGGCCCTGGCACCCTGGCGCAGCCCTTCTCTGAGAGGCGCACCCTCCTGCAGCCTCCTGTCCTCCCCATTGGCACACCCTGCTCCGGCCGCTGGGCAGGACATAGGGAGCCGTGTTTGGCACCCCCGCTGCCCTGGGCTCATCTACCATAAAGGCTGGTGGGTGACCGTGCAGCACCGATGGTGTCCAGAGCTCTGTCTTCTGCTTTTGTTGCTCCAGGTTGTTTGTCTATCGGACGTTGGGGAGATGAGCACAGTTTTGTGGGTCAGAATGGAGTGTGGTCCCACTGCTCACGGTTGTGGCATCTGCCGCTGTCGTGCCCAGCCCCACTGCTGGCGCCAGCAGGGACCACTGAAGAGCTCTCCAATGTGTTGTTGGATGTGAGGGAGCAGCACTTGAACCTGCTGACCGATGTCTGATGGCAATACAGTTCCGATGCAATTCAGACTCATGTGTGCATGCAGTGGCACAAGGGTGTGTCTAGGTTTGTCGGGGCACTCACCCCCCTGTCCAAGCTACGCCCAGATCGCCCCAAAAAATAACGGATCCCACAAGAGACCAAGAGGGACCGCTGCTGCACCGGGGGCATGCCGGGCAGCCTAAACACTCTCTGGCAGCGCCATCCAAGGGGGTGTACAATGCCTTCCATTTGTAATCTGGAATTCCCTGGCACTGTGTTGCACTGCCACATCAGTTGCCCGAGGGCACACTCCGATCGTCAAACCCTTGGTATTGACTGCATGTGAAGCAGGAAGACCCTTCCAAGTGCAAACACCACACTCTTCGTCTTTGTACCCCACCTACGAACTGCTCAAACCCAAGACCCTGACATCTCATTGCATCGTGACACGTCATTCCCAGTCTGCATTGGCCACCGCACCTTGGACAAGCCACGACTTAGGCCGTAAATTCGACGATGGCTGTCGCCCAGATCAAGCCACGCCTTTGGACAACCAGAGGCAGGGGAGTAAGGAGGATAATATCTCACCAGGACACACCTCAGAGCCGGCAGGTTCCCCCGTGGCCATACGGCCAAATTCTCCCAAATGAAGGGCAGCCCTTCATGTTCCCCATTCATGCAAAACTGGTGGTCATCCCAGTCGTGAGAAGGGTAAAAAAACGTCTGCACAAATCACGGGAATGCGTCTCGGCCCAATTGGTGCGTACTTAATGCTCCCACAGCTGACAGAATTGGCGCAACTGTTGTGCTCTTGCTCTATTCTGAGCATAACCATCAATGAAACATGAACTACAGAGATTGGTGGCTGTTGAATATTTCAGTTTGTTCATCTTGTCAAGGTGAAATATTCAAGGAAAAAGAAGTGGCTTATGCAGCTCACGTTCAATGAAATACATGCACTGGTATCCATCAATGTTGCTGATAGTGCCTGCAGTGTGGATCTTAGTGTTAACCCAAAAGGAGGGACCATCACTTCACTGTCACTGTCCAATTTGTCCAGTCCTGACTCGCTCTCATCGCTGTCTTCATCCCGGTTCTCCCTACCCCCCTCATGCTCAGCCATTTCCTCTAGGCCCAGCTCAGTCACAGCAAGATCTGCTGGTACCTTAGATCAAGTGGCCACATTTGGTGGATTTGTATTCTCAGATGTGGACCTCCCTGGCCGCCCATGCTGCCTGCAATGAGTCCCCCCCCTCCCGCCAGTGCATCCCCTACCATACAACAGGGCCCTCAGCCTCATCGTGGCGTGCCCCATCCTGCACCCTGTGTCAACGACTTGTGGGTGGTGCCCTATGTAGGGCGGGGCACTCCTAAGCTTCCTAGTGCCTTGGTGCCCTTAGGCCACCATGCCCTTCCTACAGTCCCCAACTCTGTACCCTATGCCAACAACTTGTGGGTGGTGCCCTATGCAGGGCGGAACCCTCCCATACTTGTATGTGGTGCCCTATGCTAGGTGGAGTGCTCTGAACCCCCCACTGACCCGGCACCTTGAGGCCACAGTGCCCTTCCCACAGTCCCCCACCTTGTACCCTGTGCCAACAACTTGTGGGTGGCGCCCTATGCAGGGAGGAATTCTCCCATACTTGTGGGTCGTACCCTAAGCTGGGCGGAACCCTCCGAAGCCTCCCATTGGCCTTGGGCCCTGAGGCCACACTACCCTTCCCACTATCCTCCACCCTCTACCCTGTGCCAACGACTTGTGGGTGGTGCCCTATGCTGGGCGGAGTGCTCTAAAGCCTCCCAGTGCCCTGGCGCCCTAAGGCTACACTACCCTTCCCACAGTCCCCCACCTTGTACCCTATGCCAACAACTTGTGGGTGGTGCCCTGTGCTAGGAGGAATTCTCCCATACTTGCCTATGCCGGGAAGAACCCTGCAAAGCCTCCCATTGGCTGAGCACCCTAAGACCACAGTGCCCTTCCCACTATCCTCCACCCTCTACCCTTTGCCAACGACTTGTGTGTGGTGCCCTATGCTGGGTGGAACCCTCCAAAGCCTCACAGCGGCCTAGTGCCTTGAGACCACAGTGCCTGTCCCATAGTCCCCCACCTTGTACCCTGTGCCAACAACTTGTGGGTGGTGTCCCATGCCCCATGCAACGTAGAACCCTGCCATACTTGTGGGTCGTCCCCTTGAAACCCTGCGCAGCCTCACAATGGCTTGGTACCCTAAGGCCACAATGCCCTTCCCACTGTCCCCCACCCCGTACTGTGTGCCAACGACTTGGGTGGTGTCCTATGCAAGGTGGGACCCTCCCATACTTGTGGGTGATGCCATATGCCGGGCAGAACCCCCCAAAGCCTCACAGTGGCATGGCGCCTTGAGGCTACCATGCCCGTCTTTTTTCCCTACCCTTGTCCAAATAGCGGAGGGAAATTACAGCTCATCCGGCCTAGCCACCAACTAATCTACAGCTACGGGCTAGACGGCCAAACACTGTATGCACGCCGTGTTAGGTGCTCCCCCAAAGTAGCTGAAAAAGAGTACATTCGGGTGGCACCTCCATAATTCTTTGATGTCACCGTCAAAATAGGCCATAAAAAGCACAGGTGCCATGGGGCAACCCTAGTTTAGTCCCCGTCCTAGTGTCCATGTTAGTGTCTTCGCCCACCTTGCAGGTACACTTTGTTTGTAGCAATGATTCCTTGAAGGCTTGCGGTCAGTGGTTATCAAACAACAATGATGCCCCTAGTATCACAAAGTATGGGATTCTAGTACCGCCACATGCCCAAATAGTTGCACCGCATGTGCACTGCGCTAAAAGCGCCTCCATGCCTTTGACAGCCCCCCAAATATCCTAATCCGTGCGGTACTAGACAAATTTGGAACGCTCCCTGGTGCTTTAGTTTGGTGCAACTTTCTTCCATAGCACGCTTCTTTGAGCAGTCAAAATCGGAAAATTCATTGGGGAATAATTTTGCCCCCCAAAATGAAGATTTGAAAAGGGTCAACATCTAATTTCATGCACTGGGGTATTCTACGTGAATACTACCTAAAAGGTGGGGTACATGGCGCTTCCTCCTGCACCCTTTGCGAGGTGATTTGGCTACATAACCCCCACACAGTCTCTTGGTGTCAGTGTCTCTGTGTGTGAGTGTGTGATGATGTGGCCAACTGCAGACAATTCCTTGCCAACAGTGGAAATGGGCTCTTAACACCACCTGTTGGGCACATGGAAAAACGGGGTAGCTTGACCAAACTAGCATTGTGCCATTTCCACCTGCATCACCCCCCTCCCCTCCCTGAGTGAGGCAAACTTTTGCGGATCTTTGCGATTCTCAGCAAATGCATAAGAAAAAAATGCAAATTTTAGACACTCACAGGTGTGCAAAATTGTGCAAAAGTTGTGGATCTTTGCAGCTCCCAGCAAGTCCATTGGAAACAGTGCAAATGTTAGGAAATTTGTGCAACCACCCATGGTACCTGCACCTATGCGACTGTCAGAAGCGGGGGGCTCCAGAAAACTTGCAGACATGTGCACCCCAAGAGCGCCTGACCTGTCGTGCTTGAGGGCCCAGCGTGGTAGCTTACTTGTCCAATAGTCAGGAATGCTGGCATAAGACCCCCTGCTCCCCGTTGTGCAAGCCACGCGGAAACTGCACCTGACATGGAGAAATCGTTGATTGCATGCATCACCGGAGCACAATCGGTAGCATACACTGCTGGGCTGAGCGCGTGTGTGCACAGGGCATCAAAGAAGCAAAGAGAAACTGGACAAGAAACGCACACAGTCTTGCATCCACCCTACCACCCACCCACCCGATTGCAAGGACATGGCAGAGCTAGAGCCAGCCATGACTCACCTGCCGCCTGGCTCAAACTTACACGCTGCCTTTCATGCCATCACAAACGACATGTATTAATCACTAGGACTTTGGCATCAAGCTCTTTCCACTTGTACACCTATCCATCAGTAAGTCTTGGTTTGGCTCACAGTTCACACACGCTTACCCGTCTGCATAATGCAGGGTGCCTTGCCTGTGGTGGCGCTCTGCATGGGCATCACAGGCGAGCGGTGGCTGGCGGCCGGAGCCCAACCTTCCAAGCACGGGCCAACCATTCCTCCTCAACTTTCGGACATCATGCTGTTTTGCACATTAAGAAGGGTCTGAAGAATGCAGGATTGTTGGTCGACCGGTCCTCACAGGGCTAGCCATGGTGCTGTATAAGGGAGGTGCTCTCATGTCAGTGGCACTCGTACCACCCCTTCCGAAAGATAGCATTGACACACAGTGCCCTTCCTCATATACATACAAACTTGTCCTTTTTTGAGGGGGCTGAAGTGGGGGCTGCCAATGCATTGGTAGCATCGACTAACTTTGGGTCTATCAACGCAACATTCCGTGTAGCATGCACACCATGCATCCTTTCGATGGCCCAAAATTGGCGATTAATACTGAACAGTGCACTGATGCAGGCTGAAAATTATACATCGTTGACTTTGCGCAACATGTTGGTAACCACAGCTTGCACGGAGACAGGGCGGAAAACATGCATGTTGGATGTGGAAGGAGCACTCTGTGCATGTATCAGAGCCACATTTTCAGTGAGCTCCACACTTGTTGGACCTGGTGGCAAGCCAGTGGTTCACAGCATCCTCAATTGTTTAAGTTAGACATACGGCACGCCATGTGCTCATGTGCCCGGCCCTCAACATCTGCGTCGAAGACCTTGCCCGAATGCGATTCAAAAGCAACATATGCTGATGCACTTTGGGTGATATACACCACGTGTGCATTATGATTCCACATTTGGTCAAGATGGCTGCTGCCGGTAGAGGTAGCTCTAGCAGGAAACAACCCCATGCCATCACAATGAGCAGCTCTTGTGCTCCTGCTAAATCACTGATACGGATGGTTTTCAGGCCTGGGAGGGTGGGCGAAAGCACAAGAACGATGCCTTGGGCAGGCACTGAGCAGACCGGATAATGCAATGTTCCATCCCCAACTCCAACTCCCTCCCTCCCTCCCTCCCTCCCTCCCTCCCTCAACGCTTCCCTCCCATTGCAGGGAACACAGGTGCTGCACTGCCGGCCGTGCAACAAGGATGAGGGCCCTACCATGGACCACTGGTTGTTCCGTGCCGTGAATACCTCCCCGCGGTGCCTGGAAAACAAGTACAAAATGAACGCCACCGATCACGGCAGCAAAAGCACGTCCATGCAGGTTTGCAGTTTTATCTACAGAAGGGGGAACTGTGCTTGTTTGGATAATGCTCATCGCGAGGTGGCAGATGACAGAAGGTGTGAGTAAGGGCATGACCGTATCAAATACAACGACAAAAAATACACTTTCATCAAGAAAATGCAGTATTCACCAACAAACACACAACTGACCCCATTACAATCAAGGCTGCAAGCAGACCCCTGCTGATGAGGCCCAGGAACAGATTGCGCAGTGCTGAGGCATTGTGCCTTGGCCAAAGTGGCAATGGCGAATGCATTTTTGCTTCCAAGTTGCCTTTTGTTGCCCCCGCTATGACGCCAACTGCGGACGCTTGCAGAAAGCATGATCGCACCTTTTCAGCGTCTAGCCCCAGTCCTCTGAACACTGACGGTGGGAGTATTCTGAGACTTTGCTGCGATCCGTTGCTCTGGCTTGAGGAAAGTGCCCCGGGATATTGCACAGGCCTGCGCGCAGCACCTCAACAAATCCCGTGGGGGGTCCATCGCCGCATGGGCATTACTCTGAGTACCCATAGGCAATGCGGAGCTCAAAGGTCCCAATGGTCATTGAAGTACCGATGACCGACCCCAACGACCCTGCGCTGGAAGTCCCATTGGGCACATGGCTGGCCCTCTCACTGGTGGGTTGGTTGGTTGGTTGACCGGGAGATCTGCGGGCCTCAGCGACCCTTAAGAAAAAGGGGGTCCCCGGCAATGCCTCAGAGGAGGCTCAGCCACCGACGCAGAACCCTCTCACAACTCATATGGCCACGCCCCGTCGTGCCGCTCCTCCGGCGGCAGCTGCTTCAACGCCTCTGTCGGGGTCACCCCCACCACGTCCGGCATCCGTCGCCCGGCAGCCTCGTACGCTGCAGGCCGTGCGGCCTCCTCGGACCACCGCATCGACTCCCGGGCGAACGCCGGGGCCTTCCGCTCGTACACTCGCACAAAATGGCCGATGAACCGGACGTACCAGTCCGCGAAGTGTGGGTGCCGCAGCAGCCCGGCCTCGCGGGCGGCCCAGAACATCAGCCGCATCCACACGCGCGAGTCATCGAGCTGGAAGTGCTGCCCCACCTTCTCGGGCTCCCGCGCCGGGGCGTACCACGCGGCCACGTGGGCGCTGCTGCGGTCATGCACCACGTGCTTGTGCCCCCCGGCGAGCGCCACCACTTTCTGGGGACGGGTCCGGCGTTCGGAGGTCCACGGGGACCCACCCCCCATTTTCTCAACGATCCAGTTTGCGAGGCGCTCCGCGTGGGGATCCGTCTTGTCCCGGAAGAAGCGGGTCAAGTGTGGGTCGGCAAACGCCTTCTTATAGAACGCGTGGGTCATCGCGTGCACCTGCGCTGCCCCGACCTCCTCCAACAGCCACACAGAGCCTTCTGTGGGGGCGTGGGCGTTGTTGACGATGCGCAATGCGACCCGCAACGGCGGAGGCCGGGCGGAGGAGGCGGGAGAGGGAGGCGCCCCCAGCCTTAGAGCCTGCAGCTCCTCTACAATGTCGGGGTCTGAGGCTTGTTCAGCTGCAGCGGTCGTTTCGGCGTTGGAGGCGGCCATCATGGCACCGGACGACAACACACTGAGAAAATAACAAGGAAATGGGTGCGTCTGGCGTGCAGTGCAGACACCCCGCCCCCGATGCATGGACCACCAGTGGAGGATTGTGTTGTGTGGCTGCTCTGGCTGCCTCCCCTGCTGTCGGCTAAGCCCCAACCCGGCCGCTGGACCCATGACCATGTTTTCGCAGGGAGACGTCCAGAATCCTCCCCGAAGATGTCTGTGCACGTGACCACCAGAGAAAGCTTGTGAGCAAGTACCAGAACAGATGCACCTTGCGGTAGACCTCCCAACAACATTCTTGAGGGAAAGTGGGGGGAATAATGGAGGGGAACAGGGCAACTGTAGTGAGGCCAAGGCGGGTACCGCCCACAAAAACATAGCTGTGTTGTCGGCTCCCAGCCCTGGAAACGGTCAGGCCCAGGACTATTGCACCTCCCAGCACCTCCCAGTTGGCCCTGGATCCATGCAGGCTAGCCACCGCACCGTCGTTGCCTACCCAGACCCCAGAACCCGCACAGATGCACACAAATATTTCCGTGTCCATAGGAAATTCATTTCAGTAGAACCGGCATCCTGAAAAACGTACCATGTGGGAAAGGGGTTGTGAAATGACGGGCCAAAGTGGGTTCCCCACAGTGACATGGGGCTGAAATGGCCCCAGGCTGGCCAAGTGGCAGGACCTGATTTTGACATATAGCGCACAAAAAACTTTCTCAGCGTGCCCTGACCTGAGCCCGCCCCTGTCTTCCCACCCTTGACACCTTCTTTCCCCCTGCACACAGCGAAAAGCAATACTCTGTCTGTGCCTCCTGCAAAAGTCTTTTGCTGGCCCTTGTGGAAAAAATTTGTTGAAACCCTGGACCCACGTTGACTTGGCCCGCCATATCGCAGCACACTTGTCACAGTCAGCCATGGCTCCCTATGGTGCCCATTGTGGGGACAAATTGAACAGGCGTTCTTTGTCCGGCACCTCTATAATGTATACTGTGCGGGCATCCACCATCCCAAGGATGGCTGATAGATTGGAACCCCGGGAGGAATGGGGAAAATGCAGGGGAAACATAGCGAAAACGTGGGGTATGGGGCATACATGAGGGATAACGGGTGAAAAAATTGGGGCTGCGGGGATGGATGTGGTGGCCCAAGAAAGCAAGCATGTGATACAAAGGGCTTCAATTGGTCGGTAGGCTGAGCTGGATGTCCCCGCCATAGACACTTCCAGCCATTGTTCTTCAGCAAGTTCACAGCAATACAAAGTGGTACAAAGGGGGGGGACCCTCAACTCCATGGAGGTGCGTCTGCATGGCACACACTTTCCCAGGTAAAAGCAGAGAAATTCTATTGCCTTTGGCAAGTCCACCTTGCAGAGAATCTACAGCAAGCAATGGACCCCCAAGTGGCTGATTTTGCAATCATCCATCAGATCCATCAGCATCATGGCTCCCCATGGGTTTATATATGCTTTCATTGTCACCAAATGATCACCCAACAACAGCCCAAAGGTCTGTCCCTAGGGGTTATGGGAAATCCCCCAAGAATCACAATTTTTCAGCCACCCCATGCCTGGAAACGGCCAAGTCCTCACTGGTGGGGCTCCATACACCCACCCCCCACCCCCGGCCCCGGCAAAATGTTCGGCATAATGAAATCCCCAGTGGTGTGGGGCAAACAAAGTAGACCATTTCCTCATCAAAACTCAAATCAATGCATACACCTGGAAGTAGCAACTAGCACACTTACCCAGCCTTTATGGCACCCCCCCCCCAAGCACATCCCCCCACACACCTCCAAGGTGTGTGTGTGTGTGTGTGTAGGGGGGGAGGGGCTTGATGCCATACATGCACATGCAATACAACCTGTAATCCATAGGGAATCCAAGCGTTCTAGAAACAAATTGTCCTTTTGGATTCTTTAATCCTCTGGGCTGTTTATGTTTGTTGCACCTGAGGACTATCCATGTGCACTGCATCATGTCTGCATGCACTGATAATTGCTATCCAATGTGCATTGCATTGTGGGAATGCCCTGCACACAATGCAAAGTTTTAGTCTGTGGCTGCAGCAGACACTAGGACCCTAGTCTGAAGGCCCAGCAGAAAAAAAACTGACTTTTCGGGGCTCAATGGTTGTTGTATTTAATTGGAGTGGCACATAGGAGAAGGACTTGTTTCTCTGTGGGTTGTGGAACCATTTTGCCATGTTACCACCTCCAAGGCAGATGTCTAGGATACTTCAACACCAGCGTCCCATTGCTGGGCACCAAAGAAGCGCAGAACAACCCCTTTTTGTAATCCTCTCCTACAGGGAACACAGGGAACATGGAACTGGTCCTCCTGCCCGGAAATCAGCATCACCACAACAGAGGGCACCAGAGCACTCCAAGACCGGATGTTTCCGCCAAGCCTTCTCACTCACATGCACATGCCACCAATGCCAAGCAGTCTCCTCATTTGCAACTGACATTGATGTTGGCCCCCCCTCAAGCGGCACATACACAATGGCGGGGCCACAGGTACCCCCTGTTCCCCCATAAGAGCTGGTAACAGGGCCATAAAAAAGCAACATTCATCAGTGTGGTGTTATTGTGCCCCCCCCCCCCCCCCGGTGGGGTGGGCACATGCGCCCCATGTGGGGCTGAACGCCCCTAGTGTGCAAGAATATGCATATTTTACACCAAATGCCACTCTGTTTTCCCATGCACCACTCCTGTTTACCTGTGCACCGTAGAAATTGCGGTCTGTAAGCTGCGGTAGTCTGCCCCAAGTAGGCGCTGTCTGCGAATTGCAGACACTGTCAGCATGTTGCACTCTACATGTCGAACCTCTCCATTTTAGGCACATCTAGTCCCCACTCTGCCCCGCCCCCCCAAAGGGGCCCAGAACACCTGGCGGCGCTTCATGCCTGACAGATGTTTATTTGTGCACAGGTAAACGCTGTTCGCGGCCCGTTTTGGGGGTTAAGGGGCCCTTTGGCCTGAAGCAGGCAGGGGCTGACAGCAAATATAACACGCACATACACAATGCTCCTGCAAACAAAATTAGCCAAAAAAACGGTCTCGCACTGTGCAATACTGTGCAATATCACGTCAATCGCAACATTGGAGTGCATTTCTAATGCAGCAGCTGTAAATCGCGACAGATTCAATGCATGGGATCTGCAAGGGTAAGAAAACTCAATGGAGATGCCAACACACCACAAGGGCATGAAAATGCAACAAGGTGCTGCTGCATACTCGCAACCAAACAAATTCTTGTGCCATGCCCATTGATGCATCTTCCGGGATAGTTTAAGCAAGACGCTTTCGACGAGAGGAGAGCCAATGCTAACAACCGTTGACAGCAACGGCAAGGTTGAAGATTGATTGCTGGCGATTGGGGCCGACATCTTTGCATAGATAAACAAAAAGGGGAAAAGACAGCGATCGCCCTCCGCATTCCTCACAGGGGCATCCCTGCACCCCATCAATTCCCTCACCCTCTTCAAAATGGGACTGATTCGTGGGGACTTCACCATTTCTGGAGGCTGATGTTGCACTGCATTGCATTGCTGCAGCACTGATGCAAGATCCCCCGGTCTCTGACATGCCGAAGGCCTCTGTGCACATGTTGGGCTATGGTACAGTCTCTGTTGCCCACTTCCAGCTGAAACCTAAAAAGTAAAAGCCTGGAGCTGTGAGCCCACACCCTGCAGTGGCACTCAGTGCGGCAACATTCCCCAAGGCCCAACCTTACACCTGCATGCAAATCCTCCACTCAGCTGCATACTTAGCAGGTGCGTGCGGGGGCTGTCAGACCGCAGTGCATGAGGGCAAGTAAAAACAGCGGCAAGCCCGCTCGTATTTGCAGGTGGGCTGTGTACCACAGGGCGATGGCCCGCAGTGACTAACAGGAAAGGACGATGCCCTGCCGAGCCCGCCAACGCCAAATCATTTGGGAGAGGTCAGAGAACTGCATCAATGCTATGGTGAAATGGTGGTGAACTGCCAGTGATAATTGGACTGAGGTTTGTGGGATAGAGCATTGGTCACCGAGTCAAATGTGCACAGCCTACCATGCACCCAAATTGTGGTCAGGTTTGCTTTGTGTTGTTCCCTCCCTGCGGTACTGCCATGCAGTACCGGAGCATACCACCGTGCACCACAGCAGAGTTGCCGGCCGGCCACCGCCACGGTCCGTTACCAGCCAACCATCAGTTCAGCAGCCATCCAGAACTTCAGGCTGTCCTGGGTGAAAAAAAAACAGAAGGAGAGGCATCTCATTGCTGAAGCCGGGCTCCTTGAAATGCAGAGTCCCTCACCGCCTGGAATGGGAGGGGGGGTTGGCGGAAGTGGTTGCAGCGGTCATCGTGGCACAGGGCCATCGTTTTCCCGCCACGGTCGCTTGGTAATTGCCTGGATGATCGGGAGGATGTGCAGCCGTTTGCTCGTAGTACTGCTGTGTCTATTGCTAATCTTGGTCTTCTTTTTGTACCCCTTGCTTTCTGAGACGGTGGCCATGGGAAATGGCAATAAATTGACCCAGATTGCTGCTGCGTGCACTGCTACCAATTTGGTTTTCATGTCGGAGGCGTAATGTCTTGCAAGCGATTGCAATCACCCGCACATGCCCATTTTGCCATGCATGCATGCCAACGCAGCCGCAACGGAGGTCTTTTGTCCTCAAAGCCCTCTGGTGGGCTCTGCCGTGGGGTTGGGGTCACTGCACTGGCCAGCCGGTGAGATGCGGTGTTTTTTTTTTTTGGTGTGGGCTTGGATTATTTGAGCTCTTCCTGACCGAGGAGCCTCCCCCTGGTTGGGCGCTGGTGCCGAATTTTTGTACTCCGGACCTCTAACACTGCATGCGGCTGACTGCCACAGGGGACATTGCAACCTGCTGACTGCCACAGGGGACATTGCAACCCAGAAATGCTCTCGTATCCCAATAGCAATGCTGGTATCCGGTGGCGCTCAGGGTCTGCCCACACCCGCAACCCTGGTCCCTACCATGCCGGCCAGCGGTCTGCTGGCTGCCCACCCCGTTTGTTGCAGCCTCCGGAGAGCATGACGCCCGGATACAAGGGCCCACAACAGTCGTCCCTGAATGCGGGGCCCCCAACAGGTGCTTAGCTGTTTCTGCTGCGTCGTGCTTGACGGCCGCCTTACTATCCCCACATGAAAGTCAACCACCGCCCTGGAACGCCCTCCCAAAAGTGCACGGGCACGAGAAAAACCAGGAAACCCCCTATACCTGAGACCCTGACTCGCAATAGGCCACTCACGCTCAACAATAAGGCCAGCCGTCAATTTACGGGGCCCTCCCTTACATCTGTTGACTCGAGTCAATCCTGTGGCTCGTGCCACTCTTGTGTTCCTGGTTTCTGGTTCATGGTGCGCACTGGTTCTCCTGTGGGGCTTTCGCGTGCCCCTTGGTCTTTGGTTCCTTTCGTCTCTGGCCCACGTTTCATGGGCCCAGCACAACCGACACTGGAAATCCTTCCCCGTTGTAGGCTCGTAGTAAAGGGGTGGATTGCTTGCAAGCCTCCCCCTCGCAGCCATGGCAAGCGTGTCCACCCCCTGCCCCCCGCCCCCCAGCCCCAGGCTGTTCATGTCAGGGTGAACCATGCAGGCATGTTGACAAATCAGCTTGAGCTCGGCCAATGTGTGATGCCATTTTGTGGAAGCCCCTGACCGTCAATCTGTTGCCTCATCATCATCCTACGCATCCACATCGTATGTCGCTTTACGAGCAAGCACTGTCAACTGTTGCTGTGGTGGTGTACCAGGGCAGCTCCGACAATCTGTTATCGGTGGTACCCCTCCCTCTTATCCGTGCCCAAGAACGGCCAAAGTCGGGTAAAACGGTCAGACTGGGATCCCGTGCTGCGACAAAGCCGTGCTTACGCGCGACCCACAGGCAAGCGGTCCTTGGGGGGTCCGGGTCCCGTTGCAGCAGCATTCCCTGAAAAACACATCCAAACAAAACAGAAATGGGTTGCAGTCTCCAATATTGTGTTGAGTAACGACCACTCTTTGCAGGCATGCCCCAGCCCCTCTTGCCCACTGCTGTCACTTATGCCATCTTGCATTCTTGACCACAAAAACTACCGTCAGAAAGCAACTATCAGATGGGATGACCGCACGTAGACAACTTGCGTGAGGTGCTCACTTCATGTGTGCTTGCAAAAGGCGCCATGAGGTGCCCTGCTCCTTTTTCGTGTTGGGGCGCGGGCTGGGGCATGGTCCCCATGCACAACGGTTTGGTACTCGTGAAAGCAGAGTGGAAGGGTCAGCAGTGGGTCTTCACAGCTCTACCTCCCACCAAACTCTCTGCAGTCAGGCAATGATGTTACCCCGAACGGACCAAACAAAGCAACCCACGAAGGCCCCCAAATAGCCTGCAGTCTTCTGAGGTCCAAATCTGCTGCATTGCATGATGACTGGCGGGCGTTGACGAGCGCTGCATTGCGCAGCCAACAGGTGCACACAATCCCAAACACATGCACTCCTTACATGTTCCTGAAAGGAAAAAAAGTGCGCATGTGCAGCACGGTGAGAAGTGCAGGCAGGGCAGATATGCAGTGACAACGTGGAGCAGAGGGGGGCTGCATACAGGACACAGAAGTGGGTGGGGGGTGGGGATAGAAAGTCCTCAGACAGTGCATGTGCCCGGTTTCTGATTGGTTCACTGACGGATCTACTGTGGGGTAATCCCCCCCCCACTCGTTCCCCTGCCCCTTCGTCCCTGCCCTTTGCCATAAAGCGCGCTGTTGGGGCCCTCAGTACTGGGCTGGGCTATTCTCGCTCGCCCTCTCTCTCTGTCTCGCCCCCCCCCCCTCCCTCCCCCCCCCCCCCCCCTCTCTCTCTCTCTCTCTCTCTCTCTCTCTCTCTCTCTCTCTCTCTCTCTCTCTCTCTCTCTCTCTCTCTCTCTCTCTCCCTCCCTCCCTCCCACCCACCCTGCCCCCCCTCTCTCCCTCCCACTCTTCCTCCCACCCACCCTCCCTCCCTCCCTCCGCTGGTGCCTCCCCCAGAGCAAGCGTCCGCTGGCGATCTAGGGCTCCCACCCTGCGGGCAGGCTCAGCCCCGCAGATGAGGTGTCTATGACACCGGTGCCTGCGCAGTGACCACCAATAGGTTAGGCTTGCTACACAACCACCTCCACCAACAGCGGCCAACCATCACCGCAAGACCCAGAACCTATGGGTCCGGGCGCACAACAACCAAAAGCACACACAACGGCTGCCACGCGTAACACAAATAGGCACCCTCCGGCAAGGCGGTCCCAAACACTGCAAACGGGAGCACCATGAAATGACATGGTGAGTAATTGGCCGCCAAAGGGTGCTAGGCATCCAATGCCGAGCCCGTGCAACGTCAAAAGGAGGGCGTCCTCCGCCTGTGGACCCCAACACCCACCAACAGGGTCCATGGGCCGGTGTTCACGGGCATAGCGAGCGACTGTGGCGCACTACCGCGAACGCACCGGCGTGCACTGACAGCGAGACCCCATAGTCCCTAGATTGGTAACGGGAAGGGGGACGGCTGTGGAAAGCAGCAGCACGAAACTGCAGCAAGCAAGTAGCTGCAGCCCTAGCAACCAGACCACTGCTGCTATAGTAGCCGCAGCAGGTGTGAGGCTGCGCCCACAATAGTGGAAATGCACCCCCGTGTGGGCGTCTGCAGGCGACCTCAGGTTCCCCCCCTTGCGGGCAAGCTGCAGATGAGTCAACGATGCTGGCGCCTGCATGGTGAACACCAACGGCCGAGGGTGGCTGGGCACCCAGCGCTGAGCCCATGTACCGCCAGAAGGAGGGCGCCCTCCGCCTATGGGACGGCATACACACCCGCAGTAGTGGAAGGGCAGCCACTGCAGCAGGAGCACAAAAGCACCAATTGCCGCCAAGCTGCCGTGACACCGTTGCGGCGGAATAGTAGCTGCGGCCACAGCCACATGGTAGCAGCCGCTGCACTAGCAACAGCAGAAAGGCTGCTTGTGTTGCACCCCATAGCCCCTAGATTGGTAACGGGGCGGGGGTCAGCTGCCGAGCTGAAGGCTGTAGGCGCCAAAGCATAGCAGCACACATGCTGCAGCGTAAACGCTGCTTTTGCGGTTGTGGCCAGGAAGCTACAGGTGCAGCACCCCCATAGCCCCTAGATTGGTAACGGGGCGGAGGATATTTGCGGAAAGCAACAGCACAAGAGCGCCAACTGCTGCGATGCTGCTGCGTGACCACTACGGCAGCCAAATTACCGCAGCCCTAGCAGCTAGACCATTGTAGCAGCAGCAGTTGCAGGGGTAAAGTTGCTGGTGCAACACCCCCATAGCCCCTAGATTGGTAACGGGGCGGGGGTCAGCTGCAACGCTAAAGGCTGCAGGCGCCCGAGGGTGTCCCCCCCGGTATGGGCGTCCGCAAGCGACTTGATGTTCCCCCCCTTGCGGGCAGGCTCAGCCCCGCAGAGGAGGACTCAATGACGCCGGCGCCTGCATGGTAAACACCAACCGCCGAGGGTGGCTGGGCATCCAGCACTGAGCCTGTGTACTGCCAGAAGGAGGGTGTCCTCCGCCTATGGGACGGCATGCACACCCGCAGTAGTGGAAGGGCAGCCACTGCAGCAGGAGCACAAAAGCACCAATTGCCGCCAAGCTGCCGTGACACCGTCGCAGCGGAATAGTAGCCCCGGCCACAGCCGCATGGCAGCAACTGCTGCACTAGCAACAGCAGAAAGGCTGCTTGTGTTGCACCCCATAGCCCCTAGATTGGTAACGGGGCGGGGTCAGTTGCATAGCAGTGCAACACACAAGCTGTGGCGCAAAAGCTGTTGCCACGGTTGCGGCAAGAAAGCTGCAGATGCAGCGCCCCCATAGCCTCTAGATTGGTAACTGGGCGGGAGATAGCTGTGGAAAGCAGTAGCACGAGAGCGCCAACTGCTCCAATGACCACTGCAGTAGGCAAGTTGCCGTAGCCCCAGCAGCCAGACCACTGCTGCAGCAGCAATTGCAGGGTTTAGCCAAAACCAGAAGCAAACACGCAAACAGGAGGCAAAACACGCACGTCTCTTGCAGTACATCTCGTCAGTGTGCCGCCTCCTCGTGGGCAGTCACAAAAGCCCGCTATGGGCAATAGAAGTCGCAAATAGCGTCATAGGGTGGGACGGGTGGGCTGCTGGCAACAAGCAAAAATGCTCTACAAGTACAAAGGCTCACGGCACACACGCATGCACACACACACACCACCCGACGAGCTAAACCAGAGCTCAGGCACGGCTGAGCTAAGATTTAGCCAAAACCAGAAGCAAACACGCAAACAGGAGGCAAAACACGCACGTCTCTTGCAGTACATCTCGTCAGTGTGCCGCCTCCTCGTGGGTCTCGTTCATGCCAAACTGCTGCATAACCCCCCCCCCCCCCATTGTCCCCCCCCCCCCCCAGCTCAACCAATGGTGCAGCTCCGAGACCGAGTTGTGCCAGCGCGCGACGCACGTCACGCCCACGAAGCACACGGTCGCCCAAGATACAAGGCGCCAGAGGCGCTCCGCACACACCGGCACGTCTCGTCAGGCTTCAGACGTCCGCAGACCAAGCCTAAGAGAGCGTGGACCCCGACCCCATGCCACTGCCAATGAGGAAGCGGCGAATGCATAGCGACCGTCAGGTACCACCGCCCGGGCGCAAAGCAGCCCGGTCAGTCTAGGGCAGCCCCCCAGAGTCCCGCACCAGACCTAAAATCAGTGGGCCAGCGCTCAACACAACACCAAGCCTAAGAAAGCATGGACCCCGGTCCCACAGCAATGCGGAAGTGGCGTAGGCCAATGGACCATCGCCCGGCACACAACCACGCACACGGCCTCCAACATCAGCGCAGGTAGAGCCTCCTCTACAGACAATTGCCCGGAGGGCCCCCGCCTGCTCATACCGGATCTACCAACGCAGAGAGAAAACGTCCCACGCACGACAATTACAACACCGGCGCGGCCATGGAACCAAAAACGCCGGCAAATGCGCAAGCACCGCCCGGGCGCAAAGCAGCCCGGCCACCCCAGGGCAGCACTCAGAGACCTGCAATAGACCCAAAAGCAATGGGCCAGCGCTCACTCCATCCCAGCTCCTGAAGGTAGGCTTACCCCCCCCAAAAAAAGACTACACCGACGGCCTGAAGTGGCCAGCTATTCTCACCACCAAGGGGTAAGACCCCTGCACCCACAGATACGGCACGGGGGTGCGACGACCCCCGTTCCAGTCCGTCAGTGACACAACCACCCTCTGTCCTCCCCCTGTCCCAGCCACCACGTCCCACATCCCCCCGCAAGTGTGTCTGCCCCCCGGCTTCACCCTGGGGTCCCCGACCGCTGTGGTGCGCCTTGTCGCCCGCCCCCGAACCCTCTTGGCGAGATCCACGGCCGCGGCACCCAGAAAGTCTTCCCTCTCCCCGGGATCGTCAGGCACGCCATACTCGACGTACAGCCGCACCCCATTCCGGAGGAGCACCCGGTTACAGGCCCTGCGGCCCACCAAGGCACCCAACTTCTCCCGCAGCGCAGCGCGTCGTCGCGCCGCGCGCCGCTGAACGGCCTCCTCCGAACGCTTGCGCGAGCGGCTCTTGCCTCGCCGCCGCTTGCCGCTGCGCGCATGGCGATTACGGCGGCGCCGGGTCATGACGACATGGACCAAGAAAACGAGTGCTACAAGCAGGCGCCGACACCACACAACATCAAGTCATCGCACCCACCGACTCCTCCAAGCGGTACTGCAAAAAGACCTCGTGGAACTCCGCCCCCCCCTCACCACCCCCCGGGGACCACAGGCCCGCTCTCCACGACTGCGGCAGCACAAAGGGTCCCATAGGCACCCCCAGGGTCCACAAAAAAACTGTGCGCCTATCGGGGAAGGCCCAGAGATCCCCCACCCTGCGTGTCGCCACCTCGCGCGCCAAACCCAGATCTCCATTGAAGTTGTCACACAACCTACTGATAGGATCAGCGGGATTATGGGAACCACGCACCCAGTGCATGTAAACCGTGAAGCCCGGGCACGAAGCCCACAGGTAGCGGAAACGCTTCAAAACTGATTGTTGGAACTTACGCCCCACCTTAGCTTTACACGTGAGGAACTGCACCAGCGCTGCCGCATTATCCCCAAACAAATGGGCCTCACGTACGGGGACATTGAGTATGAGCTTCAAGCCCCAGAGCAGCGCCGCGGCCTCCGCACACTGCTGGTTGGGCGGCTGCTCCGCGGGCACAACCGACCGAGAACCCACATCCATGGAAAACAGGCCCAACCTGTATTTACCCGTGTCCATCGCCGCGTCGACGTAAACAACCAACGGCGACCGCTTTACCACTCTGGGGAGGGACACCACCGACCATTGCCGCCTGGCCATCACGCACGCCACGCACATAGACTTAAGCAAACGCAAAGGGGTAAATGGCAGCCGGGGGGGCGCCCAGAGCACATGAGCCCACACACCAGACAGATGCGGACTGTGCCCAGAACCCGGGCGACAGATCCATTGCGCCCGCCCCAAGAACTGCTGCAGCCGTTTTACCCTACAGGGCCCCACAGACAACCTCAACCAGTGCGCAAACAGAGCCTCCCACGCGTTGCCAGCAGTGCGCACCTCCCCCCCCTTCAAATCAATGTCCTTCCCCAGCCACACCAGCCGTTGCACAGGCTCTAACGTACTTTTCGGGCTGACCATAGCTCCTGCACGGCGCAATGCCTCCGTCGCTTTTGCCGTCTGTTCAAGCACACGCGCGCGGCCGCGCCCCACAACCAGTACATCATCCAAGTAAATTAAAACCAGCACCCCCGACAGCCCCGCGTCGGCCATCAGTCCCTCTAACACGCGCTGGCACAAGAGGGGGCTGTACTTCCATCCGAAGGGCAAATACCGGAAAGCCAACACCCCCCCCTCTCCATCCGAGACGCGAAAGGCCCCCCAGAACTCGCGTGGCAGCTGAAGTGACCAAAAGCAATTGCTCAGGTCGATGTGGCACATGCAAAGCTCATCCTCCCCCCCCACCCCGGCAGGGACAGAACGTCCCACACCGGCCCCAAGCAACGCGCCCGGGCATAAAAAGAGGGGAGGAAGAAAGAGGACCCTTGCTGCGCCACCTGAGCCAAAAGAGCCAACACCTCCATAGAGGGGAGGGAGAACTTCTCCGGCCGAGACCGCATCTCCTCATTAAGGGGCACAAGATTGACAATCAAGCTGCATTTCTCCTCCGTCTTGGGAATAGCAAAAACCCCCCCATTGGGCGCAGGCGACCCCGGCGGCAGGGGGAAGAGCAAACCCTGGCCCCGCAACGCCCGCATCATGACCACGGCCTCATCTGACGGGGGTACTATCCCAGAAAACTGCCTGCCCGCCAAGTCCGCGAAGCAGTCCGGCACACAACTATCCCAGACCTCACGGGGGACATCCACTCGCCCCACCACCCCCAGGCCCCGCGCCAAAACCTCCTCCCTGATACGCTGCATAAGCAATTTTGGCGACGTAGAATCATGCAAGAGAGACTCCCATACTTCAGCGCCAAATGAGGACAAAGCCACCGCCAAGACTCGCAGAAAATCCGGTTGCCTGAGATCCCGGGCAGCTTCACGGCCCCACTCAAGAAACTGTAGGAGGCGACGCTCCAACAAACCAGGCGGTGCGCGGGGCAGACAAGCCCGCAAGGAACACAACCAGTCGTCCCACTCACCGGTCTGAAGGCGCTCCCGCACCCACTGACCCAGCTCCGACGCGGCGGGAAATCGCCGTTCGGGCTCACACCCACAATCCTGGCCGGGCCCGCGGCCTTCCGCTTGCCCAAGACGGACGCGACCTCACCCGTCCTGCGGGCCGCGATGCGCAGCCGCCTGATGGAGGAGCCTGCTGCAGAGGCAGGCGGGGGGTTCGCATCCACGTCAATGACTTCCCCCCCCCATCTCCCCGCGGCCAGCGCCCTCAACCTGAGGACCCCTCAATAGCCGCAAGGGCCGGAGGGGCCCCCGGGTCTCGTGCGCCAGCCCGGTCCTCCCCCCCAGCAGCCCCCGCAGTGGCAGAGCTCGCGGACTCCCCTGGGCACGATCCACCCCGACCCCCCGCCGACCCATCTCCATCATCTCCCCATTTGGGGGGCTCATCGGCGTCAGGGGCACAGAGCTCCAGGAGTTCCCGTGGGAAAACGTCCCGGAGGGACACGGCGCGCCATACGAACTCTCCTGTCGGGTCGTCAGAGGGCCATGGGAGGACAGCCTCGGATGTGACGACGAAGTCGTCGGGCGCGTCGGCGTAGTGGACTGCCACCGTCTCCGACAGCCACCGCCCCCACCAAGCCAGCCACTTGATGGGTAGCCCCATCCATCGCAGGGCCGCGGAGCCCCCTCGCCTCCATGCGTGCCACCTGGCGTGGGGGTTGTCGCTGCCCCCCAACGCGGCAGCCATGACCGACTGCATGTATGCTGGGCCCTGCGGACAGAATTGCGCTCCAACGACAGCGGACGTGGCCCCCTTGGCATTGAGCCAGCCCAGCCATGCTTGGGCATACTTCCTCAGCCGCCTGCGCACGTTGCGTGGTGCCACCTTGACCGTGCGGAACGCCAAGCCCCGACACCGGGAGCCCCCCCGACGGAGGGGCGCGGCTTCACCCACCCGCAGTAGGCAGGTGAATGCCAGGACCGCCATCCCATAGACGGTCCACTGCGGTCGCTCCGTGCAAGCCAGCGCGAAGTTGCGGAGGTCGTCCAAGCCAGCGTATGGCCGTAGGGCTGGTTCCGTGGGCGCCCATTTGGCACAGCGCCAGACCCGGCGACTGACGAACGCGGGCTGCCACCCCATGTCCTCCAGCGCTCGGAATGCCGATACTGCGACCTTGAGGGAGCTCCCCGAGTACCCCAGTCCCCACAACTGGAAAATGTAGCGGCATGCGGCTTGTTCGAGTTCGGACGTGGGCGTGTAGCCCACCCATAGGGCCATTTTGCGGAAGTGGATACAATACGTACCCATGGTGCTTTTTGCCCAGGAGGATGCCTGCAGCGCGTCCACGGAGGTGATTTCATCCTCCTTCCATATCCGTCTCCACGCTGCCCACACCAGGCGCCAGACCACGTCCTCGCCATCCCGGAAGTCCGATGGTCCGAGGACCACCAAGGCCCCCCGGGGCATTGGAGGGACGGGCCGGATGGGGCAGCTTCCCCATCAGTCAAAGCCGGGGCACTCGTGAAACCAATGCCGTTTCACTCCTCTCCCGGCGTTCTTGCATGCCCTACACGCTGTCACTGGGGCATTGGTAACGTCCAACGGCTCGACTCCCGGCTTGGCGGTGTACAGACGGCGGCCCCCCTCAACGCGGAACTTACCCTTCATGGCTTGCAGCCGTCGTCCCACCACCTCCTCATCCGCCGCCCCCGTACAACCTGCGGACAGCACAGGCACATCGGATGCATCCTCGGCCGCGTCCGACCCCTCACCGACCGGCCCTGGGTCCAAGCCCTTCTTGCCCCTGTACGCCGACAAGCTAGTCACCGTGAACGTCCAGACTGCTTGGACAAAACCCCGAAGGCGCGTAATTTCATCATCATCCATGGACTCCAGCTGCCATACAGGGGCCCCCGTACTTCCGTGTCTGCGGAGTTCGCGTCCACCACTGGCGCCAGTTCGTCCAGTGTGGCGTCCGTGAACTTCTCCTTGTCCTTGTACTTGGAGACGTACTCGTGTTGGGGTACCTCCCTGCGCCACAATAAAGTGGACAGCGCGAGGAGGCTGGCGAAGACCCACTGGGGCTTAGAATCCAACTCCCTCACCTTCACGACTTCCGCTTTACACAGCGGCGGGACTTTCGCCATCTTCCTCTTGGACTCCGCCTCGGCCTTGGCACTGACCGCCTCCAACTGCTTGCGCAGCCCTTCCATCACGACGGCCTGCCCCTGAACCAACTGCTTCAGCTCCAAAAGTTCCGGCGATACCGCCTGCGGCTGTTGGGGCGGTGTTTCCATCTTCACAAAGCCCAGCGACGCCACGTCCAGGTCGCACTGGGCCATGACGCAGAACGAGGCGATCATCTTCACAAGCCCCACCTCCCCCAATTCGATTCCGTACTTGGCGACGAAATTCGCCTCCCACTCCGACCTGCGTTCCAGCAGCACTGACAGCTTCATCTCCACCTGCGAAGCAGCCCTGGCTATCTCCAGCATGGGAACGCTATCAATGAACTGGGAACAAATTGTTCCCCTGGAGAAAACGGCAAAGTCGTCAACAAACATATTCACAGACCGGGTCGTTCCAAAGAGTCACGGAGCAAGCTCTACGTGTGACCACCTATGGCCTGCTGGCAACAAGCAAAAATGCTCTACAAGTACAAAGGCTCACGGCACACACGCATGCACACACACACACCACCCGACGAGCTAAACCAGAGCTCAGGCACGGCTGAGCTAGGAGTAAAGCTGCTGGTGCAACACCCCCATAGCCCCTAGATTGGTAACGGGGCGGGGGTCAGGTGCAACGCTAAAGGCTGTAGGCACCAGCAGGTGCCCCCCAAGTGCGGGCATCTGTAGGCGACCTGGGGCCCCATCTTGCAGGCAGGATCAGCCCTGCAGACAAGGTGTCTGTAACACCGGCGCTTGCGTGGTGAACGCCAACCGCCAAGGGTGGCTGGGCATCCAGCACTCAGCGTGTGTACCGCCACAAGGAGGGCGTCCTCCGCCTATGGGACGGCGTACACACCCACAGCAGAGGACGAGCAGCCGCTGCAATTGTCGTATGAAAACAGCTGCTGCCGCCTAGCTGTGGTGACGCAGCAGATTCAGGATATTCGCCGTGGCCACTTTGGTGACTGTTGTTTAGTAATCGCTGCAGGGCAGTAATGGCTGCATAGCCCTCGTTGCGGAGCAGAGAGTGCTGCATAGCGGTTACTGCCCAAGTGCGCGTAACTGCGCGAACGGAAGCACGCTCATGCGCAAGCCACACGTGAGCTGAGCACGCGACCGGCAGCGCAAACCCACCAACGGTCACAGCCGATATGGGTAAGGCGGGTCTTTACCGTCTGCCAGCGGCCACTCTCAACCGGCAAGGTGTAAGGCGGCCAACAAGTACACCAAAAGCATACGGCCACCATAAACCTAAACCTACATCCCTTCCTCCCTCCCTCCCTCTCTCCCTCCCTCTCTCCCCAATGCTACCGCTGCCGTGACCACGGTGAGGCCAACTTGTGAGTTTATGACGGAAGAAGACCATGGATCGCGAGGGGAAGGCGCACATGGCGGGCCACTCCTTGATCCCGAGAATGAGAATGGTGAGAACGCAGAGTGAGAATGAGAATGGTGAGAGCCATCAGTACATGCCAAGGGACACGAGGAGTGAGCCACATTGGCTTGCGGATGACATCACTTGGCAAGCAATTATCATGACGCATCATGAATGGTATTCATAGGCCGGTGCCTCGCAATGTGTGTGGGCAAGCGGTCCCACGGCTACCATCCTGAGGGTTGTTATAATGGTGCTAGGTCACCACAGAGAGGGAGGGAGGGAGGGAGGGAGGGAGGGAGGGAGGGAGGGAGGGAGGGAGGGAGGGAGAAGGGGGGGGGGGGGGAGAAAGGTCACCTGGAGAAGGCTCGGGTGTGGCATCTGGAGTTGGTTAGTTCTGTGAATGTGTCTGCCCCACACTGGGACGCTCCGTGAACGTCGCTGCCCCTCGCTGGGGCGCTTTGTGGACGTCTCTAACCCAGATTAGGGCGCTCCATGAATGTTGCTACCCCTTGCTGGGGCGCTTTGTAAACTTCTTTGCTCCACATTGGGGAGTATTGTAACGTGCCTGCCCCGTGTTGGGGCGCTCTATGAACGTTTCTGTCCTACGCTAAAGCGCTCTGCGAACGTCGCTACCCCACGTTGGGGTGCTCTGTGAACGTCTCTACTGCACAATGGAGCGCTCTGTGAAAGTTCTTGCCCCATGATGGGGTGCTTTGTGATCGTCTCTGCCCCACATTGGGGCACTCCATGAAAGTTGCTGCCCCTTGCTAGGGCGCTCTATAGACCTTTCCGCCCCACAATGGGGCACTCTACAAGTGTTTTTTTGCCCCACGCTGGGGCGCTCCGTGAACGTTTTTGCCTCACGCTGCGGTGCTCTGTGAACGCCTATGCCCCACACAGGGGCGCTCAAGGACGATTACGCCCCATGTTGTGGTGTTTGCTGCCCGCAAAAGTCTCTGCCCGACGCTCGGGCTTTTGGTGAGCATCTCTGCCCCGCGTTGGGGCATTCTACAAATGTTTTTGCCTCACGCCGGGGCACGTTGTGAACACCTCTGCCCCACACTGGGGCGCTCTGTGAATGTGTCTACCCCAGCTAGGGCGCCCTGTGACCATCTCCGCTCCATGCTTGGGCATCTCGTTGCGGCTCCGCCCCTCGTTGGGGTGCTCTGCGGACGGCTTCGCCCCTTGTTGGGGCGCTTGGCGGGCAAGGCGGGAAGCCAGACCACGGTGGTTGTCGGCTGCGACCCTCAGACCTCCTAAAGACACGATACCTGCACTGGGCGTCACAATGAGGCGGATGAAGGCTAGGTGCAGCCCTGACCGTGGTGCCTCGAAATGTGGCCTCGAGGAGCGTGATGGCTCCCGTTCGCTGTGGCAGGGGGCAACGGGACACCCCGAATGGGCTCCAAGGTGGAAACAACCAAGGGTGGTCCGATGTCAGGGCAGGGACTAGCTAAGCCAGGGCGTATCCCTGTGCTAGCAACGTGGCATGGTGGCAGGTATTTGCCAACATGCTGAGTCGTGCTGGGTGCATCTCTCCTAGCCTAGCGACGTTCACAATCCAAGGTGAAGCCCTGAGAAGACCCACCGCACTTCTTGGTTGTCCCCGAAAAATCACCTCGGATGGACTTGGGCCGTGAAGACTGCAGGCAGAAGACCCAACGAAACTGCAGTGTTGCCGTACACTGACAGGACCCGCGAGTGACAAAGCAGAGGCTCACCGTACATGGAACTGACGTTGGCACTCCTCCTCCTCTTTCTCTCTCCCCCTTCCTCCCTCACCCCCCCCCCCCCTCTGCCCGTCTCTCTCTCTCTTTCTCTCTCTTGGGTCTCCACCTCCTCATATCACTCATATCAGTACTGTACTCTGCCAGTTCACTCACGTACACATGACGTGGCTTGACACAAAACAAACACCCTTTGGAACTATTACAAAGGCATTGCTTGTCGCTGGTGTTTTCTATGCGGTACTACCCATTAGATGCACGACCACCACCGTCAGACCCAAGCGCTGTGCGCCCACGGCTGTCAACTATGCTCCAACCACGGTCAGTCACACACAGAACAACTTCAGCAATCCACCACTCTTGCTGGCAATCCAAAGTCACCTGTGAGGGGACACCATTACCTTCCGACTCCCCGTGGTGCTCCCACAGGTCTCGGTGCCCCACCTCAGCCCCATTCACTGTCCAGTGACGTCGCTGCCACTTCAGCGAGCACTTGACCATGCCTTTGTGAACACAGTCTGAGTCCAAAATGATTACCACTCTTTCTCCCACCCGTCGGCTCGGCGGTGCGTGCACTTTCCACTGCAACTCTCCATGTTTCACGCTATGCATCTCATCCACATGTGTCAACACTGAAGAACTTCGTTCTGACCCTACCCCACACCAATATCCGTACCCTGTCCGCATCCGGCCCCGACCCCGCAACGCCGAGTTGGTACGCCAATTCTCGCAACCACTCACATCATACTTCCGCCATTTGGCTTCCTTCTCCGGCAATGCGCAGCTTCGGCGGTGCGCTGGCTTGACAAACAAAGCTGTGCACTCAAACTGCCCTCACGGTTGGTATTGCTGTCGTGCACAAGGCGTCGCTTAGACAACGAAGGGGACCGGGGGGTTCCAAACGACCTGCTTCGCTACTAAATGGTACAAATGGTGTTCAGTGGCGGGGGGGCATAAATGCTGGATGAGTATGCCGCTTGGTACCTCCAGGTGTATGTATGTGCTCGCCTTTTGGAGGGGCGGGGGGCGGGTGATGCTCTTGATCCTCACAACTCAATTTCGGCATCTTGACGCACGATATCAAAGGCAACAGTTGGCATGACAACCGCTATCTGCTCTGTCCAGTCAACTGCATACTGCCCGGGAAAATGCGGCAGGTGGCGATAAGGGACGCCACGACCTGCAGCCATCCGCATTGTCGTTGGCACATGCCTTGCCCGATCCGCACAACAGGAACGCCATCACTCACGTCACATGTTGCAACGCCTGTTGCGCTGCCACCATCCCCCACTTGGCCACAGACCACTACCCAAGTGCAGAATTGAATGAAAAAGACTGATTTCACCACATGTCTAAAAAGTTCCATCATATGGGACGGATGGGATGGCAGTGTATGTGTATCAATGCTGCTGGTGTCTTTACGTGGCATCGAGGCGTTCCTTCGACAAGGCCCTAAGACACCACAACTCTGTAGGCACCCTCATCATCCAAGCGTAATGCCATTGACTCAAAAAGCTGGTGTATCATTGCGTTTGGTGCCGCATTAAATGAGGCACCAAATTAGTACAGAACGTACGCCTTAGACAATGGCGTGGTTGGGTCATGGGTGTGTTGGACTCTGGAGACCCCAACAGCCCCCTTCCCCCCCCTACCGCTCCCCTGGGTATCCCTCGCCTCTTTCCTCCCAGTCTCCCTCTACTGAATGACCACAAGGCACAGTCCCTTGATCACATACTGGCCCTTCTTGCGCGCCCTGTCCGCTTTTCTCTTCGACTTGAAGAAGCGATCCATTCCATCCATGTCTAGCTCTCGGTCCTTCTCCTTCTCCTCTTTGATCGCTGCGGCTTTCGCCTCGGCTGAATGCGGCATTGTTTGCATGCCCATGCCCATGCCCATGCCCATGCCCATGCCCATGCCCATGCACAGAGACATCCTTGCACTGGTCGCCAGCCTGGGGCCTCTCAGCTGGCGACCACTTAGCATATCCTGCCTCCTTCGAAGGCTGGCATTTAAAGACTGCTGCGGGCCTCGGACCCTTTGACCAATATTCCCGCTGCAGACATTTTTTCGGCTGTTTCTGACGGTCGTGTACCAGTCAAAACAACAGGCCATTTCAAACCCCACATCACAGTGTGAATACCCTTCTGGTTAGACACGCTGCAGACCTGGCACCACCAATGATCAGCCAAGGGAGGAGGTTTCCATAAAGCCTGACTGGTTACCAAGTAATGTGCCGGGGAGAGTGGCGAGGGGGGAGGCCGGGGGGGGGGGGGGCAGTGTGATGTGGGTGACAGTCCACTCCCCTGCCAGCGCTGGCAGTCTGGGGTTCACATTCACAACTGCTCTCAACTGACCGCTGTCAGATGGTCAACGGTCACCGTTGCTCAACCGCTAACCACGGCGGTCCCTGAGGGCAGTCCTCACTACAGAAAAAACAGCTCGTTAGGTACCAAAATTTTATCTCTGGTGCGACCTCCTTTTGCTGATCGAAGGTCTTGGAAGCCGACATTGCTTGCCTCAAACCCCTGGAGAAACGGGGGGGGGGGGGTGCGCAGTCTTGTGGGTCAGACTGGGGGAGGAATGCTTACAAAACACTGCCAATCTCCTCCGTGCAATTGCAAAGAGAGGAGGACGGTAAACAGCCAGCGTCCAAACCGAAAGGAAGGGGTGGGAGGTCCCAGGGGAAGTCCGGACTTCACACAGGCCGGGGCAGGGGGTCACCCCCCCTCCCACCCGGTCGGTGGTGTTGTGGTGTCATTGACCGGTTGATTGAGTCAGCGTCTGGGGAGGGGCGGGTCTGGCCAAAGGGGCTCTGTTGGCCTCCCGCCCTCAGAAACGAAAATCTGGGAGCCCCACCCTTACACCAGCCCGCAACCGAAGCCCGTCCCCCCATCGTCCACTGACAGGAAGGCACGTACCCACACCGCCTCAGGGCTTCCCTTGTGCGTTCAGCCCGTGGCCCCTGCGGTTTCAGGTGGTCATCCCCCGTCTGACCTTGTCCAACGATTCAGGGGCTCAGTGTCTCAGGACCGGTTCGGGTACCTGACCCTTTTATGGTGCACCGCCACACGCCCGGGGGGGGGGGGGTTTGGCACAAGGCCTTGGTGGTTGGCTCTGTTAGCCTGTGGCGGCGCCTATTGGCCTCTCACCCTTGAACCTTCTGCTATGACAAGCAGGCCTCCGCACTACTGCGGGCATCCGCACTGCCGCGGGCATCCACCTTCCTGGGGGGGAATCCAGAATGCAACTTCTGCCCATGGCGTCCTCCCCTGACGGCCTGATCAGTGCCCGGTATGCGGTCATCACGAAGACCCCAGGCTGGGAGGTGCTCACCACAACCAGCAACGTGAATGTCACACAAAGCCATGGGTGTTAGCCGGGGGGGGGGGGGGAGGCGATGTCAGGCCTTTGTGAAAGGGCTGTCTGAGGACCAGTGATGGCTCGAAGACCGAGCGATCCGGAGGAAATTTTTTGGACAATGAATTTCATCCTCAAATATGCACGTCAAACTGGTCAGCGCGTGGTGGGGGGATCATTTTGAGGGGCAGCCGTTGGGGTAGCTCGCACCAACCCCCTCCCAACCCCCCATGCGGTGACACGTGGGTGTGTCAAGTGGTGATTGTGCTCAGGGAAATTGAGCAAGCAACAGCATGCACAGCCAAAAAGAGATCAAGGCTGATCACAAACCGGACTGTCCGGTCCTAGGCGCCTTTCGCCAATGTCTATGGGGAACAGTAGCAGTTGCACACCTGCAGCACGCACACAGAAAATGCCCGCTCAGACTGGGCCAGCCATGCCATGAACACAGGACGTTGCATATCAAACATTGGCGTCTCTTTACAGAACATATACCAGCACAACAGCACAGTCATGACCCCCCTCCCCCGCCCCCTTGTGGGGCTACTCCGCCCAATGAGACCAATCAGCACACCAATCGGTGTGCACGCCAGTGTGGGATATGCCAAGAGGCATACCGAGGTCCATCCCACAGTGCATATCACTTGAGCCACTGATGCAGACAATACTTGACATGTGACTGGGGACATGGCATGTGATGTGCAATGCACGTGACCCCCCCCCCCCCGGTATGGTGACGTCTGTGGACACACACTCACATGTAAGACCACAGGAGAAGAGAAAGAAAGCTCTTCAGGCAGCGGAATATGGGCGCTGGGCGCCTTTTGCCTCACAGATCTGCGCCCCCACCCCCAAACACTCCTCCGACCGCCTCCCTGGCCTTTTGGTCCCCCAAACGTTGCGTCCATCCGCCAAGTGTCACTCTCATCCCAAATACACGTCGCGGTCACGGACCAGAAAACTGACAGGCAATGCGTACCTTGTTCGTACAGATCTTTCTTGACTTTCTGCAGCACGGCCCAATTCCTGTTGACCTTCTGCTTCCCGATGCTGCGACAGAGAGGACAGGCTCGCCACACGGCACCCCATAGACACCGTCAGGTCGTCGAGGGAGGACCCCCGATCACCCGAGCCCTGCCGCACTCCCTCCGCAAGTTGTCCTGGCCTCAGGCACACCACAGAGAAGGCAGGCAAACCTCTTGATTTTGACCTTCTTCTTCTTTTTCTTTGCCGCCTTCTCTTTGTCCATCTCCCCAACTTCCGGGTCAGAGTCCTTATCAAATTCCGAGTCCCAGTCCTCGTCCTCCTTCTCCGCCTTCGGGAGGGCTGATGCGTATTTGTGCTCGTGCCTCTTTTGCTGCAACGGGCGATCAATGGGGCTGACGCCACAACAAAAAATTGCAGAACGGGTGCCCATCGGTAAAGTGCTTGCATATCAGGCAATCCGAGGTGTCGGATCGCTTCTCCACCCAAAATGCCGCGGTACGGTTTTCAGGGATGCCTTGAAAATCAGCAGCTTTGAGGTGCATTGGTGGTTTGACTGCGGGGCAGGCAATCACACCAGCCCACGGTGGAAGGCCTAATGACAAGCCCCATTTGCTGTCTGGACACTGTCTTGAATGAATCACTGCGGGTTTGGGGTTCTTTTGTCTTGTACTTCCCCCCTCTTCCCTCTTGCCCAACCCCGAAACCGGCCCAGAGGTAGGGGGGCTTAGAGGAGGGGGCACACGAAAAATCCAATGTTGGCAGCTGATGAACCAAACGGGAAGCAAATGGACCAGTCCGTGAGGAATTGGAAACACGGGCCTTTGTGTGTAGACAGGGCAGCTACCTGCGATACGCGAAATGTTTCGAACATCTCGCTACTGTACCAAAGGGGGAGAACCAACAAAAAGACCTGATGTCACCTTACCTGGTTCATCCTCCAAAGGTTTTAGCGAAATGGCAAATTCATTCGCCATCTCTGAGAGCTCTGCAGTTTTCTGAAAGGCAGTGTTCTGCAATGTTGCGGGTTACTACAGAAGGAGGGCTGTGTGCAGTCAGAGCATTGGTGAGGGTTGTATAATTGTAAAACGCTGGCCTCCAACAACCAATAACAACACATAAGTCTGCAAAGCTTTGTAGGACCCCTCCCCCTCCCCGCGCCTCAGCGACCCTGCGCAGAGATCAGCAGACCCAACGGCCTGGATCGATCCTGTTCATACGTCCACACAACATGCATCAATCCCCACGATCACTCTACCACCCTGACTGAGCATCTTCAACTCTCACCGATCCTCTACAGCCTTTTACAAGCATCACCAACCTCCCTAACGCTCAACCATCCTGCCTTCACAACCTTTTGGACCACCTACAGTCCTCTTGAATCTGCCCCTCTACAGTTCGTGAAGTGAGCAATACCCGTTCAACAAGCCTTTTGAAGGTGTCACCCTGCTTCTTCGGGGCTTCCATTACTACTCCGACGGTGTTGGGATCGATCATGATGGTACTGGGATCCAGCTAAAGGGTAAAATGGAGGGGCTGGGGAGGGAAGAGATGAAAGCGGGGAGTGAGAAAGGGAGCGAGCGAGCGAAGGTGGGTGGGTGGGTGGGTGGGTGGCTGAAGGACTGAAGGTGTGTGGAAGAGGGAGATATGATAGCGTGCTACAGAGAGAGAGAGAGAGAGAGAGAGAGAGAGAGAGTGTGTGTGTGTGTGAGCAAATCAGCTTTATCATCGCAGGGACGGTGTGAGCGGGGGCAGGGGGGTGTTGAGAGGTGACTCAAAGAGTGCAGCGAGGGGCCTGTGCACCCGGGACTTGCAGGGTGGCCCTGTTATTACACTAAAGATGGTAGAACAGCCTCTCTTTGCCGTGCATGGCCCCGCAGGTCGGAACAGGCGTGTGAAATGGACCGAACCGACCAGAGCTGGGCTTTCTCAATCACACAATATCCATGTTGTACCACTGGAATCGCTTACAAAAGGGCATGAGGGCATGCTGGCACTGTGGTGCACTGCAAAGCTGGACGAACTGACAATTCAATATGCTCTGTGTCACGTCCTCCCTCCCTCGCAAAATTGACGAAAGAGCAGAAGTGGCAAAATTGGCCGCATTCGGCACATGAGAAGCCTAACACCCACAGGGACTGTTTGTCCCAAATGCCTGTGGCCATTCAATCGCAGAGGTATTATGTCACGCGTGATCATGCTCCCGCACACCTTATCCAACAACATCTTGATGGGCCGTTCCGTGCGCTGCTTCGTGGTCTCCAGAGGATTGGGAAGAGTAAAATCGATGTTGGGCTCACCAACGCCAGGGATGATGATGCTTTCGAATCCATTTCCAAAGCCGATGCCTATGAAAAGCACAAGCAGGGCAATAACATGCCAAAAGCGGCTCGCTTGAAAATGCTGCAGCTAGGCCAGCATGGTTGCACACCGCAGGCGACCATACCCCCACCCTGCCTTGCGCATGCACAGCCGAAATCAAAAGAAAACGACGGTTGGACTGGGGTCCCGTGGTATCAGGAAACAGACCAACAAACATGCAATTGAATGCAGTTCTTCATGGGAAGCTCTTGCCTGTCCCTGATTGAATGTGCCCTGTAAGCTGACAGAGCACATGTTTTCCCGAGTATTCAGACAAATTGTGGGAAGTTTTCAGCTGACCTGATCCATTTAGTTGCACAGGCGTCAGGATTCATGATGAGTAGGGCAGAAGTATTGCTTTTCACCCTCACTGCTTTGACTCTTTGCTTTCTGGCACATGGTGGAATGGATATTTGTTCCCTATATACTGTCTTTTCAGGGTGTTGTCCCAAGCAAACTGCTTGTGTTATTTTACCACCCAGCAAGGGACAAATTGCGAACCGCAACGGTGCATTGAGAGTAAGGCACGAAATTTGGTGCCACCACAGTCTCTTGGCCATCTTGGTGCCACCACAGTCTCTTGGCCATCAGGGTGGGCTACTTGCACTCTTTGGGCGTCTCATGTGTGACACAATTTGATGACATCGAATCAGTCATGTCAAAATCAATTGGTCGTGTCATGAGCTGAAGGTTTCCAGACAAGTGGTGGCAGCAAGTGGTGGCCCTTTGTACAGTGCGCCTCTGCATGCAAACATGCATTCACATAGTACATACAGTGGAGGCCTCCCTCTGCAGATTGAACAGTGCTTGCTGTTGGCTTGGCAAGACCACACAGATTGATTTTCCAAATGCTTTAAGACACTGAAGTCTGCCAGAGGGGGCGCCTTAGGAACCACGACTTATCGCGCGAATAGTTGGCACCCAGCATAGCCAAGCTGCACACCGTTAAGCCCCATAGGCAAGCGGTGCTTTCTCAAGCAAAAGCAGAAAATGTTTTGAGCAGAAGTGAAGCTGACAGGCATGGCCCAACTTCTCCTTCCCACTACAAGGAAAAAGGGACGTCAAGGATGTCAGAAACACAACGGCAGATGGGATCGCTGTGCTTAGACAAGCCCTGCAGAAGAAGAAGGGGCGGGGTGGTTGAGCCCGGATGTGGACCAATGTGCCAACCCAGTTGCTTGCAGATGGGTCTAGGACTCCCGCTCTCGCTGGTTTGCCCCTGTAATGTTCAATGATGATTGGCAACTCATACAAAAAAATGGAAGCGGAACCGGGCAATGTGTGCACATAAGAATAAAAGATTTGCCATTTGCCCTTTGGAGGGTGCTTGGTGGCGTTGAACGCTGGAGCAATAGAGCAGCCGGGTGAGCTTGCCGCTCTTTTCTGTTGCCTTTGTGCTGACGGCGACTTGTGGGCAGACATTCTGGTGTGCCACTGTTGCCCTCCGTCAGTTGGTTGATGCGGGGTCTCCTGACAAGGCCCTGCAGGGCAGCAAATGACCTTGCCACTCCGCCTCACATGGTCTTGTGGCCATTTCGTTCAGCCGCTACATATGCAAAGCTCTTTTGGACCCTGGGCTCCCTGCGAAGGCCCTGGTAGGCACATGCAAAAAGCACTTGCAAGCACTTGTCAGCCTGTATAACACTTGTTCAGCATCTCAGCACCTTGCAGCTGCAATTGGGCGGAAATCAAAACAAACAGCTTGAGGGTTGTGCACTCTCTTTACGCTCTCTGCTTCCTTGCCGCTGGCTGCTGACTGCTTGCTGAACCCACCCGGAAGGCAAATGATTCTGGGGAACCCGCCTGGTGATTCTGACCTTCAACTGAATCCTGTCGTGGGCAGGTGACCTGTGGTGATATGCTCCAAGTGTGTTAGGTGGCAAGCAGGTGAACTATGCTGGGCGGGTGGACAGGTGGCCTTTGGCGGGGGGTGAACAATGGCAGGAGCCCAAACTGCTCATTATCCCTCCCTGACTGCATTCATACCGACGACGTCCTCCCATGGGCAGAAAGAGATATTCCTCACCTTGCGTCCTGGTGTTTTGTGGACCTGCAAAGATGAAGCGGGGCCGAGTGACTGATTGATGGTGCCACAGTCAATTGAGCCCCTGGCCCGGAGCGCCCACCAACCCCACCCCCCATCCCCCCCCACACACTTTTCGGGGGCTCTGTTGAACCCCACCCCCAATTGAAAAATCTGCCAAGCATGGGTCACGGCCTGGGCCATGAGGGGGCTGGCATCTCTCACATTCAGTTCAGGTCAGCGCTCTTCCTGTTTATTGCTCATGGGCCTCTGGGATCCTGGCAGCGGGGAAGCCCCACTTGCTTTGCACCTCATGAACTTGGTGCTAGGCTGGGCAAATCTTCGAATGGTGGCGGGGACGCCGGGTCCCGGTCCCCAGTGCGGTTCAGTGGGCCCTGGCCAAAACCAATTGTTCAGTGTGCTGGCGTGAGGCTGGAAAGCCAATCGGTTGTGCCTCTCAAGAGGATCATGGGGGCTGGGGACAGCGCACTGCACAAAGAAGACCGCGTTGTTCGCCACACTGCAGGCCCATGCGTTTGGACCACATAAAACCTGCGGCATAGGGGACCCCAAAGCGGGGAGCACAAGAATGGCTACAGAGCCGCTGCCGCAGCGAGACCCACGGCAACAGGGAAAAAGATTTTCGAATGTTGTTGATTTTTGACGTAGCCTGCAAACACACTCAACAAAGGATTCTGCTCGCTTGACACTTGAGAAAAACAATAAATTTTCCCGCTTGCGTGACACTTGACCCGTCAACTATTTGTGTTTAATGGTTAATCAAGAAATGTTGTTTCTTTCATATCAAGCAAAAATCAATGGCAGAAACATTTTTCTAACATTGAATTAGGGTTGCCACTAAACGCCACTCTATAACTGATTGAATACTCAATACTCAAGAGTTGAAAAAAAAAACCTCTTGCAAGCATTTTGCATGCAGCTCGAGGTGCAGAAGGCACATACCATGTATGGATTCTGCACTTTTTTGTGTGCCAGAAGCCCTTTAAAGAACTGTACGTTGGACGGAAATGCCACGCCAACCCTGAGCAAGAATACAGACCACATGTGGTCCAACAACAGCCACCGCCCCCTTGTCCTGAACTTGCGCGGAAGGGCAATTTTTGATATGTGGAGAAAAGCATTGGGTGTTGGATATTTTTCTTTTTTCCTCTACACTCGCTTTTGCATATGCCTTTGTGTTTGGGGTTGCATTACTGCCAATTCAATGACGCCATGACTGTTATTGTATGAGTGTTGAGGGTGCAGCAAGTCTCTCAGTATGCGTTCGGTTCCATGTTGTTTCTTTTGCGCAGTCGAACGAACAAGTTCCTGAAAATGCTTTGAATTGGCAAGGGCTTTGCACATACCTGGAGGGGAACCCCATGCAGATGCCAAGGCACTTGCAGTGCTCCCGCTCTCGCTGGCTTGCCTCTGGGGTGCAACCATTGCCCATGTACAGTCACCCACCCCTCGGTCTCCTGTACATGTCGGTGACCCAGTCCTTTTTGCTGTCTCAGGGGGGTGGTACCCCACCCCAAACCCCCTACTTAGTCCCAAAGATAAGGGCAAACCTGTTGTTTTAAGCGTGCATGGACGCTTGCGCACTCTTACTTTCTGTGCTGTGCACGCTTGTGCACACTTGGGAGTGAAGACATGGCAGCAGGAGGTTGCTGAAGCCATGCACTCATACAACCATCGGTGCTGGTGGAATTTTTGTTTAGGGGCACTGTGTGCCGAAAACTCCCCTGTTCAATTCCAAGCGAACATGTGCAATGTTGGCGCCCCACCAGGCCAAGCACTATGGAATCAGCCTTTATCGTTGCCTAAAATCACTTGCTGACCAACATGTGGTGACATGCCTCAGCCAAAGATCTGAGTGTCTACTCCTGTCTGACAAGCATACCACACTGCCCTGCTGTCCAGGCAACTTCGAACTTCCACACCCACAGTAGCAACCGTCTCGCTATACTAATGCTGCCAGAATATATCAAGCTGGTGCTACATGCTTGCTTCTCCTCAGTGGGGGCTGCCATGGACGTTGGGTCTGCTTCTAGGTTTTGTACAGCCGCTTTTGTTGGCGAAGAGGAAGCAGAAAAGAGGTCCATATGGCGGCATTCATTCTCCACAACACTTCTGGAGAAAGCCACCTTTTACCTGATCTTGGCATGATCTTGGCATGATCTTGGCACAATCTTGGCATGATCGTGGCATGGATGTCAACGATGCTACTGACAGAACTCTAGCATTTACTGCTGCTCTGTGCCTGACAGAGTAACCGCTACCCCTCCTGTGCCGCACAATGGACACCATCATTCAGAGGCATTCCCATCCAAAAGAAAAAAAATCTGCGCACGCTTGGACAGGCAGATGGCGCACAAATGCGCACACTTATATCCTAATGCACCAGTCTTTATGCACGCTTATAAGCACTGGTCTGGATACGGTACGCCAAGCCATGCTTTACGTGCTTGGCTGAATGAAACAAAAAATGGCAGCCAGGGTCCAAAAGAGCTTTGCACATGTAGCTGATAAACAGAATGGCCACAGAACCATGTGAAGCGGGAATGGCAATGTCATTTGCTTCCCCACAAAGACGAATTGTCGAGACCCTGTGCACCAACCAACTGTCCTCCCCTTTGCACCTCGGACGTACAACCAATGTTTGGAACATCAGACACCATTGGGCAGAGTGCAGTACTACTGAGTCACACAGCGGATCTGGATTGCTCTTACCGAGTGTTGCAGACCGCTTGCTCAAGGTCACAGTGTTGCATGGAATGGGGTCCGGTCCCATGAACTCATACAATTTCAGGGCGGAGGTTAGCGGCAAATCCAGGCATAAGAATGGGGCGTACGTTGCAAGCTGTGAGATCTTGATGTCTTGAACTTGCTCCCATACTTTGTAATGATTCGTCTCTTTGAAAGTTCGAAGGTCCCAGACCTACGCACGCAGCATAGAACAGTCAATTGATCGGTGGGACCCATGCAGCATGGAATGGTCCCAAACATACACACTCAATATCCAACGGTCCCGAACGTGTACACGCAGCGTGGATAATGGTCCCAGACATACACACGCAGCATGGAATGGTCCCAGACATGCGCATGCAGCATGACATGGTTCCACACATGTGCATGCAGCAGGAGCTGGCCCCAGACATAAACACGCAGCATAGAACGGTCATGTCAAGGGTCAAGCGATGCCAGCTTGCTGGTAACGGACAGCGGTTGCGGGGTCGGTGGGTGGTCTGTCGAAATTCAGGCGTACCAGTGGTCCCAGACATACGCATGGAATGGCCCCAGACGTAGCCATGCAGCATGGATAAAAGCCCCGGACATACAGACACAGCACGGAATGGTTCCACACACATATGCATCGCATGGGATGGTCCCCAAACACACACACACACACACAGCATGCAGGGGTCCCGGAGTGGTACCACACAACCGCATGCAGATTTTATGGCACCGTAGCAGACATACACAAGAAAAATGCAATCGCCCCGCACCTACACAGGGGGAACCATTTCCTGCGGTCTGAGCGTTGCTCGCGCGCTCTATCTCAGGGGATCATTCCCAGAAAAATCGGCTGATCAGCCCCCACCAAATCCGACCAATGAGCGCACCACATTGAACGGGGTGGGCCTTCTCAGAGGAATTCGTGGCACATGGATGGCCACCAAATCTCAACAACCGGTGTGTAAGAGGAAGACATTCAGCAGATGGCACTCCCAGGGTCATTGTGAAACCGTGTTTAAGCATCTTAGCAGTAAATTTCAGGACACCTGCGGTGTGGCGTGATCCCATTCAGATTGTACGGGCGCATAGTAGGCGCATAGAGGGCGCACAGTGAGGGCACAGTGCCATTGCCCACAAGAGGGTACGACGTCCCTGACAGACATTCCGTCTCACGATCGGTGACTATCACGCAAGTCGATAGACGGCCATGCAATGTGAAACGAACGGTCATACAAAGGAATGCACCGATTAAGGGTCACGCAGCGCGATGCAATCCAGAGGAGGCAAAATCTGGCTGAATCAAACTCAATGTCGAGACTCTGGGCAGGGGGTGCTTACAGCGGTTGCCTGCGTTTGGAGGGAAATCTGGGCGAGAGACCAGGGAGCACAACAGTGAAACGCGGTCCGCGTCCTCGCTTTTTGCCGGACACGCCACCGGCATTGAATAAGGCAGACGCACCACAGGGATACCCCGGCAACCCAAAGCTACAAATAGGGAAGGGCCAGTCGGTATAGGACGATAGCATCGGTACCACACCTTTATCACGTTGTCCGATCCGGCAGTCACCATATTCCTACGACCAAGAACGTGATACATGCAGCGAATGGGGGACCGCGGACCCCCCTGAGCACACTCTGGTGCTCAGAGTAGTCGAAGGAAGGAAGCTTACTATGCCAGTCGTCCAAGGCGTCGTACTACAACTGAGAATCACCACCGGAGGACCTTTCCCAACTCTGGGAATGCAGATGCATCCCCAGGACGCTTTGGAGGGGGTAGGGGGGGTTGAGAAGGGCGCTCTGAGACAAAGATTTGCGTGCAACTAGACAAAAAATTTTCCTCCCATGAAATTTGACTTTTTTGAATGTGGATTTTTCTTTCAGACCCGGGGGGGGGGGGGGGCTCCCTCTTTGAAACATTTTTTCTAAAGCATGAGTGGGTCAGGGCAGCCTGGATGGTACCGAACGCAACAAACAATGTGGACTGCTTCCTGACGTTGTTGGTGGACAGCTTTTGCAAAACGAGGTCAGTCTTCCAGAGGTTTCGTCCGCACGGGTCGACGTTCAGCCGGACTGCTGGCAACTTCCCCTTTTGCCTGCGGAACCCTATCCCCCATTTACTGAATCGACTGTCCCCCCACTGAACCGCAGTGACACCCGTCCCACGGTCGGGCATGCTTCATCAACCCGGCGGCGACGGCACACACTAAACATGACAATCCCGGCCCACGCAGTCGACAACATGTGAAATGCCGCGGCGGCCTATCAATGGGAATCCACCCACGCAGGAAACTCCATTTCGGGGAGACAGAAGTGGTACATGCACCACCACAAATCTACAGAGTCCCTTGGAGTTCTCCATCATTTTCTTCTCTCGACCACCCGTGTTCCTACTGTCGGCTGCTGCGTCATCGTGCGGGCGACCCAAAGTCGTGCGAACAGTCCACGTCTGGTCTGCTTTGCTCTGCGCCCGCGTACCAGAAAGCGATTACCGGTCCAGGCGCTTCAAACTCATTTTGGGCGACCTGTGTTTTCAAATGGGCTCCCCATGTCCGTGACTCGGTCCATAGTCAAGAGACCCACACGACTCGTTCTGGTCAGACAGACGGGTCGCATAGTGTCTCAACGGCCGCGCGGGTGCTGGACAGTGCGCTCGTGGTGTCCGTCGCCCCCACGCCACGGGTCATGTGACGAGCTTAGCAATCCACTTGTGCTGGCTTTCCTGTCCCTTCCCCCAGCCCCCATCACCCCCTCAAGCCAGCCTCCGTGCCCGTCTTGGCAGTGCCTTCGCTCTGCCCAGTCGAAGTCTGGACCATGGCATGCCCTCCTCAGCAGTGAAATACCATGTGGTATCCTGGCCAACTACGGCCGACCCACCCATCCGACTACACTAAACCTTTCTTCAGGGAGAAGAAGAAACCGCAGACTTGAGGCCAATCTTCACAAACTTTGGCCGTCTGACCCCTTAACACCCGCAACCCCCCCACCCCCATCCCTTGTGCCTTGTGCCAAACCCCCCCCCCTATCCCACACAAAAGCAGGTCATACAAAAGGCATGACTCTAGAAAATTGCACTGCACCATATCAACCAGCCTTTATGGGGACACCCACCGGAGGAGCAACCGGAAATCAGGTGCTGCCGTCACTGAGCAACGGCCTGGTCGGGTCCACCTGGGTCCCTGCCCACCGCCCTTGTCCTCTGCTGGGGTTGCTCATCTCCAGCGCTTTTTGAAGGCCCCGCCGCCCTGGGACTTGGACCAGCAGGCCGTAATAGTGTCCCGTGGGCCGTGGGGAATCAGCAATCGGGACTTTGGGGACATTGCAAAAACATCACCTCCCCAACAAATCGATGGCCATTCCTGTAATCGGGCCCATGTGGCATTTCATCTTCACCAAAAACGTCTTCACTCCTGGTGACCACATCTCCACAATACCTGCACGAAAGGGGAGGAACAAACAGGTACTGCGAGACTGGACTCCACTGGGCAGGGGTCCTCTTGCCGCGGGGTGCGCGCACGCAACCCGTGCTCGCGGGACACACAAGATCCTCCCAATACCCTGGGAATGGTGCTCGCCACAAACGTGGCCATACTCGCACAAACCCAACCACCAGACAATGCTCGCACAACTCCAATGACCACATCCCCGACCACAGGCTGTCCACCGACTGTTGCGTGTTGCGCACGGCTTTGGGTTGGCAACGCGTGTTTGGAGAGGATGCAGGGGATCCTCCTGACGGCAAAATGGGGAAACATGGGGATGACCAACCGGCACAATGCACCAGGAAAACCTGCTTCCGACAGCTCACAAACGCCGGTACCAACTCACTTTTATTTTGGGGCGTGGCATGCCACGGCAGCACGCCCCCGCCATCCCCTCTGCGTCACGCTGACCGTACATTCATGACGGAGTCCTTTGGAGCTCTCCGTCGTTTGCTTTGAAAGAAACGAATTCTGCTCCACATCAATATCGTCCATCTCCGCACTTGCTGCCTACTTCTGTAGAGTGAGTGCGACTGCATGTTCTTTGACTTTGAGAGCTCTAAAAGTCCTCGTTGTTTCTGCAAGTCCCAAGCTGGTCTACTTTTCATGGAGCACCATCATTCGCCTGTTTCTCAGTTTTTGTTCTCCGCCGTTGAGGCGACACTTTGAATCTGCTGCCTGATCGGGGCGTGCAAACAATATGCACGTTTTCTGTAGTTCCGCTGTGCCGCACAGCATGAGTCACATGTGTTATACCCATGGGTCGGGGCACTTACCTCCGAGACTACGTTTCCTGTGTTCTGCTGGTACATTGGCCTCCCGTGCATATATCATCCGTTACCCTCCAACTACAACGCTCCAAATAACCACCGCCAGAGTTCAATTTGCTTGGCTCTAGCCAGCGTCTGCCACAAAATTCATGCATCGCTCGGGGGGCCCTCGGCCCTGTTTGGACAAATCAGAGTGGAGACCTGATGGCCCATGAGGGTGCCTGAAACCAGGAATCGGGACTTCAGATGAAATTCAAAGCCCAGTGACGACAATATGGGCCCCTTGTACCGTTGATGGGGAAATCAGACCTACAACTGTTTTGTTGGGGGTGGGGGGAACCTCCAAAAACTGGGAAGGGCGGGCGGGGGGGGGGGGTGGCCGGGCGTGGGGTTTCGGATATTTGCAGCTTGCCTCACCTGTTATGATTGGGTCTGCTGGTCCCACCCTTGCCTTTATCTGCTATGCATCCACTGTGAGGGTCGGGTGGGTGGTGCTCCTGCAGTGGTGTCTTTCTGTCCCCCTCTGCGGGCAGACCGACAAGCATACCCGGATTTGCCCGCTGTCTGTGGTGTCTGCCAGTGACAATGCAAATTGCATCTGTGCCCAACTCTGCCGCTGTCCGCATATTGCCCGGCCACTTTTCTCTCTGCTTCCCTTGCTCTCCCTTGCTCTTCGATCCCTGCCATAGCATCCCGGCATGTTCTGTTCAAAACGGCCCCTTGAAGACTGAAGCGGGTCCTGAAAAAGGCACCCCTGGTCTTTGATGGTGGAAACGCAAGAAAGTGCCGAGCGCTCTTACAGACCCTTACCGACCTGCCGACGGTTGTCACCGTCCTTCGGCCGTCGTCCATCCACCATTCAGGGCTGAAACGCCACTTCTCTCCCGCCACCCTGCCCTAACTCAATCCATGCCCCCGCTCGCTGAAGGAAGCTCTCCAGCTCGCAGGGACTCACTCCCGCAGCCCTCCACAGCGCCCAACAACACAAGGGGCGACACATTTCCCGACAAGCACGAGCGACACCTGAGTTATGGCCAGTGCAGACTACTGCATTCCACGGGTTTTGGCACATCTGATTGCAATTGCCTGTGGCGAGCAAAAGAAAAATTACTGGTGAGGGGTTGTGGAGGGCTGTGGAGGAAGGTGACGGAGAATTACTACGAGTTGTTGGGGGCTTCCAGGGGGTTGCTGCGTAATGTGAAAAATTGTTGAGATTTGTTGGGCTTTGCCCCCCTCCCCGGAAAAGCCTTTATGGTACCCCCCCCCGTAACAATCGCGACATATCTGCCGAAACAATCGCGACATATCTGCGGAACGTATCGGCAAGCACATTATTCGCCAAAAAGCTTGCTCTTGTCCACACTCGGCCCGGTGCTCAATCAGAGCCCGTCCCCCCTAAAAAGACACCTTTCTCCTGGTTGTTGTACAGTCAATGCCGTTTGCAAAGCCAGTATTTGTCGCCATTACATAAAAAATATCGCTCCCCGGTCTGTATGCCACAGTTCAGCACCTGCATGTCAGAGGTGATCAGTAGTCAGTGGTCAGTGGTTTCTGCGTTGGGCTTCAGACCTACAAAGCAAGGTCCCGGGTTCTTTTCCCACCATTGACCGTGGCAGCAAAAGACTGTGCTACAGGATATGATATTCCACAAGACACTGCTGCTGACAGTGCACTATCAAGGGCAAGGAATGTATTGAGCCGTGCAGACCGAACACATCAAATCACGAGGAGGGCGGTGGTAGGATGATAGCAAGCTGCTTAAACAGGTAACTCAAGCAGTTCATTAAATCTCTTCCTCTCAGGAGCTTCAAGCCAGCCCTCGGTTTCCAGTGGCAGAGTTATCTTACCTGGGAGGCTTCAGCGGGGGGAACTTTAGATGGTTAGACTGGGCTATCAGGACCCGCCAAGAGGAAGGGCTGTTGCTAGGGTGGATCCTGTGCAGTCTGGTAACGATGCAAACATACTGTGTAATTCAATGTGCGAACAAACAAAATCCACCACCAACATTCATTGTTAATGGCTATAGGGTATAATAGGACCTGCATTAACGACGTCACCGGCCGGAGGTTGTGGGGAGCCATGCCCCAACCTACCCCTCATCCCCTTACTTGGAGTCTAGAAACGCGTTTTTGAAGGTTTCGGCGCGATTTGAGAAAGTGGGAAGGCGGACAGGGGTGGTAAAGTGGAGATTTTCAGAATGTTTGCAGCTTGCTGCCTAGGACCACTGTGCAGATTCCTGGGCCATGTATGGATCAATCATCTTACGTATGCATACATAGTGGCACATTGGGGGCATCTTGTATGTATACATACCCGTTTATCTTCTGCTGGTCAGACGTTTCTGAGGGAGAAGCACGCTGATGTGCGTTTTTCCCGCGTATGCCTTCTTCATTCATAGTTGACTTTTCATGGTTTCTGGTTCAGGTTTGCCCGGGGCTGGGACCGGAGATAACCCTGTCCCAATTGGGGCCACTTGCCAAAAATGTGAAGCAGAGGTTTTTCATTTGAATTGGAGCCTCCCTTTCCTTGACGACTGACAAGAGGTCGTAAACGACACCCTGGTCTTTAATGGAGGAAACGAAATAAACTGCCGGGCCCTGCCCGAATATCAAGCACGCGCCTACAAACGAGGTCATCTGCATTCACCGTCCGTTGGTCACTCGCTTCTAACTAATGACGGCCGTCGCTTAACGCCAACTGCCATCAGATCCCAAACATTGCGGATAGACCCGCCAGGCCACAACGCTTTCTTTGTGAGAACCGCTACGTGTCGCGGTATCCTCCTCGCATCCCTCAAGCAAAACATACCTAAGCCTGTGTTTCGCTGTGCCACCAGTTTACCAGTACTGATATCCTGATACGATAGCACACCGTACCGGCCCTGCAAAAACAGAAACGCGAATGCTCCAACAAGGCACTCTGCTGAAGATCAAACAACATTGCACGCGACTGAGGACTACACACGGCGTCGGCCCATGCTTTGCCGCACCAGTCCGGACACCAGTATCTGGTTTCGGAGAGGGATTCGGGTCATCCTTGTGTGTAATGAAGCCAATGTCCCCCCGGTGGAAATGTACAGGCGGCTACCTGGGCCACTATGAGGCCAGGACAACAGCAAGGGACAGTGCCACCATTCCCTCGCTTCATCGCTCTCTCGCTCCCGCTTCTCCATCCTTTATCCTTCCCTCCCTTGCTCTCTGGCCTCCTAACTCTTAATCCACGCAGCCTTGAACGATCACCCGTCGTTGATTCCATACGCAATTAGTTCGGCCTTTCGTCTCATACATCTGCATCCCCTGCGCGGCACCATATCTTCCATTAGGGCGCAGCTCCTATGGCAGCTCCCCAGGAGTGGCAGCAGTGCAAATCACCAGCACCCATAAGGTCCTTCGAGGCTCGCTGCTGGGGCTTCCATGGTGCTGGAGGAGCTCAGGTCAACTCCACGGTCACCCTAGGACCATACGCACCATTGTGGGGAGCACCCATCTTATTCCTCCCCCGGTTCCGTGGCATCTGCAGGCACCTTATGCTCAACCACCCTGAGTTCAACCAGCCAAGGATGAGCATCCCCATGCCAGGCCACACTCGGGTGCGCATTTCACAGACCCCGAGGAGGGGAAACTGTTGAGGGGCACCCTACACCACACTCGGGCCCACATCGCTACCAGGGATGCCAACTGTGGTGGGAGGGGGAAAATGTCCAGGGGGAAACCTCCTCCGGGTGTTAGGTACGCTGTTCCGTTCCGTTCCACATGAAATCTTGGATCCTAACCCCCTGTGTGACATTCCGTCTGGTTGTTGCTCCTTTACGGGGCCCTGGACGGTCACCCGTTCTTCCCTTCGCATGTTGCGTCGGGTCGCTGCTTTCTGTCGGCCGCTGCGGCCGGTGCTCTTGCTGGTGTCGTTTCCGCGTTCGCGGAGCCCAGTAGTTGGTGTGTTGGGGCTGTGCTGAATGTGGCATGGTATGCCGTTTGCGCGTCAGCGGCGCCCAATAATTGGCGGATTGAGGATGTGCTGGTTGTTGTCCTAACCCCCCCCTCCCCAATCATGGAACGGCTACCACAGAACAGCTCTGGGGCACAATATCCTGCCCCCCCCCCCCCCCCCCAAAATGTTGGAGAAAAAATTGGCCTTTGTCAAGTGATGTTGGCACGCAATCATAAACCAATCTTCAAAGAATTCAAAAGCGCCCCCAGGAATGTGGTGTCACAACCAACCTTCTTTATGAAGAAAATTGTGCAAAGCACACCTGGTGATGTTCTGTGAGGGAAAACCAAAAAGCGAAAAAAATTGTTGCACAAATATTGTGAAAAGCGTACTCTAATGGTGCGTGCCATGCAACCAAACAGTGAGCCAATGGACCATGTAGACTTCTTACCAAAAAGTTGTTCCACAACACACCCAGTAATGTGCAAAGAAAAAGAAATCAATAACCAATGCAACTCCTTGGAAAAATAAAAAAGATTGTTCAAAGGGCACATTGTGATGTGGTGTGACATGCATGCAAAGGGAAAGCAAGGAGCCATGAAACTTCTTGGAAAAAAATCTTCCATCGTCAGAGGCAAATTGTTCCGGAGTGGCCCCAGTTCCGGTTCATGGGAACAAAGCCGTGTGCCCGCCCTGGTGGAAGGGTTGACGTCGAACAGTTTTGGGCCAAAATACCTCCCAACCCCAACCCCCGTGTTCCGTGCCTACCCTCCTCCTGAGGGAGGGAGGGAGGCAGGGAAGGCCGGATGGGTGGGGAGGAGGGGGACGTTGGTGCAATTGAGGAGCAGCATGATTGCGCACGGAACGAGTAGTATGTGCAAGATGAGGGTTGTTCTGGTGCACAGGATGAGGGGGGGTGCAAGGTGGGGGCTGACTGGTGCAAAGGACCTGCGGTAGTGCATGTGACAGTGTGTGTGTGTGTGTGTGTGTGTGTGTATGTGTGTGTGTGTGTGTGTGTGTGTGTGTGTGTGTGTGTGTGTGTGTGAGGTGGGGGGTGGGGAGGAAACGAGCAGCATATGCAGACCAGGGTGAACGCTGATGCAAACACCCACTCACCCGCCTGGCGCAATCAACATACTATTGCACAGATCAAGAAATGATAGGGCAAGAACTCCACTTTGTTAGGATGCTCAAGATGGCTCATCTGCAAACCGGGAAAACCATGGCTGTGGTTGGCCTCCAATTTGAATTGGGTGGGTGGGGTGGGGTGGGGTGCTGGGGGGGCAGGGTTTTGCTTTACTTTTTGTTCCAGCAGAGGGCGGGGGTCCCCCGGACCTCCTCCCCCCTCTGTTCTAAATCAGCTGAAAACCTGGGTTTGGGAACAGTTTTTCAGTGACCTGACAAAAATTTCCCCGTGCGTTCAGCTCATGTCAAAGAGTGTTCACTTAGTGTCCCATGTTTACCCTGTTAATTGCCTTGCTGATGACCATTTCCCAAAGACAATTGGCTGTGTATTCGGCTCCCTGGTCCAACCGCTGCCCTGCAGATGCAATCGACACGCTAGGCTTAAAGATGCATTCACCAGATGGAAGAGACAGGAAGCATACAATGACGTGCAAAAAGTATGTTACCACTTTTATTGAGCCTACCAATGGCAACACTGCGCAGGTGTGTGACAGTGACACCGCAAGCTGTGAATCTCTAGCTTTCTTGTGTTTGTTGTGTGTTGGTGAGGTGAGTCAACCCTGAATTGGCCCAGAATGAATTGCTGCAGACAACACATGACAATTCCATGTGCTGAACGCGTCATTTTCCATCAATTTTTCTATGTGCTGTGTATTGGACACGTTCCGGCAGGGCCCTGGACCCCCTACCCCCCCTCCCCGAGACCCCTTCCCGCCCTGCCCCCCCCGCTCAAGCAAACCTTGCCCCCCCCCCCCCCCCCCAAATTCCCGACTGTGAGGCATCAAAGCCACCATATTCAGTATTCAAGCGTCTTGTCACTCTCCTGTCTTCACATTCCATTGTGGTTGCAATCTCCTCACATCCAGTGTTTTGCCAATACCCTTGCTCTTTGGACTGTTCTTCCTCTAGGAACAGAGGATAATCATTTTTGCTCTGCATCCACACAGCACAGTGCGCACCCCAACCCGTCACAGAATGGAGCCGCGGGGTACTCTCAGAGGTGGGTGGGTGGGGGTCTGGACGGAAGAGTAGCAGGGTGGGCGTGCCGGCGCTGGCGCCCCCATACACAGGATTGCCCACACAGCCTGCTCTTCTTGGTGTCATGATGATGTGGTTGCAGCTCGGCACCTCAGCAGCAGCCTTTTGGCATCAAGAAGAGCCAAAAGGCTGCTGCCGGGTACTGAGCTGCAACCACATCATCATGACACAAAGACAGAAGACACAGGTTGTGTGGGGACGATACACAGTTTGTTGGCTCCGGTGGGGTGATGCCGGGATGTGTCAACTTACCCGTGATGAACGTCTGTGACTGAGCATGTCTCTGCCACATCTGTTCCCTCTGTTCATTACCTGACTTGCAATTTTGTAGGATTCGGTCACAGCTGACGTGTGTGCCTCAGCAGGATTTGCAACTGATCTGTGCAACTGCCGCCTGTGCGACACAGCCCAACGGCATTGGGGGATGATCCCCAGAAATCGCAAAACAAATTCTACTGCTTACAACAACACCCCGTATGTTGTAAACCAATGAAAACATTGACATTGCATATACCGGAATTGTGTCTCAGAAATTGAAAGTACAATGATGGCAATTGCATGCTGTACCTTTTCGATAGCTTGAACAAAATCAGTGGATGCATTTTGGGCATCACAAGGAGACCATGAAAAAATGTAGGTAGCTGTCAAATAAGAAATCAAATGGATGGGTGACAGGTGGGTCATGGGCTGCTTGTCATCTCAGCCTCTAGTCGTCTGAACTCTCCATGCATGGTGCGTGCGAGACATCCTCTGAATAGCCTTGTGGACCCACATCTCAATCAGCACCACTGGATCCAAGCCACTTGAACGGGGAAATTGACATAAGCTCTGTGTGATTTAGACCACAAGGCATCCACGGATGCCATGGCTTTGCCGACGCATGACGCCTGCCTGGGCAGCTGCATGCCACCTGGCACCCCTCAACTCAACATTACGTTGGCTAATTTGACCGATAACCACCCTGGACACCCCTGTGCAACTTGGCGCGAAATAGCAAGTCTCGGGTGGTTATCGGCCAAATTGGCTAGCACATTAATTCCAAAATCAATCTTTCAGCCTTGGTTGACGCGGTGACATTATCTTTCACAATGCAAAGGGGTATGGGAATATCAGGCATGGGAAGATGCGGCCATGGAAGGGTTCGCCCTCCTCCACTATGGGGTGCAAAAATTGTTGTGGCTGTACACCCGCCTTTGGCGAAGCTTCGGGGCAAGTAAGAGGGCCTGTGAACCCAACACGGACGGATTGTGGGGGATCTCAGCGTGGGAGCACCGGCGCACCAAGGTACTATGACAAGCAGGCACCGACGCTGCCCCAAGAGAGGAAGCGGAATCGAACAGTTTTCAGTCAAGTGTCCGTCATGGCAAAGGCAACACAAAACATTATCAATGACATGCCTTGCTATGACAGACAAAATTTCCTTCAAATACAAACATTTGCTTAGTGCTTGGGGAATCCCAAATTTTGTTGCACTGCTTTCAGGCGTCAATAGTGTCGTTTATGTCTTTTCAATGCGGGAGTGGCGAGATATCTGTTCACCATGGTCGGTGCCTTCATATGCAGCCATTTCCATGACCGTCTAGAGGTTTTGGGGATTAAGCTTACAGGACAAACAAAAAAAGCCAATCTGCAACATTAATCCACTTGAGCCTTGTGCGACAATGGAGGATTGCAGTGTTCGTGAAGTGTCCACGAGCACAGTGCAGTAGGTAGTCCGCGGATCACTGATTTGCGGGGGTCCAACCCCCCCCCCCCCAAATGATCCGCGGATCACGGATCACCTACCCCATAAACCCCCCCCCCCCACTGCCTAGCAAAATGATCCACGATTTCCCGGACCATCCATGCAGACACGTGATGATCCAACGGGTAGTAACAGTAACACATAGTGCAAGTACAAAGCACCATATTGATCCACCAATTTGTGTAAAAAAATGATCCAAAAATGTAAGTTCCAAAAAAGAAATGACACAAATTGGTGGATCATTTCTTTTTCGGAACTTGCATTTTTGGATCATATTTTTTCCACGCAAATTGGTGGATCCTGTCTTTTTTGAAACTTAAATTTTTGGATCATTTTTGGTTCGCTGAGTTCCGGAAGTGGGATGATCCACCAATTTGTGTGGAAAAAATGTGATCCAAAAATGTAAGTTCCAAAAAAGAAATGATCCACCGAATCATGTTCACAAAAATGATCCAAAAACGTAACTTCCAAACATAAGTGCGACGTACATAGTGCAAGTACAAAGCAAGCAGTGTGTTATAAATGATCCAAAAATGTAAATTCACTTGTTCCAACAATTTGGCTTCCAAAAAATGATGCACAAGTCCACAGCAAAATGGTCGAAAATGGTCCAAGAATGATCCAAAAGTGATCCACGGATCACCTATCCCATAACCCCCCCCCCCCCTCCACTGCCTAGTGTTTGGATCAAAAATGTTCCGGATCACCTACCCCATAACCCCCCCCCCCCCTTTGCCTGAGGCGCATAGCATACGATACTCGAGGATACAAAAAATGTCAAAACGGGCTGCAGTTTTTGGTCAACGTGCGACCAAAGGTGTGTTTGTGAATTGTGCTTTACAAAATTATGATCTAATTTAGGCCTCATGTTTGTTTATCTTTCGGATTTCGTGTTGTCGTAGGGTGCTAGATGTGGTTGGTGGGTAACAACACCTTATGTGCTTCGGCCCATTCGTGATCGTACATGAATGCGTACCGCTTTTGCGCAACCACAACCCATCGATCATCATGGCAGTACCTAATAGACGGAAAATCATAAGACATCGAAACGTATGGACCAGATTTCAAGAATTCAGCATCAGTTGCCAAGGACACAGATAACAATGTCAACAACACATCACATTTGTTCGTGAATCTCGTTAGGGGGCCAATTTGTACACAAGTAGATCAAGGAATCATGGACAACCATTGAGGACACTTGTTTCGCCTTATGCTCCGCTCGACACAAATCTCATGTTGGATCCTACGTTCTCCTCCCCAAGCCGTTTTCGGGTCTACCGAAAACAACGTCCTTGTGTGGCACGCGAAAATGCAATATGCTGCTATTCAACCTCCACAAACGCATGTTGGCATCCGTTATGCTATGAGTACAAATTTGGTCATTCCCCAAGTAGCTGTCGGTGTTGAGAAGGTCTTGCAAGAGGAAATCATATTCACAAGGGAGACCCGAGAACATGCGTCACAAAACACACTTTTCGTGCTACCCTTGGTCACCGGGTGTCACCAACGCGGCATATCGGCTGTGCTTCGTGTGCCGACCACTTCATGTGCCGACCACTTAAATAATCTTGGACATCCACGCTACTCCCTCATTGACCACCCATGAAAGACATCCCCCAAGACGTTCCCCAAGTGCATTAACAAATCACGGCTTACATACGTGAGGTCCCGAACGGTCTCCTTCAAATGGCTCTCCTTGATGACTTTCATTTTTTGACAATTTATGGATGCCAAATAGCCCTTCTCACTGGCAAATGCTAGCGACCTGCACAAGGAACGGCCACACGCCTCGCCATGCTAGATGTCGTGAGCCACCCCGTGTGCGTTGGTGTCACGCGACCTATTACTCTCACCAACGATGAGGAACGCGCCTACCTTAACGGTGCACTCGCCACCATCTCGGTGTTCTCTCAAAATGCAAGGAGCGAGGACTTAGAAACACACCTACCATTCCTTGCATAGCAGCACATGTATGGTCCCAAATTGGCATCGGCTTCAAAATTAAATTTCTTTTGTGCAGTTTGGATGTCAACCTCGTTCATGATATCCTTTTGGGTGACCAACCATGTCTTGTCGGCCTTTACAAACCTTCAAGCAAGCAGAAGTGGTACCATTCGCCATCCCATTCATCAAGGCAGCGTCTTCGTCGAACCTATGTCGCGTGTCGTAGCAAATTTGTTTGAAGCACACCCACTTTCTTCGGTTGCCAAAACCTCGGCCCGTGCAAGCGCGTTTGTAGCAGATGCAGCCTTGTCTTCGATCTTTCCGAATTGCTGTTTCATCCATGAATTCTTGGACTAAGAGAGGGAATCGTGTTCGCTTTTCCGCAAGCGCCGCCACATGGCATCGGAACGCCCTTGCCCCCAAACCAAGCCACGCAACCCCGACAAACAAGGGAGCATAGCATCCCACATGCCGCGTTGTTGAAGTGGGAATTCCCTGTGGCATACTTTTTTCATCCAGTTTGGGTCTCCGCGCTCATATTGCTTCCTCTTAGCATGCAACTCGGCTTCGAATTCACGTTTCCGCTTGTTCACTTCCTTCCAATGCGCACGTTCCGCTTTCCAATTGTCGGATGTGCCCTTCATCTTGGATGATTCCACCTGCACACCATGAGCCGTTGATGGTCGGCTGCTTTGCATCCCCATGGCACAATTCTAGATGGATTGGCACACATTCCAATGTTCCTCCTCTTCCTAGCGTTCCCCCTTCTCGCATTCATTTTGATTCTTCCCGACGCCCTCCATCTCGGATGATTTCTCGGATGATTTCATGAGCCATTAAATAAAACAATTGTTCAAAGGGCACCTTGTGATGTGGTGTGACATGCATGCAAGGGGAAGGCAAGGAGCCATGAAACTTCTTGGAAAAAATTTTCCATCGTCCAAGGAGTGGCCCTAGTTACAGGAACGGTTCATGGGAACAACCCCCCCCTCCCTTGTGGAACGGTTGACACGGAACAGTTTTGGGCCAAAATAACACCCCCTTTGCCCCTCCAGTGTTCCGTACCACATCTCCTTACTAGTCGGCTGCTTTGCATCTGGACCCGAGCAAAACGACACCCACACAACGCTTCGTGCGTTACGTTGAAACGTGCAAAGGTCGTACCTCTCGACGTTTTCGTTGTGGATGGACTTGCACACCGTTGTTTTCGGATCCCTCATTTCCGTCTTTTCCATCGGGCTTCTCTTGTTGACTTTCCATCCGTGCTCGCAAGAAACGGAGTGGAAGGGAGAAACAAGGAAACGAGGACCTCTCTACGGACCTCTTGGTTTGGTGATGAGACCAGCTGGTGCATCATGGGACAACCCCTTACCCCAAAAGCGTTGAACTCAACACCCCACCCAGAACACACAAGCCACGCGGATTTTGGGTTTGGTTACGCTACCAACAGTGCTGCGATGTGTACGTACGCAGGCCCACGGACACGAAATGCCACATAAACGGAGGAAGAATGATCGTGCCGCGTCCAGTTGACCCGGACGCCGCACGAGTAACACTTTGTCGCATCACCAGGGTTTATTCGTAACGCGTTATGCAAGTGCCAGCACGGTGCCGTATAGAAGAGTAAAATCAACCTCAGCTGCGATTGGAGGCATCAGGCTCCCCGATAACCTCGGCACCCTGATTCATATGCCTACTATCACAATTTCCGAACCTGTGGATCATTAGGCCCCCCGACAACGTCGGTACCCTGATTTATTATCCACGCCCTATGATGCACACTTCTACCTCATCACCCTCACCATAGGTAGAGAATTCTATTGGGAATCCATGAATTCTATTGGGAATCCATGGATGCCAGATTTCTAGCACTTTGGAGATCGTTTTGACTGATGTCATCCTGCAATTCCCTTCAACCTGCAATGTGTTTCCTCTTTGCATTTGTGGTGCTAATGTTCCACACTGATGGGACATTTGGTGTGGTACATCATTGGGTAGTCTCCTTCTGGGCAAAAGAGTGCCCTAAGTGCCTGCAATTTGCCTCCAACTACAGGATTTGACAAATTTCATTTGCATGCCCATCATGGACATGTCATGTGATTGTTTAGGTCCACAAGTTGGGGCCACACCAAAGGATGCACAGTGAACACCTACCCACACTTAGGTAGGCACAAACCGGTTTTGATGTCCCAAGGGGTCAATGGAACCATAGGACTCTTGTGCATACCAAAGGAGTTTTTGTCCGGCACACCCCTTTAGGGTGTGGTAGTTAGCCCCAGGACATTGGAGGGAAAACCACTGCGCTAAGCCTAAGGGCCTAAGGGCTTGAGGGCCTTGGCCCAAGGGCGAGTACTTTGTGGTTTCAATTGGACCATTGTGTGCCCTTTGTTCATCTTTTCCGATAGCCAACAACTTTCGTCAAAATGGGCCTCAAAAAAGTGCGATATCTCGGACTTTTGCACGTGTTGGGGCACTTAGTGGTAGGGTTGCATTGGCTTGCACTGGCATTGCTTGCACTGGCACAAGTTGCCTCATGTTTCGCTTGAAATGATTCTCCTTACAAACACGCCACAATGTAAGAAGGGAAAAGGCCTTGTATCACTTGTATCAAGGTGTGTAGCTTCGTGTTGGTGGCAAGGTGGAAAAGTGACAAAATCGGAATTCGGTCCCAAAGGCAAGATAACGCGCACGACACGGCCCCCAAGCACCATTCTTTGCTCTAGAAATAAATATGGCAATTCCCGGTGCCAATTTGCATGAGGAAAAAAGGGAATGTGAACATAGCTCAACGGGGTTGCCACGCCAAAAGTAGAGATGCAATCATCCCGTGACTCTCCCATACCAAGGCAAAAAACCGCGCATAGAGGCCATCACGACCCCGATAACGATGCTCCCATCTAAGCCACCAAATTTTGGACCTTCCCCACAATCCTTACTGAAACGAAGACCAATCAAATACTTAGTGTTTTTACCACTCAACGTTTGGTTGTTTCCAATGTGATCGTCACTCACTCGTCCTCAAGAATTGTGTGATTTCGCCTTTGCTCTATCCAATCCCGCTTCACTGCCACGATGAGCCAACCGCCTGTTGCTCACGCACTTAGCTCCACCAACAAGAAATGTTCAAATCACGGTCCACAAAACACCGCTAATTACCAGCCCAAAGCTTGTCATAGTCGAAAATAGCTAATTCACCTCAAAAAATGACTATCAGTGCCATCTGGTTTTTTGAGATTTTTTTGTGGTTTTGCGGGTTTTGCCCTTGCTTTGTCGTTGTAGTTCTCTCCGATATTTTTTTTTTCTTTCTTGATTGTCTGATCCTACCTCACACCTCGTTCGTTGCATGGTCGCATTGATAGTCAATGGAAGCAGTATGCGCTTTGCTATTGGTAATGAGGTGCTACATGAAAGCCGGATCTATGAACATTCCGATGTACTTAAGACAACACCGTCACATGGGAAGCATTTGTCGGACTTGGTTCTTCATAGGTCAATGGCCATCTGAAGATTGTTTGTGCCTCTTGTGCCTGTCACGCCACCTAACTTCGCTAGAGACGTGTGATACATACTTCATTGATGCACAAGCAAGCCGCACATTTCGCGTTGCATGTTGCTTTACGTAGTAGTATTTTGGCGGTCGTGTGGTAGCCCTAGTAGGTCTCTTCTAGTTCGTTTCGGTCCCCGATAGAAGACCATTTCGGTGCTTTTTGGGCGATTCCCAAAGATAAACCGTTAGAAAGCTCGTTTTGAGGGCAACACGATCCATCACCGTCCTTGTTAAAAGTGTCATCGATGCTTTCGCAAGTGTTGCATCTGTGTGTTTGATGAGTGACGGGCGATTCGTAACATGAGCCACTGCATGCTCGTCTTTCTTGTCTACGAACGTTGGGTTATGTGTCACTGACACAATGCGGAGCCTTGTTGCTTGTTGGGTGTTTTTGACACATGTGGAAGCACGACACAAGCCAAGCGGAATCACGTTAGGGCAAAGAATTGGTTGGATGAAAGACCCAATCAAGGCAGTCTAAAGAATGCAAATGAAAGTAACAATTTTTGATTTCTTAGACAACCCGCATGACAACGTGCAGAATAGAACCCAAAAAAGTTGGAGAGCAAAACACCTCGCCGATTTGCGATTCATTTCGTAGAAAGCTCTGTACCACACGGGTGATTATGAACAACGATGGTAGTCCAGAAGGAGGAGGGCAAGGAAAAAGGGTTCCGCCGTTCAAGGACTAGTCTTAGATAGCGTAGTACAAGCAGCGTGTGGACTAGAGTGAACGCCCCCGTATCCTTCCCGCATCCTGAACTTGGGTGCCTAACCCCACCCATTTCTTTTTCTTTCTGTCTTCTTGTGCTTTTTCTTTGCCAATGCTTTAATCAATAAGTTTTCGGGTCCTGTAGGATTTTGTTTGTCGTTGTTGGCTCTAAGATAGCACTCTGTGGTATTTCTTGAAGAAGGCAAGACTATCCCTCTATGTGAGGCTTGCTAGCATGTATTGGGGGACCGGAAAAGTACAGGAGGCTTTTCACCTTCGTGCCATGGTTGGACCTATCTACGGAACCGAAAAAAAGTTCGAAAAAAAAAAGCGAAATCAATTGCAGCAAAAGTCCTTGAGCGAGAGGTGGAAATCTACGCACGCATGAGGTCACACACGTTGCAATTGTGTGTGACCATTTCTACCCGAACATTTTTTTGGATGGATGGCGTCGAACGCTTGTGAATTCTTTCCTTCGTTAACGACTATGTAGATACGTGATACTATGAGGGTGCAGCATCGTTTTGGGATGTAGATTGCAAATTTGGTCGTGTTCCATTAAGGGCTCTCACGAAGTCTCTCACGCTTTGATATAGCCCTCATGTATTCTTTATGATAAGTCTCTTGCCCTGGTTTGTGGTCGCCAACTCCTTCGGCTTTGTGAGCGCATGCGCTCCTTGAAATCGGTTGGCGAATGTGTTGCCGAAAGTCCCGTTGGGAACGTGGAGTATGCCATTGCGTTGGGGAGATGCCACTTGTCACCTCAACAGTGGCCGAACTTCTTGAATGCATTGCGGAAGTTCCAAACCGTTGTCGACATCGACTTGAGCGCCACTAATCTAGACGATTGGCGTTGTGGAGAGTTGTGTACGACGCTCTTGAGTTGTCGTTTTGATTTAAGGCACTTACGGCTGCAAGCCAACAAATTGACGCCCAATGCCGCAAATACCTTGGCCTCCTACTTGGGGCATAATAAGCAACTAGAAAGTCTGCATTTGGCACATAACGATCTTGGGATTGCGGGGGCTATTTCAATCGTGCAATCCCTGCACAACCACTCGCGCTTTCAAGCATTAGATCTAAGTGACAATGGTCTCTCCGACTCCGGAGCAGGGCCGTTGATATCCGGTGTGCACCATATCCTTGGATTGGCGTCCTTGTCGTTAAGTTCCAACAATTTCGGGGATGCCACCGCGTGCCTCGTCGCCAATGCTTTGGAAAGTTGCAGCATCCGTAGCCTCGACTTGAGCCACAATGCGATTGGGAACGATGGTTGTGCATATTTGGCGAATGCTCTACGACGAAGCCGAACTTGCGTAGCAACGTTGAATGTCGGCTACAATCAAATTGGAGAGAGCGGCACGAAGGCGCTTTTGAAGGCATTGGCTGCAAACCGGGGCTTGAAGAACTTGAACGTCAGTGGGAATTGCATTTGTTTTGCTCTTTGCCTTGAGCTAGTTTGGGAGGCTACCAAAGAGAGTAGTTCATTGCAATTCTTAAATGTCGCGAACAACGCACTTAGTCTGGATGATTGCGGTGCTTTGTACAACGCATGTCAGGGAAACGACGCTTGTACCGTGGTGTTTGCGCCCGCAGGCGGCGACCTCATGTTTACGCAGTACACGTGGCACCGCAAGAGTCACCAACCGAAATCCCAAAAACCACCACAACACGAGAAAATACGCCAACACGAACAATTTGATCATCCCATGGACACTCCGTTGCCGTACGAGAATGCCGCCGGCCTACCCTCCGCGTCCTTTGAGCCCCCTATGATGGGACAAACCACAGATTATCTCGTGGCTCCCAACTCGACACCAATGATGCCACCACGTGGCTCCCAACCTCGGGCCGCACACAACTTTCTCCCCGCCCCTGTGACCGCATCTTTGCAGTACAAAGACGCATACGCCAATCAAACGTGGCTTGATGCACGAGATGACACAAACCCTCCCTCGCTCGAGGCCATGCCATCATCGCATACCGTGCACCGCCCCCCTGCAAGCGGTTATGCGCCGTGGAGGCGCGTTCCCCGTTCGCCGCCTTCGCGGCCTGAGCTTCAAGATTTGCATGCAAAGAGTCCCCATCGGCCGCCCGTTGCACATCGCAATGCCGATGCCGCCGACCCCACATACTATCATGTCCTTCAACAAGACTTGCCTTACGCCGCCGCGGCTGATATGCCGTACGTGGATTTCTACCACGGATCTACTGATGGCTCCCCCGTGATGCCACAGCCACACCCATACACGGGTGTGCCACCCTTGCCCCTGCAGGACCGTTCCAATGCCGGTGTTACCGCGCCGAGCCCGTGCCGCCCCAGGTACGCACATCCCGACGACAAGCGCGAGAACCACTTCCAGACGTACGCCGCACGCCAATCCGAGCGCTGGCTGCCCTACGAGCCAGCCTCCCACCATGCTGCGAGGGCAGCAGGCAATGTCCCCGAAGAGCAATACCCGGTGGTGCCGTACAGTAGCCACGGCGGGACTCTCCCGAGCCCTCGTGCCGCAGGCGCCGTCAGTGCGATCTCCCCGAGGGGCGCTACGTTGGGGCCTCAGGATTACTCGCAGGGCTACCTCGACGGCTTCCCGCAAGGGTACCAGCAGGGCTTTTGGCAGGGGTACCAGCGGGCGGCACACTTGGCAGTCTCTGATGCATCGACCGAGCCCTCAAGGATGACGATCGGAGGTGAGGATTTGGAGATCATGTCGCCTGGTCGCTCCGACACCAGCGGCACCACGCATGGCCTCACGAGCAGCAGCACGACGACGACCGGTGCCTCGGCCTCGGGTCCCGCCACGGCCACAGCCGCGGCCGAGGCAGCCGAGTCCAGCCACATGGCGCAGGCCTTGGCGCGTAACAACCTGGGCCGACCCATCGGGCAGCAGCACAAGAACTACAAGTTGATGCGGCACATGCAATTCGGGATCCGACACGGGGTCACGGTACACGCCAACTGCCATTCTGCGCTGATGGACAGGCAGGAGGCTTTTGACGAATGCAAGACAAAATACCTTTTCCCGGTGGGCTCCGGGGAGGACGAGGAGGTCGAGTTCACCGACTACGCGCCGATGTGCTTTCTCAAGCTGCGGGAGTTCTTCGGGATCGACGAGAAGGAGTACATCAAGCACATCTGCGACAGCACATGGACCGAGTCCACGGCAGGCAAGAGCTCTGCGTTGCTGTATTTCGCTGGGAATTCCTTTGTCATCAAGACGACGAATTCCGAGGAGAGCAAGTTCTTGCGGCAGATGATGTATGGCTACTATGAGCACTGCCAGGCGTATCCATTGACGCTCATCCCGCACTTCTTCGGGCACCACGCCATTAAGATCCCCGGCCGCCGGAAGCTACGGTTCGTCATCATGAAGAACGTGTTCCACACGACGAACAAGATCCATATCAAGTATGACCTCAAGGGCTCTACCGTGGGCCGCGCTGCCACGGACAAAGAGAAGGAAAGGTCGTCGTGCATACTGAAGGACAATGACATGGACATCAACCGCGATTTCATGCGCCTGGGCGCGCGGAAGGAGATCCTCATCCGGCAGATCCAGCACGACACCAAGTTCCTGGCAGACAACGCCGTCATGGACTACTCCTTCTTGCTGGGGATCCACAATTTGAGTGACCAGAGCAATGATCTGGCGCAGGCTCAATTGACGATTCCAGATCGTATCCGAGCGCTTCCTGAGTACTGCTTCGTCTCCGACATGGGGGGCATGCAGAAGGAGCCAGTCCAAGGGCCCACGCAAGTCTACTACTTCGGGATCATCGATATCCTGCAGGAGTATACACTGCGCAAGCGTGGGGAGACGATGCTGCGAAGTGTGCAGCACGGGAAGTCCGGGATCTCCGCGGTGCCGCCCGATTTCTATGCCGAGCGTTTCCGCCGTTACATGGGCGAAGTCATGATTTAGGCGACCCAGTCGACAGATTTAAGTGGGACGTCGCGGTGACACTGCATACAAAAATGGATACCTTTCCGGCCAGAGGCCGCCATGCCGCGGAACTGAAGTGCAACATGGAAATATCAGACACGGACACGGCACTGGATTACACAGCAGAGACGCCAGACATAGAAGTAAACTCGGTCCCGCAGAGTGTCCTGATACCTGCTAATGGCAATAATTTCGCCAGTGCTGAGTGTGTGCTGAGTGTTTGTGGAGATTGGGGGCAGGTTCTGTGCCCTATGTTCTGTACCCTCGCCAATTCCAAAGTACACATCCAGTTCCAACCGCCTCCACAAGAACCTGCACCACCGCTATCCCCTGCTGTTGTTACTGTTCGCGTACCTGCAGAACCTCTCTCTGAGCCCTGTTTCACACAGGTTATTGCGTAATGGCACATTGATTGCATCACACTACCTCGAAATATTGGTCCCCCTGTTTTCCGCAAGTTGGAAAGTAGCATGCTCACGGATGCGTTTCTCAGGGCGCAAACACACCTTGCGCTAATCCGGCGAACCGCCCATGGCAGCTGTCACACGCGCGTGTGCACAAGACACTTGTGTGCACGCATTTACATATTCACACATGCATGCACATGCAACGGCGTGCCATTGTGAACATTGACGAATGGCCTGGGGGGCCTTGCTGCAAAGATGTGTTTCCTGTGGATGTCGACCGCATACGCAAGGGTCTCCCTCGTCAATAGCAGGCCCCTCTGGCGCGCCGCGCTGACACGGGGGAAGCCACGGGGGTGCAGCGCACGCACGCACAACCAACCATTCAACACACAGGCACTCACTGCCGGAGGTGATCAAACTCGCCAACACCGAGGTCCCAGCCACAGTGTACTTTCTCTGATGCTGAGCAGTGAGGCCAACGGACAGATGCTGAGTTCCCTCCTTCGTAGCACACAAGCCGCAGACAGACTACGTCACAGGGTCGGCCAAAAAGTTTTGCCAGGGCCAATTGCCAACCCTTCTTCTTCTTGTTCTCAGGGGTTTCCGTGAGGTAGAAGATGCTTCTTTTTTCCCCTTAAAAGTCTGTGGCCCCCGTTGGCGGAAAGCTGTTACCTGACAGTGGTTGACGGTCAGCTGACCTTTGGTGGTGGCCGACCGCTGGCAGTTGCTGTGCCGTTTACTTGTCCCAAGTTCGGGTAAGTCCTGCTTCGTGTTCCATAGATTCAGGGAATTTTTCGTTTTTCTCATCACCCACTCCCCACGATAGATTCATGGAAAGTTTCGTTATTCTCATCACCCACTCCCCACCATCCACTGGAGGTGGCACGTGGGGTAACCACACACCCCTACAAACCCTTCCCCTTCCAAGCGCAAGGAGCGCAAGTCTCCGATGGCCTCGCCCCTGGCACAATAGCCGATTGGTGGGGTATGGGGATGAACCATGCAAGCAATGGTCTTTTGAGGGCCAGGCTCACGCCGCACAACAGACAAAGAAATAAGGCTTCTTGCTTCCCAACAGCTCCTTCACCAGTTGAGATGGAAAATTGCAGAACTGCCCCGTGTGACCAGCAATTTGTTTTCCGGAGCGCGCGCGTACACACACAGACACACACAAACACACAAAGAACTGCCGATAGCGAGAAACGAGGGCGTTGAAATCACCCCGGAGGTGGGGCAATTGGCAATTGGCAACTGGCACACACACACACACACACAGACACACACACACACACAGCGAGCACACACAGACACACACACACACACACAGCGAGCGCCATGGAGTTTGTTGAAATGATTGGGCTTCACACACACACACACACACACACACACACACACACACACACACACACACACACACACACGAATGGGACTGCCGCCCTCGCATTGCACATGGGTCTCCCTCGTTAATACTGCCCTAGGTGGGGGGTACCAGTACAGGTCCAGTGGGCGTCCCGGTAAGGGGGGGGGGGGCGCCCGGTGCGGGCGGAGACTCTCAGTGGTTCGGGGTTGATGGGGCTGGGAGAGCAGCTGAGCCCCCCCCCCCCCTCCGGCGCCTGCGCCCCCGGTGGCGGCGCTGCCCTCCGCGGCAGCGGAGGGAGACATACGCCTCCCCATGTGCGACGCTTTTTCCGCGATTTCGCGCGCGCTGACTGACTCACGGGCGCTACCACCTGCCTCCCCCCCCGCCCCCCGCGAGCTACGAGGGAGAGGGGCGGGACGTGGGGGCCGGCGATGCGCCGGGGGGCACCGCGCCCTCTCTGCCACTTCTGCCCCACCCCCACCCTCCTTTGCCCGCGCACGAGGACGTGGAGACGGAGCCCGCACGCAGCTCGGGCACGGGAGCACCGGTGCGGGCCGCCGATGCGCCACAGACGCCCGTTAGCGACAAATCCCCCCCGCCCCCACCGCTGCCGGCGCAAAGGGCGGGGTTCGAGGAGGGTGGGGCAACGACGCCCCATGCAGTCCCTGTGCGATGCGCACAAGGCCCCCGCGTGCAAGTCATGCCGGGGGCACAGGGGGGGGCAGCATTGCTGCTCTTGGCACCACGAGGGGCACCCTCGGCTGGTGCTAGTGGCGGGGGGTGCGCAATAGTACACGCTCTTTGGGATGGGAGGTGTGTGTGTGCGCCCTGCCTCCCCCAAGGGGGGGGGGGGGGCAGATGAGGAGGAGATGGCCTCACAAATGCGCCCACGGTGCGCACTAGTAGCCCGAGCCGGGGCCATGGGAGGGCAGAGGGGGCGGATACCTGACGCTGGGGCCACAGTCCTTCTATTGCGCATTGACACCAGGGGTGGGCGGGGGGCGGGGGCGTGGGGGCGGCGCAGCCAGTCCCGGACCCATAGCCCCCTCTCTTAACCTATCACACATCGCCCAGGACTTTAATCGGCTTTTGCCCCCGTTAATACTGCAATCACCACCCGCCGGCTGCCGCCGCGCAACATTGGGCCGCCTTTGCCGGGGATGCCATCGGCTGTGGAGCCACAAGGCGAGGGGGTGGCGGCCGTGTGCCCCATAGGGTATGCGGACGACACACAGGCCATCATCCTGGCCCCAGCAGCGGCCCCTATGGCGGAGGCCCAAGCGGTAACTGACAGGACAGGAGTGTGGATGGCCGACACGGGCCAATCTGGCAACGTGGCCAAGTCCATGTCATGGCTCCTGCGGGAACCACCCGTCGGGGTGGCGCCGCTTACGCTTGGCAAGGTGCCCATCCCGCTCTCGTGGGAATTCAAGCAGCTAGGAGTGGGGCAGCACCTAGCGGCGGAGAAGGGCACGGGCCCGGTCTTGCGCGGCCGCCTGGACAAGGGCCTGGCCATCATGCAACGGATGGGGTGCCTGCCCACCTTCAGCATGCGGGAGGCGGCGCTAGGCACCCTAGCCAACTCTGTGGCACTGTATGGGGTGGAGCTGGCGGACATCGAGGGGCGCACCCTGGCGTCAACGGATACCGCGGCGGCCAAGGCGATCTGGGGCTCCACACGGTGCTCACAGGCCAAGGAGGTCCTTTGGGGCCTCTTGGCCGGGGGCTTCTATGTCTCCCCTCTCTTGCGCGTGCAGTACCAGCGCATGCTTTGGCTCGCCCGCCAGGCAGCACGCCGGGCACCACTCAGACCTTCGTGCAGGCGGTGCTCGAGTGCCGGGATCTGCCGCCCTCCATGGGGCCCGTGGGCAGGGCCCTGCAGGCCACCCGCCAATTGGGCCGGCAGCAATGAGAAGGGTGGTGGCACTGGGATTTGCTAGGCCAAACGACAGCCCTTGCACCTGGTGCAAGTTGACGAAGGAGAGCTGCGCCACCGCGTGTGCGAGAGCCAGCAGTACCGGGCGTTCCGGGAGCCGGAGCGGCGCCGGCGTGACAACTTTGGGGGGCTGGGCGGAGCTGTGCACCGTTAGGCGTGCCGGGTGGCCTTGCAGGTGGCCTCCGCAGAAGGGGTGCGCAGCATCCTCCGTGGGCTGCTGGCTGGAGCCACGTGGACGGCGGTCAGGGCGGCGGGGCACACCATCCTACCGTTGGACAGGTGCCCCTTCTGCCGCGGGGTGCCAGAGACGGACCTGCACATGCTGTGGGACCACCCGTGTTGGAATTCGGCGTGCCGAGCGTGGATGCCTTGGGGGCTGCAAGAGGCCACGGCCTTGCAGGCGCTGGCATGCCCGGTGGCCTGGCCGGTGTGCCTGAGGGCTACGGGCTTGCTGCTGCTCGCCCTGGTGGGTGAAGGCGAAGATGCCCAAGCGGAGCGATTGCTATACCGGCTCAATGGTGTGTATCTTGCTGTATTGTCTGCCCGCCGCGCGGCGGAAGAGGCGGCGCGGCTGGGTGGGGACGCGGCCTCCACGGTGTTTGGCCCGGCGTAGGGGCGAAGCCTAGACTCGCGCCGGGGGTACGGGGGAACAACTAGCGGACGGCCCGCCCCGCCCCGCCCCGGCGAGGGACCCCCTGCAGCTGCCGCACGGCCTGCCGGCGGGGTGGCCGTGGGAGCGTGGCTTTGCGGAGGCCCTGGTTCACCGTGCCTTGGCACTTTGGCGGATAATGGGCTCTGGCTAGGTCACTTATGCCGAGCTAGCCCTAGACTTTGAGTCCCACAGCAACTGGGCGCTCCTCGCCACGCCGGGCCATCGCTACGCCCGACAGGTGTTGTCGCTGAGGTGCTGCGGGAGGCGGTCAATTTCCGGTGAATGTGTGCCTCCCTGGTGCCCCTGGGGGGCTTCCGCAGCATGGGGCGAACATAGCGGCCGGTGTTTGCGTGCTGGCTCAACATGCGGCAGCATGTGCACCAGCTGCAGCAACACTGCTTGGAGCTATGGACGCGCCGCTTGGCGACCCCTGGGCCGGCTGCAAGGACTACTTCTTGGCGGGGTACCTGCCGCGCCGCCCGGGAGGGGGGGGGGGCGGCGCGCCCCTATGAGATCGTATGCGTGCGGCGACCGTGGGCGGTGGGTGTGGTGCAGCCGCACCAGCCACCGGCAGCGGACAGCCGGCCGGCGCCCTGCCGCCGGTGCCCCATCCATCTATAGCCGCAGTGCGAACGATGCCGGCTGGCGCGGCGTGGGGTTGCGCACTGCTGCACGTGGGGCCACGTGGGGCACCCGTCGGTGGCGACGGGAGTGACGGCTTCCTCAAGGGCCTTGCGGGCATGGTTGGCTCCCTCAGAACTGCCGCCGGAGCCGCCGGCCAACGACCCTGCGTGGCGCTGGCACCGGTGGTGGCGGGCCGCCGCCAGAGACCGGACCGTCGCACGCCTAGCCCTCCGGCTCTACGCGGCCGGGTGCAATGCACTCTGCTCTGGGTGGTGGGTACCAATACGGGTCTAGTGGGCGTCCCGGTAAGGGGGGGGGGGGGCATGCGGGCAGATAGTTTCAGCGGTTCGGGGTTGATGGGGCCGGGAGGGCAGCTGAGCCCCCCCCCCCCCTTGGCGCCTGTGCCGCCCCCCGCGGCAACGGTGGGGGGCATGCGCCTCCCCATGTGCGACGCTTTTTCCGTGATTTCGCGTGCGTTGATTGACTCACGGGCGCCCCCCCCCCCCGCCCCCCGCGAGCTGCGAGGGAGAGGGGCGGGACGTGGGGGCCGGCGATGCGCCGGGGGGCACCACGCCCTCCCTGCCACTTCTGCCCCACCCCCACCCTCCTTTGCCCGCGCACGAGGACGTGGAGACGGAGCCCGCACGCAGCTCGGGCACGGGAGCACCGGTGCGGGCCGCCAATGCGCCACAGACGCCCGTTAGCGACGAATCCCCCCCGCCCCCACCGCTGCCGGCGCAAAGGGCGGGGTTCGAGGAGGGTGGGGCAACGACGCCCCATGCAGTCCCTGTGCGATGCGCACAAGGCCCCCGCGTGCAAGTCATGCCGGGGGCACAGGGGGGTGTAGCATTGCTGCTCTTGGCACCACGAGGGGCATCCTCGGCTGGTGCTAGTGGCGGGGGGTGCGCAATAGTACACGCTCTTTGGGATGGGAGGTGTGTGTGTGCGCCCTGCCTCCCCCCAAGGGGGGGGGGGGTGATGGCGACGACGAGGAAGAGGCCTCATAGAGGCCGGGTGCCGCCCCTACGCACACGGGGCGCTTTGGGAGCCTGAGACGAGGCCATGGGAGGGCACAAGGGGCAGACACCTGACCCGGGGCGCCTAGTCCTTCCGTTGCGCTGCGACACCAGGGGTGTGCGGGGGGCCGGGGGGGCCGGCGTAGCCAACCACTGTCCCATAACTCCCTCGCTTAAACTGTCACACAGCGCCCAGGACTTTAAGCGGCTTTGGCCCTTGTTAATGCTAAGGAGCGGCGCGAGGCGTGGCGGGCGTAGCTGGCCTGGGAGTGGGGCACGCGGCCGGGGGCGGTGTGCTGCTGGCTGCGGGACGACGCCTTCGCCCCCCTAGTGGTGTTCCTGGCCCGGCCGGACGGTAGCGCGACGGCGAACGTCCGCGAGATGGACGGGCTGCTGCGGGAGGCTTGGGGCCCCATGAACCGCAAATATGCAGAGGCCCCAGAGCCGTGCCCGGAGGCCTTCATGGCCAAGTATAGGCGCTACCTGCGGAAAATCCCCATGCTTGCCTCCCAGTTGACAGGGGGGCTCCTACGCAAGCGCTTGCGGGCTATGTCCCCCTCCTCCATGGGGTTGGATGGCTGGAGCCTGCAGAACCTGCGGTCGCTGCTAGACCGCGCACCGGACTGGCTGGCCCAACTGTTGTAGCTGGTGGAGGACGAGGGCTAGTGGCCGGGGGTCCTCGCGGAGGGATACACATCCCTCATCCCGAAACCCGGGGAGGAGGGCCCCCTGGGCACCCGCCCGCCGACGGTCCTATCCATGGTCTACCGGCTGTGGGCGGGAACCCGGCTGCGGGATTCCCCGCTCTGGCAGGAGGCGTGGGCCCACACATGTACCACCGGTGCCCAGCATAGAACATTGGAAGAGAGACCAATATTGTCCGGTTACCGGTGGCAATTTTAGGAAATATGTACCGACGTGCATGCGATATGCTTCGGTCCGTCGCTTGGAAGTTTTCGAAAACCCTTGGAAAGATGCTCGGAAGTTTTGGCAGCCAGATCGGGTCCCAAAACGCAACCGATATCGGTAGGAATGTTCCATGGGCTTCCCAGCCGACCGTGCGGGGGGAGCTTGGAAGAAATTTTTCAGCCCGAACCCAGTGGAATTTTGGTTGGATGCTTGGTGCCTACCTTGCCTGCAAGATGCCATGGAGAACAGCACGTTGAAGCTAATGTTTGTCTACCCTTTGTCTGCTTTGCCTACAAAACTGCATGGAGAACACTGTGCTCAAGCTTATGATTGCTTCCCCTTTGTGCTCCTTTGTGAATTTGGACTTTTGCTTTTGACATGTGCCACGCCAGTTTGATCCTTGATGGCTGCTTTGCCCCTAAACTTGCATCGAGAACACTGTACTCAAGCTGATGAATGTTTGCCCTTTGTGCCTTGTGAAGCTTTGTGCGTGCTTTTGTGGTTTTCTTTTTGCATGTGTGTCGCTTTCTCACCTAGGCCCCTTTGAGTAGACTCACTAATGTATTCCATTTTTGTGCTCAGAACACTTTTTGTCACCTGCAAGAGACATGTCTAATAGTCAAGGCAGTGCCGCTAGTGCCTCGTCTTCGTCCGCTCAGCCCCCCCAGCCCGTTCAGCAGCTCCCGGAACCAGATTTGGAGCTTGAGGGCGAGCTCATTGACGCGGACACAGCCACCGAAGTTCCCGAACCGGGTGATACACAATCGCGCCTCCAACACGCCCTAGCAGCACTGTGCCTGCGGCATAAGCCGTCAGAGACCATTGAACCCAGAATGCTAAGGGTTTTTTTGGACAGGGTCGTCCCTGATGCATACCGCATCCAGCGGAAGGATACCTTGCTGGCTGTGCTTATGCATAAGCATTTTTCAATCCCTGTCTTGACGACACGGGAGGCTGTGGGCAAGACAAGCCCCAGCAAACATGAGACTTCGTACGGTGTACAATACAGAAACCTCTGCATTGTTGGTCCGGATCCGAAATACAACACGGACCGGACCTTTGCAGAGGAATCTGAAGAGAGGCCGCGTGTACATTACATGTACTTGAAATCAATACTGTCCACACACCCGGACAGTACCATTCGCGAGTTAAAGTGGACCCAGAGCGATGTAGTTACTTGGTTCAAAGAGGCCAAGATCAAGAAGCGGTCCAAAAAAGTAGTTACCTGCAACGTGCAGTTCCCCCCCCTCTCATTTATTCATGTTCCGTTCGAGGTTTTGAGGGTTATCATAAACGATGCCTTCTGCGAGTCCCCACATGCAACGATTCACAGCGCCCTCAGAGCCACCATCACAGGTGCACATGTGGTAGAGGTTTTCGGGGAAAAGGACAGCTGGCGGGTGTGGGACCAAGCCCCCTCAGGCGGGTGGGAAAAGGTGGTTACCCCCCCCGACGGTGAGGTTTTCAGAACAGACCCGCAACCCACGTACCATGCGCACGGTGTCTTGTGGGGCATTGAGTTTCTTTTGGCCCCAGCCCCCAAACCTTCTTCCGAGGGCGCACCAAAGCGGCAGCGACTTACCATCTTAGGTGCATGGTTGCAGGCCAAGGGTGAGGTCCAGGGCCAGGTTGAGACCGCAGAAGCCCCCCCCCCCTGCCTAAGCTGGGGATGCACTGTGTTGGGTCTTCATCAGCCCTCTTTTTCGCTCTGATGTCTTCCATCTTTGCTGCCCTGGCTGCCCGCGCCCAGCCACCAGCTCGTGCCGCCGTCCCCATCTCCTCGGGTCGACTGGCCGAACTTGGGAGTGGGAACCCCAGCGCCGGTAGCAGTGCCGGTGCCAGCAACCCTTCGCCAGCCACCCCCGCTTTGTGGGAGGCGCCAGCAGTCGGAGGAGCAGCAGGAGCAGCAGCAGCAGGGCCCGCCGCCGCAGCAGAAGATGCGGAGGACCCCAAGGCCATGCAGGCTGCCCACTGCGCAGCTTTGTTGGCGGCTGTTGCAGCTGTGCAAGTCCAGATGGTGCTTGCACAGCTGAGTAAGAAGACAGTGTCTTGGTTCGCGGCCGGGGCACGCTACGGGCCAAAGGGGGAGGGGGTGGTGGTGTGGGTCACTCGGGGGGCCGTGACCTCCCGCAGGCAAGTGGAGCATCGTGCTCCAATTGGGCAGATGCCCCCAAACCTGGCCAAGGTGGTTCCGGACCTGGCCATTTTCGATCGGAGTGTGGCAGTGTGTGGGGAGCTGGGGGTTCCGGACCAGTTGAGGAAACTGGTCCTCAAGGAGTACCGATCACCAGCTGATCGGTACTCCAAGTTGAAAGGGCAGTTTGAGCAGGCCTGCCAGTCCTTCAAGAAGGCTGAGCAGGCTGTCCGGGAGGGGGTGGGGGGGAAGAGGCAGGGGGGGCAGGGGGTGAAGAGCAGGGAGGGAAAGCTGCGGGCAGCAGCTACTGCCCAGCAGGGAAGGGCAGAGGATCTGCTGGGGCAGATGCGGGGGGCTTGGGAGGAGGCAAAGAAACGCCGCCTCCTTAAGGCCCCCCTCCCCAAGATGCCCCCAGCACCCTCCCCCCCTTTGGGAAATGGGAGGTGACAGGGGGACACCAGGAGGAGCTCCTGCATGGGGTGGTTTTTGCAGGGCATCCCGGGGGTTGGGAGGTGTACGACCTTGCAGCTACGGCTGTTTCAAGGTCGTGCACCCAGAAGCTGAGGGACAGGGGTGTTTCGGTGAGGATGCACACCGCCCCCGACTCTTGCAACCGCCACAACTGCATGTATGTGGCGGTTAAGATAATTTTGTGGCACATGAGCCACCCTGTGAGTGTTTGGGACATCCCCCCCGCCCTGAGCCATTTTGCCATGTGGGGGCGCCAGTGCCGGGAGTTGTTGGACAAAACTCTGGCATGGGCCCAGGTGAAAGCGAACTGGAAGTGCCGCCGCACTGGCTGGGTACTGGTTGGGGCTTTCCATACATGGTTTCTTTGAAACCAACCAAAAAAGTGGCGCAGAGTGAGGGGGCGGATAGTCGAGCACACTTTGGACCCTTGGATCTCGAACCTGGTTGGAGCAATCCTGGCAAATGAAGGTTCTGGTGAAAGGTATTGGTTGGGGCTTTCCATACATGGTTCCTTTGAGACCAACCAAAACAGTGGCGCAGAGTGAGGGGGCGGATAGTCGAGCACACTTTGGACCCTTGGATCTCGAACCTGGTTGGAGCAATCCTGGCAATTCAAGGTTGTGGTGAAAGGTACTGGTTGGGGCTTTCCATACATGGTTCCTTTGAGACCAACCAAAACAGTGGCGCAGAGTGAGGGGGCGGATAGTCGAGCACACTTTGGACCCTTGGATCTCGAACCTGGTTGGAGCAATCCTGGCAATTCAAGGTTCTGGTGAAAGGTACTGGTTGGGGCTTTCCATACATGGTTCCTTTGAGACCAACCAAAACAGTGGCGCAGAGTGAGGGGGCGGATAGTCGAGCACACTTTGGACCCTTGGATCTCGAACCTGGTTGGAGCAATCCTGGCAAATGAAGGTTCTGGTGAAAGGTATTGGTTGGGGCTTTCCATACATGGTTCCTTTGAAACCAACCAAAACAATGGCCTACTGCAATCTTCTGTTTCCCAGGCACCATGTTTCACCATGAATTTGTTGTGAACAACCATGCTATATGGGTGAAGGGGGAGATCTCCAAGCTGGAGGCATTTGCCAGCATATGCCCTATTCCAGCTGATCAATTCATGGTGTCAGCCTTTGCCATGAACTTCCCCACGGCCACCCCCTTGCAGGCCAAGGACCTAGACCAGCTACAGCGCCCCCCAAGTGGCACCTTCACAGTTGTGCGTAGGTCCCTTGGCCCTTTGCCTACCACACAGGCCGCATCAGTCACCCAAGCACCAGAGTGCCAGGCTGCTGCACTTCGCCTTCGCCATGAGCATGTGGTGCCAGCCGCTGTCTTGCGCACCTTAGACCATCTCCAACCAGGGGTTGGTTGGTCAATGGTTGCTTTAAGGCAACAGGAGGACCTGCATCTTCCTGCAGTGGACTACTCCCTGGACAACAGGAAGTTGTTACCACAACTGTGCCACCTACTTCTACAGAAGTGTGGCTCATTGGCTGCCCAAGGGCGGCAGAAACCCCCACCACCCCATGCCACCCTGACCTTAGGCCTCTACGCAGACGGTTACCAGCCCCGGGGCCGTCCAAATATTAACACAAAAATCAGTATAATTGATTTCCAGGGACACTGGTTCCCAATGTCTGGCAATGTGCCTAGGTGCACAGACATGTTGACCTGGCAAGAGCTTCCCAAGGTCAGTGATTGCCAGTGGCTACCCAAACGTGCAGAGGCCTTACAAGCCCTGCCTTCTTGTAAATTTAAGCAACGTATGAAGTATGCTGGTGCAGTGTACAACACCACCCTGCAGATAAGGCTCGGGGCAATCACTGCCGATCACCACCATTTGTGGTCTCAGTGCCGGCAAAAGGGCTGTGTGGCGTGTCCCTGGGTGAATAAGGATGGGGCGGGAGAACTCTTTTTGCACAAAGGGGGATGTCTCAATGGTGTGCGTGGGTCCCATAAGTTTCAGGGGGTTTCTAACCTGGAAGAGGTATATATTGTGCAACCTGTATTGCACAACACCAAAGGAGCAGCCTCCAGGATCCTGGGTGTCATAGGTCGAACACTACCAGCGCCCTACAACCATGACCTGCTCCAGGTCATAGCACATGTGGCAAGGAGGTATGATCCTGGATCTTTGCCACCTGATAGCAGGCAGCACATGCGTCACGTACGAGGTAGATTCCAGGCAGGCATTAGCCTCACAGGTCGCGAGGCCCGCACAGTCATGGGCAGACTAGCAGGGGGTATGGTGCTCCCCCTGCCTTTCCATTCCTTGGTGGTGGCATTTTGCCACATGGTGCATCTATGCTATGGTTGTAATAACCTGGCAACTGTCACATGGCAAGCTATGGGGATGTTGTACACATATATTGTGCACATCATCCCCGAGTTTGCTGAAGAAGGTTGCACTGCAACCTTATATATGCATGGGTGGTCCCACACATGGTTTAATCCACGGACACCCATGCTGTATTCCGATGAGGCCGGCGAGCGGGATCTCAGGGTAGCCATGAGATATGCCCCCATCACTAGTACCAGGCAAGATGCCAGTATTAGTGAAAGTTTGAAGCATGAGCTATATCAAAAGTTCGTGCAGAAAAAAAAGAAGATCCCCTGTGCCAAAATTTGGGCGCCCGTGCAACGAAACGTTGTTCTGGAGGCGTGCATGGTTGCTGCCAATGCCGTGTGGCATGTGGTCTTCCAACGCCTCTTAGAGCATTTGCTGCATTTCCAGGATGGAGGTGGTTGCTCCCTATATATGCACCCAGACACCCGTTCGGTGAAATGCGCCTTTCCAGGTGCAAATCCCGAGAGTGATGTGGTATGTGTGTGTGGGACCTGTGGCTCAAAGCGTGGTGTCCGTCAATGGGTACCACTGGACAAGGAAGCTGTCTGCAAGTGGCCCAAACTGGGTTTGAAGAGCCGTGCCACATTTAAGTCCTGTGCTGCACGCCGTAAGGCGCTGAAGGACAAGGGAAAGGGTAAGGGACGTGTGGGGCCCATCCCTCAAAGCCGAGTTTCTAACACTGCGACAGTTGATATTGTACCCCCTTCGGAGGGCGAGGACAGTGCTGCTTCATTTCAAGGTCCTACGGGTTTGAACGAGCAGCAGCGTGTTCAACCCATGAGACGTACGAAGTTGGCGCGTGTACCCATTGTTGATAGCGACATTGAGCAGCAACTTGTGTGCCCTCGTGGCGGTGGCAGTAGCAGCAGTAACAGTAGCAACAGCAGCAGCAGCAGCAGCAGCAGCGATGATAGTGGGAGCAGTAGCAGTCCTGAGGATAATGATTCGGATGATGATGCTGTGCACCTATCTGGTGCCTCCACAGTAAGTGCCTCAGATTCTTCCTCATCATCCAGTGACAACCCTGAACCCCAACCTCAACCCAAGAAGTATCGCCGTGTGGTGGTGGATGTGGATGCCATGTCAAGTGATGGCTGTCCTGTGCAGATGCTCAGCGAAGGAGAGTACAGCATTCACAGTTCAAGCTGAAATGAACAGGCAAGCCACTGAGCATTCACATTTCAAGCGTAAGTGAACGGTCATGCTTGTCTTTTTGTGTGTTTCTTTGCTGAGGTGTGGGATTTGGGAACCAAGAACGGTGTAGTTCATCGTACAAAAAACCGATGGAAAAACGCCTGGAAGTTTTTGAAATCCCTCGGAAAGATGCTCGGAAGTTTTGGCAGCCAGATCGGGTCCCAAAACGCAACCGATATCGGTAGGAATGTTCCATGGGCTTCCCAGCCGACCGTGCCGGGGGAGCTTGGAAGAAATTTTGGCTGGGACTTCCGAGATCAACCCTGCAATATGAGTCCCATTTGCTGAGCATGAATGCTGAGCATCCCCAAATATCCTGAGCAATATGCTCAGCATTTTCCTACCATTTTTTACCTTCTATGCTGTGCGTCCCAGCACCATGTGACCCCGAGGCCTATGGCTTCCGCCCCTACCGGGGGGCCATCGACGGGACAGGGGTCACGGCCGTCCTCCTGGCATGGCTCAAGGGGTGGCCGGCCCGAGCCTGTATTACGTCAAGTGTTTTGACATAATCCCGCAGGCCGTGGTCCTGCGGGTGGTCCGGGAGCTAGGCATGGACAGGGGCGCGTTGCGGGCCCTGGCGGCCATGTACCGGCAGCTGCGGCGCGCCTGGACGAGTGGTGGCGGGCCACCAACGGCATCCTGCACGGACGCCCCCTCAGCGTGGTCCTCATCAATCTCCTGACTTCCATTTGGAAGATGGAGATTGATGACATGCACAAGCATGTGGTGGTCGCCACCCGCCGGCTGCCGCCGTGCAACGTCGGGCTGCCCTTGCCAGGGATGCCGCCGGCTCCCCGGGGCGCAAGGATGGCGGCCGTGTGCCCCACGTGGTATGCGGACGACACGCGGGCCATCACCTTGGCCCCGGCGGCGGCCCCGATGGCGGAGGCCCAGGGGGTGACGGACCGCACGGCCATGTGGATGGCCGACACCGGTCAGTCGGGCAACGCAGCCAAGTCCACCTCGTGGCTCCGGCGCGCTGGGCCTCGGCGCTATATTGGACACTGGGCTCAGGCCACGTCAGTGACGCCGAGCTGGCCATGGACTTTGAGTCCCACAGCAACCGGGCGCTCCCGGCTAGGCCGGGCCATCGCCACGCCCGGTAACTGCTGTCGCTGAGGGAGCTGGCGCGCGTGTTGCGGGAGGCGGTCGACCTGCTGTTCCTGTTCGCCGGCGGGATCCTCCTCAAGGGAAAGTTCCGGTGGATGTGCGCCTCCCTGGTGACCCTAGGGGGCTTCCGCAGCATGGGGCGAACGGAGCGGCTGGTGTTTGTGTGCCGGCTCGACATGCGGTAGCACATAAAGCAGCTCCAGCAGCACTGCTTGGAGCTATGGACACGCCGGCTGTCTACCCCTAGGGCAAGCCGCAAGGACTATGTCCTGGCGGGGTACTTGCCGCGCCGCCCGGGTGGGGGGGCCCTAGCGCGCCCGTACGAGATTGTGTGCGCGCAGCGCCCGAGGGCGGTGGCCTCCACCTGAAGCCGCAATGTCGGCTTGCGCGGCGGGGAGTGGCGCACTGCTGCGCGCAAGGTCACGAGGGACACCCAATGGCAGTGGCGGGGGCAGCAGCCTCGTCAAAGGTCGTGTAGGCGTGGCTGGCGCCCCCGGAGCCGCCACCGGAGCTGCTTGCCAAGCGACCCTGTGTGGTGCTTGCACCGGCGGTGGCGAGCCGCCGCCAGTGGCCGGATTGCCGCTCGCCCAGCCCACCGGCATGGCGCGGCCGAGTGCAGAGTACCTTGCCCTGGGTGGGGAACGCCGCACCCCCCGCCCACCCCCACGGGATCCAAGCAAAACACAGAACAATGTGGTTATGACCATGCGCCTGTGACACGGGGGCGTATGCGAGCCCAGTTTCCGTTGCCTCATGGCCCCACGGGATCCAGCGGGCACCCCGGCAGGGGGGGGGGGGGCGACCGGTACGGGCAGAGAGCCTCAGTGGCTCGGGACTTATGGGGCTACACCGCCCCCCCTCCCTACACCCGGCGTTGGAGCCCCCGGCGGTAGCCCCGCCCTCGATGGCGGAGCCCGTAGCTGCGCGCCCAATGAGCGACGTCTTTTGCGCAATATCGCGCGCGCTGATGGCGTCCCGGGCACCGCACGGCTCCCCCCCACCCCCACCGCGACGCGCGGACAAGGGGGGGGGGGAGGGGCAGGCAGCACGATGGGGGAGGCCCCAGCCTCCGCCCCCCTCACCCTTCCCACCTTAGCCCCCACAGGAGGCCACGGAGGTGCAGCCGGCGTGTGACGCGGGCGCGGAAGCACCGGTGCCGGACGGAGCCGGCAACAATGACCCGCAGAAGCCCTTGCCACCGCCGGCGCAGCAGGCGGGGACGAGGAGGGTGGGGCAGCGGCGCCCCATGCAGACCCTGTGCGACGCGCATAGGGCCCCCGCGTGCAAGTCATGAAGGGGGCACCGGGGGTGCAGCACTACTGCTCCAGGCACCACGAGGGCCCTGCACCCCCCCCCCCCCAAGGGGGGGGGCAGCGACGACGACAATGGGGGGGGGGCTCACAGGAGTCGGGCACCGCGCTGGCACCCACAGGGCGCTTGGGGAACCCGCGACGCGGCCATGGGAGGGCAGAGGGGGCAGACACCTGACCCAGGGCGCCCAGTCCTTCCGTGGCGCCGTGACACCAGGGGTGGGTGGGGGTGGGGGGGGGGCGGCGCAACCAGTCCTTGACCCATAACCCCCTCGCCTAACCCGTCGCACAGCGTCCAGGACTTTAATCGGCCCTTGCCCTTGTTAATGCTACAGTCGCCGCCCGCTGGCTGCCGCACACACACACACACGCACGCACGCACGCACACACACACACACACACACACACACACACACACACGCACGCACGCACGCACGCACGCACGCACGCATGCACGCACGCACGCACGCACGCACGCACGCACGCACGCACGCACGCACGCACGCACGCACGCACGCACGCACGCACGCACGCACGCACGCACGCACGCACGCACACACACACACACACACACACACACACACACACACACACACACACACACACACTGACACATGTGTACGCACGCACGCACGCACGCACGCACGCACGCACGCACGCACGCACACACACACACACACACACACACACACACACACACACACACACACACACACACACACACACACACACACACACACACACTTGACACATGTGTACGCACGCACGCACGCACGCACGCACGCAGGCACGCACGCACGCACGCACGCACGCACGCACGCACGCACGCACGCACGCACGCACGCACGCACGCACGCACACACGCACGCACGCACGCACGCACGCACGCACGCACACACACACACACACACACACACACACACACACACACACACACACACACACACACACACACACACACTTGACACATGTGTACGCACGCACGCACGCACGCACGCACGCACGCACACACGCACGCACGCACGCACGCACGCACGCACGCACGCACGCACACACACACACACACACACACACACACACACACACACACACACAGACACACACACACACAAACACACTTGACACATGTGTACGCACGCACGCACGCACGCACGCACGCACGCACGCACGCACGCACGCACGCATGCAGGCACGCACGCACGCATGCACGCACGCACGCACGCACGCACGCACGCACGCACGCACGCACGCATGCACGCACGCACGCACGCACGCACGCACGCACGCACGCACGCACGCACGCACACACACACACACACACACACACACACACACACACACACACACACACACACACACACACACACACACACACACACACACACTTGACACATGTGTACGGACACAACAGACTTGTGTCTAATGAAGAGGCGGATGCCCTGGCAAAGGCGGGGGCGGCGATGTCCAAGGTGCACAGAATGAGGCTTGTCAGGGACATGCCACAGGGCAGTCCAGATGCTACCAGACGCAAACAGAGCAGGCAGGGAGAGAAATCAATGGCATCAGGAGGTGCCAGGACAATCCCCACAGAACTGCTGAAGGCATGAACTGATTGCGTGAAAAACCCGCCCCGCGGCGGGGCAATTGGCAATTGGCACACACTTGAGCCTGTGCGCAGGCGCAGTTGCAGGCACGCATGCACACGTACATTGCATGCGGCGTCTTTGGGCATTATCCCACTGCAATCAGAGTTGTTAAGAAATCGCCCACTGTGATGGCTAGCATGCCCCTCGCATGTCTCGCAAGGCGCAGATTAGGTTGTTGGCTTTGGAGGGGTTTCTGTCCGCCGCTCCATGGATGATCAAGGTAAAACTCTGAGGGAGAGCCAGTCCTGGATTAGAGGTCCAAGAGGGCAACCGTTCTTCCCCTCAGCAATCAGGTCGCTGTCCTCCTCGGAGGGAGGGATCCCTCATTCGCTCCCAAGAGCGGCACTAGTCCCGTGCAACCCAACGTTGAGCAGTCAGGCCGTGCCTGGCACCAACAGGGGCAACCCACGGGGTCGACGTGGTACAGTGACGGCAGCCTGTTGGAAGGGCGTGCTGGCACAGGGGTGGTCAACGGACCTATGCGCATCCAAGCGAGAGTACCAGGCCCGCAGACGATTTATAGGGCAGAAATGTACGGCATATGGATCGCGGCGTGCCTAGCCCAACCGGGGGACTCCATCGTGCTTGACAACCGGGCTGCGGCTCGATGCGTCTCCAAGCCACCCAGCCCACAATCGTCCGACTATGATTTGCACGATGCAGCGTACCAGCTTATCTCCACCAAGGCACTCCAAGTACGTTGGGCACGTGGGCATCGGGACCCTAAAAAGGCGCATAGTTTGCAAGATTATCAGGACAGGATTGGCAACGAATTAGCCGACCTCGCAGCCCGAGCGGGCAGTACCATGCACCCTTGCCGTGGTCTGGGCAGCACATCACCCGCGGATATCCTCTTGAACGGCCATGTAATGCCGTCCCCTGCCCGTAAGTGGATCATCAAATCACGCCCCCAGAAGCTGGTACACGAGGCGCATTGGACGTCATGGCTGCCTTTCCGCGCGGTCAACCGAGATAAGTGGGGTCCATGGCTGTGGGGGACACT